>CM032626.1:7988944-9274652 GCA_019097785.1 Fraxinus excelsior
TGAGAAAGGTCAACCCACTTTTGAAGACTGTGTTACTGAAATATTCATAGAATTAAGATAGATGGACAGGAGAATGTTTGACAGAAATTTTACATCTAACTCACAAAGACGAGACTCGTGATAATAAAAAATCTCACCCCACGGGGTTCTGTGAACACCCACCTGTACCCCAAGTGCTGCTGATAATTAGTTTTTGCATTTCTTAGGAAAAATTGGATCTTTACCTCTTTGGATAGCAAAATCAGTCATAAACGGTGAAATTTGGTAAAAGTGAAGATTTATAAATTTTCTGAAAGGCGTGAATAAGAATTATTGATTGAGATTATTTATTTGATCAAAAAAAATTTTACAATAAAAGGTTGGAGGACCAATTTTTTATTTTTAAAAATTAATTACTCTTACAATAAGATGAAAAAGACAAATAGTGCACAAACAAATTAATGTTAGAATATATGATATTCAATTTTAAAAAGAGGACACACTTATAAAATTTATATATCTGGTCATACGTGCGAAACAGTATTTGCCTCAATAAAAAATTGAATCTTTCTAACTTGACAAATTGCTCACTTTCATTAAAGAAAGTGGTTGAGTTGCGTGTATGTTCTTCACCTCTCGACTTTATTAAAGCACGGACCATGACTTTGTCAATACGATGCAGTAGTACCTTTGAACACTCAACAAAATTAGCACCCTATTATCTCACATTCTAACGAGGAGAATCGTAATTTTTCGAAAAACATGTTGTTGAAAAAGAAAGAAAAATTTGTAGGCTTGTGTTTAATATTATTCTTGATCGAGTTGTGAATGTACACTTGTTGCGGCAGGGAGATGAAGATGTTATCTACTATAAATCTCTTTGTACATGGTTTAATTATGATTTATTTTCTATTTAGTCCTTGTCTGATTCGTATTTTTTAAAATTTATTTTTTTTCAAACTTATTTTCAACCACACATTCTCTCAATAAAATAATTGGCACGTAAATTCAAAATTTTTCTCTACTTTTTAACCCCGCATTCTTTAGAAATCATTATTATAAAATTCATTTTTTTTTACACAAAATGTGGCTCCAAAGTAACCTTATTTTGAAAGTGGTAATGGAAATTAAAATAAATAGGCTAGTTGTGTATTAAAGAAAAAAAAATGCATTAATTTTCAAATATTGATCAATCAAGAATTTGGTAAAGGAGTCGAGAATCATAAAGTATTAGTCTAAAAAATATTCGATAAAGCTTGTACGTAACTGTATGATTTCTCTATTAAACTCCAAGATCAACCTTACTTAATTTGTCTTAATCATATTTAATTAATTTACATTTTCTTTAATTATCTTGTGAAGTGATGGGATCTTGAATATGAGATTTTAATTCAATCAAGGTATTATAATAGAATGAAATTGATTTATTAATGTAATTGGAGCTATCTCATCTCTAGAATTAAATCAATTTAGATACTCCATGTTCACCAATCAAAGTACATTTTAACTTTTTATCCAAAAAGTTATATGATTCAATTATACCACGTGAAAACTAAGAAAAAAACAAAGAAAAAAAGAAAGATGCTTATGACATTTCCATCTATATATGCCTTGCGGAAATAATTCTTCTAATAGCACGACTCTTGATATGTTTGTATGTTGATCAAATTATTCGGCGAATCCTAGTATTAGGAAGAAACTAAACAAATGAGTATGACCTTAAAATTATAGTCCTGGAAATGAAAACTCGATTTAGTTCATACATATGCTTATACATATTTCTCTATATAATCCCGTCTACATTTGGGTGGTATATTTATGCCCCCACTTACGTTTATACATCACAAGTTTCTAGGAAAGAAAGGAGGACTAAACCCTGGACCAAGGCCACCAACCTCCAAATTTAGTGCCATTAAACATGGCTTGTTAGCTCAACTGCATCTTCTTTGACCTTTTCATCGTCTCTCTTACATACCTGAACTGGCTTAAACGTATAGAATTTGGCACAAAACAGGTAATAAATCAAGTTGACAAATTGCAGTAAAGTGATTAACCAGTAGAAGTTCTCTAATTTTCCCTTGTTCAAATTAGTATTCGGAAGCCAGTTTGATCCACCAGGGCCAGCACTGAACTTGTGCACAAGAATAACCAGAAATGTACTTGTGTAACTCCCAGCAGAAATGGATAACCAGAACAATGCAGTGGCAGTACTCCTCATACTTTCCGGCGCCTGATCGTAGAAAAACTCGAGGTGTCCAATGGACATGAATGCTTCTGCTATTCCATGAAGGCAATATTGTGGCATTAGCCAAAATACTGGCATTGGAATTATGGCGTGAGGCTGGTCGATAAGTCCATGTGCCATTGCCGCATCTTTGCGTTTTAATTCAACGAAACCAGCAACCAAAGTGGCTAGTAGTGAAATGAAAAACCCGATTGCCATCCGTGTGAGGAAGGAGATACCACGTTCTAGGCCTGTGAATTTACGTACTATAGGTACGAATATGCGGTCATAGAAGATGATAGTCGACAGCATAGAGGTTTGGGTGAAGACACTCATGGATGCAGCAGGAATTTGGAAGGATTTGGTGAGGTGCCTGTTAGTGAAGATATAATTTAAATAAATAAGTTTAATTTTTTCTTTTAGACGAGATAATTCAATATATACCTGTTTAAGGTTTTGGCTTGTTGGAGTGAGAAAGTGCTTTGTTGGGCATAGGCTGTGATGAGGAGAATTCCAGCTGCCCATATTGGCCCCATTCTTATAAGTGATTTTAGTTCTTCAACCCGATGGACTGTGTTAAGCTTCCATGGATTAGGGGCTTTGACATTGTCTTCCTCTGTCACGATAGCTGCCTTGTCCAAAAACCTGTCCATTACGGATAAAAGTATTAAATTAAATTGTCAACGGCATAAAAACCTAATAGTCACCGAACCTATAGTTTGAATTCCATTTGATCAATCGTGTCTCTTCTGGTTCTGTCACTTATCACTTATCTTAACGCAATTGATGACATGACCCGTATAGTTGATGATGTAACTAATGAAATATGACCTAAATATAGGAAACGACCAACTTAAAAATAATACATCATTTCAGAAAAACAAAAGATGGGGTAACAAAGAAATTATAATCACTATCATTTAGCAACATCTAAAATATTATTGGCCGAAACTTTCTGGCCTTATCTTACTGATAATGCAATACAATTAACAGATAAGAACTGAGTGATGAAACGCCATGTCTTTGTTGCAGTCTATGGTGGGCGCATGACCCAGTGAATGAACACATGATACAGAAAATTTTGTTGGTTAGTGATAAAGCAAATGTGGGGACAAATAAATTTGCATCGCAAGAACCAAATTCTTGGTAGGCATACATGTGCTCATGATGGATTTGTACTCATTTCATCTTGTGATAAGGATGATCGATACAAATGTAATAACCACACATTAGGCCGTCTCTAATATCTGCCAGAAAACATGCGAAGTATGCACCGTTAAACATGACTCCCCCATTGCTTTAAAACTTTTTTTGATACACGACCATTTTCATCCGCACATTTACACAATTAAATATTTTGCAAGTAAACAAAAAAAAAAAAATTCCATACTTTTTAACCCCATATCCTCTTAAAAAATACTATTCAAAGCTTTTTTTTTTTTTTTTTTTTTAAAATAATGGGCACCAAACAAGGGCTAAATAATACTAATAAATAGAAATTAAAATGGTTGAGTTATATCCAGTATTGTGTACCAAAGTTCGGTTCGTGTCCCCTCACTCTTAAAAATATATTTTGACCATCCTAGTAGCTCATTTGTGGGGATTATGGAATTGGACAAGAAAATTTCATTCATTCAAGAATTGATCCTAGATCTAAGGAACATTAATCATTTTGGGAGAATGTTAGGTCTTTGACAAAAAAAATTAGTTCAATGAAGACACCTTTATATAAATAACGTTTGATCTCCAATAAATGTTAGACAATGTGGTTCAGTTCAACACAAAAAGCTTTCAGTGCTTATGCTTGGTAGTTAATTTTATCCAAATACTTCATTTAAAATAGGTCCCCGTTTGGCCCCATTTTTTTCATTACATTACATTAATTTTTCTCTCTCTTCATTTCAATCACAAATTCATCAAATAAAATAATATTACACTCAAATTTAAAACTTTTCATTACTTTTCTACTACACATTCTCCCATCAATCACTACTCCAAAAATTTTCAACACGGGCCAAACAGAGGCTAAATTTTGAGCAAATTATGGTTCATAAATTTTCAAATTGTCGCATGATTCATCATTTCCCTATAGGGAAGAAGTTATTATTTGCAATTGTCCATAAATGAAATATACCCAATATTATTTGCAAAAAATCACCATGAAATAAAGTTTCTTTTACAAAATAGATCTCAAAATCTTGAACACTTAATACGTGCAGATGAATTTCATTTCTTAATCTTATATCAACATCTCTATTCTTAATTTCTTATATTATCAACAAATCAAATGGCACATGTTTCCTATATTCAATAATTGTTCTATGTAGGGTCTCCTTTTTGACAATGCATAGATGAATATACTGATGCAAACAGAAATTATTGTTCAGCCATTATTGGAGTAATAATGCACATTAAACTAGGGAGAAAAAAACCCAAAATGGAATAAAAAACAAAGCAAAAGCTTGAGAGAGAGACTTACTTCATATTCTTGGTGTGGTTGAGCTTCCCACCAAGAGAAATAGCAGCATCAAGATCTTCATTTTCATACAATAATTTAGGATCAGAAACCATTGGCAACTTTCTTTTTTCATACGCCGCGACGCAAACTTGTATCAGCCTTGTAAATGGACTACCAGCAGGATCAAGATTTCTATACAAAGGATAGCCAAATATGAATGCAATAATTGATAGAGCCATAGCAATTGTTGGGATACCAAGGCCCCATCCCCATCCGATATTATCTTGAATATAAACAATTACTGTCACCGCCACTAGTATTGATGCCCCCATGCAGAAATAATACCAATTAAAGAATTTCCATGTTGTGGTTTTCTGCTTGGGATCGGCTTCATCGAATTGATCAGCCCCAAACGCCACCACACAGGGTCGAATTCCGCCTGAGCCTATAGCTGTTAGCAGCAGGGATATATAGAGGATGGCGAGTTGGCCGGAACTGGCTTCTGTACAAACTTTATGATCCTGTGTACAAGGGGGAGGCCTTAATTTGGGCAGAATTGCTGATACTGTCAAGCTGATCATCCCCTGATCATGAAAATAAACAAAAATAACTATTTATGTAAAGATTTATAACTCGATGCCATATATAAAAATTGTGCACAAGT
This sequence comes from Fraxinus excelsior, assembly GCA_019097785.1. NCBI lineage: Eukaryota > Viridiplantae > Streptophyta > Magnoliopsida > Lamiales > Oleaceae > Fraxinus > Fraxinus excelsior. The sequence continues at coordinate 7,994,270 of CM032626.1, forward strand.
CAAGACTTTGATGAAAATCAGATATGCGCATAGGACCTTGTTGTACGCCTAATTTAGCCTCTATTTGAGCCTCATCCTTTAATTTTTATTTTTTTTTCAAATTCATTTTCGACTAAACATTCTTATAATAAAATAATTTTGCACGTTGCCAAAACTTTTTCAACTTTTTATACATTCTCCAAAATAAATTAATTTTTACAAAATCTATTCTTTAAAAAAAAAAAAAAAGCCTCAAACGTGGACTTAAATAAATAAGTTTTCCCTATATTTGATAGCTTAAATTTTTATACGAAATGATTCAACGTTATCCTGCAACAGGAAAAAAAGAAAGAAAGAAAGAGACTTAACTATTTGATATATGATAGAAGCAACTGTTATGGTCCAAAACCTTCCAGCGAATGCATCTGCGACAAACGCACCGATTAGCGGCGTCAACGCTGCAGTGCCACCAAAATTGGTGATAGTATTGGCTGCTTTAGTGAGTGGCAGATGTAGTTGAGTTGTTAAGTAGCTGAGCATGTTTGTACTAAAACCAACCACAGCCAACTTTTCACATATTTCATTTGCTGCAAACCGAACAACATTGATATTAATTACACCATAATTCATAAACAGATCAAATCAGACTTTAATTTCCAGATTCACATTTGAAGTAATGAAATGTTTGATAAATAATTAAACTCACCAAAGATGAATGGCATAGTGATGATACCACCCTTTTTCCTCTCGGCATGCTGATTTTTCTCCTCCATTATTGTTTTCTCTTAATTTTTGCTGTAAATATCCCCCTCAATATTCCAGTACTTATAGGCAGCTAGCATCCACTACTTCTATGCTTGACTAGCTAGTGACCATTACCTCAAGTAATATTTTTTTATTATGATTCAAATACGTGTTGAATTACGTCGTCTAATAATTTAAAAGATGCATTTAGGTATCTAACTTTTTCTTCCGTGGGCTTCTTTACATGCCTACTAAATTTCCTTTTTATCCAAAGTTTGATAGCTTTCATAAATAGATATACGCAACTTTTACACCTTTAATTTTCTCTAATACTATAAGACTTTAACGATGAGATATGTACTGGATTTTAATTCATAAATACCAATTTATCTTAAAAATAGTATGTGCGTGCTTGTGGTGAATCTCAGTGTAATCTACAAACACAAAAGAAACGGAAATCTACAAAAAGCTTTAGTAACGTATGGTTGATAGGAGAGGAGAATCGTGTAAGGATTCTATATGACAGACCACGTAAAGACACAAAATTTCTGTCATATAGCCCATTGTACTTAAATCAATTAATTTCATCCCGTTTTACTTAATTTCCAAATAAATTACATATAAAACCGTGAATATGTTCGACTGTCTTTCACAGGACCAAGACTGTGTTTGAGTCACGTTATTTTGAAAGAACGTATTTTGGAATAGTAGATTGATGGAGAATATGTGTGATTAAAAATGAAAGAAAAATTATTGATGCGATGAAAAATATTAGGGTCCGTTTGATTGCGAAGGTGGAAAATGGGTGAAAAGAAAATGAATTCCAGGGAATTGAATTACCTAGAAATTGTTTTATTGAGAATTGTAATTAATTGTGTTTGATTGGTATAATTTTCCACCTGGAAAATGTTGAAAGTTTGGTGTCCGTTTGACTTCATTTTTTATAGAAATTGTCCATTAAAGTGATAATTTTTTCTACCACTGAGTCTAGAATTTGTTCCAATTACCAAAAAGTAAAAAAAAAAAATTTTTTTAAACAATTAGAAAAAAATCATATACGTTTGACTTTGTTTTGTATAGAAATTGTCAACAAAAGTGAAAATTCTTTTTGCAATAGTTGATAGAATTTGTTGCCATTACTTAAAAAAAAAAAAAAAAAGGTGGAAAATATTTTCCCACCTAATAGGTGGGAAAACAAAATCAAGCTTTTGTGCATCAAATGATTGTACCTAGAAAATAGGTGGAAAATGAATTCCCTGGAAAATAAGACGCATCAAACGGCTGAAAAGTGGGAAAATGGAAAACGATTTCCATTTTCCATAGAATTGGTGGCGTATCAAACGCACCCTTATTTTATTAAAAAATGTATGGTTAAAAATGAGTAGAAAAATGAAAATGAAAATTTTAATATGTACCAAACAGGACTCAGAATACAATAATTTGCATATTTCATTTTAATAGTTGGGATTTCATTTAGACTTTGAACTTCATGACGAGTTGTTAAGATTTTGACTAAATATTTGGTACATGACAAAATTTTTAACTTTGGTTTCTTCTTTTAACAAAACGCACTAGTAGATTTGAATTGACAAAATGTTGCTTCGGACATTATTAACCAACTTATTAAACATACCATAAACATTGTTGTCTAACAGTAGTGATGCTACAATACTAATTTAGTGAGCACCAAGTGATATGTTTAATTAAATTTAAGAACACGGGATCTATTCATTTAATTAGGTTATATTTAGTATCAGTTAACGCCACTTAAACCGATATTTTAACACGACTCGTGCTAACATTACACAAGGCTCCATGACCATTAGTCCCTATTGGTTCTTAGAATTCCTAAAATTTGCTAAGCTGTTGTGAAAAAGAAAAAAACCTAAAAAGGTACCGCCAAACATGCTAATAATTTCATCACTGTGAAATCACATCCATATAAAAAGGAACCGATGCTGACGCAGTTTTATGCACCATAGAAAGTAAGAACTAGAAGTACTGATCAATCAAGGAGATTACTCAATGACGAAGGAGGTGATGATTTTGAGAAATGGCGGTACATGATAGAGACTTGATTTTGATACTTACTTTTTGTGCACTGAAATCTCAATAAAATCTTCTTAGATTCATCCCTCTGTAATGCTGTCACTCATTCTATTTTATTATGAAAATTAAAAAGAGAATACGAGGATAATTCTTGTGGGTAGATACTCATCTTGATTTTTGGGAAAAGAAAACAAGATAGAATTGTAAAATATGATTAAAGTAACAATTTAGATTTTAATCTAACTCAAAAGTTAGCGATTGATTTTTATCACATATTTAATGATATCCATAACTTTTCAACTACACATTTTATCAAAATTTACTTAAAAATTAGTTTTAATCCCCACCAAACAAGGGCATAGGAGAATGATATTAGCTTTTTTGTCCATTAATTATAGATTAAGAATAATAAATAAAGAACTTTGGGTCAAGTTTAACGACCCATGAATTAAAAACGTTAGCAACAAGTTTAAATACCAGTCAATAAAAATGAAACTTTTAAAATGAGGCCAAGAATCAATTACAAGGGAAAAAACTTTAAGAATGTGATCAATGGCATGTTTGGGTCGGATTAAAATTTGATTTTAGTCTAAGTCAAAGTCAAACAATCAATATTAACCATATCATTTATAAGTCTCACATCTTTTCAACCACACATTTCAAAAACTTCTATCATAATTCACTAAAAATCTAATTTTAATATCCACCAAACACCCTCCAAGTACTGGAGAACAAGTCACGAATCTATTGGTAAACAAGTTCGATAAAATAAAATAAAATGAGTTGATAAACTTATGGATAAAAATAGGGGGAAAAAAAAACCTTAATAATGTCCCAAGTTGATAAAACACATAAAATAACAAGTGATATGAGCCTTAGGGAAAGTATAGGTTGATTATGCTCTTTTTAGGCACATAAAAATTGGAACTAATCGTGGCATGATCGGTTCTGTATTCTATATATAATAAGATAAGACAAGGAAATTAAAAACCCAATTGTTTTTGAGAGTTGCTTGTGCATAATTTGCAAATTCCAATTATATATTATGAAAATAACCAGAAAATTCAAAAGAAATAGAAAATACAGAGATAACGATTATCATATAGTATTAGACGTTGCGTTACAACATGAGTAATCTCTTAAAATTGCAGAATTCACGATAAAAAGAAAGGCAAGGATAGAATGTACAACGTTAGGAACTGGAAAGGACGTGACACAAATTGCCGGCCTTATGATGTGAATATTTCATCCGAGTTAGGTTTTGTTCGCCCACGTGAATTTGTCACGTTCTCAATAGAGCTTTTGATCACAATTGAAGTCTTATTAATACACTCTTTCTGTTTCTAGTGTGATAAAGATAAGTTGTGGGGGTTGCGTGGGCTAAGACGGGATGGGAGGGTGACCGATGTAGACTTGATTTTTGAGTCTAGATAGGGTTGGTCATGGTTGACGAATGCATTTGTCATGTCTCGTCTTGAACTAAATAATGAATATGTTGAAGAAGAAAAATTATTAGATTTTTTGGTTTCAAAATAAATGATTAGATTAGATCGGCATATCTAGAATTTGGATTGACTCGACACTTGATTTTTTGAAACAACTATCTATAATATGTTAAACATTACATGAAGTTAGAATTATTTTTTGGGCGATTATAACCTTACTACAATTCAATTATTTCAAAAGTATTATACTTTTCATTTTTCAATATATATTTAATTTACGAATGGTAATAAATACTATAATTAATTCTCAATTAATTAATATCTACATTCATTTAATTAATATTAGTTAGAATTTCAAGTTATGTGTTAATATTCACATTTATTTAATTAATATTATTTAGAATTTCACATTTAAAAATACAATTCATTATTCACGTCACATGTTGTTTCACTTAATTGAAAATTAAATTATATTCATTCAATATAAATGATTTAACATTCATTGTCATATATTTATATTCATTGGTATTACTTCTAAATTAATTAATATTAACATTAATTCATGTACGCATTTAATTGTAATTCTTATATTCACATTCAGGTATTCATTTTACTATTTACATGCATGTATAATAATTAACATTTAGAAGTATTCAGAAGTTTGCATTTCTCTCATATTTAGATAAAAAAGGTAAATTGATACTTATACAGCACTTATAAAACAATTTAAAATAACGTGCAACGTACGCTCAATTCTGACTAGCGTATAGAAATGTCCAATACTATGTACCAATTTTTTGAGTTTATATTTCAATTCTTGGGATGATATAATGGACACATGGGTGAGACAAGGACTACCACTATCATCCCCAGGCCCCGTTAGGGATTCTCGATAAGCAGGGGATGTGAGGTGATTAAAAAACCTTCATTTACTATTCCTTTAATTAGTTATTTAATGTCATTTTTTATGTTTTAAAATACAATTTAAATAGAAAAATATAAAATAAATCAAGATAGAAGAAAATAAAAAAGATCCATCCAGAAAGCATGGAAGTCGCTGTCTTGAATTTAGATTATCTGCGAACATTTTAATTATGAAAACGGAAGCCTGGTACGAGTTGAAGTCGACAAAATGAGGTATAGGTCTCAAATTTGCAATACGTGACCAAATCAAGTCTGAAATGGGCTTCATGGGCGCTAAAAATTATTAAGGCATTCACCTATCTTTCTTCTAAGGAATCACTCAAGAATTATGGGAGGAAAACTCTAAATCGTCGAATTTATCCTTCTCGCTAAATTCATATTGTTGTTCGACTGTGAAAAGAACGCTCGAACATTGGGTTAAAAACCAGTTTGACATGGAGGTTGTGGGGTGCCTCATTTTGGTCCTTAAACTTGACTTTTACGAAATTAGCATTGAGTTTCCAATTTCTTATTCCTCTAGTCATTATATTCAACATCATCCTTGGAAACTAACAGAACTTGCACATGACAGATGAAATTTCCAAGTAGAATAGTTTTAGATGTTAATTTCTGAAATTATTGCACATAGAGTTCTTGACCTCCAAGGACAAGATTCACTACTTTTCAAAGTCAAAGTTGAGTATAGTGACTAATAGGGCAAAAATTGAAAGTCTAGTGCTAGTTTCATGAGAAAATTAAGTTCAATAGTCAAAATAGAGGACACCTATTAGTTCAGTGTCCAAATAAATTTTTAACCCTCTTCACTTTTCTTCATGGTCTTTGTGGTCTTAGTGAGAGTTAAAACCAGGTAACCTTCACCAGCTTTAGTTTTGTAATATTCATTACTGGAGTTCAAGTCTAGGGTCAGCCATGAGATTTTCGAGGCTTTAGATAAACCTTTTTATGAGCTTTCAATAAATAGCTGACAATAAGATTACATGCAATGACTATAAATTATTTTTTTACTAAATAAAAACTATCTAAGTTACAATAATAATGATATAAAATTTTCAAATGGTTCACTTTAAATTTCACTCTTCTAGCATTTTGAAAGAAGTATAGCCCAACCCAGCCCCCAGCCCATATGGAAAATATAAAATAAATTGTTCAATTTTGATCCAAATATTTGTGTTAGTCCAACTCTAGTATAAATCCCGACCTAAATCCAATGCTCAATTGTCCAAATTTTGTACTATAAATATTTTTTTTACTAAATAAAAACAATCTAAGTTACAATAATAATTATATAAAATTTTCCAAGGGTTCACTTTAAATTTCACTCTTCTAACATTTTGAAGGAAATGATGGTAGCAGGGGTGGAGGTAGTTGGGGGGGGGGGGGCTAGGCTTGGCTATAGCCCAAGCCCAACCCTACCCGGCTACCCCTAGTCAATATGGAAAATATAGAACAAATTGTTCAATTTTGGTCCAAATATTTGTGTTAGTCCAACTCTAGTATGAATCCCAACCTAAGTCCAACGCTCAATTATTCAAATTTTGTTAAAGAGACTACAATTATTAAATATTCTTTTCATGATATTCATGAAATATGAATATTTTATTGTCAATTTAAGCATTTTTTTTAATGCATGATTGACTAAATTTACTTATGATAATCGAGTAAATTTTACAATAGTTAATAAAAATAAATTACTTAATTTAATATTTAGAGACACTATATGTTTTGTTAAGCTTAAAAGTAATTAAATCTTTATTTTTACATTTTTTTTCCATATATTACTTATTCATGTTTAAGAAAAATATTTGTTTTAATCATGAAATAGACATTATGATCAATATAAGTAACTTACTCTAAATTTGATCTTGTCAATAAAAAGAATAATTGTTACAATTTATTTATAAATTAATCTATATATAAGTATATTTTTGAAACTGAGCCAAACATGGTTATGATCAGTTAAATCTAATTTACATGGACCCTCATAATTCTTAATCGATTTTTTCCACTTTGGATGGAATTCCTTGCTCACTATAAAATGAAGTGATATAGAAGATTGACGTCTACACCAAATAGTATTCTGAGACAATAACATATAATGACGTATTATTGATTGCGTGTTTCGACCAAAGCTTTTAATTGTTTGGAAAAAATGATCGTCCAAGTTATTTAGAATGTTATTCATTAAATAATTTCTTAATTTTTTATTGGCAGATATGTATCCTTTGCTTATTCTGATCATGATTTGGTTGGTTTATATTTTTTAACTCACGCGTTGATTTTCTATTTGGTAAGATAGAAAAAGATTGAGTGGGATATCTTAGGATAAGACATCTAGGCCTTTTTTATTGTGTCGTACACTATTTGTCGTGAATGTCAAGAGTTTAGCTTCTTATGGCGTGAGTTCATTCGATTTTTTTTAAATTTTAGCCTATCCTAACGTTATTTTTTGGCTCCGTCCTTGGATGGTCGAACGTCAATTTTGATTAGAAGCCGACATGAATTATCATAAACCACGGTGGTGTGTGTTTTGACTTCTACTAAGAATATTACTATTTAGTAATAGTGGTATTAGAGTACAAATCTAGGTGACTACACTTTATTTGATTAATTAAACGAGTTATGTGATTTTACATTTAAATAGATTTATTATTTAATGTCACGTAATTGACATCTAAATCGGTGCTTAACATGAATAATGACATGCTCATAGTGATATAACTTTAATAAGAAGTCATATTTGTTGTGAAATATGATTTACAATGCGTTTGATATGTTGCGTAATATACTTTACGATATTCAACATTTGCAGTAATATTTATCATGTAACAAGTGATATTTATAATTAAATTTATTTCGTAACACAAAATCTATCACGTCATTATTTATACAACAGTACATAATTATTGCCTACTTTATTTCGTGACTATTTATATATGTCACGTATTTTATTTTACAACATATAAAATTATTGCACAAATTACAAGCTATGCTTGTAGTTAAATTTATTTAACAAAACAAATTATTTGTCGATTCGATGATATACATTTATTGTCTAATTTATCTTATCTTTATTTATGTGTATCGTGGATTCCATTTCAAACATATAATTTTCAATGGTGTAGCTTCGGTACATAATAATTTGAAAATACAACCTACTTCATTAACAAATTCTTTATTTTATCTTTATTTATATTTTTCTTGTAGAAATCTTTTTCCTTCATGTATAGAATTTTTAGCAACAAATATTTTTTGTTGCAAAGAGTAAATCTTATTGCATCACAAATACTTTGTTGCAAGATATATAAGTTTGTCGCCATAAGTTTCCTACCAAAAATATTTTCGCGTCTTGCTTCTCTAATGTTTTATGCAACAATTTTTATTATTTGTCGCGTCTTCTCATATTTCACAACAAGGCTTATTAGCACAAAACGTCCCTACGTTTGACAGTTAGTGTGCAAAACATCCCAACGTTTAATTTCTTGGCATTTATACCCCTACCTTTCACTTTTTGTGCGCTGGACATCATTTTCACAATTTTTTGACGATTTTACCCCTCATTGAATTGAAACAAAAAGAAAAGAAAAGAGAAACTAAAGAATTAATTGCAATGATAACCCCAAAATTTTAAAACCTACTTTTGAGTCACAAGATACTAAGTTTTTGCCCCCAACCAGCCGCCAACTTCGGAGCCATTTTCAGCCACCTTCCGACCACCAAAACCACCAGATATTGGCATCAACGGAAAGCTCTTAACCTCCTCTACAATCAGCACCCAACAACTCCCCAAAACACCAAATAATCTTGCTGAAATCAACTCTTAAAGTCAACCACTCGAAAATCTGAAAAACCGTCGGAATCTCCACCTCCGGCCACCCATTTGATCGGAACTCTTCACCAATCATTTGCCCACAACCAAAAGACACTAACCGTGCCATCAATTTAACCCAAGTAACACCCACAACACGCTGAATTAAACCCAAAAATACGACAGCCACGAAGAACATTATGTAGGGTTCGAACTTTCACGATTCCGACGTCGACAGGTTGAACCATGGACATGGGTTGGACTCCTCATCTCCTGGCGCACCTCCCTAACCCCGGGTCAAGCCCAATTGTTCCCTGAACGCCACGATTTTATGGCTGTAGTTTGCAGACTCTGCGAGTAGTTTTGGTCGACGGATTTTCAGATTTTGGTGTTGTTTGGGTTAAATTGATGGCACGGTTAGTGTCTTTTGGTTGTGGGCAAATGATTGGTGAAGAGTTCCGATCAAATGGGTGGCCGGGGGTGGAGATTCCGACGATTTTTCAGATTTTCGAGTGGTTGACTTTGAGAGTTGATTTCAGCAAGATTATTTGGTGTTTTGGGGAGTTGTTGGGTGCTGATTGTAGAGGAGGTTAAGAGCTTTCCGTTGATGCCAATATCTGGTGATTTTGGTGGTCGAAAGGTGGCTGAAAATGACTCCGAAGTTGGCGGCTGGTTGGGGGCAAAAACTTAGTATCTTGTGACTCAAAAGTAGGTTTTAAAATTTTGGGGTTATCATTGCAATTAATTCTTTCGTTTCTCTTTTATTTTCTTTTTGTTTCAATTCAATGAGGGGTAAAATCGTCAAAAATTATGAAAAGGATGTCCAGCGCACAAAAAGTGAAAGGTAGGGGTATAAATGCCAAGAAATGAAACGTTGGGATATTTTGCACACTAACTGTCAAACGTAGGGACGTTTTGTGCTAATAAGCCTTCACAACAACTTTAAACGTTGTTTTATATTTTTCGGTACTTATTTTTTTTCGATCAATTTTGCTACAAACTTATAAAACGTGTCACGCTAAATCACTAATTACGACAACTTTTCATATATCGCAAAATCACATTTTTGTTGTAGTGGATGAATAGCATTAAACGAATTCTAATGGTTAAAAGAACGGAATTTAAAATTTACATGGGCTACATAGCCAAAAAAAAAAAAAAAAAATAGAAAAAAATGGACAACTTACAAAAATACCCTTCAAATTAAACATCTTTTGAAAAATCATGTAAAAAGTATTTTGGGAGTAAAAAAATATTGTCTAAAATTAAGTGTTAATTTTTAAAGTTAAGTGAGACATATAACTTTTATTTCAAAAGCGACATAAATTTCAAGAAAGTGATAAAAAAAGTGACACTGCCAAATACTAAAAAAATGATAAAACACCAATCAATAACTTACATTTGTCACTCAAAAAGTGACATAAATTTTAGAAAAGTAACAAACAATAAAAAAAAAATGACAAAAAGTGACACCGTTATAAATTTATTATGTAAGCCCCAAGTTTTTAGTTGATTTATTTCAGTCTCTTAAATGTTTGTGTTTTAATTTCAGCCCTTACATTTCTTATTTTCAGTTTTAAGTTCATTTAATTTAGTCCCTAATCTATATAAGTCATTATTTTAGTTATTTAATTGTATTTTCAGCTTTAATATATTTACAGCTTAGTCCTTAAACTATTAAAAGTTATTATTTCAGTTTTCAACTTTTATTTTCAGCTTTAATATATTTACAACTTAGTCCTTAAACTATTAAAAGTTATTATTTTAGTTTTTAACTTTTATTTCCAGCTTTATTATAATTTTAATTAAGTCCGTAAACTTTATTCAATAATTTTAAAACTTTAAAATTTCGAAATACTAATTCAAACTTATTTTTATTTTGGCTAGACGAAACTTACGGACGAATAGGAGATTGCGCTTTTGTATTCACTTCACTTTTCACGGAACTCGCAAAAATTGAGGTAAACTCGCCACCATTAATTAATTTAAATTATAATTGCATATTTTATGTGAATTTAAGTGATTTATACATTTCAATGCATGAGATTAAAATACGTCATAAGAGATATATGTATTTGTTATGCTTGAAATGACTTATATGTAATAGTTTTGTTTAAGAATTAATTTTTTTTATTAATAAAGATGTAATTTTTTTGTTAATTAAATAATTAATAATTTAATGTTTATGCAATTGAAATATGTTTTCATGAAAAAATCGTGGAAAATGAATAACCAAAATGTTGAATTCAATAGTCGAAATTAAATGAATTTGATGATTACAGTGTAATGAAGAAACAAGTGGGGGTTAAATATTAATTTATAATTATGAAACTATTTGAATTAATCATTATTCACTTCCACTCGCTTGAAGAATGTCTATGTAAAACTGTAAAAGTCATCAACCAATGTGACTAAAAATTCTAATAAATGGAAAATGTAACTCAACCAATGAATTATGATAACACGAATCGATGATGTGGCATAAGGAATTTGACGACCCGCCTAAAAATTAACAATAAAAAAACTGAAAAAAAAATCATAACATCCAAATTAAAAATTAATAGAGAAATATTTTAAAATAATTAGTTGAGAAATAGTTGATAATTGCTTATAATAGGGAATTAAGTTTGACAAATATGTAATTTTTTTGTTAATTAAATAATTAATGATGTAATGTTTATGTAATTGATAAATAATTAGACGTGATGTATTAAAAAAAGAGTATTAATAGAATCTATAGCATGATCTAAACTCTTCGACCTCATCGTCAAGAATATAATTTATAATAAAAACAAAATTCTACATCAAAAGTTTCTTCATTAAATACAAACTCCCGCAGCACGAGCAAATCATAATCTATATCACCCATTTCAAGAAGTTTTCTGTATCAATGGTGCTAAACCTTAAAATATGTAGGATTATAATCTTTATGAAAATTGTTGTTTCACCAAAAGTTATCCACACAAAATTGTCGTGAATGTTTCAAACCACAAAAACTAATAGAAGAACTTTGTAGAACCTTCAACTTTTTGTTTATACTTGTAATGACTTATATTTAATAGTTTTGTTTAAGATGCAATTTTTTTATTAATAAAGATGCAATTTTTTTGTTAATTAAATAATTAATAATTTAATGTTTATGTAATTTAAATATGTTTTCATGAAAAAGTAGAGGAAAATGAATAACCAAAATGTTGAATTCAACAATCGAAGTAAAATGAATTTGATGATTATAGTGTAATGAAGAAATAAGTGGGGGGTAAATATTAGTTCATAATTATGAAACTATTTGAATTAATCATTATTCACTTCCACTCGCCTGAAGAATGCCTATGTAAAACTGTAAAAGCCATGAACCAATGTGACTAAAAATTCTAATAAATGGAAAATGCAACTCAACCAATGAATTATGATAACACGAATCGATGGAGTGGCGTAAGGAATTTGACGACCCGCCTAAAAATCAACAATAAAAAAACTGAAAAAAACCATAACATCCAAATTAAAATTTAGTAGAGAAATATTTTAAAATAATTAGTTGAGAAATAGTTGATAATTGCTTATAATAGGAAATTAAGTTTGACAAATAGTTTCTAAAACATTTTTTGAATGTGAAATTGAAATATGCTTTTGTTAGTTTCCAATTTCATAGTATTTTATCATGTGATTATTTATTTAATTGGGAATATGAAATAATTGTGACTTTTTCTTTCATATAAGCACTTCAACGTCCTCTCTGTTGAAACAGTGCAAGATGAGGAAAATGCTGCATCGTCATCTTAGAAACTAAATTATCTCAAAGACCGTTCATAAAACTATTGAGCTATGTTTATTGATATGACCAATCCATGCATTCTATTAATGATCTTCTTTTAATATTTCACGTGTAATTATTTATAAATTAAATCAACAGTTAGAAATATTTTCATTACTAACAGAATTCTTCTCCACCGAACAAACAAAACATGAACTAAGCCAACGTGCATTGCACGTTGCTTACGACTAGTTAATAAAAAAAGTAACAAAGTTCCAAAAAGCAACAAACATATAAAAAGTGACAAAACACCAATTAAAACCTTAGAATGAATACAAGAATGATTGATTTTCTTCTAAATTTTGTTTAAATATAATTATGTTTCACTTTTATTAACTATTATAACTTCATTTTAGGAAAATATAGAATTCTAGGGAATCGAAGAGACTTGAACAATGAAATTGATGTACTTGTTTTCAAAGAGGTGGGATGCAGAAACTAGTGCAATTCTATTTCATAGTATGAAAACCAATTCAATACAATTAATATCCTACCAAAATTGAAAAGTAAAACAAGTATAACATTAACAGAAATCTTAGGAAAAATCCTCTTCATCATTAAATATTTTTTTGACAACAACCCATTTATCAAAATTCTTCCAAATTTCCATCAGAACTAACACTTAAAGTTCACCCTCCATTCACAAGTACTCCCCAATATCAGCATGGTGAATATGCACCACAATCCCATTCGACTCCATTGAGAAAATAATTTAAAATAATGAACAATTTTGGATAACCTTAGGTTTAAAAAATTTTGAAGGATTTTTTTTTTCTTCTTCTTTGAACTTTCTTCTTCACCAACAATGAGGAGACTCTGATTTTGTAAGTTATGATTTGGGGCTAATAGAAGTTTGGTGGTTCAGAGTTTCTAATAGAGGAGTAAGGTAAGACGGCGAGAAAAATCATGAACAATGAGGATTTTTCTTTGGAGTCTTCTGGAATGGGGTTTGTGGAAGAGGAAGGGTTTCTGTGAATGTTACTGACTTAGGTTTGGGTTCCAGTAGTTTAGAACGTATTAATTACTTAGGAGAAATTTAACTAATTAAAGTGTATTTTTCAAATTATTCATTTTAATAGAGTATTTGACCTAATTTCCCAAAAAAAAAAAAAAAATTGACATGCTTTGAAACAAATAAAATAAAAATGGGCCTCAATGTTTTGGAGGCCCTCGTATGTTTGACAAGCACTACACGAAGATCCTTAGGATTCTCCTATTGCCTCTTTGAGTGAGAATAATTTTCAATATTCCACCCCTTACACACGTCTTTCAAAATTTAGGGCGGCATTTGAAGCAATGGAGGAAATCAGATTTCATCATATGCCAATCCAAGGTAAAAAAATTAAATTGAAATTTTTCCAAAACAACGTAACACTAATAATAGGTTGAGATTTCATGAAACGAGAACAAATGTGGTCTGGTCGCTAAATATTTGTGAGTGTCATCAACATCGACGAGCTGGATAGTGATGGATGTCATAGGTTGGTGGAACTAACAAATTCTAGATATGGGGAGAAATGATAAATTAATTAGTTATTTCAGACTTAAATCTTCTAGGGAAAAGTAGTGCACAATGCTCAAAAGCTGAGAAGAATAAAAATTTAAATTTTGAAGAAAACTAAAAAGATATTAAAAAAATCCAGAATTCCAAAATTTTGTGGCGATCAATAGACTCCACATGATACAATGTGGCTTCACCACTACCTATAGTAATTAAAAAATAATTAAATCATGGATATAATAAATATAAATAAAGAGTAACAGTATCCAATCTTTCGTTGATAGCTTCTTTGTCGCCCCTCGTCCCATCGTGCGGTTACGCGAAAGTTCGAATTAGAACTTGAGTAAAACTGAATTTTAACTTGAGACAGCAAAATTGTAATGATTTTAAGGAATAGAAGCTGATTTATGGAGTTGGACATGGGAAATAATAATTGATGAGATTTCGAAGTGGGATTGTCTGAAATGGAGACACTATTTGTGTGTTTTTTCCGAAATGGGGTTGAACTAGTAACAATTAAACTTTCACAAGTTGACTTGGGAAAGTCAACGATTCTAGGTAATGGAGCTCATTATATTTGTCATTTGCTATTTTTTTAAGCTTTTTTTCGTATTTAATATGAATTGAGCATGAAAATTGCTTTATTATATTTCCAATGCTTATCTGTAATTTGTTATATTTTAATTTTCATTGTATTTAATATTTAACAATTATTGATGTAGTAGGTGGTTCAGGAAAAAAAAAAAAAAAAAAAAAAAAAGAATAACTTTGTTAAATAATTGCACCTGGTCATATAAAAATTTATCTAGAAAGAGAAGAAAACCATGCATGACATAATAAACATCATCAAAATGTGAAGCCATTCAAATTTGAAGTTGTTCCAAACGGTGAGTTCGGCATATAAGGGGGAAAAAAAGTTAAGGTTAAGAAATATTTCCGTAAAGTTTGTTATCCTGACTTATTCTTCCCATCATTCAAAAATAAATTTAAATTCTTGTTTATATAATTATGAAATAATTATTGATAGTCTTATTAAGGATACATAAATAAGTTTTATTTGCTCTAGAAAAAATGTATTCTATTCCAATTGTAATTCTAATTGAAACACTATCATATTTTTTTGAAATATATGGGGTCATTATCATAATAAAATAAATACTCGAGTTTTGAGTTTATTGATTTTCTTCTTTTTTTTTTTCTTTTCGCTTTAATATTTTAACATGTTATCAATACGAGGTTATAGTCAATTCACTACAACAAAAATCATCATTTGCAACATTAAAAAAGCTTGAACAAATGTTGCCAAAATAGTCTTTGACAACATTTTAGTAAGTGAATGCTGCAATTGATTAATACAAATGAGTTTTCACAAAATGTTGTGGTAGACATCTTTATTTTCGTTTATTGAGTGTTGCGGAAGGTTTGACGTTTAGCAACGTTTATCAAACGTTGCGAAAGGTGACTTTTCGCAACATTTGGTGAACGTTGCAAAAGCCTTACCTTTAGCAACGTTTGACAAACGTTGCAATTTGGGCCATTTAAATGAATCCATCAGATTCCAAATTAAATTATATATGGGACCAAAAATAACTATAATCCTCGTTCACGCCTCCCTCATTCCTCTCTCTTTAAAATCTTCTACAAGAGAAGAAAACACAAAGAGATGGATAGAGCGTTCTCTGTGTATGAGATGAGGAAAACCTAGTTCTGGTCATCGCTGTCGTCGTTGATTCGGCTGGATTTGGAAGAGAAGGATGAGGAGGAGCGCTCATCGTCCTCCGTGACTGCTGCCTCGTCCTCGTCCTCGTTTATTTTGTCAATTATTTAGTTATGATGAATGTATATTAACCGAATATGCAAAAAAGATGGTATTCGGTAGATGTTCAATTTAGATCAGAACGATAAATGTGGTTCATATATATTGTGTGATGGCGATCTACATCTAACTAATCTAGAGTTTGGATGTTGTTTATTTTGAGCTCAAGGTCATTTTCTAAATTTGATTAAATTCCCACCCCGAACCCCATTTCCTACCCTTATATGTTCATATGAGACATTATGATAGATAATTTATTTTATATCCTACGAGCAGATTTTGATACTTGATATTCCAATAAATATCAGATCACCATGCATAATCTAAAATGACAATAAAGAAGAAAGTTGAACAAAGAACTAACCTTGTCTGCGGAACCAATCCCAAACTTGAAATTAGAATCTACGTCTTCATTTCTTTCTTGAACCATTAGGTAGAGGCTCGATATGAAATGGTTGGTCACAACCCTTAATTGTGAAAGAGAGATAAAAATGAACATTAGTAAGTTGGTTAGGAACATCAAACATATGTCTGTCAAACATTAAAAGTTATGAAAAAGTTCCTTTAGTATCTTTAAACTTGTAAACTTTCATTCCCAAGAGAAATTAAAAACTCAATTTTTAATTTATAATGTCATATTTCTAAGACCAAAAGAAATATCAGATCCAGCATAAGAAAACAACAACCAAATGAGACTTCCATAAAATCTAATTGAACTCTTCACAGTAAAGTGTAATCTAAATCAAACCATATTTATCTTACGTAAAAAAAAGTTAACAATAATATGGATTTAAGAATAAGAAAGAACGGATCTATAAGAAAAAGAACATCAATCGAAGTTGGAGATTAATCGAGAACGATAAACCCAACAAGCATTCTTGACTAAAAACTCACAATCATCAATTAATTATAAAATGTAAACAAAAAAAGCTCAATCGTGGAGCTCATAAGATGAAAATCAAAGCAACTTATTCATTATTCATGAATCAACAGAAGAATCCAACACAAACTCAGCTCTCAATAACAATTTTTTATTCAAAATCAACAGATAAAGATCATAAAGATGGCAACTATATTCAACCTCGACGACTTGACTCGAAGAAGAAACTAGTGTGATTGACTTTAAAAGGACACAGATCCAGAAATCGAATCAATAGAGCAGAAAAATCATAAAGACACTAATTAAAGTATAAAACCGTTCAACTAAAACCCCCAAAATTGAATAAAAGAAAATTGATGTTTAGTGTAACCACAATTTATAATTTGTTCATACTGCTGTTGTTAGATGGAGTATTAATGAGACAATAATATGTGTCCCAAGACTCTTGAATAATCTAATGAATTTTAAACTACTTTTTTTTATATCTAAAATTTCTACACTAATAAAAACACAACAAATATGAAATTCGTGCAACGCACATGTCAATGACTAGTAATTTATAAGAGTTGGAAATATGATCGTTTAAAAAATGGATGGCTATTTGTGTGTTTTGCTACACTAATGGAAAATTAAAAAGCATGCCTTTTTTTTAATGACTCAGGTATCCAAGGTTTGTCTGATCAATCTTAAGGAGTGACGGACATTTCCCCTAATTCACCACTCGGATAAATTGGACGTGGTCACAATTTATACACATTTAGATTGGACATTCGAAAAATGATTTTCCCTCATATGGACTCCCCTTTATAATGTGCAGACGAGACCCTCGAAGGTATGATGGAGCATACCAAGAATTTGTCTCCAAGGGACATTTGTCTTTCAACATAAACATTGCCTTCTAACTGTCGCTAGAACTCGAACCTCCAATACTCCATAGAAAACACTTTTACTTTACTACTGCACCATATCCATGGACAACATGCCTTTTATTATTTGCCTAAAGGGTTGAATAAGACAAAAGGTATTTTTCACAAATTACTTAGGAAAGCCAAAGTTTCTCAACATGAGTTGAATGCTATTAGAGCATCTTCAATGCGACGAGGAATTGCATAAAAAAGTATGCCACATCATTTCATAAATGAATATTGTTATTTAGGCCCCGTTCGGTAGAGATTAAAATCAGATTAAAATTGAAAAATTAGTCGTTATTGTTGACTTTTATTAGACGAGTGAGACCCAATAACGATCATATTTTCAATTTTAGTCCTTGTCGAACGGGGCATTAGTACCATTGATATCTAACATGTAGCATCACTTTTGACATTAAATTACAAATTCAATTAAATACATAAATTTATGGTCTATTTAATATAAGTTATCATATGTTGATATCTAAATTGATGATTTGGTGTTAGATACTATTATTATTTCATATTACTTATATTGAAAGAAAAAATATTGCAATCCATCTATGAAAGGTGCGCTAGACATCCTTCACTTAATTTTGTTATTATTTATCTTCGTCGAGGATGTGTCTATTTCATTTTTTATAATTTAATTATATCTACTCTTTCTCTACGTACGTCTTGTACACGCGATCAACAATTTATCTAATCCACATCCCCATTGGAGATCCTCTTCTTTCCATTTTCATTCTACTTACCACATGTACAACAACAATTCACATTGTCGCATAGGAGATGCTATTGTACGCTAATTCTTATATAACATTTGCTATATTTTAAATATTTTTAGTATTTAATATGAATTCATCCTGCAAATTGCTTCATTATATTCCAATACATATGTGTCATTTGCTGTATTTTTCAAAAGTATTATGTATTTAGTATTTAACACTTATTGGTGGGTCTTTTATAACTTTTGTCTATAAAGCAAAGCAAACTATGCATGACATCAGAACTTCAAGATATTCATTTGTTAAGTTGTTCCAAATCGATTAATTGGGCAAGAGCTTGTTCGTTAGAGATTTTTTAAAACACTATTGAGATGAAACTATTTGTTGAAAAATGAAAAATGAACATTCTTCTAGCTAAAAGTTACCGTTTTTGTGTAAAATTTACTGCACGGACAAAAAGTGGTAAAAAAAAAATTAAATAGAAAGTCACCATCAAATGGCTTTATCATATTCCAATGCTTATCTGCCATTTTCTATATTTTAAACATTTTCTGTATTTTATATTTAACACTTGTTGGTTTAGCAGGTGGGTTGCAGAAAAAAATATTTAACAAAATTGCACTCTGAAAAAGAGAGATGCTAGCTGTACACCCCGAAAATATTATAGATTGACTTGACTTTTGTTATTTGGCCGTGTTTGTCTTTCATCTTATTAATTTTTTTTATATAATCATTTTCAACTACACATTCATACAATAAAATATTCTACACATAAATTCAAAATGTTTTCCTCCTTTCTCGCTATACATTCTTTTAAAAAAAAATCACTATTTTTAAAAATATTTTTTCAAAAAGAGGCCACGATATAATTGCGCCTAGGGTTGTTGATAAAAATTGTTGAGCTAGGGAAGAAAATTATGTTTAAAAGCATTTTCAAAGATTTTTTATTTTTAAAGCGGATCTTTAAATTAAAAAAAAAAAAAAGATTTATGCACTCCAATAAATTCTTTATTTTTAATATATATATATATATATATATATATATATATATATATATATATATATATAATTTGAGTAATTTAAGAAATGACTTGCAATTTATCAAGTGCAATGATTATTAAGTAGATTGTGTTTTTTCTCTAACCCGATCCTCATGGACGGTCAAGATTTCAACCCATTCATATCAATTTTGCACGTATCGAAACAAAGTTAAAGTCATAATTTTGTTGCTTGACAGCAAGATTGTTCAAACCGAGTCAATTTATAATTTTTAAGTGTTCTACAGGTGCAATTTCATCCCGCCTCGAATATTTTCCATTAAATTATAATTAATTTATCTTTTTTCTTATCAACTACCAATTTTTTAATAAAATAATATTATACTTAAACTTAAAAAATTTCTTTCTTTTTTAACTACACATTTTTCGAAAATTTATTAAGGATGTGTTTGTCATCCTTTAAAAATTAAATTGTTTGCTATAGTATTATTTCTCCACCACACATTCACATAATAAAATATTTTATACACAAACTAATAAAGTTTTTTTTTTAAAATTTTAACCACACATTTTTCAAAAAATAATATTCAAAACTTTATTCTTTCTCCTATAATGGGAGACAAACATGAGCTAATAATGGAGCCAAACGGACACTTCATATAATACAATATCAATATTATTGGTTGTACGCAGCCATTGTACTACTGGGGTGCCCCTTAGTGCCCCCTATAGGTCGGGTGTCTATATATATATATATATTAAAACAAATTTGATATTGTGTCACGTGTCTTGATATCATTGAACAATTTTAAAAAAGAACACACATTTCCGCGCATTTCAATTTGAACCTCAATAAAGTTTAAACCACAATGTACACAAGGCAATGTAAACGTGATTTTATCCTCGTTACAATATTCACCACTTGTTATTGAAATTATCAAGGAAAAAGATAGTGTGGTTCGGCCAAGTAGCAAGCTCAATTATTAATCTTGTATTGATCTGACATTTGCAATATTTAATTTTTTTGGTATATAGCTCTTGTTTGTGTTTCATTTTATCCTTTCTTAATTACACATTTTTTAATAGAACGATGTTGGATGTAAATTCAATTTTTTTTAACTATACATTCTTAAAGAAGGCCACCATTTTAAAACATGTATTTTTTTTTTTTCTCAAAATTTGATTTGTATGGAGCTCGGACAAGGGCTATACGAGGCCTCTATCTAGTCACTATCGTGGAATCTTCCATCGTGATTCAAGAAAGGAAAAAATATATTATAAAATGACTTGGTTACACAAATGAAAAGACTTGGTTTCACATATAAATGAAACCATATCTTTCGATAATTTCCACGTTGAATCAATATTCACATCTTCACACCATGTAGCATAGTATTAGTATAGCTGCAATACATGTAGATGTGATTTTGTTATAAGAAATCAATCGAAGAAGAGATGACGGACGCTACGGTGACATTTATACTAGATAACCTAAAGGAGTTGATTGCTTCCACCAATAAGCAGATTTCTGAAGTGAATGATAAAGTGAAATCTCTGAGTAATGATCTGGAGTTTTTCAAAGGCTTCCTCCAGGATGCCACCAAAAAGCCGATCGAGGATGCAGCCATGAAAGCATTGGTGAAACAAATAAGAAACGCAGTATACGAAGCAGAAGATATTGTGGATGAATATGTTATTGAGGCAGCTCAGTACAAATCCAGTAGTATGTTTAAAAAAATAAAGCATCCATTGGATCATCCCACAAAGCTTTTAAATCTGGCGCAAAAGATTGAGCCCATGAAGGCGATGGTGAATGAAATATATAAGAAGAAGGAGTTTGCCGATGGATCCAGGGATGGGGAAGGATCTAGCACTGCCAAAATAGCCAAGGTAATATACATACTCATGTATTACTAGATTAGCTCTGTTGATGACCAGATTCTAAGTCGGGCACAACCTGAAGATTCGTAGCGGATCATCTTCCTATAGTTAATGGATTATACATCTCTCGAGTTTAATTTGCGTCTCTCTCTTTCTTATTCGTTTTCCGTCCACTTAGACGAATTTCTCACAATAAATCCATGCCTCAAATGGATCTAGATCCCACGCCTCAGATATTCAAACCCAAGATAGATGATAATTACTGTTATTGCATGATTCATTTCTTTAAAGATTGTAGACAAAGGTGGGAGTCACCGTGTGTATAACTAATTTCTGCTCCAAATAATTGATAATTTTAAGGACTTTTTTCAGCTTTTAACAGTATTTTAAGCTTTTCTGAATGATAAAATTCTTCACTGAATTGATCTCTGAAATTACTATTTTGAGACTTTGCTAACTTTTACAGCAAAGAGCTTTTTATGCCATATTGATAAGAAACAGCTAAAAAAAAAAAAAAAAAAAAGGTCCAGGCGCCTGGCCACAGTTTTGATTTTTCGCTTCTTTTCTTTATTCAAATATAATGATGAATCTGTCTTTTCAAGGTTATTTATTTATTTTTACATGTTATACCCCTATTTGGTTTGGATAAAAATAAGAATATTAGTAGATTTTGATAAAGGTTATGGAATATATGGTCAGAAAATTGATAAATATTGCGAGTTTCATAAAATGTGATTTAAAATAAATTTGAGCAAAAATAAATTTTAAGAAGTGATGACCAAATAAGAATTTATAGATAAGGGTAAAACTAAAATGTCCATTAGTGAAGACCTAAATATTAGAATATATACACTCATTTTTAAAAATTAAAGACTAATTACTCATTATAACGTGTTATAAATGATCCGATCCAACTCGGATGACATTTGATATTAATCGTATACGGTATAACTAACGCTTGACTAGTGAAACTTTAGATATTCGTTTGCCTTTCATTATATATCTTGAAAAATCAAGAGAAAACTTCAGAATTTAAATGTTTTAATTTATAAATCAAATTTTAAATTAGAACCGTGATTATTTTATATTTATTGTTATTCATATGCTCACTATTTTTTAAATAACTTTTTTATTTAACAATAACTCGATAATTTGACTGGTAACTTGGTAAGCCATTAACCTGATGCTTTGACGGGGTTGATTCTCATAACTGTGTCAAGAGGTTAGAGATTAGTGCTGCTACTTTCCAATTAAGTTGTCACATAGACATGTATACTCATCTTGAATATTTTCTTGCTATACATTTCTTTTTATTATAGCGTTGAGTTTCTAACATCTATATCATTTAAATATTGGCACATCATTTCTAATATGATTGTCATTATTATACTAGGCTCCCATCGTAGAGGAAGACCACGTGGTAGGTTTTGAAGACGAGGCAGCAAAAGTTATCAATCTTCTTACTAGAGAATCTGATGAACTAGAAGTTGTATCAATAGTTGGTATGCCAGGTCTTGGTAAGACAACACTAGCTAAAATGATATTTCGTGATCCTAAAATAGAATTCGAATTTTACAATCGTATATGGGTTTACGTCTCTCAAGATTGTAATAGAAAGGAAGTTTTCCTTGCTATTCTGGATCAAATCACCAAGGTAACTGAAGACGTACGTAACATGACCGAAGACAATTTAGCTCAAAAACTTCTTAGATCTTTGGAGAAAGAGAAATATTTAATTGTCATGGATGATGTTTGGACTCAAAATGATTGGAATTATCTCCAATTTGCTTTACCTAAGAACAAGAAGAAAAGCAGAATATTATTGACTAGTCGCGACAAGAATGTGGGTAAGACTGACAAGTGTAAAGTAGAACGCCATGATTTGCGATTTCTAACTCCTGATGAGAGCTGGACGTTACTTCGAAGGAAAGCACTTGGCTTGGAGGAATGCCCAGAGGAGTTGGTTACACATGGAATGAAAATAGCTGCTGAATGCGATGGACTACCGCTTGCGATAGTGGTGATTGGAGGAATTCTACTAGAAAAAGGTACCCAAATTTATCATTGGGAAGATGTTTCCAAAAATGTGAAGGAATATATTGTTGAAATGGATCCAGGGAAGACCATGGACAATTTTATAGCATGGAGTTTTAATCACCTACCTTATCACTTGAGAGAGTGTTTTATCTACTTTGGGATGCTTCCAGAAGACTATCGTATCACAGTAAGAAAACTGATTCGCTTATGGGTTGCCGAAGGATTCATACAACAAAAGGGGGCGTTAAACTTGGAGAGTATTGCAGAGGATTATCTAGAAGATCTTGTCAACAGGAATTTAGTCATGGTTGAAAAATGGAGGTCAAATGGCAAGATTAAAACTTGCTATGTTCATGACATGATCCATGTGTTTTGCAAGAACAAATCAGTTGAGGAAAATTTTTACCACGAAATCAAACGGTCTGATCAAATTACTGATTCATCTTCCAGCGATGCCTTCAAAATGTACCGTGGCCTTTCTATTCCACCCCATTTTCTGAACACTATATCTCCAAAACATTTTGGTTCACATGTTCGGTCTTTCTTGTGTTTCTCCAATGACGAGATTACCTTGACACTTGCAAACATTTCTTCCATCCCCAAAACATTTAAATTACTCAGGGTATTAGATGGTGAGCCCATCCGTTTCAGCCGTTTTCCTACTGACCTAACACTACTGGTTAATTTGAGGTACCTTGTTCTCTCCATCCAATTCAAGATCCTTCCTAAATACATTACCAACCTTTGGAACATGCAGACTCTTATAGTCAAGACATCATCAAATGCCCTTGAAATTAAAGGTGATATATCGAAAATGGTTCGACTGAGACATCTAGAAACAAATGCATCCACATCTTTTGGGGACCCCGTTTCTAAAAAAAGAGGCAATGAAGAAGGTTCTTTGATAAACCTAAGAACACTTTCAACTATATCACCTGAAACTTGTTCAGAAGATGTCTTTGACAGGGCTCCAAACCTAAGTAAGTTGGGTATTCGTGGTCAATTGTCCAAACTCTTCGAGGTCAAGGGTGGATCTAGTTTGTTTGACAATGTGAAAAAGTTGAATTCCCTTGAAAATTTGAAGCTATTCAATGATGTGGTTGATGTGCAAGATTCTAAAGGCAAAATAGTTAGCACTCCAGACAAATTTCCACCAAACCTAAAGAAGCTAACACTCTATGGCACACAGCTTGATTGGAAGTACATGTCTACACTGGGAATGTTGGAAAACCTTGAGATCCTCAAGTTGAAAGAAAATGCATTCAAGGGAAAGTGGTGGGAGCCAAAGGATAGAGGCTTTCCTGCTCTTAAAATCTTGCATATAGGAAGGACAGATTTAACTAATTGGGTTGCTTCTGATAGTCACTTCCCAATTCTCAAGAGTCTTCATCTTCAACACTGCACTTACCTCAGTGCAGTCCCATTGGGCCTCGCGAAAATTGCAACCCTCCAGACAATAGAGTTGTACTGGACCAACGTAGCAGCAGCTACTTCTGCCAAGAAAATTCAAAGCCAAAAGAAGGAAGATCAGCAAACAAGTAAAGGCAAGGGATTTAAACTTTCCATTTATCCTCCTGATCACGATAAATGATGACCTCCATTTATTCAATCTCCGAATTGCTACATTCCCAGGTACTAAATTTTCATCTACTTGTTCTTCTCACTCTATATTTATATTTGTCATATTGAAAACTCGAGCAGCAAATATTTTGTTTGAAGACCTATATATTGGATTTTTTCATCTCAAATTGCAGCATCATAACAGCTTTCTTTTCGTCTTTTTACTAAACCAGTAGTGTTATACATATAAAGTTAAGAGTCTCCAAGCTTCTTGTTCTTCTGGCGATTATGTGAATCATAAAAACCTGAAAGATGATCTCTAATATGATGCCAAATTCTGGTTGTACGAAAGATTTTTCTTCACTTATAACTGATTGTAAATTTCCCAGATGACCAGTTAAAGGGTCGGAAATAGATCCTTTTTAGATTGTCAATGACTGATCCCCTAAGTACCGGTGCTTAGCTTATGCTAAGTACTCGGGTGATATGGCACTCTACAATAGATGGTGGGACATTTGGTACTTAGGAGATCAAATCTATATATAAACAAACTACAGAAATATGGGCAGAAAATTTAATTAACAATTTTATTTTTAGTTTTAACATTGTTTTCATATAATTGACTATACAATTTGTGCACACAGATGATTCATCGTACAACAATGCCAAGGATGATGAAGATCAGATGCATGGAGTGATGGCTTCTCTTCACAGTCTTGTTGCACTTGCTTGAGTAAAAGATACTATTGAATTTCATTTTATGTTCAACTTTAGAAAAATTGCATTTGCTTTTATTCAGTGTGTTGAATTCATTTTTTTTTTTTTTTTGTGTGTGCGCGCCACGTGCCTAATAAAAACATTGGATTTGAATTGTTGTGAACTTTTGTATCCTACTTTTGTGGTTGTCTAATAAGAACAGAGGATTTGAAATTGATGTCAGCTTTTTTGTAGAATTTAGAAAATTTGGAAGTCATCTTATTTATTCTCTCATTAGTAGCACTACTGATTCAATATATACTTTACCTGAAGAGTATTTTTCACTTTTTCTTGTTTGAAAAATATCCTATTCATATGTGAAGTTTAGAAGTTATATGACTAAACAGATAATACTATACCAAATAGTCTTTCTACGATAGCAAAAATCATCGGAGAATCGACCGGCTTAGACCCAAAATGCTCCGTTCACAATGAAAACCTTTAGTTAACATCAAACATTTATTATTTATATGTGAAGTTAAAAATTTAGATTATTGTACAAATCATACTACCCCAAGTAAATGAATTAAGCTTTGGAAAACTAATTTTCGTCCGTGACCTAGTATTGCAGTCGTCTTTATTGAGTATTTTTGAAGTCAACGTTTTCTTCAAGCCTTTGGAAAATACAAAAAACAATTTGATGCTTAATGTACAATCCCATCTTTGATCAAGGTATCGGCGTAAAGTTAATAATGCTGATATATAATTCAAGTACTAGTTGTGATCGAGTACAATAGGAAAGCGGTGATAAAGTCAAAATCGACGAGTTTGATTCCTCTTCATCAACAAGTTAAAAGAAGAAGAAACAAATGGAGCCGTTCTTAATTCTTTTGATTACTCTTTTGTTAATTTTGTGAAATTACAAAAATAGGATACTATTATAATTTTGATCAATTTATTAGTGGATTATTTTTATCCGTGACATGGGGCTGTAGATGTTTGTGTTCGGGGTTTACCACATTATATTTGGTGTTTGTGATCTAATTTGTTAATTAAGTCTCACATTTCATTAACACCACAATCACGAATATAGAAACAACATGCGCGTACCAGTCATAATCATTAAAAAACTGATTGCAGGAAGTTGTGACTATCCTCTGTCCTGAATTATAAAGTTAATTAAATAAAATTTTAATTTATCTACGTTTTAGAATTTACACTTAGTATTAGAGCAGATGTACTTTTAAAAAGTGTAATTCAGGGAAAACCCAGATATGAATAGAGCATCCTTTAGACCTCCAATTCTAGTCCGGACTAATTTGTCATATTGAAATATTAGGATGCAGGTCAGTCTCTTGATTAAAAAGCTTGACACTCTATCATCAATGAATATAAAGTACTTACTATGAGAGAGAGAGAGAGAGAGAGAGTAGTACATATTTTAATAATGCTAGCCGAAATTCAAAAGTTTTAAATGCATTTTTCTTTTATGGGTTCTAATCAATTTTGTTTGATCTCTACATTCAAGGTGGCTAAGGATACTTGAGATATACTCCAATTTTCTCATGAAGGAACTTCCATTGTGAAGTCGTCTAAACTCCAAATGCTCATTTCATAATTTAAACAACTAATAATGAGAGAAGACGAACAGTCCAAGGATCTTTATGCCAAACTCGGTGAAATCACCAATTCAACACATACTTTGGGGAAGAAGTATGAAAAGAGCAAGATAGTAAAGAAGAGCTTTAGATCTCTGCCTTATCGATTCCACTCCAAAGTAACACCATAGAAGAAAGCAAGGATACTGAAACCATTAAAGTTGAAGAACTGGTGGGATCATTGATGATGTTTGATAAGTGTATATGGACTTTTAAGTAAAAGTATTCATTGATTGTTTCGATGAATTATGACTTAATTCTATGTGTATTATATTTGTTAGGTATAAATCGACATAAATGGTGAAATTGAAGAAAAAAGTGTGAAAATGGCTCGATTGTAAGTCATACAAAGTTTGGGAACTAAAGTGTAAATACTTTAAAGTTATGTCGGATATCAAGATGAAGAATTGGGAGTTTTAAGGGTCAATTGGATGAGAAAAGAAGTTAAAGAGATGAAATATAGTCAAAATATTTTTACGAATCAATTTTCAATCGAACAAGTTATGCTCCAAATTTTTATCCTCAAATTGAGACTCGTTTTTGGTATAATAAACATTTGAGTTCAAAAAATGATAGTTCTAGAAGAATTGTATTATTCTGAGTTAACTTTCCAATGTGCTTTAAATAGCCTTAATTGGATATTGGAGAGAAATATTTGACAAAAATACTTATGAATTCTCGAAACATAACTAAGGGCGTGCCTAATACAAATTTCCAAGCAGCGCCTGGCTACCCAACACAGCCGACTGAAGCAATTTTCTGTTTTAGAGGCACAAGCCCTACCTTCAACTAGGCACGCACCTTCAAGAAATTCAGGAAGAAAATCTTGTTTCTTTTTCTTGATTCGACAAGTTTTTGGATGATATCTTTGACATCTTTTATAACATAAGAGTTTGTTTTAGCCCTATTTTTTTTCAAGAATGCATTTTGGAATAGTAGATTGATGGAGAATGTGTGGTGGAAAAATAAAGAAAAACTTTGGGTTTGCATGTAATATTATTTTATTGAAAAATGTATGGTTGAAAAGAAAAGAGAAAAATATATTTCGAAAATAATGTAGATTAAACAAGGGCTAGAATAGGTCTAGAATGTGACACACATTGTTTTATCATTGAAGAGAGCTAATAAGAGGTGAAGGCGAGTTAATAAGAGGTGAAGGCGAGTTTTACAACAAGAATTGAAGATTCAAAGCTCGGATTGAAGTCAATTGTTGAAGAAATTGAGTTTTCAAGATCCTCTTCTAGTTATTTCATACGAGTGATGTATTTCCAGTTTCTTTTGAATAATTTGAATATCATAATACTAGGTTAAACTTATTTATCATTGGATGAATAATGAAACCATTAGTCATGTATTTTTTTTTTTTTTTTTTAAAGATTAAGTATTTTAGTGAATTTTGGTGTCTTGTAATTAAGTATGCATGTTTATTGTGTTATTTGATTGCTTGTCTATCAATTGGATAACTTGTTATTTATTGTAGTGTTGGGAGACTTACAATAGGTTATAACATTGAATAATTGACACATAGACAATATGTGTTAGGAATAACACTGAGCGCATGAGATTTTGTTCGATAATCCTATGGCTGAATGCATCTCTTTTGTATATGAATTTGGACTAGAAATATGATCGGTCATGCTTAGGATATATTTAGTTTATCTTAGAAAAGAAGATTAAACAATATAGGATTATTGATTATCACAAATACTTGAACTACGTAATTCGAGAGCTAGAAATAGATGCCAATGCGTGAATTCTAAAATCCCAATATATTCGTTTCAAAACTTGATAAACGCATTTAGAAATTAATCTAGATACAACAAAAATCAGTTCTTTTGTGTTTACAAATATCGAATCTAATAGAAATTAATACACTATAGTTAACAATAATTCCTTGTAGGACAATAGCTCAACTCACTACATTATTACTTGTCCACAATTTCGTACGTTTGTGAGTTTTGTTCAAACATACTTTTTGGGGAATAATTTTGTTTAATTATTATTTATTAGCTTATATTAAGTTCGATTTTTTGTTTATTTTAGGTATTTATCACATTTCCTCATTATCTTACGTTTTGCTTCTTTTAGACTGTCAATAGCACATACAAGATTTTGACGAGATCGAGATCATTCTGATAGATCATGAGATTGAAAGAACATTCAGACGATGCAGAAGAGATCAATGAGAAGCGAGGAAAATGACTGAGAATAAGAATCAAGTTCAAGTGCAACAACTAGTCCAACAGAGACTTGTCGTTAACGAAGGCCCACTATTATTTGAAGATTATGTTATCACATGCTATCATTTATCCTCCTTTTGGACAAACCAATTTTCACCTTCGAGCGAATGTCATCAACCTCTTTCGAAATCATCAGAACATCAGATTATTTGGAAAAACTATAAAGAATTCTCATGAGCATATACAAGCTTTTCTGATGTTGTGTGAAGTCATCATCCATGAGAGCATGTCAGCAAATGCCTTTCGAATGTGTCTTATTCCCTTGCACCTTGAACGATAATTTAAAGTTTGTAAGTTGATCAAGCCCTTGTTTAGGCTCTATTTTCCAAGAAAATGCATTTTTGAATAGTGAAAAGTTGGAGAATGTGTAATTAAAAAATAAAGAAATTTTTTCGATTTACATATAAAATTATTTTATAGGAGAATATGTGGTTAAAAATGAGTGTTGAAAAAATGGAGCCCAAATATGGGCTAAGTAATTATATGTGCTTTAAACAAACACCAAATCAATGACGCGAAAAAAGAACAAAAATAAATGCTAAAGTGATTGTTGCCAATGAATTTAGAATCCATGATTAGATAAGTGTGTGTAGCAAATTCAATGAACAATAATGTGTAATTAGGTTTGTATGTGAATGCTATGCTAATTTTTGTACCGTGATATATAGTAGGAGGATGCAATGATTTTATGGAGGAGAAGCTAAAATTGCGTAGACATAATTGACGAAAATTGGAAATGGGATTGTTTGAAAATGGAGTGGTTGTCTGTGTCTTGGTTATAGTTGTTTTAACTCTTACGGAAAATTAGAAAAGCCAGCCTTTTATTATTGGGCAAAAGGGATGAATAAGACAAAAGATACTTTTCACATAAAATTTAGCTACTAGAGGGGGCGCATCCTATTGTGAGGGGCTGTACACCAAAATGTGACATCTCTCTTTTACAAATTGCCCTGTGAAAGTCAACAATGGAATACCATTAGAGTATATTAGGGTCTATTTGGTACGATTTAAAATTCGATTAAAATTGAAAATATGGTCGTTATTGGGTCTCACCCGTCTAATAAAAATCAACCACAACGGCTAGTTTTTCAATTTTAATCCGATTTTAATCTCTACTAAACACCCTCTAAAAAGAATCGTGAATTGCACTGAAAATTATCACATCACCTCAAAGTTCTCACGTGGCAAGAAAAATATCTAGCACATAATCGACGCGTAAAAGTTTTATTAGATAAGCTCCACTTAGTTTTTTATAATCTATCTTCGCTTGAGAAAACGTGTCAATTTAGCCTTTGTTTGGCTTGGACTAAAATTAATTTTTTAGTAATTTTTGATAAAAAAAAAAAAAAAAAAATTGATGAAATATGTGATTAGAAAGTTGTGAGACCTATTAAATATGTAATTATAATTATTTCTTAATTTTTATTTAGATTAAAATCTAGATTTCAATCTTTACTACCAAACATGAGCTTAATTTGTTATAATTTAACTCAATTCTTTCTCTACATCCTCTTTCTTGTAGTCCAATTCATATTTCATTGGAAACACTTTTCTCTCCATTCTCATAATTAATACAACAATTCACATTGTTGCATTGAAGATACTCTTATACACTTCTTATTTTTCATTTGCTATATTTTAAATTTTTAGCATTTAATATGAATTGATCTTGCAAATTGCTTTATTATATTATATATTCACACACACATATGACTTATTGGTTGAGTATGTGATTCAAAAAATTATTATAGAATGACTTTGTTAAATAATTGCACCTGGTCATTTATAGCTTAAATTATTACAGAAGAAAACTATGCAAACATAAACCTTGAATTAATGTGCATCATCAAAATTCCAAGCCATTTGCTATATTATATTCAAATACATATTTGTCATTTGCTATATATATATATTTTAAATATATTGTGCATTTAGTACACTCATTGGTTTAGTAGGTGGTTCGAACAATTATTATAGAATGACTTTGTTACCTGGTCATTTATTATTAGAAGAAAATTATGCAAGACATAAACCTTAAATTAATATGCATCATCAAAATTTCAAGCCACTCATTTTTCATCTTGTTCCAAACAGATTAGTTTGATAAAAGGTTGTTTGGGAGAGATCTTTTAAAATATTATTGAGATGTAACTATTTGTGCAAAAACAAAAAATGAGAAATCAACATTCTTCTAGCTAAAAGTTACCTTTTTTTTTTGTAAAAATTAAAATTAGGAAAAAAAAAATTCAAAAATTTACTACATAGATAAAAGTGGTAGAAATTTACATGGAAAGTCAGCATCAAATGCTTTATCATGGGCCCGTTCGGTAGGGATTAAAATCAGATTAAAATTGAAAAAACTAGCTGTTATTGTTGACTTTTATTAGACGAGGGACCCAATAACAGCCATATTTTCAATTTTAATTGAATTTTAATCCCTACCGAACATTGGCCCATATTCCAATGCTTATCTGTCCTTTTCTATATTTGTATAAACCTGTTTTGGATTTGATATTTCACACTAATTCGTTTAGCACAGAAAAAATATATATTATAAAATGACTTGATTTTGTTACATAATTACGACTGGGCATTTGATAAAATTGTCGCGCTAAGGAAGAAATTATGCTTAACAGTATTATTAAGAGATTCTTTATTTTTATTTTTAAAGAGCATTGTACACACAAAGAATGTCTTTAAATTTGAAATTGAAATTTTCTATATATTCCATCAAATTTTAGTTTACTTTTTCCACAAAACATTTAATTTTTTCCTCATTTTTAATTAATATATGCAAGTCTTTTAAATGTCGATGGTCGATCAATAAATTTAAATATGATTTGAATAATTCAAGAAGTAGAGCATTTAAATTTCAAATTTATTAATTGCAATGATTATAAAGTACATATAACGAGTATTTGGCTCTAACACGATAGTCTGTGACAATCAAAATTTCGAGCCATTCATATCAATTTAGCATGTATGAAAACAAAGTTAAAAGTAATATTTTTTGTTCCTTGACAGCAAGATTGTTCAAATCTCGAGTCAATTTAAAATTTTAAACTGTTCTACCGGTTCAATTTCATGTACCACAATATTCAGGATCACTTGTTATTGAAATTATTAATCTTGTATTTATCTGTCATTTGCAATATTTAATTTTTTTGGTATTTAATATGAAGCCACTAGCTAGTGAATAGAGTGTGAAGGGAAAATATTTTACGATTTCTCATAGTTGTCTGGTTATTCAATAAAGAAAAAATAATTATAAAATGACTTTGTTGGAAAAATAAAATGACTTGGTTACACATATAAATGAAACTATTCTAAGATTTTTTCCGATAATCCCCATGTTGAATCAATAATCTTCACACCATCAAGCATAGAATAGCTACAATATATGTAGAGAAGATTTTGTTGTAAGAAATCAATTGAAGAAGAGATGACGGACGCTGCGGTGTCCTTTATACTGGAAAACCTCAAGGAGTTGATTGCTACCACTAGTAAGCAGATTTCTGAAGTGAATGGTAAAGTGGAATCTCTGAGCAGTGATCTGGATTTTTTCAAAAGCTTCCTCCAGACTGCCACAGAAAAGCCGATCGAGGAAGCAAACATGAAATTATTTGTGAAACAAATAAGACACGCAGTATACAAAGTAGAAGATATTGTAGATGAGTATGTTATTGAGGCTGCTCAGTACAAATCTAGAAGTGTGTTTAAAAAAATAAAGCATCCATTGGATCATCCCACAAAGCTTTTAAATCTGGCGCAAAAGATTGAGTCCGCGAAGACGACGTTGAATGATATATATGAGAGGAAGAAGTTTGGCGATGGGGCCAGGCAAGATGGGAAGGGATCTAACACACCCGAGGTAAAAATTTATATTCCTTTACTCGTGTGTTTTACTAGATTAATTTTGTTGATGACTTGATTCCAAGTCAGACGAATCTTCATATTGTTTTTATGGCTTAATACTAATTCGGATGAATCCGGTTTTGCATAGTTATAGATTAATTTATGTAAAATAGCAGTAACAACGTCCAAGTTTCTAAAATTAACATTTACATAATTAAGGTTTCATTTTACAACAATAAGATGAACACAAAGCCAAGAAATTACTAAAATATAAAGGGGAGAGAAATTACTAACATATTGTGTTCCTACACAATTCTAACTTGCAGTGATAAAATAGATTGTAAAAAAGAGCCAACCATATATATGGAACATATTAAAATCCTAACAATATTCTTAAAAATGGAAATAATATCAAAAAAAATGCGTGAAATAAAGGAAACAATATTTTCCCAATAAAAAACATGTGGAATAAAAAAATATATATTTTCCCAAAAAACCCAACCGAACTTGGGTTACGAACTCAACAATCTCCACCTGACACAAATTCCACCGCAGCTAACGAAACTTCAAAATTTCTTCACCTAAAAAAAAATCGACTGTTAGGAATGAACTAAACCCCTCAACAAGAATTAAACAAACTTCTCCAACAAACTAAAAATTCTCCACCTCTTCCACAATATTCAACAAGGATAAATGAATCCAAACATTGCTATGCAAAATTACATCGGATTCACAAATGATTTAAAATTTACCAAACAACATTGAAACATACTCAAAAACAAAATCAATACCAAATACTTTTGTAGAGGACTCATTGCGAAACTTAACACATTCAAATGCACTTAAATCATGCACAAGAAAATCAGCTTCTCGTACCTTTCTCCGATGAGTCTGTCCCTAGTAATTGAATACAATGACACCGCAGATAAT
Source organism: Fraxinus excelsior (assembly GCA_019097785.1). NCBI lineage: Eukaryota > Viridiplantae > Streptophyta > Magnoliopsida > Lamiales > Oleaceae > Fraxinus > Fraxinus excelsior. Next base: position 8,028,718 of record CM032626.1, read on the forward strand.
GGTAGCAAAGCGGTATTACCCATATCCTGTGAACTCGACTGAGTTATATTCTTCATCTCGGGCTCCAAACGAAATCTCAACTATCAAACTGAATATCAACCACGGTACTAATCTTCGCTAGTTGTTCTTTATGGATTTTTAACAACCTTACAAAACTTATAACTGTGACATTTTCCATCCATCCAATACAACCCAAACACATTTGTAAACCTTCAAAACTCCATCTTCACCAATGAACTCGTACCCTCTTGAATTAAGAGTACTCAACGAGATGAGATTTTTTTTTTCAAATTTGGAACATGTCAAATCTAATCAAGTGTTCTAACTATCACATCCACCATTTTAAGTTTGACTTTACCAAAATCAGCTAGCCAACAAGGTGCGTTGTTTCACATGACCATGACACACGTCGAAACTATTTCATATGTTGAAAACAAATTCCGATTAGGATACATATGAGAAAACACAAGTTGTATCCAAAACTCAATTCTCGTCAGGTTTGGATTCGCTATCAGAAATAGCCAACACCAATATTTTAAAAAGCAACCCGAGTATCGACTCAAAAAAGGATAAGGGTCAAGCATCGAGCCAGATGTCAAAATTATATAAATAAACACACACACACAAACAATAAAATATAATAACATTTTTTTAAAATTTTTTAGTACTACTAATTCAAAATAAATATAAATTCATTTTTCTTAGTTAGATTTATTATCTTATAATTTATTTTAAAACTTCAAAAACTAATTATTAATATGTCCAAAATAATTTGATTTGTGCAATTGAAATTGTTTGTGTTTTAGGCCATGATTAAAATTCATGTTAATGTAGAATACAGTAAATAATCAAACATTTAGCACTTCAATTGGCCAAATGCCCTGTAGTTTTATCCCACATCGGAATGTCAAAGTAAATCTGCATGATGATTTTCCTTTAGAAGCAATCATGTAAGTTTAGTTATCACACATCGGTTGATCAATACCAATGTCCATGAGATTTCTCCTTTCAAAAAAAATAAGCAACACTTTGACGGCAAGTGAACAGGGCCTGCCACTACTGGCCCTAATCACAAGCAGTGAAATAAATTTTGATAAAAATATCTTAAATAACTCGCATAAAATTGTAACTGACTTTACGGTTTCCAATTCCGGTTTAACTGGCCAATTCATCAAATATATTTATTGGTTTTCTTTCTTCCGATTAATTGATAATGATATAATTGGAATTCAGGTCGATTGAGGGTTTTTTTCAGTTGAACCAGCTGGGTACGATCCAGTTTCTAAAACATTGGCCAACACACTCAAGTAGTTTTTTTTGTGACATAAGCTTTACTTTTAGTTTTTGATTACTTTCTTTTCTGATTTGCAACCCGATTTTCTTTATTTTGTAAGTTGTGGGGTGTATACAATTGAGATTTTTAATGACTTTTTGGGATTTAAAAAGTTTAGTGGTATCCAATGTAAACTTTTGGAGACTCTTTAAAAGTATTGGTGTATTTAATTGAGACTTTTATAAATTTTTAAAAAGTCTCTAAAAGTAACGGTGTATTCAATTAAAACTTTTTAGAAGTTTTTATGAGTTTCAGGGTATTCAAATTTTCATAACTTTTAGAGACTTTTATAAAAGTTTACATGTTACTAACTTTTAAGTAGAATGTACTAAAATAAAATCTCAAAATTTATCTATCATTAATCACAAGATTTTGAGAGACTCACATAAAACAAAAAATGAAATTAATATGTATTTTTTTTCAATATTTCTCTTTCTTTTTCTTTTTTATGAACATTAGAGTTATGATTAAAACTTATTTTTTTTTATTAATTATATTAGTTTCTATTTTTCTTTTTCTCTCTCTTATTGTTTATTTATATTATTTATAAAGAATTAAATGGTATTTTTATAACTTTTTTTTTCTTTTTTATTCATTTTTCTAAATTAATATGTATTTTTTTTTCAATATTTCTCTTTCTTTTTCTCTTCTATGAATATTAGAGTTATAATTAAAACTTATTTTTTTCTGTTAATTATATTAGTTTCTATTTTTCTTTTTCTCTCTTATTGTTTATTTATATTATTTATGAAGGAATTAAATGGTATTCTTATAACATTTTTTTTATTTTTTATTCATTTTTTCTAAACAATATTCATTTTTTCTAAATTAATATGTATTTTTTTTAATATTTGTCTTTCTTTTTCTCTTCTATGAGCATTAGAGTTATGATTAAAACTTATTTTTTTCTATTAATTATATTAGTTTCTATTTTTCTTTTTCTCTCTCTTATTATTTATTTATATGATTTATGAAAGAATTGAATTGTATTCTTATAACCTTTTTTTTTCTTTTTTATTCATTTTTTTTTCAGATGTTTTACATCCACTCACATATGTGGGTCCATCGAAATAAAAAAAATGGAAAAAAAAAAACCACCCACCCCCTTGCATTATATGTATCTGGTGGTGTTCTGTAGGGTCATGCTTCCGTACAATCATGATACTAAATTCATAATATTGCACATATTTGAAATGAAAGTATACAAAAGTCTTTTGAATTCTACAAATGTCTCTAAAAGTTTTAAAATGAAAGTTATAAAAGTCTACAAAAGACTTCCACTAATTTCATATAAATCTTTAAAAAATCCATGAAATTCACATAAGTCACTACTTAAAAAAGTTCATCAAAGTTTTCAAAAGTCTCAATTGAATACATCTCATTTAATTACTGAAATTAGATTCAACATGCCCCTTCCATGACCATTATGAATATCGGGACCTTCTCTATCTCTAACTTCATATCTAATCAGATGCTTCATCTTCTTATTTGAAAAAAAAAAAATATCATACACATCTTCAATGATGAGAATATCACAACTATATAAAATTGTGTCTCTAAACGAAGTTGACAACGAACATAAAAGAATTAGGGTCAAATCTTCTTCATCATACTTTACCTCTAAAGTCTTCAAATCAGCTATTCGCCTTCTGTGATGCGATGATAATAAATACGATGCTTCATGTGCAATTTGTTGGTTAGACTTTTAGAAACGCACAATTGTTCCAACTTCAACAACAACGTAGCTGTTGTTTTCTCTTTTAAAACATTCCGAAGAATGTTATTTAGAAGATGAAGATGAGTTTGTGAAAATTCCTTCCGATCCTTATGTTGTTTCTCCTCATATCCAACAACATATCATCTAAATCTATTTGCACGAGTACAACTAGCATCTTCACCTGCCAAAACGAGAATCTAATGTTGCGATCCAAAAATGGATATCATACTTCATGATTGTCATTAAGAACGAGAAACTCAAAAAAAAAAAAAACAAAAAACAAAAAACAAAAATCAAAGCTCTCATACCACTTGTTGAGGGCGAAATGAGATTATACAAGGCGATATGAAGTATTGATTACAACAACAAAATGAACACAAAGACAATAATTTAATTTGGTAGAGGAATTGAAGATTTTATTCAATTTTAAAGGAGAGAGAAATTACTACAATATTGTGTTCCTACACAATTCTAACTTGCAGTAATAACATAGTTTGTAAAGAAGCAACAAATATATATAGGGGACATATAAAAAAAACCTAACAATATATTTAAAAATGGATATAGTATAAAAAATGAGTGGAAAAAGGGAAATAATATTTTTCTAATAAAAAAATGCGTGAAATAGAGGAAGCAATGTTTTTCTAATAAAAAAAAACTCGTGGAATAATGAAAACAATATTTTTTCAAAAAAATAAAATAAAAATTCAATCGAACTTGGGTCACCAACCCAACATCGTCAAATCACATTTAATTTAATTTATATTTATTTGCTTTCTTATTCATCCTCCGTCCGCTGTGTTCCTACGCATTTAGACAATTTTTTCACAATAAACATATGCCTCAGATGTATAAACCCTAGATATCTGATTATTACTGCAATTGCATGATTAATTTCTTTAAAGATTGGATACAGGGGTGGAGGTCATATATAAAGCCAGAAATGTAATCTAATTTGAAGCCATAGTTTTTAAAGGACTTTGTTTGGGTTTTACAGTATTTAAGGGATTATTTTCTTTATGTTTCAGTTTTGTATTTTGAGTTTTAAATTCATTTTGTATTTTGTTTTTTGAGTGTCCATTTTGAGATTATTTAAAATGTGTTCTTTTTGCTATTTTGAAACACCCAAAACACGTTTTAAAATTTTTGGTTTGATTATAAATGAAAACATTCAAAACGACAAATTTGTCGTTTTGAATTTTCTTTGTAAATTTTTAATTTGTTTTCAAAAACGCGTTTTCGGAAATAGGAAATAGTTTTCACAATTTTGAAAAGTTGAAAATAGAAAACGGTTTGAAAACAATAAAGAGAACATGCCCTAACTTTTCTGAATGAGATAGAATTATTTATGAATTCTTGAATAATATTGATCTCTGAAATTACTTTGCTATCTGTAGTTTACACATCTTGGTAAAAACCAACTCAAAACCAGAAAATTCAAACACCTATGCCCAGGTCGCAGCTTTGAGTTTTCATTCTTTATTTAAATATAAAGATGAATCTGTCTTTAAATTTTTTTTTTTTTTTTTGACGGGTTACTTATGGATAATGGTAAAATACTAAAATAATCGTGGAAGACCTCATAACTTAATATATATTATTTTTAAAGGTTAATGATTAATTACTCATTATAGTATACTATCCGGTCAAAATCTGGTCCAACCAGTCTAGACAAGTTCATATGGATATGTTATTATTCAAAAATTTAACCAGATGAAGTTTCAAATCCTGGACCTGATGCTTGACAAGTTTAAGCTCTAAATTTTGATTTCTCTTTCATTATTTCTTAAAAAAAAAAAGGAGACAACTTAGGACTTTAAAATTTCAATTAATACATGAACTTTTAAATTAGAATCGTGATAATTATATATATTTATTGTTATTTATATGGCTCATCATTTTTTAATAAAATTTTTATTTAACAACAACCCTGTGATCGATTGGTGATTCATTAACGTAATGCTTTAACCAGGTCATTTCTCATAATTACGTGTCAAAGGTTAGAGAGTAGTGCTGCTACCTTCCAATTAGATTATAGACCTGGACATGTATACTCTAAATATTTTTTTGCTATTCATATCGTTTTATAGCCTTGGGTTTCTACATCTATTTCATTTAAATATTGGCATATCATTTCTAATATGATTGTCATGACTATACTATAGGCTCCCATCATAGAGAAAGACCATGTGGTGGGCTTCGAAGACGAGGCAATAAAAGTTATAAATCTTCTAACTAGAGAATCTGAAGAACTAGAAGTTGTATCAATAGTTGGTATGCCTGGTCTTGGTAAGACAACACTAGCTAAAATGATATTTCATGATCGTACAATAGAATTAGAATTTCGCAAACGTGCATGGGTTCATGTTTCTCAAGATTGCAATAGAAGTGAAGTTTTCCTTGCAATTCTGAATCAAATCACCGAGGTCACTGTTGAGATACGTAAAATGACCGAAGAAAATTTAGCTCAAAAACTTCATAAATCTTTGGAGGAAGAGAAATATTTAATTGTCATGGATGATGTGTGGACTCAAAATGATTGGAATTGTCTCCAAGTTGCTTTCCCTACGAACAAGAAGAAAAGTAGAATATTACTCACAAGTCGTGATAAGAATGTGGGTAAGAATGACAAGTGTAAAGTAGAACACCATCATTTGCGTTTTCTAAGTAGTGATGATAGTTGGACGTTACTTCGAAGGAAAGCATTAGGCTTGAAGGAGTGCTCGGGGAAATTGAAAAAACTTGGAAAGAAAATAGCTTCTGAATGTGATGGACTACCACTCGCAATAGTGGCGGTTGGAGGAATTCTACTAGGAAAAGGTACCAACGATTGTCATTGGGAAGATGTTTCCGAAAGTGTGAAGGGATATATTATTGACTTGGATCCAGGGAAGATCATGGATAATTTTATAGCACGGAGTTTTAATCACCTACCTTATCACTTGAAAGCATGTTTTATCTACTTTGGGATGCTTCCAGAAGACTATCCTATCTCGGTAAAGAAACTAATTCGTTTGTGGATTGCCGAAGGATTCGTACAGGGAAAGGGGGAGATAAACTTGGAGCATATTGCAGAGAACTATCTGGAAGATCTTGTCAACAGGAGCTTAGTCTTTGTTGAAAAATGGAGGTCAAATGGCAAAATTAAAACGTGCTATGTACATAACATGATTCATATGTTTTGCAAGAACAAATCAGTTGAGGAAAATTCTCACCACGTAATCAAACGTTCTGATCAAATTACCGATCCATCTTCCAATGATGCCTTCAAAATGTACCGTGGCCTTTCTATTTCGCCCCTCTTTCTGATCAATGTATCTCCAAAAATGTTTGGTTTACATGTTCGGTCTTTCTTGTGTTTCTCCAATGACGAAATTACCTCGGCACTTGCAAACAAAATTCCTTCCATCACCAAAAGGGCCAAAACATTAGTTGCAGGCATTTCTTCCATCGCCAAAACATTTAAATTGCTCAGGGTCTTAGATTGTGAGCAATTACGTTTCACTCGTTTTCCTGCTGACCTAGATAAACTGGTTAATTTGAGGTACCTTGTTCTCTCCATCCAATTCAAGATCCTTCCTAAATACATTACCAGTCTTTGGAACATGCAAACTCTTATAGTCAATACGTCATCAGATGCCCTTGAAATCAAAGGAGATATATTGAAAATGGTTAGACTGAGACATCTAGAAACAAATGCATCCACGTCTTTTCCGGACACCTTTTCTGGAAAAAGAAAAAATGTAGAAGGTTCTTTGATAAACCTAAGAACACTTTCAACTATATCACCTGAAACTTTTCCGGAAGATGTCTTTGACTTTGCTCCTAACCTAAGTAAGTTGGGTATTCGTGGTCAACTGGCTAAACTCTTCGAGGTCAATGGTGAATCTAGTTTGTTTGACAGTGTGAAAATGTTGAATTCTCTTGAAAATTTGAAACTATTCAATGATGTGGCTGGTGTGCCATATTCTAAAGGCAAAATAGTTAGCCCTCCAAACAAATTTCCACCAAACCTAAAGAAGCTAACGCTCAATGGCACTCAGCTGGATTGGAATTACATGTCTACACTGGAGATGTTGGAAAATCTTGAGATCCTCAAGTTGAAAGAAAATGCATTCAAGGGAAAGTTGTGGTCGCCAAATGATGGAGGTTTTCCTGCTCTTAAAATCTTGCATATTGGAAGGACAGATTTAGCTGATTGGGAAGCTTCTGGTAGTCACTTCCCCAGTCTGAAGAGTCTTCATCTTAAACACTGTGAACACCTCAATACAGTTCCATTCGGCCTTGCGAATATTGCAACCCTCCAGATAATAGAGTTGTACTACACCAACAGATCAGCAGCTACTTCTGCCAAGAAAATTCAAACACAAAAGACGGAAGATACGAAAACAAATGAAGACAAGGGATTTAAACTTTTCATTTATCCTCCTGATCATGATGACGATTATCTCAATTTGTTCAATCTCTGAAATTCTGCATTCCCAGGTACTACATTTTCAACGCTTGTTCTTCTCACTTTATATTTTATTAGTCACATTGAAACCTTGAGCAGCAAATATTTTGTTTGAAGATCTAGATATTGGATTTATTAATCTCAAATTGTAGCATCGTAACAGCTTTCTTTTCCTCTTTGTTGGAAACTTGGAGACGAAACAATTGTAAGAGAAGAGCGAATAAATTCAAGAGAACATTCAATTTTTATTTTTTGAATTGATCAACCTAATCTGGGACACGTATTTACCATTATTACATTTTTACTCCTAAATTATTCGTGAATATATCAAAAAACATAAATCAACTAGTACATAAATCCATTGTATATGTATTCGTTAATTATTAGAATACATGTATCTTAACAACGCATGAATCCATTGTACATGAATGTCGCAAAGTCTAGTCTGTGAACCAATTTAAATACATGAACTAACTTTGTCCCTGTTTGAGCCACATTAAAATTTTCATTGTCATTCTTCTACTTATTTTCAACCACACAGTCTTCAATAAAATAATATATTCCACCACATCAATATCTTTTCCTTTTTTTCAACCACACATTCTCCATCAATCTATTATTCCAAAAGACTTTCTTCTAAAATAATGTGGCTCGGACAAGAATACATTTATAAACCTAGTTTATATTTTTAACACTCCTCCTTAAACATGATTTATAGGAATTTCGAGCAAACTACAAAACTTCACAAATGCATCCATCTTCAATGGCTTAGTGAAAATAGCAGTAATCTAATCTTGAGACTTCATAAATTTTAACTTCACTTATTGTTTGTCAAACAATCTCGAACAAAATGATACTTATGTCGATATGCTTGCTTCGATCATGAAACACAAGATTTTTAACCCATGATGCTGACTTGATATCAACAAAAATCTTTGTTGGATCACCTTGTGGCAAATGAACTTCCTTTAACAAATTTCGAAGCCAATTCACTTGATAAATGTAAGATACAATCACAACTTCAGAGTGTAACAATATGTTGCTTCTTCGAAAACCATATAAAAGTCGTATCTCCTATAAAAACACCAAAAAAAATAAATAAAAAAAAAAAATCATCAAGATTTTGTATTAACTCCTCGTTATTTTACCATAAATCTCCTGAAGACTCCTATATCTTTGTGGTCATTCACTTGAGGATGCGGAGATGAAGGTGTATCATGACCATGACTTGGTGGTAGAATGTTTGTGATGTTAGTTGAGGTGGAACCACTCTATTTTGTTCCTTAGCATCATCAAAAGGAATGAAATTATAAATTTCACCTTGTTGATTGTTCCAATTTTGAATGCCTTCATCAAATCCGATATCTCTACTAGTGATCACCTTCTCATTTTTTCAGATTGTAGAGTTTGTAGCCTTTCAATCTTGAATCATAGCCAATAAAATTCATTTCTCACTCCAATTTGCTCATCTTTTCTTTTGGAACGTGAGAATAAGCAATGTTTCCAAAAACTCGTGGTACAACACACTTGGCTTGAATTCACTCAAAGCTTCTTGTGAAGTCATATTTTGTGTACTTAAGCAAATACACAGCATATTGCACAGTTTCCTCCCAAAATTCGTTTGGCAATTGCTTGGTTCTCAATATGCTTCTAGTAATTTCCATGACGGTCCAATTTTTCATCTTCTATGCAATTTTGTTGAGGTGACATAGGAACAGTCAAAGAATAATGTATGCCAATATTCACCACCAAGATTTGAGCGTAAAGCTTTGATCTTATAGCCACTTTTGTTTTCCACCATCACCTTGAAATTTTTAAAGTCTCAAATGCATTGAACTTTTTTTTAAGATAATAAACTCAAGTTTTGCAAGAAAAATCATTAATAAGTAGCATGAAATAATTATATTTATCAAATGATGATAGTTTGATTGCACTACAAAGATCTGTATGCATCAATCCAAGAGGCTTTACTGTTTGATAACTTGCTTCTTTTGGAAAAAGACTTTCGAGATTGTATCTTATAGAGATATCCTTCACAAAGTTGATTGTGATGATGAATATGTGGCAGTCCCTTCACCATGTTATTCTTCGTTAAGAGACTGAAAGTGTCAAAATTTAGATGCCCAAGTTTAATCTTTTTAGCCATGTTTAATCTTTGACACAGCCATGTTTAATCTTTGACACGTGCCTTTAGTCACTTAACTTCTATGATTTAAATCACTGTAGCACATACACTTCAATTAGGGTAGTGTGTCTGTGTCAGACACGTGTCGGTATCGTCACTTCTCGAACATTCTACCGTAATCATTTTTCTTTTTATATTAGAAATATTATATATTGTTAATTAAAAATTATTAGCAAATAACAAATAGGTATTCATATTTAAAAGATCTCAACAAGAAAAATTAATAACAAATATAAAACTAAATTTATACTATATAAATGAATAATTTTTAAGAATGTAATCAACGTGTCGAAGACGTGTCGTGTATATACTTTTTTTAAAAATCGCGTATCGGCGTATCCGACACGTATCGTGTCCGACACACGTGTCCGTGTGTGCATCATAGCTTTGAATGTTCAACAAGAATATTTTGTTCTTTGTCATTGAAAATCTAGCTATCAAGTTCCCGTTTTGTTCTCGAGTTGTCATTTGTTGATTTCTCATTCTGATGTCATATCCTTTCTCCAAAAGTTGGCCCAAATTCAAAATATTTGTCTTTTCTTGACTTCAACCTTTGATGCATCTTTAAAAGTGACATGGCCATTTAATTCTTCAAGTTCAGTGAGAATAGATTTGTATCGAAGCATGTGGTTACTGCACCGGTGTCTAAATTCCAAGAATTGTTACCTCTTTCTTTCACCTTGTATGCCAAAAGTAATGTTCATTATCCTTTGTCTTTATTTTCAACATAATTTGGACTGCTCCTCAACATTATTATTCCTACACTTCCATGCAAAATGTCCAAGTTTGTGACAATTGTAACATTCGACTTGAGAATTTGTTATATCTTTCACAATTGTTTCTTTTCTCTCATCCTCTTTGAGAATTTTATTTTCCTCGTCCTCTCAAATTATATGAATATTGATATTTCCCTTCATTGTTGACTGAGTTTTGGAAATTTATATTTCCTCTTCCTCAACCTCAACCTCGTTGGCTCCTACTGTGCTTCACCTATAAGACTAGTTATATTGTTGTTTCTTCAACAACCTCTTCCTGTGGACTTGTACGGTGCCCACAACTTCATCAATAGTCATTTTTTCCCAAATCCTTCGACTTTTCGATTGCCACAACAATAAGATTAATTTTTTCTTGTAAAGATCGAATAATTTATTTTCAATCACATGAAGATCATTCATATCTTTTCCATATCTTTTCATTTCTTTGACAACCATCAAAACTCATGAAGTGCAAACTGAAATTGACTATGATTCCTTATGGAAAGCCCTTCATATTCTTCCCTCAAAGATTGGAGATGAACACCGATTTGAGACAAGTCTACTTCATTTTGAAGTTCAAAACCTCTCTTTACCAAATCTCATATATCTTGACTTCCAAGATATATATGCCTTTATACGAAATTACGAATACACCACGTACTATAATTTTCATGGGAGAGTCAATGAATGGGAAGAGAGTTGTTTATCATTTCTTCTTCTCGCACTTCTATAACCTCACTTTGATACATTTTTTGTTGAAAATTTGGAGATGAAATAACTTCAAGAGAGGATAGGGACAAATTCAAGAGAACATTCAACTTTTATTTTTTGAATTTTTTTTTTTTTTTTTTCCGAAATGCTAAAATCACAAGCCTTTTAAGCGCTTTACAAAATACGTACCTAATTAGTACATGTATTCACTATTATTACATTTTCTTCCTAAAATGATTGATGAATATATTAAAATGCATGAATCAACTAGTACATGAATTCATTGTACATGTATTCATTAATTAGAATATATGTATCTCAACAATGCATGAATGTCACAAATCTTAATACACGAACTAACTTAATTCATAAATCAAGATTATATTTCTAACACTCTTTTTACTAAACCCAGTAGTATTTTAAACCGGAATGCCGTGATACCAGTTTGTTGAGAAAGGCGGAAGATACCGGATAACTTCGATACCAATTTGTTAAAGACGATACAAGATTATAGATACAATATGAAATAAAGATCAAGAACTCACAAGAAGAATATAATTTGCAAAGTAAATGATATTTTATTAAAATATGGATAAAGAATATAAATATTTGTGTTTACAATTTGTCTAATTAATAATGAGGATAAACAAATCTCCAATAAAGATAAACCAACCTATAATGAGGTTAACAACCCATAATTGGGTAAAACGAACCAAACTAAATTGTAAAGAAGAGTCAAATATATAAAGGGAACAATCTAAACCCTAGAAGTTGTAGAAGAAATAGAATGCCAAAAAATTTCCTTATCTTGATATGTTCAAGTTCAACACAAATTTCAACTCTCAATAGGACTTTCAAATAAAATTTTAACTAGAATTTACCAAATAAATTTCGAATATGATTCTAAAGTATTCCAATTCTCAATCATCTTAAAAATAGAATTTGGATCACACTCTAATTCTAACAACTAGTGTGATACAATATAAATAAAAAGTTAGCGTCTCCAAGCTTCATGTTCTTCAAGCAATGAGAATAATCTTTATCTGTACAAGTAGAATGACAGATAAATGCGTTCGTCGATTTGAATTTCAGAAATTCAAATCAGCAGGCAACATTCATTTGTCAAACTACAGCAGAGCTCATCCATTAAAACTTGACAGATGATTTTTATTATGATGCCAGATTCTGATTGTACAAAAGATATTCGTCGTTAATAACTGATTATACGTTTTATTTTCCCAGATGACCAGTTAAAAGGTTGGAAATAAATCTTTTTATGGGTCACAAGACTGGCTTGTAATTGCAGGCAGAAAAAATGAAAAACAATTATATATTTTAGTTTTAACATTGTTTTCATATAATTGACCGTAAAAATTGTGCGCACAGATGATTCATCGAACAACAATGCCAAGGATGATGCATAGATGATGAAGATTCGATGCATGTCAGTCTTGTTGCACTTGCTTCAATATAAGATACTATAGAATTTCATTTTATGTTCGACTTCAGAAAATTTGCATTCGCTTCAATGTGTTGAAATCTTATCTTATCTTTTTTCAAGTGTCGTGTCTATTTAGAACATTGGATTTGTATTGTTGTTAACTTTAATATCTTGCTTCTGTGGTTGTCTAATAAGAACAAAGGATTTGAAATTGATGTGAGCCTGAATTTAGAAAATTTAGAAGTCAGCTTATTTATTTTTACTCATAAGTAGCACTAATGATTCAAAATATACATTCATTTTTTCTTCTTTGAAAAAAATTAATTCATAATTAAACTTAAAGAATTAGATGATTTTAACAGGTAATACTACGCCATATTAGTCCTTTTAAGATAGCAAAAACTTCAGTCTGAAACTGAAAAATGTAAAACCTGCAAAAATCATTTAAAAATTGACTGGCTTTCGCCCAAAATTCTCCGTTCATAATGAAAACCGTCTAGATAACATTAAAAATTTATTTTTACGATCATTTTATTTTTTAAATCTTGACTCTTTACTTTTATTATATTTCAAATCATGACGGAGCAAGAGTTTTTAATTTGTTAAGAAATATTATTCATGTGAAGTTTTAAAATTACCTGACTAAACAAATAATACTACACCATGTCAATATTCGAACTGATTTAGAAACTATTTGATATTTCCTGTACTGGCGGAGCCAGATTTTGGATTTGTGGGGGAGGAAAAAGGTTGATGGTAGTATGTAAAAAGGATACTCTATACATATGAAAACAAAAGGTTGGGGACTAAAAAGTCCAATGTTAAATGTTAAGGATGTGTTTACTACGTGTTACAAACTCATTTTCAATCACACATTTCACTCAACCCAAAATTTTTATCAATTTTTCAATTACATATTTCATCAAATTTTATCAAAATCTACTGAAAAATTAATTTTTCAAAAAAGCAAACATGTGCTAATTGTATGGATGTATGGGCGCTCGAATTTGAACCCAGGATGCTTACAACTACAAATCAAAGCCGTAAAATCCACAAACATTCATGGCAATACACAATATTTAGGAAATTTTGCATTTTTCATTGTGAAATATAACAAATTCATCATCAACCCCTTTTAGCATTATGCATTCCAACATTTCGTTTAAATAGCAGAAATTGCATTTCCCTTCATTTTGATCATTGAATAATGGTTCTGCTAATGGGTTGTGATGTCATTCTTGTCAATTGCATCTAAACCACTTGGGCAATGATGAAAAGGGCTTGGCCCAAATTGCTAGAAATTATTTCAAACATTAAAACATTTCCTAATAACTCAAGGAAACTGGCCCAAAACCCAGCCCAGCCACGTGTGCTGCTATCTTAAACCTCTAAAACTAATGTAGTAGTGGAAGTAAGGGTCGATCCCACGAAGAGTGTGTAATTCAATATTTTATGCTCCGTATAATGATTGGAGGGGTTTTTGTATGCAAACAATTGTAAATAACACAATTAATAACAATGAAAACTAATTTAACGAAAATAATCAAAAGACTAACCTTGGTCCAAGTCAATATCCACCTTCGAAAATCCACAACTGATCATAGATGCAAGGATAATTCAATTTATATCTTGAATATTCACCGTTGGAATAATTTTCCTATTTCTCCTTAATTTTAGTTAGTTAGAAACCAGCGTTCTAATTAACCCTAATTATTAAATAACCCCAGACCAGCGCTCAAGATTCAATTTAATAACAGCTTTAAACAATAGAGAAATTGATGAACTAGATAACACAAACACCAGCGGTTGCATTCAATCCATTTAAACATTCTTCTTAAGATTCAATAACCTCTATCGCAGAAAATCATCAAATCCTAGTGCTTCACAAGTTAAAGGAATCAAACAATTACGGATTTGATATTTAACTTAGCGGTAGATTGCAACGAATAATAAACTAGTAGGCCTCCTAGCAATTAAACATAACAATCATAGAAATAAGTGCAGAAAAATATTCAATACTCAAAAACATGAATTAAATTAAGAAAACCCATTTAGATCTCACAATATGTGGTTCCGAGGCTTCAATCTCCTTCGACCAAGCGTAAAAGTTTAGTTACAATTCATGAATCTAAGAGAAAAATAGAGAAGAATGAAGTTGGAGAGGTTCTCCCTTGTTTTGGTCTCCTTAGGTCTATTTATACTTCCCTACATGTTCTTGGCCAATTTGGAGTCGTTTTCTCAAGTTTTCGCGGCCCAAACAATAAAAACCAAAAATCTGTGGCGGCGCGTGGCGCTTGAGCGATATAAGAGAGCGCTTGAGCGCTAGAAATCTGTCCACTTTGCGTCAGATTCAGTATTTTTATCATAACTTTCTCTTCCGATGTCCAATTGAGACGTTTCAAGATGCGTTAGAAAGATAACTCAAAGGGCTACAACTTTTATTCAGAGACCATCTTCAAATTCGATCGTTTACCATGTCCAAAATTGGTCTCAACATGAGGTTGAAAACCGATGCAAAACTTTTCAGCTTGAAAGTTGATATGTGAAAATGTCTTGGCCATATTTCATCCCTTTGAATCGTTTCTTCATCCAATTGACCTCTAACACTCTCGAATCCTTATCACAAGGTTAGAAACAAGTTTAGAATATTTGCACTTTAGTCCTTGAACTTTCACTTTCTTCCATTTTGGTCCTTTTTCACCTATTTCTTCCAAATTACGCAATATCCATACAATTGCCACCTAAATCAAAATATGAGCGTAATGAGTATATTTTAGCACAAAATAATCATACGAACACATAAAATAAGGAGGGAAAAATATGCATTTTACATTCCTATCAAATTCCCCCACACTTAGCTTTTGCTCGTCCTCGGGCAAAACTCAAATTTAATTTCCCAAAACACCAGGTCATAATGCCAAGAATATAGAACCATCAAACTTTTTTCAAAACACATAAAATATCATGAATAAACATTCCACACAACTCATAATCAATTAGCAAGCATTTTTATGAAGATGGAATAAACTAAACATGTAGACCCTCACGGATATAAGCACTCAACTCTCATGTGTTTAAAAGGGTAAGTGTTTCGCTCAAATTCATTCCAATGGAGATGTTCTACCATATGCTTGCATATCTTCTCACTCGCCACCACTTAGATCACATGCTTTACAAGAATCATAAGGACTTTTCAAAGGTTGTAATGTGGTTTATGGTCAAGGCGGGAAATATTCGGATATGTGACTCAAGAGCCATCAAAACTAGTGGAGTAAAGATAAAAAGACTTAGCTCAAACATATACATAAGACATGTAAACCAACCACTCCACATGATAGCTTCATCATTTTTGTATCTATCCTACACAAATCAAACTCCTTTTGAGATGTAAGAAGAGTTATGAATATAGATCTTTTTCACATTAAAATCACTCTCCTTCATCACTTATTTTTTTTTCTCTTTTTCTTCAATCATTCATTTTTTTTTCATCTCATTCTTGCATTTTTCTTGCACAATGTAAACTTCAAATTATACACCAATAATAGAACTCTCTGAATTGACATAGAAAATTTGTTCCAGTTCACCAATAATAGCACTGCCATAAATCTTGATACCCATACACTTATTTTCTTGCACATCCACACTTCTCATGACATTCAACGATACTCCACTAGCTCTAAGGCCTGGGTAAAGATATTGTTTTTCCAGTTTAAAGCTTGTACTGTGAGTTTATACAAAGAAAAGGCAATAAGGCTCAAATGGGCTCAACAATGGAAAATTCAATTACAGGGTTGGCTATTTGGCTAATGAAGCTCATTTATGTAACAAAGATTGCCTTAATCATGTTCGTGCATTCATGTATCAATGTGATCTTGAAGAGAATCAAGGCAAGTTCTAGAGAAACAAAACCATGAAAGAATATCACACATGAAAAGAAATAATGAGACTGTTATGGATGTTTCAGTCTAAAGGCTCAAAAATCTCATCGGCTTTTGTCTACAAAATTTAGTTACTACCATCCTCAAAGAAAATAACTCCACAATCAACTCTAAGTTAGAAGATTATTCATTCAATCATGCTATGAGTTCTTCAAAAGCCTAATTAATTCTAGCAAATAACATATACAACAAAAAATCTTTTAACTTCAACTCTTATTCTTATAAAATCATGCAATTTTTTTTTTCAAAATTAACTCACTCAATCGAAAATTAACTCACTCAATCTAAATGTAACATAAATCTAAATCCATCCCCCACACTTATAACTTACAGTGTCCCCAATGTAAGGTCCAATGCAAAGAAAAGGACAAATATAACTAAAATAAATGATGGAATACGAAAAATAAAAAGATAAAGGAACGAACTCCCCTTGGGTTGCCTCCCAAGTAGCGCCTTTGTTTATCGTCTTTAGCTTGACTCAATGTTTCTTTATTCAACCCGGGTCTATCATGGTTGGCTTCGATCTTCCTTGAAGTGTACCAAGTTCAATGAGAATGATAACTAGCAGTGTTCCTCCACCTCCATGGAATACATACTTGTAGTGACTAGGGTAAGGTTTCAAATCCAAAATGAAAGTCTGCAAATCAGAAGATAGAGGTTTCTCATTAGAAACTGGTAATACAAAACAAGAACTGATACCTGACTTTGGAAGAGCATTTAATGCTGCCACAGTTATTTGTAACTCAGTGTTTAAGGCCAGATCCTCTTTTTCCTTTCCAAGATGCTCAATATTGACAACTTCCCATTCTTTTGTAGCAACAAATTCGAAAACATCATGTGCTAATTGATCAATCACATCAATAAAATGAACATGGTTATTATTACATGGATGTGTCATGGAATCATAAATATTAAGTGTAATAGTTTTATCATCAAATTCCATGGTTAATGTGCCATTATGAAAGTCCATTTTAGTTTTGGATATCCTTAAGAACGGTCTTCCTAACAAAATAGGGAGAGTTTGATTACTACTGCCCATGTCAAGCACATAAAAATCAGCAGAAAAAACTAATTCATTAACTTTCACAAGAACATCCTCAACTACCCCCTTAGGATAAGCATTAGATTTATCAGCTAGTTGAATTATCACACCAGTGTCAATTAAAGGTCCTAGTTTCAAAGAAGTGTATACAGAATATGGCATGACATTAATAGATGCTCCGAAATCTAACATGACCTTCTCAAACTTAGTACTGCCTATCATGCAAGGGATAATGAACATACCTGGATCCGTGCACTTTGCAGGAAGTTTCTTTTGAATTATTGCAGATACCTGTTCTCCAACTTTTACCCTTTCAATTCCTTTCAATTTCTGTTTCATTTTACTAGTGCACAAGTGTTTCAAAAATTTAGCATAACGAGGCACTTGTTTAAACATATCTAAAAGTGGAATATTTACCTCACATTTTCGAAAAGTTTCATAAAGCTCCCTATTTGGATCATTTTTCCTAGATTCTACCAAAGCCTGAGGGAATGAGGCTACTGGTTTATAATCAGATAGTGGAGGAAACTTACGTGTTGGTGCATTATCCTCAGTTTTGTTACTATTTTCCACAGTGATGTCCATGTCTTTCTCCTTGTCTTGTTCTAACGAGGTGGGAGTTTCATTTATTGGGATTTCCACTTCCTTACCATTCCTCAATAATATTGCACTTGCATTCTCCCTTGGATTTACCACTGTTTGAGAGGGTAGCTTTCCTGAACTTTGTGATTCCAGTCGACTGACAGCACTAGCCATTTGACCCATTTGATTCTCCAAACATTGAATGCTAGCCTTGGTCTCCTGTTGAAATTGTAAAGTGTTAGTTGTAAGAGATTTAACTATATCTTCTAAAGACATTTCAGAGTTAGAAGTTTGGCCCTGTTGTTGTCTAGGAGGGTATGGCTGATTATATTGCTGGAAATTCTGCCAATTTTGATTCATAGGTTGATTCACTTGTCGATTCCCATAACTAAGATCTGGATGATCCCTCCATCCTTGGTTGTACGTGTTTAAATAAGGATCATAATTCCTTTGTGGTTGTCCAGGAAAACTACCGGCTGCATTTACGTGTTCAACGAATTCTTCTTGAAGTGTTGGACACATATCAGTTGGATGGCCTACAAATGAACAAATATCACAAGTTTTTGTTGTTTGCATAGTACCTACAGCCATTTGACAAATAAGAGTAGTTAGACTCGCAAGTTGTTGTTCAATAGATGAAATATTTACCTCATTAACTTGTCTAGAAGGGGGATCAAATTTGGCGCCATATTGTTGAGAATTGGCAGCCATATTTGCAATCAAGTTTCTTGAGTAGTAGATCGAGTTATGGGTATAAACTATCAAGGAAACTAAAAAAAAAATATGAAAAACAAGTTAAAAAAAGAAACTAGAGTAAGAAAAATAAATAAAATTCTACGCTAAAATTCCTAAAAACAATAAATTGCCTAAAAACCTAAAAATTAAGATTTTTTTGATTTTTTTTTTCAAAATAAAATAAACAACTAAAGAAGCACAAAAATAAATTAACACCACTCCCCGGCAACGGCGCCAAAATTTGGTGTGCTGTCGTAGGCACCCAAAAATAGTCCTTAAACCTCAAAAACTAATGTAGTAGTGGAAGTAAGAGTCGATCCCACGAAGAATGTGTAATTTAATATTTTATGCTCCGTACAATGATTGGGGGGTTTTTGTATGTAAACAATTGTAAATAACGTAATTAATAACAATGAAAACTAAATTAACGAAAACAATCAAAAGACTAATCTTGGTCCAAGTCAATATCCACCTTCGAAAATCCATAACTGATCATAGATGCAAGGATAATTCAATTTATATCTTGAATATTCACCGTTGGAATAATTTTCCTATTTCTCCTTAATTTTAGTTAGTTAGAAACTAGCGTTCTAATTAACCCTAATTATTAAATAACCACGGACCAGCACTCAAAATTCAATTTAATAACAGCTTTACACAATAGAGAAATCGATGAACAAGATAACACAAACACCAGCGGTTGCATTCAATCTATTTAAACATTCTTCTTAATATTCAATAACCTCTATCGCAGAAAATTATCAAATCCTAGTGCTTCACAAGTTAAAGGGATCAAACAATTACGTATTTGATATTTAACTTAGCGGTAGATTGCAACGAATAATAAACTAGTAGGCCTCCTAGCAATTAAACATAACAATCATAGAAATAAGTGCAGAAAAATATTCAATACTCAAAAACATGAATTAAATTAAGAAAACCCATTTAGATCTCACAATATGTGGTTCCGAGGCTTCAATCTCCTTCGACCAAGCGTAAAAGTTTAGTTACAATTCATGAATCTAAGAGAAAAATAGAGAAGAATGAAGTTGGAGAGGTTCTCCCTTGTTTTGGTCTCCTTAGGTCTATTTATACTTCCCTACATGTTCTTGGCCAATTTGGAGTCTTTTTCTCAAGTTTTCGCGGCCCAAACAATAAAAACCTAAAATCTGTGGCGGCGCGTGGCGCTTGAGCGATATAAGAGAGCGCTTGAGCGCTAGAAATCTGTCCACTTTGCGTCAGCTTCAGTATGTTCATCGTAACTTTCTCTTCCGATGTCCAATTGAGACGATTCAAGATGCGTTAGAAAGATAACTCAAAGGGCTACAACTTTTATTCAGAGACCATCTTCAAATTCGATCGTTTACCATGTCCAAAATTGGTCTCAACATGAGGTTGAAAACCGATGCAAAACTTTTCAGCTTGAAAGTTGATATGTGAAAATGTCTTGGCCATATTTCATCCCTTTGAATCGTTTCTTCATCCAATTGACCTCTAACACTCTCGAATCCTTATCACAAGGTTAGAAACAAGTTTAGAATATTTGCACTTTAGTCCTTGAACTTTCACTTTCTTCCATTTTGGTCCTTTTTCACCTATTTCTTCCAAATTACGCAATATCCATACAATTGCCACCTAAATCAAAATATGAGCGTAATGAGTATATTTTAGCACAAAATAATCATACGAACACATAAAATAAGGAGGGAAAAATATGCATTTTACATTCCTATCAGTGCTGCTATGGACCCTTGATTTCATGGGTGCTCTACGGTGATTGTGATGTGTATAAATGGAAGATAGATGGTCACTCGAGTCCTGAACTTCATTTTGTTTTCTTCTTTGTGCGCGACAAACTTCTAGGTTTTTTTTCCTTCATGTTGTTACTTCTCTTGATTTTCTCTTTCAATACTTAGTGTAGAGATTAAAATTTGTGGTTTTAATCATCAATCTTATTCTCCACCCCAAGCCACACTCAAAGAAAATGAAATCATATTATGAACTTCAAACTCGCAATAATCTAATAAAAGGAGTGTTTTTATCTCATTCCTACAAACTCATTCACACCCGCTTCTCCTTCTGCCAGAGCTATTGCCGCCAAGGGTGTATCAGGCCGGAAACGGCCGGCTTCAACATCCCCAGTTGTGCAGGCCGATGACACCACGAACAGCATTCCACTTAAACGAAACACCAACACAAGATTTGTAATTAACGAGAAATGACATGGAATTTCATTCTGACATAATTCCAGAAAACCCATTCTCTCACCCCAGTAAATGTTCAAATATAGGTAGTTCAGAATTTGTGAATCATTCGCAAATATGGTCTTAAGGTCTCTAGGCACCCTGGTTCTCCACCCACACCACACCCATTGCAGTAAGTTTCGGATGGGGGCCACAAGGGTAAAACGTCTTCATATTAATTTGTATATCCGGCAGAATGTGTTTTCTGTATGGCTTAAAACCTGGTTTATTCAACTCTCAGGAGAGTTCACTTCTACAGAATGAGTTCCAGTATTTCTTTCCAATTTCTCCGAAAGCTATATGTTTGGATATGAGGACAGACGGACTCAGACGCACATAATTATTATCATCATCCTTACTCGACAAAAACTTAATCATTTCTTCTTCACTTTATATCAATTCATGAGCAATTTGACCTATCCAACTTTTTACACAAGAACACAAAGTTGTAAAATTCATAAAGAAATATCAATTTTTTTTTATTTTTTTTTTTTTGGGAAATAAAGGCACACAAGTCAATCACAACAATCACATAAAAACTACCATATAAACTAGCCATGGCACACAACACATACCAAAAAATAACCTCCAAACTTATAATATAATTAGGAAGGTCCCCAATGTTAAAAGAAAAATAGAAAGGAGGACTTACCTGAGAAGATACTAAGTGTCATTGGAAACTCAGATTGACCCTCTAATCGGTATATCATAACTTATTCCCATGATGATTGAAATGTCAATTCCATGTTCTCGCGCTTACCTCCAAACTTGAGTTTTGCCTACAATTACCAAGAGAAGATAGAATAACACAGCAAAATAACAAATGATAAGAATTGAAAATGGAAAACGAGATAAAATTAAAAACAAAGGAATAGAACTCCTTTGGTTGCCTCCCAAGAAGCGCTTCTTAAATACTCTCCCCTATCTAGAACCGCTCTTTGACATGTTTGATCTTGGTGGCTCGAACCATTTTATGCCGTCATGACACGTTGTGCAATTTTTCAATATTTTTTTTTTTTTTTTTTTTTTTTTTTTTTTTTTTTTTGGCTCTCCGTATTTTGATATTTCCATTTTATCTCTACTAAATTCCACCGGAAATTGGTCTTCTATTCTTACAGCTTCATTGACCAGGAGGTTTTTCTTCATCAATTCTACAATAATTATTGTTGTTGGAAGGTTTCTCCAGTGGGGTATAAATATTAAATATTTTTTTTTATTTCCATATTTATCATCAAGAAGCATATTTACCAAGCCTGAATTCTCCATGTGAATTAGAGTCCGACCCGTTGCTAAGAATAACATACCCAATATAAATTATGTCAATTTTCCTGATGGATTTTTCATTCTCTTAAAAAAATAATAGCAAAAAAAAAATTAAATTTCTTCTTGCTTTTATAAGCACATCCTCAACTTTGACAAGTGGCTTTGAAATTGTAAGACCGCTAGTTGTAGTTTTATATGTTGGTTAACTTTACCCAATACCCTAATCTTCTTGTAAACAGAATATCGACATTTAAGATTATACTAGTCACCCTCTTGTATCACATAATGCAGCAATTGTACGTGAATTTCCAATTGAAATTTGGCAAACAAAAACTCCCTGGAATCTTTCAAATATGGGAAACAATTTGTTTGACTCTATTCTTGCAATGCACTACTTTCCTCTTAAATGCTACAACTTCAAATCATAACTTTCTCCTTCTTTATCATCATCTCTCTTTAAGGAAATTTTAATATAGCTTCGATTGTAAACAGCCATCAATAAGCGAAATATTGATCTGAAGTTTCTTGAGAACCTCAAGAAATTGTTCAAAATTTGTATCTGGTTTGTTCTTCTTGAACCTTTGAGGAAAGGGTATGGGAGGAACATAAGCCTTGACTGGACTGGTGCATTGGTAGTGAATGCCTCTGTACTTTATTTGTTCTCAATTGAGGCGGGTTTTAGATTTCCTTCCTCCATTATATAGTCGTCAACACCTTATCCCACTCCTGTAACTCTACTTTCAATTTAATGTTGTTCTTATCAAAAGTAACAGGCTAGGTAACTGGTGTATAAGGTCCTCACGCCCTTTGTAGGGAGCATGACAGGATTTTTCCCTCTATTTGATTCTATTTATGAATCTTTTGGGGAAATGGAAGTGAGGTACAATGTATTGCTTGTAGAGCACTTAAAAACAGGAGCCAAGAATAGGATCAATTCGGTCTTATCCCATGACATCTATTGCCGCGGATCAAGCTGCTACTTTGGTAGAATGCGTATTAGTTAGTTAGGAGTTTCCATACTGCAAATTGGAAATCCTGTGGGAATCTAGTTCCTGGGAAAGAAATAAGGTTGGTTGGGTAGGTGAACCCAATTCTTGACCCATCCTGTATCTGCCAACTTACTTTGGATCATTGGGCTAATTTTTGGGGAAATTAGTATCAAATCTGTGGAATACTTCTGTTTCTACGTATATTGATGAAACATCTTCCCCAAAACTTGGTTTTGTTCTCCTATGACATATTTTGGGAAACCTGTCCTGATGGATTTTCAGACATCTAAATTTGGTGCTGTCTCCACATACCTGGACTTGTCATCCTGAGAATACGGGTTAAATTGCGGTCTTTTAAATGAAGTTGACATGTTCATCTGGAAAACCCATGTACGTACAACTCTCTATTGTATGATTAGCTCTACAATTTTTACAAGTTGGACTACCCTTCAGCATAGTGTCTCTCTCTGGCTAGCCTACCCCACAGTTTCTAATCTCTTTGGTCCACGCTGCTATTGTTGGGCATTAGTCGGAGTGTCAATGATCCTTTCTCCCCTGTGCTCGGTTCGCTCAAAACCGTATAAACCAAAAAGAAAAATGTTGAGTGCAATCTAGTGAGTGCAATCATATTGAGGAGTGGAGCGGAGGTTGAAGTTCCAGCGAAGGTGGCCCCTATATCATCAATGGAAAAAAAAAAAAAAAAAAAAAAAAAAAAAAAAAAAAAAAAAAAAAAAAAAAAAAAAAAAAAAAAAAAAAAAAAAAAAAAACTCCAAACAAATTCCAGTTATGTACTAATCATACACCTCCCTTAAGCTTCTCGACATTGGTAGAGTCTGAGGTAAAGTACCGCACCTAAATCTCCATTTGGAAATTCCATGATTTGGGCATCTTCACATTAGCCCTTTGAATCTGTTCTATGCATCGTGAAAGCTCTCTCCATCATGTTGTTTGGAAGGTTTGGGGATCTCCCTCAATTGGCTACTTTAGCAGGTGGGAAGAATGTTGCAAAATTTTCTGGTTAGATCTTCCCAAGTTGATATACTTTCATGAGGTTCAGCATCTAACCACTCCAATGCGGCATCTCGAAGTGTGTAAAGAAATAACCGCAATTTGACGGCATCTTCATTGACCCCGGAATAGAAGTTTCCGTATTTTTCGAAAAATCTTCTAAAAATGAAGGGAAAAAAAAAAAAAAAAAAAAAATTGAAGAGTGTTGCTTATCAGATTTATCTATTCTGCCCTTATCTAAAAATTATTCACTCCAAAATTTGGGTACACAATACTAGATCGCGCAGGTGAAGCAACAGGTGTCAAGAACATGGCAACAGGTAAATCTCCTTCATTTATTTCCCTTGGCCCCTGTGGCTGATTTGGTGGTGCAGCTGTTCTTTTTTTTTTTTTTTTTTTTTTTTTTTTTTTTTTGCATCTTGTGTTAATTGATGGGGAATATATTATTCTTTCACGGTTGATTTAAAGTTTTGATCTTACATGTTATGCATTTTTGCTTATGCCAAAAGGGGAAAAATATGAGATTATGATTTTGCATGCTTCGATTTGAAAATATAATATGCTTTAAATGTCTAGTTGTTGATTTGTAAAACAAAGAGGGAATATGAATTACATGATATATGTATATGTACGAGTCTGTATCAATATGCTATTAATTGTTCAAATCTTACATTGCAAATCATCTTGTTTGTCATTGTTGCGTTTTTTATATCGCAAGTGTATGATATCGAACAAGTAATATAGTGGACTTAAGAGTCCGGATTATCGTTCCCACAAAGACTATGCTTTAGTATTGGATATATTTCTCCTACTACTATTTGATGAAAATAAACACTCTAAATTCAGATTATAAGGAATATGGATGTTTTAGAAGAACTAAATTCCTAGAAAGAATGACAATTGATGAAAGAATATTGGAAACACGCTGATCAAAGATTCAAATATGCGAGAAGTATTAGGGAAAAACAATTTCACCTAATGATCACCTTAGTTATCAATTCAAGATTCTAGTCTAATGTAGTGTTCGGTCGAATTCTCCTACGGTATTCAATTTACCCCTCTCGAGTTCTCATTGAGCCTATTTAACTAAATCAATTCCATATCTCTATACAAATTCTCCTTAGTTAAACGAATTAAGGCACTAGAAATTCATATAACGACTGCAGCACTTAGTATAGGTATCTCTACACGTTATACCTCGTTGCCGGATTTTATTACACGTTCTAAGTTTTAAACTCACCTCTAGACTCGTAAGAAACTCAATAGATCATCAAATTATTGGCCAAATAATTTAAAGCATTGCACTCTTAATAACATCAACACATGGAAGAATAAACTCAGAAATTCATGAATTTAATAACTAAGGGTTTCAAAAGATTACATTGTTCGCTCTAATAATAAAATTAGCTACTCATAATCAAAACAATGAAATAAATAACAAAATTCGAATACATCATCGGATTTAAATGATACAAAAGTTGGAAAAGAATTATTTCTTGCACCAAGATCTTCTTCCGCTTCTAATTCTTGATTTTGATTCGAATCCTTGATGTAAGTCTTCTAGTAAATTCCACGTTTATCTTGTGTTTTTCTCTCTATTTTGCAAGGTGTGGAACCCTCTTTTCAATGTGTGGGAACCCTCTTTTCAATGTGCCCTCAAGTCTATTTATACTTCCCTACACGTTTTTGGCCACTTTGGAGTCTTTTGTGGAGTTTTTGCGACCCAAACAATAAAAACCTAAAATCTGTTGTGGCACGCAGCGGTTGAGCACTATAGGACAACGCTTGGGCACTGGAAATCTATTAATTTTCAGCATTCAGGCATCTGAGCGCTAGGTAGGTAGCGCTGCCTTGCTGTCATTCTGCGTCCTCTTCAGTATTTTTATCATAACTTTTTTTCTGATATCTGATTGAGGTAATTCAAGATGCGTTATAAATCTAACACAAAGGGCTACAACTGTTCTTCAGATGTTGTCTTCAATTTCGATCGTTTGCTATGTCAAATATGGATCACAACATGAGTCTAAAAATCGATGGATAACTCTTTCAATCCTAAATTGATGCGTGATCATATTTTAACGATATTTTATCCCTTTGATGTCTTCCTTTATCCAATTGACTCCTAGTACTATCGAATCTTCATCGTGAGGTTCTACACACTTTTGAGCATTTGCACTTCAGTCCCCAAAATTTGGATCTTGCCTCTTTTTTGTCAATTTTACATTCTTTTCTCCAATTCTTCATCTTCCATCGAGTTTCACCTAATAACATATTATATCATAAATTAGGCTATAATCTCATTAGAAGAACGATAAAATGTCATTGTTTTGGAGCCTAAATAAGTGTATAAAATACACTTATCAGTCATAATCAAAAAGAGGAAAATTGTTGACATATGGTTGATTATAACCTTAATATTTTGATTATAACAAACAAGCCATTTTATTTACTAATATTTGATTTTGAGTGATGATAGTTCAATGTTAAACTCGATCAAGAATTGTCAAAATGAACACATCATAAATCGGACTCGAAATGAAGATCAAAGTGAAAGATAAGCATTCAAGTCAAATCATTCGAGACGATAGCAATTTGCAAGCGATAATTGAATTGGAACTTAAAGAGTCGCAAAAGACACAAATCAAGATACAAGTATAAAGAACGACAAGTCAAGACGATTTGACATGATATATTTATATGTAAAGGTATTTACTCGTCAATTCTTAGCAAGTGCATAAAGCTCAAAGTATTTTCATAATCTATCACTTGTACAAAAATGCTTTTGATTCATAATATGATATAGATTTTGGAATAATGAATGTTTTGATATAAAAAGCAATTTTTTGTTAGAAAAAAGAAAGTTAACAGTTGACTTTCGATCAACCGAAAGTTGGTCAATCGAAAATTTTTGGTCAACCAAAATTCCAACAGTTTGATTTTCAACGGCTATATTACCATTTCGATCGATCGAAAGTTACTGTTCATGCATCCGAAAGTTCCTATAGCTTGTCATTTTTCTATATAAATATACATCTCTTCTTGCATTTTGTTCAACAACTTACAAGAGACTTTTTAAGAGTTTATTTGTTGAAAATCATTGAGTTTACTTGATTATAAATTCTATTTCATTTATTACAAAGAATTTCTTGATTGATCAAACTAATTTTCATCTATCTCATCAAAAATTCTTTTTGCAAATAAACTTTCACAATCTCATCTATTCTTCATTCTTGGTTGAAGTTTTCTCTGCCAACACTTTGATTTAAGTGTAAATCTTTCTTCATACTTAACTTGTGTTAATTGTTAAGAGAGATCATTTGTTGAAAAATTTTGATACAAAGATACAAACTATTTCATTATCTATTCTTCATTCTTGGTAGAAGTTTTATTTGCCAACACTTTTATTAAAGTGTAAAATCTCTCTTCATACTTAACTTGTATTATTTGTTAATGGAGATCATTGGTTGAAAACTTCGATGATACAAAGATACAAACTATTTCATCATCCTTCATTCATCAAAGTTTACAACAAAAACACTTGAGCTTTACTATTTGCTATATATTGAAAGGTTATCCTAACTCTCTAATACTTAACTTGATTATATCATTGGTTAAGAGAGTTTCTTCAATTGTAAAATTATCACTTACATTTTGACTGTTTCGAGAGCTTTGTGAAAACTCGATTGTAAGGATATGTGCTCCTTGTTGTAAGTCATATAAGGATAAATGCTCATTGTTGTAAGTCACTTAAGGGTAGGTGCTCCTTTTTGTAAGTTACCTAAGGGTAAGTGCTCCTTGTTGTAAGTCACTTAAGGATTGGTACTCATTGTTGTAAGTTACCATTATAGTGTATTTAACTTTACTTGTGACGGAGAGTTTGGTAACGAGGACGTAGAACACATTGTGTATCGAACCCTATTAAATTGGTTTGTTATTTTTACATTATTACACTTTACTTTACATTTCCATTTATATTGTGTTATATCCATACTTGAATTAAGTTATCTTATTTGCATACTTACTTGTTATATTACACTTTACATTTATATCTTGTGTATTGAATAGTTTTGGGACTAAGTGTCGAAAAAATTTCAAAAACCAATTCACCCCCCTCTTGGTAAGTTATTCTTGGGCTAACACACCTTCATTGGCTTTGGTTAATATTTCGCCTTTGGAAACAAATAATCGGTGCGGGGCTCCAATTTGTTCTTTCATGGCTGGTCCCTTGCCTGGGATAACTTAAAAGTATCCTTACTTGAATGCTGCTTTGCAAGAAGCGAAGACCAATTATCTTCAGAAGTGTTTTAGGGACGTCTTGAAGCATGAATTTTCCAACATCCGATCTTGGTAGGATAAAAATAATTTAATTCTTCAAAACGTGATTACCAACTCATTCCGTAGAGATCCAGCACCTTTGATGGAACATGTGGACGTGTTTTTAAGTCGACATTTATTTATCTGAAAGAATGCAGCACTTAGAGTGTCCAACTACTAAAGAAAAGGCTGAGAAGTTGAAGCTTTTGAACATTTAGCTAGCAGTAGAGGATTCCACTTGTTCTTCATTGGAAGATAAAATTAATCAGCTAACTTTTGAGATAAACTCCGTGACAAACTTCAAACCCATTAGGAACAAAAGAGTATGCTTGGAACTGCAAATGTCGCCTTATAAGAATTACAGACTAGAGATGTTTCTAGCATAGCATCTATTGACTAGATAAGGAAGACCCTTGAAGATAGTTTCTTACAAGTGATCAATGGGGAGTGATCTTGATAAAGTTAAGATTTCCTAATCTTCTTTTAAGACCACATTTTATGAATTTTGATTTTTCATCATTCTTTATCTTTCTACTATGAAATTTTCTTTTCCATATTCTTGTGCATTTATTATTATTTTTTGTGCAGAAAATGGTAAACAAATTGAATGAATTTATTAGTTGTGACCGAACTTGAATTTATAACTTATTCAAACTGTCTACGTACCCAAACAAGATCAAGTCGAACGTAGTTCATTACAAGAACAACTTTTTTTTATTTGGGGGCGGGGGCAATTCACAGTTTATCCTCTTGTGGGTCAGGAGTATTACAATGAAAAATTTATAAAACAAACAACTTCAAGCGTAAAAACGCTTTAGAAACTTTCCATTGATAGGTCCGACTTGTAGTCCATCTTTGTCGACGATCTTGTATGTTCCATTAGTAAATGCATGAGTAATAACAAATGGACCATCCCATTTAGGTTGGGATTTGCCCCTTATTTTTCTTGTGATTATGATTGGTCTGCGTACGCAAAGTACCAAATCTTCGACTTGAAATGATCTTGGTCGCACCTTCTTGTTGAAGGATTTCGCCATCCAGGCTTGATAACACTCCAAGTGCATTTGTGTCTTTAATCTCTTCTCATCCAAAGCTTCTAACTCCTCCAATTGAAGAATGGCATTTTTCTCTATCGTCAAACTTTCTGGACAACAATTCGAAGTGACATAATTTGACACTCCAAAGGAAGTACGACTTCCACTTCATAAACTAAGGCATAAAGAATGGCTTCTGTTGGAGTTCGATAAGTAGTTCAATAAGACCATAAGACCTCACCAATCCTTTCATGCCAGTCTCTTTTTGATTTAGAAATAACCTTTTTCAGCAGACTGCATAGAATCTTGTTGAACACCTCTGCTAACCCATTAGCCACTGCATTGTACATGAATGAGTTGTACTGTTTGAATCCAAACTTCGAACATAAATTGTTTATGTGGTTGTTTATGTGTTTATGTATCGTGGGACCTCGTATCGAAATCCGTAACATTTTCTTTCTTTACTTTTCTTAATGGTATGACTTCAGCCCACTTAGAGAAGTAGTCAGTTCTAGCAAGGATGTATGAGTGTCCAGTCGAAGAATTTGGAGTTATGGGTCCAATTACATCAAGACCCCATGCGTCGAATGGCCATGAAGCTACTGTTGGATGTAATGGTTCCGAAGGTTGATGGATAAAGTTCGTATGAATTTGGCAAGCTTCACATGTCTTTGCATAATTCATGGAGTCTTGTACCATAGTCAGCCAGTAGTACCCCATCCTCTTTATTCGAAAATGAAGTTTGGGTCCAGACTGATGAGCGCCACAGATTCCAGAGTGGGCTTCTTCCATAACATGTGTTGCTTCATCATTACTTAGGCATCGGAAGAAAGTATTCCCTTATAAAAGACAAAGCGGGATGCACGCCTCTTGATTTCGATTTTTCACCGTGGATTGTCTGGTAGCTTTTGATGTTGAAGGAAATCAATTATTGGCTGTCTCTAATCTTCTTTTTCCTCATTTTCGATCACTTCAACACTATTGTTTTATTCCATATCATTGGGTAGCAATGACGGAAACACCAATCTTTGAGCAATTGATATAGACTGGAAAAAATCTTCATCTGACTTAGCTAGAACAGCGGCCAAATTGGCTAAGGCATTAGCTTCCCTATTTTCAGTCCTAGGTACGAATTTGATTTTTAACGAATCAAATCGTTTCATAAGCGTTGATGCATATTCATGATATGGCTTCAAGTCCAGATTACGGACTTCGTACTCAGCTAAGAGTTGGTTGATTATCAATTTAGAATCCTCAAAGACTTCTAGCTGATGAATATACATATTATAGTTGTCTCGAAGCCAATGATAAGGGCTTGATATTCCGCCACGTTGTTCGAACATTTCTCTGTTATGGCAAAAGAGTATGGCATGATAAGATCATGGAGAGTGATAAAGATAACTCCTGCTCCATAACTTTGGGCTGTCCCATCGAAGTATAGTCTCCATGATGGTATGACTTCCGTAAAAGAACTTCTTCATCCAGGAGGTCTTCTCGTAGTTCCCATTCCGCTGGAATTGGATGGTCAGCAAGGAAATCTGTCAAAACTTGTCCTTTGATGGCCTTTTGTGGAATGAACTTGATGTCGAATTCGGACAATAACAGCGTCCATTTCCAATCCTTCCGGAAAGAATCGGTCTAGACATTATGTACTTTAAATGATCAACCTTTGAAACAAGACTGATCATGTGTGATAGCATATAATGCCTTAACTTCTTAGTTGCGAAGATTAACGAAAGGCATATTTTTTCAATAGGTGAATACTTCATCTCGGCGCCTACCAGTATCCGGCTCAAGTAGTAGAGTGCATTCCCCTTTTCTTCATCATTGACTTGGATAAGAAGTGCTCATAGAGAATATTCTTGTGCTGCAACACAAAGGGTCAGTGGTTTCCCTGGGACCTAAGCTGCAAGTACTGGTGGATGAGATAAATATTGCTTAATGCTTTGAAAGCACTTCGGCAATCATCATCCCATTCAAATGGTACATCTTTCTTCACCAATTTTTTGAATGGATAGCAACGTCCAGCAAGGTTTAAAATAAATCTCCAAATGTATAAGAGTTTTCTTCACCAATTCATGCACATTTCTTGGTTCTGGCATGCTGATTATGGCTTTGATTTTTGATTGATCTATTTTAATGCCCCTATGTCGGACAATGAAGCCAAGAAATATTCCAGATGTAACACCAAATGCACACTTCATCGGATTTATCTTTAATTGATGTCGTCGAAACCTTTCAAAAACATCATGTATATCTTGTAGGTAATCATCATGTTTCTTTGTTTTAACGATAAGGTTATCTGCATAACATTCTACGTTCTTATGTAGCATGTCATCGAAGATCCTTTGCATTGCCTGTTGGTAGGTTTCCCCCACATTTTTCAATCGAAAGAAAGATAAGACTTCGTACCCAGTAGTTGCATCCACCATCAACTCTATTATTGGAAGCAGAAAGTCATCTTTGGGACATGCTTGATTTAGATCACGAAAGTCAACACATACTCGTAATTGTCCATTTTTCTTTTTAACAGGAACAATATTCGTGATCCAAGTTGGGTACTTGACTTCACGTATGAATCCATCTTCAATAAGTTTGTTGACTTCCACTTCGATTTGAGGAACAAGTTCTGGTCGAAATCTTCTTTGAGGTTGCTTGATCGGCCGAACTCCATGCCTTACTGCAAGGTGATGTACTGCAACCTTCAGATCTAACCGTGACATTTCTTTGTAAGACCACGCAAATGCATTTTTGTATTTTTGAAGCAAATGGATGTACTTTGATTCTTCTTTTTTATCGAGGAGAGCACTTACGAACACTAGTCTTGGGTCTTCTTCAGTCCCCAAGTTTAATTGCTTCAAGTCATTCACCGTAGTTTGTCCCCCTTCTTCAAACGTAGGTGGGGTCGACTAGGTTCATCTGTTGTGATAAAGTTTTCAGACTCATGTTCAAGAGCTTTTTCAAAAGCTATATGATTAACATAGACTTCTTCTTCATCCTCATTATTACTTAGAGAAGAGCATGCTTTTTTTATTTTTCGTCTTCTCCTTGACTGTTGAGGCTTTGGACTCGGATCAGAAGTTTTAGTTCCAAGTCGACAAAAAGAAAATTGTCTTTGAAATGACTTTTGAGGAGTTTGTGTGTCATCACCAATTTGGGTAAAAGAAGAAAGAACTTCACTTAACCTTTGGAAGATGGAAGTTTTACCTTTTACATCAACCATTAGGGAGGATTCCTGCTTTAACTTTTTAAACACCGAAACTCTGACATTCTTATTTTCAATTCGATCGAACATTGAAGGTTTCGATTGTTCAGGTTTCTTTTCTACAACCTCGTAAATTTGAATCATGATTGGGTTCGAAGAAACCTTCTTGACCTTAATCTTTCTCGGTGGATTTGAATCATATCCCAAACCATACCTAGGTTGCGACATGAGGGTTCCATCAAAATGAGAGGGGATACGCCCACTCAAAAGGATAGCATCTAGATCACCTAATTTACGAGGCTCTCATTTCCCAAATCTGGCATTCTCAAACAGCTTTTTGACTTGAAAATTATAACACCCTTTGAAAGTCTGTTTTGGTTCATCGGCTTCTGTCTTATCTTGTTTGAACGAGCTGGAAATACTGAGCTTTGATATGTCTAGAACAGATGTCGAAGCTTTCGATGATGATTTGCATTCTCTTGGGGCTCCCATGAGTTGATGGGGTAGAAACAATTTAGGAATACTAGGTATTGGAAGCGTTAACTCTTTTCTCAATACCTCTACGTCAGTCGATTCTGTTTGAGGTTTGTTACCTTTAGAGAATCCTTCAAGTGTAAATTTTGATTTACCTTTGATAAGCTGATGAGGTTGAGCAGCATTAGATGTATTATCATCATCTGCATTTCCTTTCATTTTAAATCTGGACATGGCCAACCCTGTAGAATTACAATCTTTATCTTCTACATAAAATTTGGTATTGGCAAAATGAGATTCTTCTTCGAGGAATGTTTGGACTCATCTACTACACATTTAACTTCTCCGTCTCGACTATATTTGAAACATTGGTGTCAAGTCAAAGGTACTACTCCAGTTTCATGTAGCCAAACACGTCCAAGGAGTAACTCGTATGAAGTTTTAGCATCAATGACATGGAAGAGAGCCGAGGAAATTAACTCCCCTATTTGTAGCTTCAAACGAATCATGCCAATGGCTCGTTAACCTTTCTGGTTGAATCCTTAAATCATAATCTTGCTCTTGGACAGCTCACCAACATTAATCCCAATCTTCTTCATCGTTTTAACTGGCATGATGTTCACAGCAGATCCACAATCAATCATTACGCGATTTATCTTGCATTCTCGAATATGACCACTAACATAGAGTAGTCTATTGTGTAAACGAGAGCCCAGTTGTAAATCTCCATCTTCAAATGTGATGGTGGTCATACAGTTTTGTCGGGTCATGGATCTAATATGTTCTAAGATTTTGCCTTCGTATTCTTCCGGATCTATCAACACCGAGATTAAAGTTATTCGATCATCGAAAGGAAGCTTAAGAGACTCTACTAAACTTGTATCGGAATGAATATTATTAAGTCGTGAGATAGTTTTCTTTTGTTTTGAACTGTCTCTCAATACCTTCTTTGCCTCATCTTTCTCCTCCACATTGATAATATTGGAGGTAAAACATCAATCGTTGAAGAAACCCTTGAGAAAATAATCACATAGGGTTGGTAATTTAGGAGGAACACGTGAAGTGACTCTTACTCCCGTTGATTTAGTAGACACTTTTGGCATGGCTTTAGACCTTCTTCTTTGTTTGTTTCTCGATTTTCGTTTCTCGTCACTAGAACTTGAAAGTTGTGGAATCATTCGATGATGTCTTTTCACAATAGTCCATCCTTCCTAATTTTCTTCTAATGATGCTTTTTCATTGGATTGAACTTTTATACCCAATGCCCCCAATTTCAGTCCTGCAAGAGATGTAGAATGTGATATTTTACCTATTTTGTTGGACATTTAGTATTTTTCCTTCTTGCTTATGAAGGTAGACTAATCATCACCGATCTCGTCTTCGAACTCTGAATTAGAATCCCAAACACCCAAGTCATCTGTCATAATTTCGTAAAAGGTTGGACGATTGGATGTACACGTTCCATCCATTCCTGGGTAAACGTAACTGATAGTAATTTCTCCGTCTACTTCAAAATTTACTAGAATTGCTCCTTCTGGAAGTTGTGGTCCAAACTCCTCAACCGAAGATTTACTGGCACGATATATATGTTCCCATTTTGCAATAGAGATTGGATCAAACGATCTAAACGAAACTATCGAATAGTCAGCCATTGAGTTTTCTCTCATTTCAAGGTTGATCTTATTTCTTTGTCCAAGCGAACAATAAGATCTTTCAACACAAAATATTTTTTCACCTGGTGACTGATAATTCTATGAGATTTACAATATTTAGGATGATTGACTTTACCAACTTCCTCAAATCTCTTTAGGGTTGGTAGTTTGATTATCTTATGTTCGAGAAGTTGATCCAAAACTCCAAGAACTTCAGAATCTGAAAATGGGCATTCCTTCTCTTCAAGTTCTTTTAGAGTCACATGACCTCTGCCTTGGACCAGTCCCTTGGTAGGTCTCAACTCTGGTATACCATTCGAATGTAGCACCTTTAAGAGAGCATACGAACTCTTTCACCATAGTGTCATTGTAAGTGCCTGCATTATTAGACGTCTCAATAAAATGAGCAACATGTTGCTTCGGGTTGCCTTTTCCATCAAAATACTGAAATTTCGGAGGTTGGTAACCGAGTGACATATTTATCTCATCGATTCGACGACTATAAAGCTTGGAATACACCAATGAAGATTGCACTAAACCACCATATGGGGCATGAATGGTGTCCGCAATCATATGTTGAAGTTGGTGGACAGATAGAGAGCCAACAAAGAGTTGAATAGTATCATGCAAAACGTCTTGAATGACTGCGATCATGCATATCTTGTTTCTGTTGGCGTTCTTGGACTTCTAGATCTTTAGCTTTGAAAGATCTTGAATTTTCTTGATCTTTTTTCGCCAAATTTTTCAGCTCTAGCTTGTGCATGAGTGTAACAACCTATGCGTCTTTCTCTTCTAGTTACTTGGTAAGTTTTTCAATGGCTAAAGCCATTTGTTGGATTCGATCATCTAAGTCCGATGCCGCTTCCATGACCATCACTAGCTCAAGTGATTATTCAGACAAACTATAGTCTCCCCACTTGCAGAGAAGTGGTACGAAGGGATCCGAACAAGGATCTGCCATTGGAGACAGAGCCCGAACGAGAATTTTTTGCCGAACTCTTGGCCTTTTCTGTTGAACGAGAGTTTGGCTTTATGAAAGTAATTTTCATTCTGCCTTTGTTGGAGAACTTCTTTAGTGGTGGAACTAGTTGAGTTCTCCCACTTTTTGTTTGGGCTCTGGTCACCCAAAACAGCTCAATAAGTGTCTCTTCGAGATGAGTCATGGTTTGCTTCGCTTGTTCATTTGCCCTTGTTGATGTAGTAGTTGAAAGTTGAAGATTCTGATATCAAAAAATAAGAGGACAAGAATGCCACATTAGGCGTGC
Source organism: Fraxinus excelsior (assembly GCA_019097785.1). Lineage (NCBI taxonomy): Eukaryota > Viridiplantae > Streptophyta > Magnoliopsida > Lamiales > Oleaceae > Fraxinus > Fraxinus excelsior. The sequence goes on from CM032626.1 coordinate 8,065,057, forward strand.
CAAGAAATTTGTACAACGGATTTCGCATATTTAAAACACATAAATCGTTACAAATTGTATTTTGAAAAAAAATACAAATGGATATGAATCTTCTTGTAATTGCAAAAATTGAAAAAATCATCTAATTAATGATCTGGATGTTTGAAGACGAGGAGCCACGTGGCTTGAATCCTAGGCTTCGAGATTTGTTGAGAATTTGATTTGTCAAGAACTTCACTTGTTCGACGCTTGAATGTTGGAGCTTGGATTTGTATTTCGAGTACTTGGACTTGACCTTGATTTGATTTGAAGAAGACTTTGATCTTTTAAGATTTGCTTGATTTGAAGAAGATTTTGATCTTCTTCGGGTTTGTCGGACGTGGAGTTGAGAGAATTTCTTCAACACTTCGTGATTTTCTCTTGTCCTTTGATCTTATTTATAAGAGAAATTGATGGCTAATTCAGCAGGAGCTGTGGAACAGGATTAGAACCTGCAATACAAAGACTAACTTCAGATCACTCCGATCCCTTTCCCAGAAACAAAAAAAGAAAAGGTGGTTCAGTGAGAACTTTGTAGAAAGAAACCACCGCCCTTGATCGGATCTATCAGCAGCGGCATTCTCCCTTGATATGAGAAAGGTTCGAGTGATTTTGACTAAGAGTAATTCCACTCTGAAAAAGGTTGAAAAAACGCCTTTCCATTTTCTCTCATTTCAATCTCCGCGAGTTCGGTTTGTCTACAAGACTTAAATTGATTATAATTGAATAATTGTGAATTTTAAAAATAGTGGATGGGCCTTTAAAATTTTATGGGCTTTAATAGACTTTAGTTTAATAAATTTAATTGGACCAATCATTTAAATTGATCCAATCCATTATTTGCCATTTTTTTTTAATTTTTTATGTCTACGAACACTAATCTAAGTCAATGCAGTAATCAAATGAAGTTACAGACTAAAAAATGACACAACCTACAACTACAAACTATCTTGAATGAACTCTGTAATACATGTTTCCTGAAATAGACAACTCAAATACCAGTGTAAAATGTGTGAAAAACAAGATCAATGATAATCACAGTTCAATTGTTAGTGTCATTTAAGCAAGTGTAACTCACAAAACATATTTTTCAGTTTTACATCATAAGCTAAACTAAGACATAGTATCAATACAATCTAACATACCAAAACGAAATATTGACACTATCAAAATATCAAAAAACTTAATTTAGCGAAACTGAAATTAAACAAATATGCACGTGTTCTCCCTAACTATAAATTCTCAAAGTGTTTAAGTAGTAGGTAAATGTATCTATATCTCACCCCCAACGACCCCTCATACATAAAATGCAAGTCAAAAAATGAAATCAATTTTATACATAGCAAAACGTAAATTACATCCAAATTTTAGAGAAAAAACATACATCATGCAAGTTAAAAAATACAGACTCCAAAATCAAAAAATATAAAGCCAAAAACTGCCCAAAATAACTACTTCCCCTTTTTGTCACACAATGACAAGGTAAGCGTAAATTTATGAAGTATCGGCAACATCATCGGCATCATCGGAGTTCGTCATCACCTCGAAAGCATCATCCCAATGGCGACGAATTCATCGTAATCCACCCTGAATATAGCCAATAGCACCCCGCAGTGTAGCAAACTGACAGTGTGGCGATCAATGGTGGCATGAAGCTATGTAATCTCTGTCATCATACAAGCCTACTGCTCGATAAGCACGAACATCTATCCCAAAGAGCGACTGGCGGGTTGATGAGAGCAGACACGAAAGGAGGAGGAGAAGGAGGCACTGACTCAGAAGGAGAAGGAGCTAATAAAGAAGAAAGAATATCAGAAGAGATCAGGTAATCGATAAGATCAGCCAGCACATTCGGATCAACATGTGGTTGTGCGGGCTCAGAAGAAGCATGTGACCTGCTCTGGGCTATGGTGGTATGGCCAATCGGCTGAGAAACCAACCGTGGAACCCCTTCGGGAAAGCTAGCTCCTAAGTTTGTGACTAACCTATAGATAACACAAGCATAAGATAGCCCAACCCGAGTTCTTGTAGTTCGGAATGCCCTTAAAATCTGCTGGCATATGAAAAAAGGTAGATCGATAGAATTGCCATGCAGCAGGACATATAGAAACTAAGCCTTCTTCATAGGTAATGAAGAAGTATGAGAAATTGGCCACAGATTTGTGCACACAATGCGTAACAAGATCTGTCGGTCAAATGGTAAAGATCCAGTGCGTATCGCACCTGGACTACCCTCTACCGGTATGTTAAGCAACGTGAAACGTACTAAAGTGCTTGAAGGAAGAGAATCAGGAGTCAGATATGGAAACAGGGGGTGGACAACTCTCGAAATATGAATAAGGATAGAAATGATGTCCGGAGTAATCTTAATTACCTGATCCTGAAGAAAAAACCCTAAAAGAAGAGCCACTAACATCATCAATGTTAGTGTAAAACTCATGAACTAAAAGACTGGGAGGAGGTGTCAACTTAACTACAAGCGACTCCTAACCCAGGAAAGTGAAGATAACAGCGAGGTTAGGGGATAGGTCAAACATAATGACCTGGCGCTCAAAAAAGACGGGGCATAATAAGAACGGTGACCCAAAAACATCTTGGGCTATAGCATAAACGAACCTAGTTCGACTAAACGATGTCGAAGTACTAGGAGTAGATGGAGTAGTGCATGCTCTCTTGGGCGGCATCTGAAAGAATTGAATCAAAACTCATTAAAACCTTGATATAAGACAAATGAACTCATGATATGCATGGCATGCATGAATGCATGCAAAGCGAGGCAAAAAAGTGACATGCAACGTGCCCTTTCATGAATACACGACGACATGCAATAATGCCTAGACGTAGGTGACGTAAAGACATGACGCATGTCGTGATGTCTAGATGCAGGAAGGCGATGCCATGACGTAGTAATGTTACGTCGCCGTGCAATGCCAAACCAAACACTACCAAATGCAACACACTCAATCAACTTCCCAACACTCCAACCGACCAAGTCAAGCCAACAATCCAAACGCAAACAATCAACGACCAACCTTGACTATAATAAAAAACTCCAAAATCACCCAACCTTAAAATGAAGCACCCAACATCTCCACCAAACCACCACTCAACAATACACATTCAACACACAATCAAGTTCAGGCAACCCAATGAACATCAATGCTAAATGGAAACTCAAAACAAATTCCAAGGTATGCCAAAATGGTTCACAATCCGATTCTTTATAAAAATTATGCACAAATGGATATTATTATATGGAATTGTGTGCCATATGAAGGTAATAGAATAAAATTCAAGCAAGAATCATTAGCCACGAGAAAATCCAACCAAAATCATGAAAATGTGAAAAACCCAAGTTTTTCGAAAGTTACCTTTAAATCTTGTTGGTTTGAAGAAATTTCAACTCAATCAAATGATATTTGATGAGTAAAATAATTGGAATGTAAGTATTGTATGTGGGTGATCATAATATAGGAGAAAATAGGTGAAAATGGGAGAAAATGTGTTAAAATCCTTGAAACTGAATGTTATAGTTCAAAAACACTCTATGTCGCTTGAGCGACCCTCAAGTGATAAGTAGGCGAGATAGCTTCTGCTGCTATCACTTGAACGTGTTTCAGCGATAAGCTAGCGACACATCAATTGACAAAAATAGCACTAAAAATAAAAAATTTAGAAAAATAGTATTTTTTATAATATGCAAATTAAGCACTCGACACTTCGATGATTAAAATCAAGCATGCAAACACAAGTCGAGCATTACTAAAAAGACTATTCCACGTACGCAGTTAAGTCCAAGATGGAGTGAGGTGTATAAATGACTCATGTATGTAGTGTGCTACTATGTTCTCATGAAAATAACTCCAAACTTTAAATTTGTGAGAAAGGACATGCAAACATTACTTGTTAAATAAATATGATCCCTACATATGAAAGTCAAATCCAAATAAATTTTAGGACCTAAAAATGAGCTCAATCATATGATAAATTTTCTTTTTCTCCCCCTGAATACAAGCATATAATATTTTTTATCGTTTTTCTTGTAAATAGTATCTTATGCGCAGACTCTGTCCATTAAGCGACTAAATTGACCCATGTAATGAGCTTTACGTTAGTTAACCAAAATAAGATGGCATAGGCACCAGGTTATGAGAAATCCCCCGGACTTAATTACTCGAGTCAAATAGGCTTCGATCAGAGTATAAGATTAACCAAATAAGTATCCATACTTTTATTTTTCATCAATACTTTTATTTTTATTTCAATAATGCAACAATGCAGGGCAACTATCATGAGCTAAGGTCATCTAAATGTAGATCAATTCATATTCGAGGTCACCCTACTAACACGTGATTGTCATCACAAATCTCACACACACGGTTCATACTCACTCACAAGATCATAGTGTGTGCAATGCAAATGATTACAAACAACACATATACTCAGTACTCCATATTAAACTGAATTAAGCAATGAAAATAACAGTGTAGAATAGATAAATACTTACTTGGTCACACATATCATGTTTAAAATCATAACGATGTACGTTTGCCAAAAAGGAAATATTTTTTTTCCCCTGATTTTTTCAAAAAAAAATTTGAAAACAATATTTGAAGCAGATAAATAAAAACAAAATAACATGAAATATATGGGATGCATGCATGAATGAATGGACACTATGGACTGCACATGCATGCATCTAATCACCAAATCAAGGTAAAAATTGAATGCCCTTACCATAAAGAGCACGACCATTCTCATGACCTTCCAGGCCACTCCTTTTAATCCAAACTTTCTTAGAAGTAAAAAATGATTGAGTTAACAGAGTCATCATCTCATTAAGTGGCTGACTTGATTGGGAAAGTCAACCTTGCTAGTGAAATCCAGATTCTTGCTTCTAGTCATATAGTTACGAGACCTAGGTCTAATATGTCTTAGCAAGTGGGAATGAACCTAGATTCAGACCTACTCGGTGGTTGTTGTCGAAGAATATGACGATTGACCCTACACTATTTGGTAGGTCTCGATCCTATGGCATGCTTACCTTTGGGTGGATAATCAACCTCACAAGCTTTGTTCATAGCAGGAATGAACAAGGTCTTAGATGTACAGGCGGTAGCATCACGATTATGTACATAACCCAGACCATGCATGTCACCGACATCCTTATTCACTTTAAGGATAGTTGAATTTATTTGAAGCTGATGCAAATAATTGATGAACAGCCGAAGCTGATTCACTTTGAGAGTAGCTGAATTTATTTGAAGCTGAGGCAGATAAATGCTAAGTTGTTGACCCCAAGAAATGAACTCAATAGATGCTACTCGTACATGCGTGAGCTAGATCCAACACGTAACGACGGATCAACGGTCAAGATCACTAAAAAGGAAACATGGAAAAGCTCAATGACACGAGACGTTTCCATTTAGGTTTCGGCGGGATATCCGAGATACGATTGGATAATAAAAACCGATCGCCATGAACTTAATTTTGAGTTGTTGTGAATCAATATCAGAGAGTAAAATAGATTGCTTTAAGTATTTAAAGTTACATTAGTCCTCAATTGTTATATAGTAGGGGTATTTATAGTGTTACAAACAGAATGGTAACCCTTAGATGAAGTTACACGTTGTCTCATCTCCCCGGTTGAGGCATCAAAACCTACCCATCCCATTGACTCTTCTAGCTTCACTTAAGCATTTAATGCTCTCGTACCCTATAGACAAGACAAGACACGAATTCACTTTTTACAGAGGTCGGATCAATCATTCAAATAAAATTTTTGTAATAAATTCAATATATCTGCACGTGAGCCGTCACCAGGTGGTATGGCCTCGGACCTATACCGCTTCAGATTATTTGAGCCTCGGACATTATCCCAAGGCCTCGTCTTCTATGGCTGGCAGTTCGGTAAGGGTGGGTCGCGACTTAACTAGCTCAGCCACGTGGCAAGTCGTAACATGATCAATCCCACAATTAGTTTAATTAAATTTTCTTCTACTTGTTCTCCTTCAATATTATTTCTATAAATTCCTATTGAAAATATTGTAGCAAATTATGTATATAAAGATTAGCTTGTCCAAGTTCTGTTTTCCTCAATTCATCAACTTCTCTTTCTATATATAAGCATATATAATAAATTATATGATTAGCATTGATACTCATATTATGTTAATCACTCATAACATGGCAGGATGTTCATCGTAAAAAACTGGCAGATTTTCTTTAATACGATGCCAAATTCTGTTGTATGAGTCCAGGTAACCAAAGTTTTAAGGAGTTTTCTTGCTTTTAATTAATATGCTTTGCATACTATCAAATTATAAAGTTTATTTCTAGTCTAGCAGTACAAAAAGAGTTCATTTTTAACAGCGTGTACTTGTAGAACTTCACAAATGATTTAAATAAGAGGTCGGAAACAACAAACTTGAACATTCCAAACGAACTAGCTTAATGCTTACTAACATCATCACTGGAATGACTTGTGACGAATATATACCATTTGTACGAGGAGATAATATGTCGAACAAAAATGTCAAGGATGTTGAAGCCATGGCTTCTCTTCACAGTCTTCTTAAATTTGAAGTATATATTATAAGAGTTTTTTAGCCTAATGTTAATCGGGCAGTTAATCAATGGGTTCAAACATGCTTGCTTTTTAAAAATAAGTAAATTAAACAATTTATAAATAACTCCCAAACATGCTTACTTTTTTAGGTTAATGCTTGGTTCATTTTTCAAAATGTTAGGAATACTGCTGGATTTATATAATAATGAAAAGAATCGGTACAATAAATAGAGTATTAATAAAAGAGAGAAAATCTGGCTATTAATGTAGTAGTATGTCGGAATTAACCGAGGCCTACGTCGCACAAAGTTTTCTTAATATAGATTCGTCCTCCCACTGTGGTTTAAGATGACAGATATCATTGTCTCCACGATACAACGATTGAAAGTAGTTAACTAATACTTTGTCACTACTTTAGGCGAATTGAAAATGCTCAAAAATCTATTACCGAACTAAAAAATAATTATCTAGTCTACGAAGAACAAAGCTCTTGAAAGCAAAGAGAGAAGAGAGAAAATTAGATAGAGGGGAGAGCTTTCAAGTTTTTGTTGTACGGAATAAGAAGGAGAACAACTCCTTATATAGTACTAGGATGAGGAGGGGTTTCAATTCTCTATTAATTTGCATTTCAATTCTCCATTTATTTGCATTAACACAAGTATGTTACTCCAATTCAATTGGAAAATTAATTAGAGAATTGAAATCATTTGTTGTTACAATTCTCATTCACTTTATTTTATATTTTAATTTTTCTTTCAACAATTTCTCATATAAATGAAATTAACAACGGTAATAGATAGATATGGTAATAGAATTCAATGGTTGAAACCTTTATAGGATAGGTAGGTGTTACCCTTGGACCTTCCTTGTGTAAGTATGTTTACTTTAGTAGCTAATTAATAGATATGATGTACTTGAACTATTTTGTCGTATGTGTAAATGATGACATGCTCCCCACAAACTTCTTTCTAAAACAATTTAGTTCTCATAATTATGTTCATTTCGGTCGCGAACATTTTCCCGATTCTATGAGAGTTTATAAGGAATTAAGCCCTTATAATTCAGCATTGAAGCGGTTCCATTTTTTTCTCATACAATTAATCTCTTAATTAAAAGTAACCCGCATTACTCAGCTTGAATATTTCGACGTATATGGATCATTAAAAACTTAGCTTATCCTTTATTCCTTACTGGTATCACTATTTTTATCATAGAAATAGACTGTGATGAATTCCCACAGTGATCCAGTATGATCTTTACAATTAGGTTATCCTTTTAAACCTAAATTTTGAAATCTTCAATCAACTAGATTGGGTTTCCATTGTATCAATCTATTCTTTCATGGGCTTTAGTCTTACTTCCCTCAATGATTTCTCAACTAACTCTCTATTTTAGTTAGCGGATTTGCAATAATATCCTTTGACCTCACATAATCAATGAAGATAATTTTAGTAGAGATTAATTGTCTAATGCTATTATGTCTTTACAAATATTTCTTGCCTTACCATTATACATGTGCTCTGTGCCCTACCAATTGCAAATTGACTATCACAATGTATGATATGGCAGGTACAAATTTTGACCACTTTGGAATATCCTCTAAGAAATGACAGCCATTTTGCTTCTTCTCTACATTTATCTATTGCAATAAATTCAAGTTCCATTATAGATATGGCTATAACAACGTGTTTCGAGAATTTCCAAAACACAATTGCACATCCTAGTGTGAACACGTATCCACTAGTAGACCTTGAGTATTTTATGTTGGATATCCAGTTTTCATCATTATATCCTTTTAGGATAGCTGGATATCTTGTATAGTGTAGTCCATAGTATCGAGTATGTTTTAGGTACCTCAGTACTCTTATAATTGCCTGCCAATGGTCTGTTCCAAGATTACTCGTATATCTACTTAGTTTGCTTACTGCATATGCTATGTAAGATCTTCTACAACTCATTAAGTACATTAGACTACAAATCATTCTAGAGTACTCTATTTGAGAAAAACTATCTCCTTTATTCTTGAATAAATGTACACTTATGTCTGTTGGTATTCTGGCAACATCGATGTCATTTTTACTAAATTTTCCAATAATGTTTTCAACAAAATGTGACTAATTTAAGACAACCCCATATGATGTTTCAGAGATCTTTATTCCTAAGATAACATCGGCTAGTCCCACGTCTCTCGTGTCAAATCTTGAATTCAATATATTTGATCATCTTATTATTATTACTAACAATGAGCATGTCATCAAGGTATAGACACAGAATGACATATGCATTCTCAGTATCTTTGATATAAGCACATTTATCACATTCCTTGATTTTAAATCAACTTGCGATCATAACACTGTCGAATTTTTCATACCATTATTTTTGTTCTTGTTTTAAACATACAAGGATTTCACCACTTTATACACTTTTTCATGTCACGTGCAGTAAAACATTTAGGTTATTCGATGTAGATTTCTTCATCTAAATCTCACATCCATTTGATGTACATAAAGATTGCGCATGTCAACAATTGCTAGTACCATCCTTATGGAATTTATTCTCGTCACAGGAGAAAATGTATCAAGGTAGTCTAGACCTTCTCATTGTCTATAATCTTTACTTGCAAGTCCTGCCTTGTATTTATCAATTGATCTATATGCTTTCATCTTTTTTCTTGAAAATCCACGTGGATCCTAGATGCTTACATCCATGAGGAAGATCCACTAAGTTCTCAAGTGTGATTTTGTATTATGGAATCAATTTCGCTCTTAATGAGCTATTTCCACAAATGTCATTCAATAGAGCTTACTAACTCTTTAAAAGTTCAAGGTTTGCTTTCTAGTGTATATGTCAAAAAATCTGGATCAAAAGAGTTTTCTACCCTTACACTTTTACTACATCTAGATTCATCTTGAACCTCTTCATTTTCTTTGTATTCTTTGTCCGGACTATTTTCACTAATAGTCTAAAATGTTCATTTTGACAAACTTGGTCCTCCTTTGGACTTACAAGGAAATACATATTCAAAAAATGATGCATTTCTCAATTACATTATCCTGTTTTGGTATATGTCTGAAATTTTAGCCCATGTTTGACCCCTATTAAATTTTAATTTATTTTTCTCTCTTCTCTCATCAATCATACATTCTCTCAATAAAATAATATTACACATAAATCCAAAAATCTTTCTTACTTTTTAATCATACATTCTTCAAAAAATACTATTTCAAAATTACTTTTTTCAAATAATGGATCTCAAACAAGGACTTATATTCATGCATAATGAACTGTTATGCACTACTGTTATGTATATAGCTGATGAAAATGCAGTCAACTATTTTTGGACCAATTTTCCCCTTCTTAAGTGTAGGTACATCCATTTTAGTAAGACATCCCCACATTTTTAAGAATTTATAGAAAGGCTTCCTTCCTTTTTTCGGAGCTCCTTATTTAAAATATAATTTGCGGTCAAAACTTCTTATTCCCACATATTTTGAATCAATCCAGAACTTAATAACATTACATTCATCATCTCTTTCAAGGTACGATTATTCCGCTTAACAATACCATTTGACCGAGGGGATCAGGTGTCGTAGATTCATGGACTATTAGATATATATAAGTGATTGGATCTAGTGCAAATGTGAGTTTGTGAGTGTTATACCTTAATTCAAATCAATTATGGACGTAAATATTTTTAATATGATTAATTTATTTTATTTATGGTAAGATCTATTATTTATTTAAATTATTATTCTACTGAATCATATTAATAGAGTTCGTAGATTCAAATCTAATAATTTGTTAATCATAAGGAGTTGTGGTTGTAAAATACAAATTATATATGATTGAATTTTAAATTATTCATAGTTGTAAGTAATAATGAGAAACGGATATAATTATTACGGCTAGACCTTCATGTGGGACATTTCTCACTTTTGAAGTAAGTATCTAATCTCACAAGTTAAAATGTAGTGACGTTTAAATTAAAGCATATATATTTTTTTAAAGAACAAAATATTGGAGATCCATTCAAGAGATTCCACATGATTAACTATCTGAGTGTTAGTTGTTAATCTCTAACGTTTAGTAGTGAAATTGATTATTTGACTTAAGATCATCATAGTACCTTATATGAGGGCAATCATGGTTTGGTGATATTGGATGCTGCTCTACCAAGAGTTGTTAATACAATACCGTTCGGACATGTCAAGAATATTAGATGATTTGTCACTATTAGATAGTAAGATATTATGATCTATATTTCGCTTAATTAAGTTGATAACAAAATTCTTGACCAACGTATACTCATAAGTCAAAAAAGAGTTTTCAACTTACACTGACTTAATTGTGGGATAAAATATATGATCATAATCGAGATTGACACGCTTTATATCTCGTAATTGATCGATGGATTAAAGTTTCACGATTTATCATACAACATGACATTTTTCGTCAAATATATTACCCTAATAAATTGCTAGATGACAATTTGCGACGATAAGTGTGAATTAATAATAAATTAAAAAATAATTTAATTTATTGATTTTCATTGGATCTAAATAATAATTCGTGTCGTTAAGTATAATAACCGGTAACCTAATGGGTCACATGTGAAAGGAGGACTAAAAGAATGAAATATACTAATTAATTAATTGATAAGTAATGGACAATTAGTTAATCGATTTGCTTATTAATGGGCTAAATTAATTAATTGAAATAATTAATTTATACACCAAATTTAATTAATTAGATTAATTAAACATTGGATCGGGTTGAGTTTAAGTGACGGGTCAAGCACGCTTGAACTTCTATTAATAAGTGGTTCAGGTTGAAAATATACAGCATACAATCATTATCTTGCTAGCACAAGAAAATGTAAAACCTAATTTTCTCATTTTTCTTTCCTGTATGAATTTTTAATTGGAGACTGGACAATTGGATGACTGTGAATTGCAGATCGTGATGGTTCTTCACAGAATTAACTAAAAGTATAATTCTTATCACAAATTTTATTTAAACACAAAGCAAATCCTCTATGAAAATTGAAATTATTTAAATTCCGCATTAAATAAATTTCCAAATATACTAGATGTCCTCAATTTTAATAATTTATTTCAATTTTTTCTCTACATCGTCTCTTGTACATATGATCCAATTAGTAAAATCAACATCCTCTCATTTCCATTCCAATTTTGCTTGATCCAAAAACTCACATTGTTACATTGAAGATGCTGTTATACTCCAATACATATTTGTCATTTCCTATGATTTAAAAATAAATACGAATTGATTCAGCAAATTGCTTTATCATATTCCAATACATATTTGTCGTTGTCTATCATTTTTTAAAAACTAGTCTTTAACACTTATTGGTGTAGTAGGTGGTTAAAAAATTATTATAGAATGTTAAATAATTGCACCAGGTCAATGATAACTTTTGTCTAGAAAGAGAAGAAAACTATGCATGACATATTGAGATGTAATCATTTGTGCAAAAATGAAAAACGAACATTAGTTGAAAGTTACCATTTTTGAATAATAAAAATTAAGAAAAAAAAAAGTTTAAAAAATCACTACATGGATAAAAGTGGTGAAAATTTATATGCGCAAGTCAGTATCAAATTGCTTTTAACATATTACAATGCTTATCTGCCATTTTCTATATTTTAAACATTTTATTTGTATTGGATATTTAACACTTAATGGTTTAGCAGGTGGTTAGAGAAAAAAAATATATATTATAGAATGACTTAGACTTTGTTACATAATTGCACCCCAAAGAAATATTATAAAATGACCTGAGCCTGACTATGTTACATGATTGCACCCGGGCGGTTGATAAAATTGTCGACCTTCGGAAAGAAAATTATGCTTAAGAGCATTTTTAAAAGATTTTTTTTATATTTAAAAACATCATAATACATAACAAAGAGTATCTTTTAATTAAAAGCGTGATTTTCTTTAAACTGAAAGTTCTTTATATTAACTTTCCAAAAAATATTTATTATTTTTTAATTAATATATAGATTAAACTGCAAGTTCTTTATATTAACTTTCCAAAAAATATTTATTATTTTCCTCATTTTTAATTAATATATAGATATTTTTTACATGTCGGATAGCCAATATAAATTTAAATATGGTTTGAATAATTTAAATTGAGTCATTTAAATTTATTATTTATTAAATACAATAATTTAAGCACATATAAAGATTGTATTTAAATCTAACACAATCCTCGTCGGACAATCAAGATATCAAGCCATTCATATTAATTTAGCTTGTATGAAAACAAAGTTAAAGTCGTAATTCTGTTGCTTGGTAGCAACATTGTTCATACCGAGTCGACTAAAATTTTAAAGTGTCCTCCGGGTGCAATTTCATGTATTACAATATTCACCACTTGTTAATGAAATTATTAAACTTGTATTGATATGTCATTTGCAATATTTAATTTTTTTGGTATTTAATATGGGGCTACCATCTAGTCACTAGTGTGAAAGGAAACTATTTTACGATGGCCGGCGAATTCTGAAATGTCAAATCATTGTTGAGCATAAATTGTTAATACTTGAAATAAATTTCGAAGTTTCTTCAAAACTTATGTAGTAAAATTTGAAAATACTGTTTCTTGGATGGGTTTAATTAACAGTTTGGGTCAAAAGATCCAAAAAATTTAAATTACTAAGAACCTATTTGAGTTTCATTTTTGCTCAAAGTGCATTTTAAAATAGTATTTTGATGGAGAATGTATAATTAAAAAATAAAGAAAAGATTTGGATTTGCTTATAATATTATTTTATTGAAAAATGTGTAAATAAAAATAAGAGCGAGAAATATGTATTTTGAAAATAATGAAAACCAAACAAGGACAAAATGTTGATGTTGTTACGCTTCGCCTTGTGGTATGCCACGTGGAGTAGAACCTACCAAAATCCATCTAAATTTGATCCACTTAATCTCATTCTTATCGAAGCAGTTTCATGAGAATGACCCTACCAAAGCCCCTCTGTGGAAGATAAATTCGAGGCCCAAACCAAGCTCATTTGCCGAAGAGGTGAGGCTCAACGAAGTAGAATCTGAAACTCAATTATAGCTTGTGACGGTCCACATTTGAAGATCTTGAATTTATGAAATCCTTTTAGAATGACTTATTGTACTTTTATAATGAGTAAAAAGGTCAATCTTATTAACATAGGTTATAGGGTGGCTGCTTCCTTTTTTGGGACACTTAATGCACCACAGACTAATCAAATCAAAATCCATACCTAAGATAAGATGTCTTGGTTAAAAAGATAAGACCATATATTCCCCCATCCCATGGACAACATTTCACATGTAACACTATAAATATCCCTCATTTGTGTCATTTAGGGGTAATGCTAATATATCCACTACAAGTCATGCATTCTCTCATTTCTTTGATTAATCTTTGATTTCTTAATGTTTCATGTTTGTCCTTGACCTTGAGTTTAATTCTTTGTTGATCATTTATTATCGTGTAATTTCGTTTGTATATTTTGTCGGAGCCCGAACGCATTTGTCTCATGTTATAAAGCTTCTTCCACGTTGAAATTCAAAATATTATTGACTGGTAATCTGTCTACACGTGTTGGAATTAGCTTACTAGAATGTGAATGGACCCAGTATCTGTTGTCCACGTCAATGGTGTAAAAAACGGGGTCAATAGATAACTTCTAAGAGGTGGACAAAATAATGGAGTCCGCAAAACCTCTTATGTGGAACTTGTTCGTAGATGGTTGGTTTGGGAAAACGAGCTCAATAGCAGGTATGGTCTTGGTTAGCCCTGAGGGACACAAGCTCAATTACGTAGTGAGCTTCGGGTTTAAGGCCACCAACAATGCGGATGAATATGAGGTACTATTGGCAGCTTAAGTTTGGTAAAAGAAATGCAAGTGAAGAGGTTGCTCATTAACAATGATTCACAGCTGATAATTAGCCAGGTTAATGGCAACTTCACAACAAGAGACAAGAGCATGGCCGTGTACTTCAAATTGGTGATGGATCTACTCTCATCTTTCAAAAGATTCGAGTTAGCTCAAATCCCGCGTATTGAAAATGCCCCACAATAATGCCTTGACCAAATGGCTAGTTGGAAAGACTCGGAACTACTAATGATTGTGTCAATCGAACACCTCTCATAACCTTCTACTGGTTAAATGAACGCCTATAGCCTTCCTTAAAGATCAAACCCTCCCCGACAACAAAGAAGAAGCTTACAAACTTAGGAGAAGAGCAGCCCACTTTGTATTCTAGAATGATGCATTCTACAAATGAGTTTTTTCCTTACCCCTCATCCGATGTAGCAAAGGGGAAGAAGCATACATCCTCCGTGAAATTCATGAGGGAGTTTGCGATAATCACGCTAGAGGACTTGCGTTGGCACAAAAAGCTCTATGGCAATGGTATTATTGGCCTAGTTTGAAAAAATATACGATCAAATTTGTGCGAAAGTGCGATAAATGTCAACATTTCTCTCCTATCTAGAGACAACCATGCCAAGAGTTAACAACAGTGTCCGGCTCGTGGCCGTTTACCAAATGGGAAGTCGACCTTATAGGCTCTTTACCTATGGATAAAGGTAATGCAAGCTTTACCATCGAATATTTCACGAAATGGGTTGAAGTCAAACCTTTGGTCAAAATCATGAAAGCCAACACTTCCAAGTTCTTATAGAAGAATATAATATGAAGGTTCAAGATTTCCCATTCAATTATCTCAGACAACATGCGTCAGTTCGATAACAAAATGGTTAGGAACCTGTGTAAAGAACTCGAAATCAAGAAGTATTTTTCAACGCCTCACCACCCCCCAAGCATATGGACAAAAGATGTGAACAAAATCATTAAGTGTACTTTGAAAAGAAACTTTGACGCTTCCAAGGGACTGTCGCAAGTATTGTGGGCAATCTAAACCACAAGCTGGACCCCAACTGGAGAAACCCCATTCTCAATAGCTTACGACGCAGAAGGAATGAGACCGGTGGAAGTTGGGTTACCTTCTACCTTCAATTGCATTTTGATGAAATATCCAACGACAAGTTGAGAAGATGTGAACTCGATTTCCTCGATGAAAGGATGGATGAATCCCAAGTAAAGCTAACCGCATATCAAAGGAAGATGACCTATTATTACAATGCAAGAGTTAAGAAAATGTCATTTCGGATAAATGGTCTAGTGCTCTGGAGAGTTTTCCTAACTTCCAAGGATCTAGTGTTCTGGAATAGCAATCGATCGGGGTGGTCAACCGGCAACAGTCGACCGAAATTCTTCAACGGTCCAAAATTTGACCGTTCTGACTTCTGATTTTTCTTGTACAAACGGTAATATTGGTCATCCGAAAATTGATGATGAATCGGACTGGTCATCCAAAAATTGACGGTCGAACGGACCGATCATCTGATTTGAGGGAAAATCTGGCATTTTTCACTTCTATAAATATCAACTCACTTCTCATTTATTATAACAATCTTAGAGCATTCAATTGAGATTATTAAGAGCAAAAATTGCATTGATTTCTCATCTTATTTATTATTATCAAATCATTCTTGTTTTGAAAAACTTTTGATTGATCTCAACTTTGAAAATTATTTCATTCTTCAAAGTTTTTCAAATCTAACTCTTGAGTTTTATTCATTGATATATATCAAAGTGTTAGCATACTTCTTTTTTTGTACTTAACTTTGAATCTATCATTCATTAAGAAGAGAATATTTCATTTGTAAATTCAATTGAATTGTGGGTCGTGTTGATGTCCCGGAAAGCTCAACGTTGTAAAAAGGATCGGTGTTCTTTACTTGTAAGTCATTGGAAACTTTGTAAATGGTTGGATCGCACCACAAGTCAATCAACATAGTGAAATTGACCTTATCTGTGTCGAAGAGCTTGGTAACGGAGGAAGTAAATCATTGCATTGAATCGAACCTCTATAATTGTATTGTTTGCGCCCTCTATCCCGCTTTTATATTTGCGTTTATTATTTGAATTAATCTATTTAGTCTTTACTTGCTTGAGTTTAGATTAATTTTTCAAAAAAAAAAGTTTTAGAAACCAATTCACCCACCTTTGGTTAGCTATTCTTGGACTTTCATATATTACCAATAAATGGGCTTTACGACTGGAGGAACTTTCCGGCCCTTGTAATATTTCGAAATGATTCAATAAAATTATGTTTTATCTATTACCTCTAAAGCATGAGCCTCTCATTATGAAGCTGAACGTCATGGAAGAAGCCCCTATATGAATGAATCATCCACCATATAGGGAAGCATGGGCACCTTAGAGACGAGGATCGGATCCGAAAAGAGATTACCTCATTAGTCATCCGATGAGTGCATCACAACCCTCCCATGATGAAGTTGAACAACATGGGAGAAACCCCTACATGGATAAATCATACATCATGTAAGGAAAAGTGGAGCCTCAGAGATAAGAATGGGATCCGAAAGGATTACCTTATTGGTCCTCCGAAACGTACATCACAAACCTCCCATGACGAAGCTAAACATCATGGGAGAAACCCCTATATGGATGAATCATCCATCATATAAGGAAGTGTAGGCGTCTAGAAGACGATGATTGGATCCTAAAAGAGATTATATCATTGGACCTCCGAGTCATACAACACAAGCCTCCCATGACGAAGTTTAACATCATGGGAGTAGCCCCTATATAGATGAACCATATACCGTGTAGGGAAGCACATGTGCCTCGAAGATAAGGATTAGATCCCAAAAGGAATTACCTTATTGGTCCTTTAAGGTGTACGTCACAAGCCTCTCGTGACGAAGCTGAATGTCATGAGAGGAGAAATAATATTAAAGTTGTTCATGTTTGAAGATTAATCATGTTTCAGATGTTCGAAGGATGATTCGTCAATGGTGTTCATCATATTTACTTCAATTTAACTTGCAAGTTATATTGTTTAAGTTGTGCATCTTTTGGAGGTCCCAACACTTGCAAGTTTTATTGTTTAAGTTATGCATATTTTGGGTAAACAAAATAAGAAGTTCACTTTATTGAAGTCCTAGCTCAAAAACAAGAAATTTAAAAAATGTGTAATTCATTAATAAAAAAGTTTGTAGAAAACATTGGCCTTAGAAATTACATAGAAAATAAAATAAAAAAAATTACATTATGCAGGAGGTGACAGTGAGTCTAATGCCTCCATAGCAGGCATTTCAACAGTTGGAGCTTCTTGGCCAGAAGCTTCGTCCTCGAGAGCACCATCTTGGCCTACTTCTGCTTCTTCCACTACGTCATCAACTAGGGTATGAGGTATCTCTTCCCAAAACTCTACTTTCAATTTAGAATCATTAAGTTCTGGGCAAAGCTATCTTACCCTATCTACTATTTAGACATAGGCAAACCTCCTCCAATAGGCATCGAAGCACTAATACTCTTCCGTCAGATGGAAGTTGGCAATGTATTCCTTCACTGCCTCTTCACCTAATTTTTGAGCATTAGCCTCCATTACATAATGTCTTATTTGGGTATCCAAGTACCCATTAGCATCCTTAAGCCCAACATTCTCTGAGTTGGTCTTCTCTAGAGCTTCGACCGTTAGCTTTTGATGATTGTTTGAAGTTTCGACCTTTTTTGTGAAGGAAGTCATTTCGCACTAGGATTCATGGACCTTCATCTTCATAGCTTCTATTTATGCTAAGGCAGAATCCAACTTAGCTGCCTTTTCAGTTCACTGGGCCCTCAGCTCTTCGACCCCTACTTTCATCTTTTCTTCTGCTAAGACCAATTTTTCAATCGACTCTCGGTTGCACGTTTGAATGTCCTTCAGAACCTCTGGTACTCTAAGGCAACCCCAAAGGCCCTGGCCTTTTGGTTTCGTAAGGTAGCCTTAAGATCCACTACGTCACAGGTAGAAACATAATTTGCTCACCTTTCAGTCCAAAACTTGTAAAAGTTGGCAGTAACACTTTGGACTTCAGGTGGCAACATGTACATCACCATTGGGAAAATCTCTTCATCGTGCCCTGCCAGAAACTTCCCAGCCTTTTCAGGGGTCCTCGCAACTGGTGCCTTCTTTACAACCTTTGAAAGTCTATTCTACCTCCTTCGTAGCTTCTTTACTGGCCTCCTTCACCTTCTAGGCCTTTGCAGCATTGAACAAAGCATGCATCAACTTCGGAGGAGGGGGTATG
Source organism: Fraxinus excelsior (assembly GCA_019097785.1). NCBI lineage: Eukaryota > Viridiplantae > Streptophyta > Magnoliopsida > Lamiales > Oleaceae > Fraxinus > Fraxinus excelsior. The sequence goes on from CM032626.1 coordinate 8,083,821, forward strand.
ATCTGCTTGGCAACTGGGATAGTGGTTGTGACAAATTTCTCAGAAGATGAACCGGTGCTATGGGACAATTTCTTCTTCTTCTGAGGCTTCTCCATTTTTCCTTTGCCTTTGTAGAACCTCCGAGCCCCCCATCTTAGATTTTCTCGATTTGTTCCTTTTTTAGGCATTCTAGTTTCTCCCTGACATGCTTAGCACCTCCGAAAGAGTGATTCAGTGCCCTAAAGCTTACTGTTGAAGTAGCTTTCAAGATTGAAGTCGTAACAAAGGTGGGGTAATTCTTCCTCCCAAAATCATATGCAAATAGTAAAGGCAATGTTAAAATCTATAATAAACATTATACACTTACACATGGCTTCTGTGTTTACTTTTTGAAGCCATTAATTCGAAGTCCAGGAAAAACTTGCTTCGATCAATTAGGCAGTCGAAGTGGCAAGACCTCGAAGGATGCATGTAAATGTCTTCGATGATGTTCCACTCAGCTTGGGAGAGTTCGAAGTAAGTCCCTAAAACTGCAAACCAAGAGCAGTCAAATAAAATTATAAGTAAATAACAAGTCATAAAAAGATAAACTCGCGAGTTTCGGAGTATTGGATCGGCACAGTACAAGCTGGGGCCTTATTTCCCGTAAACATCTACCATTTCCTTCTCACCTAAACCATACTTCCTTCTACCCATTGATGGAGGATGACAGACCAACTACGAAGAGGGCATGGACCCCCTAAGGGGTCATGTTGTACCATCCTTTAGACTCCCATTTTCCAAGTACTCGGAGTTGGAAAAGTGATCGAAAGACATGAAGGGGCATATCCTCGGCAAACGAGATCTCCTTCCAAAGGAAGTAAGCCCCAACTAACTAGCTCCACCCATTTGGCAAAAGTTGGGTTGGAGCTAACATATATGACCTCAGTGCAGCCCTAAAAAATGGGTGTAGAGGTAGACGTATACACATCCTAAACAAAAATTACTAACTGCCACAAATAGTAGGCATGTTCGTGGGCTTCGGGCTCTAAAATTTCAATGGAATCTGAAATTTTATATTTTTCTCTAAGTTCAACCAAGAGTAATAAAAGAAATAGGAAAAATTCACGTTTTTGGCTTTAATCTTGAAATTGGACTTTTATTCTTCAATTCTCGTATGTTAATTGCCTTGATTCTTGTAATAGACATGTTCTTCATGCTCTATTATGATGTATCTTGGTTTTGTTTGCCCCAAGTAGGTTAAATAAGTGTAAGAATCGAATTCCTGAAAGAGTTTTGATCAATTAATGAAACTGCCTACTTAGGCTAAAAGATGCAAGTGCGCCATATGGTTTACCACGCACGTGGGCTCAAGGTTTAGGTCTCGAAAAAATTCCAAATAGGGTGCCCCGTGCGTGACTAAATTGGTTGACAAATGCGCGCCTTATTGAAAATTTTCATTTTGTTGCATTTTAGTCCCTGCTTTTTGTCTAGTCTCTTCTTAAGTCATTTCTTGATATGATTTTTGTCCTTCAACTTCCAATTGCATCTAATCGAATCCAACAGCTCTCCAATCATCGATATTATGTCTGGATCAACTATTGAAAGTTTGCAATTAGTCCCTGAACTTTGAGAGTCCTTCGTTTAAGTGTATTTTTTATTTATTTTATCCAACACCATCGTCTTTTATCTAGTTGCACATAAGGAACGAAATATATACAAAATTAAGCCATAATTCATAGAAATCCACAGCAATTTATCTTATTTAAGGCTCGGTTAAGTATACAAAATATACTTATCAACATCAATATATTATTATTTAGCACCATTAATAGTAAAATATAAATTTAGATTACACTAATTGATAATAAGTGAAATGTACAATTAAACGAGTCACATAATTATATATTTAATTGAGCATATCACATATATTGATATTATAGTACCAATAATATTAGATAACATTTTTCGAATTTCAAATATTTGGTCAACAAGTGGTACCGTATTCAAGAATAGCGTTGTTCAAGAAATAATCGATATTCCAATGCTCATCTGTCATTTCCTATATTTTAAACATTTTCGTATTTGATATTTAACATTAAATGGTTTAGCTCGTGGTTAGAGAAAAAATACTATAAAATGACTTGACTTTGTTACATAATTAAACCGAGGCGGTTGATAAAACTGTGGAGCCAGGGAAGAAAATTATGTTGAAGAGCATTTTCAAGGGTTCTTTATTTTAAAAAGAATTATACATATGGGGTATCTTTGAAGTAAATTTCTTGCATGATCCAACAAAATCCTTATTTTTAAATTTTTATCTTACTTTTTCCAAAAAAATATTTTTTTTCTCAATTTAATTAATTTGTGTATATATTTTTTCGTCGATGATCAATAAATTTTAATAATAATTTGAATAATTTAAGAAATAAAACATTTAGATTTACAACATATTAAATGAAATAATCATAAAGTATATATAAAGAGTGAGTGAGGCTCTAACGCGATCCTCATGTACAATCAAAATTTCAAGCCATCCATATCAATTTAGCATATGAAACTAATTTTAAAGCCATAATTTTTTTGCTTGAGATCAAGATTGTCCAAACCAAGTCAATTTAAAGTTGTTAAGTGTTCTACTCGTGCAATACCTAACCCTTGTTGGTTTGGATAAAAAAAAAAAACTAAAAAAAAAAAAAAAAAAAAGGTTTTTAGTATGTTTTAATTAAAAAAAATGTGAATTCCATGAATTAAGTGATTGAAAATGAATTTGAAAAAACTGAGTTCTAAGAAAAAAAGGGCCAAATAGCGGCTTAATCTGTGGGTCACTTGCTAGTCACTTTTTATTGGAATTATTACTCTTGTATTGATCTGTCATTTGCAATATTTAATTATTATCAATATTTTTTTTATTTTTATTTTTGGTATTTAGCTAGTCACGGCCACGGGTGTGAAAAGGAAACTATTTTATGATTTCCCATAGTTGGCCGATGATTCAAGAAAGAAAAAAAATAATTATAAAATGACTTGGCTCAACACATTAATGAAACTATTTTAAGAGTTTCCACAATTTCCATGTTGAATCAATATTCCCATCTTCACACCATTAGTGTAGAATAGCTGCAATACAGTATAAATGATTTTATTGTAAGAAATCAATTGAAGAAGAGATGACGGACGCTACGGTGATATTTATACAAGAAAACCTCGAATTGATTGCTTCCACTTTTGACCACAATTCTGAAGTGAATGATAAAGTGAAATCTCTGAGTAATGATCTGAGTTTTTTCAAATTCTTCCTCCAGGATGTCACAGAAAAGCCGATCGAGGATGCAACCATGAAAGCATTGGTGAAACAAATAAGGTACGCAGTATACGAAGCAGAAGATATTGTGGATGAATATGTTATTGATGCTGCTCAGTACAAATCCAGTACTCTGTTTAAAAAATTAACGCATCCATTGGCGTATCCCACAAAGCTTTTAAATCTGGCGCAAAAAATTGAGCCCATGAAGGCGATGGTGAATGAAATATATGAGAAGAAGAAGTCTGGCGATGGAGCCAGGCTAGATGGGGAAGGATCTAACACTGCCAAAGTAGCCAAGGTAATATACATACTAATTTACTCGTGTGTGTATTACTAGATTAGCTCTGTTGATGACCTGATTCTAAGTCCGCCCAATCTTCAGATTGGTTTTGATTGTTTTAATACTCATTTTTGTGACACTTAAATTCATATAGTTAATGGATTATACTTCTCTCTTAATTGTGACAGTTTGTCAAACCACATTTAGTTTAATGTGGTTTATCTTGCTTATTCGTTTTCCGTTCACTTGGCTATGCGTTTAGACAATTTATTTCTACAATAAATCCATGCCTCAAATAGATTCATATTGAGAATTTACTTAATCATAGAGTAGAAAATAAAATAATTTCAATTCCTATCAAGAATCTCCATTATGTTTAGAGAGAAATTGTGATAAAGAATTATACATTTGTTGAATTCGACAAAAAAATTTGTTTATCTTGAACACAAACAATTATGATGTGCAATCTACAGCTATCTGATTGTCCGTCTCCAATGAAAAATCACATAGAGAACAAGAATGAGAGAATTGTGATTTCTTTCTTCTTATGTTAGCAAGATAATGAACTGTCTGCTATGATTTCTCAAATCCCAACAACCTATTAAAAGCAGTTCAAGTAGGTTTGACATGTTTATTAAACTTAACTCGGGCTGAAATTTACTTAATCTAATTAATTAAACTTGATTCATAAATTTATTAATCCAATTAATTAACTTAACACATTAATGAGCAATTCAATTAATTAATTGTACAAATATCCAACATTTGTCAATAATTAATTAGTAGTATCGTTCTTCTAGTTTTCCTTTTGTGTTCCATTAGGTTCCCGATCACGATACCTAACGAATTGAATTAATATTATTATGATCTAATCAAAATAAAATAAATTAAAACACCCACTTAATTTATTATTAATTCATCTAAATTAAGTAATTTACATTCGTATCCCAATTGACATCTAGCAATGTGTCAGTGCAACACTTGTGATGGGAAATGTCACGTAGTATGACAAAATCAAACTTGTTCGTTTATTATGAAACTATAATCCCTTCGTTAATATTATTCGATCAATTACGAGATATAAAGTGCATCAATCTCGATTATCGATCATATCTTTCATCACATTATTAAATATAAGTCGAAAACTATTTTCGACTTATGAATACTCATTGGTCAAATATTTTATTATCAACTTAACTAAATAAAATTTAGATCATAATCTCTTATTATTTAGAAGTGACGAATTCTCTATTGATCATTCACAACCTTCACACGATTCATAAAAGCATGACTGATCCCATATAAGGCATTATGATGACATCAAGTCGAATGACCAATTTCACCACCAAACGTTAGAGATTAACCAATGACGCTTATATAGTTATCCATGTGAAATCTCTCCAACAGGTCTTCAATGTTTTGTTCTTTAATAAAAACATCCATGTATATATTTAAATGTTACTATATTTTAACTTGTGATATCAATTACTTACTTTACAAGTAAAAATGCTGCACGTGATGGTCTATCAGTAATAATGATATTTGTATCGTGTTATTACTTACGATTATGGATGATTTAAGATTCAGTCATATGTAATTTATATCTTACAATCATAACTCTTTGTGATTAACAAATTATCAAGACTTGAATCTACGGATTCTATTATTTAATTTATTAGAATATTAATTCAATTAAATAATAAATATGTCATAAATAAAATGCATCAATTATGTATTAAAAGTATTTATTTCTAAAGTTGACTGAATCTAGGAATACCATGAGAGTCTACATGATAATTATGTTTATGATGTGGCAACTCTTTGTCAGTGAATTTGCAATTTAATAACTTGTAGAAAATTGTTATTTCTTTACTTCATTTCATTATATTATCTTTCCAATGAAATGATACCATCTTAACATATGTTTAATCATTGATGAGACGTTAGTTTCTTCGTTTGTACGATGGTTCATTGTTATCAAAATGTAAAAGCATGTGATCAACAATGTTAGGAATACTCTAAGTTCATTGATAAACTTTCTTTATCCAAACCACAATTTTGTTGCTTCTAATGCAATAATGTATAAGACTTCTACTATTGAATCGACTATTGTTTCTTATTTGGAACATTTCCAACACACAACTTAAAAGTAAACCAATTTCCTTATTGAGACTCGATATCATTCTAGTCGGACTAGAAGTTAGTATCAACATATCCATGAACTCTCAAATCATTTTCTCCATATAAATCTTCTTAAGATTTTATCTTTGTAGATTGGGATGAGTATATGTCTTTATGGATCAAGTTGCTTATCCCATATCTTTCACGGAAAAATTCTTTGACAACCACAATTTCAATGATTGAAATGTAGGAATGTTGTTTTTTATTAATAATATGTCATATACATATAATATCAGGAATACGACAATGTTTCCACTGGCTTCTTGTAAACACATAGTTCACCTTCATTTTTTATCTTGACTTCCTCATCAAAGCAAATATTCCAACTTCAAGAGACTTGCTTCAATTCATATATGGATTCATCAAGCTTGCATAGCTTATAAGCATATTTGGATTCAAAACCTTGAATTGTGTCGTGTACAATTCCTCCTACGAATTCTTATTAAGGAAAGCAATTTTGACATCCAAGGAGTTAACTCATAGTCATTGTATGCAGTTATTACAAGCAAAATCCAAACAAATTGTAGCATGGCTACATGTGAAAAGGTTTTATCAAAGTCAACTCGTTGTCTTTGTTTATAATGTTTTGTTGTGAGACTTGCTTTGTATGTATGGATGTTCCCATCCATGTCGACTTTTTTGTAAACCCATTTACAACCTATATGTTTTATCCCATCAAGCGAATCGACCAAGGTCTAAACATTGTTTCCATACATTGAGTTTATTTTAGATTCCATGGCCTCCACTACCTCTTTGAGTCAATATTTTGATTTTGTTTCTACGTAACTAGTAGGTTCTTCAATTAGTAATACTTGATTAGTAATCATGAATTCGTACCTTCTATGAGTTCGAATGATCCTACAAGAATTACACGGAGCTAACGTGTCATCAGGAGTCTTTACTTTATGATCAAAAGTATGTCTCTCAAAGTGTGGAATCAGACTAGGTTCATCTACTTGGTCAACTATATCTGTGGAATCTTAAACTCCTTCAAGTTCTATTTTGCTCCCACCATCGTCTCCTAAAATGAATTCTTTACTTAATTGCTTCTCTATTTTATACTTGAATTCCTTGAATATTTCAAGTGCTTCGTATTCGAGTTTCATCAAGTATACATGACCATTTCTAAAATGGTCATTACTAAATGGAATGGAATAAGATAAACCTCAACTAGCATTAATTGACATGGGTCCACATACATCACTACATATTAGGCCTAGTAATTGACATGGGTAGATGATGATTTCAATAAGTATTGTCCTAATAATGGAATCAAGATGAAAAAGACTTTTCCACGAGCACTTTACCAAAATGATATAGCGGGAGGATAAATAGGACTTTAACTGACATTACTAGAAGTACGAGATTACATGTTGGGTTACCGAAGATGTACTGGGCTAAGGCATCAGCAGTGTATCTTATGTGATCAACAGAGGCCCTTCAACACCATTGAACTGCAGCTACCAGAGGAGGTTTAGAGTGGTAAAATGGTAAAACTTTTACAGTTAAAAGTGTTTAGTTGTGTTTCATACATTCACATTTGTTCTACTACAAGAAGAAACCTTGATGCTAAATCAAAAAAAAAAATGTTTCTTTATTAGGTTTGGTGATAACGAACTTAGTTATCGTTTCAGGGATAATCAAACTCGAAAGGTTAACGAGAGCAAGCATGTGATCTTCGACAAAAGTGTCTTGTATAAGGATGGTTGGAACAAACCCTAAAGGCTCAAGTCTTGAAGCTAAGAAACTTAAGGTGATCATATTAAACGATCTTTTAGTGATTGACTTAGAGAATGCTGACGATGAAAATCGAGAAAATATAATCCCTGAAGTACATCGGAACACCCATGTGTCTCAATCCAAAAAATCCAGCAAAATACTAGACCTTCATAGAGATATTCTCCGGCATTGCATTATATTCTATTTACTGATAGAAGTGAACCGAAAAGTTACAATGAAGCTGTACATGTTGATGAATCAATCAAGCAAGTGACAGTTAGTCACGAGGGATGAGATTGACTCATTATTCTCTTATCAAACATGGCAATTGATAGAGTTACAAAAAAGAGAGACTTTGGAGAATGAACGAGTTTACTGGTTAAAAGGAGAACGTGGTAGAAGCAAGCAATATAAAGTAAAACTGGTTATAAAGGGATTTCAACAGAAAGAATGAATTGACTACAATGAGATTTTCTCTCCTGAGGTAAAATTAACCACAATTAGAGCAGTATTTGATTTAGTGGTAAAGGAAGACTTGCATCAAGAGCGGTTGGATATAAAGATAGCCTTCTTCATGGTAATTTGGAGAAAATTTACATAATGTAACCACAGGGCTTCGAAGTACCAGAAAATGAGAAAATGGTGTGCGGACTTTAAAAGAGTTTATATGGTCTTAAATAAGCTTCATGACAATTGTATAAGTCTGATAGTAATGCATAGTAATGGCTTCAGAATGTGTCAGGGGATCATTGTCGTTACGTAAAGTACCTTTGTAACTCCTATATTATCTTGTTGCTATATGTTGATTTCAGGTACTTGCAAGCAAGAAATAGATAAGTTAAAAAAAGAATTATCTATAGAGTTTGCAATGAAGAGCTTGCGTGTTGCAAAATATATCCTTGGGATGAGAATTACTAGGGACAATTTGTACTGTAATCGTCATTGGAAGAGTATGTGACTAAGATGCTAAGCACGTTCCAGGATGGATAATACAAAATTAGTTAGTACTCCTTTGACAAGTCATTTCAGGCTATCAAATGAGCAATCATCCTCTACAAAGCAGGAGCGAGCCTTCAAGGTGCCTTATGTCTCTGATAATGGCAACTTATGTATGTCGTGGTGCATACAAGATAGGAATTAGGACATCCACATGTAGTGGAAGTTGTGAGTAGATATATGAGCAATCTAGGCAAATAGCATTAGGAGGTAGTAAAATAAATTCTCAGTTACTTGAAAGGTACTTCATATTCAACATTATGTTTCGGAAAATCGGGTTTGGGATTACAGGGCTATTTAGACGCTAACATGATAAAAAAAAAAAAAGTACTAGTGGATATGTATTAGGTTGTACAACAGTTAGTTGTGTGTCTAAGCTGCAGAAGATAGTTATTATTTTCACTATTGAGGCTAAGTATGTTGTTGTAACTGAAGCTAGCAAATAGATGAAATGGTTTAGTCTTTTTTGGAAGAATTGGGTCATTAGTATAGGAAGATTGTCTTCTATTGTAACGGTCGGAGTGCTATTCACATAGCCAAAAATCATATTTATCATGAAAGGATAAAGTATATACAAGTCTTCTCATTTCATCATATCAATCTTGAAGATCGAATCTTAACGCTTGAGAAAATTTAGGGGATTCACAATCCAACTAACATGTTGACGAAGATATTCTGATCGAGAAATTAAAATTGTGTGCAACTTCAGTAGGACTTCTTTTTTGTTGAATGGGGAGTTGTTGTTGCTGCTGCAAAGGGGTCATTATGGTAAATTAGTCTCCAAATGGGAGACTATTAAGTTGTTGATCTTAATTATTGCCACTTCGCAAATTTGGTCACGCATCGCCACTTCGGAGTGGGGGGGAGGGGGGTCAAACCAAAATTTCATTAAGGACTGTTTCGAAATTTGTGTTCTTATAAAATTCTATTAAGATATTGGAGTCCTTATAAAAAATCGATTTTGCCCTAATTTATCTTATAAATAGGAAACCTTTTTAGGCTTTTTCATTACCATCATAAAATAGAGAGAGGGGGTAGAAAAGATGAGAGCGGTTTTTTCTTGTAAACCTCTTTTATCATAACAAAGTATTGCAGGGACGAGAGAAAATATAGTCTCACATTGAGGCGAACCTATATAAATTGTATTGACTTTTTTTTTTTTTTTTTGTGTGTGAATTGATTACTCTTGTGGGAATAGAATTAGGATTTATAATTCTCAATACTTTCAAACCCGAGGCCTCGTGCTTGACAAGAGAAGCTTTAAATATTCGTTCGTCTTTCATTAGATCTTAAAAAACAAGACAGAACTTCATATTTTTGATATTTCAATTAATACATGAAATTTTAGACTAGAACCATGATAGTTTTATATTTGTTATCATTTATATGGCTCGTTATTTTTTTATAATTTTTATTTAACAATAACCCACTGGTTTGACTGGTAGTCCATTGGCCTAGAGCTTTAACCGAGTCGATGCTCATAACTATGTGTCAAAGGTTAGAGAAGTGCTGCAATTAAGTTATACACATCGAAATGTATGCTCATCTTAAATATTTTCTTGTTATACATTTCCTTTTATTATAGCGTTGAGTTTCTAACATCTATATCATTTAAATATTGGCACATCATTTCTGATATGATTGTCATTACTATACTAGGCTCCCATCGTAGAGGAAGACCACGTGGTAGGTTTTGAAGACGAGACAGCAAAAGTTATCAATCTTCTTATTAGAGAATCTGAAGAATTAGAAGTTGTATCAATAGTTGGTATGCCAGGTCTTGGTAAGACAACACTAGCTAAAATGATATTTCATGATCCTAAAATAGAATACGAATTTTACAATCGTATATGGGTTTATGTGTCTCAAGATTGTAATAGAAAGGAAGTTTTCCTTAGTATTCTGGATCAAATCACCAAGGTAACTGATGAGATATGTAACATGACAGAAGACGATGTAGCTCAAACACTTCTTAGAACTTTGGAGAAACAGAAGTATTTAATTGTCATGGATGATGTTTGGACTCAAAATGATTGGAATCATCTCCAAGTTGCTTTTCCTAAGAACAAGAAGAAAAGCAGAATATTATTGACTAGTCGTGACAAGAATGTGGGTAAGAATGCCGACTGTAAAGTAGAACGCCATGATTTGCGATTTCTAAATCCGGATGAGAGTTGGACGTTACTTCGATGGAGAGCACTTGGCTTGGAGGAATGCCCAAGGGAGTTGATTACACATGGAATGAAAATAGCTGCTGAATGTCATGGACTACCACTCGCGATAGTGGTGATTGGAGGAATTCTACTAGAAAAGGGTACCGGAATTTATCATTGGGAAGATGTTTCCAAAAATGTGAAGGAATATATTGTTGAAATGGATCCAGGGAAGACCATGGACAATTTTATAGCATGGAGTTTTAATCACCTACCTTATCACTTGAAAGCGTGTTTTATATACTTTGGAATGTTTCCAGTAGACTATTGTATTTCGACAAGGAAACTAATTTGCTTGTGGATTGCCGAAGGATATATACAGCAAAAGGGGGAGATAAACCTGGAGAATATTGCAGAGGACTATCTAGAAGATCTTGTCAACAGAAATTTAGTCATGGTTGAAAAATGGAGGTCAAATGGCAAGATTAAAACTTGCTATGTTCATGACATGATCCATATGTTTTGCAAGAACAAAGCAGTTGAGGAAATTTTTTACCACGAAATCAAAGGGTCTGATCAAATTACTGATTCATCTTCCAAGGATGCCTTCAAAATGTACCGTGGCCTTTCTATTCCACCCCATTTTCTGAACACTATATCTCCAAAACATTTTGGTTCACATGTTCGGTCTTTCTTGTGTTTCTCCAATGACGAGATTACCTTGACACTTGAAAACATTTCTTCCATCCCCAAAACATTTAAATTGCTCAGGGTATTAGATGGTGAGCCCATTCGTTTCAGCCGTTTTCCTACTGACCTAACTCTACTGGTTAATTTGAGGTACCTTGTTCTCTCCATCCAATTCAAGATCCTTCCTAAATACATTACCAACCTTTCGAACATGCAAACTCTTATAGTCAAGACATCATCAAATGCCCTTGAAATTAAAGGTGATATATCGAAAATGGTTCGACTGAGACATCTAGAAACAAATGCATCCACATCTTTTTCCGACTCCGTTTCTAAAAAAAGAAGCAATGAAGAAGGTTGTTTGATAAACCTAAGAACACTTTCAACTATATCACCTGAAACTTGTTCAGAAGATGTCTTTGACAGGGCTCCTAACCTAAGTAAGTTGGGTATTCGTGGTCAATTGTCTAAACTCTTCGAGGTCAAGGGTGGATCTAGTTTGTTTGACAATGTGAAAAAGTTGAACTCCCTTGAAAATTTGAAGCTATTCAACGATGTGCAAGATTCTAAAGGAAAAATTGTTAGCCCTCCAGACAAATTTCCTCCAAACCTAACGAAGCTAACACTTTATGGCACTCAGCTTGATTGGAATTACATGTCTACACTGGGAATGTTGGAAAACCTTGAGATTCTCAAGTTGAAAGAAAATGCATTCATGGGAAGTTTGTGGGAGCCAAAGGATGGAGGTTTTCCTGCTCTGAAAGTCTTGGATATTGGAAAGACGGATTTAGTTAATTGGGAAGCTTCTGGTAGTCACTTTCCAAGTCTTGAGAGTCTTCATCTTAAACACTGCACTTCCCTCGATACAGTCCCCCTGGGCCTCGCGGATATTGCAACCCTCCAGACAATAGAGTTGTACTGGACCAACGAACATGCAGCTACTTCTTCCAAAAGAATTCGAAGCCTAAAGAAGGAAGATCCGCAAACTATTAAAGGCAAGGGATTTAAACTTTCCATTTATCCTCCTGATCACGATAAATGATGATCTCCATTTGTTCAATCTCTGAGTTGCTACATTCCCAGGTACGAGGCTTCATCTTAAAAGTTTACGAGTAATAATCCAAACCCTTATAAATTGATTTATGCTTTCGATATGTAATTTTATCCCTTAATATGCACCAACAAAATGGGGGCTCGTTTGAGCAAACCAATTTTTAAAATCCGTGCACTCATTTTTTGGGTCTTAATCGGATCAAATTATTCGTTGAAATTTAATAGGCTCTGATATCATATTAAGACTTAGAGTTCCATCTTAAAAAGTCAATCTTATTTAAAGGAGTAGCATAATCATTTATAAGTAGGTCTATATTTCCATTTTTATTCAACGTGAGATTTTATCTCTTAACACTAAATCTATATTTATGTTTGTCATATTGAAAACTTGAGCAGCAAATATTTTGTTTGAAGACCTAGATATTGGATTTATTCATCTCAAATTGCAGTATCATAACAGATTTCTTTTGGTCTTTTTATTAAATCAGTAGTGTTATACATTAGTTTACATTTAAGGTTAGGGATTCCAAGCTTCTTCTTCAAGCATTTATGTGAATCATAAAAACCTGAAAGATGATCTCTAATATGATGCTAAATTCTGACACACACACACACACATTCAATTAAACAAACTACAGAAATATGGGTCACAAGACAGACTTGTAATTGCAGACAGAAAATTTAAAGAATAACAATTTTAGTTTTAACATTGTTTTCATATAACTGACTATACAATTTGTGCACACAGATGATTCATCGCACAACAATGCCAAGGATGATGAAGATCAGATGCATGGAGTGATGGCTTCTCTTCACAGTCTTGTTGCACTTGCTTGAATAAAAGAGACTACTGAATTTCATTTTATGTTCATCTTCAGAAAAATTGCATTTGCTTTTATTAATGTGTCGAATTCTTTTGTGCGCGCGCGCGTGTAGCGTGGCTAATATGTATGAACATTGGATTTGAATTGTTCTGAACTTTTGTATCTTACTTCTGTGGTTGTGTCTAACCGGCTTATTTATTTTTACTCATTAGTCCTTTAGAGTATTTGTCACGTTTTCTTTTTTGAAAAAAATATTATTCATATGTGAATTTAAAAAGTTATATGACTAAACAGATAATACTATACCAAATAGTCTTTCTACGATAGATCTAGGAATTGACCGGCTTAAGCCCAAAACACTCCGTTCACAATGAAAACCAATATCAAAACACTCCATTCACTCTGCTCAGGTCAACGTTCAAATTTTTTTCTAAAAAATATATGATTTTTTTAAGTTGTGACGGAATTTTGAATGGGTGAAAATATTATATTCATATATGAAGTTAAAAAAATTAGATGACAAAATATATAATACTATGAGTGAACACAGTTCGATTTGGATGGTTTGTGATAAATTCTCAAATCAAACCACTTAAAGCAGTTTGATTTAGTTTAAAACCATGGTTTACAAATTAAAAAATAACATATATCGAATAAATTAAATTTTAATTATTAGTCTAAAATTTTACATCAAAATATAAATAGTGTCATTGAAAATGTTACAAATCAAAGTTTAATAATTCTAATCATTATAATGTAATAATATAATAGAAATCTTTTAATCTCTTATTCGATACTATCTAGAATTGTAACATATGATTCATTCTCTCTATAAACACAAAAATATAATACATGAATTCGTTGATTTTTCGAACCTTGACTCCTAGCTTCTATCGGGTCAATATTTTAATTGATTTAGAAAATATTATTTCAAGCAGTGGTGGAGCCACAATTTTAAATTTTTGAAAATTTATTATTCAAATGTGAAGTTAAAAAAAAAAGGTTGTTGGAATAATGGAATTATGCAAAAAGGATAAACTATACAAATGAAATCAACAGGCTATGGCCGCTGGAATTCGTAGACAGGATGCTTAGCCACTATTTGAGTCTCTCTCTCCCTTTTTTTTTTTTTTTCTTTTTTTTCCCGTCAAAAATACATTTTGAAATAATATTTTATTTAAGAATACAAGATTAAAAATAACAAAATTTTTGAAATTTACGTATTTTATTATTTTATTAAAAAATATTATTAAAAATAAGAAAGAGAAAAATATGTTTTGAAAATAATGGGTACGAAACAATCTCTGGGAATGTAATATACCCTCATGATTTTGGATGATTTATTTGGATTGAATGTCTCAACCACCAATCGATAAGTTTTTGCCCTTTTTATTCCATTTTTACAATCTTTAAAACAAATATTTTCAAATCTACGCTAAAAAGGAATGAAGCTTGGACGAGAAGAAAATATAATCTGCTCTCCGAAGGAATATTCATCTTATAATCCAATAAAAAATGATTGGCTTGTAAGAGCTTATTCAAAGCAAAAATAATTACTCGAAAGATAAGTCCATACACAATAGAAAATGATAGATTAAAGTATGTAAAATCATATTGAATTGTAAAGAGTGACTTACACGTTCACTCAATATTGTTTTTACATACTTACATTTTTTATACGTACGTTCGCACAAAAACGAATATTCCTCATTGCCATAAAATATGGTTGACAAACACTTTGACCGAATACTCACAATAGGGGGAGATATCCCACATTTTTTTGGAATTTTTTATTCACGCGGGATCCGCGAGCATACGAGAGCTTGTCAAACTCGTTATCATCCATTTTCAGTACAAATGGAAAAACTCATCTACATCAAAGTTAGATGTGCTGTCACTTTCTAGAAAATTAAGCAATTAATCATTTTTTATAATGCGAATAGTCTACCAGAGCAAAAAGTCTTTCGTGCCCACTTGGAAACGTTTTCATTATGGAACATTCAATGTTTATGAAATGTGAGCCTTTACTAGGAAAATGCATTTGTCCATACAAAGAAATACAACTTTGACATTGTCTCCACCACTAAGTAACTGGGATACTTTGACCAAAATTCAAAGATTGGGCCAAGAATAATTGCCCATTACAATACTCTTCAAAGTTTAGATAGTGTTTGGCTCATGTTTATACTCTCAAGTCACTTTTATCTATATATTTTCAGGATTGTATAAATATTAATCACTTATCCATTGCTAAATTCTATCTATTTATTATGTAAAACGTTTTTATTTTAGATTACAATGACACGTAACTTCGAAATAATGTTCTTGTTCAAGACTTTCATTTCTTATGTAACGAGAGGAGTTTTGAAATGTCACGTCGTTGTTGAGTATAAACAGAATTCACAAAGAATGTTTTTTTTTTCTTAGTTACTTCAAAGCTGATGTAATAAAATTTGAAAATTTGGTTCTTGCATGGGTTTAATTAGAAGTTTGAAAGATCCAGAAATTTTGAATTACTAAATGCCGGCGTGTACCAAAAAATGAAAATGAGAATGTCCTTAGAAATCTGGTCTAATTTTTGAATTGCATCAAAGGGTTGTAGTTATGCCAAGTGTGTGTTTTTTATAATAACACAAGAAGGAAGAATTTTTCTCAAGCTAAGAATTTAATATAACCTAAAAAGGTCAGATTTTCTTTAATTATAGTGGGCCTCTATGCGTATAAAATTCTAAATTGTTTTACGTCAAATTATGTTCAATATTATGTATCGAACACGCACTCGAAAAATCTAATATTCGTAGATTCCACCTTTGAACAAAATCTTCAGAATAAAACCATGTTTCCATTTACATGACATGATTATAATAAGTCAATTTAGTGGGGCAAAAAAAAAACCAATTAAAATGAGGACCAAGAAGGGTTAGTGGGAAGACTTGACCATCAATTAGTGGATCAATATTTCATTTTTATATGTAGACCCACACGTAAATTCTCCATTGCCAGCTTACTGTGATTTGGAAAAAGTCATGTGTACAAGTTTTTCCTTCACAAATATTTTATACATGCTGCGTTGGCAGCACCTGATTGAATCTTTTTTTTATTTTTTTATTTACTTTCAATGAAATGATATCAATTGTAATCTATGAATAATTCTGCAAATAAATTATGTATATGTAACATGATTCTTGTGATTTATCTATACACTTGCTCACAAGAACTTTTCTTTAAACGTGCGCATACTCGTACAACATGATTCACGAAAAGTGGTATCGTGTTCATTCAAATGTGGAAGGCAACAAATATGAGTAATTTATCATTATAAATATGATTAATTAATCAAAGTATGGTGGATTTTTGTTATAAATTTTGTCTGACTTGAACAATTCTTATGACCTGGTGAGTTCGTGGGGACATGGATACAAATTAATCTAACAATTAAAAGGACTTCCGACTTTTTCTAGGTTTCTTTGTTAGACAACAGCAACTTCGTAAAATATTTTGAGAGTCACAAATTTATGTTGTAATTTCTAGTAGGTTGCTGAATGACATTATTTCACGAGATGTGGTTTTGGATTTATATTTTGTTTTAATCAAAATGCTTCATCGTATTTTTGAAATGGAAAGTAATATGAATATCGACGGAATTTAACTTGAAGTTAGTTATCGACTATTTCTCTAGTTGATTTAAGTAATAACGAGGCAGAAGGCATGATGAAAAATTCGATGGATGAATTTATGACACTTTGGACGCTTAAGGTTTCAGGTTGTCCATCCATCTAAGCCTATGTTTGGCCCATATCTATAAATTGTTTATAAACATTCAAATCATTTTTTATTCACAATATTTTGAAGGATCTACAAGTGCAATTTATTTTATTCATAACATTTTTCTATTTATTTATAGTTTTAAATCATTTATAAACACTTCCTAAAACATACATAAGCCTCCCCGTATTTTGGAGATCATTTACTTACCCCTTCACCACGTTGGTTTAAGGTTAACATGGATGAAGTAGCTAACCTAAAAAAAAAATTGAACATCAACCTTGAGGGCCCCCAACACCCCGCCCCTAGAGTATCGTGGAGGAGGTAAATCGCGGAATGTGCATCAATAAGTCAGGGTACAATAGATGTCATATTGGTGCCCACAAAAAGTTCAATTTCAAATCTTGTTAGAAGTAGGAATCGAACATTCACACTGCGATTGTCAACTCAATTGAGACTACCTTACTCATGTCCTTTGCACCATTGAGCTTTTCCCCGGGGAGCGAGTAACTAACCTAGATCTTAGGGACTGTGGAGGAGTATTTTGCAGTTTTAGAAGCTTCTTAAATGGTGGTTTTGCTTTGAGTTAGCCGTTGTCGTTGACACGGTTGATTATAATTGGACCTATGATCAAAAATTGATTTTGCTTGCTTATTTTCAATTATACGTACTTGCGTTTTACTAATTTTAACGAGGTGTTATAGTGGATAAATGATGAATACGTTACGAACATATATACCAACCGAATGAAAATATCTTTATGCACTTATTGATTCTTATTATCAACCGCATTATTGGGAAAAAAAAATATCATAATTAATCAAATATTTGGTAGGATAATTTAATTGAGCGGAGAGTGCAAGCAAGTAGATGATCCACCATCTCAACTCTTTCATGGGTTGCGTGATTTCACAAAAGACACCACCCTCCATCACGTGATTGTCTTTAATTCCTCACCACAACTACCCTCAATAATTAATTAAGATTATATTATTTGTGTAATAATTAAAGTATTCTCGAAATAAATATATCGAAAACTTAAAAAGTCACCATTAGTAAAGTTTGTTTTATTATTTCTGCTTTATTTATCCTATAACTTGCCAGAGTTTTCCTTTAAAATAATGTTTGCACTCCTTAGCCACCTTATTGGTTAACTAAAAATTAAATTAAATTTTAATAAAAGTTGATAAAATATATAGTTAAGAAATTGATAAAAATTATAAATCTCATCAAATGTATGATTAAAAATAAATTGAAAAATGTAAATTTCATAAACGAGGATCAAACAGAAATTAAAGTCGGTATGAAATACAAAAAATTAATGTTGATCCCAATTCGTCTGGCACTTGCACTAAGAAGCTATCTGATAGGGTTGGCTAAGAGCCATCACGTGGAAATGCGGGCTGGCACTAATAGACCTTCATTCGAGCCACGTTCTAAAAAAAAATTATTTTTTTATTAAAAAAGTGTTCAGTCGTGCTTAAAATTCAATTAAAATTGAAAATATAGTCGTTATTAAGTCTCACTCGTCTAATAAAAGTCAACAATAACGGTTAATTTTTCAATTTTAATTCGATTTTAATTTCTACCGAACATGCCCTAAATATATTTTTAATTATACATTCTTTCAATAAAATAATTATCCGTATAAATTTAGATTTTTAACTATTTTTTAATTATACATTCTTCAAGAATCACTATTACAAAACTCATTTTTAGCCAAAAAAAAAGGGGGGGGGGGGGCGGGGCGGGGGGGGGGGATTCAAACAACGGTAAGAAATGGTTGAAAGTTTTAAAATAACTATAAAAGGATATTCATTCAAGCCATTCATATTAGAATAAATTCTTGTTTGAGCTTCATTCTTTAGAAATTGAATTTTTCTCAAATTCATTTTCAATCACACATTCTTTCAATAAAATAATTTTAAACGTAAGTTAAAAAAAAAAACTCAACTTCTTAATCACAAATTTTAGATATTTTCAATCTATTTTTCAAAAGATTGAGCTCAAACATATCCTTTAACTCAATCAAATTGAATTTGTGCATCTTGTGTGCGATTTTGTCAGGTCTAAAACGTTTTGTCTATGTTTTTCATAGTTGTGATTTGACTAATTGTTTCACTTCTTAGTATAGCATCTGAGCCGAGCCGTTTTGAATTAGTCAGATTATTATAGGGGCAGTGCTACACAAACAAGGCTACGCGGAACCCCACCTACTACAAGGGACCAGTTGGTCCCATCACAAACAGGACGTTTAGAATTAGAATTGTATACCCTGTCACAAACATCATGTGTATACCCCTCACAAAAGAGGGCCCACATTCAATAAAAAAAATTGTGAACCTCTCCTTATTACACCGCAAAATCCTTAGAATTGTTTTTTATTATAGTGCCACTTTTGTTGCCCGGTGATGTGCAATATGGTACAATTAAATAATTTATTTAAATTTGTAATCTATGTCTCATTAGAATCTAGGACAACCTCTAATTAAATGTGGTGGTTGGGAAGTTCTTTCCTTGTCCTCTGTAAAGTTTAACATCATTTTTATTTTTTTTATTAAAACTATTGTCTTTAACAAGAACCATGGAAAGCTGTTGTCGGGTCATTTTTTGTTTAGGTTTCTAGTTTTGAGCACCACGATTTTTGTTCCTTATTTATTTGAACAAATTTTAATTTTATCTTATCAGATTAACTGTTTTTTTTTTTCTGTATCTAGGATTCGAATAATTGGACCCTTTATCAACATATTTGAATATGTGTTTTTGTAAAAGTTAATTGGTGGCCCAAATGGTTTGGTACAATGGTGATTGATAAGGATCTTCATCATGAATTGGTGGTCACACGTGTTACCTTACTAGTAACAAGTGTTAGCTAAATATTGATGATGGATTGGAATTAATGGAATTTTGAAGATGTCGGTAATTTTTAGGAGCTTGATTCCGATCATGAAGACGATGGTGGCAACGAAAGATGCTGATTGATGATATTTGAAATTTTTTTTGTTAAGATATGTCAAGTTATGATGGTGCAGTGAAAGATGCTTATTGACGATATTTGGATTTATTTATTTTTTTTAGATATGTCGAGTTATGGTGGTGATAACATGTGTGTTACCTTATGTAACAAATGAACTACCTTAACGTAGATGTGGTTATTGGTGGAATTTAGAAATTGATAATACTTTGATATTGATTTCGATAGTGGTAGACGACGATGATGGAAGGCACCAATTGATTATCCCAAAATATACAACATCATATATGATATTCCCAATAAACATTGTTTTCATAAAAATTGAAATATTTAAACATACTCTACAAACAATATATAATGTTTTACATTTACGGTTGATGCTATCAAAAATATGCACTTGAGAAATATCAAGCTTGACGATGAATATAAGTACAAACAGAATCTCTAGTACCCGAAACAAAGACTTCGAGTTGTGCCTCATCCCGCCTACATTGCCTAAGTCAGTGAGAAGAAAACTTATATGTATAGATATGAATTGAAATTATGTAAAATGTACTTGAATAATGAATGGAATCGAAGTATTTATAGAGGTAGGTGGAACAATCCTGATAGTATTATGTTACCTAATGCTTCATATGTTGAGGAGTCACATGAGGCCTTAAAGTCCTATACGGATAGGACGATGATACTATCAAAGTTGGATAAGCTTGGAGTCGTAGAAGTAGAGTCCTACTAAGTCAAGCATCTTAACCGAAAATGAAACCAAGGAGATATGTCGAAGACATCAAATCCGATCTATTGACAAGATGCCCGACAAGGCATGGCGTGGAAAACCCCAAAAAGTGTGCTCAGGCACCTGGAGCTAAGGTTGTAAATAGATGATCCAATTCAATAAGAGTAATTATTCAATCTGATCCGATAATTCAACTTATATTTAATTGTTATATCCATATCTGATTTGCTATGTTATCGGATATTCAATCGAATAATCAATCCGAAATTGAAAAAATCAGAAAAATAAAAATTTTATATTTGTCAACTTTTAAGCCATAGAATTAAAAAAATAAAATATACAAATAGTTTTTTACCCAATTCTTGACACACATATATTTCTATATATAAAAAGTGGCTATTAAACGGAATATGTTGGTTTAACCGAAAAACTAACGGAATATCTTGATTTAACGGAAAAACTAACGAAATTTCTCGTTTTAACGGAAAATCTTTTTTCAACACCCCTTACTTTCAAAATTATAATTAAATAATAATAAAAATAAATTAGCTTTTGATAATTCTTTCAAACTAAAATATCTTGGAGCTAACTTATCCGAATCGACTTTTTCTCGAATCTGATTTATGTATCTAATTACGATTTATCCAACGAGACCAATATTCATATATTTACGATAACTCCATCAATATCTAAATATTTGACACAAATAAAATATAATTTGATAAATATATCATTTAGTCCATAACTTTCAAAATATTAAAATATAGTATATAAAAATTGAATTATATTTTATGAAAATTTTCGGGCTATTGCATTCTCACCTCCTTAAAATATTTTCGTCCTCAAAAATTTACCCGTTACTTACCAATACTAAGTCTAACACATGAAATACATATATTATCGTAGTACATATCATACTTTAGCGATAAAATGAATTGCATTATTACTTAAAAAAGAGTAAAGACTTAATCCATGCAAAAAGTTTAAGCCTCTGTTTGTTTCTCATTAAAAACCCATAAAAATGAAAAATATGACTGTTATTCATCACCTCAATCTATCAATTTTGAATTTCTATCTCTTATGTGGGGTCCAATAACAGCTATATTTTACATTCTCATTCTACATTAATGAGAATCAAATGGAGTATAAGTAAACTCATCTTCTTACCCATTAACATACCTTGAGTTTTCTGTTTGTGATTTTGGGTTGGAGATGACAGAGAGAAGCATTTTGTTTAGTTATTTATCAATTACATAAACAATACATCATTAATTATTTAATTAATCAAAAAAATTAAATATTTATTAATAACAAATTAATTCTTAAACAAAATTATTAAATATAAACTAAGCAAACGTGCATGTCACGTTGCTTGCACCTAGTTTATAGATTCTAAATCCCGTGACATTCCAGGGAGTAAAAGTTGGGAACAATAAAAGCAACTCTAATTGTTAGCCCTTCTTGTTGTTTAATTTATAAAATAAATTAATTATTTTTTCTTCTTATTTAATTAATAAAAAAATAAAAACTCTCCAAAATTAGCAATATTATACTATTATCTAATATTATTTATTATTTGAAAATTATGTGCAAAGTATAATACAAGTTTCAAAATAAAATAAATGTGGAATAAATTATGCGATAATAGAAAAAATATATTATATTACTATAACAAATCGGATCGGGTTGTTATCGGGTCGAATTAAACTATATTAGTATTTGCTTTATTTAGTTAATAGATTATTGAATTTGGATCTTGATCGAATTATCGAATTGAGACCTTAAATCTATCTTCCATTAATTTTATCGGATTCGAATTAAAATCTAATCCATTGATAGGCTGACTCGGAGCTCGAGGATAGCCAGTTTTGACATCATCACATATAATAACAAATTTTGATTTTTAAAATAAAAATTAAATATCAAATATAAATGATAAGGAGGTTTTCCTATAAAAATTATAAAGGAGTAAATGTAAATATTTATTTTTAATGAAAAATAGGCGTTTTTGAAAAAGTGTAAAGGTGGGTATTTATAAGTTTTTTTTTTTTGGGATGAAAGTAGAATAGTTTTAATGATATCCATTTTTTAAGAATAATTTTGATGTAATCCCTTTTTTCAACCCAGCCCTTCACGATCTTGAAAGAATTAATTTAGATGTACATTTTGCTTCACACATTTTTCTTATATGACATATTTTGGATGGTAATGTGAAAGATTGTTGGAGAAATAAAAGGGTATGATGGTGTCTTGTTGAAGAATGTCAATAAAAATGTAAACATTAATGTATATGTAGCATGCTTGAACTTGAAATACATATTAAAATTTGGGAAAAGTCATTTGTACAAAAAAATTGACAAAAATGTTGACAAAATGGCATGTGTTGCCCCCCTATTGGGGGACGCTTGACGCAGGACCCTTGAAAAATGTGATAAAAAAATTTTAAATGTGTGGTCGAAAAATTGTGGAACTCTTGAAAGATGTAGTTAATATTGATTGTTTGATTTTGCTTTAAATTAAAATTTGATTTTAATCCGTACCAAATTTGATTTATGAATTCACATAAAAAATTATTTTATTGAAATGATGTATAATTGAACATATATTTGGTAAATATGAGGATCAAATTGGGAAATATGACGTGGATATTAATAATGAAAATGATGATTTCTTTTCGTATAAAATAGTATCCGAAAAATATGGTGATAAATTCGCCTAGAATTCCCCCGTCCTTTACTTCCAAAAACAAACAGCAAAGAGAGGCGGTCGTGATTGACTATGCAAGTGGTCCCCACTCAACTGGTACCGGATTCCAAATCGAAATTGAAATCCAGTTAATGACCGAATATAAAATTCCGAAAAGAAAAAGACACCAAACAGCAGATGAGTACACACGTCAATGGAAAGCAAAACACAATGGCCGAGACGAGACGTCCGTGTTGGGATGGCACCAAGTATTCCCTCCCACTCTCCCACGTCACATCATACCCCACCCTTTTACCCCTATCGCCCTTTCCTCTCCTATATATTTCCCTCCCCCATTTCTCTCTCCGTGCAGAGTCTTAATTTTCTCTTATCTTTCTTTGTTGCTTATATATATACTGACGGAGGACTTCAGTTGAAGTGTTTGTAAATCTATTATGATGGAAGAATTGAAGAGTAAGAGGAGATTGCGAGAGGAAACAGAGGAGATTGAATCAGAAATCGATTTCCCAGAGGTGAAGAGGCTTAGGGAGGATCTACTGGAAACTTTGGATGACGAAACAGATTTTTGTCCGACTAGTCAAGATCTGGATTCGTTCATGAAGAGCTTTGAGGAGGAAATAACAGCTTCGCCGAAGGTGGAGGTGGAGGAAGTGGTGGATCTAACGTCTGATTCCGGCGAGTCTCAGCCCGAGCTGGGGTACTTGTTGGAAGCGTCTGACGACGAGCTTGGGCTTCCACCATCGTCTACATCTCCTAGTGGGGTGGAGAATGAGCAAAGGAACGAGTTACTCCAAGTTGAGTCTGACTCGTCTGAACTCAGTAGCGAGTTCTCATGGTTCTATGGGGAAATCCCGAGTTTTGACTCGTTCGAGTTTGGATTTGTCGATACGGAGAACTATAACGGCAATAATGGCGAATATGTAGCATTGGACGGGTTGTTCGATAATTCGGATATGGGATTCGGGTCAAATGATTTTGCATGGATACCCGAAACATCATTACCTGCACAAATCTAGGCAAAGAATATTGTAAAGGTTTAACATTTTTTTGTTTAATTCCATACTTTATAAGGATAACGTTTTGTGATTATGAAAAATTGGATAAGATGTACTAAGATGTACTAATTTTGGCCAAACTAAATTTGAATCCTGTATACGTCCCATAAGGATAATCGCTTTTATTTTGGCACATTTAAAAAATAATAATATTTTTAAAAATATAATATTTTTTAATATAGTTGAAATTTAAATATGATTAGTTTATATTTACTGGTAATGGTAAATCAATTTGTACATAATATTGTACATGATGTATGTCATAATGATCATACGGAGGGCCCCTATTGGGGGCGTCTGGGCCACAGGCGCCCTCAATAAGGGGTTTTTATGTGGCCATTATGACCCGCATTATGTAAAGAGCCATGTTGATATAGCATAACCCTGACTAGTATTAAGGCATACCTCATGTTTGGTGTACATTAAAATTTTTATTCTCATTCTTTTACTCATTTTTAACTAAACATTATTCAATAAAATAATATTTATCACATGAATAACTTTTCTTTCTTTTTCAACCATATATTCTTTATCAATCTATTGTTTAGAATACGTTCTTTCAAAATAATATGGCTCAAAAATACCTTTAATAAATTTTGATATAAATTACGAAAATTTGTCGTTAAAATTAATGGTTTATTTTGATTTTGTTAGAAATTTAGATTTTAATTTATACAAGTAGGTGTTAAATAATGAGTTATTAAGGGTCGTTCGGTATGGATTAAAATTGAAAAATTAATCGTTATTGTTGATTTTTATTAGACGAGTGGGACTCAATAATGGTCATATTTTTAATTTTAATTGGATTTTAATCCATATCGAATGGGGCCTAAATTTCTACACTTTTTATTAGAAAAGTTGACTGTAATCTAGAATAAATGGAAAAGAAATCAAACATGTATTTATGGAACAAAGGCAGTAATAAATTTCTTTAATGGTTACTTAAATTGAGCAATCAAGGTTCACAGGATTTGCCAGCCAATTTGATGTACAAAGAGCTCAACTCAAAATTGAATCCATTTTTAATGAAATTGAGCTCTTGTTTAGTTCGGATTAAAATTTGATTTTAATTCAAATCAAAGTCAGACAATCAATATTAATCATATCTTTCATGATTCCACAATTTTTCAACCTCACATCTTAAAAACTTCGATCACAATCTACTAAAAAACCTAATTTTAATCTATGCCACACCCTCTGAGTCCATTTTTTAATGTAAACATTAAGATTAAGCCTCCTCTTTATGGGACAGAATGAATAATAAATTTCATATGCTCACACAAATCAATATGATGTAAGGATTCGTCTGATTGCAAAAGTAGAAAATTGGTGAATAGAAAATGAATTCCAGGAAGTTGGTTTGCCTAGAAATTATTTTATTGAGAATTGTAATTGATTGTGTTTGATTGTTATAATTTTCCACTTGGTCCGTTTGGCTTCGTTTTTCATGAAACTTGTCAATTAAATTGATAAAATTTATTAGAATTGATGACATAATTTGTTTGGATTGCCAAAAAATAAAAATTAAAAAATTAAAAATTTGAAATTTTTTGTATTCGTTTAGTTTTATTTTTCATGCAAATTGTTAATTAAATGAATAATTTTTTTTACCATTTTATTTAGAATTTGTTCCAATTGCTAAAAAAAAAAAATGGATAACAACTTTCCACTAAAACCAAAAGGGAAACAAATTCCTTAAAAACTTGAAAAAGGGGCACATGGAGGGCAGCCATGAAAATGAATTCCTAGAAAAATTAATCCTATCTAACAGGTTGTTTCTTGGAAAACGGAAAAACTCATAGAAAAACAATGCTTTCAAACAGAACTTAATACAAAATAGAATCCTCACTACAAAATTAGGCATCGAAAGCACCAACACTTTGAATTGAAGAAGCACTAGATTTTTAAATTTAGATGTGTTTGAGCCACATTATTTTGGAAGAATATAATCCGGAATAGTAGATTGATGAAGAATGTATGGTTGAAAAAGAAGGAAAAATTATTGTTATGATAGAAAATATTATTTTATTGAAAAATGTGTGGTTGAAAATGAGAAGAAGAATGAAAATGAAAATTTTAATATGTACCAAACAGAGGCATAATGCCAGCTGTCTTCAAAATCAGTGCGTATAAAATAGATTACATGGGCATATCTTGTGACATTAATCCAAAAAAGGCAATATTCTAAGCAAGGCATTGATCCAAATCTTGTCGTGCTTTCTCTCGACTATTTTTGATCGAAATTACTGGAGGAAATCAATTAGAATAAGAATGCCAGTGTTCCATTTACGTCTGCAATTTACAATCCATTGTACTCGTTACTATCAATAAAATATAACATTGGGAGCTTTTTTGAGATTTCCAAAACAATTTCAAATATTTAAACGGTATACAATTACGTGCATCTTAAGTTTGAAGTAAGTCCTTGTTCGGGGCTTTAAAGCCCCATTTTTCTAAAATTTATTTTCGACTACACATTCTTTTATAAAATAATTTATACTTAAAATAAAAGAAAAATTCTTATTTTTTAACCACACTTTCCTTAAAAATCACTATCTCACGACACATTTTCCCTAAAAAAATGGATCTAGTAGGGACGTCTTCGGGTGGAGGATAGATACGCCAATATCAAAATTGAAAGATAAATTCTATTCTTGGTATCTATACTTTAATGTCAATTAAGTAATTATATTTTGATTTTATTGAATTGACAATTAAACTTTATTTTTATTTCTATCGGGTAATTACACTCTAATTTGATTTCAATTAAGGTAATTTTGTTCAATTCTACTAACAATGTTTCACGAGATGACATCAATAAATGATGTTAACCAAACATTAGTTGCTGGAACAAAATAAGTACAACTTTATCGAAATAAATGTCATATAAATTTGAGTGATGGAATTATATCGACTTACCCAAAAACTTAACAATAGTGAAATGGTAGGAATTGAATATTATGAAAAGCCATCGGTGCGCGTAGGAATTGTTTTGGTTATTATTTAAGAACCAAATGCTTCAAAATTAATTGAAACTAGTTGATTCGATCAATGTTAAAAGAAAAGAAGAGAATATGTTAAAGGTCTTAGCGATATAATCCTTGTTTGGTTTCATTACAAAATTAAATTAAAATTTAAGTTGAAGTTAACAATGACGATTGAAATCTTATTTTTATCTACTTCAACAATTCATGTTAATTATTATTTCTATCTCCAATTCAATCTTAATGGGAACTTTGAATTCTCGATCTTTTTATTTTCGAGTTGAGGTCTGAGCCTGTCTTATAAATAATGAAAATAATAGTGTGTTTTTTTTAAAGAAAGTTTGATCGGTAATCTTTAACTTTGATTTTGTTGTCAAATTAATGGTATTTTCTTGACTAATTATCCATCGTAGATAGCATCGAGTCCAAAATTACGTACAAGGCCCACTCTGGAATAAGGAAATTTCTTGGGGACCAGGTAGCTCAAAACTAATATTTTTTACTTTCGTTCAAAGTTCAGTTTTATAAAGAAGATATTGATATTGTGAAAAGAACGCCTTGCATGCTATAGTCGGTTGAGACTTGAGATTCGGATAATAACTCCAATCGATATAGTTAACTAATTATGAAATAAGCAAAGAAGTTTAATTAATTTGCGCATAACCTTATGATTAAAATTAATAAATTATTAATTTTAATTCCTACTAAACATGGGCTGTGATATGGTCGATTCTTTACGACCGAGGCCTTGGAGGATCGAGGATGCCCTCATACCTTCCATGTCGAGCAACCCACCGAGGCCCCAGACCCAATCTTCCTCGAGGACTTCACCAGGCCATATAATCAAGAATAAGTACCGAAGTCCTCGGGGTACCTATATCCTCGAGCTATTAAGGGACCTCGAGGTGACCTAGTCCTGCTGTTTGTCATTACTTCCTCGGGGTACTGCCCCCACCCCTATGGGCTCGTGTCCAAGAAGAAGTGAAGTCCTGCCCCGTTAAGGACTCTAGGAAGATAAGGGCGTTATGCCAACTACAGTCCTATCAGGAGTGAACTAACGCAGTTGCACTCGGACTCTACCACCTAGCCCTATAAATATGGGCCCCCAATCCGGTATTCAGGTACGTTTTACACATTATTTCCATAGCATATATCCTTCCGCACAAAACCCCCTATTTGACTTAAGCATCGGAGAGGCGACGAGAGCATACCTCATCTCTTTTGTTTCAGGTACAGGAAGATCACGTTCGTGCTTATCAACGGTCGCCAAGCCAGGTACGACTTTTGGGTAGCATCAGGCTGTATATGAAAATTTCTAAAAATAGTCATCAACGGACGATGGCTAACCAAAAAAAAAGGAGCAGCCAAGTGTTGTAATACCAAAACCATGTGGTGGAGCAGCTTGGTGTTGTAATAACCGGTTGTAGGAGAGCTCCCTTGGGGCCAGGAGTATAAAGCTTGCATGGACACTGGCTTGATTGGGCATAATCCGCGATTTACCTCCGCCTAGAGTTGAGGCATCGGTAATGGACGGTCTAGGAAATAGTCTAGTGTTAGCTGGGATACCTAAATATCAAAAAAAAAAAAAAAAAAAGGCTCAAATAGGGGCAGTACATGGTCTCATAGTCATCAATGCACCTTGACAAAACACGTGGAATAGCTTGAATAAGGCCAGTCAACATTTAGCCGGAAAAAGTAGCTGTGGGATGGATCCTAAGCAACTGCCTCGGTCCACTCACCTTTATTTTCGTACCCAACTTTTCCTTCACTCGTTTTATTAATGAAATGCCGCCCCGTCATTAAAATAATATGTTTAAAATTATTTTTAATCAAACATTCTCAAAATAAAATATTTTACATGTAAATTAAAAAAAAAAATCTTACTTTTTAATTACACATTTTCCAAAAAATCATTACTATAAAACTCATTTTTTCATAAAAAATAAAAATAAAAAAACTCATTTTAATGATTGTCAAATATGAATTGTATATCAATTATTACGATGATAATTTAGTTTCTTTTTAAAAATGTTAAATTAATTTTTTTGTATAAAAATGATGTATATAGATACACACGTTTAACAAAGGTGGTTGTATGTGCATTTATTAGAACAATAATTTCAATAATTTTATAACTTTTATATTTGTTATCTTGTTTCAATTTGCTTCCATGTGATGATGATGTTAAATAGGGTGAATTGTTTTTTTTTTTTTAAAAAAAAGTGGTAGAATATGTCACATTTAAATTCCATCACATTAATTCATATATAAGAGAAAAATAAAGTATTACATTATCTCACTTTTTAATCTAAACCAAAGTTTGAATTCATATTCGTATTTTTTACAAACACAAATATATGCATCTCTTTAATTGACTTAAAAGAATTCAAATGAGATATAATCTGACTTTCTTAAAAAAAAAAAAAAAGTGACAAATCATATTACTTTTCTTATTTTTATATTTTCACAAATACTTTGCACATGTCACTTATTGAACAAAAGTATGAACAGACTCAAGACTAAACTACAAGTCAGGCTAATATATAAAGAAAATCAAGTGGGCTGAGGATTGGACCGGCTACTACCCGGCCCAATCCCCTCTACATCCGTCCCAGATCGAAACTTAAATTTTCATTATATTAACTCAATTTTAATTTAAACAAATATGAACTCTCATATAAAATAACTTAAAATCATTAATCTAAGTCTCCGTTTGGTGGTCATTTTTTTAAAAGAAATAATATTTTGAATAGTGATTTTTAGAAATTGTATGGTTAAAAATAAGAAAACGTTTTGGATTTACATGCATAATATTTTCTTGTGTGAATGTGTGGTTGAAAATTATTATATTAAAAAAAGAGTTCAAATAATGATTGTCAAACATGGGCTAAAGAAGAATTTCATAAACAGTAGAACAAAAAAAAAAAAACCTCAATTTGTTAATGATTCTCTCTTATTATTTCGATTTTGCTTAATTTGGAACGTACAAGATTTTCAGTTTCCTCATTTTTTTTTTTTTTTTGCAGTTATTTACACACTGTTTCTTACGGTTATAACTATTGAAATTATGGTAGTTATGTTTTATAATAATTTTTTGAAAATACCCAAAAATAACTTGATGCACTTCTCCACATTGCCAAACCATTTGGACTATGTACAAAAAAAACTAAAAGGTCCACTGGACCAAGCCCATGGCTCCATTAATTATTGTGACAATTAGGCAGGGTAACTATTATTAATGAAATAGGGAAGAATTCATGGATCATGTCTTAACTATCATTAAATCAATTTTCAAGCCTTAAGTTTAAAAATTGCAAAAATCAGGTATTTATTAATTAATTAAATAGATTTTCTTAATTAAATAGATTAAAATCACAAATTATACAATTCATGGTCACGTATACATACTTATGGGTCACAAATTATTTATTGATCACATGTTATCAAATTAATTGATCACAAATTATTTTTCGATCACAAATCAGAAAATTTACAAGTTACAAATTATTTTACGGTCACAGATTAAAATTTTCATAAGTTACAAATAAAAAAATTAATAGGTCACATGTCACAAATCACAACTTATTAGTCAGTCACAAATTATTAAATTATCGATCACAAATTAATAACTTTTTAGGTCACATATAATTTCATGGTCACAAATTATATTTTCATTGGTTACGTATTGTTTATTGGTCACAAATTAACTAATTTAATAGTCATAGTCGACCAAATAATTGGTGACCACCACCAACACTTGCGTCCTCTGAAAGCATCATTGCCTCCGACACGCTAGAACCATCACCACTGTCTCCGAACCACCACTACCTCGCGACAACTAGGAACATCTTACTCTCCATCTCTTCCTCACCACCACAACCACCAATTTCACTATAAAATCACCACCACACAAAATATCACACCATCCCAATCGCCAGATCCACCACCATAACCACGTCACAAACCACTACAACCACAACATCACCTCCATCAACGCCAAAAACAACAGCCAACAACCAACACCGAACACAACAGCCAGCCTGGAACAACAGCCAATACCACGTCTCGAGACCAAGCTTTGCTGCTGCGAACGACACCACTACCAACAGCAACTCAGATCTGATCATCCCAACGATTAAGCCGCATGGGGTCGCGTTTACCAACTGGTCATCTCGCCTTACCTAGTCAATGGTTTTCATGGAACAACACAATCAAAAATAGAATCCCAAATGCACCGCTCAGATCTATTTTTCTTATCGCAGGCAGTTACTCCCACGAACGAAGAAACGCAGTGGTGTTGCTACAAGATGATGGAATGGGGAAAGGGCGATTTAAGTTGTCGATGCCAAAATCAGTTGGTTGGCCTTTGAGAGAAAGAGAGAATAGGATAGAAACAGATCACGGTGACGTGGGCCGTCTTCCTCAATGTCTTCAGATTATTCTCACAGGGAAACACCAATTAACTATATTTGTCACCTCTTGGATTGAAATAATGTTTGTAGGGATAAAGGCAAATGATTTGTAGGATTTAAACAAAACATTGTAAAGAATTAACACTAAAGTAATAAGTGAAATCCTTCAAAATTCAAGAACATTAAAGAAAAGTTTTGGATATAAAGAAGAAAGTATAGATTTCTATGTTTTGGAATGATTTCTTTTCTCAAAATGTGGCTATAGATTTTTGTATGTTTTCAATAATGTTTTATTGATCACAAACCACCTATACATGACCATTTTTTTCTTCTATGCGGTTGCATAGGCTAATCATATGCGGCCGCATAATTGATTTCATCCCACGGCCATCAGTACCGATATAGACCTCAACTATGTGGCTTCAAATTTCATTTCCACTCTACATCATTCCACATCCGAATTTTTTTAATTTTGACCAATATTTTTCAACAGTTCCCCACTTATTCAAAATTTAATAAAATCTCATATTCAAAATTATATAATACTCACACGTAAGGATTAGATATATTTTGATTTGAATCTAACCATAGTGTAATTCAAACTAGGTAAAGTCTGAATTAAAGATAGCATGGAAGCTTTGAACCAATGATTTCATATGACAATATCGATAATAACACACACACAAGTATCACGTGTCCTCAAGTTCCTCAATCTCATTTAGCACTATTATGATCTTGCGCTCATCATTTTCAATAAATTTTAAAGAGAGAAATTCTAACTCTCTATTGAGGTGGCACCATCTCAAAATTTATCTATGTGAAATTCTTAAAGTATATTTGTTACTTTTTAGAGATATTTGTACTTAGTACCGAACTTCATTAAGAGTTTAAAGCTCAACCATCACTTCAGTAACAACCAGCATTATTTAACTAGAATTGAGTTATTATAGATTACATAATGCTCAAAATATCCATATATCGAATGACTTGTTGTTACCATTTGAACTCGTGGATTACTTTTTGAGTAATAACAGGTAGGGTTGCTATATTGATGGAATTTTAGGTCATGATAATAGTACATTTATTATGTTTTTCATCCATTAATATTTGCATTTCTATGATTATTTGACGCCTAAATGCACTAAATACTTTTATATCTTGGTTTATGTTGCAAATGAGTAAAAACGATGGAAAATAGAAGAAACAAGTGAAAAACGATCAAAATGGAAAAAAGTGAAAGTTAAGGGACCAAAGTGCAAATACTCTAAACTTTGTTTCTAACCTTGTGATGAAGATTCAAGAGTGACGAGGTCAATTGGATGAACAAAGGAG
The DNA here is from genome assembly GCA_019097785.1 of Fraxinus excelsior. NCBI lineage: Eukaryota > Viridiplantae > Streptophyta > Magnoliopsida > Lamiales > Oleaceae > Fraxinus > Fraxinus excelsior. The sequence continues at coordinate 8,116,943 of CM032626.1, forward strand.
TCAAATGGATGGAATATCGCTAAAACATTATCACATATCAACTTTCAAACTGAAAAGTTGTGCACCGATTTCAGCCTCATATTGAGAACCATTTTTTACATGGTAAATGATCAAATTGGACGATGATATCTGAAGTAAAGTTGTATCCTTTTAAGTCATATTTTCAATGCATCTTGAATCTCCTCAATCGGATATTGGGAGAGAAAGATACGACCAAAATATTGAAAACTATCCGGCGAAAAAACGTCTTAACCATGCGGCTGCAAGGATTTATACCATGCGACCGCATGGCCATTTTCATCAAAATAAAAGGGCTGAAATATTTTTTCCTTGCAAACGCAAGGATTTATACCATACGGTCGTATATGCTTAATTTTTGGCAGAATCTTCTACTTTCGAATTTTTGCTTAATCACTTATGGAAACTTTTTGGACTCGTTTTTGTCGACCTAAATTCGACCAGAAGATGGAAAAACGCCTCATTCATAATTTGGATCACCTTTTTTTTAAATCAATTTTTCTCTCAAGAACTCCATGGAAGACAAAATCTTGGTGAAGTAAGGGAGGAACTCATTCGGATTCGGTGATTTCACATCGTTTATACATGCTTTTTGGTATTTATTTTGTTAAACACTTCTAGATCTAGATTTTCATCTTTATGAGTTAATTGTGAAATTGATTTAACATGTATTAAATCAATTTTTATCAATTTTTTTCTCTCAAGAACTCCATGGAAGGCTAAAAATTTTGGTGAAACAAGAGAGGAACTCATTCGGATTCGGTGGTTTCACGTCGTTTATTCATGCTTTTTGATATTTATTTTGCTAAACACTTCTAGATCTAGATTTTCATTTTTATGAGTTAATTGTGAAATTGATTTAACATGTATTAAGTTTTTTTTTTTCATAGAATCAATCTTGTTTTTTCTATCGTACAATTGAACTATGTGTTGAATTTCTAATTCATTAAACCTATTGGTGTGATTATCTACTTTCTTATGCTATATGTATATGAATGATTTATAATCTAATTTCAATAGATGATTGTGATAATTGTTAAGGGAATCTAGAATTTAGATGTAAAATTATGAATTAAATTGGTATTGATTGCTAAATTTTCTGATTAGAGTATTGGGATGAATGTTTCTAATTGTGTCATCAATTTGAATAAATGATGTTGAATGATCTGATCCGAATGAGGGAATTATGATACTTTACTGCATTAAATCTAGGGGTGGGCGTGGGTTGGGTTGGGTCGATTTTTCCCCCAACCCATACCCGACCCAACATGGTCGGTTTGACATAAATTCAACCCAACCCAACCCATGTAAAGATTGAAACCCAACCCAACCAAATGTCGGTCGGGTTGGGTTGGGTTGGTCGGGTTAGGTTGGGAGTTTGGCCGACCTATCAACAAATATTAAAATCACCAAAGTACTAAATTTAAAGTAACATTAATATAACGCGTTAAAGAAAGATGTATTGGAAGAGAGATCGCATCCAAAATCACAACCAATGTTGATGATTTGGTGAGACGACGCCCGCCGCGTGAGAGAGATGATGGAAGATATGTTAGGGTTTTTTTTTTGTCTTTCACTTTTTTTTTTACCGGGTCTCTCACTTTTATTCTGTTTTAGTTTGGCAAAATTTTTTAGTTTTTTAATTAGCGGTTTGGGTTGGGTGGTTTTTGTCGGGTTGGATGGGTTAACCCACAACCCGACCCAACCCGACCAACTTAATCTTGCAAACCAACCCAATCCAAGAAAAAAATGGCAAAAACCGACCCAACCCGGTCGGGTTGGTTTGGGTTGGGCGGGTTTTTGCCCACCCCTACTTAAATCACTGAATTTTATCTCACATTTTTTATATTAATTTAATTGATCAACAATTCAACTCTCCCGCAAATTTAAAAGGACAATTCACCCCCTTTGGAACCTATGACAACTTTTCCATCTTCCTGAGAATACGACATCCTAAAGCTACACTACAACACCGCATAAATCTTTGAGCGTAATTAGGTCAAGAGTTTCAACCCAATTCTACTTGAAGTAGATGTCACTAAATCTCTATTTAGAGGTTTGGTTAATGGATCCGCTAAGTTATCTATTGACTTTACATAATTTAGAAAAATTATTCCACTCTTGATTAAGTTCCTTATGTAGCCATGTCTTATACTCATATGTCTAGACTTTTCATTATATATCTTATTGTATGCTTTTGCTACTGTGGCTTGACACATGATAGATATCGAAGATGTATTCTTCGATCCCAAAGGTATCTTATAAAGTAGATCCTTAAGCCACTCAACATCTTTCCTAATTTCTGATAATGCTACAAATTCAAATTCCATAGTTGAACATGTTATACATGTTTGCTTCTTTGATTTTCAAGAAACAACACCACTTCCAAGAGTAAACACTCAATCAGAAGTGGATTTACTTTCATCCGTACAAAATATCCAACTAGCATATGTAAATCCTTCCAATATAATCGGGAATTTAGTATATTACATACCTAAGTTCTTGATTTTCTTTAATTATCCAATAGCTTTCCAATGATTATTGCTCGAATTACTAATAAACCTACTAAGTTTACTAATTACAAATGCTATATCTGGTTTTTGCATTGAACAATGTACTTAAGACTCCCAATAGGATTTGCATACTCTAGTTGAGCTATTTCTCTTCCATCATTTTTTATTAGCTTTGAACTTGGATCAAGAGGGGTACTACATTCTTTTATGTTCAAATGTTTAAACTTATCTATCACACTCTCGATACGGTGTGATTGACTTAAGTGATAACCTTCACTATTTTTAGTAACTTTGATATCCAAAATGATATCCACTTATCCAAGATTTTTCATCTTGAATATGGAAGATAGAAATTTCTTCGTTTCTTCTATTCCATCAATGTGATTACTCATAATTAACATGTCATCAACATATAAACATATAAATATCATATAATCAACACATACTTTAGAATATAAACATTTATCTACACTATTATGTTTAAAACCAAATGATATAATAACTACGTCAAATTTCTCATGTCATTTCTTAGGTGCTTGCTTCAATCCGTATAATGACTTCACTAATTTGCACACCTTACGTTCATTTCTGTGTAGAACAAATCTTTTAGGTTGTTCTATATAAACCTCTTCATCGAGATCTCTGTTCAAGAATGCAACTCTGACATCCATTTGATGAACATGCAAATCATATATCGAAGTTAATGCGAATAATATCTTAATTGATGTTATTCTAGCTACTGGTGTATAAGTATCAACATAGTCAATTCCTTCCTTTTGTCGATAAATTTTAGCTACTAGTTTAGCCTTAAAGGTATGAAGAGAACCACCAACATTGTACTTTCTCCTAAACACCCATTTACATTCAATATGTTTGGATTTGGTTGGTAAATTGACAAGTTCCCAAGTATAGTTAGACATTGTTGAATCCATTTCATCCTTAACTGCATCTTTCCAAAAAATGCTATCTCAAGAATTCATGGCTTCTCTATAAGTTTTAGGATCGGTTTCCACTTGTATAACAAAAGGAATTGTTCTTACAACATTCTTATCACTTCCTTCTACTAAGTAAAAGGAAATAAGTTGAGAGTCATTTTCATCTGATCCTAAAGATTTATTAATTCGAGTTCTTTTGTTCTTTCAAGTTTCACTAGATTCTTCATCATCTAGTGTTCCACTAGAGCTGCGAATTTCTTTATTAATTTCCCTTAATTCATTATCCGAAGTGAATTCTCGAAGAACTCTACATTGCTAGATTCAATAATCACATAGGACTCCAAATTCAACAATTGATAAGATTTGCTATTGCTAGCATGTCCAACAAAGGCACATTTGATGCATTTTGGATCTAATTTGGTTCTATTATGGTTCATGTTCTTACAATAAGCAAGACACCCTCACACTTTGAAATATCTAATTATCGATTTTCTTCATTTCCACAATTTGTAAGGAGAAACCTTAGTAAATTTAGAAGAAATCTTATTTAATATCTTACATGCACTCAATAATGCTTCACCCGATAAATTAAATGACAATTTAGCATAAATCAACATGACACTAATCATTTCAACTAAAGTTCTATTTTTTATTTCAGTCAAACTGTTCGGGTATTCTAGGTATAGAACATTGATGAACTATGCATTTTTTGTTCACAAAATGAGTTAAAATTATTGGAAAAGTACTCACCTCATCTATCACTTCTTAGGGTCTTTATTTTCTTACTTAGGTGATTTTCAACTTCATTTTTATATGTCTTAAATATATCAAATGCTTCATGTTTATGCTTCATCAAATAAACATACATATATCTAGAATGATCATCAATAAAAGTAATGAAACACCTATTACCACCTCTAGTTAATATGTCATTCAATTCTCATATGTCAGTATGAATTAATTCTAAAATACTAGAAGTCCTATTAACATTTTGATATAGCTTTTTAGTCATTTTAGATTCTATACAAGTTTGACATTTAGCCCATGTTTGTTACACATTAAAATTTTTATTCTCATTCTTCTACTCATTTTCAACTACACATTTTTTAATAAAATAATATTTTTCATCACATCAATAAATTTTCCTTCTTTTTCGACCATGCATGCTTCATTAATCTATTATTCTAGAATACATTCTTCCAAAATAATGAGGCTCAAACACACCCTTAAATGTATCATTTTCATTGTATGAAATTAAGTCACATTTAAACATAATTTTCATAGTATTTTTACCTATGTGACCTAATCTAGCATGCCATAATGAAAATGAATCAACAATATAAGCAACATCTACTTTATTTTTAAAAGAATTGTCAACAATACAAAGCTTGACCATTCCTTCACTAGAATAGTTTTTTTCCAACAAGTTTCCCATTTAGGATAGTAAGTTTATCGGATTCATAAACACATTTAGTAGAAGGTTTGGTCTTCTCCACGACATTTGCTTTTGAAGTGCCTTTATTAGAATTATCATTCTTATCTTTTGCCCTCGCCTCTTCCTTAATTCGAAGAGTTTTTGCTATTGTTCCCAAGAATAGTTTCGGAACTATGCATTATTTTCTTCTGGTATCCTTTTCAAGTTTCGAAAAGTTTATCAATGATTGCTCCCACTTCGAAAACTTTTGAAATCACAATCTTGACCACCTTCAACTTGTTGACAAACACTTGCAATTCATGAATTTTGGGAAGAAGAGGGATATTCTCTAGAAATTTGAAATCGAAGTACCTTGAGATTAAAAATTTCTTAGTGTCTTCTTCTTTGGCTTTGTACTTACTCTCCCAAGCATTCCAGATTTTCTTTGCCAATGTCGTGTTGGTGTAGAGATCATATAATCGGTTCGATAATACATTCAGAATGTGAACACGGCATATGAGTTCATCTTCTTGGCACTTTTGTCTTGCAGCCCTCACAACATCGATTTTTCGATATGCTGGTTCAGGTAGTGGCACCAATTTAGAATCAAGTATGTAAAAAATCCTTAACGCTGTTAGTATAAACTTCAATTTATCTTGCCATCTTGTGAAATTCGCTCCATCAAAGCGATCCAACCGTACAAAATCTTGATTCATCAACTCGATCGTCGTCAAAGTGCTTTCGTTCTCCATCTCAATGATATAGTTTGAGAATATTGGGAGATTTGATGACTTCCACTTGAGGGATCGGAGAACAAAGCAACGAATCAAAATTAGAAAAATGAAGTTCACTAATGAAAGCAACGAACCAAACACAAAACCAGGAAATGGATTTGGAAACGAACTCCGATGGCTTGAACACGACATCGTTGTCCTTAAACTATATTTGCCCCCTCATGGATTGAAATAATGCTCGTAGGGATAAAGACAAATGGTTTGTAGGATTTAAACAAGCCTTGTAAAAGATTAACACTCAAGCAATAGTTGTAATCCTCCAAAACTTAAGAACACTAAAGAAAAATTTCGGATATGAAGAAGAAAGTATAGATTTCTATATTTTGGAATGATTTCTTTTCTCAAAATGTGGATATAGTTTTTTGTATGTTTTCAATAATGTTTAATTGATCACAAACCACCTATATATAGTTTAGAAACAACGCCATATGAAGTGGTGCCAAAAAACTCTCCAAAAGCCATCAAAATTTGAACTAAACGGTCAAATAACGGCCACGTTTTTTTTTTGTTCTAGGCGACCGCATAGTTGATTTCATACCGGGGTCATCAGTCCTGGTATAGACCTATGTGACCGTATAGTTCAACTATGTGGCTCCAAATTTCATTTACACTCTACATCATTCAACATCTGAATTTTATTAATTTTGAACAACATTGCAACATGTTCTTCATAGGTGATTTCTAAGACATCAAGTAACAATAGTAGTCTACAAAAGCAAGAATGCAATAACAATCATGCCCCATTCAATTATTAATCGATCAACTGTCCAAGAGCAGACAATAAAGCAACAGTAGAGAGCAACATAATGCATATTATTGCTATTTCAAACATAAGCAAGATATTAGAAACATGAATAAACGAAAATTATCAAGAGAGTTAACTAACTGCCGCATAATCCAATTCTTTGCCACCAAAAAATAACAGCAAGAAAGAAAACAAAATATCGGTAGTTTTTCTCTCAAATGCCAACACCTTCCTCCCTTCTATTCCATCTACCTCTTCATCTTTTTCTCAACATGTAACATCACTATATAATAGGAGACAACTGATTATATGCAAGACAGTAAATGATGCCTCTCTTTCTCCATCAACTCTCTCCAAGCGAAGCATTTGCACAGCAAGATTCACAAGCATGTGCAACCTTGATTGGGTAAATGTTGATAGTAGTAAGGCATGACATTATCTAGTGTACAATATGAAAATTAGTATTTACTTACATGAAAGGATCACGCATCAATTACAACAAGCCGTATCTGTATTTACCTGAGCATTAAATATAACATTTGTTGGCGGCGGATGGACGATCGAGATCCATCAAATTTCTGGCTTGCATCCCAGATCCTTATACCTTATCATTTTTATTAAGTGGTTTGCACTTAGGTTCACTCTCACCTCCATATTCTACAACTAGAACTAACGAACACTAGCCCCCAAGGCACATCTCTAAGTGGTAAAAGGGGAAGGTGAAAAAACTCAAGTTTTGTTTGAGGCTGCCGCGTCATGGGTTCGAATTCTGAAATATGGATTTGGCCCTTGGGTAAGTGCAACTGTACAAACAGCCTTCCACCCTGTACCATTGGAGGCATAATCTGCGATTTACCTCCTTCACCAAGGCTCAGGGCAGGACATGTGGGGGCCATTAAGGATGCGGTTCACCCTTTTAGAACTAACGAACACTAAAATCGTACCTTTATAGATGACAACCTTAAAATTTGCCGTGAGAAGTCAATTTAATCGACACGCAGTACAAATATTACAGTTACAATATAGCAATAACTCATAGGTGGCTACGAGTGATGGTCCATAAATTACCCAAACGATAATCGAGCAAATTCCTTACATGGCATATACTAACTGACTGAGAAAATAGACAAGTTGCAATACTAACAGGTTGAGAAAATATACATTTGAACCATGTAGAAAATATCTTTATTATCTGTCATGTCATCTAGGTTTTAGCATAGGTGGTTTTCAAAAGTCGGTTTCCTAATGGGTTCGATTATCGAAGGTGCGCGCCGGTGAACTAGTCGGATATTAGCTCCTGATGGAGCCGGCAAAGATGAGTCGTGGCTGCAAATGGTGTAAATTTGGGGGAAATGAAGAATGTCATTTGGGTTTAGCGGTTTGTATTTTGTTATTTTCATTTTCCTTTTTATTTTAATGCTAGGTCACCGTTTTAAAAATCCTATAGGTTTTCTGTCAAAACTTTCTTGTACCTATAGTTTTGTTTTACCCCCTCCGGCGGTGGATTTGGGAGCAAGGAAATATGAATAAAGCTGCACTTGCAGGGAATTTCAACAGAATAAAAACACGTTAGCACCCTATTGGCCTTTTTTGTTTTGTTTTGTTTTTTTCCTTCCAATACAAATCCGTCAAGTGTTTTTCTTGTCAAAATTCTATTGAAATTCCTTGTACTTGCAGTATTGTTCACGTGATGTATATATATGTTGTTGGTGAATCTGGTTGCAACATGCACTATATAGATCGCAAGGTCTTGTTTGTTATTGGACTTAAGTATCTTTAATTCCTTAAATATTTCATACATTTATGATATCATCATCTTTTTTTCCCCACTCTGTGCTCGATTCTATGCATTATATCTGCAATAAAAAGCAGATACGCGAACATTTTTGTATATATGAACATAAAAAACTTTGTGACTCGTGCATCAAATAATAGGCTCAATTAAATTAGTCACGTGACTTTGTATTTAAATGAATCTATCATTTAAAATATCATGTAATTGTCACACAGACTAAGGCTCAACCCCGATGGGGATGAATATCATTACTATTATAAGAATCCATGATATTATCCAACGCAATTCAATTGTAACTTTATCATTTTCAATATTTTTCTTCGATCAAACGTGGCCGGGGAAACATTCACGACATTCATTAAAGGCATATAATTTTCCAATACTTGATGGTTAAGTAATTCTTGAAAAAAAGTCTAAAATGTGATTCACACAAAGATATGTATTGTTTATACTTTGATTTTTTTTTTCTTTTCTTTTGTAAAAGATAGTATCAGATGTATTTATGATTCTTGAACGAAAATTTTATTGAATGTGAATTTTTTAAAACTTAAATTCCTCCATGATTTGCTCCAAATGAACAACAAACCAAAAAAGAAAGTAATCAAAAGAAACCGTATTATTAAACAATTCAAAGAAAAGAAAGAAAAAAGAGAGACTAGGGTTTCATTAATTCTGCATAATGAAAACTGAATACAAAAAGATGATTTAACCTAAATATATCTAAGCTAAAATAAAGGAAACTAAAAAGACTATTCTACCCTTAATAAACAATAAAATAAAATAATACTATATTTCTTAACATGTATAAAGCTCATCCAATTATTTTCAAAATATATTCTTCTCTCTTTTCTTTTGTTCGATTATACATTTTTTAATGAAATAATATTAAACGCAAATTCAAATTTTTTTCTTATTTTCTTAACTACACATTGTTGTATTAATTTACTATTTCAAAATCCATTTTTACAATAAAACGAAAAACAAACATGCTCTCATAGAAAAAATGAAACTTGGTACCCAAGTTTTTGAGTGGCAATAACGTGATATGCCTTAAAATTTTGAAATTGTCACAATGACGTATTGCGACATTAGTTTACCTAGAAATTAGTAAAATATGTTTACAGGTTTCTTACTATTAAATGGCAGTGCCGGTCACGCGAGAAGGATAAGAGCGAACCAAGTATCTATTGGGGGCCAATTTCCATTTGATCCCTAATCTGTTGATTAAATAGCAGGTAGTCCTTAACATTTTGCCCCAGTTTTGGCCTTTAATTTAATTTAATTCTTATGTTCATTTTTAACCATACATTCATACAATAAAATAATTTACAAATAAACCTAAATTTTTTCCTACTTTTTAACTATACATCCATTAAAAAGAACTACTCATTCCATCCCAATTATATAAGCTCTTGTCCCAAATATATAGACATGCTTCCTAATGTAGAAATTTTTTTTTTATGTTTCTTTATCAATATACCCTTATTAAATTTTTCTCACTAATATGTCAATTTCTTGAAATTATCCAAATACACATATTTCCCACTTCTTGAAAACATGGAACAACTCTCATTTTTTTTTCAAATTCTTTATTAATTCCAACAATAATTTAGTTTTACATACTGAAAATTAAATATGGGTAAATTAAGAAAGATTTTGACAAAAATTAATTTTTCAATGACATTAAAAAAGTTTTGTTAATCCGTGTGAAAAACAAAAAAGCCTATATAATTGGGACAGATGAAGTATTTAAAATATAGTTTTTTTCAAATCAAAGGCCACCAAACAGAGGCTTTGTAAATACTAAATTAATGATTTGCCTTTAATTATAGTTATTCATCGAGTTTCTAATGTTATAAAGATTTACAAATGAATGTACATTTAGTATAATTAAAAGATTTAATGTTTTCATTAAATTATACTAGAGAAATTTGGAACGAGACTTATTTTCACAACCATGTCACGAAAAATCATTGAAATTCGTGAAAAATATCATTATTTAGAAACCAATTTGTGCCATTTTAGTGTAAGGTTGAAGATCAATTAACCCCTTTATAAAGTTTGAGGACTAAGATGATACTCAGTCAATAGATCAGGTACAAGTCTTACAATTTCCCCACTAAATGAATCACTTTCCAATCGTGCCATTGGCCATTGCTGGCCTTAGCCGCCATTTGCCTTAAGTTTATTTAGGCTCTCACTCTATAAATGCGTAATGTGTATATACACACAACGCACCTCTTCATTCTTTAACGCATTTTTTGATCGCTAGAGAAAGGTGAACGGCAGAGAAAGAAAAGGATTCCAAGAATAAACAAGCAGCTGAACGAGAGAAAAAGAAACAAGACTAAGAACAAATCAGGTATACTAAATGTATAAATATTCATACGTATTTATCTAAGTACAGTTTTCTATCCAAACATTTGAATTTCCCTTGCTGTTCCTGAAGTCTGAAGATTTTTGGTATTTTGGACAGTCAATTCGTAGTCCGCTTTTTACCACTCTATAAACGCCAACCGATCTTTGCAACAGTTACTTTTTGATAGTGGTATTGGAAACTGCTAAAAGAGGTATGAGTTAATATCACAGTTAATTCTGCAATTTTTTGATAAATAGAAATAGATTGATCTTTAAACTGTTGCATACGGGAAAATTCATAATAGAAGATTCCTAATCTACAAAAGTGTTGTACTTGTTTGGTTCTTTATATCTTCACACATATATATATCTATAAATGGAATAGGTGTATCTTATCCCTTTTGATTGGTTGTTCCTTTTTTAAATGAAGGGTTCCTTCTGAGAGTTTGGAGGCTAGAGATTTATGTCGGCAAGGTCTGATTTGGCTGTTGTGTTTGAGGCTCAATTGAAGCTCTGTTCTTGTGTTTCTTCCTCTGTTTTCTGCATGAGACAATACCTTTTCGGTGCGCTCCACCAGAGTCTTAACCTTTTCTTTCCAACTGTTTCGATGCGTTTGAGGCTTAAAAGGTGCCATTTCTCCCTTAAATCTTCATGGGGTTTTGTAGGTTTTGAAAGTTGATAAGAAATGAGAATTGATTGTGCTAATTTTTTTGTGTTCTGTGTTTGCAGGACTTGTTCAGGGGTGGAGTGTTTTGGAGGATTTCACATAAATCGGTTATCAAATTTTTTCTTCTTCATCAGAGGCCCTCTTACTTGACACCTTTAAAATTTTGATTTTCTTGAAGCAATTTACTTGATTTTCTTTGAAAAGACAATTCTGTGGTGTTGGGTGATTTAAAGCAAGATAATGATGCCGGGGCCTCGGAGATTAGGTCTAGTGAGTCAAGAAACCGTAGGTAAAAAACTATGTAACCGGGTAGAACCCACTAGATCCATGAAGAAAGTCCGGATCATCTGCAGTGACCCGGATGCTACCGACTCATCAGATGATGAAAGAGTCGGGGCGACGAAGGTTAAGCATATTGTTCATGAAATTTGTTTTCCAATTGGGGACTCTTTTCCCCAGCCTGAAGCCCCTGAAACAGAACCTTCTGTTCAGGATAGCAACAATGCTGCAAAACACCCCAAGAGGAAAAGGATTTTGGGTCTAAATGCGAGCAATTCTAGCTCCATTCCGGGGAAATGCAGAGGTGTTCGACAACGTAAGTGGGGCAAATGGGCTGCGGAAATTCGTGATCCATATAAAGGAAGAAGGATTTGGTTGGGTACGTATGATACTGCTGAAGAAGCATCGAAGGCATATGAAATGAAAAGACTAGAGTTTGATGCTTTGGCTAAGGCTAATAGCTTCGAGTCTTCAGAGAAAAGCTCAGATTATAGTAGCAGAAATAATGGTACCATGATGGCTTCCAATCTGGTTAGTAAGCATAATCAAAATCATGGTGTCATTTGTTTCTCTAATGATTCAAGTGGAACCTTGGCATGCCTTGCTTCACAGACTTCAAAGGCGTCTCCATCTTCAGTTCTAGAAATGGATTATTTGACTTCAGTCTCTGCTTTCAGTTGCAAGCGTGATGATGATAAGAAGGTCCAAAATGTTAATGCTTCTGAGCAGAGCGAGGCTAATTGGGGATTAGCAGACGAAGATGTTTCGTTGGTGCTGCAATTTGTAGAAGGGATGGACTTAGATTTGGAACTAGAATCGCTGCCATTGGAGTGTGATTCCGGGATACCAATTGATGATGACCTTCTCAGTGGTTTTCAAGATCTTCCAATTTGTGGGTTGGAAGATTGTGATCAACCTCCATTGCCTGATTTTGACTTCAATTTCGACTGTGGTTGGATGGATGAAGTACCAACCCTCTTGAATGGGTCACCGTTCAATATGCCATTCCCGTAAGTTTGGCATCCAAGTTATAATATGAATGTGAAGAATGTTAGTTCAAGAACTTGGAAAATAAGTTCTTAAGATGCTTTGAGTGAGTATTTGGTTGTTTAAAGTGGTTTAAACTTAAGTGGTTGTTGGTTCAGATTGGTTCTGGATCTTATTCATCCCTTTGTTTCTCTATTTTGTTCTAATATGCGAGAATTTTGATTTTTTCTCTTGGACTTGATTGAATTTCTATGAATTGAAAGGAGAATATTTTTGGAAAATTGGGCCTGGCCAAGTAGGAGGGACTTCAATATTTTTATGTTTGTTTCGAAATTGTTGACTGCGAAATTTGAAATCAGCTTGTGGTGTGTGGATTTTTGTGTTCTACAAATTGAACAGCTTGATTAGTCCTATGGACTCAGTCGCTATACAGGCTCCGATGCTCAAGTTAGAATTGTATTTCACTTAAGGAAACGATTGTGTTCGTGTACAAAGTGAGAATTCTCTCTTAATAGAAATTCATTTCATGGTGATGCTATGCAATGATGGGGTCCATGTTATTTTGTTATTATTTATGTCTAATTTAACGAATATGGATGGTACTAATGGAAAAGTCGGGAGCATCTGAGCTATCACAAGTAGTTTAAAAATAGGTAAAAGATTGAACCCCATCAGTAAAATTTGGTGAATCAACTATGATAGAAATTCTATCCATAGAAATGTATTGAACACGTGTGGAGCTATATCTCAGCCGGGCTTATTATCCGATTTGGTTGCTAGTGACTTGGAAATCACTATCTTTGGATTGAGACATTTCAATTATTTAAGTGAGACAACATTTTCATAGATTGTTTTAACCTAAAAGATATATTGGGCTAAAGTTTAAAAGTAAGCAAATTTACTTTTTTAGTAATTTTTTATTTTTAAGTATATTGAATGGGTTATTAGTTATCAGTAGAAAAGTAATTTCTTAGAAACTAGTAGTAGACAAATACTCTAAATAATTATTAGCTTTGCCAAATATTCATGTTAATATCGTTTTCTATTTGAGATTACGCGTCCTCCAAGTTTTATTGAAATATTTGACACTTTCAATTGTACTCGTACTCTTTTAAGTTAATTAAATGCACAATTTTTGCTCTCTCTCTTCATTGGTCCAACTACAACGTGGTGGCTGATTTTGCTTGATTAAACTATACGTACAGAAAAAAATTTGACTGAAGTTTTCCACCCACTCACGTGTGAGGCCCACCGATATAAAAAATGAAAAAAAAAAAAAACACACACCCCGACTAGGGCTGTAAATGGATCGGATCTATATAAATTTGATCCGATCCGATCCGATCCAATAATCCAACGGATATTTGATTGATAAATTCATATCTGATTTACTATGTTATCATATATCCAATCTGAAATTAATAAAAATTAGGGAAAAAATGATTTTATGTTCTTTAAAAAAAATCTGAACTAACTTGAGATCCATATATTTTTACTAGCAAGCTTAATATTGACTTCTATCATCATATGTTCCTTTTTAAAAGAGAGATCTTCTCCTAGTTTTCTATTGATATTCGATGTGGAATAAGTAAAATTGAATTTCAATTCTAAATAGAAATATTTCATTATTTCCATTAACAAATCAAATTATTTGTTATATATTAATTATTAGTTTTTGAAGTTGTTAAATAAATTATAATAATAAATTTAATTAAGAAAAATATAGATATTTATTTACTTTAAATTAGTAAACTAAAATTAAAAAAAAAATCTATTATTTTTATAATATTTTACATTTATGTGTCTGGTTATTTTTTCAATTTGACAACCGGTTCGACCACGGATTGATTTTTAAAACATTGGTTGAAATCAATCTTTTTTTTTTGTCAAATTTTCCAATTCTTAAACATGTTTAATAATTATAAATTTCTCAACTTTTTAATGTTTTGAATTTGATTAATTTTGTATTCTAAATTTATTTATTCTCTCATTTATTTATTTTAGTGACAAATAATATGTCATAAAAATATTTCACCGACTCAATTATTTATAACAAATCGGGTCGGATTATTATCGGATAGGATCGGATCAATCTATATTCATATTTGATCCATTTAGTTAACGGATTATCGAATTTGGATTTGGATCAGATTATCAGACTGATCATAAATCCATCTCTCATTAATTTCGTCGGATTCGAATCAAAATTCAATCTATTGACAACCCTACCCCCCGACATTGCGTGTCTCGTTTTCTTCTGGGAAAACCTGTTTGAACAGTGCCTATGTGGTCCCGTTCAAGTAGCAGCACCCATTTTTCAATGTTGTCCAAAGATTAGAAAATATATTTTAATTTTTTAGTTTTTTGGTTGACTAATTACCTAACAAATGTGTATGATAGGCAGGGGAGGGGACAATATTAATACTGTTTCTTGGATACTATTTTGAAAGAATCTTCCTTCGCATTTTGGTGGGCGTAAGCAAAGGTTTTGGGGCTCAAAACTGTACGGAAAATCATTTTGCAATGCAAAGAGATGTTAGTTATACTTCCAATCCATCAAGCCAACGGAATAACTTCTTGTATTGTCCAATGTAGCATACCAGACATGCTTAATAGAATATTGGTGAAAATAAAGATATTATATCTTTATTGTTCGAATTTCGGCAAGTATTTGGTACAGAACCAAATAACAGAATAGGACATTTTGAAAGATATCAGTAAATTTAAAGAAATCCCTTCTCTTGGAAACTCTTAATGCAGTCGTCAAACATTTGATCCAGTGTTCTCAAAGGAGGAAGCCCCAACTTAATAATCTTGCTACTGTCCATGCTATGTGGGTTGTTATCTCCTTCTTGACTGCTGCACCTACCAAAATTAAAACGAAAGTATTTCCTATTCATTAAAAAGTGTTACTCTGAGCATGCTTTCTCAGGGACAGTAAAATCTGTGCAAATGGCATAATCCGTTCAATTTTGTAACGTAAAATGTTTTCTTACTTGTTTTCGTAAGGATAGGATGGATACTTGGCTTTTAGCTTCTCAATTATTTCTGACCAATGTGCCACTGAGCTCGAGCATACAAGCCTTCCTGATGCGTTGTTTTCCTCCATCGCTAAAATATGTGCAGACACAACATCATCTACGTGCACAAACCCTACAGTAGTATTTGGATATTCTCCTTTGTGGCCTAAGAATAAGTATATAATCAGTGCACAAATCATCCATACAAAAATAAATTAATTGCAATATTAATATATGTTTGTGGATTGAGCTAAATTCACACAAGCTTTTCATTTCAAGAAAGAATCAACCAACATACAGCTCAACTTATCTGCCTTGTGTTCCTCAAAATCTCATTCTTAGTGATAATCTTGTTCAACTGACAATATTTAGCAATCTTTGGCACAAGAATAAATGTTTACACCTGTAATGATAGCCAATATCAGTAGAAGTGTACTGGTTGGTTGAGGTGCAAGCAGAGGACCAACAACAAATGAAGGGTTCACCACCACTAGATCAATCCCACTTTTCTCTGCCACTTTCCAAGCTTCTTGTTCTGCTATAGTTTTTGCATAAGCATACCACAGCTACAAAGCAATAATTTCTTGATGTTTTAGCAACCAATTTACATGCAATGAATAAATCATTATTCGAAATATAACAGAGCTAGAAACATGTTACATTGTAGTCTTTACAGTAATTTGGATCGCTCCAATGAGATTCATTAAGCGGGCAAACTTGTTGGACATCATATCGGTATCTTATTGAAGAGCAGGAAGAAGTTAGTACAACCCTTTTCAAATTGGTTGCTTTCTTGCAGGAGTTTAGCACATTCAAGGTTCCCTTTATGCATGGATCAATCAGATTTTCCTGCAAGATATACAAAGGTCAGAATTCTATAAACAAGTTCGGATACATGACTCTCATCATGCTTGCCAAGTAGTATATTTTGTTTTCACATAGCATGATTACTGCTAAAATATGTCTGTAATTACAATTCATTTGTCTATCTTCAAACAAAGGTTGGACTGAGATTGATGCATAGTCATTTAGATTCTGCCATTCTTAAACTTAATATTGGACAGAGCACGCAGCATGCCTATTATATAGTTCTGGCAGGAAACTCTAGGGGTTAAATTGGTCATCTTCGATTGATCTAGAATTGATTATATTTCATTTATGCAATACTGATTTGTTGCTATTAGGGAATTCATGCCAAGTAATTCTTTTCGAATGAATTGATGTTACTAGTTTAGGTAACACTTAGACTAGTTAAGTCTCATTCATATCTTGTTCTACACCATTCAGCATCTTTGATTATCATAACAGGAGCCAACTGAAATTCTAATAGGATCCTTGTGCTCTTAAGCTTTAAAAGGTTCCATACAAATGTAATCTCGTATAACTTCCACTTTATCCAACTATTTGGAAGGATTGAGTTTCTTGAAGTCACTTGCCTGAATATTATTATCGTAGGGAACGAGCACTGGAGAAGCAGTATGGAATACTCCATCCACTCCCTCTACGGCTTCGTCAAAGCTTCCCTCCAACAGCAAGTCAGCTTTCATAATCTTGAGTCTATCCTTGGCTCCATTCAGCTCCCATAGAAAGCCAACCTTCTCTACATTTTCTGTTACAAGAGAAAACATGAGTAGCAGAGCTGCAATCCCGATTTACTTATTGCATGAATCATCCATCTAAAAGGTTAAGCTATTAAGTACAGAAATTGCAGGACAAATTTGACAAGGGGAGACTCAAACTAGAATCCTTACCTGTTTCGATACTGTATTGAATAATTACCTCAATTAAAACCTTAAATTGTTAGACATTATAAAAATTTTACTATCATTGTCACCACAGTTAAATTGTATGTTAGTATAAGTTATCAAACCAATTATTCTTAAAAACTGTTAATAGACAAGAGTAGCATGTGTAAATCTACAACATGAAGGCCATTAAATCAATTGGTCATCGCCTGTAAGTACTTCGATTAAGAAAGTGAATACATCTGAGGGTTCTTGAAGACAAAATTTAAGTAAATAAATAGGCTTAGCTTAAACAAAATTGAAACACTGTTCCATAATCTCCCTTAGCAGCTGTTTATCTTAGAGCTCAATAAAATCTTAGTGATTCCCTCGTAACTCTTAACATTGAAGTGTAAAATGAAATTATGCAGTAAAAAAATGAGATTTTGGAAGGTAAAATTGAAAACTTACCGGGATCTCTTACTGTGGTCCTTACTTTGTGACCCCTTTCCAGAAGGGCCTTAACCAGATAAGCTGCTATAAACCCTGTACCCCCAGTTACACAGTATTCCGGCATTTTCTCCCTATCTTCTTTCTCTATGAATCATTTTTACAAGGTTTATACACCTATATATACACACATATATCTGTAGATACTGAGTAAATCATTATTTGAAAAAGGGAGAAAATTAGGTCATATGTCATGCCTTTCACCTTTATGTCAATTTCGTTGATTTGAAGTTGAAAGAATGTGGGCACAGCGTCATGTTCAATGCATTGTAGGTTATTTTAGTGGGAATGCTTTTCAGTGTGAGGGATTCATGTGAATATAATGCTTTCCTTCTTGAAAAAGATATACAAGTTGCAGTTTCAAACGCTTTAAGTGCATTCTGTCTTAAGAAAAATGATTACAAGATTCAATCTAACACCAACAAGACAGCAGAACATTCTAAAGAAACTATAGGGTTCCCCATCCGACGAGACTGAACCAGGAATTTGTTGTATGCTTTGACCATGTTTAGCTTTAATATAGCATTGCCACCCCCACACATTACTGTCAATTTGGTTAGTCATCTCTTTAGCAATTAAAATATTATCTATAATACTCATTCCACAAGTGAATCCACGCAAAAATAAGTTAGGTAAGGATGTTTTTCAAAGTCTGTTTGGTGTATATTTTTTTGAAATATGTTTTGAAAACCCTTTTTTTTTTTAAAAAAAAAAAAAAAGAATGTGGTTAAAAATCAGTTTTTGAAAAATCAGTTTTACAAAATTTTTATGAAATAGGGGCTTAGTCTCATATAGAGTCTGATTAATAATTTTATGGGATAATTAGGCCCATTACTTTTTAAAAAGAAATAATTAGAATAATACACTTAAATTTATAGGAAAAAATTCATGGTTCAGGCAATATCTTTCACGATATAAAAAATCAGGCCCGATGGTTTAGAATTTCAAAACTCAAATTTTTCCATGACATAATTAATTATATTTAACAATAAATCTATTAAATTCCGTTCCTTAATTTAAGTGCACAGTTAAGAGATCTTAATATAACAAATCATCTCCATAATAAACAGATTCTGCTTCATCTCTAGACTTATTTCGATTGTGGACAAAATGATGACAGATTAAGCGAGATTTTCGGTCACGAATCACATCTCGTCGTCGCCGGTCACATAGTTCCATACGGTGGAGATTTGACGGGCCGACTAACTATTTTTTCGGTCACAAATCGAAGGAAGTAGTCCCCGGTCAAATTTCGATTGCAGTACGCAGGTTTCGTCTGGGTTGAAGGTCCAATTGAGTTCGCCAATCTGTGTCTCCGAAATTGGAAACAAAACGTTTCCATTGCCAGCACCGATAATACACATTGCCCATTGGTATGTCAGGCTATCCCATCGACGATTACTGTTCTATATAGTTTTCATAAATTTGTGACTCCAAATGAGGTGTTCTATATAGTTTTCGTAACACATCCAGATTGTCAGAGCTTATTTTGTGTTGTACTTGATCTCCTACATGAATTCTTACATTTATATCTTGTGTCCTGTATGAATTCAATTTAATTACTGACTTCCTACCTTTATATCCCGTGTCCTGCGTGATCTTTTACTTGTGACCCGAACCACATATGTGACCTGCATGCATTCAAATGAAGTATTGACTCCATACATTCAATTTATGTGTCATGCATGATCTCCTACCTGTGACCCGAACCACATATTTGATCTGATTTCAGTACTGACATCATACATTTTATTTTGCAGATGTGATGGATGTCCACGTATGTTTGTTGAATGAATCCTAGGTATCGGTGGTTTTGCTGGCTTGTAATTGCACCTATACGACGCTTGTGGATACTGTAATGAAAGAGTTCGATTTGGATCATACAAAGGTAGCAGTCACAATACAGTATGTAGTGAATAAAGATTTGTTGCTGGTAAAAATAAGAAGTGATAGTAATATTCTATCGTACATTACTCTGAAAGTTATAGATCGTGACCTTTCTAAATATCCATTAAGTGTTGATGTTACCCTGATCGAGCAACAGTCTATTACAATTCCGACATCCATATATACAACTAGAGAGTTTTCTTTACAGATGGTAGTTTCAGACATATGCAATTCAACTGTAGAACCTGCAGGGCACATTATTGAAGAGGAGGTCACAATTGTAACAACCGCTTATCACAGATAAGTTGAGGAAGGAAAGGTATTCCGTGATAAGAATGTTCTCAAATTGAGCCTTTTTCAGTACGCAATTCAGAAAATGTTCAAAACGTGATATGGAAGTTGAGATATTAGCCATTTTGAAACACATACTTAACGGGATACACGGGTTATTTAATTAAAAGAATAATTGTTTAATTAAACTAATAAAAACCTGAGTTATGAAAAAAAAAAAACGTTAAAACCTGAAATTTTTAAAATGTGAAAGAAAACGTCTGGTTTCGTGTAATTACCACTAAATTTATAATCTCTAATTACAGTATTACTTACGCTATGCCCAAATTGATCCGGAAGCCCAGACCCTTCCCTCCCATCTAAATTTTCTCTTCTTAAAAATCTTATTAATAAAATATTTTCATTTGATACTGTATTTTACGCTACACTATAGTTATCCATTTTAAGCAATTCAAAAATCTCTTAGAAGCTTGCAACACGATCATAGTAAGCCCTTGCTTGGCCCCTATTATAATGAGATTTTTGGAGATAATTTATTTTGGAATAGTAATTTTTGGAATAATGTGTAGTTAAAAAAAGAAAGAAATTTTTTTGATTTATGTATAATATTATTTTATTCAAAAATATATGGTAAAAAAATGTATTAAAATTTTATTGGGGCAAACAGAGGCTAAATATGTTATGGATGATGTTTAAAAAAAGAAAATGATCTTCCATAAATTAATAAACGTAAATATCAATGTAAAAGTTTATGAAGTTTAAATTATGATTATTAAGTTCGTTTCTTGTGACCATGTTCGACTTATCATTATGAACCAATCATTTAATAATTTTAAATTCGAAAGATGTATTTCAAAATTTGTCGTAAATACTTCAATAAAATAACAAATATCTCACCCGAAAAACAAAGAAACGTAGTCCTGAAATAAGTCAGTTTTTTAAGTGACATGATGTCACTTTTTAAAAAAGAAAAAATCTATCTTTTTTATTGTTTTTCAACTTTTTTATTTTTTTGAAATCGTCACTTTTTTTAGTGTATGCCACTTTTTTGAGTTTTTGTGAGTTTTTGTCATTTTTTCTTTAATTTCTATCATTTTTTTTATTATTGTTTGTCACTTTTTTTTTTTTTTGTGTCACTTTTATGGGCGCGTGTTACTGTTTTTTTTTTTTTAATTTCTGTCAATTTTTTTAGTGTTTCTCACTTTTTTTAATTTCTGTCATTTGTTTAAGTGTATCACTTCTTTTCTTTATTTTTTTGGTTTTTAATTTGTGTAGCTTTTTTAAGAGTACGTCACTTTTTGAATTTCTGTCACCTTGTTAATATTTGTCCCTTGTTTTGAATTTATATCACTTCTTTGAGTGTATGTCACATTTATTTTTTAATTTTAGTTATTTTTTTATTACTTTTTTTAGTATTTGTCATTTTCTAAATGTAAGTTATAGTTATAAATAAGTAATCTTGCAACAACAAAAGTTATAAATAAGTTATTTATTTAGTTTACTGTCTAAATAATTAAAACTTTACTAGTAAAAATTAAAATACCAACACATCTAAACCCAGGGGCAGGCGTAGACATTTTAGGTTAGGGGACACAATCACACCGTGTACAAATTGAATCCTTTGTTCTTGATTGTTGAACAATTCATACTTGATTTGAGACAATGCAGGTTTACATTTAAAAAAATATATATTTTCATTAATATTTTGTATAATCATTTTCATCCATTTGATTTCGAAGAGTCGTTTTATTAATGTTTTGTCCATCACAAGAAAATGCATATTTACGTTTAAAAATCATATAATTTATTTGATACAAACAATCAATTCAAATAATCGAAAGGAAAAACATATAACTAATATTCAATATTAATAATCAATCACATAAACACAATTCGAAAAATATAAGTCAAATTTGATATAATGAGTTCAAACACATTCCATATACACAGTTTGATAGAAGAAAATGCAAATTCAGAGTCTAATTACTTGAAAATTTGACTGGAAAGTGATAATTTGTAGAGAAATTTTATACAATTTTTTTTTAAAAAATAGAAGGATTGAGATTTTTGTTAAAAAAAAAATGCAAGGAAAAGAGCAAAAAGAGAGTAACAAAAAAGAGAAAATCAATTTTATTGTGATTTTGCACATGTTCGGTGGAGATTAAAATTAAATTTTTAATAAATTTTGATAAAAAGTTAAATAGTTATGGATTTCATAAAATATGTTATTAAAATTAATTGTTAATTTTGATTTAGATTAAATCTATATTTCACTCGATATCAAATATGACTAAAAAAAAATAAAAAATAAAAATCCTCAAAAGTTGGAGGATCACGTGACCCCCTAGGACCCCCACTGGGTTCGCCCCTATCTAAACCCGTCCTTAAAAAACTTAGGGTCCGTTTGATTGTAAGGGTGGAAAATGAGTGAAAGGAAAATGTTTTATAGGGAAATTTTTTTTCTAGAAAATGTTTTACTGAAAATTGTAATTTAGTGTGTTTGATTGGTATAATTTTCCACCCGATTTTTTTTAAAAAATTTTGGATCTTTTTATTCACGTTTGGCTTTATTTTATATAGAAATCGTCCATTAAAATGATTTTCTTTTTTTTACAATTAATTATGAAATTTGTAAACATTGCCCAAAAAAAAAAAAAAAAAAAAACCGTGGCCAGCCATGGAAATCATTTTCCCACAATGATTTCCCTTATTGGGAGGAAAACTGGCGCATGGGGGGTGGGTGAGAAAAAGTTTTCCATAGAAAATTTTACACATCAAATCACACAAAAATGGAAAAATGAAAAATACTTTCCATTTTCCATGAAAAATGTAACATATCAGACATGCCCTTAGAATAATTTATTGGGCCAGTGTCAGAGTTGCAATAATATTGATCGGTCTTGAACACCGTGCATGAAAAATAAATGACCGTGTTTTTTATTTTAAAATAACTTTTAGCATGATTTTTCTAAATGCCCCCAATTTAATGGGTATTATGTAATTACCCCTAATTTTATTAAGGACATTAAGCAAGCTCATAGGCTCATATTCTTTCCATTAGTGCCTCAAGCCTTTTTTCAGAATTAAGACTATAAAAGTCAACAAATATCATAGTGTGTTATTTGCCAGTTAAAAAAATTGCTTCTCTGTTTAAATTAAAAAAAAAAAATGTTCAATTACAAAAAAAAAAAAAAAAAATATATATATATATATATATATTAAAAAACAAAAACAATTTTATTTTATTTTATTTTTCTAAGTAACGTTTTTAAATAAGTTTTTATTTTATTTTAATTTTTTTAAAATTTATTTTTATATATATAATGCAAAGTTGTTGTTTTACCCCTTTTAAAATTAATGAAAATTATAAAATGAAGTTAGGTGGTCTGTGAAACGTTATATGAAATTAAATGGTCATGATAAAATAAAATTAAATTGAGTGGTCATAATGACACTAAATATAAAGTTGGATGATTATGGTGAAACAAAATCAAATTGGACGGTCATAGTGACACCAAGTGTAAAATTGGGTAGTCGTTGATGTATTTAACCCATTATTTATATGCAAGATGCCTAAATTCAAAACTAGTCGCCTTAAATAAAAATAGACTGATTTCTCATCATCATCATCAATACAAACATTTGTATATAGGGTAAGAAAAATATTATGTCTCATCACAACAAGACAACTAATTATTTCACCCAGCATCGGCTCAAATTGAGTATCACTACAACACACTCCATCACTTTGCCAATCATAAGAAACTGAATGCCATAGCATCGTCACTTCTCCAACCACGGTCACCAGATATTGAACACCAATCACTGCATTACCTCAGGTAAGTTGAACTTCAGAGGCAAATTTGTAAGACAGCTCTCTCAATATATCATTTGTATCACTTTCTTACCAAAGTCTTGTATGAATATTCACTTGAAAGATTATTGTTACGTCTCGTCCTACAAAGCTCTTAATATTGGCTACGTAACAATATCTACTTTTCATATTGAAGGTCTAGGCTAGAGGGCGATAACTTTTTATAATCATTTAATGTCACCTCAATCTAGGACAGTAGAGGTGCATGACATCGATGAGGTTGACGTGTCGATCATTATGATGTGGTCACGCATCATCCATCCAACGATAACCAACTCTCATTTTCTACTATAAAGGTTCTTGATGTCATTCACATATAACGCTAATTTAGACGTTGAATAGTGATTTGGCTAGTCAATTTTCTCTCTTCAAACCTCGTATCATACACATACTTGTGGCTCTCGTCCATTGTTCGTCTTATACCTGAATATAAAAGTTGACTAACTTGATCATCGAAATGTCCATGGCCACCTTCTCCATTATCGGAAAAGGCGACGTGCACCAACACTTTTCAAGTGTGTATGAGCTTAAAATGTGAACAAGAGTGGAGTCGAAATTTGTTGGTCACGCTGTCGAGCCAAAAATCGAGGTCAACAAAAAGGTTACGGAAAACATGAAAAATAATTTTTTTGAGTATGTGTTGTTAAAAATGAGGGTGGAAAAGAAGTGATTCTCAAATAATCAAAATAAAACAAGACTAAGAAAGCTAAAAAATCTCAATTTATCATCGACTTATTATTGCGGGTCCCCTCTCTATCGTCTTTTATGCATCAAGTCAAAAAATAGTGCAATTTTGAACGTCAGTTCAAAATATCAATTGCGAAACAGATTTAACTTAAATTAGATGGCCCGTATCTATCTCAATAATATACATGGCAAGTTTGGCACTTGGCAGCTGTATATATACTCTTGCAGCAGTCCCTCGTAACAGTTCACATTCTTAAATTTGTAGGGGACTAGGTGTACGAAAGTTGGCGAGGAATTGATGAAGTGTGACCAAGTAATACGTGTAGGTTTCTCTACAATTACAAATTTAGCCCCTGTTTGAAACCCATTTTTAGGTGAATAGAAATTTTGGAATAGTGATTGATGTGAGAATGTATGGTGGAAAAGTGATGAAAAGTTTTTGATTTGTGTGTAATATTATTTTATTTGGAGAATATGTGGTTGAAATGAAAAATGAAAAAGAGAAATAGAAATTAAAGAGAGTCAAACGGGGGCTTATAAGTCGTGGTCCTAGGCAATATAATTTGTCCTTTATTTTAGGTAAGTTTGTATGGCTAATTATGTTCGTCTACAAAACCACTTTCGTTTTGCGATAGTTCAGTCGGGTTAGCATAACTTTCTACACAATTTAATTCACGATTGTAAATGGACTAATCGCGCACGCGTCTTTCTATCTGCTTACTAATTCAGATTTAGGGACACGATTATGCACAATGCCATTGTATCCGAGGAGGGATTTCCCTAAATCGAACTTTACACCATAATTTATGAGTGGTGAGGGCAACAATGCTTTAAGAAACCCACCATATTTTCCAACAGATTTACCTCATAAATTGCCATAATTGATTTTGTTTTTATAATAGAAACTAATCTAGGAAAAGAGGAGAATAATTGTACATATCTTCTTGATAGTCTTGAAACATGCAGTTGGGAGAAAAATCAACAGAAGTAATGAAAGTAGGAGCCAATGTTTTTTTAAAAGAATTAGTCCGTAGTCCTTTGAGCTAAAATAATTGGCAAAAAAAGAAAATGAAAAGTTACCAAAGATGATTTTTGAAATGTTTAGTACAAAGAAAATAATTTTCAAACCTTTTTTGTCTAGCCGAGTGATCTCTTAATTACCATAGAAATTCGTAGTAGCTTATCAAACCAAATTGGTTTATTTTGTGTTGCTTTAGTTTTCGAATTACTAGTTTCTTCATAATTCTCAAACTGTTGATTTACGTGGAGCAAGAACTAAAACATATTTAAAAAGTTATGAGTTCTTCTGTACGTACATGACGGGTGTGAACCCCCACCAACAACTCACATAGGGGTGCCCATTCTGTACACGTAAAATTAAGAACTCAAAAGTTATTGAATTGGAGTAAGAATGAATACGAAAATCATTTTTGTGACTTGACTGTTGGAGACTAACTCAAATAAATAAATAATTATTTTCCTCCCTAATAGACTAAGGTTCAGAAAATAATAGGGGACGTTTTAAAGACTAATTTACATAAATAGATGCATTTCCAAACTCATATTATAAGATTTTAAATTGGGTGGTTCGAAGTTGAGTGAAATTTATTGTCCTGAAAACTATAGTACGAATTTTGTTACTTGGACAACTAACATGTATGAAGCCATGTGCAACTAATTTTTTTAATCGTGTCTCCTTTGGAAGTAAATTTTGTTCAGAGAGGTTGGTGATGATGGTGACTGCATAGTAGTGTTTATTTGTATCCACATATGTGTTATCATTCTACAATGAATATCACTGAATTGGTTTATGGACAAGGATGCCATAATTGAACCTCCTTTTACAATAAATAAATTTCCTCTCGAAAAATTACTCCAATAGTATATTTTGTTGAAGTCTTGCGCGGTAGAATTAATGACAGCCAAACTTCAACATTGACGTGGCACATAAAATATGAATAATGCTACACGTACAGATTTTCATTCACAAAAGTCCTACCGAATTTCAAAAATTCTGATGTGGCACTGCAAGATTCATTAATTCCTGACAGCCACCAACCGCCCCTTTTACCCACCCACCCAACCAACACAGCCACCCCTCTCCTTTTTATTATCTACCTGGTGGTTTTCTTATTTATTATCTCAAATTTTGAAATTATTACGTGAATGTTAAGCGAAGTCGAAATATTACATCCTTAACACCATTTCGAAGTACTCACGACTTAGTTTATCGCATTCTTAACCGCGTGTGAAACGGCCAACTGTAGCAAAAGTTACCACTCGTCGAAATAGACCGTTCCAAAATATATAAATATTTTTTCCTTGTTTTTATCTCAATTTTCGAGGTTATCATGGGATGTCAAACGAAATCGAAATCTCATATTCTTAACACCATTTCGAAGTACTCACGAGCTAGTTTATTACAACCCTAACCACGTGTGAAACGGTCATTCGTAACAAAAATTATTATTCGTCGAAATAGGCAGTTACAAAATATATAAATGTTTTTTTTCTTATTTTTATCTCAATTTTCGTGGTTATCATGGGATGTCAAACGAAATCGAAATCTCGTATCTTAACATCATTTAGAAGTACTCACGACCTAGTTTATCGCATTTTTAACCGCGTGCGAAACGACCAGCTGTAACAAAAGTTACCACTCGTCGAAATAGACCGTTCCAAAATATATAAATAAGAAAAAAACATTTATATATTTTAGAATGGCCTATTTCGACGAGTGGTAACTTTTGTTACGGTTGGCCGTTTCACACGCGGTTATAGTTATAATAAACTAACCCGTGAATACTTCGAAATGATGTTAAGATACGAGATTTCGATTTCGTTTGACATCCCGTGACAACCACGAAAATTGAGATAAAAATAATAAGAAAAAAACATTTATATATTTTAGAACGGCCTATTTCGACGAATGGTAACTTTTGTTACGGTTGGCCGTTTCACACGCGGTTATGATTGTAATAAACTAACCCGTGAGTACTTCGAAATGATGTTAAGATACAAGATTTCGATTTCGTTTGACATCCCGTGATAACCTCGAAAATTGAGATAAAAACAAGGAAAAAATATTTATATATTTTCGAACGGTCTATTTCGACGAGTGGTAACTTTTGTTACGGTTGGTCATTTCGCACGCGGTTAAGAATGCGATAAACTAGGTCGTGAGTACTTCTAAATGATGTTAAGATACGAAATTTCGATTTCGTTTGACATCCCATGATAACCACGAAAATTGAGATAAAAATAAGAAAAAAAATATTTATATATTTTGGAACTGCCTATTTCGACGAATGATAATTTTTGTTACGATTGGCCGTTTCACACGTGGTTAGGGTTGTAATAAACTAGCTCGTGAGTACTTCGAAATGGTGTTAAGAATATGAGATTTCGATTTCGTTTGACATCCCGTGATAACCTCGAAAATTGAGATAAAAACAAGGAAAAAATATTTATATATTTTGGAACGGTCTATTTCGACGAGTGGTAACTTTTGCTACGGTTGGCCGTTTCACACGCGGTTAAAAATGCGATAAACTAGGTCGTGAGTACTTCGAAATGATTTTAAGGATATAATATTTCGACTTCGTTTAACATTCACGTAATAATTTCGACATTTGAGATAATAAATAAGAAAACCACCAGGTAGATAATAAAAAAGGGAGGGGTGGCTGTGTTGGTTGGGTGGGTGGGTAAAAGGGGCGGTTGGTGGCTGTCAGGAATTAATGAATCTTGCAGTGCCACATCAGAATTTTCGAAATTCGGTAGGACTTCTGTGAATGAAAATCTGTACGCGTAGCATTATTCATAAAATATTCACACCACATATTTTTATAAATACGTGATATTTTAATTACATTAAAGGTCATTGACTTTTATTTATTATCACATTTATTTTATTAATTTTTTTCTTCATCAAACTTTTATCTACTCTATATTAGGGATGGTAAAAAAGTTTGTCGGTTCGAGCTCAACTCGGACTCGATTACAACGAGCAGAGCCTCATTTTTTTGGCCGGGCTTTGCTTGGTTCGACTCGGACCCAAAAAAGCTCGGCTCAAAAAGCTTGAGTTGAGCTCGAGCTTTTTTATTTAATTTATAGTACGTATAAACCGCACAAATTTTAAATTTTTAAGTAAAAAATGTAGTTTTGACATTAAAAAAAATCGAGTTGGCCCGGGCTCGGTTCGGCATCATTTTTTTTGACCGGGCTCGGCTCGGCTCGGGCCAAAAAAAGCTCGAGTCGAGCTTGAACTTTTTTTTTTCAGTTTGGGCTCAGCTCGACTCGTTGACATAGCTACTCTATATTAAAGGAATTTTTGAGAGAAACCATAGAATAAGAATGCGATGAAAAAAAGTTTGAGACATAAATTTGATAATATGTAACACTTATGAGCTTTCATACAATTAAAATGTAGTCTAGTTATTAAAAAAAATATTTAGCCTTTTCATAAAAGGTGGAAAAGACTTTATATATATATATATATATATTTAAAATAATCCACTTTATATAAATGGCCAAAATAGAACATAATACAAACAAACAAACAAACACACTCCATCGTAAATAGAATTATACAGATAAGGAATACAATGAAACGCAGGAGTAGACTTCATTTATTCTAATCGGCATAGTACAATGACCCTCCGAACCCTAGTCAATTTTGGAGTTGCATGACTTAAAACACATATCAAGTCGAGCAAAAATCATGCGTATTAATCACTAAACGTTGTTTTTGTTAATCTTGATACACACCTTTCTTGCTCCAAATCGTCATGACCGGTACTGTCTAAGAACACTCCAGAATGAGGAAGAAAAAGGAAAGAAGGGAGAGAGGGGTTAAATGCATGCAACTTCTTGACTGAATAAATTTATTAATAGAATAACATCATCATCTTCTTTCCTAGAGCTTTACCACCTCTGGAATATGCACTGGGTACTTGTGAATGCAATCGGCCCAGGGTTCTTCTGGTGGACCCTTTATGGTTCGATTGCACTTCCAAACTGCACTGTTACACTTGAATCCACTTCCGAATGCAATCTGCCAAATGCGATCGCCCTTTTTCATTCTTCCTTTGGCCTCAATATAGCTCAATTCATACCACAATGAGGAAGAAGAAGTATTCCCAAACCTATACAGTGTCATTCTTGACGCCTCCACGTGCTCGGCTGAGAGATCGAGGTTCTTCTGCAGCTCATCAATCACCGCTCGTCCCCCGGCATGGATACAGAAGTGCTCAAAGGCCTGCTTGAAGTCTGGAATATATGGCTTCAACTTTGAGTTGAAAACTTTTTTACCAACTAGAGCCAAAAGAAAGAGAAGTTGTTCTGATGCAGGAAGAACGAGAGGGCCAATTGTAGTGATATTAGACTTTAAGGCCTCCCCAGCTATTGCCATGAGATCTATGGACAAATTTATCCCCACGTGACCTTCAGGATCTTCCTCCTGAGAGACACATTTGTAAGATTTATCGTCTGCACCTTTATGGGTTCTAACCACATGGACTAAACGATATTTGGCTCGTGAACTAACGGACCACTTGTTTGATAAAAGAATGGCGGCTCCACCCATTCTGAACAAGCAGTTGGGCAGAAGCATAGCCCTTTCTTTTCCAAGATAGGAATTTGGTGTGAGAATTTCAGTGCTTATAACCACAGCATTTGAGTTGGGGTGAACTTGAAGAAGATCCTTGGCTAAATCTACAGATATTAAACCTGCACTACATCCCATTCCCGATAGGTTAAAGCTCTTTATGTTGCTTCTCATTTTGTATTTGTTAATTACCATGGCTGATAAAGATGGAGTTGGAGAAAAGAGGCTGCAATTTACAACCAGTATATCTATATCTTTTGGCTTAATTCTTGTCTTCTGCAAAAGTGAATCCATGCATGAGAAAATAACAAGTTCAGCTTCTTCTTTTGCAAGTTCCATGGTTGTAACTGGTGGGATATAATGTATGGCTGGAGGCAAACTGGTTTCTTCGCCCAAACCGGACCGCTCCAACATTTTCATTTGAAAATGCACACTCTTAGGCTCTGTTGGTAATGCCAGTCTTGCATGTTCCATAAAACCTGTAGGGAAAATATACTTTACACATCAATGAACACAGCAAAAATAAACTAGTAGAAGAGAGATTACACAATTAAGCATTTAATCAAACCTGCAAAGGAGACTCGAAAGCATTGTGGAGGCTTAAACAAAGCATAATCTACGAGATACACTGTTCTTGGCCTTGACATGAGGAAGTAGGTAGCAATATAGATGATGAGAAATGAAGAACAGATGATTTGGACAAGGGTGAAATGGAGTGAGTTCCATAGGCTTATGATTTCTTCTGGATTTGAACGAAGGGCTTCAAGAAAAAGAGCAATCATTATAGGAATCAGCAAGAAAGTAAGAATGTTGTTTACTAGGTATTGATATCCTAGTTTCACATACTTGAGCTTGACGGATTGAGAGAATTCCTGATGTTTGGGAGGCATTCTGGATCTCTTTTTGCTTTTTCGGGGGATTGGCTATGTGTGTGTGTTAGAGTGAATTGAATGGGGATATAAAGACTTTGAAAACAAGTCTCAGGTTGGCAGATGAGATGATTAAATGGAGGAGTAATGTCACTTAGGGTCGTTTGATGGCCATGGTGGAAAATTGATGAAAAGAAAATGTTTTATAGGGAATTGATTTTCTTAGAAAATGTTTTACTGAGAATTGTAATTAGGGTGTGTTTGAGTCACATTATTTTGAAATAACATATTGATAGAAAATGTGTGGTTGAAAAGGAAGGAAAAGTTATTGATATGATGTAAAATATTATTTTAATGAAGAATGTGTGGTTGAAAATGAGTAGAAAAATGAAAATGAAAATGAAAATTTTAACGTGGCTCAAACATGGGCTTGTGTTTGATTAATATAATTTTTCATGGAAAATGTTAAAAATTTGGTGTCCATTTGACTTCGTTTTTTATGGAATTTGTCCATTAAAGTGATAATTTTTTCTACTATTGAGTCTAAAATTTGTTCTCATTGTCAAGAAAAAATTGAAAAAAAAAAATTACCATACCGAATATCATTCGTTTGACTTTATTTTGCGTGAAAGTTGTCGATAAAAGTGAATTTTTTTTACCATTGTATCTAGAATTTGTTCACATTGCAAAAACAAAAAGGTGGAAAATGTTTTCCCACCTATTAGGTGAAAAAATATTTTTCATCATTTGTGCATCAAAGGGTTGTACCTAGAAAAAGGGAGGAAAACATTTTTCGTAGAAAATTTCGCATATCAAACAGTCAAGAAAGTGAAAGTAGGAAAATATTTTCCTACTTTCATGGAAAACTCCGCTAATCAAACGGACCCTTATATTTTGGACCTCGAATTTAGATAACTGTCTTAAGTACAAAATTTCGATTAATAATGATATTGTTTGTTAGGTAGATCACGAGTTTGGACGACAAACAAGGTAATAGTGCGAGGTCGAGAAAAAGGTCAAGAAGATGGAACAGTGAAACCGAGGGGGGGAAAAAAGGAGTAAATTCGAGTTGGGGACCAAAGTGACCAACTTTGGAAGTTCAAGGACCGAAATGAAAAAAATTAAAAATCAGAAACTTTGGGTGCAAAAACAGAATTCTGGCCAATGTTTAGTGCTATTACCCATATGAGGGGAATCATGTTGTATATTCATTGAAGAGCTTCTATCACCTCCTCTCCTATATGGTGGGCGACTCTAAATTTTATTCTGTCTGATTTTATTTTTATTTTTTTGTATTAGTATAAAGATCGACTTTGAAGTCAAAATTTTGAAAAGGATAGATGATGATTATGATGGTGCTAAAAAAGTGTCGACCTATTTAAAATGTCTTAATGTACCTATTGATTCCAATCTCCAACAATTTTACGTTTAAAAAAACAAAACAAAAAAAGGTGAAAACGTAGATTATTGAACATTCTTTCATATTAATTTCGGGTTTAAAAAAGTTCACTTAACAAAAGTTTTACTATTTGTGACGATTAACTGGTAATTCTAAACAAAAATTACATATGGAAGCTTTCACAATGTTGCTGACAGAAGGATACTTCTAATTGAAAATGGATCTATGAATCAATCTTTTGAAAAACAGCAGCCACGGGCATCAATTTTAATGAGAGGTCAATGACCTATTATTTTTCCTTTTTAACTTTTATTTGCAATCACATTGAAATAGAAAATATTCTAAAGTAAAGTAGTGGGTTAATTGGGTGAGTGCAACACCTGTTCTAGTATTGTACATTTTAGTGTACAGCTGTCTTTCCTTGCGGGACAATGCATCAGGCTTCTTCATTCAAAGGCTAGTATGTTAGAACGGCGCATTGATTTCTATTTAGAAAGCCACGTGTCACGTGACTAGTTTTCTTACCCTCGAACAACTAGACACTATGCAGTCTTAACGTTCACAATTTTCGTCCCTCACGAGAAATCGTTAAGTCGGCATTTCAACACACACGAATAATCTAACCAAGTAGGCTAAATTACTACAACTTTGAGTAGATGATTTGAAGTAAGGAAAATATAGAAACAAGTAATGTTGGGGAAAATTCTCTCTTTATAAAGATAACTTTAATCCCACAAATCCCATGAATTAAATTTAAAAATGAGACTATTTCTCTATTTATAGGAAAAAACCTTACAAGTGTTTTGGAAGCTGGAGTCAATGGCCAAGATCAATCTTCATCCAATGGTCCCCATTGAATACAAGTTGTCTTAAACCTCATAAGACCACAAGGAAGCAAAATTGGAATTTACTTCATTGCAAGTGTCATATCTCTACAATTCCCACATGCAAGTATACATGTCTATTTCATAGTGGCAAAATTGACATTTGCTTCCTTCTTGGCATTATATCTCTTGCAAGAGGCATAAGTGGCCAATTTGAACAAGATGTACCCAAAATATCCAATAGCAGCCCATGGTATTTCTCCCCTAGAAACCACTTTGATATGCTGGAAAAACTGCTCATGTCATGTAGCCTGCAACCTGTGTACTTGTTGTGCTGCCTGGATCCTGCCGTGACCCCAGTCTATGTCCTACCATGTCCTGGGTGCTGCTTGCGATGTCTGCTTGCGTTGCAACCGTGTTACCATGCCTGTCTACACATCCGAATTTCCTAGATACGACCTGGACATGACACCGCCACCATGGACATCAGTCATCTTCCCACCAAATTAGGCGACTTCTTCATCGACATGTACCTCTGAAGTTTAGACCGAATTAACCATAGGTCTATTTCATTTTCTCACTTTGTGCCTGACATTCATGTGTCATGCTAGATCTCAAGTCATTACCTTATGATCCATAACACTCTCCCCCACCTAATCGGCTAACGTCCTCATAGTAGAACGTGTTTGGAATTTCTTCTTGCGACTCATGCCTTGCATTGTCCTCCTCGTCAATGGGTTTGAATGTTTTTTCTTCTTGCAGCACCATTCTCTCGATGGATGGGTGTCCACAGTGCCCCATGCACCTCTTCCCGTTTCAACCTCTTACATGCCACGCTCGACACCAACCTTCATCCCTAGCACCACTGCTTTGGTTCCTCGGATGGACGACTCATCTGGTCGTAGCGTCCCTACGCTTTTCGAATACTTGAATATCAATGCTCCCATTTTTGGAATCCTTTGACAACGATTCATCAATTTCCTGCTTCGGTAGTTCCCCCGGTAACTCCGCGACCATCACATCTTTATCATCCTCCAAGACTTCAGCTAACTTCATCCCCGATAATTGTCGTGTTTCCGTCCTTACGGAAATGTCTTCGGCACTCATAGCATTAAGAATTGAAATGAATTCAACTGAACTTCTTCCTCATCTTTGCTATCTACGACATCTGATTTGCTCACCGAGATGTGTGCCAATAATCCTCAATTAGGATAATCCCTCATGAGACGTGGTCCTTGACAAACAAAGCAACTATGGGGAGTAAAATTACTTATCTTCGTATCGTCATACTCCTTTTGCCAAGAAGCTTGTTTGTTGACATCGTACTTGTAATCCTCCTTGGGATTTGACCTCCAATCCGGCTTACCCCATTGCATGGCCTTCCTAGAGTCTTCACCATATTCCCCAAAATTCCCTTTGGCGGGTTTGATGTTTCTAGCTTCTGACTCGGCACTTTCCTCAAACTGTGTCAAGGATTCATCTACCATAATAGATTCTTCTATGATTTTGACTCCGCGACGTTACAACTCACGTCGCACCCAACTAATACATCCATTTAGGAAACAAAATAGTAAGTCCTCCTCCGGCATGCTTGGGATTTAAAGCATAAGGGTCGTGAACTCTTTAACATAGTCACGAATTGTTCTCGTATAGTTCAACATCATCAATTTCTTGCGAGCCTCATAGACTACGTTTTTTTGGATAAAATTGCCTTTTGAGCTCCCTTTTGAACACATCCCATATGTCAATTTTGCAAGCTCGTCGTGCAATTTCACCATGCTTACGACGCCACCATAACATCGCATCATCTGAGAAATACATTGAAGCGGTCCGTACCTTGATGGATTCATCCACAAAATTTACGCATTCAAAGTAAACCTCCATTTGCCATAGAAAGTTTTCCACATCTTTGGAATCCCGTCACCCATCATAATTTTTAGGTTTAGGGTACTCGATCCTTGGAGCAACAATACTAGTATGGCACCTCCGTTTGTACTAGCGGTGTCCTTGCTCATTCTTTCCATCATCCCGGCCAATTAGTTTACTTGGCCTTGTATGGCGGAAACGACATCTAAAACTTTGGTTTGGAATCTACCAAAATCTTCCATCATCCCGGCTTGTCCAGCCACCACGGCATGGACATCATCTTTTACCGTTTGGACATCATTTTCCAATGATGCACGTACATCCATCACCTCTTGGACATTAGATTGGAGAGTTTATAGCTTTTCAATGGAGTGTGCCTCCAAGGAGTTTTCAAGAGATTCGACCCGATCACCCATATTTGCGATGATTGGATCAAGTTTGCCCTTCATGGCAATTGCTTCCCGAGTCTTACTTTTTCTTCTTGTTTTCTTCGCTTCAATTAGGGCAACACCACGATCCATTTCCTCAATCTCAATAGTTTGTTGAGAATCTGCCATGATAACAGCTTACCAACAAGGCTCTGATACCACCTGTCACGAGACTAGTTTTCTTACACTCGAATAACCAGACACCATACGACCTTAACGCTCAAAATTCTCGTCCCTCACGAGAAAACGTTAAGTCAGTCTTTCAACACACACGAATAATCTAACCAAGTAAGTTAAATTACTACAACTTTGAGTAGAAGATTTGAAGTAAGAAAAATATGAAAACAAGTAATGTTGGAAAAAAATCTCTCTTTATAAAGATAACTTTAATCTCATGAATTAAATTTACAAATAAGACTACTTCTCTATTCATAGGGGGAAAAAACCTTGTAATTGTTTTGGAATCAATGGCCAAGATCAATCTTCATCAAAGGATTGGATGCAAGTTGCCTTAAACCTCTTAAGACCATAAGGAAAAAAAGTTGAAATTTGATTCATTGCAAGTGGCATGTCTCTATAATTCCCACATGCAAGTAGACATGTCCCTTTCATAGTGGCAAAATTGTCTTTGTATCATCCTTGGCATTATATCTCTTGCAATAGGCATAAGTGGCCAACTTGAACAAGATGTCCCCAAAATATCCAGCAGCAGCCCATGGTATTTCTCTAGAAAACCACTTTAACGTGCTAGAAAAAATGTCCATATCATGCAGCATGTAGCATGTATGCTTGATGTGCTGCATGTATCTTGTCGTGACTTCAGTCTGTTTTATACCATCTCTTGAGTGTGTCCTGGGTGCTACCACAATCTGCCTATGATGTCTGTCTGCGTTACAGCTGTGTCGCCATGCCTGCAGCACACTCAAATTTTCTAAACACGACTTGGACATGACGCCGCCACCATGGACATCAGCCATCTCCCCACCAAATTAGGTGACTCCCTCATCGCCATGTACCTCTGAAGCTTAGACCGAATTAACTATAGGTCTACTTCATTTCCCACTGAGTGCCATGACATTCCCGGGACATGCTAGATCTCTAGTCATTACGTTGTGATCCATAACATACGTGATATTGATAAAAGTTGATAAACTCACAAAAGACTTGTTAGTCTCTGAAATGTATGATTCAAAAATGAATAAAAATTGTGAGTCCAATGCAATGTTGTCAAAATCGGCCCGCCCGGTAAAATCGGGACAAATCATGTCTGATTTTTTATCATTGACAAAACCGTTTAAAATCCGTTGAACCGGCCAGTTCAACCGTAACCCAATGAACCGGTTGCGATTTTAGGCGGTTTTCACAAAAAAAAAATGGATTTAAGAATTTTTATCTTCATGAATGGGCTTTTTAATTTACAATTCAATGGCCCATGGAAAATTAACGGATGTCATGCTCATTTTATAGATGCATTTCTCTCCGAAGGTTTCAAAGACTTCCAATGTGGGATTGTACCTTTTATATATGTTCTTAACTCCAATGGTTTCATAAACTTCCAATGTGGGATAGTAACAAAACAAAAAAAATGTTAAAATGCCTATCAAAATCATTTTCAAATGTATGTCTAATTGACTAATTTGATTTTGAATCACAACTAGTTAAATTGTAATATTCACTTTCATTATTTCATTTATTTAATTTTCAAATTTAACATAAATTGCACTTAATTATTAATATATTAATGTTAGATATCATTTTCTATAAGTTTAAACTATTTTAATTTAACAAAATAAACTATTTTAACATATTGATTTTTTATTTTTGAAGTATCGAGACTAATTGTACGATAATGAATCTAATTAATAAAGATAGATTTACTTTAAATTATTAATATGAAAATTTTAAAAAAATAATATTGTTTTCATAGTATTTTATTATTTTTGTATATATTTATTGCATCCGATTCGATCCCGATAAACCTTTTGACCCTTCAATTTTTTCAGGTCAATTTTCAAAACATTGGTCCAATGAGTAAGTGGTTAAAAATAAAGTTTAATTCACTTTTTAATAAACACAAGCTTTACCGATGCTAAATCTAGCTATAAGTCTAATTTGATATGTTTGGTATATAATATATAATTTACTCTCCTTTTCTCTTATCGATACAATAATTATTCATTGGATCTTGTTACTTGTACATAAAATTTATATAATGGATTACATAATGTGATGTGACGGGAAAAAATTGGGTGAAAAAATTGATCGTGTTTTAAATTGACAAACGGTAGAATGTCATGTGTTATTATTTAATTCATTATGTAAATCTTGATATGCATATTTAAGAAAAATATTAGTTCGTATGCATATATATAAATCTTTACCAAGAAGATTGCGACGGTGAACACCTAACTCATATACCTTTTTTGACGTGTTTTTTTATCCTTCCATATATATTTATCATGAAAAATATATTGAAATAAATAACCCTCAATTTGTTTGTAGTACTAAGAATTAACGTTTTCTGTTCAAATTTCAAAAAACAAGGAATTATGCATTATTATCAATAATCGATCGGAGATTGGTTGTTATCCATCACGTGCTCTGGGCTCACAAGTTTTATTATTTTTACAAGCAATTATTATGTTACAATAAGTGAGGAATGTCATTGTTCTGGTTTGAATTATATTGTCATAAATCAACTTCAGTTGATTACACAAGTTCAGAATATTTTAGAGCTACGACTATGCTTGGGTACTTGTTAATAGGGTTTTTTAAATACTTTGGTCAAGAAATAATTTTGATGAAATCGCTTTTATCCACAAATTTTGTAAAATTCCTGAGTATTTATAAACACAAAAGTTTACCAACAGTCGTTCATTAAAAAAAAAAAAAAATTGGAAAAGCAAGTAGGCCAGTGCCAGGCCCATATGTTGGTTGCAACCCAGAATTCATGACGGGATTCAAGAGCCGTTAGATGCATTTTAAGTAGTTAACTCTGCCTTGCCTAATGTTTTCCTTATCATGCACACTGCACATTCAAGCTGGAGTGTGAGCGTGAATGAAAACCAAGCTTGGTTCGTAACAACTGAAACGCGTCATTAGGCATTAGATTGGAAAAGTTAACAGCAGGTTGAGAAGATGATGAAATGTACCGAGCAACAAGAGTCCCCATTGCAACTTTCTCTCGAACCAAGTTGTAGTCGAGCTCGATGTGTTTCAAACAAGCATGAAAAATTGGATTAACAAACATATGAAGGGCACTAGTATTGTCACAAAACAGTTGAGGTGGATATCTCGCAATAAAAATGTTAACCAGGTTAACTTTGATGGTGTGAAAGCCACTGAACGATACTCCGCTACGGTAGTTGAGCGAGCCACTTTCAGTTGCTTTCTCGAGCACTAATAAATACAGTTAGCCCAAATACTTCTAGTAGTAGGACAACCTGCCAATCGCTGTCGTTAAGCCCCTAAAATGAGATGGGGCTTGTTGCAAGATAGCGTAGAGCCAAGTGTTGTGTACCATGAAAATATCGAAGTCTTCATTTGACACCCTTCAAGTGAACCATCTTTGGATTGCTAAAATATCGACACACCCGATTCACGATATGAATAATGTCTGGTCGTGCAATGGTTAAGTATTGCAAAGCACCGACAGTACTTCGAAAATTGGCAGCCTTGTAGCATCTACTGGGTCATTTTCGAACGAAGTGGGCTGGTCTTTTAAGTGTTTAAGGCGTGGCAATGGAGTTGTTGTCCATCATTTTTGTTTGTTGAAGCAGGTCATGAGTGTGCTTGTGTTGAGAAAGGAATAAGCTGCATTCACATGCTTGATTTCGATTCCAAGAAAATAGTGCAAAGGCCCAAGATCTTTAATTGCAAATTTTTGACACAAAACAATTGCAATAAAGTTGTCATTATTACCAGCAACAAGAATGCCATCAACGTAAATAGGAAGAACTACAGTGACAAAAGTAGTATGAGACAAACAGTGAGGAGTCGCCTTGCTGCAATAAAACCCAAGGTGAAGCAAGAATTGAAAGAGGAGATCAAACCAAGCTCGCAGCACTTGTTCAAAACCATAGCAACACTTGTTCTAAACCATATAAGGATTTATTTAATAAGCAAATACTCTCAAGATAATTAGTATCAATAAACCTTGGAGGTTGCTCCATTCTATTTTAGCTGCTGTTGGGCTGTGATGCCAATCCAATCCATTTTGGGGCAATGACGATATCTTGAGCTTGGCCCATGTCAATTCAAAGTGGAAATTACACAAAACAAGAGTTTTTAAGATTCAATTTCAAAGTTCAAATATTAGGTTTCACTTTTCAAAAATTAGATATTTCATTTTTAAATATTAATATTAATTATATAATTTTAATTACAAACCCTAATCAAAACATTTTCCTCCTTTTCTCTCGTCTCACCGTCTTCCCTCTCCTCCCTCTCTTCTCTTTGCACTCCGCAGAGGATACCTGCGCATAGCGGACTGGGATGCGGTGGCAGCCATCGTCAACATGCGCTTCTCCGATGCACCCATTCCCAAGACCTCGGCTCAGTGCTGCCACAAGATAGAGAAACTCCACCAACGCTATCGTGCTGAGAAGCAACGGTCTCTTTCCTATCCATACCCAATAGCGATCGACTTTTCCAGCGCCGCTATGCATAATATGGCAATGAGTCAATAGGCCGACCCTCATGCTCGGTGATGATGGCATCGTTAACATCGATCAATTCTTCCAATGATCATCCCTCCGTTGCAAAAAATAGGTTTTTCGTTTCTTTTTCTTATTCTGATTTTGTGGTGGTCCAAGTTGGAGGTTTATTTGTAGGTATTGAAAGTGTTGATGGTTGTGGTGGGTTTAGGGATTTTGTTGGTGGTAGTGGTCTAGTATGGTAGAGGTGGATGAGATGATGGATTTTAACAAGCCTTGGTGGTAGTTATTGGTGCGGGCGGTGGTGGCTGCTGATGTAGGCGATGATTGTGTAGTTGTGGTTGGTTGGAGTGGTAGGTAGAGGTTGAGGTAGATCTGGCACTGTTTGTGGTGGATCTAGCGTTGGTGAGGTGGTGAACGTGCGGTGGTTAGGTTTAGGTTCTATGGTGTTGTGTTCGATGATTGGGTGCGGTTGTGTGGTTGGGGTGCTATGTGTAGTGGTGTTGACCAGTGATTAGGTGCGTTGACGATGGGCTCAGATTATCCTTGTGGTGGTGGTGGTCTGTGAAATTTGCAAGCGAAACAAATTTGTGGTATGTTTTGGTAAGGATGTGTAGTGGTGGTGGTGGTGGTTCTGGCGGTGACGGTGGCGTTGGTGTTGGTGTTGCTAAGGCAGATGTGAGGTGGAAAAATCCTCTAGAATTACAAATGATTAATGTATAATCAAATGATTACAAATGGTAATACAATACTTCCCTTTTTTATCAAATGAAATATTTAAAATATGAAAAATATAAGAAAGTTTGTAATCTTCCTGGCCGTGTATTCTTGTTCTCCTCTTTTGCTTTTTCCTCCTTTTATAGGAGGAAATACACATACATCATGTATTTCATGTCTTGTCAATTGGAGTTCCAAACTAAAGAAATACACTTATTGGTGTAATTAGATTGGCTGTCGAGCTCGATTTGTCAGGTCATTATGAGTTAAACTTATAAGTGGTCCCCAATAATTAATAAATTACTTAGGGGATGAAGCTAAAGTGTTTGATTGAAGAATTATGTGAACGCTGATATAAGACCTTTCCACGTGCATTTTGTTAATTGGTGGACTATATAATTTGTCAGTGATCTTCAATCATTATGTTTTCTTTAGCCTCGATATACTACATAAACTTTTTGTGCAAACCAAACTATAGTCGAGCTGACCTTACTTCACCGAACTCACATTTGTACATGCTCATCACATATAATAATCGGAATTAATCGATCTCGGAGGTCGGGTGTCAACAAATATTATTTAATTAAAATTAAAAATTAAAGATTTGTTGACAATTAATATTTAATTAAAAAATTTAAAGGGAAAAAAATTTGCTAATTTTTTAAAAAAGGATATTTCATTTTAGTATTTATCAATTTCAAATTCTTTATTTAAGAATATATAAAAAATTCAAATAAAAGGAAATTATTAAAATTAAATAAAAAAATTCAAATAAAAGGAAATTATTAAAATTAAATAAAGAATTTAAATATTATTTAATTAAATTTGAAAAAAATTAAAGATTTGTTTACACTGAATATTCAATTAAAAAATTTTAAGGCAAGAAAATTTGCTACTTCATTAAAAAGGAATATTTCATTTTTAATAATTATCAATTTCAAATTCTTTATTTAATTATATATATAATTCAAACAAAATGAAATTATTAAAATTAAATAAAGAATAAATATTATTTAATTGAATTAACCAAAAAAATTAACTATAGAACAAAATTAAATAAATAAAAAAATATTATTTATTATTGAAAAATTAAATTATTAAAAAAGTTTTTTTTTAAAAAAAAAAAGGGGGGGGGGGTGCGCGGGGATGGGGCCGAATGCTATAGTGGGCCTATTAACAGTTGGCCGACTAACAACTGACTGTTAAATAGTCGGCCATCTGTTTCGGCTGGCTGTTTAACAGTCGATGGTATTTTTGACTTTTGTTTGTAAATATTATGTTTTAACTTTCTCTCTCTCTCTTTTTTTTTTTTATTGTATTAATGAGCCAAAGGCCCATATGGAAATATGGTCCATTCAATTGCCAATTTCCCACTATTTCCTCATTTTTGTAGAGTTGCTTTATTTTCAGCTTTTGTATAATGTGTATTCTCGTATATTTTTTGGTATATTGGATGTTAGTCTTGATTTAAAACAAACCCTAAGAAGATTTTTGAAGTCTAACTTGCGTGTTTATGTGACTAAGAAAAGAAAAAAACAAGCAGACCAAAAATATAAAATAAATACAATGCAGGATTCTTATCAACTCAACATCATATAGTCAAATTGACGGTTGAATAAGAGGTTAATTGGATTACAAAAAAGACAACACTCCAATTGACGGGCAATTGAACAATGGCAAAAGAAAGAAAGAATGAAGACAAGAAGAAATGTCAAAATGAAGAACAAAATTAGGGTACAAAGCTAAAAGGGCCTAAACTTTATTGAATCCAGAAGTCAGATAGGCTCAAACATTTCTCTTTTTCAGAGTCAAACCCTATCTACTTTTAAGCCACTTTTGGAACAAAATCCGACGACCAAAATATCTTCTTCTGGGGTTAATTTATACACTTTCGAAGTCTGTTCCAAAGTTCAAACTCTAATGAATAGGCGATTCTTCCCTACATTGCCGCGTTAATTTACACGAACCCTACATAAAATTATGTGTAAAATGTTTCTTAGTCCCTTTAGATTTTTTACGTGCATAGTAATTTAATAATTTATTCCCAACGGAAAATTAATTGACCAGCTGGCAAAGACGTGGCAGTTCCTTGATTTTAAATATATGGAAAGATTATTATAATTCAATAATTAGTGATTTATTAAAAATTGTTTTAGATTATTTTTATAATAATTCCCTAAAAGAATTATATTCATTTTTGCATTTTGAATACAAAGATTTCTACGAGGTTTCACTTTACTAAAGCTCTACGGTCAGTACAAATTTGTATTCAGCTTGAGAAAAACCTATTAAAAGTGTGTTTGATGAATATTATTGAGAAAAAAAATAATGTATTTTAAATAATGATATCATGAGAAATATGTGATTAAAAAGTAAGAAAAAGTTATTAATATAATGAAAAATATTACTTTATTGAAGAATGTGTGGTTGAAAATGAGTTTTGAACAACTGTATTTTTAAATAATGTGTCAAACAGGGGCTAAGTGGAATTTGCTTTATTTCATTTATATCGAAATAACTATAGAATACGATATATAATAAATATTCAACCACTTTTGACGCGATGCCCTTATATAAATTTAATTTGTTGTTTCAACACATTCAAATGCATCACGGTCAAAATAAATTTGGTAATGGTATGTTTGCAACTTGTGCATTAATTTTAATGAAAACAAGAAAATGTTTGAAATGGACAGCGATTTATCAATTTTTTTAGAAATATCCATGCGTTTTGCCCCATCTTTTAAATAAAATGTGGGTGATTTTAATTGATGGCGCCTTAGGCTTAATTACAAGAACTTTTCTGGAGATCAAAGAAAAGTTAAAGAACATACCATTTTTGAATTTTCGCTTTTGACCCGAAAAATACACAATCAAAATGACTATTTGAAATACCCGTTAGAAATTTGTATAGAAAAGTGGCCGGTTCATAAATTTTCGCAAAACAAGTTGGTACAAACCTAGGTTTTGCAACATGTATTCCTCAATTATCATGATACTATAAATGTATGTGTGCACGTATTATATATTCTCTATAGTCGTTAGACAACAAAAATCTTTCTTAGCACCGTAGCGAGATTCCCGGTCAAATAACCTACCAGCTTCGACCGTCTCATGTTTTTTGCAAATCTATGTCTTATTCTTCATTTAAATTCCTACGTAAATCCTTTTAATTTAATCATTTCTGTGCAGAACCAATGTTTTGGAAATTATTAATAATGTCAAGTGAGAGAGAAAAACCAAACACAGGGTCAACTAATATATGTTGGATACCTAATCCCATTATTACTTCTACAATCAATTGATAATTCGCCCCTTTTGGTTGTCGTTATTTTTTTAAAAAAAACAATGTTTTGAATATCGATTTTTAGAATAATGTGTAGTTAAAAAGTAGGAAAAAGTTTTGAGTTTACGTGCAAAATATTTTATTGTGTGAATAT
The DNA here is from genome assembly GCA_019097785.1 of Fraxinus excelsior. Taxonomy (NCBI): domain Eukaryota; kingdom Viridiplantae; phylum Streptophyta; class Magnoliopsida; order Lamiales; family Oleaceae; genus Fraxinus; species Fraxinus excelsior. Next base: position 8,161,247 of record CM032626.1, read on the forward strand.
GGTTGAAAATAAATTTGTAAAAAAAAAAAAGTTCAAATAATGATTGTCAAACATGAGCTAAATATCTATAAAATGCTTAGCCGCCATTTGACCCCATTATTTACCATTGTTTGAGATTATAATTTTTGGAATGATATTTTTTTGAAGAATGTGTGGCTAAAAAATAAGAAATTGTTTAGAATTTACGTGCAGTATTATTTTATTGTAGAATGTATAATTGATAAGAAGAGATGAAAAAAATGAATCATAATTTTAATGGGGTTCGAACGGGGCTTAACATACTTGGCCACCCTTTGACTTTCATTGTCTTCTTCTAAAGTTTTACTTTTACAAGTTAAAGTATTAATTTTAAGTGTATATTTCTTAAGATGTACAAGTATTTTCTACTTATCAATCACTTATCTATTGAAAAGTATAATTTTAATTAAAAAAAAAAAAAAAAAAAAGGAAACCCAAACATAGGCTTAATACTTGATATTATGCGTCGTTTCAACATTTAATTAGGGGGTTTGATCATGATTGTATTGTGTGTTATTTATTATTTTTCGTCTCTACATTGACAATTTTTGAATACTCTACATATACATATAACACTCTACATATAGTGTCTTATTTCCTATACGTTTTTTCGACACATAAAAGACCCATCGTAGACATACGTAGTTTTAGTCCATGCTTTATTTGAGAAATTATAATGGAATTATAACCTAGAGGAGGTTATGGGTCCCAAACAATGCAAGTATATATATTGCAAATAATATTTAACTTTTGCTTAGAATTTACAATTTTTTCCAAATATGGCCTAGACTTCAATTGTAAATAATTATGCACGAATAACATTACTAGTTAATGGAACCCTAATTGGCTCTCCAATTAAACATCAGCACGCTATCTACAGTGCAAAAAGGCCTAATTGATATATGTTCCTATCGGTGGGGCCTCTCTTGCATGAGCACGACTCTCTCTCCTCTCTCTCTATAATGTATGTAAAACACAAAGCTGTCAATTCATACTCAAGTATTTGATCTGGTGTGTGTGTGGGTGTGAGAGAAAGAGAGAGGTTCTTAGAGAGGAGCATTGTGGCTAAAGGGTAATCATTTTTCAGTAGACGGCAATTATTCACTGGAAATCTCTAAAGAAAATTTCGGCTTTCTTCATCTTTATGTGGGTATATTCCAGCGATGTCATTTTCCGGCGGAAGAAGAGCAGTCGTGTACTCTTCTCTTATAGTACTTTTGATCATTTCGGTGCTTCATATTTGGGTCTTCAGTGAAAACAAAGCTGAAGCAATAAGAATTCTTCAAGAAAAGCCAATGGAGGAAGTAGAGAGAGAAACGCAAACAGTAGAATCTGCCAAGAATCAAACAGAAATCTTCCGGGAGTATTTCAATGCCAGACTTTCTGATCTCAACACTACTGAAAATGGTACATTCACTGATTCAAAGAGAAGAATACCCAGTTGCCCAGATCCTCTCCACAACAAGTAGAAGCTAATCAAGCTATGTTTATTTACCAGCCTTTTCTGTTAAGTTTTTGGCTATATTTTTCGTTAGAATTCACCCAAAATACCCACGTTTTTCTCATTATTATAGTGATGATATTTTGATGGTTCTAGTAATTTGAAGGGGGTAAACCGTGGCTATTTTGGTATTTCAAGATGCGTTTTTTTTCTTCCTTTCTTTTTCTTTTTTGCTTCAGATATCAAGAAATGAAGGTTCATGATGTATATAAAAGCGAGTTCTTGAATTTTACTGTCATTCGCTGGTCTTAATATTTATTGAATTAACGCATACATATAATTTGTTTATTATTTCTTCTAGTTGATTGATTATCATTAATTCATAATTCAAAACACAAATGATTCGGTTCAAACTTTAGTTCTTAAAGAACTAAAATACTAACCATTGATTAAAGGAGAAATCCCATGTCTTTTCATATACTGATTTTTCACAATATCAGTCTGAAAGATTGAAAAGTAAAAGAATGGATTCTGCATAACAATAAGATTTGGCTTTATGTCGAATTCAGACCCAGTTTACATTTTTGGTATTGCTTAAAAGAGGTTTTTCTACGGGCACAAATGTAGTAAATTTTTACTTTGCAGGGCATCGACATGTAACCTCATTTTCCCAGAAACAGGCAAGTTTAGATTCTGTACTGAGCACTTGTCTGCTAGTTCTAGTCTTCCAAAGCTCGAAACATATTTTGTTTAGAGTCTTACGTAAAAGGTAAAATTAACCTTTGCAGAAATAACCTTTTACAAAATTGTGTGATTGATGGGCTTCATTTTTATCGGTTGACTGTTTCATCAAAACATTATTTTGGCTTTACTGCTGTCTACTCATTTTAATTGCATTTATTATTATTATGGAGTAGGAATGTATTTTAGTACTCTTGGAGAGAGAGAGAGAGAGAGAGAGAGAGAGAGATTTGAATTCTGCGATTTTGGTACAAAAATTGGCACAGTTGAAGATTTTGAAGTCTGCAATTTGAGTAATTTCAGCTACGGAATTTTTCTGTTTGCAGAGAATTTGTATTAAAATGTAGGTAGGTGTAGGTGGGAATTAATTTGTTAAGGTACCAAGTTAAATTATCCCTTGTTTACTTATCAAACCACATATTAACCTATATTTGGCTTAAATAAAAATTAATTTTTTAGTAAGTTTTGATAAAAGTTAATAAAATGTGTGATTGAAAAGTTTTGAATCCCACAAAATGAATCGTTAAAATTAATTATTAATTTTAACTTGAATTTTAATCTAACTTTTTAGTTGAATTAAACATAGGCTAATATTTAAAAGAAATTTACATAGCGATCCTCCTACAAGAAAGAAATTAAAGAGCTTATACTTAAAAATAATATTTTTGTGTTTCAAAGGATAAAATCTCCAATTTGGAAGTCATGGATGGTAATTTTCCACGGCCAAGTGAAAAATTACAATATTCATAAATTTGGTGTCGATGAAAAGTAGTTTAATGTTTTTTTTTTTTTTTGTGTGAGGAATTATTATTAGATATGGTTTCTATTACATGCCATTACTATTTATACGAGTTTAAAACGTAAAGTTTGCATCAATAAATATGAAAAGTTGGGGATAATTATCTAGTCACTGGACTTTGTAAAAGGTTTCCAGAAAGTTGCTAAAAAAATTCTGTTAGTTATTGAACTTTAACAAATGTAATCTCATCCATCAGTGAGAACTTTAAAAGTTTTCACATTAGTCACTGAACTTTATAAAATATAATTCCATGCATCACTAAGTAATGGATATAAATATGTTTTGTAAAGTTTAGTGACTAACGAGGAAGCTTTTGAAGTTCAACGACCCTTTGAAAAACTTATGCAAAATTAAGTAGTAATTCAAGAAAAGTTGAAAAAAAAAAAATCTTTTAATGAGATTGACTTTTTGTACACACCCTCAAAACTCAAGTCTGAGGTCAGAAAAAGAAATATCCCCTACCAAAGGTTATCGATCTTATAAATATTTTAACTAGTATAGTTAAAGAATAAACCATATGTATCGATTCTCAATAGTTGCAAAGTCTGTAGTCAATAATTGCATTTTGTATAGACAATAATGATCTAATAATTGTACAATAATAGTATGTTTGTGACACAAAAGCTAATTAAAACGTGCTCTTCATATTCTATTCTCGTGTGTATTACAAGATAATCTACTAGTATAGACTGACACTAAACTAGTTCTTCGAATGTTAATCATTCGTAACGGTTCGAACATTTTAACATATGAATTGACTTATTTTAACTGATGTCCACCTTCACCTAAGTTACTAACACATAAATACATTAACAACCATGTTACATGTGTATCAACATTTACATCTTTATTGACATTATTCCATATGACAATATCATATCATTTGATTTCCCCAGCAATTTTTCACATGACTGTCCAGATTGTGACACATAAGGGTGATGTCAAGCAAGATGTACATCTAGAGATAACTCTATCAGTACAAGATTCCAAAAACTACCCCTTATACTAGATACATAATCATGTGATTTTGTACTAGAACCATGGCGAGGGTAGAAGTGTAGTTAACATAAAGAGGATAATTAACTGTAACCTTGTGAAGATTGATCTGTGTAGGTTGAATTATATTATATTTTCCTGTTCCAGTAAACTCTTTGTCCTGTGTTCCGTGAAAAGTGCATGCAGACAAAACACTGGACTGGTACTGAGTGAGAACAAAGTTAGAGGATTTTGTCAGGGGCATTTTGGACATATGCTATCATCACGTCTCAATCTCTGTAATTCTAATATTTCTATTTAAATTCTTTTTTCTTTTTTCCGTAGAGGCAAACACACCTTAATCTCGTTTTCTGGTGGGTTTGAATTTGAGAGGAAAAAGGGAAAGGAAAATGAGAAAGGGAGTGTAAATCGAGGTTAGAAAATAGTATCACGTATTGTGCGGCAGATGAAGTTTGATAATAAAGCTGTGGTGTGATAAGGCGATTTTTGTTTGCTAGTGTTTTGGAAAAGAATCAAATTGACCATATTTCTGTCTTCATTAATTGAGTTCATCGATGCATATTTAATTATATACACTATACTTGCATCATTATGCACACCTTGGGAAATATATTCACAATTTAATTAGAATTGTGCTTGGGGGGTTTTTTGGCAATTTTTTATTACTATGGGTCCCACATGGAAAACATTATGGGAAAGGGTTTTCTGTACATATAAGTTAATTGATTTAATTATTAGTAACTTATTTGTTACATTGAATTAAGTCTTAAATTATATAATTTAAGAAGGAAAAAGTACATGTGAGAAATCAATTATCTATATGCATGGGATTTTTCTATAAATTCACTAATTTATTTTATTTTTAAAGCGAAGTGTACTAATAAATAAGATAGTTTGACAAGAGAAGCAAGAATATTGACATTTCAGCAATGAACTCAAGCTTACTGCATAAGGGTAGGTTGACCTATGAACCACTTCCTTCTCGAGGCTTTCAAAAAGTTGTCGCATATGTCAATATTTATCAAATTTTTATGTCCAATGATTATTAGAGATGAAGAAGAAGAAGTTAATAAGATATTCAGCGAGCATCAAATTGATTAGTATATCTAAAGGATATATCTTCAATTTCGACTATAATTAGTATAGATAAATAATTCATAATTTGGTTCCCATTTATACTCAGGAACCAGCTATCTTTCACGTGCACACAACTTTATGTATGTGTATATACACAAGGACGGATTCAGAAAGTCAAGTGAGATAAGACGATCATTGACCATTAACCATTGCAATAGGAAAATTATTTAATAATATTACAAAAATTCTTCAATATAAATGTAAAAGTCATATACATATTAATACATAATAATTACTAATTATACTCCCTCATTTACGGGATAAATGAAATATAGATTCTTTTGCATCTTGATTCAAAATACATCTATCGTTGAAAATTCAACAATCCAAAATAACATGAAAAACAATACATTTTTTTGAATATATATATGTATGATCAAGTTTCAAGTTTGTACGAACTTAAGTGAAACAAAATAAAATTTATACGTAAAATATGATTAAGCAGTAAATACAAATTTCGAACATAAGCGAAGCAAAGTTTTTAAAATAATGATTTTTAAAACTATTTTCAACAAAAAAAGAGGGTATTTTTCGAACTCCTATAGATATAAAAAACATTATTTAGATTGCCTAAATTTAAATTTTACAAAATAAATTGATAAAATCTAACAGTAAAAGCATATATTATGCACAGTGTATAAAACCTTAATACATTTATAAATATTTAATGTAAAATTTTAAAGTCACATGCGATTGCAATGACTCGTCAGGTGTTGGATCCACCTCTACTTACGAGGGATTTGACATTCTAAAAATTGACTTTGGTCCTATACTAACACTCCTAGAAGGATAGCAGCGAGGAGCCTATGAATTTTATGACAAGATTGATAATGACGAAAAGCATGACGATGACACATAAGATGTAAAATTGGTTTTTTTACTAGTTGGAGGTCAGTTTGCACGTCTCTTCCTAAGTTTGTATTTTCTTTTTAGTTTTCACTTTTAATAAATATATTCTGCTTTTCCATTTTGTGCATTATATTAAGCTAGGTTGGACATTTTTGTTGACCATAATGTCCCAACAATTTTATACTTCTCTCTTCTTTAAAGGGTTGCACCGTGGAGTGTGACTTAAGATGAAGAATGATCACGTCTATGAAAAAAATACCCAAATGAACAAAAAATGAGCCCCGAAATTAGTGAGATTGTTATAGGCTTTCTAATTTGGTTTCTACTCTAGAAGGTTAATGAATTTTGTTGGACTCCACAGGAAATGGGCTTCCCATCCCAATTAGGATAGCGCTGTGTCTGCTAATGATGACCCAGAAGTGGGTAATGTTAATCTTGACAACTCGGGCCCATATTTTACTGGGCCTACTTATACGGGTTCATGTAGTAGCAATATCAAATTCGAGCCCAGTGTTAGTCCAACCAATGCTCGCTCACTCTTCACAACCCATGGTCCAAACTGGCGCCTCAGATTCTTTTGTTGGGCCTTGTTTAGAACATCAGTTGTCCAGGAAACTGTAAATCCGCTTCAAGCCTAAGCAACGAAGAGAAAAGCTTTGGGCCTCAAGGTTGAACAAAGTTGGGGTACTTACAAAAATACTCTTAAAATTAGGGATGTTTTGAAAAATCATATGAAAAGTTTTTAGGAAGTAAAAAATACTGTGTAAAATGAAAAAGTGACACAAATTCAAAAAAAAGTCACACATTCTCTCAAAAAGTGATACAAACTCAAAAAAGTGACAAATACCAAAATAGCACATTATTTCTTTTTTTTTTTTCTTAAAAAGTGTCAAAAACTTAAAAAGGTGGCAAAAAAACTAAAAAAAAGTGACACAATGTCACTTTTATAAAATTGACAACATTTTTGAATTACAAAAACACATCTCAGGTATAAAATAGTGCTGAATACATCACCCTCGGTTTAGATAACTAGAAAAATTAGAAGAAAAAACTTGGAACTCTCCATTAATCTTCTTGCTGGAAATTCAAGAAATACCAAGTAAATAATGTTACTTTCTTATAATATCAATCAAACACATGTTACCTTTTTACAAATCATTATCAATTGGTATTACTTATTTTCTTGATAATGCATCCCATATATCTCTTTTATACACTATTATTTTCTTTAGCCCAGGAGCTATATTTTAATACTGGTAGCTAGAGAAATGAAAATGTACACGGTAGATGTTGAGCAAATATGACATGAAGTTCTAGAATTTCTCATAAATCATTCAGACTTTTTAAAGCTAATCCATTAATTCACGAGAAAAAAAAACAGCTTAAGCAACCAGTAATTTTCAACTAACAAACAACCTACACATTATTAAATTTGTCTATTTATAGGACTCTAAACTATTGCTTCAGGTAACTATGTTGATACAATGAAACCCAAATTCAATTCCCACAAAAACAAGATATTCAACAGCATATGTTTGGTTCATCAAAAAGAGCAGTAGTTGACAATACTTCGAACACTGGAACTTTCACACGGCTCAGTTCAAGGCAAAGAAACCTTCCTCCCCGTTTAAGTACTCTGCCAAACACACCAAATGGAAAACAAGTTGTGAAGTATCATACAAAAATCATGGTATAATTCACACAAAAATATATTTGGAGCAATTAATCGAACACTTGATATGCACAATAATTGAAAGTAGGAATTTTTTCTCATGATTCTATGCTAAATCCAAATATTTCACAACCAATCCACAAACCCAACATCAACTAAGCCCATATTCCCAACAAAACTCAAAAAATTCCAACAATGAGCAAAAATTTAAGACAGAAGAAGAAAAGTTTTGAAACCCATAAAGTTGAGCCAATTTACCTTTGATTTCTTGAACTTCTTATGGATAAAGTGTAAATTCGTGGATGCATGATGTTGGAATATAATTAATCTTCAAAACCCACAATAATCTTTTTGTTTGAATCCTTTAGCTACCAATCTGACCTTATATTTATCAATTGATCCATCAGTCTTTAATTTTCTTTTGAAAATTCATTTACAACCTAACGGTTTGTTACCCGGTGGAAGATCTACCAACTCCCAAGTATGATTCTACATAATAGAATCAATTTCACTATTGATATCCCATTTCCAGAATGGAGCATCTGGACTAGACATTACTTCATCGAATGTTCAAGGTTCATTTTCTAACAAATAAGTTAAAAAACTAAGTTAAGAAATTGGACCAAAAGATGTAGACTTTTTGGTCCTTTTGCTACGTCTTGGTTCTTCATCACTTTGATGATGACCAATATATAAAGTGTTTGAGTTACTCCTCTTTACAAAGGTTGACATTTTAAGATGGAACTTCAAATCTTAACATGGTATCAGAGCATGCCTAGTTTTGCAATGTTGGGTGCACCCAATATCGATTTGTTCACAATTATTTGGCATGGTTCACGCTGTGCGTGAGGATGCGTATTAGAGTCTCACATTGGCTGATGATATTTACACGATCCACTTAATAAGGTGATGGTAATCCTCCCTTAACAAGCCGATTTTGTTAGGTTGAGTTAGACCCAGTATCCTTCCTAACAAATGGCAGGGTGTGAAATTATTATGCTTCTAGATTACACCAAAAACTACTCACTGCGTAAACACGAAATTGTTTTAGTTCATCCTTGTTCTGAATGGAGATAACCACTTTTGCTCTCTCAAGAGGAGGATTATGTGGCTTCTCTGCTGCATTCTCTAGAGAAGACTATAATGATGCATTGAGGTCTTTCCTTACAGTTTCTACAACAGCTTGCAAAACTTCTTCAGTTGAATGAGCCACTTGATGAAAACTTTTACCATCCACAGCTTTTACTCTCCATTTTGAATCTATAGGTGTGTTTGAGCCACATTATTTTGAAAAAAATGTAGTTTGGAATAATAGATTGATAGAGAATGTATGGTTGAAAAAGAAGGAAAAGTTATTAATGTGACGGAAATATTATTTTATTGAAAAATGTGTTGTTGAAAATGAGTAGAAGAATGAGAATAAAAATTTTAATGTATACTAAACATGGGACATATCTGTGTGTATATAAAGAAGTACCGACATAATCATTTATTCCTGATATACGTCATTTGGGAAAGTTTAGCGCTTATTTGATTTTAATTATTTGAGTGATTATTTGAATTTTTTTTTTTTAATTTACGATTGAAAATAATTTCTAAAGAAAAGTGATTTTCAAATACTTAAATTAAACAAAGACTTGTGCCCTACTTGACAACGGACAACCATTATTTTAAAATCTTTTTTGCTAAATATTTATTTTCAACTACATATTTACACTATAAAATATTTTGTACATAAATTCAAAATTTTTCCTACTTTTTGACCAGGCATTCTCCTGAAAATTCATATTCAAAACAATGTTTTTTGAAAATAATGACTATCAAACAATGGCTAAATTTGTTTTTAATTTAATAAATAACATTTTTGTTAGTGGAGGTGTAAGAACTTTTTGAAATTGGACAAACATGGATTCTTTTATGGAGATTTTTGCATTTTTATGCCAGGTGGATCCGCATTAATTTTAAGCTCTATCGAATATCTTTAGTTGATAGTTAACAAGTAATTGTTTGTAGCGTTAAATATTATTGTACAAGATAAAAGTTAAAATTTTAATCATTTCTTTATTCATATTATTCCTATTATCTAATTGGATTGTGTAGAGGTATATTTTAATTTTGCGAAGAGCATAATGATTGGGTCATATTATTCCTATTATCTAATTGGAGATTGTTATTTCTCCATATGGACTATGTAGATGCACTATTCAAGTATAAGATCACATCATATTGTTCGTTTAGCCCATAGAGTGATAAGATCATATCATAGATAATTCATTATTGAGATAATCCAACCTTTTGTTTAGGCAATACCATCCGCATAAAGGTATTTTAGACTTAGTCAAATCTAGTAGGTTGCGATTTCAACGTTTGGTAATAAAATCTTAACGATTTCAAGTTAACCTACTCACTATTAGGCCGCGATTAGGGTTTTTTGATATTTACAAGCTGGGCAATAGGTAACATCTCGTTAAGTGGATCTATTCGTGGGCCTTGTTTGATATCTTGGGCCTCGTGAACCATAGAGGCAATTTTTGCCCACCATAGATGCTAAGCTTCATTCTAACCTTAATTCCACATTCTCTTTTTTCAAAACTAATTTTCAACCACTTATTCTCTAAAAAAATTATTATTGCAAAATGTATCTCCCCCATAAAATGAGGCTCAAATAGGGGCTTAGTAATTAAGTGGGACTGGCTTCACATTCTAGTGCTAGCTGCCCCTAACCTTTTAAAATTCTCACGCCTACATTATTTCACTAATAACAACAACAACAACATTTACACAAACCCCAATCTACAGAAGCCTAACATAGCCTATAGGTTCAAGTCGAGTCGAATTTTGGATAAGGTCGAATAATGATCTGCTCACCTCCAACTTGAGCTAACTAACCCATTTTATACTTCTAAAGTCCCGACATTCAACTCACTATCATTCATACGTATATAAAATAATCAAAAAGTAGAAACATGCATTAATCTAGAATAGTACGTGAGTCACTCGTTTGATTGGATTGGTTATAGTAGTTCAGATAAGGATATTAGTTTTAATTGATAAACTACTTAGCTCATAGAAAACAATTGAAGAGTAGATGCATTTATTAATAACACAAAGCAGTAAATGGGTCACTTTTTTAATCTGGTTGGCGATGATAAAAAATAAAATAAATAGTTCAATTTATCAGCTTTTTTTTTTTTTTTTAAATCTTAAAGACACGACAGTCAACTCATTATCATTCATGCATTAAAAAATAAATAAATAAATAGTAGTTGAAAAAAAGTTAGATGCATTCATCAATAATCTATAAAAGTCCATGGATTTACTCATTTGATTGGGTTGGTGATAATAATTCAAAATAAAAATAAAAATATAGTAGTTCAATTCATCATCTTATCTTCATCCTTATATCCCCCCACCTTTCTCCATTCCTCATTAGCGATAAGCTCTACGCGTCTCTCTCTCTATAATGAATGCTCAAAAGTCAAAAAATAAACGTTATAATTCGAACGTCTTTAAAAAAAATAAAAATTGAACAGTTAGCGTGGATTATATATATATATTTTGAATAAGCTTGATTTTTATTTTTATTTTGCATGACTATGTACATTTATTTATTATTGATGACATTCGAGGTTTGTTGAGTTTCATTTTTTTTTTTAAGAAATAGATTTTATAATAATGACCTTTTTGAGAATGTGTAGGTAAAAAAAGTAGGAAATATTTTGAATTTACTCGTAAAAATTTATTTTATTAAAAGAATGTACGGATATAAATGAATTTGAAGAAAAATGAGTTTTTAAATAATGAAACTCGTTTTTATGTAAGTTATTATATTTCACAATCATTATTCGAGTATGAATATAACAATCTTTATGCTTTAAATGGAAAATTAGTTTAGACAGAAACCTAAACTTCCCATGACGCCTAGTAGAATTTACGACATAACTATCTTCATATGTACTTTACTATCATAGGCATATGATCATAGTTTGAGACGTTCATTTTTTCTTTGTTTATTCTTCAGTTGTTATCATGGGAGTAGAGGGATAGTAAAATACCTCATTCCTGCTTTACACGAACTCGTTCCAAACTTTTTTTATTTTATTTTATTATTTTGCTTTTAAATTTACATTGTATTTTAAAAATAAATACTATTAATAAATAATCATTTAACCGGATGATATATGGATATTTTAATCGCCAATGCACATGGAAAATTTCCGATGCAATAGGGACGAGAATGGCCTTAGTGACCTCGGGTCATTGCCATCCCTATATGGGAGTCAAATTATTAAAATCATCCAATGTTTAAAATAGGCGAGAATTTACGTATAACCTTTGTTTGGTTTAAGTTTTAATTTAAATCAAAGTCAATAATTAATTTTACCTCAAACTTTATGGGATCCACAACACATTTTTTCAAAATCTACTAAAAAACTGATTTTAATCTCCACGAAATATGGGCATATGTTTAGTTTAAATTTACTGTTAAACTTATAAACAACACGCATGTGTGATTTTAATACAATCCTCCAAGCAAAGCAAGTAGTACAATACGGTCCAATGTCTGTAGATGCTTACTATTTAAATATGTGAAAAATTCATTTATCCTATCTTTACTTTACACTATTTCAAAAATGACAAAACAATTTTCACATTTCAAAAATCAAATATTTGACCTATACATACACTATTTTTTTTATTTAAATATAGATATTTATTTATATATATAAATATATAAAAAGATAATTATATATAATATAATTAATTAACTCACCCCCACTGCTCCGACGACTATTCCGACAACCGTCCGGCGACTATTCCAGCGACATCGACTATTCCGACGACCGTTCCGACGACTATTCCGATTACCATTGATGGTCACAGTCCAGGTCACAAGTCATTAGTCACAAGTCACAGCTCATGTCACAAGTCACAACGCATTGTTATTTTTTTATAATGATTGATAACATGATAAGGCTAATGTTTCACATTTTTGTTAATAGTCATGAGTTATTTTCAAATGGTCACGGCACATGTTACAAAATATATTCACACTTTTGTTCATAATCTCATGTTATTTTCAAATGATCACAGACGTCACTGAATATTTTTGCACATGGCTCTGATTCTTGTTGATAGTCACATGTCTATTTTAAATGGTCACAGAACGGGTCACGAAATATTTTTGCACATGGCACAGGTCACGACATAGGTCACAACACAAAACTCAAGTCACAACATATGTCACAGTACATGTCTTAGGTCATAGTATAGGTCACAAAGACTATACAACACCACCTCACCACCGTCACTGTCTTACATGCCCTAACCTTGCTCCGTCGCTGCTACCATATCCGGCGACTCACCACAACCACCATCACTAATGTCGCCAACACAGCCTCACCAATCGACAACAAACCAAAAACCGCACAACACCGCCAACACCACCATCACATCACAACCATCACCACCATCAACCAGATCTGAACCCACACCACCACCACTACCGCTGTCACAACCATCACAACTAGTAAACCGTCCCTGCACCGGAAAAACCATCAACACCACCGCAACCATTGACAAAAAAACCACAACCATCACCATTTTCAACCTCACTACCTTACAGATCAACTATCAAAACCAAAAAAAAAAAAAACTCATTTCACTGCAAATCGCAAATAGGCACAGGCAGCGATTGGGTTACAGCGGGCGACTGGGTTGTTGCAGTGGACATCGCAGCAACCCAATATTGTGATGTCCAGCGATTTGACACTGCAAATCGCAAATAGCTGTCGACGATTTTTCACCGCGGTTGCAGCAACGCCTGTCAGCGTCGCGACTGCCGACGTCGCACGACGCTGCTGTGGATTTGGGTGGAGAGGGGAGTGGGAGGTGGCGTAGAAGGCGGTCTGAAAATGTTGGTCAACGGTGGCAGAGAGGGAGAGAAGCGAGAGATGGCAACGGTTTTGAGTATGAAGAAGGGAGTAGACGGCTGTGGCAGCGGAGGAGAAATGGAGGATCCATGTAATTTCCACTTTAAATATGATGCACACCTAGAATATATATATATATATATATATATATATATATATATATATAATTTATATTTCTTGTAAAATTTGAGAAAGTCATTTTTGTCATCTTTCTTTAAAAATTCTTTTAAAAAGATAAAAACTTTCGAAAAATTATCAAATCATGTTCAAAAATATATTCTTAATTTTCAAAGCAACTTGTGATTTTTCAAAAACCGAATAATGTGAAACAAAAGGTCTACATATGCGTCGTTGGGAGAGTTTTTCTAAAATTCAAAAGCCATGGATAATTGCATCAGCGATACCAAATGTTTCACATGCAGATTTTGCTCAAACATTTCATTTGTGTCACCAGAGGTACCAAACCTTTCAGAAATTAGCACATGGAGTCCAAATGGATGATTTCTGTTAATTTGACTATAATAGTAAACTTTGACAAATTTTTAAAATGGTAAAATAGTAACTTTATAATTTTAGTATAAAATACAATAAAAACTATATTAAAAAAGAGATGAAAAAAAGAAAGATAAAAGGCTCTATTTCCTTCTTCTCTTCTTGACCCATCCTGTTCCCATCCCATTCCAAACGTCGACACCACCAACCGCCTCCACGCCGGCGTTACTGACATCTCCTCCACATTCTCTATTTTCACCTTAATTCTGAATTTTATGAAGTGTGGAAATCTCACCAGGTTGAAGCTCTGTGCCTGTTGCACAAATTTTCATGTGGATTTTGTAGTTTCGAGGCAAAGGCACGAATGCCTTGCTCAATAATTGCGAATTTCTAAAAGAGTTATTGGTAAAGCGATTGTTTGGTGTCAATGACGATGTTGGGGCCGAGCAAAAGACCTCCACTTCCCTGGTTCTAAGGTTAACATTATCCACCAAAGAGATGAATTTAGGGCTTAGAAGACTATGCAAAGCAAAGCTTCGTCAAACCCAAAGATTGAAGTCTTGTGGAATTCTAGGTGACAGAGGTGTATTGGGAAAGATCTTTGGGGGGTTTAAAGGTAAAGAATGTGGTGAGTAGGGAAGTTAGCGATTTAAATGTTTTTAGGCTGTTCTTTGTTAGACATGAGCTCGCAACCAAGTTTTTGGATGGGCAATTGAAGGTGGATTCTAATGGGTATGTGATCGCGAAGCCTGGCACCGACTTGGTTGGGTGATGGGATGAAGGTGGCGGTGAACGATGAGATTTCGGAGAGAATTTTGGCGATGATGAGGAAGTCAACAGGATTCCAATTTTTTATTTTATCAGCAAATACTAAACTTGTTTTTAGTTTGGTTTGGTTGGGGTGGGGTGTGTGTGTGTGTGTGGGATTTTTAATTCTTTATTTAAATTTTTATATGAAAAATATATAATTACATATTTTCCATTTAAAACTAGTCAACAATTGGTCATACTTTTGATTTCTGTCAATTTGGACTGTATCTGCGATTTTTTTAAAGGTTTGGTATCTCTGATGGCACAAATGAAATGTTTGGATAAAGTCTGCATAAATGTAAAAGATTTGGTATCATAGCTACAAATTTCCCTTAAGATCATGAGTGTATAAAGGCAATAAGTGCTAATTGAACAAAATAAAATAATAAAAAAAAGATTTTTAAAGCTGTAAACTCTTTTTACTGGATATTGAGATTTTCATTTACTATAACTTTTAAATTACGTAAAATATTTCTTGAACATCAATACACACAAATAATTAAATTCTCAACCTCAAATATTCTAAATTTTTATAAAAAATGATGAAACGTGTAGTTAAAAAGTTTTGAATTTCATGAAATATATAAGTTAAAATCAAAATCTTAATTTTAATATAAATTTTCATTTTAATGGGCTAAATTCACTAAATATTGTAGGATGGAAATATAAGTACTAGCGTATATTGTCGTTTTCAGAAAAAACATGCCAATAGGTTGTATGTGTATATGTACACGTATATACATGCAGACACATGTGTGTGTGTGTGTCTAGATGAATACATACACGATTGATCTCTTAATATCGGGTGACATTGCACGCTATAATAGATGGTTGGAGATAATGATTGATTACAAAATGATTACAACGCCTATTGTAGTATGCCACGTCATGGTGCTTAGCTCGGTTAAGGGTAAATAGCACAGTCAATCCCTACCTTTCAATGTCATTGTACAAAATATCCATACCTTTCATTTTTTTTTGACATTTTCACCCATACCTTCTACATTTCATTGTGTAAAAGGTCATTTTCAGTCTTTTTTCAATAAAATGACGATTTTACACTCATATTCAAATAAAGTAAAAAGAAAAAGATGAATAACCACGTGCAACTATTGTCCTTAAGTTTTTAAAAAATTACAAGAAAATAAAAAATTCTCCACATAGCATCACCGTTCGACCACCACGCTCACTGGACTCCACTACCACCAACCTGATTTCACACTGTCCTCCCCACACAAATTTGAAGATTAGAGCACTTAGGATCCCAACAATTTTGGTCAGACAACTCTCTCCGTGTATCGCGCCCGTGGAAAGTTTGGACCAGAAATTGAAATGGTTGGGGGATAATTAGTTCAATTAGATTCATACCCATTATCGTTTGTGTTTGTTGATGGTTCAATTGATGCCAATTTGGGGATTTAGTGTTGTATGATGCACGAATTGAAGGTGAAAAGTTTGGCAAAATGGGCATTGTCACTATTGAATGTATACATTACAGTAGAATGATTTGAGGCATGTTTGATTGATGTGAGGCCATGTAAAGGTTCGTCGAGGTGAGGGGTAACCATCGGTGGTGGTGCATGACTGTGTGTGGCGTCGAAAGTGAGGTTGCTGTGAAGGGTTGTATACAGTAGTTTGGTATTTTTGGCTTCAAATGCATTTATTTTCGATAGATGTTGTGACTAATACTGTGGGAGAGGATGTTGGGGAGAGTGAAGCAAGGCCAGTGGTGGTGGAGTCCGGCGAACGTGGTTGCCAGAAGATAGTACTATGTGGATCTATAAGCGGCGGCTTGGTGGTGTTGTGAAAGTGGTGGCGGAGAATTTAGGATTTATCTGTAATATTTTGAAAATTTTAGAACTATGATTGCAATTAATTGTTTATTTAATTTTTTTCCTTTTTTTCCATTTGAATAGGAGGGTAAAATCGACATTTTATTGAAAAAATGGTTGAAAATTGCCTTTAGCGCAATAAAAAATGAAAGGTAGGGGCGAAAATGTCAAAAAAATGGTAGAAACGTTTTGCACAATAACACTGAAAGATATGGACGTTTTGTGTTATTTACCACTCCGTTAAATACCAATATTTAGGAGCTCAATTCCTTGTGCATACGTATGTATATATGTATACGACGTATTAAACTATTCACTCTATCTCATAACGATATGTTTAGCCTCTTATTTGATAAGGGCTGTTCGTGGGTCGGTTTGATTCCAAAATTTTCGAGTATTTAATAAATGAACTCGTCGGGTCCAAATATAATTATGGAACCGTTCGGTTCAGCTCGATTCATTTCGGTTCCATACTATAATTAAGTTTTTTAACATTTACAGCAACACTACATAAATATAACTAATAATATTTCATTTGTAACTTTTACAAATTAACGTAGCTCAATTCAAAAATATATAAATAACTAGATGTCGAATAACATTAATTCAATGCATACAAATATCAAAAAGTAGATATTAATATTAAAATGTCGGTGATCCATTTTAAAAAATTGAGGTCTAAGGCTTAAAATTATGAAATGATCTGATTTATTTAATTAATTTGTTAATTTATTTAGAAAAAAATAAAATAATTTAATTAATTCAATGGAAAAATTATTTAGTTTCGGTTCTTGGTCTAGACCCGAGACCTGACACATACACATCGGTTCTCGATTCGGGTACCCATTCGGGTATTTAACTTATGAAAAACCGCTCGATTCGGTTCGGTTCGGGACGGGACGTTTGGACACCCCAAATATTTTTCTATCTTTTAACCACACGTTCTTTAAAAATTACTATTCACAACTCTATTTTATCTAACAGGGGCATACTTTCATTTTTTCGCTTATCTCAAATTATAGATTAGTTTTCTTATTGAAAATGAAATGAGAAAAAATGAGTTTTAAAAAATTAGGTTCGAACTGGACTAAGTCATTTTTATATGGACAAATTAGGCCAATACTCTAAAAAATTAATCAATTTGATTTATACTCTTTCAATTAATTAAATCCTTTGAAAATGTAATTAATACGTTGTTATAAAAGATGATTTCTTCCCGATTCTCTCACTCTAATATTTCTCCACTGCTTCATCTCCATCTCGATCGCCAAAGCCTTCAACATCACCAGCTCCTCTAAAGATTCCCGAAATTCAGCAACTTTAACGATCTTTTGACAAAAAATGCTCCCTCCTCTGTTTCTCCACTGCCTGGGCGCCGCCCTGTGGGTCACTTTTATCGGTGGCATCATGTTCAAGTAAACCCCCTTTCAACCGAAACCCCAATTTCTCTTTTTCTTCATTTTCCCAAATTTGTTTCTCTTAGTTGGAGTACAAGTTTGTTTCTCTTCTCGACTAATTTCTATGGGCAGATTCATCTTAACAAAAAGGTGCCAACTGGGGCAGGACTTGTTCGTGGTAGTAGTAATGCCGCCACAACTTTATGGGCAGCAATTCAGTTTAGCGACTGTGTTGCCAATGAAAAGGAACTCCAACAATGGTGAGATCAAATTGGTTCGGATGTCCCATTCTTCAGACTTATGGTTTATAACTTAATCCCACTTATGGGACTGGTTTCTAATTCTAGCAAGTAGCACATAAAATATTTCTTTGGAGCTATCCAATTCATCAATATGTAAAGATTTTTATTATTGTACCATGCTACGTTTCAGGTGAAAGATGGACTTCTCCTACCAGCTCCCTTCATTTGACTACAATAGAAGATGCTGATTAATAAGGAAGACAAGTTTGAATGTTGAAAAACGTTGTTGTTGAGACTGCATTTATGGATGTGTATGCGAAATGTGGGGATCTAGAATGTGCTCACAAGCTGTTTGATGAAATGTTTTCATGAAATTTGGTTACTTGAAATGCTATGTTAGCGTACAAAATAGGATGGAGAAAATTGGGTTGGAGTTATTTGTTAGAATGACGTGTTTGGAGAATTGCTTTCCTGATAAATGCACTGTCTCAACCGCTTATCAGCTTGTGCCAACATTCAAGACTTCATTTTTGGATTGTAGATTCATGGTTATCCATTGTAAGTGTGTTCTATTCGAATTGCTTAGGGAAAAAACGTTTTTCACCAACTTCTAGGTATTATAATAGTGGAAGCATTTGGTTGTTCCCACTTGGGTTATATAACATATACGTATGTTTCCCACTAGACACTTAGGAAGCACAATAAACAATTGTTTTTTTTTTTTGTCACTTTTTTGAACATTTGTTACTTTTTTTTTTAATTCATGTCACATTTTTAGTGTTTGTCATGTTTTTCTATCACTTTTTTTTTTTTATTTTTTGTCACTTTTTTTAGTAACATACATCATTTTTTAATAAAAGTAAGATTATATGTCATTTTTTAATAAAAAAGTAATTTTTTACTTTAAAAAGCGATATTGTGACACTTTTTTTGAGTTTCGATCACTTTTTATAATGTTTATCACTATTTTCTATTACTTTTTTGGTTATTTGGTAACTTTTTTTAACTAACAAAATCACTTTTTTTTTTTTTTGTATAAAAGTGAGACTGTGTCACACTATAACTTATTTAATTTTATACATTACCATCTAGGGACGTCAAAGTTGCTTGTCAATTTTATAAAAGTGACATTGTCACTTTCTTAAATTTTGTCATTTTTTATTTTAGTTTTTTCGCCTTTTAAGTTTTTGTCACTTTTTAAGAAGATAAAAAAAATGAAATAATATGTTATATTTTCCTAACATAATCAGCATGTGGATTGATCTGGTCGTACTGATTATTTTAAGAATATGATTACCGGTGTTGCACAAATAGATGGTGCTATTTTGATATTTGTCACTTTTTTGAGTTTGTATCACTTTTTGATAGTGTCATTTTTTTTTTTTAGTTTTGTCACTTTTTTTGAATTTGTGAGAAGTGACAATTTTTATAAAAAAGTAACATTGTGTCACTTTTTTGTTTTACACAGTATTTTTTACTTTCTAAAAATCTTTCCTATAATTTTTCAAAATATCTCTGATTTTAAGGGTATTTTTGTAAGTACCCTTTTTATATTTATATATATATAACCATATTAATTATATTTATTTTTTTGTGTGAATTAAAATAAGTTTATTTTCATGGAACAAGGAGAGCATTAAGCAAAGGATTATATGAAAGTTAATTAATTGGAAAACAGCTAGATTGTCCAAGAAGTATAAAAGAACCATACTCTAAGAAAACTATTGGTTTATCAATTGCCCTTTTTTCTTTTCGTGTGCCTTTTCCCAAATCCATCCATTCAATGGATCCCCTTCTGCCACCGCCATCCACCGCTCCACCCATAACCACCACCAACACGACGGCGGCGGTGCCACCTCCACTATCAACCCAAGTCAACTACCCCGACTCCGTGGATTCCTCCCCTCGCTCCCGCAACACCAACTCCTGGGATGACCCGCCTCCATCACTCCCTCAACCACCAAAGCTTCGCCTGATGTGCAGCTATGGCGGACATATAGTCCCCCGCCCCCACGACAAGTCCCTCTGCTATATCGGAGGAGACACTCGCATCATCGTCATCGACCGCCACACCAGCCTCACCAACCTCCATAACCGCCTTTCCAAAGCCCTTCTTAACAACCAGCCCTTCACGTTGAAGTACCAGCTCCCGAACGAGGAGTTGGATTCTTTAATCTCTGTTGCTACTGATGAAGATCTTGAGAACATGGTCGAGGAGTACGATCGCCTCTGCAATTCGAGTGCGTTGAAACCTGGCCGACTTCGCCTGTTTTTATTTCTCAAAAGTTCGAGTATTGAGCAACTTCTTGTTGAAACTGGGTCTACTAAATCAGATGACTGGTTTCTAAATGCATTAAATGGGAAGGATATTAATATGCCTACATCTGCAAAGGATTGCGATTTTCCAGAATCCTCTTCGGTCAATTCTCTACTTGGCTTTGATGACGATTCTGTAGATAAAGAGGCCAACACAAGGAAATATGTGGAGTCCCAAATTGAGTCGTCAAAGAATGATGGAAATGGGAACGGGACTACAGTTAATCACGATGTGCATTCGGTCCCGGATTCTCCAATGCTGGAAGCCAATTCTTCCTTTGGGTCTGCTTCTAGTTCTCCATCCGTGGCGAACCTGCGGCCCATAAGGGTACGCGCGGAGGATAATCAGAAGGCAGAAAGGTTGGGAATTGAGGAGCAGTTTCAGCAGAGCGTTGTGGTTATGGGTGCTGGTGGAAATGTTAATTTGCCTCAGAAGCAGGAGGAAGGGAATTTCGTGCCAGTTGGATGGGCAGCTGGAACTGTGGTATCAGGGGTTCCGGTGGCCGCTGGTGGCGGTGGGGAGTATGCAAATCGAAATTTCTCGGATGATGATAGATCAGATCATGGTGGGTACAGAAGGGCACAACAAACACAACATCAGGCACAGGTGCACTTACAACAGCAGCATACTCAGTTTCAGCACAAACAAGCCGGTCCTATGGATTTGCCTTCCCCAGATTCAGTTTCAAGGTACCCTAATTTTGATAATATAGATCCTTAATAGGTTTTGATAACATAGATCTTCAATAATAAGAACTCTATTGTGTAATAGGGTTTTGCGTGTTTATTTTGGATTTCTGCATATCTGTTTAATTATTTGAGTAAATGTGATGAATGTGATCTATAGATCTGAATCGGGATTTCTTGGTGTAATTGGTACAGTGAAGGAAGTTTAAACAATCCATTATCTAGGCAGAGACAAACTATTTATCAAGAACCAATGATGCAAGTTCAGTCTGGTAACTATAGAATTGTTTCTGCTAATGAAGTTGATCCGAAGATTGGGGATCAAAACCATAGCAGGGTTCAAATGCATCCACATGTTCCAGAATCTGGTTATGTATTATCAAGCCAGTTTGACCAAAATCATTCTCAATTACATCAAATGCAACATTTTGTTCATGCTGGTACTCAGTATATCCCTGCCGGAGCAATGCCAACACCATCGTATTACCCTGTGTATCCTTCCCAGCAACAGCAGCCTAACCATCCTGTACATGAGCAGCAGTACCCGTTCTACTTTGTGACGGGTCGACCAGCCCAAGGTTATCATGTGCCAATGCAGCAGGCAAATTATAGTGAATCTATGTCAGCTGCTACTTTTACCCATCCCCAAACACCTCCTCCTGGATCGATGGCCCCTACTTCGGCTCACAACCAGGCAAGAAATGCTCCCGCATCCGAACCTGAAATTACTGGTGGTGTGTACAGATCAGCAGCTCAGCAGTTAGTCCAGGATCCTTCCAGCCAGCAACAAGCTCAATATACCGGTTTCACTCAAATTCATTATCCCTCTCAGTCGATGGCTCCCCCTTCGGCTGCCAATTCTAATTTTGCCTACGAATTTACTGACCCTTCACGTGCCCAAATATACTACACTCAGCCTCTGCCACCTCAGATGGCTGCTCAGTATCAGTCCATGGCATCCGCCCCGGCTGGGATGTTACCTGAAGGGTCTACACAGCTGTCCATGCGGCATCCCACAGAGAAAAAAGCGTCAAGTTAGTACTCTGCAGCAGTGACGGGTGAGTTGGGCATGGATACACAATCTTGCAGTAATGGCTTTGTTTTGCCTTAGAAGTTTATAATACACTGTTTGTCCTGTTCTCATCAATTGTGATAGGTAATTGATAAACTATGGTCTTTTCTCTTCTTTCCAGCGTGTATGTCATATTTCTGTTGTACTTGCAAAAAGAATGCTGTCGGATGTCATACAGTGAAAGCCCAACCTCGCATGTTACATGTAAGATAATATAAAGAGCTTGAAATTATATACGTGCTCTAATTATTTTATTTTTGGATATTTTGGGAATGATGCACTTCTTTTCTGATGTAATTGATACGATTGAAGGTACCCCCCATTCAAATCTACGCTTCTACCAAACTTCATGTATGCGTGTCTAAGAATTGCAATTATGCAATCAGATCATCTGTGAGATATGGTTACTGAATTTGATACGTGAAGCTTCAATTTTAAGTGACTGTTGAGGTTCTTATAATTAAGTTTTCTCCGTGAACTGTTAAGATTGCATATATCTTTTATCAACATACATTCACTAGTTCATCAATATATTTTTTGATTTAGATGCAATGGTCTGTCTTAGTGTGCAACTAGGTTCCTTCACTATGATTCTTCATGCAGCACAATGCATCTGTAATTGATAGTTATGGAATCTTCGATCAATTACAAAATTAGACTTCTGTGTGTATGAACTATGATTTATAGTGAAAACACCTCCTTTTTTGTTTCCTTTTCAGAAGAATTCTACCCGTGTTCATATTATTTTTGCTTGGACGGTAGCATAATTTTTATGAATCTTTCTTTTTCTTTTGAATGGAGTGAAAAGAGTAACACTGAAATGCAAAATGCTAATTCCATTCAACTGATTAGATCAAAGTTGGGGTATCTGGAAAATCTGCCTTTCTTTGCAATTAGAACATGAGTTTCCACTTGTGTAAGTGGCACATTTACTGGTCTTGAAATTTAACAGTTGATTGTGAGAAGCTTTTAGTTTCATCAAGGGCCAATTTTTTTCTGGGAATATCTATCAGTTCTCTGCCCAATGGCCCATTCTTCCATTGTGCTGTGTTTGTTTAATAATGGCTGTAGTTTATGGAACCAAACAAGAACAACAAATAAACTATTTGTTCTCGATAAATTTTGAATCTATGTCTTGAGTTCTCTTCTGATATTGTCATCAGAGACGAGATGTGTTAATTAATTGACACGTTGAAGATAAGGATGAGTTGAAAAAGAAGTTGCAAACATAAGGTGCTATAAAGTGCAAAGATAAAACGTAATTAAAATATAGTTCAATTGATAAAAACTGTTTTGTGAATTTTTTTTCCTTGTCTAGGTGGGGGGTGTGGGGTGGGGGTGGGGCGAGACTGTTTCAAAATAGGGAGGGAAAAAAAAGTGCCAAATAAAGACAGGTGGAACAAACGCATCTGTTATGATTCCTTTTAATCTGGCTTTTTTTTTTTTTTTTTTTTTGTGAAGTTTCAAACTTTAATTGATGTTTTATATAATGCCAAAGGACAAAGAATAATATTAAAAAAAACATAATAAAGACAGGTGGAATAAATACGATTCTGTCTATAATCTTCTATATATAAAAAGTGTGTATTTCTTCTATATATAAAAAGTGTGTATTTAACGGAATTTCTTGATTTAATGGAAAAACTAACGGAATTTCTTGATTTAACGGAAAAACTAACGGAATTTCTTTAATTTAAAAATCATTTAACTCCATAATTGGGTTTCAAAATTTACAATTCTAAAGCCCATGTAGAAGTATTGGATGTCATGCTCATTTTATAGATACACTTCTCTCCAAAGGTTTTATAAACTTTCAATGTGGGATTGTGCATTTTATATATGCTCTTAACTCCGATAGTTTTATAAATTTCTAATGTGGGATAGTGACAAAAAATAATGTTAAAATACTCATCAAAATCATTTTAAAATGTATGTCTAATTGACTAATTTGATTTTGAATTACAACTAATTAAATTGTAATATTCACTTTCATTCTTTCATTTATTTAATTTTCAAATTTAATTTAAATTGCACTTGATTATTAATATATTAATGTTAGATATTATTTTCTATAAGTTTAAAATATTTTAATTTAACAAAGTAAACTATTTTAACAAATTTATTTTTAATTTTTAGTGTTGGGACTAATTGTAAGAATATATAATAAATCTAATTAGTAAAGAGTAATTTACTTTTAAATTATTTTTATGTATTTATTGCATTCGGTTCGACCGCAGTTGAATTTCCACAAACTTCATGTCGGAATCATTCTCGATTGTGAATCAAAATCCTTCATCTCCATTTTCAGATATCGGAATTATCAAATCCACAAACTTTTCGTATAAATCTTATGATTAATGCTCATGTTTAGTTCCTTAATTAATAAAAAAAATTAAAAATCTCCTAACACTATTTAACAATATTATAGTATTATATTAAATGTTTAGTAAGTATTATTTTTAAATATTAGATGATTTTATGATATAGTAAAAAATCTCTTTATTTTTTTTATAATATAGAAAAAAAATATTTTTTAAAATAAAAATATATTTAATGTCTTAAAAATAATTAAAATGATATTAAAAATACGAAACGTATTATGACGCTTATCCTTCGTATTGACACGTCTAAACTTGTGATTCTTGATTCTCAATATCGACATCTCGCAACGCATTACGCCTTTTAGAACATTATTAATAAATGAATGGAAAATGTAAAAAATTTTGTACTACTACATTTTAGTCACTAGGAAAAAATGAAACTAAAAAAAAATGGATGTGGATATTATCAATTTAAAAATGCTAATAGTTTATTTGGTAAGGTACATTGAACTCAATGAAGAAAAAATATTTATTTATTTAGTTTTGTATTATAATGTTATCTATTATTTTATTATGTATAAAAGTTCATGATTAAATACAAAATTTAATATAAAATAATAGTACGAAACACAAACTTATACATTTTAATATAGAATTTAACACTATTCAAGTTAAAATTAATATATCACAATGTGTAATTATTTATCAATTACATAAACATTACATCATTAATTATTTAATGAACCAAAAAAATTATATATAACTAAGTAAACGTGCATACGGTGCATTGCACGTTGCTTAAACCTAGTAAATAGCGCACGTTTGCTTAAACCTAGTAAATAGTAAAAGGTTCAACAAAAGCAAGCAGTAGAAGAAGAGGGCTAAATAGATCTAATTGAGAAAATTCAAATTTTACAAAAAATTAATTTTTCCCTTTTTTTTACTATTACTATTCAGTTATTTTATTACAAAAAATAAAATGAAAACAATGAAATTTTTAAACGTGAAATTATCTTGGAATTCCATAATAAGGACAAGCACAAGGTTTAGAATAATGCTATTGATAGAGAGGGTTACATTAATGTACTATTTTTTATTATTATTATTTCATATATTAAATAATAAACTATACGACTTTATTGAATAATATTACTCCAAAATTTATGGTTGACAAGAGGTTGGGTGGTGGCAGTGCAATTGATTGGGTAGAGGGTCGTGTTCTCATTTGAGATTATTTTATTTTACTATATGCGATTTTTAAAATTTATTAAAAAATAATTAATTTTAAACTTACATTAGAAAAATAACTTTTTAAAGGTTTATCATTTGAAAATTATCTATAAATTTAGAGAGTTAAAATTTTGAAGTATTTCAATAAACTCTTTATGTTTAACACTTAATTTTATTATTCTTAAAAATTATTTATTATTTTTTTTATCTTTTATTTTAACAAGTTTTTCTTTAGATTATTTTATTACTTTCCTACATTAAAATTAAAACTTTTTAAATGTATTTAATTATAGAGAATGAATTTGACTTGACTTTTTAAAATAAAGAATATCTCATATTTAAAAAATCGAGATGCTCTAACTACTTCCAAAACGCTGGATGAAAAATTATTCCACCGTAGAAGGGGGGGAGATTCGTTTGCAGTCAATTTCTTTCATACCAAACACAGCCGTAATGCCGAAAACGACAGCGCGTGGATGAAAACCAAATCAATCAGGAAGAAACAACGGAACCAGCAATAGAGAGCATGTGGACCCTTGTGTGCGAGCCGTGGTAGAAGGCAAACACTCCAGTCCCCGCGCGCACATACATACAGATAAATACACGTACATAAATATAGAGCAGGTTTGATGGAGATTAAAATTCAATTATAATTGAAAATATAACTGAGTTTGCTTATATAATAAAAGTCAACAATTAATTTTTCAATTTTAATTTTTAGCAAGCATAGCGAGCACACATCAACTGTTTGATGAATTGTCTAAATGAAGTGACTTTGGAAAATAGGCAGGCACTTGGGTGGTTAATTTCTGTACCAGGAGCTTTAAACACAGTTTTGGAATCTGTGGACTGTGGTGCCTTATTCTAGAATGTCCATGATCCAATTGCTTGGCAAGGTCAGTTCTTTTTGCCCTTTTCTTTCTTGTTCATTTTGAGTTGTTTCGGATTTACTTGAAAATCAATTTTTCTGCACTGCTTTAAAATAAAAATGGATTCTATTTCGTTTAATGCTATTATGTTTTTAATGTTCCAGCTAAATTCGCTAGTCAGCAAACTGCGGAGGACATGGCATTGTTGGCCTATAATAGAGCTCGAAAGCTTTTCCTCCCAGGTTCTTTTCCGAAACAAATTAAAATCTGAACTTCTTATCCTTGTTTTTAAACTCATGTCTACGCAAAATTGTTTAAAATGATTTTGATTTTCTTTTATATTGGGTTTGAATTTTAAAGATGGTGTTTCTCATCTTTCTTCCTCCTTTTACTTGCACGGTTGTTTAAAAATGTGGTGTCAGGTATTAAATATTTCAATTCATTATTATGTCTGAACTTTGTGAAGACGTGCTTGAAACGAAAATAATAAATTGATCAACTTGTAACCAAATCAAATTCCAGGAATTAAAAATCATCGTAGTCCTATTTATAACCATATGATTAAAATTTATGATTATTAGAATTCTAATTCTATAATAATCCTTCTCGTGCTTTGAATTGGACTAGTTTTCTGCTATAACATAGATAAATTGCATTCGTATTGCGCTGGTTGGATCTTTGGAATCAGAATTAAACAAGTCCAGTCGAATTTAGGTTGGGTTTCAAAGAGTTCTAGTTTCAAAACTCTACTGTGTTGCCATGGGCAAAGTGAACTTAACATTCAATCTGTAATTGGTGGCCATGATGGAAATCCATAACCGATCCATTTTGAAAAAGAAAAATTCCCTTTTCAGTTATCTATTGTGTTATCACGTTTCCTGAATGCATGTTTTCCCTCCATTTTTTTTAGAAATTATGGAGATCTAAAAAGCTAAAGCACCCTTTTTCTCAGTTGATATGGATGGATGGAAGGACAGATGGATGCAAGGGCAGACCCATGATTATTGGTCGGGGGGCGAGATATAATTACGTAAAAAATATGGCTGCATTCTTTTTTTTTTTTTTTTTTTTTTGTGTTTTTATCATCTTCCAGTGATAATCTACCAACTATCCATTTGTATAATTTCTGTGAAAATATTTCTGTACCTATAAAATTGTTGCTTATATTTTATGTTCACAATAAGTGTTGAAATATTAATTTTCAGTATTAAAAAGCACAAAAAAATTTAAAATATGTCATCAAATAAGAGTAACATTGGTCAAGTATAACACATGGTAAGTGTTAAAAGAACAAGTATTAAAATTTATCTTCTATTGCCATATTACTCTCATTTCTTGAGTGTGGTATCAAAGCAAATTAGTATCCCTTTATTTTCTAACACTTTTGTTGAACAAGCCAGCTAACTTCAGGAGTATCACTCTCTATATAATCCAACCAAACCGAAAAGAAACCATTTTTGCCCTTTAAGATTAGGCAAACATGCTCTAAGAAAAGAAGAACTTACCATATAATGCATCACCCTTTTCGACATGATCAAACTCCGAATTGGCATCAAAATAGACAGAAGCTTAACTTTTCCACCTCGCTTGTTCTGAATTTACCAAACATATTAGCGAAAGTTATTATTTGAATATGGTTGAAAAATAAATCCAAGAAGGTCATCTATGAAAATAATCAATCACCTGATATTCCATAAATTTCTCAACATGCTCTCTTTCCTCTTCACTGCACTCCTTGAAAAACCTTTGACAAAACAAATCTTAAATTCACTGATTTACATTTTACACAAAATTTAATAAATATCAAATGGTAGAGTTTCCAATTCTAAGAAATTTTCGAGAATTACTTGGCCAGACCCTTGAGAGCAACGTTGTCTCTATCAAAGTAGGCAAACAAGGCATGATAGACATACGAAACATTATACTCCACACTTTAATCACCACAAAAATTCGCCAAAACATCATTAGACTAGAAAAAAATAGCATAGAATTCAAATTCAAATGAGACAAATAACAGACCACAAATACTTTGCTTCATCAATTTCTAGAAAATTAGTTTCATCAATACTTGCTTCCTTTGCTTCATCATTTTCTCCAATAGTAGCATCCTCAACACTTGCTTCCTTTGCCTCGACATTTTCTTCGGTAGAAATTTCATCACTGCGTTGTTTCTTTGCCTCGACATTTTTTTAATAGGATTTTGAGATATTCGTTTAAAATATCTCAACATATCTTCCTACAAATCAAACAAAGAATGGGCATCATTCATGCATTAGGTTTTATTCATCAGCCAGGACATCTGACCGTCTTTGGGTATCTATGGTTACATTGTCAAAGGTATTTGTGTAATATTCCATATGTTTCTTTTATCACATGGCTTGGACTTAAAATGAAATACTCAGATTTCTCTACATAATTGCATTAATTCAGGGCTTGCGAACCCGTGAGCAAGAAGATACAGTTCAGTCAGTTCTTACTGAAGGTATGCTATAATCTTTGTACCTCGTATCTGTAATAAAATATATTGTGTGTATCTGTAGAAATATCACCATGTTTCCCTGATGAAATATATCACATAAGATTCATTAGCCTGGTTATGGAAGGGTGAATCATGGATTCTGTTTTTTTTTTTTTTTCTGGATTCTGTAAATTTCGTATTAGAATGAGCACGGTTGCTACAAGTCAGTTTTTGAATTCCATTTAGTTTCTGTATGTGCTCCCTTGAAATTCAAGGACACGTGAGCAATAATTTGAGTTTTGGGGGTTTTGATGAGAATGAAGGACTTCCAATATCAAGGTTTCAGCGTGATGATTAGCTTTACTTGTTACTGACTAAAGGAAATGTTTATGCAATTCTATCAAAGCATACAAAATATGTTTTTCTTGTGTGTACGCTTGCACGCTTACTTTTTCTTGCAATGTTTTTCAAGAGATACCAGCCCCCCTCGAAACAGAGAAGGAACAGAGAGACGCAGGAGCCAAAGCCACTCATATGACAAAATTTCTGTAGAATATTTCCCGTTAATCTGGATAGTAATTTGCACTTGTCTATTGTGAATTGGTGGTGAGACAAGTGTATGTCATAAGATCTTTGCTTGTCTACTTAGGATTTCATTTGGTTAATGTGAACATCCTTGATTTTACATAATATCTTAAAAAGTAAAATTTGGTACCTTATTGCACTATCTATTGTCTTGGTAAAATGTAGTATTACCTCAATATTTTTGTAGGCAATAGCATGTGCTTGCAAGGTTCCAGCAACTTTCATTTTGGAGTTAACAGATCAGGAAGCTCCTGATGAATTTGAAATGCAATTTGAGGAAGACCAAGAGTTAGAGCAACTTATAGATGGTCAAATTTGCTTCTAGGTTTATCCCTTTTCAAGCGGTATGGTTTATCCATACGAAGGATTGCTACTTTTAAGTGACACTTCCATGTTCTTTTTGTTGTTAACCGTGGAGGGAACGTTGTACCGGTATGTTGGAGGCAGAAAGAAAGATTATTCTATAATCCCTTGCATGATGGTCACTTAAATCTCTTGGAAGTTGCTGTAAGGTACATGCATCTGTTCCTTAAAGCTTTAAATCTGATGACTGGACTCACGATTGAGCAATCACTGTGTTCCCTTGAATACTATGTGATGTGGATTAATTTTCTGCATCGCTTCAAAAGGCTTATGCTTCTTCTTCCCCACCCGACCAGTGTTGTGTTCTTGGCAGAGCTTTAACCAAACCTTATGATCTACAAAACATACATATATGTGAACATTTTCTGATATTACTATAATTTCCTCTCTCTCTGATCTACCTTTTCCACCAGAAGATCTCGTCATAGTTGTTTTGTTGACTGCTAAATGTGCACAATATGTTGACTCTATTGTGATTTGTGACCATCTCTTATAGCTTTCTCCTAATATGCATATAGTCTGTGTTTCTATTCTAACTTTAGGAAATGTTTCTTTATGTATACCATATCCATTTTTTACCATGTCTTTTATGAAGATCTGCTATGTGTTTCACGTGAAAGTATTGATCCGTCCAGGCGACAATGAGTATTTTATGTTTGACGAAATTCGTATGATGGGTGTCCTAAAGAGTGAGAGATTGGATCAAGACTACTGTTAT
Organism: Fraxinus excelsior; assembly: GCA_019097785.1. Classification (NCBI taxonomy): domain Eukaryota; kingdom Viridiplantae; phylum Streptophyta; class Magnoliopsida; order Lamiales; family Oleaceae; genus Fraxinus; species Fraxinus excelsior. Next base: position 8,192,225 of record CM032626.1, read on the forward strand.
TAAATAAATATTTTAAGAAAATAAGATTAGATTAGATTTGATTTGATATTTTGATAAAGTTGTGGTTTTGCTAGAAGTTCTGCTAGATTCAAAATTTTAAATCATTTATCCTATAAGATGGAACTTAGGATTCCATTTGTAGGCAGACAATTATTATTGATATTGAAATTACAGATTTTTATCCCTGAAATTCTTCGTCTCTCTTCTCTACTTTCTTCTCTCTCTATATTTCTTTTTTGTGTTACGTGCACCATCATATTCATTAGATTTAAAAAAAAAAAAAAGGTACCTGCTGAATGGAGGAAGAATTATAAGTATATTGGAGATATTCAAGATTGGACAAACTTTAGAGGTATTGGTTTAAGCTCATGAATTGTGAAAGTCTTCTTGAGAGGGTAATAGATTAGAAATAAAATACAAAAGTGTTCAGGAAACCTGTTTATATATATGCAATGGAGATCTTCAACGAACTACCTAATTCATATTTGATGCAATAGTATAGAGAAAAAAAGAAGATTTACATATAATTTCTTTTGCTTTAGAAAAGCATGTATAATATGGTGCTCAAGTGTTGTGGTAGGCGCTGGAGAAGATATATTGCCTGTTTGATAGAATTTATTTGGAAATAATGAGTTGTGGAATAGTATTTTTTGGAGAATGTGTGGTTAAAAAGTAAGGAAACTTTATTAGTTTGTGTGTTGAATATTTTATTGTATAAATGTGTTGTGGAGAAATGATACTGTAGCAACTAATTTAATTTTTTAAAGGATGACAAATTGGGCATAATTTATATAGGCATATCAATATTGTTAGGATATGTCATAGAAGGATCACAAGTGTGTGAAGCAGTCAGGTTATTAGATAAAATTTCCTATTGCCATATGCATGCATTGAGGTTCATCTGGGATCGAATTTTTTGCTTTTTTATTGGATTGGCTTTAGGCACATACAAAATAAGGTCTCTAGGTGTATGCTATTCATCAATGACATAGTTGTGGTTGACAAGGTTTGGAAGAATATAAATTGCAATGCAGAACTTTGAAGCAGCATTTTAAAATCTAACGATAAGTTGAAATAAAACAGAATGCATATCATAATCTTTTAGTTATAAAATAAAATAACAATATGATGACTGTGAAGTCAGACTATAGAATCATGTTTCCCCAACGAGTTATGTTGGTGTTAAGGTTTGGTTATTAATAATGGAGGACTTGAAAATAGATGCAATACATATGATCAGAGCGAGCTCAACAAAATGGAGAAATGATACAGCCATTCTATGTGATTGGAAGATACCAAGTAAAATAAAAGTTTTACAAACATGCTATTAGACTAGTTTTGTTTTATCATAGTAAGTATTGGATGTTGAAGGACATATTTCAAATAAACTAATATAGTAGAAAATGACGATGTTAAAAATGGATGTGTGTTAGTTTTCCATATTGGAATGGATAAAGTAAGATATGCATATATACACCACCAACTCAGGATGTCACTAGTGAGGATAAATTAAGGGAAGGACAAGTTGGTTAGTGAATATCGTGCATAGACCTAAAGATTCTATTCACAAGTATGATGTGATCCCAACATATCATGTTAAAATAGGAATAGGTAGATGAAATTAACAAGTGATATAGATTGAGAAAACTTGATTTCATCTGATATTTTGGATGTAATTTTGATAAAATGGAGTAACAAGAAAGATTGATCCCAAATTTAATGGGAAGCAGGTTAATTTCTTAATGTTGTCTTCTGCTGGTGATCCAATCTTTTTATAATTAAAAGCAAAATCCTAATAGTCGTTGTATGAAATTTCCTTTCAATCTCACGTGTACAACTAATGCATAATAATCAGACGCTCTCTTTCATTTAATCAGGACAGTTTCTACACGAATAAACTTGCCTTGAGTGCCAAGGCCAAACGTGTCATAAATATTTTTATTTTCTTGATAATTCCTAGATGTGGACTCTTAGAGTTCTTGGTGTTACATGTTAAAAGTTGCACTTTTTATTTCTCTTCCCTCTCATCTTAAATTCCATCCATACCTTTAATTTAGTCCTGATCCCCATTCTAGTTTTGTCTACTCAATCTTTATCATTAGCATGCGACATGCAGCTGGAAGCTCATTTTTCCTTGGTCTTTATAGTCTATAAGAATATGATTATTCCATCCAAGTCAGTAACATGTTTCCATTTAAATAGTTAGTCGCAGTACTTTCTTTTTCTGCATTTCTATTTAACTTATATAATTCAATTATTTTCCAAGTGTCTAATGTGTAATTTTGAGACGAAGTATTCTAATTTTAAATGGAAAAGAAATTTTTTGTGTCAAATAACTTACTGTTTTAATCATAATGCTTTTGTTCTGAACTCAAAAACATTCTACTTGTGCTGTTGAGAGGCATCTGCAATCTCTGAAGTCATGCATTTGTTCCATGCAGTATTCTTGGTGATATATGCCCGTGCTCTGAATTATCAACAGTGAATCCCAAAGTAAAGAACGTGTTACTCAGTTTGATAAAGTTGGTGAGACTAAATTTATATCCTTTGCAACTTGCAAAGGTATGATAATTTGAATGTAACTTTTTTGCTTCCGAATATGGTTTTCGGAATGGTTGAAACAAAACTTGGGACTAGTTTGTATTCAATTTAATAATCCTTGCCCCTTAACCTTTTAATGGCTCTATTATAAAATAAAGATAGTTGGATTTGCACAATGTGGTCATGATTTAGTTAGTTGTTTATTTGTTTTATTTAGTTGGTATTCTATTTTTATTAAATAATTACCACTCTGTTAGTGGTAAATGTGGTGTGAGTAGTTGGAGAGAATTATGGGAGTGGATTAAGTGGTTTAATGGAACGACTCTATAAATATGGGTTGTACTGTAGCTTTGAATTAGTACACATTCTCAATACTCACAAGTTATTTATTTGTTTTCCAATTTAATTTCCCATAGTCTGTTGAAGTTTTTCTTCTTCTCTACTGGCCTTCAACCTTGTTTATTTTTTGTTTCATGGTATAAGAGCTAGTTGAAAGCCTGGTTTATTCAAACTTGAGCTTGGTGCTTTCGGGAGTTTGAGTGAAAGAAAAGCTTCAATTGCCACCTTTTACTCTTCGCAACGATGGGGAGGCATGTAGGAAATACTCAGTACGGGATGGAAAAGCTTGTAGGAAATAACTACAAGTACTGGAGAATGTGTATGGAGGCATGTCTTCAAGGTCAGGATTTGTGGGAATTAGTTGCTGGTGCTGATACAGTAATTCCTCCTGATGTTCCTGACAATGCTGAATCACGAAGGAAGTGGAAGATCAAGTGTGGTAAGGCTCCTTTTGCTTTGAGGACATCTACCAGCAAAGAGTTCATTGATCATGTTCGTGATGTTAGTTCTCCAAAAGAAGTCTGGGAAACGCTCGAAAGGCTGTTTACCAAGAAGAATACAGCAAGGTTACAACTATTGGAGAATGAGTTAGCAATGTTAAAACAGGGAGGTATGTCAATTTCAGAATACTTTTTACGAGTTAAAAGTATTTGTGCTGAAATTTCAGAGATAGATGCGGAAGAGAAAATTAGCGAAGCGCGTTTATGTCGGTACCTTGTTCGTGGATTGAAGGAGTATGGGTCCTTTGTCACTTCTATTCAAGGGTGGTTAAAGGAGCCTTCTGTAGAAGAGTTAAGAGAATTTGCTCTCTAATCAAGAAGCCTTGACGAAACAGATGGCAAAGAATTTTGAATTTGATGCTATTCTCTTCTCTAAAGGGAAGCCAAACAAGAAGAATATGTCAGCTTGGAACAAGAACAAAGAAGAAGATTCAAGTGCAGAGAAAGTTGGCAATTCACAAAGTAAGAAATCTATCACATGTTTCAGGTGTCGGAAGATTGGGCATATTAAGAAAAATTGCCGTGTGAAGATTTCCAAAGCCAATGTTGCGTGCACAAGTGAAGGAGATAATCAACTCAAATGGGAGCATTGTTTTACTGCTGAAGCAGTTGAAGAAAAGTCAACCCAAGCTTTTGTTAATTATGCCAACAATAAGGAGGAGTGGATCATTGATCCAGGTTGCTTTCACCGTGTAACCGGAAATGACACCTTGTTCTCAAAGAGGCATGATCACCTCGGAGGGTGAGTTATTGTTACTGCAGATAACTCAACTTATCCGGCAACAAAAGAAGGTGTTGTGACGATTGATGTTGCTGGTGATACAAGCACCAGAAGTGTCAAGTTGCATGATGTTTATCATGTTCTAGGTTTGACGAAAAATCTAGTTTCAGTTCCTCAAATTACCGATTCTGGAAAATGTCTTGTTTGGTCCAAATGATGTGAAAGTGTTGGAAAATGTGAAAGATATATCTGTTGATGTTATTCTTACTGGTGAGAAGAAAGGTTCTTTGTTCGTTATGTCAGCAGGTGAAGCTTATGTGAATAAAACAAGCCAAACCGATAGTGCTGCAATTTGGCATGCTCAGTTGGGTCATGTAGGCTATCAGATATTGCAGCAGATTTCTTTTAAAAGGTTGGTAGATGGCATGCCAACTTTGAAGAATGTATGCGAAGACGTGATTTGTCAAGGCTGCCAATATAGCAAATCTCAACGCCTTCCTTTCAAAAGATCATCAAATCGTAGATCCATGTCATTCGAACTAGTTCATACAGATTTGATGGGGCCAACGAGAACACCAAGCTATAGCGGACATCGTTAGGTTATGGTGTTAGTGGATGATCACTCAAGGTTCACTTGGGTGAAATTTTTGAAAGCGAAGAGTGAAGCGTTATTCAAATTTATAGAATTCAAGGATGCTGTTGAAAGGGACTTTGGGAATAAAATAAGATGCCTGCGGAGTGATAATGGTGGGGAATATATGTCATATGATTTCTTCCAATTTTGTGATGACAACGGTATTCTTCGGCAAATGACTTGTCCAGACACTCCTCAGCAGAATGGAGTTGCAGAGAGGAAGCTTGGTCATCTTACTTCAGTTTGCCTCTCATGGTTGCATGACAAGAATCTTCCCCGGGAGCTTTGGGCAGAAGCTATTCAATGTGCAAGTCATGTGATAAACAGGTTGCCTCCATAGCCAGGTATACAAAAATCTCCTTTTGAGATTTTATATGGTGAAAAGCCAAATGTTTAATTATTTTCGGGTATTTGGTTCTATCTGCTATGTTCATGTTCCCAAATCTAATAGAACTAAACTTGACCCGAAAGCAAATAAATGTGTATTTACAAGGCTATGACTCGTATAGGAATGGTTGGAGGTGCATGGATCCGTTGACAAAGAAGTTTACTACTTCTAGAGATGTGGTGTTTGATGAAGTATCATCTTTATTTCCCGCTCAGAAGCTCGTGGCCAAAAATGTTGCTCTTGATGGTAATGAAGACAATTTGGAGCTTTTATTTCCTGAAATTAATATGCAAGCACCTAGTAATGATGAAGAAAATGAATTTCTAGCTCCTCAACAGAATATTGAAAGAGCAGGAGATGGTGAGCAACAAGCAATGAGAAGAGCAACAAGAGAGAAAAAGGTACCAAATTATCTCAAGGATTATGAGGTAGATCTTAATCATTGCACAGTGACCTCATGCTTCTTTATAGGAGCCTTAAGTGCAGAAGAACCAACAAGCTATGAAGATGCAAATGGCTGTCCAAATTGGGAAAGAGCAATGCATGAAGAAATTGAATCTTTAGACAAAAATGAGACATGGAAGTTGGTACCCAAACCAGAAAATTGTGAGCCAGTTACGTGCAAATGGGTTTTCCTTTTGAAGAAAAAAATCAGATAGGACGATTGATAGGTTCAAAGCTCGTCTAGTTGCTCGTGGATTTTCTCAAAGCTATGGAATATGAGGAGACTTTCAGCCCGGTAGCAAAGCTGGTAACAGTGAGATCAATCTTTTCACTTGCTACATTTAAAGATTGGAAATTGTGGCAACTTGACGTAAAGAATGCATTTCTTTATGGAGAGTTGGATCGTGAAGTATTCATGGAACAACCCCAAGGTTTTGTTTCTAAGCAACTCCCAGAACATGTATGCCGTTTGAAGAAAGCACTCTATGGCCTAAAGCAAGCACCGCGAGCTTGGTATGGTAAAGTTGCTCATTACCTCATCTTTTGTGGTTTTAGAGTTTCTGATTCAGATTCTAGTTTGTTCATAAAATTAAAATCAAATATGCATTTGCTGGTATTATATGTTGATGATATGATAATAACCGGAGATAATGAATCAGAAATTTCTAATTTAAGGAATGATTTATCTGTTCGTTTTGAAATGAAAAATTTAGGGGAGATTGGATGTTTTCTTGGTTTAGAAGTGGAAAAATCAGGGATATTTTGTTTCTCAAAAAGGTTATGCAAAGGGCCTCTTGGAGCGTTTTGGCATGGGGGAGTCAAAAGAAATGGCTACTCTAATGGAGCAAAATCTCAAGTTGAAGAAAGATGAAGGGAAGCCATTGAAGGATGCAAGAAGGTTCCGACAACGTGTTGGAAGCTTAATTTATTTGACTATCACAAGGCCGGAAATTTCGTATTATGTTGGTGTTGTTTCTCAGTTTATGCAGAATCCAAGAACTCCTCACTTAGATACAGCAAAAAGAATTTTGCGTTATGTGAAAGGATCTCTTAGTCATGGTCTTTTGTACAATAGATGTGATAATTTTTTGTTGAGTGGATTTACCGATGCAGATTGGGCTGGAGATACAAATGATCGTCGCTCAACTTCAGGTTATTGTTTTAACATTGGTTCAGCTGTGATCTCTTGGTGTAGCAAGAAGCATGATGTTGTTGCTTTGTCTAGCACTGAAGCTAAATATGTGGCAGCAACTATGGCTGCACAAGAATGCGTCTGGTTGAAGGGATTGATCGGAAACATGCTGAGCAAAGTTGACTATGCTGTGCGGATCAAATGTGACAATGAAAGTACTATCAAACTTGCATCAAATCTAGTTTTTCATGCTCGAACGAAGCACATTGAAGTTCGGCATCACTTTGTTCGTGAGAAAGTTCTAAGTCAAGAGATTGAGCTAATAGGCACTCGCACCAACGATCAGGTGGCTAATATATTCATTAAAGCTTTGGCAAAGGCTAAGTTCGATTCTTTTCGAAATGCTCTGGGAATTGTTGATCGAAAGCTTGCATTAAGGGGGAGTGTCAAAAATTAGTGCAACTTCGTGCACGTTGGACTTGCACAATGTGGTCATGATTTAGTTAGTTGTTTATTTGTTTTATTTAGTTGGTATTCTATTTTTATTAAATAATTACCACTATGTTAGTGGTAAATATGGTGTGAGTAGTTGGAGAGAATTATGGGAGTGGATTAAATGGTTTAATGGAACGACTCTATAAATATGGGTTGTACTGTAACTTTGAATTAGTACAGATTCTCAATACTCACAAGTTATTTATTTGTTTTCCAATTTAATTTCCCATAGTCTGTTGAAGTATCTTCTTCTCTACTAGCCTTCAACCTTGTTTATTTTTTGTTTCAAATCCTACTTCATTTCTATTCTTGATATTACATGTTGGAAATTGTCTTTATAAACCTTGAGACCTGCTTCTGATAAGTAGTAGAATGCCTCAGAGATGTTTCTTTATGCATCAGGTTGCTTATATCTCTTCTATTACCCAATCACATTTTATTGTGCAATATTAGAGCTTTATCTGCATTAATTAGACTGTGTGCCGTTGAATAAATTATTTTGTGAGTCATTCTTTTTTTTTTGGCTGTTATGCTGTATGTTTGGCTGTGTGCCTCCTATGGGTTGTTCACTTTTCGTCGGAGATTTGGTAATCTGTTTTGCCATTTCTATTATTGATTTTTCCTAAAATAAGAACAAAGGTGGTCATTCTTAAATCTTATATATGGGAATTTAACGTTAAGCCTTGTTCTGGGTGCAGCTATCTTTTGGTGGGTCAATCGTAAACTACGGAGGAAGTCATGATTTCCTTGCAGCGTGGTCCTTTAATAAAACGAAGATTTTGAATCACCTTGGTTTCCATTTGTTAACATAATAATAATTTTCATATGATATCTACAATGTGAAAAACTGAATTGATTATTCATGTTGTAGGTCCATTTCGTAGAATGGCTGTGCCCCATTAATTAAAATTGCGCGATAGTCAAATAATTAGTCTGTGTGGTTTTGGGGCTTGAATTTTCAAATGATCAAGTCATCCAAAGTTCTCTTTGTACCCCCTCCTGCCGTTTATTCTCTCTTTCCTTTCCGTTCTTTTATTTTCTTTCGATTGTTTAAACGGCTAGGGGGCGGCGCCGTGGTCATGGTTGTGCCTATAAACATTTGTTGTTTTTGATGGCTATCTTTCTTCAATGAGTTCAAAACTTCGGTGCAGCTTTTGTTCTTTTTTCTTTCTAGCTGATGTTTGGCCAATGCTACATTTTCCATTTCCTAGTCTTTTAAAGTTTCTTTCGCAATGCCTCAATTTCTGTCATTTATTATCCTTTACGTGGGTTTCAAGAATTTCCAGAGAGAGATATTTCAGACACTTGTAAGATGTTACAGATACGTTATGCAGACCCAATAAAAGTCCAGACCCTGTAATGAAGCACATCGGGTCTTGAAGAGAGTTCTATAATTGAAGTACTAGAAGATTACGATGTCTAAAATTGAAAAGAACGTTTGGAATTAAGTCCAGAAGAAAGGAACAGATTCCATAACAAGGTTGAAGGAAATTAGTACTAAAAGCAGACCTCTAGAATGAAAAGTGCTACAGCGTTGAACACTATGTCTGGTTCCTTGGTGCGATGGATCTTTAAGAATTCTACTACTCCAATAACAAAAAAACCTGTTCTGAATGATTCCATATTAAGAGCTAAATTGGCTGAAGGTATTGGTCATAATTATTATGAAAACCCGTATGGCCTAACGATATTTCCATTACGTGGAATAATAAACAACTCATTTATTTTTTTTTTTACAATTTAAGCTATGACATGATTTTTAATTAATTAATTCTGCATTTGTCTAATTTTGTGCCGGCTCATACTGTTTACCCTTCGATGTGTTTACAGCCTAAATATTACGGCGGGGACTATGAAGGAATTTTGAAGATACTCCTTGAATGCAAAAATACAGGTTGTATTTTCCTAGTTGGTGGTCGAAATGTTGATGGGGTTTTCAAAGTTTTGCCTCAAATTTATTACTTTTGAACTTGCTCTTTTGACGTTTTCAGTATACGAACTAAAGCAATTCTATTGCATGATTCCAGCAGGTTCTTGACGATTTTGATATTCCAGAGGAGCTGAAAGGTATGTTCATCTCAATACCGGTTGAGAGATTCCGACTGGACATAGCATCTACGGAAATCAAGAAAAGTCGAGGAATGTACACTTTTATTGCTGCAAGGTTGTAGATTTTACCCATCCATATTAAAGTCATCTAGTTATATACATTGATGAATGAAAGAAAACAAAGCCGTCAAGCACAAAAAATGGCATGATTTAGAGGATATGTTCAATTAAATGTGAAATTATACAATTCATTTGATTGGACATTTCTTTTAATGACATTCATTACGATTGATGTTGAAACTGGTGCTAAATAGTATTACTCTTTAATTAAATGAAGAATAATTTTTTGGTATGTTATAGTGGTCAACGTTTGACAAAATTAAGAAAGAAAATGAAGTTAATATCTTGTTCATTTATCATCTGCAGTACAAACATGTCTTTAATGTATATTTGCATCGTTTCATTTATACGTATGTTTCAACTTGTAAATTATGTACAGGAACTAGAAAGTGTTGCGTTCTTGTAACGACATTCAGAATCTCTTCTTTTCTTTAACAGGTCCTCTTGGAATCTTGTTTAAAAACTTGGTATCAAATTTCTTGTACAATTTCTTCATATCCTTGTTCCCTATGCTTGCAAGGTAATCCACTTCGTCTCGATACCGTTCGTACAATGCCGGTAATGTGGCCAGACAAAGAAAACCTTAAAATCGATTCAGAAAAAGAGAAAGATTACAATGACTTATTTTTTAAGGTGGACTGTATACGAGGTCCCATATATGTTCTGTATTCTTACCGATGTACAGTAGATTCAAGGAGCTGAAGTAATTTCCAATTCCTGAAAATATCCATAGGAACGCGATGGCCTAAACCCGAAAAAGAATCCAAGAATTGATGAAAGATGTGCAACAAAATAATTGAAAACATGAAGAAATGAATTTTATACCTGGAAAAAGGTCTTCAAATCTTTCCCAGAAGAAACATCGTAGAATCTCAACAAAAACCTGTTGATTTTGGTTAACGACCAACGAAATGAAGACTCTGGAATTATAAGGGCTCGTAAATCAGGAGGATTCCTAGTGATTAACATAAGAATACAAGACGTTTGTTAAAATGCCACAAAGAAAAACAAGTTGTAATGTATGAAATCACATTAACGTGCTAGAGGCAATCTTTACCTGTCAACTATTATTGCCCCGTTAGACCAAGCGAACACAACTAACATCACAGCCATGGAGACATGGCAGAAAAGAGTCACAAAGTTGTACTCCACGACCTCGAACAGAAACCATATTACGGTGAATCCGATTAGTATTGCAGCTGATAAATTCTTATTCCTCCATAACAATATGTCAGCAACTGCAAAACAAGTTCCATGTAGTCGATATTCGTTGAAATGACAAGTGTATGACCACAGAAAAGGTTAGAAAATCACCTGTCCCTCCCCCAAGAATTTCATGAAATGGCTTTTGACGACCAACCCATCTCTTTGGATCCGAGGAATAATTCGACATGTTTGAAGGAATATGATTGCCCAATGCTCAATGCCTCGATAGAATATAACCAGTACAGTGGATTGAATTAGTAATTACGTCAATTAGATTATATAAGCAGTGGAAATATTTCATCTTTGCAGCTAAGAAACTTTGTAGCACGAGAAAGAAAGGTATTGCTTTGGCATGACAAGAAAGACTAATCTCATGAGAAAACCAAGACATTTGATTTCCCAATATGTACTTATTAATTTAATTAGGCTTTTCTTAATGATTGTAACATAACGTTGATATGAAATGTACATGAGATGTGACGTAGGGACCAAAAAAAAAAAAATTGATACATAGTTTTTTTTTTACCTTAAAATAAATGGGCTTGAGGGATGTTTAGGTTAAAGCCCAGCCCATCCATCCGCCCTGAGGCGTGGGATTGGTACATCGCACATGACTAGGTGGATAAGATTATGAATGAAGTTTTTTTTTTACTGTATTGTGGTTGGCACAACACAATAGAATAAACGTTTTATTAAGCAACTTTTTTCTTTATAAACACAATTATATAGCTTACTTTAAACAAAAAAATAAAAATAAAAAAATTACTTCTTTAAAAGGAATTCTTACCTTGCTTTTAAAAATAAAAACTTATTTACTTATTAGTAAATTTAACATGCTTTTGTTGATTAGTCCAGTTCACTTTTTCTGCTCCAAGTCCACTTAATTTGTCTCAGGCAAAAAAAAAAAAACTGTAAAATTTTTGGTTCTATGTATTAGCACAGTGCCAGAAAACAAATAAATAAAAAATTATCCTCCCATGACTCCGCCACCGACTGAGAGGAATGCATGAATAATCCTTTGTAAGCCTATCTCATTATTTTTATCCGTGTGATTAACGAAGGATAAGCAATTTGAATTACTTTATAATGAGTATTAATTGCACGGATCAACTAACATTAACCAGTTAATTAGTGGCAGTATATTAGTGATGGAGCCGAGGGAGTAGGGGGTTTTGCGCCTTAGCCAAACCCTGTTCTCTTTTATTTTTTATTTTTTTTAAGGAAAAATTACATAACTACAAATGTTTCAAAATACATTTTCAAAAATAATATATTTGTGGATTTTTTTAAAAAATTAAGTATTTACACGTAACGACCTTTGATAAAATTTTGGGATTGTGATTTAATTAATCTGGTCACCATCACAATAACACAATTTATTTATTTTATCACAATCACATATTGGTTACAAATCATAGGATGTCACAATTACAAAGGCTCAATTTGTGAATCACAATTACATATTTTAATCCCAAATTACACATTTTATCATGTCACGAATTATTCATTAGTCATAAATTATCCAATCAAACCCACCATCACTTTTAGCTCACCCCATCATATTCCACCACACCACCACCTTCGATACCAATAATCGTTGCCACCACCACATGCACCTCAAATCTATATTCACCACCTCCTCCACCTCAAAATCCATCACGATCTTCACAGTTAAACCATCTTCATCGCCACCACCTTTACCTTCACCTTCACCTTCAAGACATCTAAAATCCCCCCCGCCACCTTCACAGTCAAATCATCGTCACCTCTACCTTTACCTTCACCTTCAATACACCAGAAATCCATCACCACCTCCATAGTCAACCCACAACCACCACCACCACCCAGGGGCGGATCAAGGATGGGGCGGGAGGCAGGCTTGGGCTAATTTAGTAAAATATTCACTTTAGTCCAGTTAACTTAATTTTCAACCCTAGTCCAATAATAAATAATCCGAACTTACTTAAGTACTCTATATATAATTACACATTCATCTAATTCACATTTGTTGCAATATGAAAAACTCGTCACCAAGTTAGGTATTTTATTTCATCTATATCTGACCAAGTTTAAACAGTTATGCAGAATCACATATGCAGCACAAATGCAGAAAACACAAAAGCAATACAACCAGAAGCAAATTCTGGTCTAATTGATGAAGACTCGTGGCAGCTTAGGTGGCGACGCCATTGGTGTAAATCTGCGATAATGGGTTCCATTGACGATGATCAGATTCAAGGCTTTTGGTTCGTAATTTCGGAAGCTTTTTTACAATTTTTTGTCCCCTCATGGTGTTATAAGGACAATCGAAGGTGGGTGTTGTGTTTTGGGGGTTGATTCTGCTGATAGTAGTGTTGGTTGGTGGTTGCGACTTACGGCGTTTGTGAGGGTGAAAATGGGGATTATGCTTAGAATCATGCTACACGTACAATTATGGTTGACAATGTTTGTTGACAATCATGATTTGACACCATCACATTCATTCATTTAAAAAAAAATTCAAAAATCGTTTTTTAAATCAATTGTTCAGATTTTGCTACATCAAATATTGTGAACAAACACTGTGAACCATCATTGTACAAGTAGATTAACTCTTAGGTTATGGGTGAAATGGGGATGGTAGTGGGTGTGGAATGAGGTGAGGTGGGTTAGCACCTAATTTTTGAAATAAAACTTAGTTGACCTCATTATTGAAATGAAAACTTAAAAAAAAAATCTATTTCTGTGTAAATTTTCCTATTTGTTATTTCAATTAATTAGGGCTCGTGTGACAAAATTGTTGGGCTTTTGATGCCTAATAAATTCGGATGATAATCTAAAACAGATGTCAGATAATTTATCGACACCATGACTTGGTTCGACTCGGAAACGACCAACACTTTTGGAAGACGCAAGTTGTAGTTGAGTTGAATTTATTGATCTTGACTTTGGTTATTAAGTTGTCCAATTGTTAGCCCATTTTAAAGGTAGTTTAAGTGTCAGCTCACTTAAGGTTTTTCGCCCCAACTTTAGAGGTAACCTAATGCATCCATATATATTCACTGGGTTTCCCAACTGTGAGTGCGCGCGCGCTACAATAGAAGGGAGAGTGTGAGAAAGGGAAAGTCGGGTTTGGGGGAATTGGGAGAGATTTCCACCATAATTGTTCATCATTTATTCTCCATTGTAGTCACCACCTTGTGTCTGTTGTGTGTACAAGATGGAGAGCAATCAGAGAGAATAAAGAGCGTGACCAAAAGTATAGGAAGTTAGGGTCGAGCCTTGGTGGTTTTAGTGTTCGTTTGATTGGTTTTTTCTGAGCCCAGATCAAGATTTCTCAAGGATTTTAACAACAAATGGTATCAGAGCTTGTATTGTTGAAAACTTTGTGATTTTTCGACCAAAAATCGATTGGAAAGTGAAGAAATTGAACCTGAAAACCAATAGAAAAATAGGGAAGAAACTGGACAGTTTTGCTTAACTTTTGTTGGACCTGTAAATTGGTTTTTCAGCCAAACCACAAACCTGGTGGAGAAACAGACAACACAGAGGCATGCTCAGCAAGCGGATGCACACTTGATGGTCCAATGTGTGGTGGTCGCCTCCGGCTTGTGGGTTGGAGTTCGGCATTGTCATCTTCAGACAGATTGTTCTAGACATCAAGATGGACCCTGTGGTGGTGTTCAATTTCAAGTTTGGGCAAAATTGTGGTTCTAGACTTTTTTGGCCCTTATGCATTCGGGTTCCTTTTTTACTTGATTGGTTGTTGCAGTTGCTAGAGATTTTAAGGCGAATACAGGTGGCCCTAAAGCGATGAATATGCATCTCTCAATATGTACGGACCTTTAGACGTGGTCCTCTCGATATCGCGTTCTTTCTCTTTTATTGCAGTTAAGACTATTGTGTAGTACATGTTGGGTTTTTTGATATCCAATAATCCGAGCAATGATATTAAACCGTTTTGTTGGATTAGTCTTCATAGGTCTCGGCCGATGATTGAAGTGAAATGTCGACATCTCAATGAACGAACCATCACGACACCCTAAGTAGGCCATTTGAAGTAGCCTGATTTGTTTAGTGTTACTCATGGCCTGGCCCATGACCTTGGATGACTTTAGAAATGGAAGCCCGTTTGTTGGACTTATTGGGCCTCTACTTGTTTAACCTAAAAGCTAACTCTTGTGATACATATACTACCCGATTCTTGTGTTTTAGTGTGTGGAAGAAAGAAAGAGTCGTTTGAGAGAGAAAGGGAATTGTCCCTTGCTTTGTGCTCTTTGGTGGTTCTTCCCTTCTCTTCCTCTCTTTGCCTTGGTGGTTGAAAATATAGGCACTCTTCTTCTTCACACCAAGCCCTTTGTGGGCTGATTCAAGTTGGAGCAACCGATTTTGGGTAGTAGTCGGTGTTGGAGACTTGGTTGTCATTGTGGTGGTCGATTGGTGGTTTTTCTGAGCCCGATTTTGGTGAAATTGGAGGCCCAAATTCTCATAAATGGTATCAGAGCTTGGGTGGAGATGAAATCTATTTTTGGGGAGTGAAAACCCGACCAAAAGAGGGCTGGAAATCGACTAGAAAATCGAGCAGAAACCGGTAGAAAATCAGAGGAAGAAGCTGTCTAGATTTTTCAATTCTACCCGGACCTTTTTTTGCATTTTCTGGTGAAACTAGTGACAATCTGAAGAAACCGACACCACAGGAGCCCTCTGCAGGCCATAGCGATCCAGAATGCATGGGGCATGTGCGTCGGCGCTAGCATCGATGCCAGCGGGTGGCTCTCCGACGAGCGCGTGGAGGGCACGTCGGTCGAATTTCGACGATGACTTCAAAAGATAGAATATTGTAATCGACGAGGCGAACCCAACGGTGTTGACAGATTTCAGTTTTGGACAATAAGGTGAAAGTTGGACAATTTTACCCTTGGACGCTTGGTTGCCGGGTGTCGCTTTGTGTTGCCGTGGTTACCGGAGACTTTAAGACAAATGGAGACGGTCTTAAAAGTGTTGAATTCGCAGCTCTCGATGTTTACGGACCTTCAGACGTGATCCGCTCGGTATCGTGTTCTATACCTTTTATTATTGCAGTTAAAATTATTGTATATGATAATTTATTTTTCGCATTAAAAGTCATCGTGTGGGGTGATGTTAGGTTTGTGGTTACCGTGAAGGGGTAACCATCACCTGTTGCTAGACTTAGGAATTACTTGTTAATTATTTACCTTAAATTCTCTGTGAATTTGTTGTCAATTAAATTTTCTCATTATTAGAATTGCACGCGACCTTAGGAAAGTTTACTTGACTATTCTGTGTGAATTGTGTCGATACTTGTGATCGTTGTTGGTTGCATTTTGTGTTTTGTGCATTTTTGGGTAAAACGACGACAGATTATGAGGTGTGCATGTTTTAATGAAAATTATGGTTTTTTAATTTGGCAAAGCGAAAATGTTTTTCATAAAACTTTTTGATAGCAAATGTGGTCTAAGGTAAATGCGAAAATTAAGATGTCTTTTAGCTGTAGTGATTGGACATGGTTGAAATAGACTGTCATAAGAATGATAATAAAAGAAAAGTTTCATGAGAGTGGTGAGTTGAATTCTGTCTTTAGGTCGAGTGTTGACATGTGTGAGGTTTATTGAGGGTAAACTTGATTACTGCATAAGCATCTGTATTTAATCATTTTGCATGTGTGTGATTGCTTAATTCGGTTGCGTGATTATATGTGCATTTTCAATGTGTTTGATATGTGCATTGACGTGAATTAGAGTGATCTTATTTCTTGGTGTAATTGTTTGCATGTATAGATGGTTGAGATCTATGACGTACTCTGTTTTGCTCTGTGAGTGGTGTGAGAGTGTGGTAGTGAGAAGTAAGAGGGGCAGCCATTTTCTTCTTCATCTTTGTGAGCCTGTGTGGTTTGTGAGATTATGCAAGGAAGCCTGTGGGGTTTTTCTTCATTCTCTGTGTGAGCCTCTTTGTGATTGTTGTGAAGTAACCAAACTTTTTCTTCTATTCTCTTTGTAAGTGCCACTGTCACCCTTCCCTTTGTGGGATTTATCCTTTGTGGATTTTTTGAGCGTTGGTGTTTGGAGTAACCTTGTTGGTGCGTGGTTCAATTTAAGATTAAGCCCTAACCTTTGTGGTCGTCGAAAGGTGTTGATTTGCCATAGTAGGTTCGTGATGCATTTGCAGTGTGTTGTGTGTCTTTTGGTAAGGTGGAGTATAGATGCCTAGGGGTACATTGCCGTGGGATGTAGTGTGTAACATTTGGATCACAGTAGAGAGATGATTAAATGTCTGGAATCCTTTATCTGTGAAGAGACCCTGATCAGGTGGAGTGCGAGTGATGCACTTCTATCACTTCTATTATGTGGAGACTCATTATCCACTTAGGTTGGAGAGGTGATGTGGTGATAGAGGATTATCTTGAGAACTTAGGATCTATAGAGACTTACCAGTTAGACATGCGTTTGGTTGAGTGATTAGCCTAGTGAGCATGGTGGGCAATAAGGTGAGATATGTGTCATCGAGGAGTGAGCAACACGGAATGTGATAGGATAAGTGTGGTGAGATCTACGTGAGGTAATTTATGCTTTTGTTGCGTATGTGTTGGCCTGCTGATTGACTTGGTGTTAATCTGTTGTTCTGTATGAACATGTTTTGAAAAGATATGTGTTATCCTATATGATATCTCCGTCGCATGTTTATTTGTTCTTGATTGATTGATGTGATTACTTGTTTCTACTTGGGTGTTTTTTATCTTAACCCTGGTGAGTACATGGAGCAGGTATGATATGTGTTTTAGGTGGAGACACGAGGTAAGGTCTGTGATACCAATTTTGTTGGTTACCTTGATTATGCATGTATAAACTTTGTGTTTTGTTGGCTTGCAGATTTATTGGGATCAAGGTGGAAATTTGTTAAGTTTTTTGATACCCAATAAATCCGAGCAATGATGTTAAACCGTTTTGTTGGATTAGTCTTCATAGGCTTCGGCCGATTATTGAAGTGAAATGTCGACACCTCAATGAACGAACCATCCCGACACCCTAAGTGAGCCATTTGAAGTAGTCTAATTCGTTTAGTGTTGCTCATGGCCCGGCCCATGACCTTGGATGGCTTTAGAGATGGAAGCCCATTTGTTGGACTTATTGGGCCTCTACTTGTTTAACCTAAAAGCTCACTCTTGTGATACATATGCTACCCAGTTCTTGTGTTTTAGTGTGTGGAAGAAAGAAAGAGCCGTTTGAGAGAGAAAGGGAACCGTCCCTTGCTTTGTGCTCTTTGGTGGTTCTTCCATTCTCTTCCTTTCCTTGTCTTGGTGGCTGAAAATATAGGCACTCTTCTTCTTCACACCGAGCCCTTTGTGAACTAATTCAAGTTGGAGCGACCGATTTTGGGTAGTAGTCGGTGTTGGAGACTTGGTTGTCATTGTGGTGGTCGATTGGTGGTTTTTCTGAGTTCGGTTTTGGTGAAATTGGAGGCCCAAATTCTCACGGTACAGTCATTTATTTTTTGCATTAGAAGTCATCATATAAGGGTGATGTCAGGTTTTGGATTGCCGCGAAGGGATAAACATTGTTTGTTGCTAGACCTAGGAATTTCTTATTAATTATTTGTCTTGAATTCTTTGTGAATTTGTTGTTAATTATTTATTATTATTAGAATTGTACGTGACCTTAGGAAAATTTTGTTCGACCATTCAGTGTTAATTGTGTCTATACTTTGCTTGTGATCGTTGTTGGGTGCATTTTGTTTTCTGTGCATTTTTGGTTAAATAACAACACATTTTGAGTTGTACTTTTAAATAAAAAATGTGATTTTTCAATTTGGTAAAACGAAAAGGTTTTTCTTGAAACTTTTGATGGCAAATATAGTTCTAAAGTAAGTGCGAAAAGTAAGATGCATTTTAACTGTGATAAATTTGGACATAATGAAATAAGTTGTCTTAGAAATGATAATAGAAGGAAAGGAGAGTGGTGATACAAATATGACTATAGGATCGAGTGACTACCCTAGTGACATTTATTGAGAGTAAACCGGTTACTCCACGTGCATCTACATGTAATCATTTCTGCATGTGTGTGATTGTTTAATTCTGTTGCATGGTTATATGTCACATTTCAATACGTTTGATATGTGCATTTGCATGAATTTGAGAGTTGTCTAATTACTTTGTGTAATGTGTTTGCATATATAGTGGGTTGAAATTTATGGTGTACTCCTTTTGCTCTGTGAGTTATATGAGAGAGTACGGTAGTGATAAGAAAGAGGGGCAACCATTTTCTCCTTTATCTTTGTGAGTTTGTGTACTTTGTGAGATTATAGAAGGTAGCCATGGGAGGATTATCTTATTTCTCTTTGTGAGTCTCTTTTATAAGTGTGGTAAAGTAACTAACTCTTTCTTCTATTCTTTTTGTGAGCGCCACATTCACCCTTCTTTTTGTGGGATAAATCCTTTGTGGACTTCTTGAGGTGTTGAAGTAACCTTATGGTACGTGGGTCAATATAAATTGAGCTCTAACATTTGTGGTGGTCAAATGTGTTGATTTTTCATAGTGAGTTCGAGATGCATTAGCAGTAAGTGTGAATGTGTCTATTGGTGATGTGGAGTATAGATATCTAAAGTTACATAGGTGGTATGTACCTAGGATGTGGAATGTAACATTTGGATCACAAGTAGATATATGTTTAAATGTTGGAATCCTTTATCTTTGAAAACTCTGATCAAGTGGAGTGTGAGAGAGGCACTTCTATCAATTTTGAAGAAGTGATGCAGTGATAGAGGATTAGCACCTGGTAAGCTGGAGCGACCGTCGATGCTGGATCCGTCAAGAAAAAAAGATTAAAGTAAGATTTTATATTGTATATATATAATCGTTAGTGCATAAATGTTAATTGATTTTAAATGATAATGTTAAAAAAATCTCGTTTGATCAATCAATGTAAGATACTTCTATACAAGTTGTTTGTTTCTTTATGCTTTTATGTTCAGTAATTTATGCATGAGTTGATAATGGACCTTCAGGTTCGACCTAACGAAATGTGAAATCCTTCGAGAATTCAAAATGAGAAATGATGGGTATGTCGCTTGGTCATTGATATAATCCATAAAGAGAAGTGTGACATGAATTGTCTATATTATCTCTTCTATATAAAAAGTGACTATCTAACGGAATTTCTTGATTTAACAGAAAAACTAACAGAACTTTGTTATTTTTAACGGAACATCTTTTTCTTCCATTAGTTTAATTATTTCCATTAAATCCATTAAATGTATAAAAAACCTTTCGAGTTACTTTCCAACTTCTAGCCCGTTAATTGACAGGCCCAAGAAGTATATGAAACGTTTGTTGGCCCATTCAATTATAGGCAAAAACTTTTGTGCTTCATTCATTAAATTTCGATGTGGGACAAACTCTTCAAAACTTCCGCCGGTTCCAACATTAAAGATGAGTAAGATTGAAGAAAATGACTTGAGGGGTTCAACAGGTGCTATATCTGGTTTTTATGGGTGCAGGAAAAGGGTATTTCCGGGTGGGATTTGTAGCGGGTGTCAAGATGCGGTGGAAAGGGATGGCGGCAGAGAGTTCAACGGCGGCGTCGAGCAGTAGATCTGGCGGAGGAGCTTCGGCAGTTACCCTTTTTCTTGCTTTGCGTGGTGGTGATCCGAAAAGGGATTTGTTTGTTTGTATATTTATATTGGCTCAGTGTATTAGGGTCGACAATGGTTCAATTTTTTTTTTTAATTAGAAAGTTGTTTGTATAATGACTGTGATAATTAAATGTTTTTCGACTATTCATCTTTATATTGAGGAAACTTGTGGTAAGTATAGCTGTTGATTGAGAGTTAAGAATTTGTTTCTTGAAGTGGAAAGCGTATTTATAGTTATTTAATTGATGAAATTAACTGATCAATTATCTATCCCACATGTTATGGAATATTTGTAGATAAATTGGTTTTGGAAACTTAAATTTCACAAGATGCTATTTTTGCCCAGCTTTTTTATCATTGTCCCTTGCTTATAGGAAATCGTTGTTTTGACAGCAAACCAATCACAGAATAGGGGAAAACAGAGGCAATTGAAATCTGCATTGTCGTTGTTGATTTCCTAATTAGCTATCATTTTTGGCAGGTATGACTACTCAGGCTATGGACAGTCAACCGAAAAGGTATGAGAGTTGGACTTCGAGGATTTGTTTTGAAGGAATTTTACGATGAAAATGCTAAATTTTGTATTTATCATTCTTTTGATAGCCAAGTGAACAGAACACTTATGCAGATGTAGAAGCTGTATATAACTGTCTTCAAGGGACTTATCGAGTGAAAGAAGAAAATATAATTTTATATGGGCAATCTGTTGGGAGCGGGCCAACCTTGGATTTGGCGTCTTGTTCGTCTAGATTAAGGGCTGTGGTCCTTCACAGTCTAATAATGTCTGGTCTTCGAGTAATGTATCCAGTTAAGAGGACATACTGGTTTGACATTACAAGGTAAAATAATTTTAATGCAATCAACACAAGATTGATCTTTAACTTTCACATAATATTTTTTGGGCTAAATGTTCATTTAACCACTTATTACTTTCCCTTGAGATGCAGAATATTGACAAAATCTCATTGGTTCAATGTCATGTCTTAGTTATTCATGTGAGTTTTATTTCATACTTTCTGGAATAAATTGCAGTTTTGTAGATTTTTGCTTGATTGTAATTGCTCAAATACAATTTTCAGTATGTATTCTCATCAGAATAAGTGCTATAAATTCTGAGGCTACTCATGTTCAACAGGATGCTGAATCTAATTTATTTGAGAAGTATCTTTTTTCTGTTTGAAGACCAACATTTTGGAGGTGATGGGCAAAGCCCTTGTTGGGGTGGAATGAGCACTGAAAAGACATTAAGAGAATGTTTTAACTAATAAAAAGCATTAATTTGCGAAAACTTCCTTTTGGATAAGTCTTCTACGAAAGAATGAAACTCCCTACGTGATAGCCCCTTCTTTGTCCATTTTTCTCTTTAGCAGTTATTTTCTTATAGATTTTCCTAAGGATTTATAATGGGTTGTCCTACATTTCTTTTCTGTCTCTTCCTTTTGCTTTATTAGAAAGATTCAATTTTGAATATTGTCTTTATTGTTTAAAATTATTTTTTACTCCTCTTCCAGATCTTGTCACGATTCATCCTCCAAAGGAAGAAGAGCACATCAGGCCAGCAGTGGTGCCAACTGAAGTTGAGATTCAAGCATAGAGCATTATATTTGATATCTTCTTCAATATCAGGGTCTATTCTACTTCTCTTGAATGGTTGTTTTTTATCCTTGATAGACTAAGAAGACCTGTTTGACTTGACCAATTTCAGATTTATAACAGCAAGTTTTGTTAAGCTTTTTGTAGAATGATGTTTTCTTCATTTTAAGTAATATTGATGGATTATGTTAAAAAAAAAAAAAAAAAAAAGTATACCAGCAATCCTGACTGGTGGGGTGATGTATCTGGTTCCAATTACATTTTGTTTACAACAATTTCAAGCATATATTGCTATTAGTAATTGATGTGTAGATGGAAATGTCTAAATTTCTCTATTGAATAGCTAAACTTGTGTATTTCTACGAAACAATATTGATGGTTGTTTGAAATTTATTATTGGCTCGGTTATTTTTGTTTAAATTTTTTTAGTCCAAAACATAATGGGATTGAATATTTACGTTTGATAATTGCTTGTGTCACAGGACAAAATGAGCAAGGACATCAAGATTTCAGTATTCAGTCAGAATCAACTGCAGCTTTTATTGATCCTAGAGGCTCCATTTACAGTGTGGGTCTTGATGTTCATGCAAATAGCTTTGGTTGCAGCTGTCTCCATTTGAGAGCCTTTTGTGGAAAAAGCCTGTTGATGATCTTCAAAATGGAAAAGCTCTTGAAAGATGATTTTTTTTTTTTCACCTTGTTCACTTTTCAAAGTTGGAGAAATTCTGGGGCCTTGAAATCTGCACTTGAAACCTGAATACAAATATACGCTGCAACCTGAGGAAGATTATCCATGAAGCAGATAGTGAAAGATTTCATGAATGCCATTCTGGACTCAACACTGCACGCTACAGAATAGGAGGTAACTCTTTCATGCCAATTCTTGATTTGGTAAACTTTGTATGCTAGACAATGATCATATGACATATAGTACAAAGAGATTTGTATTAGGTGTTCTGAAGTGACAAAAAAATTGTGAGGTCATAGAAAATAACAAAAAAATTATATATAAACTAAGCAAACGTGCATTGCACGTTGCTTAAACCTAGT
The DNA here is from genome assembly GCA_019097785.1 of Fraxinus excelsior. Lineage (NCBI taxonomy): Eukaryota > Viridiplantae > Streptophyta > Magnoliopsida > Lamiales > Oleaceae > Fraxinus > Fraxinus excelsior. Next base: position 8,215,065 of record CM032626.1, read on the forward strand.
TATTATATAATTGCGTATGGAAACTACATGTATCTTACTTGGTGTTTTTTTTTTTTAAATACTCATTCTTACAATTTTTTACAGACTAGTTCGAGTCGATTGGAGTTGTGACGGAATAGTGCAGCGGACTACCAGGGATTTCGACATACGAAAATATTAAGTTTTACTGCTTTTAAATTTAATATTTTGTTTTGTTCAAACATTATTATCGAATTTATTAGTTGAGAATGTTTAAGTTATTTTTTTAAAGACGTAATTTCATGATTCAAATTCAAATTTAAATTTATGGATATTCTAATAGTTTGTTTATTAAATAATTTTATCATTCCGTATTTTTAAGTAAATAAAAGTAAATGAAATTTTTTTTGTAATACCTCAAGATCTATGAAAATTGGAGCGTTACATGAATGCTCGTCGTTATCGCACTAACTACAAAAGATTTAGCCTCTATTTGATAACCTTCAAATCAAAACTCTTTAATTTTCACACTTATTTTCAACCACACATTCACGCAAAAAATATATTTTACGCAAAATTTCTTCCTATTTTTTAATCACACGTTCTCTAAAAAATCATTATTCAAAACATTATTTTTCAATTTATAGGCCATCAAACATGACTTAATGACATCGAATTACAATAAATCAAGTTTTATTTTTCAATAAAAAAAAAGGAGAAAAATGTTGAGCCCCATTTTTAATGTAGAGTGCATTTTGAAATAATAGATTCATGGAGAATGTGTGATTACAAATGAATGAAAAGTTTTTGAATTATATGTAATATTATTTTATTGAAAAATGTGAAATTAAAAAGAAAGGAAAAAGAAATAAAAATGTATTTAAAAAAATGGGATTAAGGTCTAATAACAAAATAGGGCCACTGTAGTGGGTTTGACCTTGGGAAAATCTTTACTTTTGGTTAAAGAGATCCGCTGATTATACACTCATTATGCTTCTCTTTATTATTCCCGTTGGGGAGTGCCGAAAATTGTTTTTTAATAGGCCTTCTTAAGTGATTAATTCTCAATAATTGGCACCTTTATATAATAAATGTAGATTAATTTCAAATGGGACTTTTATCAACCACGAGTTTGATAACTTTTGGTTCGAAAAAAGTCATAATGCTTCATGCGTAGGGGCTCGACTACTTTTATACGGCTAAAGGCTTGACTACTTCTTAAATGATAGTTCGACTTCCGTTTAAAGTATTAAGAGCAGCTCCAATATACTTGAATAGTTTTGATTTATTATTAAGTACAAATAGCTTGATGTGAATGAAATTGTTCCCAATAACATGTGAGAATTATTACTAAAGTTCTCGTGTCACGTCTGGTGATGTGAATTCATTGGCTTGAATGTTGCGACTTGTTTCTTCGGATAGATTGAGTCATAATACAGTTCGACCTGAATTCGATTAGGATGAGGCTATCTTTACCTGTCAGGACTGCAATTCCTGTATGGCATTGGCACGACAATTTACTTGGAATACTAATGATTGAAACTGGTCTCTCTAAAAACAAAAGGTAATCAGCCAATTAGAAAATAAAAACTATTTCAATAGGGAAAGTCAAAAAAAGATGACAGGTCATGATTTGCATGTACGCATGCTATACTATTTGAATCAATCATCACATCACCGAAATGAGAATAAAGAAAAAGTCAATTACTATAGAGTTGAAATTATTGAAATATAGCATGATCCATATTGAGGCCCCCCAGTAAAATCAAAATATGATGTGCACATAATCATTATTGGATAACTCCATTTTTCTCATATTTTTCGTGAATATAATTTTATTGAAAAATACAACATTGGTCCTATAATATTATTCGTTGAACATTGACGGAAATCCTCAGTAAAGGCGACTAATCGTTCACACTATGTATTGATAGTATCTTGAACAAGTAACATGGCTAGTATAAAAGTATCACAATGCGAAGCAAAGCAGAGACCACATTGTGCCAATGATTAGCAAGGCATTAGTATGGCATAATTAGGTTTGCATAGTGCATTAGTCGGCGTGATCATGATAGCTTATCTGTTCTAAGCGTGACCAAGGCAACGATGATTAAATTCTTCTATAATGGAAAAAGAAATTGAGTAGTAGTGCCATCAAATTAATTCACTAATCTACTTTAGAATTCAAGTGGTCCACTGAAATATTAATTTTCAGTTTTTTTTTTTAACTAAAACTTGATCCAGTCTACCTATAGCTCTATTTTCCCTTTATTCGGGAACTTCAACAGGACCTCACGAGTTGATATGCTATGACCCTATTTAACAACTATACTTTTCAAACTCTTTTTTCTACATACTCATATTCAACCATACATTCACACAATAAAATATTTTTCACGAAAACCCAAAAAAAAATTCCTACTTTTTAACCACACATTCTCCTAAAATTCAATATTCAAAACTCTATTTTTCAAATGTATGATTGTCAAACCGGGGCCATATGCGATCTAATAGATTAAAGAGAGCATAATCTCGTGACATATTTAGAACACAATACTGAACAATTCAAGCTATATAATATAATGGTCTGTCTAATCCAACATACTAAGCATCTTGCTAACGTCTCTCGAAAGTTGAGAAAACAAAATTGTGAAACTAAGGAATAAGCCACTTTGCAAGATGTTTTTGTCCACCTACTTGACAGATGCATTGGTGGCAGCAATTAATTGGATGGAAATACTGACTGTTTTTTAAAGAATGTCACATGATATTTTGTCAAGAAAGATGACAAATTTTTTTAGCAATGTTGAATGGCTCAACTATTAATTTACAAGGAAGAAGAATGAACCACTAGTAATTTACCTTGTACTTTATGCCATCTTGATTTCTCTATAAATTGAGATTGACAAACAAATATTCCTCACAAATCACATCTCTATCTTTCTCTCTATTCTCTCTGTCTTACACATAAACACACAAACATGAGTTCTAAACTAACATGCTTGGTTATCTGCGTTGCACTGGTGTTGCTTCTTGGGTATGAAGCTCAGATAACAAGTGCCGCCGTGACCTGCAACCCACTGCAGCTGAGCCCATGCGCCAGCGCCATCACCTCCGCTTCCACTCCCACCGCCGTGTGCTGCACCAAAATAAAGGAGCAGAGGCCTTGCCTTTGCAAATACATGAAGAACCCTAATCTTCAGAAGTTCATTAACTCTCCCAACGCCAGGAAAGTTGCTAACACCTGTGGCACTCCATTTCCCAGATGCTAAACTCTGCCGCGGCCTCGCAAAAAGTGCTCTCCGTTCCTCGTTGCTAATTTAATTCAGTCGCGTTATATCAGTTGATGTATTGTCATCTCGTGGTATAAGTTATCTATATAATATGAGTAATTAATGTTCTCTTTAATTATTAATATTAGCAATTAGGCAACTATGGAAAGCGTGTATGGAGAGTATGAGTATGTAATGTTAAAGTGAAATTTTAGTTTCTTGATGTACTGTTATGTGTTTGTAACTTTGGCATGATTATTGTAATGAAAACCATATATTGGTTAAAGATTATATGTTTCCGTCCTACCACAGTTCCCAAATACAATATGCACGTTTAAACGACCCACGATTTATGTACCTTGCAAGATGATAGCTCGTTGTTGAGAAAATATCAAATCTTGAAATTCGACTCCTAGCTTGAGTTTTAGTTTGAATTGTTCCTTCAAGCCTTTTTAATTCTCATACCATATTGAGTCTCAATTTTCATCTGAAAATATCATTTTTGCTAAAAAAAAAAAAGAAAAGAGCCATTTAATCTTTTATATATTAATATTATATGAAAATTTTTGGCCGACCATCGAAATTTCTTCAACAATGTAGCTAAATTTCTCCCACTTCAGATTTTATCCATTCTAAGACACCAAAATAATGGTACATGTACTAACTTCTAGCTAAGAAATTTTGCGAATTTCTATTTTCTAAAAGCTTTAATAAATTTTAAAATTTATACGACGGGTTAATGTAGGAGAGTTGTAACTAAATTATTTTCTTGAAAATTCTCCAAAATAAAAGGTTTTGAGAATATGTAATGAGCATTCCATTACATCTTTTTTATGAGTGAATAATTGTCACTTTTTAAGACACATAAAAAAGTGTATACATATGCTTGTGACACGTTGATAGTCTAAGAGCGTCAACTTTGTAACCTAAATGAAACATTTTGGGTTTAATTTTGTAGATCAGTTTGGCATTTCTTGTTATATAGGTCAATCGTTACTCAGCTTGTCGTCCTAGAAATGTCAAATTAAAGTGCGTTGTGATGAAATCATCATAATACCTAAACCGTAGGCGTCCACCTTAGGCCAGGATTTCCCTTTGATCGGTCGTTATGGGTTTCAATCATGTCATTCCAGTTTACGTCTCCGGTGGACCGACCCTGTATTTATGGGTCTTGAATCGACATCCAATGCTGTCTTGTTTGGCTTCTTTGACCAAGTCAAGGTGAACCTCCAAGTGATCCAATGTGAATTTTCAGATTGACACCAACAAAGTTGACTACTCATATAACAAGAGTGAATAACTGGCTTTAATGTAAACTTGACTGTCAATCAGTTAATCCTTTCTCGCATTATGCGTCCTATGTTGTTGCAATACTCGCCATGGGTTAATGAAATGTTGCATTTGTAAGTGTTATGCCTTAGATCCAATCAATTTTGAACATAAATACTTTTAATGTATATAATTGATACATATTATAACAAGATCTATTATTTAATTGAGTTAATATTCTAATTAATTAAATAATAAAATCTGTTGATTCAAGTTTTGGTGATTTGTTGATCACAAGGAGTTGTGATGGTAAGATACAAATTACATGTGATTGAATATTAAATCGTCTGCGGTCGTATGTAATAACGAGATACGGATATCGTTATTACGGATAGACCATTACGTGTGGCATTTCTTACTTATGAAATAAGTAGTTGATCTCACAAGTTAAAGTGTAGTGACATTTGAATACTCACATGGATGTTTTGTTATAGAACAAAACATTGGAGACCCGCTAGGAGATTCCACATGGAAAACTATTTGAGTGTCAGTGGTTAATCTCTAACATTCAGTAGTGGAATTGGTCATTTGACTTGAAGTCATCATAGTACCTTATATGAGGACAGTCGTACTTTGGTGATGTTGGATGTTGTTCTGCCAAGGGTCGCTAATACGACATCGTTCAAGTATGTGTCAAGAATCATATGAAAGTTGTAAATGATCAATAGATGATTCGTCATCCTTAGATAGTAAGAGATTATGATCTACATTTCATCCAGTTAAGTTAATAATGAAATCCTTGGCCAATGTGAACTCATAAGTTGAAAATGAGTTTTCGACTTACATTGACTTAACAGTGGATAAAAGATATGATCGATGATTGAGATTGACACATATTCATATCTCGTAATTGATCGAATCATATTGACGAAAGGATTAAAGTTTCACGGTAAACGAACAAGTTTGATTTTGTTATACCACATGACATTTCTCATCACATGCATTGTCTTGACACATTGCTAGATGTCAATCTGGGACGATGGATGTGAATTAATAATAAATTAAAAGAGTGTTTTAATTTATCAATTTTGATTAGATCAAAATAATAATTCACGTCGTTAGGCATCGTGATCGGGAACTTAATGGGTCACACACAAAAAAGAATCAGAAGAATATGATTTACAAATTAATTAATTGACAAGTGTTGAGTAATTAATTAATTGAGTTGCTTAATAATAGGCCCGAATTAATTAATTGAATTAATTAAGGGGTGCTTACAAAAATACCCTTAAAATTAGGGATGTTTTGAAAAATCATATGAAATACTTTTAGGAAGTAAAAAATAATGTGTAAAATGAAAAGGTAACACAATGTCACTTTTTTTTTAATACAAATTGTCACTTTAAAAAAAAAAAAAAAAAAAAGTGACAACTAAAAAAAAAGTGATAAATATCAAAATAACATCATCAATTTGTACAACATCATTAATCATGTTCTTAAAATATTCAGTGACAAATTTCAAAAAAGTGACGAATTCAAAAAAGTAGCATAAATTAAAAGAAGCTATATAGATTAAAAAGTGACAGATAATAAAAAAGTGACAAAACACTCAAAAAGTGACAAATTCAAAAAAAGTGACAAACATTAAGAAAAGTGACATACAATCTCACTTTTATTTAAAAAAAAAAATGATGTTTGTTGCTAAAAAGATGATAGAAATCTCAAGAAGACGATTGAAAAAAAAAAGTTACAAATAAAAAAAAGTGACAAATTTAAAAAGTGACATAAATTAAAAAGAGTTACACAGATTCAAAAAAGGGACCAAAAAAAAAAAAAGAAAAAGTGACTAAAAAAATTGACAAAATTCCAAAAATAAAAAAATATGACACAAACCCAAAAAAATTGACAAATACCACTAGTAATCTCTTAACATAATCAATATGTCCAGTAAAAAAGTATTCAAAAAGTAGCACAACCGGCTTCAAGTGCAGCTGCTACAGCTTCACCAACTTCCAACCGAACCAATTAGCCACCTCAAGTCCATCCCAGCCACCAGCATTGCCATCTATTTCAAGTGCTAAAGCTTCAGATCAAGCCAGCAAACAAGGTCCGCCTCAAAGTAAAGTTATTACTTCATCAGCAGCTCGAGCCAGTGGCAAGACTTCCCTTTTACCGACAGCTAATCCCATGATCCCTTTTTCATCACCCCTGTGGAACATATCTACACCATCTTGTGATGGTCTGTTATCAAGCAATGTGGATAAATCTGCTATTTTTTATTATCAGGCTGTTTTATTAGACTCCACCCATTAGGAATCTTGTTTCACCTACCACCTCGTGGCTTTCACAACCTCCCTTTCCTAGACCGTAGGTTGCTGTACCTCCACACTAGTGGTTTCACCACCAGCACTTCCACCGGTTATACCTCCACCGCAAGCATTCCCTGCACCTGTCCAACAGCCACCACCAACACTAGCCCCAGCAATAGTGAGAAGGACCACAGACAGTATTTCATCAATTTCAAGCTAGTATAATCAAATCTAAGTACCAATAACAATTTAATTCCACACATATTCGGATCACTAAAACAGTTACATTAAAAACAAAGAAATACCTCCGCTACTATTCCATAAAATTTACCGAAATAAACTTATTTGCCCCAACCAATCGACGGTTCAATATCCAATTATCATGCTCAAGGGGCAGACTTCAGTCCCTATATTCTAAAAGAAACAAAAATATATATGTTTTGATGCAATATCACATTTTTAAGCCCAATCAACACAGCAATTAAATTCAGAAAAGAAAATCAAATAAAAACAGAATTATCAAAGCAATACATGTACAATCAGCATATTCCAATACACGAGAAACATCATCGAATTAATGGAGGTGTCTCAGACATCCAAGGAAGGATTGAAGCAGCATAAACTCTCAAGCCCGACGAAGGCGAAAGTTTTTAGGCGGCCACTACGAATGTTTTTGAGAAATAAGTCATAGACACCAGGTTAATCATATCCACAAAACCAATTGAATTCTTTTCAAACAAAATCAGAAAATCAAGACAAACCACGCAATTTTTGCTACGGTAGTAAGCACAAGACCAAAATCAACATCCCTAAGCTCAATACCTAGACTGGAGAAGAATAATCGACATACCCAAACAAATAAGCTCGTCCCTCTGAAAATGGAACCCACAACACGTTCCTCCACAAGTTCAGTCACAACCTTCATTTTACCAAAATCTTGCTCCGCTTACAATGATAAACCTAGATCTTTTGATTCTTTTACATATAAGAATTTGAGGAAATTTAGGTATAAAAGTGAAATAAATCTCTCTTCGAAATCCGAATTTGACATGTGCAAAAGGCGACAATAAATTTATAGTGTTTACAGTACGACTAACCAAATAGATGAAGGGCGCCGGCGGTCGGTGGTGGATGACGTCGAGACATCGAGATATGAGAGACATTTACCTTCTTCTTCTGCCGGCATCGAGGCGAGAGACGCAGAGTGAGATTGTTGAGAGAAGTAATTAATACGGTAATATAATTTTGATTTAGTTTGAAGGGTATTAATCAAAGATGGTATTTTTTTAGGGTAGTTGGCCTAATTTTCCCATTAATTAATTCATGGACCGAATTTTATTAATTTGATTAATTAAATATTGGTTCGGGTTAAGTTTAAGGGACAGACCAAGCCCGTTTGGACTTATATTAATAGACTGCTAGGATTTGAAAAATCTAATGAAAAATTTATTAATCTTACTAGCACGAAAAAATAAAACTCTAGTCATCATTCTTATTTTTTGTGTGGATTACCATTGGAGGCTGGACAATTGAACAGCTGAGATTGCATATCGTGATCATTCAAGTTCGAGAATCAGCAAAAGAGTTTGCACAATTTATCAAATATATAATCCTTATCACAGTTTCTATCTAAATACAAAACAAATCCTTGTTTGGGAATCGAAATTGTTTTATTTCCGCTGCGTATGATTAAGTAGATTCCCAACAACCTTACCCAAAACGAAGTTGCACAGATATAAGAAAAAAAATAAGACAACAAAATTAACAGAGCAAATGTTAAAAGGAAACAGTCAAGACAATACACTAACTTTTGCTCTCCAAAAGCATTACATACATAGCTAAGGAACTCTTCATATCAGTTAGTTTCATACCAACTCCACAATCTTTTACCAAAAATCTCATTGAACTCAGGCCAACTTTTTAAAATCCACTGCTCTTTTGATGCTGCTGATTTTCTGCAAAACTTGAAGTGGTCATTCCAACTCCTCCGTTGTTATGCCTTTCCCATCCACCCGTATCAGCCTTTGAATGGGACCAGTAATACAGGATAGAACCCATCATTGATAATAATGTTAGAGCAGCACCGGCTGCAAATACACCCTTCCGGAGAGTGGTACATGATAAGTGCTCGATATGAAAACTTGCACGGTATTTGGTATGATATGCATTCCTTGCTGATCCTGCCAATAAGCATGCCTCTGCTCCCAAAAAGCTAACCCTGGTGATTTTATGAATGTCGATACAAGTGAATTGAAAGAATTCAGTGAGTTTACAAGGTTGAATAAAATAAAAGAATTGAAGTATATCAAGATGGGCAGATCATGGAACGGGTCAAAACATAGAGGCTAATACCTGAACATTCTGAATCTGGGATGAATATTCCAGATTTACAAGCCATTACTGCTAATTGACCAACTCAGTATGTAGTGTCTATGGGATTGGGTGGCAGACGAATACAAAATCTCAAAAATGTTAAGACTAGTTTCCTTGGCTGCAAATGCAGTCTATCCAAATCTAGAGCTAAATGATTGAAAGCATACATGCAATAACGACTAGAGCAAATGATTCCCTCTTCTCCTTCCCTAGACACCGAATTATGTCCTTTCCCTCCCCCCGAAAACATTTAAAAGTACATAAACATAGATCCAAAAAATAAAAAAAAAAGCACTGATGGGGAACAAGAAGCAATAGGATTGTGATTTATTCCAATTTATGGAATAGCAATAGTTTTATTCAAGTCTAACTTAAAACTAATTTAGGAATTCTTTGGCCACTAGGATATTTGACTGTTATGTGATTCTCTTCAGGGCATGTTAAATACAAGGCCATCACTAGGATTTTGGAACTTGTTTGATATATTTTGTTTTACAAATTTATTAAATCTACCAAGGCTCATCACAGATAGCAATGTCTCATAAATCAATTTTATTCTTTTCACAGAGAGACACTGTTTAATATTGGACTGCGCTCTGTTTTGCAGATCAGGAAAGAGCCGACAATAAAATTAACAATTTTTAGGATCAACCAGCCTTAAGTAGAAGCTGAATCTCAGATAGGATTGAAAGAACCGAGTTCAAAGATCAAACAAGTCAGTCCAAAAAAATTTATTGTAACGTCAAGCTTCATAGATAAATCCCCAGTATCAAGCTTGATCTGTGTTGCGAAAAGTCTACTTAGTTCATTTTGCATCCATTAAAGAGTTAAAGGTAGCAATGTAGTGACTGTCTTCATCACATCAATCCTCACAACATGAGTCTGACAGATAAAATACCATCTTTGACTGTGCAAGTATTAGCATCTTCTTTGATGCATATTATAATCAAAGTATGAAAGCGTTCCCTTCCTTTCTAGATTTCTGATATAGTTTAAAAAGAAGAAATAGAATACTACAGCTTTCTTCTCTAATCCAACTTTCTCCCAATTTTTTCTAAAACTGTACCAAAAAAAAAAATAAATAAATAAAATAAAATTGCTCCTCTAAATTTCTTATTTTCCAGTATTTTATTTTCTTTGTTCCTCTCTCATTTGTCTCAACCAAACAGACCCCCTGAAGGAGTGATGGAAAGAACATAATACGAAAGTTTTCCTAATAAAGTTGGAGTAGGCAACTTTATTCAATCCACGGCTACGTCTACTGAAAGAGCTGATGTAATTTGAGAGTAATATATACCCAAAAAAAAAAAAGAAAGACACTAGGTTATGATAATTATTTTTCTGATCCTGCGTGATAATAGTAATAAATGAAGATTACTCGAAAATTGACTGAAACTCGATGCTCATTCCTCAAACACGCAAAGCATTTTCTTAATATTTTCCGAAGTCCCGCATCATGTCGTAGAGGAAGGTCTAATAACCAGTTTGCAGAATACAGTTAGAGGGTCAGAAAAAGGAGCCAAAGATAAAAGGTAAATATCCCGTGTCCTTGTATCAAATTATTAACAAAAACTTTGAATTCAACCATGCAATGCGAACATCAGTAGCATCACCAATTTGCAAGATGTAATAACCTGTACAAGGAACTCAGAAATGGAGTGCTGATGCAACAATTACGACGTGTATGAAGATTTTATCTCTTAGATGGCTCCTGTAGTTCCTAGATTCATATTCTGCTTTGATTGGTTTCAAATTATAACTTTCCTCAAATGTGCATGTGTCCTTAATTAATGCTCCTTCAGTGACCTCTATTTTCCCAATTTGTGAGGCAAAAAGAACAAATGGAACCCCAAGAACAAGTGCGCTCATCAGAAGCAACTTGCACTAGTCTTACATAATTGAGATGAAATGTCTTAAATGAGCCAAATAACAGCAAAATCAATCACATAACATCACATGTGAAGTCCATCAAACAACAAGCATAAAACAAGAAACTAAACATAATTTGCAAATTAATTACTACAGCATTCCTATTTGTAATCATCTAATCACATGCAACACAGTGCAAAACAACTGTATGGGACCCAACTGTCACACTCATATTATTGAACCCAGTTCATGTAACATATAAGCAGTAAAAAAAGGAACAAATGGAATAAACTGAACCGACAAAGACAATATAGTAAATTCAAACATTACCATGAGAAAATGAAGAAGAAAACAGCACAAGTTGTAGAGCCCCCACCCATCATCCCTCTGCCAAAACACAAGCACTTGGTGACGCCGTTAACCACCGTCTGGCTAATCAATAGCAGCCCAAACGCCGTCAAACCGTACACCGTCGACGCGTCGGTGCCGTACAAACAGTATGTCTGCTCATCATACTTGTCCGGCACCACAATTGCCTTTCAACACAAACCCATATAAAAAATTAACTACTTTCGAGAAAATTCAAGAAAGTTGACTAAAGAACAAAGAAATAATAACGCAAAAAGCAGTAACTAGACTACCGTGCTACGTCGTCGTTCAGCACCGACAGCAAGTACGAAGGCAATGACGTGAAGGGAGATTATAATTACAAGAACAGGGATAGAAACTCCCATTTTTCAGCTTAATCTTTAACTTTCTCACTGTATCAGTTCACTTTTCTCGAGCAGCTTTCTGAGAATTATTGTGCTAGTGCTTTGAAAATTATGGGCTGCAAAAGGGAAAGTGAAACGGGTATTACCGCCTATGACGGCTTTTTTGCTCTTTAAAATTGCTTTTTTGATGCTACTGACTACTGTAGAATGTTAGGACAAGTTTGGGAAAAATAGCGCTGGTGTCCTTATACTTTGAATAAATGATTATTGAGGGAAGTAATTATTTCTTCACGATAATTGAGTTCTCTAACAAAAATTGGGTATTCTTCACGATACTTTTAAGAATCCATTTGATTGCAAGAGTGAAAAATAGGTGGAAATAAAATGAATTTTAGGGAAAGTAATTGTCTAGAAATTGTTTTGCAATGAATTGTTAAATTAGTACGTTTGATTGGTATAATTTTAATTTTCCACACGAGAAATTTTTAAATTTTGTGTTCGTTTGATTTTGTTTTATATGGAAATTGTCTATTAAAATGATGATTTTTTTCACAATTAGTTATAAAATTTGTTTCCATTGCCAAAAAGTAAAAGAAAAAATGAAAAAAAAAAAATTCCTAAAAAATCATTTTTTTAATCAAAGTTATTGTTCGTTTGACTTCGTTTTATAGGAAAATTTTTCATTAAAGTGAATTTTTTTTTTTTTACAGTTGGTTATGAAATTTATTACCATTGCCTAAAAAAAAAAAAAAAATTGGATAATGAATTCCCACCAAATTGGTGGGAACCCAAATTCCACAAAATCATTGAATTGGTGTGCGTATGGACAAAAGCAAGAAAATCCAGCCAATCAAACACTCATTTTTGGATAAAGATTGAAATTTCATTTCCAATTCTATGGACAGTTAGATAAATCAAACAGCGCCATAAAAGTCTATCATCAGTCATAAATCACTAAAAGAAGGCGAGTTCAAATTATTACCAATGGGAAAGTTGCTATTGGCCTTCTTCCTCACTATCTGAATGTAGACATAAGCGTCTACTGCATAATTGCTAGACAATGATAGAATGGTTGAGCATTATAGTTTCTATCACTTTGGAATATTCAATCCCGTATTGTTCAAAGCAGTGTTGAATTGCATTTTGTTCATCGTCTCTATATGCCAAATCACGAGTTCAACCTTTTTCAACAAAAAATTCCATACATAAAACCAATTTGCTTAGGGAGGCATCTTCAGTTGTCCACCAAAATATTTCCTCCGCGGCATCTCAAATTTTCAAGTTAAGCTTCATTTCGTGGCTCTTAAAATAATCTAATAACCCAAGCTTCATTTGTTTTGACCCTGATCCCAATTAGTAAAATGTTCCAATTTGCCAGATCTATTTCTTTTGTCCAAAACATTCCCAGCCGATTGGACCCTATTGTGGACATTACACGAACACTATCCTATATTTTTTTTATGGCAAATCAATCCCTGGATTTTTTGTTAAATGCAATTCGGTCCTCACAGTTCCCAAATTTTCATTTTTGTTACATTTTACCCCCTGGACTCGTCCGAACTGGGATAATTTTGTTTCCACGACTACGAGCGTGTGAATATCTTCTAGATCTCGTAGTAGGCTATGGAGAAGCACCTGCTATCGACTTATCGTCCCACGAGTCAATGGATTCCATATGTTAGAGGACAGCTTCGAACCCACCACGACATTGATCAATCTCTTTATGATGTTGAATTATCTGGATTTTTTTAACTAGAACTTGAAGAAATTAGACAACCGCATGCAAGTGGCACTGCCATTGATAGAGAAAAAGATTCAGTTGAACTTAGACTAGCAAAGCATTGTCTTGAAATGAACATACCCTAACTCAGACATTTGCGGAGGCTCTCAAATCCTATATGTTGCCTGTGGGGATTCCATTTATAAAGATACTGGGTAAGAACTCTCCAAGAAATGTTCACGAGAGAGAATCGTCGTTCGTATGAACTATGAAAATTATGATGCTCATCGACGCGTTTTTAGTGTACTGGATAACACGCCTTTGCATAAATGGTATATAGATTCTTTAGACGACGAAAACATGGAGATTTTGCCGAATAGTTATCATCATCAAGGCGTGAAGGGATTGGCTCAACGGTTTGTTTCAATGGCTTTTGCTCCTGATGGTCTGATTGAAGGGTTTTACGACCCTGACGCTTGTAATCCTGAGAGGGCAAGTTCATTATGAGACTACAATTTCATCCAGAAAGAACGAGACAGGCAGTCTGATGATTTTGATTATTCAGGATGTGCATCTGCATACCAGGTAGCTTTGCATTTCACATTAGTTGTCTTAATATACCAGTAATAATTAGGACTTTCTACGCGTCGACTTCTATCCAGTATTGTGCATCAAACATGCTTCAACTGATCTAAGACAGCTTGTTATTGTGTATGAATTCGTCGAAGCTGTAACAGCTTTCAAGAAAAAACTTGATGAATAATAAGTGTGCCAAACGGTCTCAAATTTGATCGGGTTTAAGAAGACGAGAAAGAGCATTGTTGTAGCCCGAGTTCACAATTCCATGGCAGTTCCTACTTGCAACAGAAGCGTAGCAGGGAAGCCCACAGTCAAGGCATGCACTCACAATCACAATTACCAAGTGACGTACAACTTTGAAGAAGTAATATATCTAAACATCCATTAGTAAGCTACCTTCTACTTTGAAAAGTTACAGTTATACATATCACGAAGGGGCTAAAGCTCGCCCCACACTCTGATTCTAACAAAATCCCATCAGAAGTGCAGACATAAATTACAACAACCTGTTTTGTAAAACTGCTATATAAAATGAAACAGGAAAAGTTGAAGAGACAAGATGTGCAGATTTTTCGACACGCCAAAGTGCAGCATACGATTCATGGTTCAGCTCAGACTACAAATATACTTCACCTCATTCTCATACTAGTCACCTCTCAGACAATTCTGCAATTTTTTAACTCCTTATTTCTTTTTCTCCTGTACTTTTTTTCCCTTCTTTTTTGTTCTATTTTTTTTTTTTTTCAATTATTTTTTTTCATTTTTTGGTTTTTGGGGGTGGCTTAGTCAATTCTCATAATAGTTTAACTACAGCACAATAACATGGGAAAGAACCAATTCCTCAACCTTCCTCATAGATAGACACCCAGTATCAAAAGCATAAAATGGTCTGAGCTATGACAGAATTGATGCTATCTTCTAGATTTCATCAACGGCAGAAGAAAAGGAAATCTGGGTGGTTGACGTGTAGTAACTTCAGCCAATTATCAGCAGCCTGCAAGAGGGAGTTTGCCAATTGGCACTGACATCCTGCATTCGAAGTCCACAATGAATCTTTATATTTGTACGAAGCAAGACCAAAAACTGGAAAGCGAATCCTGGGAACGCCGTCCATCTCACTGGGGTATGTGACAATTGGAGGATGCACAGCCTCACTACCTGAAACAAGTGCAAATGCGAGTATAAAATACCACAACAGAGGAAGGAGCAAGTAAACAATAAATGGAGGAAATACAGCAAGCACTAGAAAAAAGAGCACAACTCCCTGCTATTTGGTTGAAGAAATGCTAAGAGCATGTTTGGGTAAAAGCTTACCAGTCAGTCAAACTTGAAAATTAATTTTTTCATTCCGAACATGTTTGGTTGAGCTTATAATGATAAATTTCCCTTAACAAAGAAAAAAGTTGATAATAAGAGAGACAATGCTTGACTCCACATATCATTATAGATAAAGAACTAAGTATTGAGGTCAAATATGAAATGGCTTGATTTTTTCTAAAAAGTATGGAAAATGTGCATACAAAACAAAGCGGGAGTGAAGATGGACAATACATAAAAAAAAAAACATGTAATACTGAAACAGATTCCATGTGGAACCGTGTATAAGAGAGAGGGAGAGAGAGTTTCTGATACCTGTCACCGGTGTGTGAAGAGAATGGTAGGTCAGAAAGCAAGCATCCAAATCATTGAGCGTTTGTCCTGTTGGTATCCTGTAAATAGGATACCTACAAAGTAAATGTTTCCCCATGAGTCATTCTTATGGTTTCACACAGATCAGTAAATGAGTCAAGAATCACATGAATTTGCAAATAATGTTACCAGGCCACACTAATCCAACTGGATTGGAGTATATCGCAACTTCTGAGAGTTTTTAGTTCAGGGAAGCGGAGAGAAAGATCATATATCTGTGACAATTTCAGTATAGGAAGCATGAGGAATAGAGGACAGAACTGTTATCCAAATTCTCAGCCCCAAATGAAATTAAAAGAAAAAAAATTCATATGATGCATTCAGAATCAGGAAAGGAACACACCTTATCTGCCAAAGGCTCTCGACTGTAAGGTTGGTCCCTTTCAAGATACTCAAACAGCAAGCAACCTTGTGAACTTCCAGATTCACCTTCATCACTAGAAAAACCTTCTAGAAATGCCATATTCTGGTCGCTCACGGACAATTGGTCTATTCTAAGAGGATTATCACTTGACCGACAATGATAACAATGTTGTTGGCTTGAATAACCACCTCTATCCTGTCCACAGTCGCTGCTTCCATCGCTACTAGAATCCCCAAAACTATCACCATCACTTTCCTCACTAAGTTGCCTATCACACACGTAAAAGCCACACTTGTTTGAGGAACATTAATTATCCAAAACTATAAATGAGTAGTAAATCAGTGTTCCTAAATTAATCAAGAAAGGGGAGAAGGCCTAATCATATTAGACACGACACATTGTAACTTCTAGAACAACTGCCAAGAATAAAAAATGGAGTAAAGGAAACCTGTAAGCATATTGACTGGAAAAAAAAATTAAGCACCATGATTCAGCAGAAAACCCTGAGGTCACATAATTAAGATGCATATGATATTGATTTTTCCAGTTCTCAATGGAAAAATATCAAGTTCAATTCCAGATAAGTGATGCCGACAAGCATTGTACTTTGTAATTTTATACTAAATTGAGGGATCACCAATATATAGAAACAGACTCCCATGCATCTCAGAGCCAAAAACCATCTTATTTATACAGAGTATAGCCGTCCACACGAGTAATACAGAAGAACTTGGATGCCGTGTATCACTCATCTGTCTCTGTGTATTTTAGTGAGTAAAGAGTGGGCGAGTGTGTTCAGGCATCACGTCTGAACATAAAATGTAAAAACACAAGATACACTGTGATTTACCACTTAGAGTTCATTTGTTACTCTAGAAAGTAGTAAGATACGTTTCTTCCTGTATATAACAGAAACCTACTTGAAAACATATATACTGAAAGATAATTGACTAACTGCAAAATATTGAGTTGGTTATAGCTTCAATAGCCATCACGAATGTAAATAACTAGACATCGTGAAATTATATAAGCAAACTAAACAAAGTTACTCCACGGATTTCTAGGAAATTAAAGAAAATAGTAATATGTATAGAAAGATGAAAAAAAGAGCAGAAAGAGAATCGGTCATTTTGTTGAATGTGAGAGAAATGAGTGAAACAAATTGCAAGGCAATTAAAAGATAGAGCTTAAAACAATTCTCCATCCATTCATGACAGCTATAACCTTATTTCCAACTTTGATACCTTCGAGGGCCACTTTCCAAAATGTCCTTGATTTAAAGTGGCTCATGTAACTTGATAAAATTCTTAACCATTACTTTTGTGGAAAGCGAAAGTGTTCCATCGAAAAACATTTTTTCAACTCTTACCATAAACTCGGAGCCAATTTAAACCAAAACATTCTACTGTGAATGAAGGAAGCATAAGTAACCTTCCAATGTAGGGAAACAGGCAGATGCATAAAATGACAGCTGTAAAAGAAGCCCTCACGGGGTGGATCTCTTACATACAAAGTGTATAGTATTCAGTTAAGCTTTGAACTTTAGACCATAGAGAGCATAGAAAGATAAAACGATGGATTTGTCTCCTCAAACAATTGCCTCTCTATCTTCATATTCAAAATTATTTAATAAACTTCTAAAATACTGAACTAGGACTGCATATTCATTTTCTTTGGGGTTAACACTATAACTAATCTTCCTCTGATGTCACACAATATTCATACCCAACATAATATAAACTCTCTACTTGGCTATGTAGTAAATTGATTTAAAACATCGAACTAACATTACAGTACCATATGCAAACGAACCCCTTATTTCCTGTCCAACAAAGATTGACTCTTCTATAATATACCCAAAAAAACTCTAATCTTCTTTCATAACTTTTAGTTTCTTTGGTATGCAATCTTGAAGTTGTCATATAGTTGCAGATAATATATACCATCAAAGTTCAAACAATGTTCTTAAAATCATTTTAGGATTAAATATTATATATTTGTGCAAAGTTTATGCATGGGACCTTGCCCATAGCTTGTATCAATAACCTTTGGATAATCCTGGCAAGACTACAGTACAATCGTATCTACTGTATATTTGAAACATACTGTGGAGGCATAGATGCTCCAAAGACACATTACTAATCAGCATCATAAGCCTACGTGGTTATACATACATGCGTGTGAACGCACAAGCATATATACGTACATGTGCATGTTTATATGAAATTTAAGACATAACACACACACATTCAACCACCCCCCACCATCCCTTCTCTCATCCTCACATATACAGGAATCCATAATGACAATGATAAAAAAAAAAAAAAAAAAAAAAAACAGGCATTCTATTTTCATTTACAAATAAAACAAATCCAAGACTTTATTTCTGCTTGGACACGTGTTGAAAAGCGTCCACAACAATCAACAGCATCACTGCTCAACTTGGATAAGTTCATTCCTGGAACTTGGAAGTATCCATCTTTCACATGGTAAACGCAATTTGCTACAGAATGATTATTTGTCAAAAGAGTGTTGAACCATCCACAAGTTGAAAAATCAGTAGTTGTTATTGGGTAGAAACTTAAAAATGGAGTTTCCTAGAGTAGCTTGGCAATCACAACAACAATAACAATAATGTAAACAGAATTCACCAACTTGATCCAAAAAATCAATATCCTGCATGAAAGGGAACACAAGAACAGCATGACTTTGAGTCTTTCTGCATCAGTTTTTCCTTTATTTTTCCTTTGGAAAGTATATTATGCTTCTCTAAACTCGTGCCCCAAAAGATCAGTATTTATCTGAAAGGAACTTATGCAATGTATGTACCTTGATTTTGCTGAACTCTTTGAATGGTCAGCATACAATTGAATACCCGATAAATAGGGCACGTAATATTGAACCACGGAATCACTGTCATTCAATACCAATGGCACTCCAGCACCATATGCACTCCATTCCTTGAATGACTCCCATAAATCACCTAGCACAAAGTATGGCTGAAACTCCACATTGCATGTTTTCCATCCCCTGATCGTTGTCTGTTAATAATTTTTAAACATATTAAGTCAGTCCATTTCAACAAAACATCGATAGCAAATAGACAAGATAAAACTCATTAATTTGAGATTTTCAACGTGTTATCACTATATCTTTCAACAAAAATTCTGCATAATAATGTTTTAACAGCCTTTTTGCTTCCTCAAGCAGGAAAATAATTCCACCAGCTTCTTGTAATAAAATATAACAGTGTAAAAGTGTAGAAATGATGAAAAAATCACGCTTTTAAATTTCAGTAAACTGTTCGTTAAAGTTTAACTGAAAAATACAATTTTATATCTACTTTAGATTTCAGCACCTGCACGTTGCTCCAGCAGCATAAATTTGTAACAGAAAACAATCAATCAAACCCAAAAGAATCAAATCCTTCCATCAATTACTGATGCGAAAACACACTTAATTTCAGATTCTAAATGATGGGCATAAATCTTGTAAATGTAGAAACCTTAAGAAGCATTGAGAGATGACCACTTCAACAAACACTAAAATTGTTTAAAACAATAAAAATTATCAAAATACCTAGTAAATTACTACATCAAAACAACCAACGAAACAATTGTCAACAAGCTACAGCCTTTGAAGAATGAAGTCTCATCTGAGCAGTAAACCATTTCCCATAGCCAAAGTACTTCTAAAATCGCATTGGATATCCTTATATCAGCAATAGAATAAACCCATCTTTTGGAACTAATTACTACTGATAAAGTCAAATATTAATTAAGCACAAATTCCAAAACTTCAATTAATTTACAATCAAGGAAACCTTGGATAAATGTTGAGCCGGAACTGAAGGGATGACGGACTCCAAGAATCGCTCCAGATTACACGATGGTGACTGTTCGGTTGCCACTACCTTCGGCAGAATCGGCACAGCATCAGCCAGATTAGCTTTTTCCAGAGGCTCATCAGCTCGGCTCTGAGAGCGTCTGGCGGTGACGTCACTTTGGGCTCTCCGCAGGTGATTTCGACTCCTATTAAACTGTAATCCTGCACCTAGCATTTCCTCTTATATATCCAAAAAATCTTATTATCGATATAATTATACACCTATCTGTATAGCCCTAAACCCTCTATATATGTTATATATGGCTATATAGGATTATTTTATTAAATTAGTTGTTTCAAACTCAATGTAATCGATTTGAGAAATAATTTCCGGTTTTCAAGGATAAGAGAAATTAAATTGGCGGATTTGCGTCGACGAATTCGAGGAACTGGAGCTGATTAAGAACCAAGCAAGTTATTTCAGATCAAATTTATCACAAGTTCTTCGCGGAGAGAGATGCTAACATTTGTGTGTATGTATATGTGTATATATTTGCTAGTGAGGGGTGGGGGGTTCTGAGGATACGTGAGGGAAACCATTTTTTTATTTACTTTTACAGTTATAGCCCTGACCCTGACCCTGACCCATTAAAATTTTTAATCCCCTCATTTTTCAAATAAAATAATATTACATACAAATTTAAGATTTTTCATTATTTTTAACCACACACTCTTATATCAATCACTATTCCAAAATTTATAAATTCTCTCAAATAGAGATCAAACAATGACGTAACGAAGTCATAAATGGCTGTGTAAGGAATTGGTGGGAACTCAAATTTCATTAAAATATTTTTGATTTTGGGAGAAAATGTCTTTTGGAGCAGTAATTTTCTAGAGAATTTACAGTTAAAAGATAATGAAAAATTTGTCTATCACGTATAATATTATTTTATAAAAGAATGTGTGATTAAAAATAAATTTTGAAAAAATGTATTTTATAAATAATGAAACCCAAACACAAGGTTAAAAGCGTAGTTACAATATACAAGTGGTAAGCTCGAATTCCTATATTTATAGTAAACTTGGATTCGAGTCTCATTTAAGAATAATGTCAACAAGAAAGTATTTAAAAGAGATATCAACCCTTCGTTGAAATTTGGATGAATTGGTTAAGATTTTCGCATTGTTTTTAGATATCATTTTGTGTAAAATAGAATCATATAATTGATTTAGAAGAAGAGGAAGAATTAGATGAAAAGAAAAATCCTCGAGAATTAATGAGGAGAATGGATTATAGATAGTGTTAAACCAGCTTGTCGAAGTAAATTTGTCACAGTAAATACCCAATTAGACTCATTTTTTAAAATTATAATTAATGTTGAACATAGTTAAGTTTGGACTATAATAGATTTTATCTTTAATTTCGCGACATGAGAATTTTAAGAACATGGTTTGTTATTAATATGATAATTTATTGAGTTTAATGAATTTATACAAAATATTTTCTACAAAGCATTAGCATCCCGTGTGGGTCCAATGGCGATCTTTTACTTTGACAAATAATTGTAATGGTGTCAAGATGTCAATGCAAGGTTATCTTTAGTGAAATAATCTAATTATTTGATAAACACAAATATCTACATCTAAATATTGTGCACCTTGTTCTAACATTCCTCAACCGTTCCCATGTATATATATTAACTTCTAGCAAATCTCCTGCCGACATGAAATATAATACACATCGATAATGTGACGATACAATTATTACCCACATACTGAGGTAACAATGTCACACTTGTCACATCAACAGTGAACGTTATAATCTCATTATCACTATAGACAGAAAATTAATTCTATAACTTTTATTTACCCATAAATCACAATCGATAATAGAATTTATCTTTACAATACATTCATCATAAAAGCATAACAAGACCCATGAATAATTACAAGAACATGTATATATAGCACGTGAAATATTATCTCGACTCCCTTCAAGCAACAATCTATATTTCTATGTAATGTTTTAATAAGTACCAACTTTTTCATGTTTCACGATTGACCATCTTAATTGTTTTGAGAGGTAACAACAAATGGTCGTCGGACCTCTTAATTCTAGGAATGAAATACATTTATACTGAGGGTCCTTTTGATTGCAAGGTGAAAAATGAGTGGAAAGAAAAGATTTTATAGGGAAAAGACTTTCCTAAAAATTGTTTTACTGAGAATTGTAATTAATTGTGTTTGATTGGTATAATTTTCTATGAAAAATGTTGAAGGTTTTGAGTCCGTTTGGCTTCGTTTTTTATGAAAATTGTTCATTAAAGTAATAATAGTTTCTACTATTGAGTCTAAAATTTGTTCCAATTATCAAAAATAAAAAAAAAATTGAAAAAAAAAATAATCATACCAAATACCATTCGTTTGACTTTGTTTTGTATAGAAATTGTCAATAATAGTGAAAATCGTTTTTACCATTGTATCTAGAATTTCTTCCAATTGCAAAAAGAAAAAAAAAATTGGAAAATATTTTACCACCAAAATATCAAGAATTTATTTTCCTAAAAAATGTGAAAATTTTAGAAAGTTGTAAAATATTTTCTCGAGAAAATTTTAAGTATCAAACATTACAAATTGGAAAATGAAAAATTCTGAGTATCAAGCTAGGCTAAACGTTCAAAATTGTACTAAGAAGGAAAAAAGAAAAAAAAAAAGGCCAGGGCTGACTAAGCACAAATGTGATGCGGCTCCTGGTGTGCTGAATTAATTTGACAGAAACGTGTATGGCTAGATCGCTCATTTTCTTATCTGATGAAATCTGATTGCTTGTCCCGAGGGATGGAGGATGGGGCAGGTCGTAGCCGCGTGATAAACGCCACTGCCAAGGGAGGTGGCCGACATCATTGGGTTAATTAGGCCTCGTTTTGCCCATTAAAATTATTATTCATTTTTATCATTGTTCTTATCAATAATACATTTTTTAATAAAATAATATTATACGTAAATTAAAAAAAAAATTCTTTTTAACTACACATTATTAAAAGAACATTATTCCAAAAATTATAATATCTAATAATGGGAATCAGACGAGGACTAAAATTTCATTTTTATCAAATAAAAAAAAAAACCTTTAATACTCATGTTTAGTGAAATAGTAATTTAAAGTTTAATAATGCTGAGCAAACATCAATCATGTAAGGGGCCAGCTCTCCCCTAACCTATCACAGGGGGTCAGCTGCCCCTTATCACGAACAGGGCGATGTGGGTGTATTAGTGTGGCATGGTTGTTTAAAGTTCCCTTCGTACCAATGAACACTTCTACTCTACATTTAAGTCACGTTTGTTTCAAATCAAAATCAAATTCCAATCTAAGTCTAAGTCAAAGTCAAACTATCGATATTAACCACATCTTTCATGGATCCCACAATTTTTTAATCACGCATTTCAAAAACTTTTATCACAATTTACTAAAAAATCTAATTTTAATCCCCACAAAACACCCACTTAGTGTTTATTTGATTTAGCTTTTTTTTTTTTTTTTTTACAGAATATAGTTTATGAAAAATGACTTTTTTAGATACATACAGTTAAAAAAAGTATGTGTTCTTTTATTGAAAGAGTGTGTTATTCTTATTATTTTTTTCTTATTTAATATTACGATGTGTAAATAAGTATATTATGTCGTTCTAATAGATTTTTTGGACAAAAATCGTTATCATTGATGATCTATACTAATTAATAAAAAATTGATAATGTTATTGAGACAAAAATAAATAAAATAAAATGGGAACACGAGCGTGTCAACGAGTAAACGATCAAATATTGAATGCAATTAAAAAGTTAAAGCAGCGATTATATATGCGCGCGTGTGTGTCATGATAATAAAACCACCTAGTAAATAAAGGTATCCTCTCTTGTACATTATTTGCTAAGAAAAGAAATGAGGATTTCTTAAACTCAAATATGTTTGGCGCTAAAGATGCTTATAAGCATGTTTGAATCGCTCATAAGCCTATCCAAACATGCTTGTCGTTAGGTTTTAGAAATTTTGTAATTGGCAATTCTGTAAACAAAATGATTGAATTGTACTTTGATTATAAAGTCAATGAGTAATGTGCAAATATTTGAAAATATGGTTATTAGGTCTAGGGTTCGAAAATGACAAAAATGAGGAAAACGATGCGGATTTTTGTTAGACTGTCACCAAGGTTTGACTCGAGTTACAAAAGTAGAAACATAATCGTTGGACCGCCGCCAAGTCTTCGCTCGAGCGACAGCCCGTCGCTCAACCCTCGCTAAGTCTTAACTCGAGCGACAGGGTTATACAAGAAATTTTTAGTTCGTGATTTCAAGGTTTTTCCCCAATCTATCTGTTTTATACCCTACTTATAAATATCAAATAGCCACAGAATGTATTCTTTCAAGGTTGAACATTAAGCAAACATTGTGCTTTCATATTCCCTCCATCTTTGAAGCTTTCAACATTCATAATTCTTTGATATTAAGTTCTTGGTAGTAAGAAAAATATCAGATTCCAATCCAAATACCATACTGCTACTTTCTCCATATCTGTCATAATTGTTGAAGATCAAAGGACTATAACTGGAGTTATAGTCGGTGAAGAACAAGTTGTTCTTATGAGATAAATGATTCCATAAAGTTATGAGTTGTTGTAAGAGAACATAATCCAAGAGAGATTTGAAAATTGCAGATGGAATTGGTGCAGGAGGGCACATAATTCAGGATAGGTGTCGAAATTGTAGTTATGAGATTAGATAGTACGTGTCGTCGTCTAGTCCGGTAGATTGTAAGTTACGAATCGTTTATAGTGGATTGATTGGCAAAGTATCCGAAATTTTTCTCAATTGAATTTCTCTGTGATCATACTGTTGTTCTTTACTACTTTATTTATTAATAATATGATATGCGGTATTTAAATATAAGTAAAAATGACTTGCATAATTAACCATCTAGAGATAATTAATTGGTGATTTGTTCCCTATTGATTAATATTTTTAATTCTGCATAAAAATACCTATTCATCCCCCTCTAATTATTGTTAGGGTTGAACTACGATATTTTTCACTTGTGAACAAGCATGCTTCGTTTAAGTAATAATAATAATAATTAATTTTGCAATTTTTGTATTGTGTGCTCCATACGGTTTTGGTTGTAACAGCAACACCACAAAGTAGAAACCAATTTTGATAAAAGTAGAAGTAGCATATCCTCAAGTATGATTCCACATGGCCCAAAAAACTAATAGAAAAGTCGCTTTTGTCAATTTCTTTCCTTGACCTTGACATTTTGGATGTACCACTTTGTGGTGGTTACATAAATTACTTCTGTCATGAATGCGACAACGGATCAAACTTAAATACTTAATATTGTTGAATCGGTGAATGAATTATTAATTTTTTGGTCTACGTCTCGGTCAAAGTGAACTTATTCCAATCTAGATATTGTTGAGGAAATTTTGTAGAAGACATGCAAATGTTTCAAATTCTTTTAAAGACTTATTTGGCAAGGCAATGAAAAGTCAAAATTGCTTTTGAAATTAAGTAATTATTTTTGAACATATTTGAATAATTTCTTGAAAGTGTTTTATCTTGTTAGAAGAATTGCAACTGTTCAAATTCTTTTAAAGACTTATTTGGCAAGGCAATGAAAAGTCAAAACTGCTTTTGAAATTAAGTAATTATTTTTGAACATATTTGAATAATTTTTTAAAAGTGTTTTATCTTGTTAGAAGAATTGCAACTGTTCAAATTCTTTTAAGACTTGTTTGGCAAGGCGATGAAAAGTCAAAACTGCTTTTGAAACTAAGTAATTTTTTTTTAACATGTTTGAATAATTGTTTTAAAGTGTTTTATCTTGTTAGAAGAGTTTCAACATGAAGTTAATCCAATGTAGCTCTTTTATAAGAAGTAGAAGACATGTCAAACTGACACTAAATATATAAATAACTTTCAAGCTTATACTTCACAAAAAAATATTTTTAAGTTTTGCCAAACGCGTAGTAATAAATATATTTAAGTCAAAGAAATCCAACCTTTTCAGGGACAAACAAAATGCATGAATAATAGCCACCTGATTTTACCATTGAAAAAAGACCCTTCTTTACTGAGTTCCTAATTTCAATTTTATTACAATATTTTCTCTGGCATAAAAATTTGGTCAGAGAAACAGGGGATTGTCACATTAGTCGAACATAAACCGTGTTAGACCTTTGAATGGAATTATTGATGTATTTTGTAACATACTATTAAATAAAAAAGCCCTAACTATTTGAACAAGCATTCACTTGTCAGCCAAATGGGACATTATTTATAGGGAAAAATTCATATATCTTACTTCATCTTTACATTATTTGAAAAATAACAAAACATCTTTCATATTTCAAAAATCAGATTTTTGACCTATACATACATGTATATTTATATATTTTTTATTTATATATATAATATAATTAACCCACCCACCTACACCACCCCGCTGTTCCGACGAGCGTCCGGCAACCGTTCTGGCGACTACTCCAATTTTGACGACCGTTTCGATTCCGACGAACGCTCCGATTCTAGTGAATATTTCGGTAACCGTTATGCCGTCAATTTATTCCGACGACTACTCCGATTTCAACAATTGTTTCAATTCCGGCGACAACTCGGGTCACAGCCCAGGTCACAAGTCATAGGCCACAAGTCATTGCACATGCCACAAGTCACAACGCATGATTTTTTGTTTATAATGATTGATAACATGATAAGGCTCATGTCTCATTTTTTTGTTAATAGTCACGGGTTATTTTTAAATGGTCACAACACAGGTCACAATTTATTTTTCGGTCAAAAATCAAGAATTTTATAGGTCATAAATTAATTTCTCGGTCACAACTTAATCAATTGTGAGTCACAGTTCGAATTTTAAGGTCATAGATCATCGAATTTTAAGGGTCACAGTTAAATAATTGATTACAATTTATTTTTCGGTCACAAATCAAGAATTTTATAGGTCATAGATTAATTTCTTGGTCACAACTTAATCAATTGTGAGTCACAGTTTGAATTTTAAGGTCACATATTATTGAAATTTTAAGGGTCACGATTAAATAATTGGTCACATGTGTCCAAATAGTTGGTCACGGGTCAACTAATGGGTCATATACCACCACTCCCTCCAAAGTCTCCACCGCCACTTGCGGTCACCCTTATACGATGGCCGACTATGTCGCCACCACCACCATCTCCACGGCCACGGCCACCAAAACCCATCACCACCCCCACAACCACCAAACCCACTGCCACCACTGCATCCAATACCATCATCACCGCTGTTGTCGCCAGAACCAACAATACCAACATCTCGTCGCCGCAGCCAATATCACAAACCACCACCAAATAGTAATTGTGTGATTGTAATTAAATTTGTAATTGTGACTAATTAATTTGATAATTTTTTATCGTGAAATAAATTATGCCCTATAAAATTTGTGATTTATGACCGTGAAATAAGTTGTGATCGATAAATAAATTGTAACCTATAAATTTTTTAATTTGTAAGTGAAAAATAATTTGTGATCAATTAATTTGATATTATATGATCGAAAAATAAGTTGTGACCTATAAATACGTAATTGTGACCATAATATATTTAATTAATAAAACATATCTTTTAATTAATTATTCCATAAATAAAATTTAATTAATATCCGATTTTTGAAATAAGAAACTTTATTTCTTAATTTTGAAATTGATCATGCTTAATCTCTTAGTTATGAGTAATTCCCATATTAAAATGTCTTCAACGTTTCACACCCATTATTTTCCTGTGAACTTTAAATAAAAATGTTTTTAATTTGATTTATTTTTGAATAGCATTATAGAATAAATGTGTCCTTAGGTTTCTTTTTCATTTTTTTTTTTGTTAAGTTTATATTTTTTATAATACCTTATTAATCTTCTAAAAGATAATTTGTATCTTAATAGCAAGATTTAATTAATTCTAATTAGGTGTAATTTCGTTTTAAGTTCAACAGCAACCCTATCCTCGTTCAATTAAAATCACTTTTTTTTTTTTGAAAAAAAAATAATAATAATACTTAAAGGATACAACCACCCCTTCTGAGTTCTGATGTATATATGATCACAAACTAGAGCAAGACCTTATCTCTTCTTATCACAAATTCGCACTTCTTATGGATTCTGCCAGTTCGGGCTTTTGATACTCAGGCCCACAACTTTGTCACAAGCAACTCTCAACTTTAGCATCAAAACGGGTCCATACAAAAAATCAAGAAGACTCTTTTACGTTATGCAACCAATAACAATTACGTTATGAATTTAGAGCTTCAGTGTATATGTCGAGTACTTGACTATCCAAAATGCGAGTTTGCTTGTTAAAATGACTGAAAAATCACATATGCACAATCTGAAAAATCATGTTTGCTGATTTGAAGAATTAGGCAATATGATTCCGTCAATCATTGCGTTGGACTAAAACTTGTTTATACATTGCAGATGAGTTATCAGTTTCTTATCCCGGGAACTGTAAAGCAAATAAACTCAGTCCGACAATTTGTACCTCCACCTGTTGAAGATTTTGATGATGAACATTATGTGAAATTCAAAAGAGGCTGCTTCAGTCACCTTGTCCACTTGAAGGGGAGAAACTTAAAAACAGTTTTCGCCTTTCGGGGATATTGGTCCATGAACTTGAACTTTTTTCCACTCGTATATTCATGGCTTTCATATGAGGAACGTGAGGCCGTGATGATGCCAGTCCAGCCCACTTAGGCAATGATCATATGGTCTTCTGCACATTCCTAATAAGAAAAAAATTCATAAATCCTACTTTAAGTTTACACCATTTCAAAAATAACAAAACATCTTTCACATTTCAAAAATCAGATTTTTGACCTATACACACACACCCACCCATCTTCACCACCCCTGCCGTTCCGATGATCGTCCGGCGACCGTTCCGATGACACTCCGATTCCGGTGACCGTTTCGATTCCGGTGACCGTTTCTGACGATTTATTTCGTCGACTGTTCTGATTACATGTAACAAAATGGTTGGTCACAGATTATATTTTTAGTCACAGATTACCGAATTTTAAGGTCACAAATTATATTTTTAGTTACAGAAGATCATGCAAACATAGATTTCTAAATTATTTTCGGTCACAGTAACAAAATGGTTGGTTCACGGATTATATTTCTAGTAACAGATTACATAATTTTAATATCACAGATTACTGACTTCTCTGATTCCGGTGACTGTTTCGATGATCGTTCGTTGGTTACAGATTTCAAAATTAGTTAGTCACAGATCAATTATAGGTCACATGGTCATAGACTTCCAAATTAGTTGGTCTTAGATTTTTCAACGGTCGCAGATTATATAATTTATAGGTCACAGTTAACAAAATGATTGATGACAGATTATATTTTTAGTCACAGATTATCGAATTTTAAGATCACATATTATTTATTGATTACAAAATCAAAACTTTTATTGATTACAACTTAATAAATTACATATTATTTATTTGACAAAAAGTAACCAATTATTGGTCACAAACAACCAAATAATTCGTCACGGACACTAGTTTAGTGTTCACATTACACTGTCACAACCCTACCACCATTGCCACTTGCGTACCCTCACCCTCACCCGACCACCACTGCCACCACGAGAAACCACTACCTCCACTCCCATCAGAAATGCACCACCGTGACCCCCACCACCAACAAAAACGAACCACCACCACCACCACCTAGCCACCGTCACTGTCCATCGCCACCAACAAAAACACACCACCACCAACAAAAACACACCACCATCGTTACTACCCCATCGCCACCAACAACAACCTACCACCACATCATCGATCTCCAGCACCACCACACAAATCAGAACACACTGCACCACGACCACACATCACCTTCGCCACATATCTACCACTATAGCCACACGTCGCGAAAGAAGGAGAAATGGGAGGACGCTGCCACACCACACCACCACCACACACCACATCGCACTACCACCGCAAACAAATTCGTGCATCCACCAACTATTCACACCGTCGCATGTAAAAACCACCAACCGCACGGCAAAACCTCCATCGCCAACCGCAAGCACAGACACCCACCGCCAACCGCACCAAATAAAAAAAATGGAAAAGAAAAAAAAATCTGCGTGCTCAGACCATGGATCTGCACAGCTGCTCCTCAAGCTGTGCTCGGTGAACCTCATCTTCGCCGTTCCGTGAAGCAACATCCGATGTAGATGAAGAGAGAAGACCGCAGGCGGAGAGAGAATAACTTCAAAGAGACCGCCGCCAGCATCTGTCGTCGTTGCCGTGCACCAACCGGCCACCACAACCACGGCGCCGACACCCCTCCCACGCCGTAAACACCAGAGAGAGAGACAGAGAGAGAGAGAGAGAGAGTTCAATTATGGTGAAAGTCGAGAATTAGGGATTTAAAATCATGTGGGGCGGGGCGGGGCGGGGTGTATATAAATTAATTTTTGTAATGTTATTATTAATATTTAATTAATTGTAATAAAATCTGTATCTATATATAAAATATCTGATTTTTGAAAATTAAAATTTAAAATCTGATTTTTGAACTTCGATCTTGAAAAGTAGGAATTCATGTAATTTTTACTTCCTAATAACCTTATTCTGCTTGAAGTGAGCCTAGTGAAACCAGGCCTAATAGTCGATCCAGTAAGATAAAAATTTTAGTTGCTCTGAGCCGTTGGAGTGCTGCCAATTTCGAGGGCCTTGATATTTTGAGGGATTCTAATGGTTTCTAGATTCATTCTTTTCTTTCTGTTTTCTCTCGTTCTTCTATAGTCTTCTGTGTGCTCTCCATTCTTTCATCTTCTTCTTTGTGAAGATCTCTCGAATTTGTTTCTTGAGCGTTATTTCTTTGTGAAATCTAGTTTAAGTAAGGACTGTAGTTGGTAGCGTTGGATCCTTCTGGCTCATTGAAGTAACTTCATTTTTACCGTATTGATACTGTGTGTGATCTGGGCCTCACTGTGTTGAAGGAATAGATTTCATTGTTCTGAGCATACTGTTTGTGAAATCTTGATGTTCAGTGGTGATTAGGAGTTAATGCGATTGTAATAGGGTTTAGAGATTCTTCGATTTGTAATTTTCAGTTCCTATTTTGTATAACAAGGAATTATTTGGGGACGTCAATAGCATATTTCAACATGCAAAACTTCATGATTTCAGAAACTTATCACCATTTGCATCACGAGATTGAGTGATTTCATTTCGGTGATAAAATGTGTAGCAATTTAAATAGACACATGAGCAATGTGTAACTTTTTTTATTCATCTAGGATTAAGTTCAAAGAGCATTAAGCTAATTAACTCAATAATTTGACATAGCCAAGGTGTTACATTTGATTTCTGTTGGACACGTGATAATCTCCGTCAAGTGAAAGTAACATATTTCACCCCAGTCATGAATAGGTAACAGTCTGAATAAATGAGTGAACAATGAATAATATTTTTTAGTCTAGTGAGTAAGTAACAACTCATGAAAAGTTTAAAAAGCGTTCAGTTAACTTTTACAATATTAATATTTAATATATTTGCCTCAATACAAGTTTAAAGCAATAAAATAATACAAAGTTTAACAATAAAATTTGAACTTCCACAATTCTTTCTTTCTGAAATAGATAAGAAAAACATTATCATAGCATTATTTTTATAAAGAGCCAATAAAAGCCACTTTAGTTTAAGTGATTTTTAAATATAGAGACATAGTTTTTAAATCGAAAAGTTGACGAGTTCAAGTAGGTCCAAATTAATGAATTAAAAATCGTGGTTCAGTCCAATTTGATGGGTTGATGAATTTTTATTCACCGCTAGCTACATCCTACTTATGAGTTGACTAATACATCTTTCTCGAACTTCAAAAAGTCGTTAATTTGTCAACTCTTTTTGTCATGTTATCTTTGTACATCAAATCTTCAAATTTTGAGCATTAATCTCTATTGTAGAATACAAAAACAATCGCGTCGAAATTTCGTTTATTGCTTTTTTAATTGAAATTTCCTTTTCCCATTTAGCACCCCAACTCTACGTTATTGGGGACAATAATTATACTGCAAACTCTGTGATTATAAATTCAACGCGGTTTATTGACGTAATTCGTCATTAGAAAAGCCCCCTTGGACACGTAACAAGAGTGTGGAAGTAATTTAATTGGTTGAACTTTTAAAAAATGTCTACTTTTTCAATAAATTTGCATTTGGGTTTGACACACAGATTTTAAGATATTATCAATTTGTCAAATAGACTTCAATCATGATTAGAAATGAATCAATGTATAAGTGGAAAATAACCTAAACAAATATATAAGGATTTAATTAATTTCTCCTAATAAGGTTGGCATAATGTTATATCAGAACACAATAAACTCAACTGACCAATATTTAAATCATGATGAAAAACGAGCACACGAATTTCAAGATATTTGTGTTAGTCAAACGAGGCACCATCTTACCAAGATGCTAAATGATAAATTCAATATAAATTAAATATCGAAATATTGACTAATATATAAAGACTCACGTGTTGGGAAATCAAACAGAGGTAATATATATGACACGATATGAAGTATATTATCACAAACAAATAACAAGATAAAAGACAGAATTAATTGACAAAAGAACGGAGTATTTTATTCAATTGATTAATATAAAGCAAACAAATACAATAATTGTGCTTACACAATTATTCTATATTTAGTAATACAAAATTTGTGAAAAGAATCTAGTATTTATAAGGGTGGATGTCAAACCTAGAAGTACCACAAAGATGAAAACAAGATAAAAAATCACATCAAATAGTGGAAACAATATTTAGCAAATATTTTTCCAATAAATACACGTGTAGGAAAAAATATTTTTTTAAAAAATCCAACATAATTTGGGTCAAAAAATCCAATAATCTCCACCTTGATACAAATTTCAATGTAACGAATGAAACTCCAAGGTTTCTCCATCTGGAAAAATAAATCAGACGACAACAAAAAATAAAAAACTTTTCAATAAGAACCAAACTTTCTACAACACAAAAGCACTCCCCTTCTTCTACGGTATCCAACACATATACATGAACCCAAACACCGGGTTCTCCAAAATTCAGAAAAAATAAAAATTACTAAATAGTCTCGAAGCACACCCTGTAGTAGAATCAACTCTCAATGCTTTCATAGAAGGGCCCGGCTAGTCTCAACACCCTCAAAAACGATAAAAGCATGTGCAACCGAATTAATATCCACATACCTATCTTCAATAAGTTTATTCTTAACAGTTGAATACGATGTAATCACATGTAATGGTGGCAAAACAAAATTACACATATCCTTCAAACTAGACTGAATAGTATTCTTCAGTATGGACCCCAAACCAAATCATAAAGGTACATTACCAAACTAAATCTCCACCACAGTACTAAATTTATGTTTATTTTTCACAAATTATGCCTGACTTTACAAGATGTACAATTGGAGCCTCTTCCGCCCCTTTAATACAATATGAACATCATTCCTAACCCTCAAGACTCTACCTCGTCTAGAACATGCACTCTTTTAAATCAATAGTACACAACAAAATGAAACTCTTCTTCAAGCTCGAATATGTCGAACGTGATTAAGTGTTCTACATCTTCCTCCACAAGCTTTAATCCGACTCTACCAATACCAGCTATCTAACAAGGTTCGTTGTTACCCATGACAACGACACATTGCGTCACCGATTCATATGTTTCAAACAAATTCCGATTGGGACACATGTGAAACATACAAGCTATCCAAAATCTACTTTTCTACATGTTTGGATTCCTTGTCATAAATCGTGAAAATATCACCAAATAGTTCTCGGCCATGTTGGTTTTGTCTGAAGTATTTGATTAATTCCCATGATTTGCAATAAATTACCTTTGTTATGCATTTTGTCGCAATCCCTCTTAATGTGTACTTTCATCTTGCAATAAAACTAACCCGATTTTTGAAATTTGATCTTGACTTACCCCTTCTTCGATCACCATGATCAACAAGGCTTTCTCCATATCTGGTCGCAGATCCAACCAAATCCTTCATCATCTCTTTTGAAAACAAGACACCATATGCATATTCAATGGTAAGAGTATCTATAGTATACAAGATCGTGTCTCTAAACGAAGCGGACAGTGAAAAAAAATGATTTAAGGCCAAATATTCATCATCATAAAAATCTCTAAAGTTTCCAAATCAATGACGATTTTCTTGAATACAACTAGATGATCTTTCAAAGATTCGCCTTTTGTGATGAGAATGCAATCTCTGCTTCAAATGCGGTTTGCTTGTTAAGACTTTTAGTTATGCACAATTACTCCAACTTCAACCACAATGTATCTTCTGTTTTCTTTTTGAAAATGTTCTAAAAAATATAGTTAGAGAGATGAAGATAGATCAATGAAATGCCTTTTGATCCTTCTGTTGTTTCTCCTCCGTCGTCCAAGTTGTGGGTATTTTGTCAAATCCCAACAACGCATCATCCAAATCCATGTATGCGAGTACAACTCGCATCTTCACTTGCCCCAACGAGAGTTATGTAATGCGATCCAATAGCAAAATTTTATACTTCATGGTTGCCATCAATAATAAAGACCTCGAACAAATCACAACCAATAGCTTTGATGCCACTTGTAGGAAATAAAATAAATCGAGGTAATATATATACACATGATATGAAGTATATGATCACAAACAAATAACAAGATAAAATACAAAGAATTAATTGGCAGATGAACGAAATATTTTATTCAATTGACTAATATGGAGAAAATAAATACAATAATTGTGCCTACAAAATTATTCTATATTTCAGTAATACAAAACTTGTGAAAAAAGTCTAATATTTATAAAGATGAATGTCAAACCCTAGAAATACCACGAAGATGGAAACAATACCAAAAATCACATGAAATAGAGGAAAACATATTTTGCACATATATTTTTCAATAAAAACACGTGTAAAGAAGAAGAAAAAAATATTTTTAAAAAAATTCAACCTAATTTGGGTAAAAAAAAAAATCCAATATTCTGCTACAACTTTTAAAATTGTCGACCCTTTAAAATGGACCACAAGTCTTAATAAAATTAAGTTATTTTTTAGATATTTAAAAATGTATTCAAAATCGTTCAAACTTGGACAATTCTTTGTTCAATTTGTCATATATAGTTCAAATTGAACTAAGTTTGTTTTTATAATTTAAAAATGTGTTCAAAACTTTGTTAACTGCATCAAACTAATTCAGACATTATCAAGGATAATTGTAGTCTCATATCGTTTTCGCAGAGCAGTGTTAATATAAAGGAGCAAGTTAGGGTTTCAAAGTTGTATGACCAAATTTAGAAAATTTTATTAAAACGTGAAATTTCATAACGTATTAAAACATTATTTTTATTAAAGAGTAAATCATTTTGTTACTGGCGTTAAAAATTATTCCGAACAAACCATGAACTCTAAGGGTCCGTTTGATTCAAGGATGAAATTTTGGTGGAAAGAAAATGAATTGCAAGAAATTGAATTGTTTAGAACTTGTTTTATTGGGAATTGTCAATTAATTGTGTTTGTTTGATATAATTTTCTACCTGAAAAATATTGAAATTTTATATCTTTTGATGTTTGTTTGACTTTGTTTTTCATGAAAATTATCAATTAAAGGGATAAAATTTCTTACAATTGGAGATATAATTTGTTTGGATTACCAAAAAAAAAAAAGATGAAAAACCAAAAACCACCTAAAAGGTGGGAATTTGAATTCCACTAAAATCAAGAAAAGGGGCAAAGGTAGAAAATCAATTCCATGGAAAAAAAAAGTGTCATCACATAGTAAAAGTAGGAAATAAAATTTAAATTCTATTTTCCATGAAAAAAAAAAGGCCTATCAAACATGCCCTAATATATAAAATTCAAACTCACTAATCTGTAACATATGAATAACAAAACAAGTTCTTAATGGGACGGTTAAAAATAATATTTTTTAGAGAATGCGTATTTAAAAATAAGTATGGAGATAAATGATTATTAAATAATCTAAGTTAGACAATTAGCTCTTTATTTTCTACTTTGACAAAAAATAATTT
This sequence comes from Fraxinus excelsior, assembly GCA_019097785.1. Lineage (NCBI taxonomy): Eukaryota > Viridiplantae > Streptophyta > Magnoliopsida > Lamiales > Oleaceae > Fraxinus > Fraxinus excelsior. Next base: position 8,251,171 of record CM032626.1, read on the forward strand.
ATTTATACTTTGTTTATTTGCGTCTACACACACACATATATGGGACAATCAATTAACACACATTATTATTTTTGGTTTTATTGAATTTTGTTACTTCATTCGTAACTTATTTATTCCTAAAATACAACTATTCGACGAAAAAATTGACCATAATTATGGGATGAAAATTCAAAGTTGACGGTAAGAAAAAGAATTCAAGAGTCAGAGGTAAAACGAGAGAGAGAAAAAAAAGGGTTGACTAAAGACAATTGGTGCACAAGTTGATCACCATCTTGTGGGGCCATATCTAAAAATCTTCAATTGGGACAGAATTTTCTACACATTGTTACGTGACGACTGGGTCCAAATTAGTAACCAATTATTTCCTGAATTAATTATGAGTTTGAATGTGAACAGAAGAAAAAAAATAGAATAGCATTATGAATGTTAGCCAAATTTGTATAGTTCAACGGATAAATTCAAGTTCCACTATCAAGTTTAGTCGTCCCACATTCATAAAAAATAAAAAATTTGTGTACGTTCATACTTTCGTGTCTATTTAGGGATAGCAAAAAAGCTCGCCGACTCGGACGGTTCGAGTTTGACTCGGAAAAAGCTCGAGTCTGGCCCAGCTCGAGCTCGGTTCAACGAGCCAAGGCTCGGGTCGAGCCTCTTTTTTTTTTTGGCCAGGCTTTGCTCGAGCCCAAAAAAGTTTGGTACAAAAAAGTTCGAGTTGAGCCCGAACTTTTTTCTTTAATTTATAATACGTATAAACAGTACAAATTTTAAATTTTTTAAGTAAAAAATGTAGATTTGACAATAAAAAAAATAAAGAAATCGAGCCGGCTCGGGCTCGTCTGCTAAGGCTCGGATCAAAAAGCTCGGGTTGAGCCTTATTTTTTTTTACCGGGCTAGGCTCGGGTCAAAAAAAGCTCGGAACAAAAAAGCTCGAGCCGAACCCGAGCTTTTTTTGTTCAGCTCGTTGACATCCATCTGACACGGAATAATATAGCATACACTCTTATAATTGGATGGTTGTGATTCTATGGTCGATGTCGAGTACTTCGTGAAAAATAGTTAACTCACGATGTTTTATTTGTATCGTGTGCTTATGTTTGATCATGTTTATAAATACTCAAATTATTATTTATCCATATATTTCGAGAGATCTACAAGTAATAATACTTATTCATCACTTATTTTTATTTATTTATACTGTTTATAAACATTTTTCAAACATGTTTTTCTAATTATAAGTGAAATTATAGGTAGTTCTCTTGTAATGATGAAGCTTTTGAAAATATATTAACCAAATTTGGAAATCACTTTCGGAAGGGAAAGTGGAAGACACTTGGCATGTACAAAATTGTAGCATATATGCAATAACATTCCATGGTCCAGGCATGGAATTTGAATCAATCCCCCTTGAGATGGAATTGTCTTATACAGTACAATCATGGTATCTGTGTTGATTTTAGGGTCCGTTTGATTTAAAAAGGAATTTAGGTGGAAAGAAAATGAATTGTCTATAATTTATTTTATTTGGAATTATCAATTAATTATATTTGATTGGTATAATTTTCCACATAGAAAATGTTGAAATTTTCTAACTTTTGGTGTTCGTTTGACCTTTTTTTTTCATGAAAATTGTCAATTAAAGGATAACTGCAAAAAAAAAAAAAAAAAAAAAAAAAAAAATTTGGAAATTTTTTTGTGTTCTTTTGACTTTGTTTTACATGAAAATTATCAATTTAAATTATGAGAATTTCAATTCAACTAAAACCAAGAAAATAAACAAAGGTAGAAAACAAATTTCATGGAAAAAAAAGTGTCATCAAACGAGAAATTGAATTCCAATTCCATTTTTGGATAGGTATCATTAGACATTAACGACAAGATTCCCACGTGGTGTCATTCAATTTGTACACAGTACATTAAAAGTGGACCTAACATAGATAATTAATGGGTTGCTGACATCAAATCGAGTAAAAAAATAAATAAACTATGCGTTAGCTTATTTTTCGTAGTAATAGTGTAAGCAGCAAGCCAAAAAGTAAAATATTGTGGCCAACAAATATTTAAACTGAAATTAATCTCATGCTTCCTAAGCTCCAGAAGGTCAAATCTTGAGGTTCTAAGTAGAGAATTATCCCTTTTTCAACAGCCAATTTTGGATTCTCAAACATGTTAATTATCACAAGCTTTGAAAGGGATTTCAATTTTGAACAACTTGTAAATTACAATTTCTTTCTTAACTCGGAATTTGTATTCACTAAAGAAAGCGACTAAGTCTAAGTCAGAGGACCTAATATTCAGTGCAACGTAGTAAATATGATGAAAAAAGGCGAGTGAAGTGATCCTCATTATCGGTGGACAACTAGCAGCATAACCCACTAAAGTAATTAATGGCTATAGATCATGGACCAGTGTTTATCCATCCACTTGCAAATTGATGAAAGACCCACAAGGCAGAAACCAGCAATTTACCCTTCTATTAATCCCAATTAAAGACTTAACTTTGAGGTGCTGACAAAATGAAAGAACAAGATTAGGACTAAACATTCCACTATTATTTACATACTGAAAATTTCAATGTATAAATATTGGACCGACAGATTGGTCAACACATGCGACTTCCATAGGATGACATTAGTTTAATAAGGCAAATAGAGATAGCCAACCCATTTTTGTCTGAATTCATTTCACCTACACATGAAATATAGGGTTTTCTTTATATGTTTCTTTAACTGCCACTTGTTCAAGATTTATAAAATGAATCAAAGTAATAGGTACACTTTCTTGACGTCTCCAGATCTTTGTATATTCTGTCTTATCCTCTTATCAAGAAAATCTTCTGCTGCTGATTATTGGTATGAAGCATGCCTGCCCAAGAATTGTGGCAATGGCATAAACATAACTTTCCCGTTCTATATTCAAGGTTTTCAAGAACCTTACTGTGGTTACCCCGGATTCCAGCTCAACTGCAGTACTGGAGGACATGGCTATCCAACAATTAGATTACCAGAAAATGACTATATAGTCGAAGACATTTCCTATACTAGTCGTTCTTTTCGCGTTTATAATTCTGCTGTTTTGAGCACTTCGAACCGTACATGCCTTCCACAGATCAGAAACACAACTCTTCCTATCGAAGAGTTCGATTATTTTAATGTAAAGAGTCTCTATTTGCTGTCCAATTGTATTAAACCCCTGCCTGACAATCTTTTGAGGTACCAGGTTTCTTGTGCGAGTGAGAATAGAGATAATTGGAATCTAGCAATATGGGATGAGGATGAAAATTTGCAGAATGGATTGGAAAACTGCAAAAAACACGTGTTGGCACCTGTGGATGCGGTTGGAGATGATCGTGAGAATGGAATGGGAAACTATATGGAAATAATTGAAAGGGGGTTTGTGCTGAATTGGACGGCCAGTGACTGCAGTAGATGTCGAGAAAGCGGTGGCCTCTGTGGCTTTAACACCAGTGATTACAATTTCAGGTGTTTCTGCCCCGACAGGCCCCATAGGGTCAGTTGCATACCTGGTAAGTTATTTACTTTCATCTCTTCTGTAAGACAAATGCCTTTCATTTATGGAATCTGCTATAAATTACTTAAAAATCTGATAAAAATATCATGATAAGATTTTCTTCCACATCTAAGGGTATGTTAACATAGAAGGAGTTTGGCTAAATTCAAGAAATTCAAGTTCGGTGGGGGCAGCTACTCCCACTCGCCCCTTAATAGCTCCGCTCCCTTCTTTTGTTGTAAGGTTTTCCAGACTGCACGATTTAATTTAGGACAATACTCATATTTTATCAGATTAAGGCTAACAATTTAAACTTTTAGATATGTTCTTAACAACATGGCCGCACATATTAGCATATGTTCTTCTCTTACCATGTGGTGGCCACTGCACGCCTTTGTTAAAAGATAAATTTCATATCAAATAAAAATGAAATTATAGATTAATATATAATATGAGCTACTCCTCTTAATAAAGCTAACTTTTTTAAGATAAAATTTCAAATTTTAACATGGTATCACAGTCCATTAAACTCTAAATAGCAATTCGAACCGAAACTGAATAAAATGAGCATGCAGATGACAAGATTGATTTGCTCAAACGAGCAACCATTTTACTAGGGTATGTTAAGAAATAAATCATATATTAAATAAATATGAAAATATAGTTAAACATATAAGGGTTTGAATTACTCTTTTTAATAAGATGGCATTTTAATATGGAATCTCAATTTTAATACTCATCAGTGATTATGATAATTGCATTAGCATTTCTTTTTTAAATTCTAGATTATCAATGCAAGAACTTCGATAGTTTCTTCTCATAGGTGGAATTCATTATTCTTATACATAATCTTGTGCTGTTACAAGTTTTGATTACAACATGCTCTCCTTTTAGATGCTCTTTATTCTCATGGCATGCATCTGCATGATATGAACTCCTCGATATATTTAGCATTTCTTGCTAACTTGAAAGCACATTTTAATTAACATTCTCACAGTCTTTGTCACGGGGGTAGAAGACTCCACATAATTAGTTATATATAAGTTTCCTAGTCAATTTAGTAGTTTCTTTATATTTAGGGTGTGTTTGAGCCACACTATTTGAAACAATGTATTCCGAAATAATAGATTGATGGAGAATGCGTGGTTGGAAAAGAAGGAAAAGTTATTGATGTGATGAAAAATATTATTTTATTGAAAAATGTGTAGTTGAAAATGAGTAGAGTAATGAAAATGAAAATTTTAATGTATACCAAACATGGACTTAATAAAATAATAGTCAATTAATTAGATTATTTCCTAATTTAATACTCTTTGTAGGTCAATAATAAGAATATACATATAAAGCCTAATTAGTTGAATTAATCTAGTTGTACCTAAAAGGTTAACAACTTTTTTGACAAAACGCCACATGGCGGCCCCCTATTGGGGGGGCGCCTGCGGCGGGGGGGTCGCCATGTGGCGTTTTGTCAAAAAAGTTGTCATCCCCTTAGGTACAAGTAGCATGGTTGTAATTAGTTACCTACAAATGATATTTTAATGATATACCATGACTAATAAGTAGTGACTTCAAACGGTTTGGATTTGGTCCCGTCCCGGGGGCACCTAATGTTTGGGATGTAAGATATATAATGGAATTGTTGCGGAAATCTTCGAGAAATCTTGATTCGGACTCAATCTAATCAATGGGCTATGGACATGCACCCCTCCAATAGGAGGCACACGTGTCCATTATGGACACCGCTATGTGTACCATAATGTACACATAGCACTTTCTTTAATCAATTAAATGAACATCGACCGAGATGGCTCGACCCATAACTATAACACTTGGTTTTCACAAATTACACACCCACAAATGATATATATATATAGCATTGGTTGGTCATTTCAATTGGGCCAAACTTCACTAAATGGGTCACCATACATCACTATCTAACTAGTAATCACAACTTGGGTCATTCACCAGTGTTGGACCACGAGTAACATTAACTTAATTAAGTTGCTTCTAGTGACTCCAAGTAATTTTCGAGTCGAGCCATCACTAATGTGTCAATATAACTTATTTAACACCAGTTTAACATTATCGTCCATGATTTATTGGGTATCAAAAAACCCAAGGGATAACAGCAAAAACTATCGTTCAAATTCTTTAACAAACTAATAGGTAAACTTTTCATTATTTTGATTTTTTTTTTTTTTTTTACTTTGTTGCCTTATTTAAATTTTAGCAACATAGTTGTTATCGTTTTACCTTTTTTTCTTTTTTTAGTTTCTTACCTTATTTTACATGTTAGAAATATGGGTTACCATTTTTTTAGTAACACGTGTTATTGTGTTACTCCGATTTCAAAACATAACACCATCGCATCTAATACTGTTTCTAACCATTACCACCATCTTCGTAATTGATGTTGGTAAACTTAGGATTGAACGTCAAGTGGTTCAATCCATGCATTTTGAGAACTAGATTGACCCAATTCCAATTGAGGATTGTGAAAATCGAATCATTGATTCTACAAGGAAAAAGAGAGAGAATTGGGTTGGGTCGAAATCGATGATGAAAGTCACTAATAAGTAGTGACTTCAAAAAATTTGGATTTGGGGGTAATTATTTTATCGACCCTAACTCCTACCATCATCAATATCAACATCAGATTGCAACCCCAATATGTTAGTGCTACCATTGTTGACATCCTAAACCACCGCCTTCTAAATAGTCAAAATCAGCACCACCATATCCTCCAACCACATCTAAACCAACACAAAACCATAAGTATCACGATGGAAAGCTTTAGAAACACAAGAATCATTCCAATACGAAAATATTTGATGAATGGTCGTGGTGATTGTCGAGCTTGAGAACGGTGGCGGAGTGCGACGGTTTTGATGATAAAATTGGAGAAGTGATGGACGTTGAAATTGGTGAGTTTGGTGGCAATTGGATTGAGATTCCGATTATGATGGTTGTATAAGGCGATGACAATGTGGGAGCTTTTCTGGTGGATGTTAGATTTTATTAAAATTTTAATTTCAAGAATTTGAAAATTTAATTATTTTATTGTCAAGATCTTCCACGTCAAATCATCAAAAAAATTATTAAATGAGGAACCTACCTTGATTAATTGGGAACCATTCTTTATTATTAGAACTTGATTCAGGATCTTGAAAATCAACTACAATCTCTTCATGTTTGGTTTCTTAATCTTTAATCTTGAATCTTGACTCTTTTGATTATTGAGTTCCTGTTTTTGACTTTTGCTTCTCACTTCATAATCTTGATTGTCTCAATTCCTTCTTCTTGATTTTTTATTTCCTTATAATGAGAATCACACATTAATTGGGGACCATAACCATATATATAATTTACCTATGTATTTCAACATATTATGAAAATACAATCCTAATGAATCCGATCTCTACACACAATTAGGCTGTTATTCTATTTAGATAACCCAATGAATTTAATTCTTTATTAGATATAGGGATGGCAATATGGCGGATATGAGACGGGTCGGCTATTCTCACCCCGGCAGGTATGAGACGGGTCGACCATTCTCACCCCTGTTTCATCGGGTATTTTTGTTACCTTACCCCATCCTCATACCCATTTAAAGCCATTTATTGTCCCATTTTTTTTCTTTTGTTTTATATTTTTATGTCTTTAGTTAGTAAATATTATTACTTTTTTACCGTTAGAAACAACTCATGTTTTCTTTAAAAATATGATAAATCTATTATTTTTGTTTGATAAAAAATTTAAATTTAAAATTAAATTTAAATGGGATGGTAGCGGGGCGGAGACTGTGATTCCCGTACTAGCTTCGGGGTAGTGATCATCACTCCGTCCCCATCCCGTTTACCTAATTAGGTGGTTAACCCGGCCCTGTTCGGGGCGGGACCCCACAAGTTTTGGGTTGAACGAGTTTTTTTGTCATCCCTAAATTTAAATCACTTTTAATTGAGCTTAACTTAAAGATAATTTTTAATTTTTATACACAATTAATTATATATGTAACTCACATGGAAGGATAGAGAAGATAACGGCAATGATAGAGAAGATAACGGCAGGAGGTTGTTGATTTGAGAATTCTGAGTTGCGTGTGCTAGGTTGGCAACAATGATCCAAAAATAGTTGTTGGATAGGAATTTGACGTGGGTGGAATAAATTTGTAAAATCTTAAACACTAGAAAAAGAAGTATATTTCAAAAAATATTATTAGTTACACGTAAAAGTCGGAAAAACATAAAAGGGGGGTATTTTTTTTTATTTTTTGTAAGAAAATAGAGTATCAACATCTTTTAACGAATTCTATATTTTTAAAAACCATATTTTACAATTTGCAGATCATTTATAAATTTAGAGAGATTTTTTTTTTTTTTTTAAAATACTTCACCATGCTCTTTATTTTTAATACTTAATTTACAATTCTCAATATGTATTTACTTTTCCCTAACTTCTCCCGAAGTATTATATTATTTTCCTCTATTTTTTTTTTTTTTAATTTTACATACTACTTAATTGGGTCAATATATGTAGTATTGAAAATCAAAATATTTTGAATACATTTAGCCCCCGTTTGGCCTCCACTAAAATTATGATTTATATTTTTATTATCTTCTTATCAACCACACATTTTTCAATAAAATAATATTACAATTAATTTAAAAAAAAATATTACAATGAATTTGAAATTTATGGCCCAGACCCACGTTGTTTTAATTATTCATTTATTAACCAATTACAGCATACTTGAATTGCCACCAGAACAAACAATGCATCCCATTAGTTACTGAATCAAAGCATTATTTTAAGGTAAGCATTTTAGAGTTTTTTAAACTGAATTTATATATATTTTTAATTTTATTTCAATATAAAAACTTGTTCGATTTCATTAATAATCAAGAAATGATGGTCAATACTAGGCTGAAGTAGAATGAGTGAAATAAATGACGGAATAATATTATTGTTACGTCATTAGTTTATGTCCGTCTGTCTTGAAAATAAAATTAAATGGATATAATTATTCAAAATCAAGCAAAGACTCATCTTAAAAAAATAATGTCAGATTTCACATTTGAATAGTTGTATTGCGATTGTGACACTCCCTACCTCATCCTCATATGATGGAAATTTGCTTAAAATTACGTTTTTAATTGTAATACAAAGGTGAGTACAGTGAAAATGTAAAATACACTGAAATAACTATCCTTTATTTTTTCCACCACAATTGAAAACGACAAGAAGAGTGGGGCCTTAAAGTTGTTTCTGATTCGCTGGAATTCAAAAAAATTCGTTGGATACGAAACTTCAGTGTTATTTGTTTAAGCTGACTGTTTCAACTCGAGCCTTTTTCGTTTTCACAAGTCTTCCTGAAAAAAATCCAAGTCAACTGCCGTGTTTCACTTTCGCCTTGAAGGACGTTGCAACTAAATAAATTAATTGAATTGAGACAACGGCCAGAGAATTTGATTTCTTTGTTCTTCTTCTTCTTCTTCTTGGTTCTTCTATTTGTTGTTGTGTTAGGCTGGCTGGCATGGTTTTCTCACGGGCTGCTTCCAGTTTAGTTGTCTATGTCTCTCTGTTTCATCTATATTTCCTTCACTTGGTTGATTCTCAATGCCCAAGGCAGTTCCAGTGTGGAAATCTTCGCAATTTGGAGTTTCCTCTGGCCAATAGTTCGCAACCCGGATGTGGGTTGCTCCCGGTTGAGTGCGGAGATGGGCTGAATCCAAAAATTCGCCTGGATAATAATTGGCCTTCACCATCCTATGATATTCTGGACAAGTCATCTACCAACCAAGTATGGATACGAAATCAGTTTCTTTCAGGTCTTTTAAATAAAAGAAATTATGAGGAAAGATGCCATTTATTTCTTAATAATTTCTCTATGCCATCCTCTCCTTCTATTTCCATTTCATTCTTCCCCAATATCACTCTGCTCAAATGCAATAAAGGTATTAACTACGACGAGGAGATACCTAATATCCTGGAAAATTATGGAAATTTCACCGCTTGCGCGCTCTTCGATATTTATTACCCCAAGTCGAATGAAAGTCTTCCGCCCCCCAACGGCTGTTCAGTTCTTCAGTTGCCACGCAGTTTACGAGATAACTCAGATTCATTGGACTTGTTCGAACGGTTAGGCGCTGATTATCGTCTAGAATGGATTGTGTCTAATGATTGTCTTAATTGCCACAGAAACGGAGGAAACTGTACAACTAACATAAAGAATGAATTTCGATGTGATAAAGGTACCATCGCGGCCTCTGAACATGGATGATTACAAGTCATTCCTCTACATAATTTCTTTTGATTTGTATTTTGGCTAGCAATCCATATGAGGGTTTAAGTGATTTTAACTTTAAAGCATATAAATTGTTACGCCAATCACATAAAAACAGTTGATTATATCCTTCACTTGTAGTTATGTTCTTCATACCTTGTTGAGGGTTTCATTTTCTTTCTTCAATTGAGCGCGAACTGACATATTTGCACATGTTGACTATGGTTACAGATAAAAGGAATTTCAAGAAATTGAAGAAGATTCTAGCCGCAGGTAAATGTGCTAGGAAGGAATGCAGATACATTCCATATTAGATGTCAAATTCCTATTCTTACTTTCAAATCTTCTTTACATATCCCATTGAGGTTTTCCTTTTCAATTTTGGTTAATGAGTTCTTGATTTCTCTATTTATGGTTTTCAGCTATACCTGGAAGTATAGTCATATTTTGCGTGGTAGGCTTTTTCATTTGGCGGCATAAAAGAAGAATCAATGATGCATACTTACTTTCGAGGAACATATCCTCCGACCCCTCAAAATCAGACATTGAAGGCGGGAGTCTCTACTTTGGTATCCCCATCTTTACGTATACAGAACTTGAAGAGGCTACCAATAATTTTGATTCTTCTAAAGAACTTGGAGATGGTGGTTTTGGAACTGTCTACTATGGTAAGAATCTATTAGTCATTACGAGGCGCAGTCACTCAAAATCATGATAAATAAAGTTGCGACTAGTCGATGTATAACTGTTTAATACTAATAAGTCTGCTTCTTTTCTATTTAGGCAAACTCCGGGATGGAAGAGAAGTAGCAATAAAGCGTCTCTATGAGCATAACTACAAACGAGTAGAGCAGTTTATGAATGAAATCAAAATCCTTACTTGCTTGAGGCACCCAAATCTTGTTTCTCTTTATGGCTGTACATCTAGGCACAGCCGGGAACTCCTACTTGTTTACGAATACATTTCTAACGGCACAGTTGCGGATCATATCCATGGCGACAGAGCTAATGAAGCCCCACTTTCATGGCCAATTCGCATGAACATTGCCATAGAGACTGCTTGTGCATTGGCATACCTGCATGCATCTGATATAATACATCGTGATGTGAAGACTAACAACATACTGCTCGACGACAGTTTTTGCGTCAAAGTTGCAGATTTTGGGCTTTCAAGACTCTTCCCTACTGATGTCACTCATATATCAACTGCCCCTCAGGGGACTCCTGGATATGTGGATCCAGAATATCATCAATGTTACCAACTTACTAATAGAAGTGACGTATACAGCTTTGGTGTTGTCCTCATTGAGCTCATATCATCAATGCCTGCCGTGGATATTAGTAGGCATAGGCACGAAATCAACTTAGCCAGCTTAGCGATAAGCAGGATCCAACGGTGTGCATTTAACGAGTTAATCGATCCATCTCTTGGATTTGGATCCGATGCTGAAGTTACGAGGATGACTACTTCAGTGGCGGAGTTAGCTTTTCGATGTTTGCAACTTGAAAAGGATCTGAGGCCTTCTATGGACGAAGTATTAGCATTTCTGAAGGAGATAAGGGGTGACGAGGAGTTAGAAATCAAGAATAAAATAGAGACTGATGATATTCACAGTGATCCAAGAGGTGTAAAGATCCCACCTTCACCTGAAACAGATGATGTTGTATTGTTGAAGAGCAAGAATTTACAATCCTCACCAAATGCTGTGACTGATATTTGGAATTGTAACTCCACAACCACTAGTTCCAGTGGGTGAGATTCCTTTTGTTGTTTCTACGAGTAGATGATGGTATGAATGTTGTTATATTGTTTAACAAATGGGTGGGATTTATTTCATCTTCTATGCTTTTCAGCTTCATAAACAGTAAATATAGAACTGAGACTGAGAATATGCTAGTAAATGAAGTAACTTTTTATCTGGATGTGTTGTTCTCTGGCTTGAATATTCCAAGGAAATGTTTGCTATGCTCTACTGACAGTCGTATTAGAGGATGTTCTATCAAGTACATCAAACATTTTGTGCACTGACATTGTTTTTTAGCAAACTGATATGCATTGCCACCAATACAGCAGATACCACTACGTCTGAGATGACGTCATTCTGTCAAAACGTGAAGAACTCCCAGGTTTTAATTGAATACTGGGATTGACAAAGAAATGTTTTTCCTTGTCGTGACGTGTTTGGATATGTAACACGACTAATATAAATATTCCAAACTACTTTTCACGCTTTTCAAAGAACCAAATTTTATATACGATTGTTAAGGAAGTAAAGTTGATCATATACGAGCTGACATAGTAGAAGAAAGATGAATTGAGATTAGGGATGACAACGGGATGAGTATAGGATTGATCGATCATTCCCATCCTCGTTTCGTCGGATATTTTGGTTACATTACCACATTCTCATACCCGAGTAAAGTGGAACGGGACAAGTTCTCTGTTCCATTTATCGCTCTATTTATTTTTTATTTATTTTAATTTTTGGTTTTAGTTTTTTTTTGTCTTTAGTTAGTAAATATTAATACTTTTTTACCAATTTATTAAAAGCAAATTATATTCTCTTTAAAAATGATGACAACTTTATTATTTTTGTTCGATAAAAAACTTAAATTTGAAATGAATTTTAAATGGGGCAGTGACTATGTTTTCCGTATCTGCCCCGTACCCGCTTCGTGGTAATAACCATTACCCCTTCCCCCTTCCAGTTTACCCGGTTAGGGGGGTATGGGGCGGGATCCCACATATATCGGGTCGAATGAGTTTTTTTACTATCCTGAGGTAGCTTGTTAGAGCAATTTCAAGATGTTCTTTATTTTATAGAGTTTACACAAAAATAAGTTTCAAGAGACAAAGATAAGATATTCTTAATTCTGATTATTTGTTTATGCCTTGTGATTTGTGTTCTTTGCAGTTTGCAGCCTGTCTATTATTTACAAACTTGACAATATTAAGAAAAATTAAAATTAAAATTTTATAAAGCCACGAGTCGTCTAATTTGTCAAGCAATTTTTATACGTAGTCTATTTGGATGGGTGCTTAACAACTTTTTCTAGTTCAATGTATCTTGTTAAACCGATCTTAATATTTCAACACCATGCTTTACACTTTGTCAAATGACAACACACAATTGAACGGTTTAAAAAAAAAAAAAAAAAATCCCTCCAATCATTTTTTAACAACACACGTCAAACATCAATCTACATTTTTTTTTTTCCTGAATTTTTCTTGTATCCAGAATTATTGAAATTTGTCGTTTATCCATTATCTACGTTTATTTGTACAATCTAAGGACATACTTGAGAGTAGTTTATAACGATTTAGCCTCTACGTAGTTTGAGTAAAAATTGTATTCTAATATCTTTCTGTAAAAATTCTATTCTAATAGAGTTTATCTATGATTGAAAAATAGATAAGTGATTAAATATATATCACATAAGATAACTATCATTACTCAGTTAAAAAAGTGTTAATATATGGTTGCTAAACCTGGGCTAAATAAAAGAGCTTTTTATTTTCTGTTGGAATTCAAAATTCGTTGGATACGAAACTCGGTGTTATTTGTTTAAGCTGACTGTTTCAACTCGATCCTTTTTCGTTTTCACAAGTCTTCATGAAAAAAATCCAAGTCCAATGCCCGTGTTTCACTTTTACCTTGAGCAAGTAAATAAATTAATTGAATTGAGACTGTGAAGAATATTATAAATTGTATATAATAAACTTGTTTCTATTACAAAGTAAAAGACCCTATTTATAGGGTTACAAATAACTGTAAAAGGAAATAAACATAAAATGAAATATTATGCAATCTACTACTAAGGAAAGTAATCCTACACTAAAAGGAAATATTATAATCGCAATATTTGACGATCTCTGGAATTTTATTCAAAACAGCCAGAGAATTTGATTTCTCTCTTTTTCTTCTACTTCTTCTTCTTCTTGGTTCTTCTGTTTGTTGTTGTGTTAGGCTGGCTGGCATGGTTTTCTCACGGTCTGCTTCCAGTTTAGTTGTCTACGTGTCTCTGTTTCATCTATATTTCCTTCACTTGGTTGATTCTCAATGCCCAAGGCAGTTCCAGTGTGGAAATCTTGGCAATTTGGAGTTTCCTCTGGCCAATAGTTCGCAACCCGGATGTGGGCTGCTCCCGGTTGAGTGCAGTGCTTGGCCGAATCCAAAAATTCAACTGGATAATAATTATTGGCTTTCAACACCCTATTATATTCTGAAAAAGTTATCTACCAATCAAGTATTGATACGAAATCAAATTCTTCTGGGTCTTTTAAATGATAGAAATTCTGTGGAAAGATGCCATTTATTTTTTAATAATGTCTCTATGCCATACTCTCCTTTTAATTTCGATTTCATTCTTCCCCATTATCACTCTGTTCAAATGCGATAAAGGTATTAATTACGACGAGGAGATACCTAAACACACTGCTTGCGAACTCTTCAATATATATTACCCCAATTCAAATGAAAGTCTTCTGCCCCCAAACGGCTGTTCAGTTATTCAGTTGCCACGCAATTTACGAGATAACTCAGATTCATTGGACTTGTTTGAACCGTTAGGCGCTGATTTTCGCTAGAATGGAATGTGTCTAGTGAATGTCTTAATTGCCACAATAAAGGAGGAAACTGTACAACTAACCCAAAGAATGAATTTCGATGTGATCAAGGTATCATCGGACTCTGAACACGATATTTTTAATTTTGGATATAATATTGAATATTAATTCAAAAATTAATAAATTAAGAAACTTTTTAGATGACAATTTTTATTTTATCAATTCAGCTCTTTCCCAATATAGTTATTTGCTTCTTGTTTTCTTCTTTGTTTTCAAATCGAATTCAACTTTTATCCTTAATTTGTTTGCAATGTACACACCAAATTTCGAATTTTTTTTTTCCTTTTTTTCATTTCGTAGTAAGTAATTATTTAATATCAGGACTATCAGAAAGACTTCGAAAAAAAAAAAACTCAATTGTCGTGTGGATCATGATAATGGAACGCCCCTTTGCACGATTCCATCTCTGCATTATGATATTTCAAAAGATGTTTGATATACATCACATTCCATAGTGTGGACATAATTTATGGATGTTTTCATATTCTTCAACTTGTGGTTCTTTATTTGATCAAGTCTTGCGATGCTAAAAACAATTTGCAATAACTTTTTGTTTTCATGTACGTACGTATAAATTGTTGACAAGATCCATTATTTTTAATCTATATGTCATAGATATATTTTTGTAAAAAAATTTACATGTACAAGTAGTAAAAATACGAAACATTTTTTAAATGAACAAATTTCATTTATTGATAAATTAATATTATTCATTAATCGACTTTTTAAAAGTTTGTCTTTTAGCATTGTAATCTATAGAGGTCAAGTGGTCTCAAGTTTAATAGAATCTAAACCATTTACAGGGTCCAAAATTTGTTGAATTACGTAGTAGTGGTTTTCTTTTGATACTAGTATAACAATGCAATTTGACAGAAAATCTTGACTCCAGCTGTGAGAAAATCACGTGTTCATGCCCTATAAAGATTTTACATGCAGGAGAGAGTATACACAGAAAAATGCGTTCCCATCTTGATTTTATAAAGTTCGCTTAATCTAACGTGTTTTGACTTCAGCTGCATGATGGATTAAATTGAAACTGATTTTACTTGCAGGTAACTCTTCCAAATTTCATTACCATTTCTTTTGTTTTTTGATTTATAAACATAGTTGTCTTTTTCATCTCAGGTGTTTCATCTGCAGCGGTAGTCCTCATCTCCGTAATCTTGTTCACTTTCAACAGGAGGAAGTACATGCTGAATTTGAAGGGAAAAACGCGAAACCATAAGGACATTGAACTCTTCCTGAAGAACAATGAGAATCTTACAACAAGAAGATACAACTATTCTGATCTTAAGAAAATGACTAAATCATTCAGTGACAATTTAGGGAAAGGCGGCTTTGCTAGTGTGTACAGAGGAAAGTTACCCGATGGCCGTCTTGTAGCAGTAAAGATTTTGAAAGAATATAAAGGCAATGGAGAAGAATTTATCAATGAGGTTGCAAGTATCAGTAGAACTTCCCACGTCAACGTTGTTGCTTTCCTGGGATTTTGCTTTGAGGGTTCCAAAAGAGCTCTCATTTACGAGTTCATGCCCAATGGATCTCTTGAGAAGTTCATTTACTGCAATAGTTCCATAGCAGAACGTCAGTTAGGATGGGAAAAATTGTTTCAAATTGCAGTTGGCATTGCTCAAGGAATAGAATACTTGCACCAAGGATGTAATACACGGATTTTGCACTTCGACATAAAGCCTCATAACATTCTTCTGGATAAAGACTTCATCCCTAAAGTATCGGATTTTGGCTTGGCTAAACTTTGCCCTAACAGGTCCAGTATAGTGTCAATGCTAGGTGCTAGAGGAACAATAGGATATATTGCTCCAGAAATAGTTTATAGAAATGTTGGAGACATTTCTTACAAGTCAGATGTCTATAGCTATGGTATGATGGTTTTGGAAATGGTTGGAGAGACGAAAAATACTGATGTTAGAGTTGATCACTCGAGTGAAAAATATTTTCCTGATTGGATCTATGAGCACCTTGAACAGAATTTTGAACTTGATTTTAACCGAGTTGAAAACGAAGATGAACTTTTGAAGATAAGAAAAATGGTAATAGTTGGCTTATGGTGCATACAAACTGACCCTACAACTAGACCATCAATGAGCAGGGTTATAGAAATGTTAGAAGGGAACATGGAATCTCTTCAAATCCCACCAAAACCCTACTTTTTACAGCCAAGAGCAGCAGAAAATTTTTCAATTGCTGAGTCGTCGGTCACTCTCTCCTAGGTTCATGAAGTTAAGCTATGACACCATTAAAGCTTCCTGGAATCCAACGGTGTTCGTAGCTCCTAGTTCCCAAGAAATATAGGCAGTTATCTTTGTTGTTTTTGCTATTGTAATTTATAAGTCGTTAACACCTTTCCTGTCTCAATGTTTGTTAAATTTCTTCTTGGAGATCAAGCCTGGTGTTCACGAGCTTAATGTTTGTTTCTATGTCATATTGAGCTTGATTACGGATATCATTCCAAGTCCCAGGTACGCCATGACTTCTATCCACGAGTGTATAGAAAATAAAGTTTCCCCCATGGAAGATCTTGTAGGTTTCTGGCTTCGAGAATGAGGCTGTGCATAATATCCAACAGAGGTGCAACTATTGGAGAGGCACTGGAGTTAGCTAAGAAACACACCAAAATACCAGCAACAAGAGGAACAAAACCAGAATCAAACTTGAAGGCCCAAACGCATGATCACTGTCATCAAACTATATTTGTCCTATCTCCGGATTGATTGAGATGCTAAAGGGTTTCCGGCAAATGTTTTGTAGCAGTAATTAAGTTTTGTTGCAGAATTACACCAAAGCATAAAATATAATTCTATCTAAACTTGAGAACACAAAGGGAGAAAAATGAATATGAAGAAGAAGAACTAGTTTCTTATATTTTATGGAATGAATGATCTTTCATATATATTTGTTTTTCATAAATAAGATTATCTATTTATAGGCCACCACTATATCTCACGAGATGGTGCCTAAACCAAGTTGAAAAGCTACCAAATTTGAATACAAACTAAAAAACGATCTTCTAACAATCAAGTTAAATGCCCTATGCGACCGAATAGAACAACTCTATGCGGTCACATAGAGTAGCTCAAACGGGGACTAGTAGTCCCTGTGAATGGCCATGCGACCGCATGGCCAAGTGGCCTATGCGACCAAAACACAGGGTCTTGGTTCCATTTTCATGCCACAGCCTCTGTTCCTTTTTCCATTCCACACACTTTTCAACAATCCCCTACTTATTAAAAATTCAATAAAGTTTAATATTAAAAAATATATAATACTCATACGAGATGATTAGATATCTTTCGATTTGAATCTAACTATATTGTAATTCAAAAAAAGTAAAATCTAAATTAAAGGTAGCAAGAAAACTTTGAACCAATGATTTCATATGACAATACCGATAAAACTTTGAACCAATGATTTCAATGCTTTATAGAAGATAAAACTATATATTTATATATGCATCGAACAATTCCCAAAAAAAAAAAAAAACATTTAGCTTTTATACAAAAAATTGTCATATCACAAAGTGTAAGAATGTAAAACTCTTTTTTAAAAAAATTCTTTATTATTTATAATGATAATATATAATTAAATTTTTTTGAGGCTCTCGTTAAAGCTGAATCCTAGAGGATCGTCTACCCTATCTATAGTCAGGTTTGGCACTGCGAGTGCGTCAAGGGATTAGCATATGATCCCAAAATAATGAGCATGTTTCTCGCATTTAAAAATTAAGTCAAACTTTTAAATTATTCTTTTTGCTAAATACAAATTTTAAACTTAAAGTAATAAAACTTATTTATCTGATAAGATTCCATATTCATAACATCGATCCTAAAGTGTATGTCTAATATATACTTTTACGGAGTAAGAATTATAGCAATTACAATTCAACGAACTGCTGCTTCCTTGTTAATTACTTCTCAAAGACTTTCCAAGTCTACTAAAGTGACAACTAACATTGTATGGGACCCATACCTTTTCACTTATTTCTGTTTTCCCTACCAAATTGGAAATTCTCATTGCTCTATGTTCTTGTTGTTAGGCATGGTTTTCTCACGGGCTGCTTCCAGTTTAGTTGTCTATGTCTCTCTGTTTCATCTATATTTCCTTCACTTGGTTGATTCTCAATGCCCAAGGCAGTTCCAGTGTGGAAATCTTCGCAATTTGGAGTTTCCTCTGGCCGATAGTTCGCAACCCGGATGTGGGTTGCTCCCGGTTGAGTGCGGAGATGGGCTGAATCCAAAAATTCGCCTGGATAATAATTGGCCTTCACCATCCTATGATATTCTGGACAAGTCATCTACCAACCAAGTATGGATACGAAATCAGTTTCTTTCAGGTCTTTTAAATAAAAGAAATTATGAGGAAAGATGCCATTTATTTCTTAATAATTTCTCTATGCCATCCTCTCCTTCTATTTCCATTTCATTCTTCCCCAATATCACTCTGCTCAAATGCAATAGAGATATTAACTACGACGAGGAGATATCTAATATCCAGGAAAATTATGGAAATTTCACCGCTTGCGCGCTCTTCGATATTTATTACCCCAAGTCGAATGAAAGTCTTCCGCCCCCCAACGGCTGTTCAGTTCTTCAGTTGCCACGCAGTTTACGAGATAACTCAGATTCATTGGACTTGTTCGAACGGTTAGGCGCTGATTATCGTCTAGAATGGATTGTGTCTAATGATTGTCTTACTTGCCACAGAAATGGAGGAAACTGTACAACTAACATAAAGAATGAATTTCGATGTGATAAAGGTACCATCGCGGCCTCTGAACACAATCTTTTTCATTATGGATATAATATTGAATATTAATTCAAAAATTAATAAATTAAGAAACTTTTTAGATGACAATTTTTATTTTATCAATATAGTGATTTGCTTCTTGTTTTTTCTTTGTTTCAAATCGAATTCAACTTTATCCTTAATTTGTTTGCAATGTACACACCAAATTTGGTATTTTTTTTTTTCTTTTTTTTACATTTTGTAGAAAGTAATTATTCAATATCAAGATTATCAGAAAGACTTAGGAAAAAAAAAAAAACATAAAACTCAATTGTCGTGTGGATCATGATAATGGAATGCCCCTTTGCACGATTCCATCTCTGTATTATGATAATTTCAAAAGATGTTTGATATACATCACATTCCATAGTGTGGACATAATTTATGGATGTTTTCATATTCTTCAACTTGTGGTTCTTTATTTGATCAAGTCTTGCGATGCTAAAAACAATTTGCAATAGCTTTTTGTTTTCATGTACGTACGTATAAATTGTTGACAAGATCCATTATTTTTAATCTATATGTCATAGATATATTTTTGTAAAAAAATTTACATGTACAAGTAGTAAAAATACAAAATGTTTTTTAAATGAACAAATTTCATTTATTGATAAATTAATATTATTCATTAATCGACTTTTTAAAAGTTTGTCTTTTAGCATTGTAATCTATAGAGGTCAAGTGATTTCAAATTTAATAGAATCTAAACTGTTGGGGATTTGGACTTTCCCCTCCCAGCTCCAAAATCACTCCAGATTCACAGAAGAAAAAATTGCACCAGTAGAAGAATAGAAACCAGAACAAAAGCAAAAAACCAACAAGATAAAAATGACAGCAACACAGAATTTGTAATAGGAAGAAATCCTCTTCCTCAAGCTTCTTTATTAACCAAAATACTTAACATTCAATTACATGAATCAGTAGAAAGAATTTCCAGATTAATTCCCCAATTTACACTTCCTACTTTCCAGAGAAATAATATCTTCTCTCTCTCAAGCTATTTGCTTCTGAATTCTCTACCGAATTCTCTTATCCAAAGCTCCTTTTTCTCTCCATCTTGAGCTCTTTACAGCTACATTTTCGAGCTCTATTTTTCTCCTCTCCAAGGCTCCTATTTATAGACATAATGGAGCATAATTTCAGTTAAAAAACTAACCAATTAACATAAGCTCCACTTGGTTTAATAGATTCCAATTGAAAAATTGAAATGAGGCTCCTCCTCAACTGATTTTTGATTGGCTAAGGTTATCCAAGAATCTTCAAGAATCAATTTTCCTAACATAAACCATTTACAGGGTACAAAGTTTGTTGAATTACATAGTAGTGGTTTTCTTTTGATACAAGTATAACATGCAATTTGACAGAAAATCTTGACTCCAGATAAATTTATTTCGACTGTATGGAAATCACGTATTCATGCCCTATAAAGATTTTACATGCAGGAGAGAGTATACTCAAGAAAAATGAGTTCCCATCTTCTTTTTATAAAGTTTGCTTAATGCCTTAATCTTACATGTGTTTTGACTTCAGCTGCAGGAAGGATTAAATTGAAACTGATTTTACTTGCAGGTAACTCTTCCAAATTTCAGTACCATTTCTTTTGTTTTTTGATTTATAAACATAGTTGTCTTTTTTCATCACAGGTCTTTCATCTGCAGCGGTAGTACTCCTCATCTCCATAATCTTGTTCACTTTCAACAGGAGGAGGTACATGTTGAATTTGAAGGGAAAATCGCGAAACCATAAGGACATTGAACTCTTCCTGAAGAACAATGAGAATCTTACACCAAGAAGATACAACTATTCTGATCTTAAGAAAATGACTAACTCATTCAGTGACAACTTAGGGAAAGGCGGCTTTGCTAGTGTGTATAGAGGAAAGTTACCCAATGGCCGTCTTGTGGCAGTAAAGATTTTGAAAGAATCGATAGGCAATGGAGAAGAATTTATCAATGAGGTTGCAAGTATAAGTAGAACTTCCCACGTCAACGTTGTCGCTCTCCTAGGATTTTGCTTTGAGGGTTCCAAAAGAGCTCTCATTTATGAGTTCATGCCCAATGGATCTCTTGAGAAGTTCATTTGCTGCAATAGTTCCATAGCAGAACGTCAGTTAGGATGGGAAAAATTGTTTCAAATTGCAGTTGGCATTGCTCAAGGAATAGAATACTTGCACCAAGGATGTAATACACGGATTTTGCACTTCGACATAAAGCCTCATAACATTCTTCTGGATAAAGACTTCATCCCTAAAGTATCGGATTTTGGCTTGGCTAAACTTTGCCCTAACAGGTCCAGTATAGTGTCAATGCTAGGTGCTAGAGGAACAATAGGATATATTGCTCCAGAAATAGTTTATAGAAATGTTGGAGACATTTCTTACAAGTCAGATGTCTATAGCTATGGTATGATGGTTTTGGAAATGGTTGGAGAGACGAAAAATACTGATGTTAGAGTTGATCACTCAAGTGAAAAATATTTTCCTGATTGGATCTATGAGCACCTTGAACAGAATTTTGAACTTGATTTTAACCGATTTGCAAACAAAGATGAGCTTTTGAAGATAAGGAAAATGGTAATAGTTGGCTTATGGTGTATTCAAACTGATCCTACAACTAGACCATCAATGAGCATGGTTATAGAAATGTTAGAAGGGAACATGGAATCTATTCAAATCCCACCAAAACCCTACTTTTTACGGCCAAGAGCAGCAGAAAATTTTTCAACTACTGAGTCGTCAGTCACTCTCTCCTAGGTTCATGAAGTTAAGCTATGACACCATTAAAGCTTCCTGGAATCCCCCAGTGTTGGTAGCTCCTAGTTACCAAGCAATATAGGCAGTTATCTCTGTTGTTTTTGCTATTGTAATTTATAAGTCGTTTACACCTTTCCTGTTTCAGTGTTTGTTAAATTCTTATTGGAGATCAAGCTTGGTGTTCATGTGCTTAATGTTTGTTTCTTAGTCATATGGAGCTTGATTACGGATATCATTCCAATTCCCAGGTACACCATGACTTCCACCCATAAGTCTATAGAAAACAAAGTTTCCTCCATGGAAGATCTTGTAGGTTTCTGGTTTTGAGAATGAGGTTTGCATGATGTTCAGCAGGGGTGCAACATTTGATACTGTATACTTGTGAAGGAGTTGAAGCTTTTTTTCTATGTTCTGCCCGTTTGGTTTAGACTAAAATCAGAATTTAGTAAATTTTGATAAAAAATGATGAAACGTGTGTTATTGAAAAGTTGTGAATGTCATAAAAATTAATTGTTAATTTTGACTTAAATTTCTTAACGATACCAAATATTTACTTTATTTAAAAAGTGAAATGATTAATCTTTTGAATAGGCGAAAAGAACGGCTATTGTGCATCCAAAATCTGATAGCTTCATACCAGCTGTGAGTCTCACTTTTTAATATAACAAAATATAAAACTTTCCTCCTCCAAGAAGTTTTCTTTCTCCTCTACTCTTCATTTTATTGCTAGCTTTGCTCTGTTTTTCCTGGTGTTTCTAGTGCAGGCTTCTAAACGTTATCCACTCCTTTATCTGATCCCTTACCAATTAATTTCCTCCTCTTGGCTTCAATCCCCCATACAGAATCATTCGGTTTAATATTGGTCAAATTGCCTGTGCATGTTTGTAAAATATTTAAATAACTAGACAGTGAACCCTAGGTCCCTAATTAAGTATGAATAATCTAAATAAACTGTCACCCTACACCAATAAGTTAATTAAATTAACGATTAATATACATATGTAGCTAATTAATGATGTATTGTAGTTTATTTTTGAACGTGTATGAATGCTAACAGGTACATATCAACAATTAAAATTATTGCTGTAAAAAAAAAAATTATAACAAGTCGACATGAAGAACAAGAATCAAAAATCAGCAAAAAGAAGTTGTTTATTAACCTTCAAAAGTCACGAAAGATTGAAAGGAAAGATGAAGACAAAAAAAATTCCCTGATGCCGGAGTTTCGGTGGGACTGAGTTTCTGCTCCTACTGTCGTCTTTGAGTACGGTAGGTGGGTTGAGTCGTGTTACATGTAATTATCCATTATACTTTAAAAGGTCAATATGCCCCTTCATATGAACCTTCAGGTGACTTATACCCCATCAATCTATGCCAACTTTTTTAACAAATTCATTCCACAAAATAAGCAAACAAGATTTTGCAATATAACGACATTGCTTTATTCAAGATAAAACCAATAAAACTCAATCTAATCACAAATTTTCTAATGAGACAACATACAATGGAGATACTCTATTCTTTTACTATAAATTTGTCGACTCCTCTTGATGACATTCTTCATTTTCCGGTTCACTACACAAGTTTCTTAGAACCAAATATCTCTCGTACAGAATATAATAAAGCTATGACAACCACAACTCCAGCTCCTAAGAACTTGGCCGTTGGTAGACGAAGTTTCTTTGAGGACACAGTGTTACATAAATATGCCCAAGCCCATCGGGACAGGAAATGTAGCTTGCAAGTCGACTGAAACTTTTGTAGGGAAAATTCCTATACATGGCAAAGCAGAGTGGAGTTCGAGGTCAAGTGCACCGAGATAAAAGAGAATAGTTGAACTAAAACTAAACACAAGCAATAAAAAATAAAACCATAGTTACTAGTAAGCTGTGCAATTGCTGCATATATTTCTCTATGTAGGATTTCAATACAAACAATCACAGGGAAGTCGTCTAACCTAAGATAGTTTTGGTAAGTTCTTAAAGGAGAAGCTTTCCACGTGGGCTCATATTTTAGCCACATTTCCAGCGAACTCAGCAAGACTGCTATTGAAATTTTCTAGAGAGAAATCCTGCATGGTTCAGAGGAAATATTGGATTTCTACTGTAATAAGCCAAGTGCCACTGCAAAGAGCAGATTTTTTACTTTCTGCCATTATAATTTACGTAGAACAAATGCATTCACGTACAAAAATGCAAAATAGGACATGCAAAAATTTGAGAAGAAAGGCAGATGAATGCTACCTTTGGTAATTTATCCTGCTGAGCATCCACATGGAGTCTCACATTTGATGCGGCAGGAAGCCAGAGACTGCGATCAACATCAGCATACGTATATGCAACAATGTCAAATAACGTTTTCCCTCCACCTTTTATAGCTTTCAAGATTGTAGATTCTCTATTTCTGCGGTTTCTGAAAATTTTAAGAATACAACATAAGGATAAATAGCAAAAAAATCATCTACCTATGCAAGTACCATTAGTATTGTAGGTAATTTATTCGAAGTGTTAGAATTTTTTTCTCTATCACATAGTACTGACAATGGAGTATTCTTTAAAAAATTTGAAGCCACTGAAATATATTATTGAAGGACCAGTGTCTCTTACTTGAGGTATCCACAAAGCATGTGTTTTGGCCACATGTTGACTCTACCATGCATGGGAATCAGCACATGTGGAGAAAGATCCATAAATTTGTAAGTTGTGCGGAAATAATCCTGTAGAAGAAGTCAAAATTTTAAGATAAGATCTCCAGTACAGAAGAACAATAATCAAAACGACCTTGCTCCTCTTAAGATATTAGTGGAATAAAATAGACATGAAAGTCCATGGTCCCACAGCTACTTGTGAGTGGGGGTTATACGAAATTAAAATGAATATGATGTCCCCTATCATGTCTTGTTTTCCATTGCACTGAAAATTGAAGAACCAGGTTCTTTGAAGATGAAGAGAAATTTGCATAACAGTAAATGGGAGAAAAAAATATTGCAGTATACTTACACTCATATTTCCACCAGATGTAATATCCAAGAGGGCACTTCCTTGGCTGAAATAAATCCATATATTCATCAGCTCATCACTTGACCAAGAAAGGTGAGGTATTTAAACTGAAAGAAATATCTCGAGAAAGACATGCACAAATTCTTAGTCCAACATGATTAAATTGCAAAAGAAATTTTAGTAAGGACTATCTTAACTTTCTCCGAAAAATAGAAAGATAATATAACTTTTCACAGTTTTTTAGGGACAAACTTTTCATGGTTTTTAGCACTTCTAACTTTGCCCAACATGATTGAAATCTCTAAAGAAATTCTACAGAGGACAACAATTTATGGTTGTTACAGCACACATGGTCGAAGTTCTTGAAACATCAATCACCTACAGGTAGGAAAGCCAAATTAATTAGAGTACCCTACCTTTCATACAAATATGTGGATAATTAAATCTGATTAAAATCTTCTTCTATGGTATCTTACCCCACACAATGATCACCCACTATCAGTGAGTGAGTACTGATGTGAAGCAATGACATGTGACCATCCGTATGCCCCTGATAAGATTTCTCAAAAGCACGAATTGTTACATATTTCAACAGAAAGGAAACAAAAACAAAATATATCATATATCTCAAATTTGCAGATTTCAAAACAAGCACAGAGAAAAGGATCGAGTAGCTTGAACAAACAGCCAAAGCAATATGCAGGACAAGGACTTGAAATGATGTAGGGAGGCTCATGCCCTAAGACCAAAGATATGAGCCAAGATTTGCTGGTGCAATAAATACATCCAGAAAGGAACTAGAGAGCTCTGGCATAACTCTAGGATTACATGGGGGTTCAACTTAAAGTTTGAGGATGATATAATTTTGACTAATGCAAAAAAGGAGTAAAATATTCAAAACTGGTGGAAAACAAGCTATTTCCTAACAGACAAAAGCCTGAATGAGTTCAAAAGTAGGAACACAATGCTGCTGGCTGAAGCTCAATTTATTAAAACTGGTTGAGCTTCTAGCAGATATCTAGAGGCAGAAATAATGAGGAAAAGAAATAATTGAAATCTGAACACGGATAAGAGGAAAAAGGTCTGTCCATAAAAATTACAGGAGCTGAAATGATTCTCAAACGTTGACCACCAATGCAAATTTCTTCAGATCCCAAAACTGGAATGTAGTCAAGAGACCAATCATCTGCATTTGAAAGATAACTTCAGAAATTAGCCACTTACCAGAAAGGGAAATGATATTTTACAACTTTTTTCCCAATTGCCCCCCGGCCCCCACTATCATAAAAATTGGATTCACGAAATTATCTCTTCTGTTTATAATACCAAAATCAAAAGAAAAAACAATCTTTCTGTTTTTTAACTTTATTGACTGAGTATATTTTTGATCTAGCCACTCAATGTCTCCCTAAGATTACATATTATTTGAAACCTTTTTATTTTACTCAAAACTGAATCTTACATCATTGGTTTGAGACATTTTACTCAGAAATTATCTTCAAAACTCCAAAAGTTTTCGGCTGTTACACTGGAGCACTCATCAATGCCATGTACTATCAAGAATAATTTTTTTAAAGTCGATAAAATCTTTTAGCTCAATTTTTTAAACTGGAAATTTTTCTTATAGAAGGGTCTTCTGTTCTTGAAGAGTCCATTTGTCTATAAGCCCAACAGTGTAGTAATGGCCCTGACTTGAAATTTATTCAGCTTGACATTTTAAATCAATTGCTTTGATGTTGCAATTAAAAAAGTGACATTTTGCAAAAAAACCTGGTCTTTCACAAGGACTTAGCATTTTCATTTGTGAACCTATCAATAGGCACATAGCATAAATTAGATGGTTGACGTCTTCACCTTTTTGAATCCGGTGCATGGTACTTTCATGAGCCAAGAGAACAGCATCAGGTTTGCACTTCTGAACAATTGAGAGACCTGAGAGAGATCAGTGCAATTAAATGACTATATACATAAAAGATACCTGATCTCTGTTTTTCAGTACATAAACGAATGATGTGGTGACTAGAAAACTTATCCCAGTTGTAAAAAGATTTTGAAAATAGATAAAGTACTTATCCAAGAAAATTAAGTGAGCCTTCACCAGTTCATCAGAGAAGATGAGAATAAAACTAACCAGAACGAGTCCCAAAAAAAAAAAAAAAAAAACAGGTGTGGTAATTATGATTGCATCCTATGTAATTCTTTTATATCCATTTTACAATTATTTAGGAGTGGAGAATGCCAATTTTGCCGAAATGAATTTGTCGTGTGTATTATCATTGATTTATATATGCTTACAATGATATAAAAGGAAATAATATACAAGGAAATACAATCAATTATAAATGGAAAGAATATATCACGAATATATTCTAATACCCCCCCTCAAATTGATGCTGGTGAATCCACAAGCATTAATTTGCCAACAAGAAAGTTATGACGATGACGAGTCAAGGATTTGGTGAAGATATCCGCTGCCTGGTGAGCAGTGGAAACATGTGGAAGAGCAATGACATTGGAATCATAGGCATCCCGGATATAATGACAGTCCACCTCAATATGTTTGGTGCGTTCATGAAACACAGGATTAGCTGCAATCTGAATAGCACTAGTATTGTCACCATGAAGTGGGGTAGGCCGTGATTGAGAAACACCAAGTTCTGCAAGAAGACCTCGCAACCATACAATCTCAGAACAGACTGCTGACATAGCACGATATTCAGCCTCAGTGGAAGACTTAGAAACGCAATTCTGCTTCTTGCATTTCCAAGAAATAAGAGCACCACCCAGAAAGACGCACCACCCAGTAGTAGATCGGCGAGAATCAGGACAGCCAGCCCAATCAGCATCACTAAAAGCGGTGAGCTCAAGAATTGTCCCCCTAGGGAAAAATAGACCACGATGAGGAGTCCCAATAAGGTACCGAATAATACGACGAACAGCCCCCAAATGGAGATGACGAGGAGCATCCATAAACTTGCTGACGGTATGAACGGCAAAGGAAATATCAGGACGTGTGATAGTGAGATATATAAGACTCCCTACCAACCGCCGATATAAAGTAGGGTCCGCAAGAAGGTCACCCTCATCTTTACGATATTTAACATTAATCTCTAACGGAGTATCAACGGAGCAGGCGTCCGATAAAGTGGCCAATTCAATCAAGTCTCGAATATATTTATGCTGATTTAAGAAGATACCATGTGGAGCTGTATGACCTCTAATCCAAGAAAATAGGTGAGATGACCCAGATCCTTCATATGAAACATCGAATGAAGATGCTGTTGAAGTTTCTGAATAAAGACGTGATCAGATCCAGAAATAATAATATCATCCACATACACCAGCAAACAAACGATCCCATTTGAACTCTGGTGAAGAAATAGGGAGGCATCATATTGACTCTGAGTAAAGGAAAAATCTAGAAGGGCGCGTCGAAACTTGTCAAACCATGCCCTGGGAGCCTGCTTGAGACCATACAAAGAACGTTTTAGTTTACAAACAGAATCCACGGAGGGAAGAGGCATACCCGATGGGAGTTTCATATAAATATCTTCCTTGAGGTCGCCGTGGAGGAATGCGTTCTTCACATCCATTTGAAGTAAAGACCATGACTGAGAAGCAGCAAGAGATAATAGAAGGCGTACAGTGGTCATTTTAGCGACTGGAGCAAAGGTCTCATCATAGTCTATTCCATACTCTTGGCGATTACCCAAAGCAACCAATCGAGCCTTATAGCGCTCAAGAGAACCATCAGAACGAAGTTTGACAGAATATACCCATTTACTCCCAATGGGTTTCACAGTAGATGGACACGGCACAACATCCCAAGTCTGATTCACCTCAAGAGCCTCAAGTTCTGCTTCCATCGCCTGCCTCCAACACTCTTGTGCCATAGCCTGCTTATAGGAGGAAGGAATAGAAACAGCAGCAAGTGTAGCCGACATAGAACTATGAGGGGAAAAACCATACCTATCTGGTGGTCGAGGAACACGAAAAGTACGACGAAGAGGGACAGGAGGCTGCAGATCATCCGGTGAAGGATCAGATGTCTCTGGTGGAAGATCAGAGAGGCGAGGCAGAGTAGGCGGCTGAGGGAGAAGTTGGGAACCAGCAACAGGTGCAACATCCCGACGAGTGTAAACACATCCCGGCTTGTACCGAGAAAAATCTGTAGGAAAATCAGGCAAGACAGAAAACATGGGGGAAACGACTGATTCTGAAGGAAAGAACGATTGTTTTTCGAAGAAGATAACATTACGAGAAATTCGGATCCGCTGTGTCGTAGGGTCATAACAGAGATACCCTTTTTGGGTCCCACCATATCCTAAAAATGCACACTTGACAGATTGAGGGATGAGTTTGGTCCGTTCATGAGATTGTAAGTGAACAAAACACACACAGCCAAAAGGGCGCAGATAAGAGTATGAGGGATGGTGACCAAAGAGTTTATAAAATGGAGAAACATTATGAAGAGTGGGAGAAGGTAACCGATTTATGAGATGCACAGCAGTAGATAATGCTTCACACCAAAAACGAGACGGAACAGAAGAATCAATCAGAAGGGCTCGAACCATATCAAGAAGGTGGCGATTTTTGCGTTCCGCGACCCCATTTTGTTGAGGAGTAGACGGACAAGATCGCTGAGAGATAATGCCTTTGGTCTGTAGAAAAGATTGAAATGCATTCGACATATATTCTCCTCCAGAATCAGATCGTAAGATTTTGATTGAGGAGGAAAATTGATTGTGAATAAGAGCAAGGAAAGCTTGAAAGACAGAAAAAACTTAAATTTTTGCACGAAGAAAATAAACCCACGTGAATCGACTATAATCATCGATAAATGTAACAAAGTATTTATAATGATCATGAGATACCACAGGTGCAATACCCCATACATCACTATGAACAATATCAAAAGTATGTAAAGCATGAGAACCGTGTGATGGGAATGGCAAAATTTTACTTTTAGCAAGTTTACATGAAGCACAATCAAGCGAGACAGATGAAACCGAAGCAGAATTTTTATTACCAAGTAAACCAGAATTGAACAAATGTTGTAACACATTAGAATTGGGATGTCCCAATTTCTTATGCCAATCAAAAATATCTAAAGTAGCAGAGTTACAAAATACGGGAAAAATCGAAACAGGCTTCGGTGAAACAGGAAAGAGACGCCCCTCCTTAGGCCCCCTCATGATCGTCCTCCCGGACACCTGATCCTGCACGTGACAACCAGAAGCAGAAAAGGATACAATGCAATTGTTATCAACAAGTTGACCTAACAGATAAAAGATTAGTGGATAAATGAGGAGAGACTAAGACAGTGGGCAAATCTGGTGATATATCACCCATAGCAGAGATAGGAAGTTTGTTACCATCAGCAGTTTGTATTTTGAGATGTCCATTATATGGTCTAAGATTACTAAGTAACTGAGGATCACTAGTCATATGATTAGAAGCACCTGAGTCTAATAACCAAGAAGAGCGAGCAGGTGATAGATTACCTGAGATACCCAAAGCAGACAATGCAGAGACAACCATCTGTTGAACAATCTCAGGAGTGAGGGGAGTTTGAGAAGAACTAGGAGGAGCTGGAACTTGAGAGGGAGCAGATGACGAAGCAGAACTAGAGGTTAAAGTGGCAGCAGCAGCATAACTGGCTCCAATTTTGCGTGGAGGACGAGTAGGACATTCTCTAATGACATGGCCAGGTTTCTTACAATAATTGCAAACTTTTCGAGGGCACTGGAGAGCCATGTGACCAAACCCCTTACAACTGTAACACTGCACACCAGACATATCCCGAGGTCTGAATTTTCCTTGAGCCACATATGCCATGGGATTCGGTGCCGCGTGATTTTGATGTTCCAAAGAGTTACGAGTTAGTAGACGTTGTTCCTCCCTCAGCAATTCACCCAAACAACTATCGAGTGTTGGAATAGACTCGCGATTCATAAGGCTAGACCTGACGGATTCAAACTCAGTTCTTAATTTCATAAGAAACTGATCCCTCTTGGTGATATCATGGACAGCTTGCACAGCCTCCAAACTTTCCGGAGAAATCGAAGTATAAATGATATCTGTATATTCAGCCCAAAGATTAGAAAATCCAGAATAATACTCTTCAATTGTGCGAGATTCCTGAGAAAAATTTGCCAATTCAAATTCCAACTGGAGTCGCCGAGCATTGTTATTTTGAGTATAGACTTTCTTCAAGTAATCCCACATAGAACGAGCCGACTTATATGGCCTGAGATTAAGAACAATATTAGCCTCAACAGTACCGATAATCCATGCCATAAGTCGGGAATCCTTAGTTTTCCAAGCAAGGTACTTCTCTTTATCCTTCTCTTGATCAGGAGGCGGAATAGTCCCATCAATATGTCCCCACATGTCCCCTTTCCCTTCAATCAACAACTGAAAGTGAAACGCCCATAACGAGTAGTTCTTCCCATTAAAACGGATACAAACTGAGTCAGTCTTCTCAATCGACATAGTGGAAATAGTATACAGATCGTCAAATTAAATTAATCACAATACACCAATCAAATGCTGTCCAGGCCCAACAAGTAGCCCAACAAATAGACAATTAAGAGTTTAAATTGTCCAAGCCCGTTTAAAATGTCTAAGCCCAGCAAGTTTCCAAACAGCTATTAAAATCAGGCCAACCCAATTAAAAGCCCAGCAGCCCAACTCAATTAAACCCAACAAATTAATAGCCCAACACAATTAAACCAATAGCCCAACCTAGCAGCCCACCTGAGACGACGATTCACTTCGACGCGGTGAAGGAAAAACCAGAACTGACCGGCGAACACGGAGTCGTCAACCAAGAAGAACACAGAAGATGCCGACTGGAGGTGTCGGCGCAGAAGACACGAAGAAGAGCTCCAGGTGGTACCGGAAACGAAGCAACGACGTGCTGAGAACACGAATAGAAACTGCAAATAGTGCCGGACGACCTTCGATTGAGATTAACCCAAGAACCGGAGATCCAACGCGAGCAGCACCCTCAACTACGATGAACACGAGGAGCAGATTTCTGAAAACCCTAAGCGACGCATTCGGTGAGTAATTTCAGGCTCTGATACCATGCCAATTTTGCCGAAATGAATTTGTCGTGTGTATTATCATTGATTTATATATGCTTACAATGATATAAAAGGAAATAATATACAAGGAAATACAATCAATTATAAATGGAAAGAATATATCACGAATATATTCTAATAGAGAACACCTCCATCATAATTTCCTACACATAAAATAAAAAAAAAATGAAAAGACTGTTAAACAGAGTGAAAATTCTAGTTGCAGATTCTATTTTCAAATGCTCACCATCAACATGATCATGATGATGATGGGTTACAAACACGATCAACTTTTGTGGAAGTGCAGCAATGATTTGTTCAAGCTGACAGTGCAAGAGAAAGCAGAACAAAATGGCATGATTAATAGTAATTGGGTAAACATTCATAGCATCAAATAAAAGATTGATTTAGTTACAAAGTTTTCATGAAATAGCAATACTCGTTACTAACTAAAAGTACTATCTATGGCCATTCTGCAAAGTTCTCTTCCGATGACAGTTTAAGGTGAACAGCAGAATGTCAATACAGTCATTGATTTGGACAAGGTAACATTTCCTTTGGTAACTCACTTGAAACACAAGCAAATGCTGAATTGGGAAATATATTACTATCATTATTGTGCATTTTATTTTCTAAATTGAACCACTCTGAAACCAAAGAACAACAGCTGACTTAAAAACGATGACTACGTAACTGAACTGATTCTTGATTTTCTCAAGCAGGCACCGAGTTCACAGTTTAAGGATAACCCATCATTTACACAATTCTGTGGTGTAACATTCACCAAACCCAACTTTCATAGTGGGTCCTGCATGGAACCCTCTCTGTGCTAATCAATATATGCTAGTTTGTCACAATTGTTTTAAATATTTTCAATTAGGAAGGATCGTGCAAAAAGTAGCCATTTTCTTAAGGATTATAAGTCCGTACAACTCAATATTTAAAGTGATACTTCATTCATCTCTTTTCATTTTTAATTCTTTTTCTTGCTGTACCTCTTTATGCATAGTAGACTTGCAACCTGGATCAACGATCAGTACATCTCCACAAGTAACAAAACTATCACCATCGTAGCCATCATAGCTAGTCCCAGGAAAAAATACAACTAAGTTTGTAGTGTGGAAAGGCTTTGCTGTTCGGCTTCCCATGGGAATAAGTTTAACACCAGGAGGATACTCCTGCATAATAAGAAGGATACCACATCCTTGAAAGAACAATAATTTTATTCAAGAAATATAAACAAAGCATCAACATCAAGAAAGTGAAACTGCATGTACATATTTAAGTCTGACTAAAAATTCAGCAAGTAAAGAAAATTGAATCGCTCCAGACACTTTTGATTGTATAGGTGAATGTCAGAAAATGTCAAGAGACTAGATTTAGGACTTCTCTAGAGCATGATTTTTACGAAATATCTGAACATTTCTAAAGTCGATGACATGTAATTTAGGATAAGCATATTTGAGTGAAGCATGATGTCCATAACCTAGAACTTTGTAGAGTCAATATCCCACATATACACCAGCCAACCAACCAAGCCAATGCAAATGCTTCTACTATTCTAATTGTTCATGTAACCCATTAAAACATTAAATGATGGTTGAAAGTAAGGGCTTTGGTTCAGGCCTGCACTAGTTTCTAAGAAATAAAGTTCCAACACTAGGACTGGAAACAATGAAATTCTCCGGCTGCAACCAGCTTTCCAATGCCTATGCCACCATCAATAATTGTGTCTCAATTAAGACAAGTATTGACTATTTATTCCAGACCAGGACCAACGCATCAAAAAAGATAATTAATGAGAAGAGAAAGGGAAATATTCCAATCTTGACATTTTCCATACTGCAGAGATTGGAGTGATAACTGAAACTTGCTTTCTGTTATTTCTTATTTGTAAAGTCCAACTTTCCGCAGCAAACAACATGACGGGATTTTAATCCAATAGTAGGATGGTTGAACTATGAAAACAAATATTTGGACTTGAATTAGTGAAAAATCAGTTTTCTTAAAGATCGGATTGGTTGTCAATCCAACATTATCATTACCCAGGCTCAGAAAGGTCCATACTGGAAAATAGGAGAGAGAAAGGAGGGAGAAGGGGGGGGGGGGGGGGGGGGGGTGGGGGGGGGGGGGGGGGGGGGGGGGGGGGGGGGGGGGGGGGGGGGGGGGGATGATACGGAGATGTATTTAACTTACAGAACCAAAAACACCACAAAAAACAAACCTGACATCTCAAAGTGGAAGAGATTTGCAAGTCTGCTGATTGCATTGAATCATTCAGACAACCAATAAAAATTAGTGGTCCCATACGATCATTATGAGGCTTCACTTCAATAAGCATATCAGTGCAGCCTTTGGTGCTCATCCACTTACAGATATCTGCATGTATGTAAAACATAAAATATATAAGCCTCAAAGAAATGACTAACTATCAATGAAAGCATTTATAGATAATTCTCATTTCTATCCAGAAGAAAGTCTCTTTTTATGAAACTAAAAGATGAGTGATAAAATTTTAAATAAATACTTTATAGAGGCGATATTGCAAATCCAACATGCCCTATACGTGATCACCAGCAATTATGCACTTTACAAGATGAAAGCAATAAAATCAACATTTTATTGTTGTCTGAGCCTGTTGTTGCAAGCTCTTAGTAAAGTTATGTTTATGAGTCTAAATGAAATTGAAGAATAATATTTTGTAATTAAATGAAGAATGAGCTCAATTCAAAAGAAAGTTTAATTATATTTTTTTTTCAATAAATGTTGAATAAAAAAGAGTTTATCTTTATAAGCCCAGCAAAATGGTGCATGGAATTGTTCAAATTTACGCTCTTAAAATCCCTGATATCGAGAAAATGCTGTCAAATGTATCTACAATAACACGATCAGACCTTTTAACTTCCCATCATGGGGTCCCAATTTTCCAACAAGATACACAGTCTTAACAGGGATTCCAGGACCAAATTCAGGCTCTTCTACATACTTCATGAACTTCCACTTTACCTCAGTGGCTGTCCCAAATCCCACTTGATTCAGCACCTATACCAAAGTCTTTAAAAATAAATATAACACATCAACACTATCTGCATATGATTTTCAGGACTTGTAATGTATTCTCAATAACTACTATTGGTACTAACTCCAACATATACAAAAAGGAAAACAAGTATGAAAATCCAGAATTTTTGTGACATGATCAGATAAAAATATTCAGCAATAGAAACTATTAAGGTTTGGGATTCCATCTTAAAATGTCCACCTTGTTAAGAGAGTAGCTCAAATCCTTATAAGTTGGTCTATATTTTTATCTTTATTTGACGTTGAATTTTATTCATTAATATGCCCCCACAAGATGGTATCTCGTTTTTTAGCAAACAAATCTTGAAATCTGCGTGATCATTTTTTGAGTCTTAATCGGATTAAATTTACTCGTTAGAACATATTGGGCTCTGATATCATGTTAAGACTTGAGGTTCCATTTAAATGTTAACCTTGTTAAGAGAAGTAGCCAAAATCCTTATAAGTTGGTCTATATTTTTCATCTTTATTCAATGTGGTATTTTATTCCTTAACACAAACAAATTTTTCTAAAGGTACGGACCATGATATACAATCAAAGCCATCCAACTATCATAAGGACAAACTATTTTTTGGCATGATAAGGGAAAGGAAATGAAAAACACAGTGGACTCAAGACCAATACAGGCAGTTAAAAAAATGTTATTTTATCATCATTCATCAGCAGTCTGTTTCAGATGAGAGAGTACAGTTTATAAGTAATCAATTTAAACATGGTCAGTATTATATGAGACTAATAATTAGCACATTCTTTCCCTTCACATAAGGAAACGGAAAATATGTTATAACCTATTTGAATGAAGTCCAAGTAAATTCAATGTAACCATTTGAAATTTCAGTAAAGAAATACCAGATTTTTTTAATAGATTACATATGGACCCCGCCTAAAATGGAGATCTAGATGTACTTTCGAAAGTGTTCATATTGGGCTCATCCCAGCTTCTTCTTTCACTTGTTTATTTTCATGAACTAGCCAAATTCATAATTACTTTGACAGCTAATGTGTTCAAATTTCAACTGGTTGAGGAGGGAGCAACAAGCATATTCAGCTCAACTGAACTTGAATGATCCAAGCTTGCTTAGTAAGTACGTCTACAATCATTTTGAACCTACCAAAGGGGACAACTTCCCCTCCCCAACCACTCTTTTTAAGGCTCAAACCAAAAGGTAGAGGTGAACCTTAACAATTAGGTTGTCTTTGCTCAACACATTAATATATTGTCATATTTCAGCATAACATGTAATTAGAGTTAATTTCGAAATGGGGTTTAATACTAAACAGGACCTCTGCAATTCTTAACCCAAGGTGAAGTATGATGAATGTGCTGTGCTAGTAATCACATTTTCTTTTATGGGAAATGGGAAAGACAGACCATTTTTAACAATTGCAACCAGGTTTTTCAAGAATCTCGTTTCAATTTCCACATTCTAGCCGGATTTAAAAAATAGTAAAGTACAACTAAAAATTTATT
This sequence comes from Fraxinus excelsior, assembly GCA_019097785.1. Classification (NCBI taxonomy): domain Eukaryota; kingdom Viridiplantae; phylum Streptophyta; class Magnoliopsida; order Lamiales; family Oleaceae; genus Fraxinus; species Fraxinus excelsior. The sequence continues at coordinate 8,287,789 of CM032626.1, forward strand.
TCTTTTCCAGTTTAATTGAGTAGGATACCTGATCAAGAGCTAATTTAAGATCAAACTGATTCAATAAACCAAAATTTTCTAATAGAGATGAATCCTCAGCTCCAACCGAAATATGTTGACTTAATGGAGAATCCAGTGGAGTCAAAGGTGTCGAAGGCAAATCCCAGAGGTCAGAATCTTGGTAAGAATCATATTCAGGATCGTTGAATTTGGGTGGTGGGGTTTGCTTGATGAGAAGAAATTCTTCATCGTTTGATGGGTTCTTGATGATGACCGCCAGATTCACTCTGCTAGTGCCCATTTCCAGAATTTGAGAGAAAGCTGTCAGGGGCAACCGTTGCGTGCAAGGTACAAAGGGTAGAATCGAAGCTTGTAGTACTTGACGGCCCAATTTTATATAATCGGGTTGATCTCCTGCCGCCCACGAGATACGATGTCCACTGCTCAGGTGGCAATGCCACGTTAGTAGTGGGCCAATTTGTTTTTCTTTCCTTTTTGATAGGAATTTGTTTTTCTTCCTTAAATTGAACCCCCAACGTTGAGGCCCACGATCCTACCCCTAGAGTATTATGAAGCAGGTAAATCACGGAACGTGTCTCAACAGGCTAGGGTACAAGAGCTATTATACTGGTGCCTTAGTGTCACGGGCGGCAGCTTTACTTAAGTCCAGTAATTCTATCATTGTAAATAATTTATTTAAATAAATAGAAATTAGAAAATTTTAGTATGATTTTTTGGCCAAAAGACGTCTACTCCCGTCAGTTGGATTTTTGTTTCGAAATCTATTATATGAGGTATTAGTCTTTTAAACATCTTCAAACTTTCTAGTGTTCGTCCACTGCACTAGCCATTGTAATTTTCTGCTTTCGTCTATTGTAATGTTCAAGTTTCTAGCAATCAATGATCAAGTTTATTCCAATGCACTTCAATTTCATGTTGCAACCTTTCTTTAAATTGTGATCCAATTTACTTTCGTCCCGAAACGATCGAGAGAAGGCGGAAGGTAGCCTAGCGGAGCAGACTACTGCCGCACGATATTCCCTTTCTGTGCTAAGAAAAAGTTACCCGTGAAAGTTGGTATCAGAGCTGCGGCTCAAGATCTCGTTAAGAAAGCTATAGAATCAAATTCCTCGAACACCACAGATATGGTAGATGTTCAAAAGAAGAACACTAGACAGCGTTTAGAGGCGCTTGAGTTGACAAACACTAGGTTGTGTTGCCATGGAGAACCTCAGAGAAAAGGTCGATGTGGGAGAGACGAAAATTCGGGAATTACGCATCCAACTGGATGAAAGTCAAAAGGCTTGCGCAACTATGACTGAAACTGTTGGTAAAATACCTGATCTGCAGGATGAGATGGGAGCGTTGAGAACTCAGTTACTAATACTTCAACGCGCGATTGGCAATGAGCAAGCCATCGCACAAGAGCCGATGCATAGGCTCGGAATTCCAGAACCGTGTACCTGCGGAGGGGCACGCGATGCTAAAGAAGTTAAGAACTTCTTGTTCGATATGGAACAATACTTTATGCAGCTTCGATCAATGACGAAGCGAGAAAGGTCACAACAGCTACCATGTATATAGGTGGAGATACAAAGCTATAGTGGCGGACGAAGTATGTTGACATTCAGGTTAACAGGGTCCGAATATATTCTTGGGATCTTCTCAAGGAAGCAATCAGATCTCAATTTTTCCCAGAGAATGTCGAATATGAGGCACGTCTATCCTTACGAGAACTGAAACACACAAGCTCCATCAGGGAGTATGTGAAAGACTTCTCGGGGCATATGTTGAATATCCGAGATATGTCAGAGAAGGACAAGCTATTCACCTTCATGGAAGGGTTGAAACCGTGGACACACACGGAACTTCAGAGACAGAAGGTCACTGTTTTGAGCTCAACTATGAGAGCTGCTGAATGTGTGAGTGACTATCAACCGAAATCGAGAGAGGATCGACCTACGGGAAATAGTCAATCGGCTGTAGGTGGAATGAGACCTTTCAGACCCAACTCAAACTCAAATGGGGGAGAGCGTTACTCTCAGAATAGGGGAGAACCCTATCAAGACAACCGTCAGAGTAACTCACAGGAAACTATCAAAACAGTTGTCAAGGAAACTATAATGGCAGCACCAGTAATGACTGGAATCTTAGAAAGGCAAATGAGGGTAGGTCTGATGTCGCTCCTAAATTAAAATGCTTTCTATGCGAAGGACCTCATCGGATGGTAGAGTGTCCTAGAAACGGATGGTGAATGCATACTGTCAACTAGCAACTGGGGGCTCAAGTTCAAAGCAAAATACCCCACAAGCTAGCTGTCATGGTGACACCTACTCCGAAGGTTACGAGGATGTAGTGGGTGCATTCTCGCATTAGTGCAATACGTTATCGCACTGAACTACTAAAAGGGATGGAGCTCCCTTGAAAGAGTCGAAGATCGAAGAATCAAATGCTCGCACTTGTAGGGCGAAAGGCCTAATGTACATTGATGTGAGGATCAATGGAAAGCCAATCAGGGCTATGGTGGACACCGGTGCTACGCACAACTACCTCGCAAGTTCCGAAGTAGAGTGTCTCGGATTTGTTCTGGAAAGAGGTAAGGGGAAGGTCAAAGCAATCAACTCAGCTGCTCAACCAATAGCGGGATTAGCAAAATCTATGCCGATCAAAGTAGGTCCTATCGAAGGAAAGACAAATTTGTCGGTAGTTTAGATGGATGATTTCAAGCTTATTCTCATATTGGAATATCTTCGGGATACAAAGATAGCAGTGTTGCCGCATCCTGACTCATTAATAATGATGGATAGTAAACCATTTATTATTCCCACACAGGTTGGGAAAACTGGTAAGAAAGGCATCTCGACCATGCAATATAGTAAGGGTTTCAAGATGAATGAACCCTTATTTCTGTGCTCTCTTCAAGTAGAGGAGATCGAAGAGACAGCCGGCTCTACTCCAAAATTTATCACCGGGTTTAAGGAGTTCGAAGACATCATGTCGGATAAATTACCAAGAAAATTGCCAATGAAGGGGGCAATTGATCGTGGGATTGGATTGTTCCGGGTGCCAAAACCTCCCACCAAGGCACCATTTATCGTATGGCTCGGCAGGAGCTTAAAGAGCTTCGAAAACAAGAGGGAAAAGTTTTGGGAAGTGGGACTATCGTGGAGCGCACTTCCGCACTACTACAACATGCAGACTACTGGCCTCAAAGGCGGGACGATATTGCAGGTTATGAAAAAACTTGCCTTGTTCGTCAGCAAGATGTGGCAGATCATCAGAAAAATGCAGGCTTACTGGAGCCTCTTTCCATCCTGAATGGATAAGTAGAGAGTGGATCGACGAACTACATTAGCGGATTGCCAAGAGATGGAGACTTTGGCACTATCATCATCGGGATGGACCGTTTATCTAAAGATTCGACTTTCAGCACAGCGCCCAAGTATGTATCAGCCGAAGAGACAGCTCAACTCTTCTTCAAGCATATTGTCAAATGCTGGGGACCGCCTATTGTCAGTGATCGAGATTCTCGATTTATTGGCATATTTTGGACCAAGTTGTTCAAACTTCTTAGTTCAACTTTGAGCATGAATTCTAGTATTCACCGAAAATCAGACGGACAGGCAGAGCAGTTCAATTCTATGCTAGGAGACTATTTTGAGCACTTTACCTCTGCTTTGCATGGAATTCGGGTGAAACTTTCGGATGTGACTTAGATGTGTCTCAATGCTCAAAAGAGCTCTTCTCCCAATAAGAGTGATTTTGAAATTACTATTGGCCAACAACCGTTACTCCTCCATACTGCAAATACCGATCAAAGACAATACAAAAAGTTTGCAGATCCAAAGCAACCAATGTTTGAAGTGAAAAGATAAAAAATGAAGGTTGCTGAAAAGATTCTTGGCTACCAAACTACTCGAGCTTCTAAGAAATATCTTCAAGAGTACTTGGTCAAATTGAGTGGATGAAACAGCGAGAAGAACACTCAATGGCTCCGAGGACATCGCCAAAATAAATGGGGAAAAATGTCAGGGACGGCAGCTTTGTTTAAGCCACGTGATCCTATCATTGTAAATAATTTATTTAAATAGATAGAAATTAGAAAATTTTAGTATGATTCTTCGGTCAAAAGACGTCTACTCCCGTCATTTGGATTTTTGTTTCGAAGTCTATTATAGAGGATATTAGTCTTTCAAACATTTTCAAACTTTCTAATGTTCGCCCCCTGCACTAGCCATTGTAATTTCCTACTTTCGTCTATTGTAATATTCAGCTTTCTAGTAATCAATGATCAAGTTTATTCCAATACATTTCAATTTCATATTGCAAGCTTTCTTTAAATTGTGATCAAATTTACTTTCGTCCCGAAACGACCGAGAGAAGGCGGAAGGTAGTCTAGCGGAGCAAACTACTGCTGCACGATGTTCCCTTTCTGTGCTAAGAAAATGTTACCCGTGAAACTAGGGGTGGGCAATGGGTCGAGTCGGGTCGATCCCGATATACCCAGTTTTGGCCTCTTTCACAAATTGACCTGACCCGGCTCCTATCCTAAACCAATCTAATCTAAATCGGGTCGAGTCCAACCAGGTTAGTTTACAGCAACGATGAAATAAAGATTTTATTGACAGTATGTGCAAAGTTTTGGGCAAGTAATATTCATTTTAGTAGGATTATATCCACTCCAATTTGCACATCCTAATTTCTTCGTCCATTGTTAATTCCTCCCTCTCCTGCATTTGATAATATTGGCTTCATCTTCTTCAGCTTTCTCTTTTTCGCAATTACAATTTTCTTTGTAGAGCCTCTTCAAAAGCTACCTGCTTCAAAACAATTAAAATCAGCACCCCTTTTCCGACCAATCGCATCCTCTGTCTCCAAAAATCCATCCTTTTCTACGCCATCACCTCCTCACCCGGTATCATGGTTGTGCCACCAAAGTCGAGCAAGCTTTCGATCCGAAAAATTTTGGGTGACTGCAAGCTCCCTTTGATTGGACCATGGATGGACAGACACGACTACTTTTACAACCAAGGCAGGGAGTATTTGAAGTCCTGATGCTCGCGAAGAAAGCGACGTTCGACGGCAAGGAAGGCAACTCCTGCAAAGAAGGGGAAGAAGTGAGAATGAGATAGAGGGTCTCTTTGAAGTTTGAAAGAGTTGTTTGTTACATGGGTTGGGTCGGTTTTAAGACTGAACGTCTGAACCTACCCGACCCACAATTATTTTACCTGTCTCGACTCGAATTTATACCTAAATCGACCCAACCTGTTTCAGGTTGAATCGGATTTTCGGGCTGTGGTTTTCAAGCCAGCCCTACTAGTGCCCACAAATAGTCCAATTTCAAATCTTGTTAGAGGCAGGAATCGAACCATCACACTGCGACTGTCAGATCAACTGAGACTATCACATTCATGTCCTTTTCACCACTATGTTATACCACGGGGAGCATTTGTTTTTCTTTCTTTCTTTCTTTGCTTTAGAGTTGTGCTAGGTATACATGATAGTAAAAATCGAACGTCTCACCCTTCTTGTGAGAGGGCTATCATGCTGAGCGTACTTTTTCTTTGTTTTAATCCGTCACTTTTCCTTATCTGCCATTTCGTTTATCATCTAATTACTTTTCCCTTTCCTCCTTTTAAATGCACTGTGCCCTAATGTCCAAATCAACAATAGTCATCATCATCGTCCGTCCCCTCATCGTCGTTAGAAAACTTCCTTCCCGTCGTTGTTGTCAGACCGTCTCTCTATCTCCCACAATATGTACTCTTTTTCGCTTTCCATATGTTGAACAAGTTGGGAAAATGCCCTTATTTTCTCCCTTATTTCTGAAATGGCGATCTTCGTAAATGATTTTGGGATGACGAGTTTTTTGGTTGATGACTTTGGGATGGTGTTTTTCGACTATGGTTTTGGGATTTCACATTATTTTTCTTGCCCAGATATTGGCCAATGCCATTATTTTCTACTCTTTTTATGGTAATTTGTGAATTGGGACACTGTTATTTGTCAACAATTTTGTGATGGAGCTTTTCATCAATGGCCTTGTGATGGAGTTTCCGTCGATGGTTTTCTGTTATTTATTTTTGTGATCTATTACTGGCGAATGAAGGGGTTGTAATGATTATTATTGATTTGAATTGTTGTAAGTTTGTGATTTGGGCAGCGACAAAGTTCGACTCGTATCTTGGCGTGGCAACCTGGACGACATGACTTTAGTAGTTTTACTCGACATTTTAATCTAACGGCATTTGGATCACATACAACACGGGTCTCTTCATGACTTTTGCTTCCGGTCTTGCTCATGTGAACATTGTTCACTGTCAATCTCTTTCATCTTGATATGCAACTTTTCAAACTCATCCAAGAGAAAGGCTCTTTGAGCATCTGTTAAAGACGCATCACCGACTAACAACTAATCCTTACGAGCCAACATCATCCCATTAGTGACTGACTACAATCAACATCGACAGATAAACCAACAATTGGTTCGTAGACTGACTCAACTTTGGCATTCTTTGCTCATCTTCGTGGAATATATTTTTCGGGTAAGTGCAACACTTGTTTTTTCTTCAAATAACAAAGCATGCGTCAACACGAATAACCATCAAATTCAAAATTTCCACGAGTTCGTGAGATAAAATCAGTAGTTGTTTAATAAGTAAGCTCATGTTGTTGTTCAAAGATTTTCATGGCTCAAACCGCTCCATGCTGACTTTAGCATCGATGGAGTTTGACCTCTTCGAGCAAATGTAGAAATTATTTTGTTCAACTTCCTTCTGGTTCTGGAAAAACAAAAAATAAATCTTTTTCGTGTATATTTGAACCATCTAAAGTTCCATCATAACAACTGAGATCAGACTTAATTGATCTGTGAGATCAATATGTTTAGCAACTAACTCTTCATGTCATTGATGAGCTAGTGCCCCGTTGAAACCTGTAATGAAACCAATCAACGAGTTCTTCGTGTTAACATATTTCTTCAGGAATGAGTGACCACTCTTTGATCTTTGGATGCTAAAAAACTCTTTTAGATAAACAAATAGTTAAGAATGAAAAAAAAAATGAAGAAAATAATTAAATACTATTCATTTGGTGTAATTGGTTGGAGATGATTTTCAATTGGTACAAGATTTGATGCAAAACTTGAGTCAAATTTTAGTGCAAGGTTGGAGATGGTCTTAGAGTGTTTGAAAAAAGATTCCCATATGTTTGAATGGCATTAAATTTGAACCAATTTGGCTAGCGGATATCTCTCATGCAAATTTTAAGGTCGTTTGATTTGTATTTCAGTTTTGAGTTCATTTTTCAGTTTTGATGCTCTATTTTAAGGTTATTAAAAACGTGTCTCATATCTCATTTTGAAAATCAATTTCTCAAAAAAAAAAAAAAAAAAAAAAAAAATTAGCATAGCAAAGTTTAAGCTTCTGTGTTTAGGCTTAAATAATGTGTTGTAACCATTATTTATTTAGCCCCTATTCAAGTTTCATTACTTTCAAAATATATATTTTTTTAAATTCATTTTTAATTACACATTCTTCCATAAAACGTGTCTCATATCTCATTTTGAAAATCAATTTCTCAAAAAAAAAAAAAAAAAAAAATTTAGCATAGCAAAGTTTAAGCTTCTGTGTTTAGGCTTAAATAATGTGTTGTAACCATTATTTATTTAGCCCCTATTCAAGTTTCATTACTTTCAAAATATATATTTTTTTAAATTCATTTTTAATTACACATTCTTCCATAAAATACTACTATACATCAATTCAAAAAATTTCCTTATCTTTAATCCACAAATTCTTCAAAAACAAAAAATAAAAAATAAAAAATCATTATCCCAAGGAGATTTTACAGAAATTCAAAAGGAAGGTGGTGTGTCAGTGAAAGGAAAAGGAAATTGGTTGTTCACTTGGAGAAAATAGTAATAAATTCATTAGATTTCTTATGTTTTTGTCTTAATTTTTGGGGTCACTACAGGATATCAAACGAAGTCAAAATATTATAATTTTAATAACATTTTGAAGTACTCGCGACCTAATTGTTTGCGATGTTAATGGTACACAACGGCCAATCGTAGCAAATATTACAGAATGTCAAAGTAGGATGTTTCAAACTAGTATTTCGATAATTTCAATGGCATGCTAACTTCAAAAAAATTTCAACGATAATACGCTAATCGAATCCATAAATCGTCTACATCATTTCGAAACTCGTTTCGAAAACTACATCATAAACATATTGAATTATCTAAATGAATTTCGAAAATAGTTAAACATATGCCAATCATGTGTGTTAAAAAGAAACGTATAACTCGTATTTTTATATATAAAAAATCAATTATTTTATTAATGTTTATTATTTTTGTGCGACAAAAATTTCAATATAATTTGCATCATTTTATTAGGAAATCTTACTTAAGGTATGATGTCAATTTTTTTTTTATGTAAGTAAATAAATTTCCTAAATGATCGGGAGACTATGTTTTACATTTTTATGTAAAAATAAAATAAAATTGACATTAATGTCAAACGAGACGTCATTGAATTTTTTTAAAAATTTATTAGGAAATTTTCTAAATGATGTCAAAAAATTTATTAGATTATTTTTTAAAAATTTAATTGATTGAGAGGAAAAAAATAACAATAAAAATAATTCCTAAAAATGATCAATAATTTTTTTTATATATAAATTTTTCGGATGTAAAAATAATCGAGATGAAAAAGTAGTATAACAATTCATAAAGCATATAAAGTAATGCATCCAAAAAATAAAAAAATAAAAAATCACGGCATATCACATTTAAAATTTTCTAATAAGATTATGTAAATTATATTGAAAATTTTGTCGCTAAAAATAATAAACATTAATGAAATAATTGAATTTTTTTTCTAAAAAGACGAGTTATACGCCTTTTTTTAACACACATGTTTGATGTAAGTTCAACTATGTTCGATATTTATTTAGATCATTCAATATGTGATAAGTGTATTTTTGCACACTTATTTAATACTTAAGTATACTTATTATTGATAAAAATGGACGAATTCCTATTCATAATTATATAATTATTGCGTTTGTATGTCAAAATCACCCAAAGGAAAAAAAAAAAGACAAAATGAATTTAAAATATGGACTAAAAGTGTGTAAAATTGTGAATGTGGTGACCAAAGTGAACAAAGAATTGGTTGAAGGATCTTGGATACAATTTATGAATGGAATAATTGATATGAAAGTCAAAATTTGAGGACCAAAGTGTACAAAATCAAAGTTAAGAGACATGGCTTGCAATTACCTATGGGACTTGGCTGTAAAATTAAAATCAAAAACTAATTTTGGATAGAAACTTGGCGCCTAAGCGCCACTTTTAAAATGTGGGGACCTTATTGTTATTTACCAAAATTCTGGGTACTAAATCTGGAATTTCTGAATTTGACCTTTAGCCACTGTTTGATACATGTTAAAATTTTAATTCTCATTCTTCTACTCATTTTCAACATCACATTCTTTAATAAAATAATATTTTCCATCACATCAATAATTTTTCTTTTTTTTTCAACCATGCATTCTCTATCAATCTATTATTTCAAAATACATTCTTCTAAAATAATGTGGCTCAGCACACCCTTAAATTGAAACACAGTCGCCTCTTTCCGGGTTTATTTTGCTCTTGCTGGTTTTTTTTTTTTTTATTTCTTCTTTCATTTTCTTTTCTTTTCCTTTCCAATTTTTTGATATTTTGGGGATACAAAATCAAGAATACAATGAGATTACATTTAATTTGGAGAAATGTTTGGGAAAATCAAGACCAATATTCAAAAAAGAGTTTTATCTATAACTTTGTATTTTCTCAATTATTTTGTCATAAATATTCTCATTTTTATTATTTGTATAAAATGAGCTAGTTATTTGTGTTGAGATTTATGGTTGAAGGTTAACCTAACTTTAGTTAATTTTAATATTTGTCTTTTAATGTTAAAATGCTTATCTTCATGTGTATTTATTATTGTGTTGAATGCTTTTCATTTATTTGACCACTAAATAATTGAGTTTAGTGATTTGTACATCGTTTGAGAGAAAATTGTATATTTTATACCAAATAGTAAATATCCTAAATTTGTGTAAGGGATAGAAGTATACCCCTAACCTTAACTGACCTATTAAGCTATTTTCACAAATATTTAATGCGGTTGTTTGGTTTGAATCGACATAGAAATATAGTAGGTTTAATCAATCAATTTGATTTAATTTCGCTCAAGAGAAGTAATTAATTAAATTTGGAAAATCGGGTCTAACATTGTAAATAAGTAATTTATTAGTTGGCTTGTTGAGAAATTAATTAGGCAATGGTTAAGCGAAACCATAAACCACAACCACATTTTTCCTCCAAAATTTCCAAATGTTTATATTTTTTTATTTTGTAGATTTTAGTTAAATTTCCTTACTTTTCAATATCAAACTTTATTGATTGTTTGTTTTTATTGTTAAAATTAAATTAACTAAAGTCGTGTAATCAAAAGTAAACATTGCTCGAGGGATCGACAATCTGGACTAAAAAAGTCAACTTTATTACTTGAACGCGACACATATACTTGCAGTATATAATTTTAACGAATAATATGTTTATGATATAGTTCTCGAAATAAGTTTTGAGAGAATATAGAATATTTATATATTCGACTAGCATGCAATCATTGATTTTTTTTTTTTAAATTAACATATTATCGAAATTATTGAAATATAAGTTTGGAATGACCTGCTTTGACACGTAGCAACATTTGCTACAATTGACAATTTCGCGTACCATTAACGATATGAAAAACCAGATCGTAAGTACTTCAAAATAATAATAATAATAATGTAATATTTCAACTTTACTTGATATTCTGTACTGGTCTCGAAAATTAAAATAAAAACATAAAAAATTTAATGATTTTAATATTTATCTCCACGCGAACAGTCCCCTCTCCTTCTTCTTTCACTGACATGTCATCGCCCTTTTTGAATTTTTATAAGGTCTCTTTGAAGCAAGTTCTGCACGTGTAACTTAGCCCCCGTTTGAAACCCATTTTTGGGAGAATAGAAATTTAGGAATAGTGATTGATGTGAGAATGTATGGTGGAAAAGTGATAAAAAAAAATTTGATTTGTGTGTAATATTATTTTATTTGGAGAATGTGTGGTTGAAATGAAGAATAAGAATGAGAATGAGAAATAGAAAGAGAAATTAATGGGTGTCAAATGGGGGCTTAATTGATTCCAAAATACATTTTCTTCCTATATCACATTAAAAGGGTGCTAAAACAGGGGCTTAATGTTGCACTTATTCCATTTTTAGCATCTATATGTGTGATAATAATTATTTATTAAACCCATTTTTGAGTCCAATTATCTAAAAATTCATTGTCAATTACAAATTTTTCCAACAAAATAATTTTGCATGTAAATCTAATATTTTTTTAACTTTTTAACCACACATTATTCGAAAAATCACTATTACAAAATCTTTTCTTTCCCCCAAAAATGGGGCTTAAACAAAGCTTAAGCATCATTTCATCAACATATAAATATTGAAATGAAATGAAATGAAATTAAGTGATAGTAGCCGGGACGGATTTAGGGGTGGGGGGCTGACCGCAGCCCGGTCCAGCCCCCAGCTCATGAATTTTTTTAGTAGAAAAAACAATTTTATGTAAATAAAAAAATACAAAAAATTCTTGTGTACTTCTTTTACGTATCAACCCGACCCGTAATCTGTTCCTAGACTAGTAGCCGATTAATATCAAACTAGAGCGTAGTTATCCAAATGAATAAAATGAAATACTGATGGACATTTATGCTATATTTTGGCTCGTATTTTATCAATACATAATATCCACTTATCTACCGTTCACTTCTTTTAATGTTAAAATTTATAAAACAATATCCCAACTTGATTGGCAATTCGAAGTTGCATATGCTATCTCTTGCCGTCTTTGATGAGCACAGTTTGGTTTAGGTGATTTTTGAACTGTTTTAAACCTATAATTTGGAAAAAATGTAAATAAAACCAAATCATCTCATTTTTCGAATCAAACCACTTTTTTACGTTTGATTTGATATCAAATCACGATTTTAACAGCATAAAAATAATATATTTCAAACAAATAAAAATATAAAAATAATTTAAACATTCTAACAAAAACTTAACTATAATAATAATAATAATAATAATAATAATAATAATAGTAATAATAATAATGTATTTGTTTCAATATAAAAGTTTAAAACAATAAATTAGTGCAAGCTTCAGTCACAAAATTTTTATACTTACAAATTCATTATTTTTGAAATAAAATATTATCATAAAATATTATTTTTCTAAAGAGTGGAAATAGACTTTTTTTTTTTGAAGTATAACTTGAACTAATAATTTAGTATTTTGGATCAGACAAATAGTATTTTTATTTAAATCGGATGAATTGTTGTTTCTAAAGGCTTTTAACAATTTAAAAATCTAAACCTAACAATTTTCAAATTTAAGGGTTTTAAAATCGTTGTTCCAATTCGATTTGCGGATTGATTTTTTTTTTTCAACCCCTGGGATACAGTGGCTTTTGAATTTCACATTTGGGTGGACAAGTTACGAAAGTCTATTTACCATTATAGCCCATTTGGTAGGGATTAAAATCCAATTAAAATTGAAAATAGGAAACAATACGTAAGTCATGTAGTTACTTTACAACATTTCAAAACTACCGTATATGTTTTTTAGTTTTAAAAATCAGGTTCTAATTTGGAATATTATTTCTAATTTAATTATATATAGAATATATATAATTAATGAATGATTAACTGATGCCTTTAATTTAGGAATCTGTTACATTCAAACAGAATTTTCCAAAAACAATCATATCTCACTGGAAACAGGCCTTCATCTTCTCCGATTTTGACTTGCTGAAATTACAATCGGAAAAATTGTTGTTTCCGACAGTCACAAAATGTGACCTGTGACCTGTAAATCAAAAATCATGTGACCCAATCCTTCAAAAATCAAAATTCTGTAAATCAAAATGTGACTTGTGACACAGTCATCCAAAAATAAAAAATCATGTGACCCAAACCCATGAATCGATGAATTGTAACCTCTGACCATAAATCAAAAACTTGTGACCCAGCCCTATAAAACAGAATTCGAAATGTGACTTGTGACCCAGTCATCCAAAAATAAAAAATCATGTGACCCAAACCCATGAATCGATGAATTGTGACCTCTGACCATAAATCAAAAACCTATGACCCAGCCCTATAAAACAAAATTCGAAATGTGACTTGTGACCCCAGTGAAACTGGATCGGAGTGTGATGCAAGCAATGGCATTGCTCACCAAAACCAAGAGGGAAGAAAATTGAAAAAATCTAAAACTTCAGCCCCTTCTTGGGAGTTCTCAACAAGAAAGATTGATCACGATGAGAGCTATCTTCTTAGTCTGATGAGGGAAAAGGGGACTGCATATGGCTCTGCACCTCAATCAGTTTTAATGTCTATGAGGAATATGTTGATTACGGTGTTCTCTTTATGGATCCCTTTGACTCCTTTAATGTGGCTTCTATACCGTCAACTTTCTGCTGCCAATAGTCCAGCCAGAAAACGAAAACCCAGCAATCAGTTGGTTTGCTTTGATGACGTGGATGGTGTTGATGCTGCAAAAGTGGAGCTTATGGAGGTGAGATATCTTCTTACAAAGTCACATCCCTAAATAATTGTTCTAGTTTCATTACCGTAAAAATATTTTCGTATCAGAGGAAATTGTGACTGGTGGTAGAGTGGAGAAGGGGATCAGGAGGCAGCGACGGCGCTGTCGTGGAGAGTGGAGGTAGAGTGGAGAGATGGGAGAGAAATGAATTCTTAGGGTTGGGATATATTTAGGAATTGCTTATTTAAAAATTCTCTATCCAATCTACACATATAAAACGGATTGATTATAATAAATAAAATATTATTTTTTTAATTTTTTAAAACCTGATTATTGAATTATTAAAGTTAATATTGGAATTATGAAAATGGAAATCTAATACTAGGGGTAGGTGTAATTTCCTCTTGAAAATATGACTGTTATTGGGTCCCACTAGTCTAATAAAAGTCAACAATAACGACTAATTTTTCAATTTTAATCTGATTTTAATCGCTACCGAACGGGCTCTATATTTTTAATCCTATGTAAATTTATCAATAGGTATATATAAAATTAAATAAAAATATATCATTTTAAATTCATCCACTAATTTTTTAGAATTTATGTTTAATTAAAACTCTAATAATCATAAATTATCATCTTTAACTAAAATCATAAAATCCTAATAATCATAAAATATCATCTTCAATTAAAATCATAATAATTATAAAATATCATATTCAACTGAAATCAAAACAATAATGAAATAATTATTATTAGAGGAAATACATGAAAACTTAACAATATTATATGAAAAAGAATATGAATTACATTTTATCGCGAATTTGATGAATTTGGTATTCCCCTTAGAGAGAATATTTTATTTTTCTTTTGGAAAAAAACAAAATCGTCTGAGAAGTTGGGAGTTTTGCCCACCATTAATGGCTTTTAGCTTTACACTCAACTATTTTATATTAAAATTTGGATGAATATAGTGATTTTTTAAAATTGTATGAAGGATATACTTACTTAGAGTTGGATGAGTATACAAAATTTACATGGAAGTATGGTATTTAAATAAATGAATTTAATAAAAACAATTTTAGAATTTGATATGGACGAAAATAGTAATATTTTAAATTTTAAAAGGAATGAATATAATACGGTGATATGCATTGATCTCGAGGGAAATTTGAAGCTTTCCAATGCATTGAATTTAGCCCCGCAAAATCTAGCTCGTTTATTCAAATAATTTTGGGTCTTTTGATGAAGTTTTGTTTGTTCCAATCGCGTTTTGGTTGCAGATTTGCAGACAAAAGGTTTCTCTGTATGCGTTATCTAAATAAATTGTGAGCTTTTGGGTGAAGTATTCATAAAGCTAAAATAGAAGAGGTAAGTTTCATTGGATGCAAAAAGAAGAAAAAATGGACATAGTTTATTTATAGAAAGAAAGAAAATAGAGATAAGGGAGGAGGTTAATTTCTAGAGAAGAAGAATGGGGGGTTCGAAAAAGAAGGGGCCATCGGCACCGGTGGTGCGTAGGGATCCATATGAGGTGTTGTGTGTGTCTAGGGATTCTTCTGATCAGGATATCAAGTCTGCTTACAGAAAACTTGCTCTCAAGTAAGGTTCCATTTTATTTTCTTTTTCCAATTTTAATATGTTAAATTCAGGATTTTTTTATTTATTCTTTTTTGCATGTAATTACTTGTGTATGGAAGTTCCACAATGTATATGAACGAAGGTTGGTGAATTTGGAGGTTTTTATAGTTTATTATATAACCAAGTTATTGGGTTTTTGATGTTTGTAAATGTCAACTTATTATTGGAAATATGTTTGGATCTATATTGTTGCTTTTGATGAATTTACAGGCAGCAAAAGAACTTTTTATTTTCGTAGTGTAAGAGTTAATATGGAAATGAATTTAGTTATGAACTCAATTGTCCTCTGATAAGCTAAATAAAATGTGAAATTCTTGGCCTTATTTAGGCTTTCACATTAGTTCAATGGCAGCTGATGTTGGTAATAGTGAGCAAATGATGGAACTCTTTTTATTAAGGGCTAGTTATGGTCCTTACAGACTATGAATACTTGAGCATGGAAGGGACAAAAAATATGGGTTCACATTAGGATTTCAAGACGTTCTTTTGCAATTTGGGTCTGCCATATTGGGACTTTGAATCAGAAATTTATTTGTCAATGTAAAATAAGTGGAAACTTAAAGGTATACCATTGTTATAACAACAGCGTTTGAGGACTTCAGGCCCCTCTGTGATGGACACCTCCACCAAACTGGGGGGGGGGGGGGGGGAGCATGTATTAATGTTTTTGAAGAGATTTTTTTTTTGTTGATTTACTAATCAATAATTCAAATGATTGGCAGGTATCATCCAGACAAGAATGCTAGCAATCCTGAGGCTTCAGAACTGTTCAAGGAGGTTGCATGTTCATATAGCATTTTATCAGATCCAGAGAAAAGGAGGCAATATGATAGTGCAGGATTTCAGGTATTCTCTCCTCTCACTTATACACCTTTAGTTATTATTTTCCAGCTGTTGCTTTGGGGAGTGAAAGATGAGGAAAAAACGTCCTCTTGCTAATAAAATCTTAATAACGATTACTGTGTATCCATGATTTTATTTTAAGTTACTAATAATATATAAGGGCTTTTTTGTTCCTTCAATATGATGAGAAGAATGGGAGAGGACGCACCCTCTTTCTGTACCAATCCTACTATATCTTTTGCTATGTATATACTTCCACATTCTTCACCAGATAGATAGAAATACTCATTACGATAGATGGACATGGCTTCCTCACATGATGTACTGATCCTTACATTGTGTGTACTTTATTTTTTTGACCCCATGTACATCTGTTTATGAATCGAATCCAATCTCGTCTTTTAGTGTTTCTAATAATTTTACCTTTTTGACTAATTTATATAGGGTATCTTCTAATTGGTTTGACATTTGTCTTTAACAATAATAAGGCCCTTGATGTTGAAGGAATGGATATGGAGATTGATTTATCCAGCCTTGGAACTGTCAACACGATGCTTGTGGCTTTATTCAGGTTTTTAGCATTACAAAATTAGAATGTTCTAGTATTGATGAAATTCTGAAGTTCTTTATTTATAAATTTGTTTGGTAGCAAGTTGGGTGTGCCTATTAAGACCACAATTTCTACTAATGTTCTCAAAGAGGCTTTGAGTGGAACTGTCAGGGTCAGACCTCTTCCAATTGGAACTTCAGTCAGCGGAAAGGTAAATGATCATTTGACCAGGAAGAAAGCTTACTTGTTGTCCTGCCTTTTTGGGTTGAATTATCTTCTTCAACAGGTAGAAAAGCAATCTGCTCACTTTTTTGGTGTAATAATTAATGAGGAACAAGCAGAGGCGGGGATTGTAGTCAGAGTTATGTCCTCTGTGCAAAGCAAGTTTAAGGTGCATTTGCTATGATTTTTGAGTTAAAATTTTGTGCTTCTTGTTATGGAGAAAGATTCTTCTTTCATCTATCCTATAAGATGCCTACACATGCAAATATAAGCTGGGTACTAAAGGCTGTAATACACTTGATCTTCAGCTCCTGTACTTCGAACAAGAGGCAAATGAGGGGTGTGGGCTGGTCTTGCAGGTAATTTATCTTTATCGTTTCAGTTTAGGTTGCTCAATGGTCCTTTGATTTCTTGCGATCATCTCATTTTCGTCAAAGAGATCTTCTATATATAAAAAATGGAAATGATGTCTTGATTCCACATTGCAATTAGTCGAAAGAATTGAGTCACTCATGCTCCATAATTTGTTTGTATAATTATTGTCTATACGTGAAGTAGTCCAAACTTTTTCTTTCTTTTTACTTTTTGGTCGATGATAAGCAATGCTCATTCTCATAATATCTGTTTGGAGTTCAAAGCTATGTATGCCACATATTTTGATTCTGTTCTGTTGGACATTGTACATTCATGTACATGAATAGCTATACATATTGTTCTTGTTAACTTGTAATTATACAAATAATAAAGTGATGGAAAATGGATCGGACAACTTTCAAAATTTACTTTCCTAACACTGGACATCAGATGCCAAAACTATGCATTTATTCTAGACATAGAAATAAAACATAAACCCTGATTTGTTTTCGTATAATATTTATTCTTAACTTTGGAAATGTTTCAAGCTGTTCCATTTTTATTAGGAATTTGATTATATTGGACTAGTACTGCTGAATATTGAAAAATAATTGGCTTGTGATATTCAGTGATATTAAGCACATGTTTAGGCTCCATTATTTCCAAAATACATTTTTCCGAAACTCATTTTCAACTACATGTTCTTCCATAAAATAACATTACACGTAAACCCAAAATTTTTCCTTATATTTTACCACACATGCTCCAAAAAATCGCTATTCCAAAATAAATTTTCCCCCAAAATCACGTTAAAATAGAGCCCAAACAGGGGCTAAATTGCTCTCTAAATTTCTTTCCCTAAATTCCCAATCCTTCTTCACCCTTTACGTTTCTTCATTTCTTCTTTCTTCTCCCGTTCTCTATTCTAAGTTCTATTTATTTCTTTATGCCGATTTAGTATTGTTGCCAATTCTTTTAACTGACAAACTCTTTGATGTTGTTCGTCACAAGAAAAAAGGAAGTTACACATTACTGTTCATCCACAAAAAAAACTATCGTTCTAAAAACTCTTTCACTATAAAAAATTTTCAGGTACTGTCCATTGGCCTAAGAAATGATCACAAGTGTTATCCAGTCAATAGAATTGTAGCAACCCAATTATATTAGCACAACAAGTATTTTATCAATTTGGTTCATTATTTCCAACCCAACAGCCCAAATAGTTTGTCAGCCCACTATTACGATAGTCATCCATCTGCCTTGGAGCTGCATCAGCTGATCATCTCTTGGAAGGAAGAGTAATTTGATCGTCCTCACTCTCTTTTGATTTGCACTAGTGTCTGTTAGACAGTTGAGAAAACTAATTATGTCAGATATCAAGATGAATAGGACATAAGCTTATTGAGGTTGGTTATGCTGAGAGTTGGACTTGATCACGAGTTCCTTCAACTCTTGGAAACTTTAACTGTGTAACTATCTTTATTAGCTATTTTACTAAGTTCTATATACTTTATCTTTATGTATTCCACTTGACAACTCATGCATGCTTCTTCTCCTATGTAATAGATCAATATACCTCATCTTGCAAACTCGTAATGCTGTTAACATATACAGGAAGACAGTGAGAAGACAGGCAAGGTCACATCGGCTGGAATGTATTTCTTGCATTTTCAAGTGTACAAAATGGATTCAACTGTAAATGCTGTACATCACTTCACCTTCTTCTTTTTTTCCCCTTAAGAGGCTTGATCGATATGTTTGCTGAACTACTCCCTTGTTTGTGGGAAGTTGGCAATGGCTAAGGACACAAAAGCCACTTTCTTCAAACGATTGGAAGGCATTCGACCTTGTGAGGTTTTGCGACTGAGAACTGGAGCTCACGTATTCGCAGTTTATGGTTTGAACTACTTATAATACATGTTTTTTTAATTTGAATTACATGATGTATTACTTCTTAATAACTATTAATTGCATGAGAAGAGCAAATAATTTCTGTCTTTGGTCTGGTACCTGCAGGTGATAACTTCTTCAAACCTGCTATGTATACAATTGAGGCTCTCTGTGCAAAGTCTTATGAGGATACAACTCATAAGCTTCAGGGTATTGAGGCTCAGATTTGGAGGAAGAGAAATGAGCTACACCAATTAGAGACAGAATATAGAACTGTAGACTTCCTTTTCCAATCATATTTGTTATGGATGTTCTGTTCAGATTATCTGTATTACACTTATTTGTGCCTCAATTTTTTTAGGCGTTGTCATGCTACCAAGAACTAATTAATAGATACGTCCAGGCAAAGCAGTCTGTAAGTTTGCTTCCTGAGAATCCTTTATACTTGTATGTTTCCCATCAACATAATATCCTTGCATTGATGCTAATCTCTATCTCTCTCTGTGTGTAACTCATTTTCCCTCTATTCTATGCACAAATACTGATCCAGAGGTGTGCAAAAGTCCTATGTTAAATAACAGAAAGCAAATTTAAGTCCTAGCCTTTTTTTCATCTCGAAGTTGAAATTTCAGATTTTGTAGTTTTATTCATTGTCCAGAATAAGATTTACATTTGCTGATGTCTCTCCAATTCATTTTCTTTCCTATTATGCTTAACTCTTTGTGCAGTAAAATTTGTATTCATTTTTATCAAGCCATTGTTCATAGATTGACATGCTAACATTTTGTAGGCAGCCTTTGCCTTTGGTATTTACTCCTTTGTTATCATTTTGTGCTTTCCTCGAACAGGTCGATGAGCTGCTAAAGAGGAGAAATAATATCCATTCTTCTTTCACTGTTGCAAGGTCAGTTCCAAATGCTAGTGGGAGTGAGACTTTGGGTAATGGAAGTAGCAGCGAATCTCTTTGTGAAGATTTGAAGTCTAAGAGTCTGGTGAAAGAAGGCAGTTCACATTCAAAGGGCAAATCTACAAAGAAGAAATGGTTCAGTCTTAACCTGAAACGATGAGACAAAAAGTGAGTAGTAGAAAAATTATGGGTACTCTCCAGGTTTGAAATTCATTCTTGCATACGACTACGAGCTTTTGTGTGTGGTGGATTCGTGTCTATACAAAGCTCGCCTCATATTATGATGATCATTGATCGATATGTTCCTCCCATTTGGATGTAGTAGGGGATGTTCCTTGCAATTTGCCATAGTTTATACTGCAAAATGTTGAGCATATAAAGGTTTATGTTATTAGATATCATTTCTTGTATGAGTTTGTAATAGCTTATAGAACAACCCAATAGAATTCAATAAAAGTTCGTTGAGGATTTAATGTAAAAGACTAAAAGTGAAGTTCTCTTTTTGGTCCATGGCATTTGTAGCTTAAATTTTATTCTACGGGTGAATAAGGGGTGTCAAAATATTTTGCACATTTTACAAAACATGTAAATACGATTTTGATATATGCTGGTAAGGTTGTTTCTTGGAACTCTTCCAAGTTGTTTTAGAATATACTTCGAATATACTTCTTGTTCGTATTCTTTAAAGAAGGTTCTATTTTACTATATACTTTGACATGCAGTAGTTACGTTGTTTACTTGCCTTTTTATGAGATTAGGACAAATAATTTTGTTTAGTGTTGAGATTAATGGTGACCGACTAGATGTTCAACTATCTTTATTATGTTTCTTTGGTGTAACTAGCTTTATACTTAGTAAATCCTGAAGGTGTTGCAAATTTGTTGCTAGTTATGCTTTGATTTGTTTGTCTGTTGATGCTAAGATTATGGTATTTGTAATTTTGAATGTAAACTACTAAACTATGATGTTTGAATCTCAAGTGTCACCATGCGTGTTTCTTGTTATCGTATTCTTCTTGTTTGCATTTGATAGAAAAAGGTATAACTGGAAAAAAAAAAAAAAAAAGTAAAATTGAGTGATGAGAGGGAGATACCAATCCGAACCCTTGACTTCAATTGTAAAAGCAATAATCTTTTAACCAACAACGATAAATTGAACCGGTGAAAAAAAGAAATTAATACTTGACTATCTATTTCTCTAGGGCTTTTTTCTGTCTAACTTGAGTCTTGAGGGCATCTTGAAATGGCAGACTCATTTTCTGACCCGTTCCGTTTACAGACATGGCTCTTCAGTCGACGATTTTTCACTGGTGGTTATCCCGGGCCGTTGCACAAAATTTTATAATGAAATTAGTTCAAAATGAATCAAATCTTTCAAGTTGAAAGAACGGCTGAAAATAAGGTTCTATAGTTTACAATTTGATTACTGCATTGGTTCATTTGTCTTTATCTTTACCATCTATTGTCCGCGGAATATGTATGTCTTTTTTATTATACTCTTGTTTAGGACAGGGCTAAGCTAAATTATAATAACCCACATCGCATATTTCTATAATGTTTCATCTTACATTACTTAGTTCCCCAAAAAATGTAGCATGTTCTCTAGAGTAGAGATCTCCCAATAAAATAAAGGGTATAAGCTAACTTACTATATATATATATATATATACACACACACACACAAGACTTGATTTAAGGCGATGCCCTTACATTTAGGCAAGACTTTTGGTGAAGATGGACCCTTAGATAAGGTTGTTGATAAAGCTTAATTGAACTTGGACGAAACACTTTGCATAACGGAGAGCGCATTCGAAAAGAGTCAACCGTTGATAAGACTGAATTGAACTTGGACGAGACCCTTTATATAAGGGAGAGCCCATTCGAAAAGAGGCAGCCATTGATAAGACTAAATTGAACTTGTGCGAGCCCCTTTGGAATCATTCATAGGCTATGCTGCATTTAATGTTGTGACGGCGACAATTCTAAACCTGACATGTAAAACTAGACTTGACTTGTTTGATTGAGTAGAACCGCTTATTCAGTGAGTTGTCACATTTCTCACTTGATACAAGATATAGTATAAAGATCTTCTCTAAAATGCATCCACCTACCTCACCTCATCCATGAGAGCTTAGTTTTCACGGGGGTTCAGCCAAGTTGGGGAGGTTCGGCCAAATTGTCACGTGGGCAGAATGATGTGGAGTGCGATCCTAGATTCATGCTTAGAGTTTCGTTGGAAGAGACTTAACAACTTGTGTATACATAAATATATCAACCGGCAATTTTATATGTAAAAATACCCTTAAACAATTCATTTGAAACTACTACTCCAATTGTATTTGTGGTTTATGTGGAGACAAAAACTTGCATTCATTTATGGCACAAGTACTTACAAGACTTTTAAGGATTGTCTATCCGAGGTTCTTTCTTATAGAAATCCAATCATGTTGTGAGGTACAAAAAAAGTATATATTCACCCTCTTTTTATGAGCTACACTCACATGCATATATACTACAAATGATGAATGAATCATCATGCGTGAGTGGTGGAAGTAGAATTTTAATATTTAGATAAATTGCTTCTATTTCATGTATGTTGAACGAGTTTGACAATTATTGTAATTTTTCCTTTGTTGATGCTTACAATTGATATTTTTTAACGAGTTGAGATCCGTTATCCAAAATTGATTGTCCAAATTGTCATCGTGTACTTGGTTATTTGCTCAATCTCTCAAACCATCGGCTTATTATCGTATTTTATTGACAATTCTAAATTCCATTATCAGCAACAAAAACACTGCAAATAAATCTTCTCTCAACACAGTTTATTTCTAAAATCTTGCGTTTTAAAATAGGGTTCAAACCTTAAGAAAAAAGAATCACGAAAAAAATAAAAATTGGTCTATCATTTGATGTGAATAGTCCAAGTACACATGGCAAGATCAAGAAAATTTTGTCTAATATTTAATTCTTAGACTATAAGAATCGCCCAAAAGTTCTTGTACGTGGCCAAAAAAATAAATTTTGAGCCCAGAGTTGAGAAATTAATTAATTCCCGTTACATGTGGACGCGTCTCTCAATTAACATGTTATGTGGTGTTTATGTAGCCGTCAAGTGTCCACTCAATTCCTACACTCAATTTGTCTCATTGGTTGACTAACTTCCCTTTCTTCCATCTCTGAATTCACGGGCCTTTCTATTATTTGTATGTTTAATTCAAGAATGGTTTAAATATTATACACATTTTAGAATGTAATATAGGCTTAGGATTCTGATTAGATTAATGTGTAATTAATTAATTGATGAAGATGTTAATATATATATTTTACTATATTAATATATATGAAGAGAGAACCATATCACATGACTCAAAAGCTAATCCACCCACCCTTCAACTTTGTGTATTTAAATAGAGCAAGTAGGGTCATTTCGAATGCATGGAAGATGAATCTGGAATATGGGGTTAGAGAAAAGAACTATGTGATAAAATTTATTGGTTGTATTTGTTAAGAAATATAGTATTATTTTATTTTATTGTTTATTAAGGGTAGAATAGTCTTTTTAGTTTCCCTTATTTTAGACTATATATAGTCTCTCTATATTTAGGTTTTGTATTTTACTTTTCATTATGTATTATTAATGAAACTCTAGCCTCCATTTTTCTTTGAATTGTTTAACATGATATTATAGCAAAATTTCATGGGACAAAGTTTAATCTCAAACACAGCTTTCGCGGATTCAACTCCGCGGTGAGTTGGCTGGGGGTTGCAGGGGGCAACGCGCCCCTGTCGGGGTTTGGGGCGGAGCCCCGAATTTTTTTTTTTTGGTGATTTCGAGACAAGTTCGATAGAGTTTTCTTTTCGTTTTGCAATCCGGTATTTCATTTTCCTTTCTTTTGAGATCTGTTTTTCCTTATTCTTTGTTTATGACTACTGAAAGAGACGATTCGCTTCAGTCTGTGAGTGTGAGGTTGGATGGAAAGAATTATTCGTATTGGAGTTATGTGATGAGAAATTTTCTTAAGGGTAAAAAGATGTGGGGATACATTAGTGGAACTCTTATGAAACCTAAGAACACCGATAAGGATTATGCTGGTTTAGTAGATACTTGGGAATCAAATAATTCGAAAATCATTACTTGGATTAACAATTCTGTTGAGCATTCCATAGGCAGAGAGTTGGCGAAATATGAGACAGCAAAGGAGGTTTGAGATCATCTGCAAAGGTTATTCACTCAGTCAAATTTTGCGAAGCAGTATCAATTGGAGAATGACATACGAGCTCTTCAGCAAAAAAATATGAGTATTCAGGAGTTTTATTCTACTATGACAGATCTTTGGGATCAATTGGCTCTTACAGAATCGGACGAATTAAAGGCATGTGCACCCTATATTGCTCGTAGAGAGCAGCAACGGTTGGTGCAGTTTTTAACTGCACTTCGCAGTGATTTTGAGAGACTTAGAGGTTCAATTTTGCATCGTTCTCCACTTCCTTATGTTGACTCAGTTGTTAGTGAGCTATTGGCGGAAGAAATACGTCTCAAGTCTTATTCTGAAAAGGAAATCCTTTCTGCTTCTAATCCTTCTGTGTTAGCAGTGCCTTCTAAGTCGCTCTCTCATAATCAGAATAAGTTTTACGGAAGGGTTGCCCTCGATGAGTGCAGTTTCTGTAAGCATAAAGGTCATTGGAGGGCTCAGTGTCCTAAGTTGAGACAGCAGAATCAATCATAGCAACCATTTCAAGCTTGGAAGCCTGGCAACCAGTCACAATCGAATGCTCATAGACCACCTCATGGCTATAGACCACCACAATCTAATACTGCAGCAGCAGCTTCATCAGGTCTCTTTACCGATCTTAGTACTCTGGCTGAGCAATTTCAAAAGTTTCTCTCCTTACAGTCACAAGCTATGTCTACTATAGGTCTGATTAATACAATTTCATCTTCTCATATTTCAGGTCTTTCTCCTTTCGAAAAGTTGTATGGGTATGCCCCTGATTATTCTTTCTTTAAAGTTTTTGGTTGTACTTGTTTCGTTCTTTGTCCTCATGTAGAACGTAGTAAGTTGTCATCTCGATATGCTATTTGTGTCTTTCTTGGTTATGGTGAAGGTAAAAAGGGATATTGTTGTTTTGATCCAACAACTCAGAAACTTTATGTGTCTCGTCATGTTGTTTTTCTCTAGCATATACCTTTCTTTTCTATTCCATCCACTACTCATAATTTGACTAGATCTGATCTTATTCGTATAGATCCATTTTCTGACAATTCTGATAGTTTGTCATCTCAGGTTCCCAGTACCTCAAATACCTCTTCTCATGTTCTTACCCCGTTATCTTTACAACCAACTCGTATTGATCATTCTGCAGGTACTGACACTTTACTCTCTGATACACCTGGATGTCTCTCTTCTCCTACGGTCCCTCAAGCTCCGTTTGAGATTGTGGATCCACCTCTACGTCAATCCACATGCATTCGTAAGTCTACAAAGTTACCAGATTTTGCTTATTCTTGTTATTCTTCATTTTTTACTTCATTTTTAGCTTCTATTCATTGTTTCTCTGAGCTCTCTTCCTATAAAGAGACAATTCTTGATCCTCTTTGGCAGCAAGCTATGGATGAGGAACTTTCTGCTTTGCATAAGACTGGTACTTGAGATTTGGTTCCTCTACCTCTTGGTAAAAGTGTTGTGGGTTGTCGTTGGGTGTATAAGATCAAGACTAATTCTGATGGATCAATTGAGCGATACAAAACTCTGTTGGTTGCAAAAGGGTACTCTCAACACTATGGTATGGATTATGAGGAAACGTTTACTCATGTTGCAAAAATGCTACTATTCGTACTCTTATTACAGTAGCTTCCGTTCCTCAATGGCGTATCTCTCAACTTGATGTTAAAAATGCCTTCTTGAATGGAGATCTTCAAGAAGAAGTTTATATGGCACCCCCTCCTGGTGTTTCACATGATTCTGGGTATGTTTGCAAGATAAAGAAAGCGTTATATGGTCTCAAACAAGCACCTCGTGCTTGGTTTGAGAAATTTTCTGTTGTGATCTCTTCTCTTGGTTTTACTTTTAGTAGTCATGATTCTGTTCTTTTTGTTAAGTACACTGATGCATGTCGTATCATTCTATCTTTATATGTTTATGACATGATTATTACTGGTGATGATATTGATGGTATTTCAGTTTTGAAAACAGAGTTAGCTAGACAGTTTGAAATGAAAGATTTGGGTTCTCTATGATATTTCTTGGGTATTGAGGTAGCCTGCTCACCTAGAGGTTATCTTCTTTCTCAGTCAAAATATGTTGCAGATATTCTTGAGCGGGCTAGACTTACTGATAATAAGACTGTTGATACTCCCATTGAGGTTAATGCAAAGTACTCTTCTTCTGATGGTTTACCTTTGTCGGATCCTACTTTATATCGTACTATTGTGGAAGCTTGATATATCTCACTATTACTCGTCCAGATATTGCATATGTTGTTCATATTGTTAATCAGTTTGTTGCTTCTCCTACTACAGTTCATTGGGCAGCCGTTCTTCGTATTTTGCGGTATCTTCGGGGTACAGTCTTTCAGAGACTTTTACTTCCATCCACATCTTCCTTGGAGCTGCGTGCATATTCTGATGCTGATCATGACAGTGATCCCACAGATCGCAAGTCTGTTACTGGTTTCTGTATTTTTTTGGGTGATTATCTTATTTCTTGGAAGAGCAAGAAACAATTTATTGTTTCCCAATCTTCAACCGAAGTAGAATATCGTGCTATGACATCTACTACTAAAGAGATTGTTTGGCTACGTTGGTTACTTGAAGATATGAGAATTTTTCTATCTCATCCTACTCTTATGTATTGCGACAACCAGAGTTCTATTCAGATTGCCCACAACTCGATTTTTCATGAACGGACTAAGCACATTGAGATCGATTGTCACCTTACTCGTCATCATCTCAAACATGGCACAATTACTTTGCCTTTTGTTCCTTCTTCTTTGCAGCTTGCAGATTTCTTTACTAAATCGCATTCTATTTCTCGTTTTCGTTTTCTAGTTGGCAAACTCTCGATACTTGTAACTGCCACATCGTGAGTTTGAGGGGAGATGTTAAGAAATATAGTATTGTTTTATTTTATTATTTATTAAGGGTAGAACAGTCTTTTTAATTTCCCTTATTTTGGACTATATATAGTCTCTCTATATTTAGGTTTTGTATTTTACTTTTCATTATGTATTATTAATGAAATCCTAGCCTCCCTTTTTCTTTGAATTGTTTAACAGTATTGTGTAATAATGTTCGTTTTGAATCAATTCATTTAAAACGTTTTAGATAAGGTGTTTCAATATGATTTTATAATGGATAAACGTTTTGAATTTAAGTTAGATCTAAATTGAAATTAAAAATGAGTTTGATCAAGTATTCCTTCTTTAATAACTTTAGTATTTAGATGATGTGATTCAGCAGACATCGGAACTACAAATACTTAAGTTCAAATCTCGTCGTCTCTTATTTATGAAAACTGTCCATTCTATTATTTGAAGAAAAAAAGTATTTGACCTACCCATGAAGGGAATTTAGCATTTATATGGAAAAAAAATAAAAAATTGTCATCTTTATGAGAGATTATGTTTTTATCTGAATGAAATCGTGTCATGCTCACGTTGTTTTAATTACTTAAATATGCTATAAACGTATCTAAAAAGGGATTACAACTTGAAAAGTAAGTGACATTATAGTTGTCTTTTCTTCTTCTTCTTTCTTTCCCTTTTTTTTTTTTTAAATTTTTGCAGACATGATTTGAAAGTTAATGGGTTGTATTATGATAGCATCATGTCTCAAATTAATAATGTTAAGCTAAGGCGACAAAAGAAAAATGAGCTTTCATTGGTTTGATTTTCTTGATAAATACATTTAGGTGGGCCACAATCGCGATTCGGATGATCTTAAACGATAATTCCACGAAGACTTCAATTAACAACATCATGATTAGTGTCCTTAAAAGTGTTTTATATTAGGTGGTGGAACCATCAACTTTAGAACATTTTTTGATTAATCAACTAACTAGCTCGATAAAGTTGATTGGAAAATGCTAAAAAAACACTACATGAATTCTAAAACTGCAGGGGTCCCTCACCCCACCGCGCGCGTTTGGGGAGTTCTCTTATAGGGCTCTACCAAAAATCTATCACATAGGGTCCCAACATGTCAATTTGAACAGGTGAGAGATCGAATGGAATAATGGATGCGCAGTCACATGTAATTTCCCTATAACAATGGAGTTGCCATATGCATATCTCTCCTCTTTTCCTTAAACATCCATACATGGTTAGTTTTGACGATGTTGTCTTAACATGTTTGAATATAAAATCTTAAGGTTTGATTTGGAATGAGTAGATTCATGTTTCCAATGGGATTATAATGAGATAGGAAAATGATGAT
Source organism: Fraxinus excelsior (assembly GCA_019097785.1). NCBI lineage: Eukaryota > Viridiplantae > Streptophyta > Magnoliopsida > Lamiales > Oleaceae > Fraxinus > Fraxinus excelsior. Next base: position 8,316,300 of record CM032626.1, read on the forward strand.
CTATTCGTGGACTACTTCAATCTCCTTGTAAACTCAAGATTATCTTCATGTACAATTAGTATTAAACTTTTTGTTTTCGGACATCTCTCACAATTCTCCTCAAACAAAGTAATATAATAACATGATCCACACACGATTATCACATCTCCCTTAGGCAATGACGTCTTCCATCCATCTTTATTTAACCAAGAAGTTCTACATCATCACAAACCCTCTATTGTTGTCATGATTAACTTGAGGATTACACATTCCTTTGAGTCTTTTACGTTCATTGAAGCATTCATTTTGCGCATCTACTAAACTAAGTCAATATTTAAATATCTAACTCTTTATCAAAGTAGGGATATACTGAAAACATTAATTTTACACTCTTCCTAGCAAATTGCATACTTTTTCAGTGTGTGTGTGTCTGAATCTAAAGCAAGACAAGATTTTTCTACTACAATACTTAATTGTTTTGATCAAATGTTTAAATTTACAGAAAACATAGTTATTTGCAAAGTTGTTAAATAGAGTATCAATCAGTCCACCAAAATTCGTCTTCAATTTGCATATTTAATTCAGTGTACCAAACATGTTACGACATAAGAAATTGGAAATGATCCCAAAAAGTTGAGTACAAAGTTTTAGTTAGCCATTTGTTAGAGTCTAAACTACTTTATGTAAACTTCCAATCTTTATGAGTACATCCACTTGCATTAACACTAAGAGGGTCACTTCATTACATTATCTTTCTTGTCAAACCAACTTCTTGAGCCCCATAGCCATTGAAAAGGTCCCCAAAAAATCATTTATCCATATTTTCCAAAGCTTAAAAGTAGATGAATTAATTAACATTTTGCATTCACTAATGGGATCCTAATCTCTTCCTTGATCTATGACCATAATTTTAGCTCCCTACTAAACATGCAAACAATAGCTTGGTCCCACCATTATAGTACTTATAAAAAGTTACATAAATTTTCCAATTTGAGAAAAATAATAGTCTAGAAACTAAGTGGCAAACAAAACCAAAACCAAGTTTCTTATCTACCAAATAAAAATCATCAAAAGAATTAGAGATTATTGTGTTAATTAATCTTTTAAAATAATATTTATTTAATGTATCTTCACAAACCATATAGATAACTAGTTCAACAAAATAAAACTACCCAAATTAATTCTTCAAGAAATGAATTTATAGTCTTTTAAATTTTAATAATTTGTTTAGCACGTTTAACATAAAAATATTTGACGCCATTATTTACAAATTACGTTTTTCTCTTATTCAATTATGTTCTATCATGTCTATAATAACGTCTCAAACATTTTGGTAAAGCCTTTTTTTCAAAAGTCAAATTGAATTTCATAGCATATCATGATTGTGCTTTTATAAATGCTGGTTGAAATATTGGAGTGGAAAATTGCTTAATATAATATAAATAATTTTCATAATTACTTATTCTCAAGTCAAAAATTCATAAAACTTTCAACCAAGATAATTATGCTTAATTAGGGTTTTTTTGTATAGAAAATTTTGACCAATTAAGTGAGAGAAGATATAAAGCGAAGACATGGTGGGTCATTCTTGGAGTTGTGGTGAAGACTTTGGAAGATCTCTTTGATTAATACATTTTCTCACACAATTTTAATCAACTATGCTTTTGTGAACAAACCCCACCATCCCCGCTCACACCCTATCTTACCCCACCCCGCTTTCTCTCTCTAAACTCATGTAGTTAGTAAGATCTTGGGAGATCTTATACAAGAAAAGCAATGCTTAAACAATGTAAATTTCAACGTCAATCACGCAAACATCCTAGACAATAATCCATCATCAACACATAAAGGTGGGCTCCATTCTAACTTGTAAGATGTTACACCTACACTCTGGCAAACTTACAATTATTTTACAGAATTAAACCATTTTGCCAGAAAAGATTCGACACATTTGTTGACATCATATCATATTGTGGTGAGATCCACACGAGACCATATGAATTGAAAAAGAAAAAAAAAATCCCCCCCCCCCCATTGTGAGAGGGCTGTCGGAGAGGGTGTCAAACCTTTCGTGGCAGTCCAGCATTGTTTTATTTTACATGTTGTTTGACAAAGCTTTTATAAAAAAAATTAAGAGAGTTCTATTAAACAAATGACATAACATTAAGTACCAAGCTAATATTGATCTCCATTTTAATTTTCCAAATAAATGGACTAAAAACTTCAAATTTTGAAATAAGATTGTCCATCTCGAAGTTAATAGAGTATCTTTACGAGGACAAGCTGTTCCTCATATGCAGCACTTCAATTATTGCATCGAATGTTAGTCCGTGCATTGGTAGGTTTGGGTGAAATTTTTCTCGTATATTTAATATTTTATAAAGACTTTTTAACTCCGTAAAACATATCAATATATTTTATGGCATAAGGCCGCGTGACAGGTAAAGTGAATGCAAACTATGTTCTATATAATCAGAGACTATCGGAGCATGGAGCATTTTGTAGTCGAGGGAGTCAGAATACCCATGAACGTGGACATGAGCAGTGAGCATTTTCCAGCATTTGTTATAAATATATATATTATATACATGTACAGAGGGGGGGGGGGGGGGGGTGGTCCTTGGGGATCGTTCCACTGTATATTCCAAATATGGATAAGAAACTGAGTACAAATACCCACACCACTGAAGTTTGGAGGCAAAGATATGGGTTTTGTAGGCTGTATGCTGACATTTTTTTATTGGAATGCTTGTATATATGTTCTGCAGACTGCAATCAAACACTTGGAAGAGTCAAAGCACTCATCAACAACCTTATAATTCTTCACTTACACTGCAATTTTCATTATATTTTTTCTTGGCTGAATATCTTAGCATTCAAAAAATTAACCAGAAGTAGATGGACTTAAGAAAGATATATTAAGCTTATGTTTGGTTACAATTTATAAATTCAATCAAAGTCAAATTTTCATTTGAATCACACATTTATAATTATTACTTTTATTATACTCGTATTTGATGGGATTCATTATTATTATTTTTTCTATTTATAAAATTAAGGCACCGTTTGTCTGTTGATTGATCCCATGAACATATCAAAAAGATCAATCATATAATTAAAATAAATGGGAAATAACTAAATTTGTTTTTAGGCAAATGCTCAATGTTAATTGCACCCGCCTTTTTAAATAAAACTTTAACGTTACTTGCAATTATAGTTATTGAAATCGTGTTGGATAGATAGATTTCGATGTGCTAGATCAGGTCTAGTCCTAGTGATGTATGTGGACCATTTAACAAATAAAAATCGCTTTCAAACTAGATGAACTAGGCTAGTTTTTATAAATATGTTTAATTGAACTCAACGGGACTATGTGAAATTCAAATATTTGACATGAAATTGCCTTGATCCCATATTAAGTAGATTTTCTAGACAGGATGATGGGGCCATATGACAATATGAACATTATCAGAAAACAAGAAAAAATAAAGAACGAGACATTATTTACGGTAGATTATATGGGGGCAAAACTCAATCATTTGACAGTTCAACCACCCTACAACACTCACATGCATCACATTCTTTACTTAAGCTTCTACTTTTCTTACATTAACACAACAAGAACAGCAAAATGAATTGACACTTCCCCATCAAATTCATGTAATTATCAGTTTTTAGTACGAATTTAGCATCTAAAATCCAAGGGTATTTTAGGTATTCCGATCCTGGTGAAATTGAAAATGGTGCATATCATGTCAAAAAACCAAATGCAATCCATTGGGTCCCAAGTGTTTCTTGGGGTACAGTCCCCAGTTTTTCACTAACTTTCTTCTTCTTGGGATGTCCGCAATCCTCCATATATATGCATTGTATCTATCCTTTACACTGCCCACAGATGCTTAAACTCTTGTAAACTTGTATAAGTACTCCACATATGCATCAACTCTCTTAATTCTTCTCTATCTCTCAGTCAAAAAAACACACACATAGATATAGATATGGCAGAGCTAGAGTATCAAAGTAAAACAAGTAATGGAGGCTTGAAGCTTTTTGGTTTTAACGTAACGGAAGAAGAAGAGGTAGAATCCACCAAAAGACGATCAGGGTCGTCGGAGTCTGGCACTTTTCCGACTCCTGATGGCCGGAAATACGAGTGCCAGTACTGTTGCCGGGAGTTTGCTAATTCACAGGCCTTAGGTGGCCATCAAAACGCCCACAAGAAAGAGAGGCAACAATTGAAACGTGCACAAATGCAAGCAAACAGAAACGCATCCGTGTCTTATATGAGAAATCCTATAGTCTCCGCCTTTGCTCCGCCGCCTCATCTACTTCCTCCGACGGGTCATGTGGTTCTTCCCGCGGCGGTGCAGCAGTCTCCGTCGTGGGTTTACGTTCCACGCGCCGCACCTCCCTTCCATGTGTCGCATGGGCGTGTGTTTCCCGCATCTACAACTGGGAGGGGTATAGGGAACTTATCGTATGCCAGCAGTGTAGCGGAGTCCAGCTTGACAAGTGTTACGGGTCAACCCGTTAAAGCCCATAGCGGGAAGCTAGATGGGCCTTCATTAAGTAGATTCTCTAGACCGGATGGTGGGTCCTATTTCGATGATACATTTGGGCTTGATTTGCAGCTCAGCCTCGCACCAGCCGAGCCATAAATTTAGCCGAGATTAGTGAGACATTTGATAGGGAAGCTTGCATTCTAATGAACAAACATGAATTAAAATCTTATTAAGTATATTATCCGGTCCAGCCTGGCCCCGTGCACGAGAAGTAATACGTGACTTGGGAGTTCTGGAGTTCTGGAGTTCATTCTCAAGATAACCAAGGTTGGCTTGGCTAATCAGCTAGCTAGAAAGCCGATGTTAATTTATGGGTAGGCAGAGTTTGTACATTTTAAGATTTATTTATTTGTTTCTCAAGGAAAATTTTCTACATGCACTGGCTATCTTATTATTTTTTATTCTGAATTTCTGAATTATATTTTATAAAACTCGGACAATATTAAATGACTAAAATCAGTACATTACCAAAAAGAGATGGAAAAAAAAAAATAGCACCTGACAATAAGAATATTTTGAGTTAAATAAAAGAAAATAATAATATAGAATTAAAGATGGGTGTGAAATTCGGTAGGCAATAATAAATATTAAGTTTCAAGACCAAGGTACAAATTACTTAGTATTCAGTAATATATTTAGGCATTAGATTAACTCAGAGGGGTTGCTCTAGTAGTCAGGCTTTTAGTTTGTTCTCCAATGGTTACCAGTTCGAATCCCCTTACAGTCACTGAGGTGAGTATTTAGTCGTAAATTTTAGGGTCTCGTGGAGTTAGTTGAGGTACGAGTAAGCTGACTCGGACATCCACGATTATATATAAAAAAATAAATAATTAGGCATTAGATTTGATATTCTTGTCAAAATGTATTTAAGGAATACGTATCTTGTTTAGTATTCATCTTATGTATTAGGATAGTTATGTTAGCTTTAATTCCACCTAAATCAGTGGCGAAGGGAGGTGGGGCTAGTTGGGTTGCGTGACCTTTTTTTTTTTTTTTTATAATAATATTATTATATTTTGCAATTGAAAATCTTTTTTCCTAGCTAAATTTGGTCATTACTGAATTCAAATCCTAACTTCGTCACTTATTTTATTTAAGCACGATAAACAATTAGACTTACCATAAACAATTGATAAGAAAACATAACATAGACTGTCACTTCACCATTAAACTCAACCAAAATGGGTTGGGAGAGAAGATTGGATTTTGTTAAAAAATAATTGAATAGTCAACCGGTGGCTTCTGTGTTTAAGAAAGTTTACGTGTAAGCACGAACACGAGACAATGCATGCTTAGCTAAGAACCCAAAAGCAAATTTTAAAAACCCTAAAAATGGTCAAAAGAAAAAGATCCATTTGTTCCCTCAAAATTGCACCTTCTTTTCGGTGCAAAGCGACCCTGAAAATTGTTATTATATGTCCCAAGTAGGCGTCTTTGTGTTTCTTGTGGACTTTTGCTCACCCTAGAACTGGCCCTTGCATCATGGAACACAATATACATTTATATACACTATTTGTTTGGTAGGCTGAGAGAGAGAGAGATAGTAGTTAGGTACGTCCTATTCACTTTCCTTCGAATTCATACATTCAAATAAATTTCTTGGAAACACGTGTGTTTACTGGACCATATTCTAGTTTTTTTTTTTTTTGTAATTAGTCGATCTCAAGGAATTAGCCACAAGTGAGAAACTTGTTATCAATTATTAATAGTCATGAAAAGCACTAATGACAATTGTGGGGACTGATGGAGCCAAATGAACCCACTGGAAAACGAAATAATAGAAAGTAATTTGGATTGGATGCTTTTCTTATCATGTGAAATTTTGTTGAGAATAGGTGTCTAGCATTATGTTCGGAAAAGAAAATTAGAGGGAGAAGAAACCGAGAGGAAACATATTCAGATACGATATGACTTTTTGGTAACTTTTGCAATGCTCAATAATTAACGTATAGGTTCCCTTCTCATTTTCTTTCCTCTCGAAATTTCTCTATTTTGAAAGATGGATTTGCAAGCATAATCATAAATGAGTTGAAAACTAGTAAGGAAAAAGAAGTTTCTTCTTGGACATGTGACTTCTGAGTAAACAATATACAGCAAAAAAGTAGTTGGCGAGGCAAAAATCAAGAAACTATATATGAATGAATTTTCATTCCGACAGAACAAATATTGGGTTTTATTCAGGGTCCCATTAAATTTCCTTCATCATCAGTGCATTTAAAAGATGTGACAGACACTAATGTAATTCAATCAAGAACTCTTATGCAGTGGGGCTTAAACAAGTTACCTTCCAACCTGGATTTTATTCACAGAAGTAGAGGTTAAAGGCCGACCCGAAGGGACCATTCATGTACCGACAGTTTACGATATTTATTTGAATTTCTATGCGCATTAATTTTTTTTTCGTGCTAAAAAATTCAGGTTGGAAATTTAAAATTAGGGGGTGATCTGAATTCTTTTTAACAAATTATTTGAAAATTCTATTTGAAATTCAATTTTGGAGTTCTGTTGGGAGTTTGGAATTAGTTTTGGACTTGAAGAAGACACGATAGAGTCTTGTAATAGGAGAAGAAGAAATCATGCAAAGAATAGAAAACAACAAACAGGCTCTCGCTCGAGCACCCAGAACAGGTGCATTGGCGCTCGCTTTCTATGAGGGCCGCTCAAGGGGCATGCCACCTCTCGACAACCGTGAGACCACCGTTAGAGTAGCGATTGTATTCGGATTAGCTCTTGTTTTTGGCAGTTTTTTGAATCATATTTTATCTCAAACGCTCCATTATTGTATACACTTCATTATAGTCGAACGCCACCACATCCTAGACTCTTCTTGCACTATATATATATATATATGAGGAGTAAATTTTTAGAAAAATCAATCCTTACATTCTACAAAGTAATTTGTCATCATCCATTATTGATATTAATAAATTATCCTCTTCTCTGCCTGTGCTATATTTTTATCATATAAAACTTCTGTTCTTATTTGATTTTCAATCATATTGTCATATTATTCTCGTTCCTTTATTTAATAATCAAACGGTATCTGTTCGACACACACACACATAATCAAAGGCAATCATGTCCATGATTTGCCGTTAACAAAATATATTTCCACGTGTGATTTTTAAATTCAATGTATTGAAGTGTCTTTTAATGTACCAAAATACAGACAAGAATGTAACTTACTTTTTCACGAAATCAATTATTTGTGCACTAATTTATTTTTGGGGTGTTGCTTATAATTTGATTAACGTTTTAATCTCGATCAACAGAAAACAATTAGAATATCTAATAAATCTGTCTTATCCCACAAATCATCACAATTGTTTTCATGAAACCATTTAATTATAGAGTTAAATGAATGCAATATTGTTATGTGAATTTTGTCATTGATGATTGATCAGATTCCTAGGAGTTTATCAAATACCTAGTTAACTCTCTTTCATCGTGATACTCTTTTATTGAATTATAACAACGTTTATAACTTATAATAAATAAGTTGTCCCGTGACACTCTGGTGGACCCACATGGGTTCATGAGTGACCCCACATTTTTTTTTTATTACCTGCTTTTTTTATTTTTTATTTTATTTTTTTGTAGTTGTCTTCTACATAGTGCTCCAAAGAGAGTAATGAAACCTCATTTGAGCTGGGATTTATCTGCAATGAGTAGATACTTCTGTCTGTGTCTGTTGTGAGGATATAAATAATAAAAAAATTAGTTTAACTTCAAGACAAGCCAGCAATTTGGAGATAATACTTGAAAAGAGGAGATTAGAAGAAAAATAATAAAACAAATCATAAAATAGAACAACAGCACATTTGATTAATGGGAGCATAACCATCATTTGCAGTAAAAAGGGGGGGGGGGGGGGGGGGGGATGGCTTGCTTGATATACAAACCAAATTCATTATGTGCAGAAACAAAACAAGAAAACAGAAGAATCTTCCTTTCATTTTAATTTTAGCAACTCAAATGATTATGGTGATTATTCGTCGCACGCTCAGGGAAAGAAGCATTGATTATTGGTATTGCAAGGAAATCAAACATGATTGCTGTATATAAAAAAAGGTTCCACACCGTATCTTCTTGTTGGGGTTTGTGTTGCTTAGTGTTAAGAGTATGTTAAGTATATAATTTACATTGCACTATTGTAAATGTCGTTGGAGTCCAAACAAGACCAGAAGAAGACGTTCGAGCGCTAATAATTGAAGCCTGCCGCCATTAGATGCTTGAGCGTCCTTAATTTCTCACCCCACAATAGAAATTATTTGGAATTGTCCCCGTCATGACAAGTAAACGTATTACTTGATACTTGTACTTTTGTTAGTATTGGTGACAATGACAAAGCTAAGATTTATTCACAACAAACTTTGGGTACATTAAATGAATTCTCTTTCGTCATTTTGCAAAAAAACATTATTTTACATTCTTCAAATTTATTCTTTTTTAATGGCCGGGTTAGTATTACTAAATTCTTTAAAATAATACTTATACATATCTAAAATGTGGTATCCTTTTCACATGAGACAAACTTTGCGATAGGTAAATTGTTCCCCGTCAAGATTGGCCTAGAGAGTACAAGAAATATGCAATATCATTGTCAAGATCAATAATTTGAGTGCAATTACAATGCAAATAGAAAGATATTATTGCAAAAAATTTGATGTTGAAATTGTGACGTATATACAAAACTCTATTATGTTAAAATAATTTGATGGGATATTGCACAATATTATGTCGATTAATTAATCGACACCATTACCCTCATTGAATAAATGTGAAGCAATTAAGATTGAGAATTGTCGTGATCAAAATCTCTCGACAGTCTTAAAAAATGCGAAGTATATGTTAAACAAAGACGGAGTATATCTCTAGACACCTTTGAATGCTCAAGTTAATAATTTCTGAATGTATGTGACATGTGATGCAGAAATGTACTTGCTTAGTTGTTTGTTTATGGTATTATGGAGTTGTCAAATTTAAGATAACTAATAACAAAATGGAAAAACATTATGTGATCTACATTTCCTTTTCCTATTCACAAATCCTTTTCAAACTCCTATTTATAAACAAAATGTCAAAAACTTCACCAAAATGACAGGTACCATTCCAAGGATGTAGAGAGTCCCACATGCCCACCTCTTCCAATTTGTGTTTTTGTGCATTTTAGAGTCATGCATTCTTATTCAGTCATTCAATTGATGGAGACATGTTAACTTCAATCCATGTTCACTTCCTCTTCTTATTATAGTATTGTACTTGACAGTAGTGTCATGGGATTCCTTCACTTTGTTTTTGCTAATCATCATTCTTGGTCGGGACCACACCAAAAACCAATTTTAACACCCAATGCAATTAATCAAATATTTTCCATAGATCAAGCATTTTGGAAGAAGTGTAACGAATGAGAGTTGTTGAAACTAGTAAGCTAAAAGATTACCCTGCCAAAATAACCACGAATGGCTACAATAAGTTTCTTCATATGTCTCGATGTTGAAGTAAAACCAAACTCGTGAGCTTATTATTTCAAATTGGAACAAGTTGATACAATCCCCATTTTTACGTCCCCATATTCTCCTGTGTACAAATTAGGGATGTCAACGGGGCGGATATGGAATGGATCAGTCATTCCCACCCTCATCCCGTTCGGTATTTTTGTAATCTTACCACATCTCTAAATCCGGTTAAAACGAGATGGTGCAGGTTCGAGACAAGATGGGGGCGGGGCGGGGCGAGGCCCGTTTATCGTCCCATTTATTTTTTACTATTATTTTTTTAATGTCTTTAGTTAGTAAATATTATTGTTTTTTTACTAATTTGTTCAAAACAATTTGTGTTATTTTTAAAAATGATGATAAATTTATTATTTTTTTTCGATAAAAAAATTTAATTTGAAATTAATTGTAAACGGGGAGGGTAGCAGAGCGAGAACTATATTTCCCGTACCGGTCTCGTACCTGCTTTGGGGGTAATGACTCTCCTCCCGTCCCCGTCCCGTTTACGGTTTACCCAGTTAGGTGGGTAATTCCAACCCCGTTCGGGACGAGGCCCACGGGTATTGGACTGAATGTGTTTTTTGCCATCCCTAGTACAAATACACCAAACTCTCTAAATGTGTTCATATCTCAAATATTTTTGTCACTTCATTCAGACAAGAAGTTTGCAAAATAAATCTGTGGCGTAACCCAGAAAACGTACTCGAGAGTTCAGATTAAACAATAAATTCCATGTTCCTACTAGAAATATTGCTGACTTTTTGAGTATAAAAACACATGCCAATTGCCAAATATGACTGTATCCCACTCCACCCGCTCCCAAATTTGAACAGGTCTTTCTTTAGAGAGAAATAGACAGATATTATTACCATGTAGACTATCAATTTTACTCGTCTACACTTGCAAAATGAAATGAACTAACACTATTTCTAAATGCACTGAGGCCAACTTTTTTATGCACTAAGTGATGATAAATATTTCCGCCGAAGTAGATAACAATATCTCCAATAATAATACAAATGGAACTCAAAAATATATGTAAAACACAAAACAAAGATGGAAGAACAAGAAGAAAATGAAGAAGACTTGAATCGCTTAAAATGCTATCCTAAAAGCTTTATTCGCGACATCTCGATAATGAGAATGCTAAATGACCAACACACAAATAACTTTAGCGGATTTCGAGTAAAGAAACCGGATTGCAATTAGCACTATTGAAACTCGGAAAGAAAGAACAAAAAAGAATATGAAAATAATTCTAAGTATAATTTGGGAGAATTTTGGAATGATAATTTCAAAGTATAAAATGAGAATTGGTATGTATAATCCATGAATTCTATTCCTATTTATAGAATTCATTCATACACTTTCGTATGGATGCTAACTTTTCACAAAAGATAGGAAAAAATGATGAAAATGTGTCTAACACAAAATTTTGTCCAACGATCATTTTTATTGCTCTAGGAAATTAATTCCCCAATGAGGGCCATGCGACTAGGCAAACCATTTTGCCTATATGCCCTCATTTCCCGTTTTCCCCTCTTTTTTTCAACCAATTTGATCAATTCTCATACATCATTATTTAAACAACGCAATATATAACAATAAGTTCAAGATTGATTTGATTAAACGAGCCACTATCTTGCAATGTATAATAAAGGATAAATTATAAAATAAATAACCAATATATAATGTATTGAAGAACTACTCCATTTAAGGTGATTAATCTTCTTAAATAAAACTTCCAAGTCTTATATCTAGGTTTTAATAACCCTGCAAAGTAAGAAAAAGAGAAATGTGTCATTTTTGTTTCTCCATAGATTTATAAGTATTTTATATTTTATGGTTATGTCAAATCAGGCTAATCAAATTCAACTAGTCTGCCCTCATTGACCATTTCCAATGGACTCACTGGCCATCCTAAGAGTAGATTGGTCTGGGCCATTATGATTCTTGGGTTTTCATATAAAAATTGTCAAACCGGAGAGTTGCAAACTACGACCTAAATTAATAGGAAACGAACTCCAATAATGATTGTATTGCAAAATTTAGCCAAACAAACTAGGCTCATGTTTGGTAGAGATTAAAATAATATTTTTAGCAAATTTTAATAAAAGTTGATGAAATTTATAATTGAAAACCTGTGAATCTTCTCAAATATGCGATTAAAATTAATTACTGACATTGACTTTGATAAAAAATTAAATTTTAATCCCTACCAAATAAGAATTAACTAATATTCTTTGATATCTATGGCTTATAAACACTTAAAAATTTATCCAAACAAACACTAAGTAACCTAATTTCCTTGAGCCCGGGGAAATTATGTCTATTTTGAACGAATATGTTAGTTGTCAAATGATGCATCTTTTAAACAACGAAACAACATACATATTATAGTCTAGTTTGACGATATTTCTATAAAAGATTATATTTGATATCCACATTTTCACTTTCACAGCTAAATTGTTTATTACCAAACGTACCACTTAAAGTTAAAACTTAATCTTTATTCAGTAATAACTTACAAATATCATTTTTGGTGGATGCCACTAAGAGGTCAAGATGGTTATGAGTTGCATGCCAGATGTTATTAAACGATCTAGATGGAGAGTGAAGGAAGGTGGTGTATCATTTTGCTGGGATAGATGCTCGAATATGGATCCTTTGGGAGATCGAGTGCAATCAGTTGAACAACTTAAAATCTTGATTAAAGATTTTAAAGGTGACAACACGTGGAGTGAAATTTTGATAGATGAGCTAGTTGGGAGAGAACAAGCTAAGGAGGTTCTTGTTAAACTAGGGAAAATTCAGACATGTAAAGAAAAATTGATTTGTACTGAAAGCTTGGATGGGAGTTTTTTTGCAAAAAAATACTTGGGAAGTTACAAGATGTTAGGGGCAGATATCACAGTGGCATAATTGAATTTGGCACCCAACTCTTCCAAAGAAGATTTCGCTAAATATGTGGTTGGCCATGAAAGGAGCTCTCTTGGTAGATGAAAAATATTTGAAATGTTGGTATCCCAATTGTATCAAAGTTATGTGTTGCTTGCTGGGAGATACGAGGATCAAGATCACGTCTTGGCCTTGGGGGATGTTGCTCAACAAATTTGGCAAAAAAATTCAACCTTACTGGTAATTCGGTGCATGCAGACTCGGGGGTGGAAGGAGCGTGTAGAAACTTGGTTCCAAAGAGAAAAACAAACATCATATAAAGGTACTTCGGTCGGTATTATTCCTAGTATAATTTGCTGACATTTATGGTTGTGGCATTGTTCAGCCAAGGTAGAGGGAAAGATGAAATCTATATAAGCTACTTGGAGGAAGATAAAATATTGGATATCTTGGGTGGGGTTGAAGCTCGAAGAAGCAAAAATGTTAAACAGGAGATATGAATGGGAGTCGAGGGAGCTTAATATACCAATGAAGCCGCTTAAAAGAAAAAAGTTCAAAGGACATGGCAAAGACCACCAATGGGGTGGTACAAACTCAATACTGATGGGTGTTGCCTGGTCAAACCAGGAATTTGTGGTATTGGAGGTATTATTAGGAATGAGAAGGGAGACATTGTCATAGACTTTGTTGAGAAACATGGTGAGGGTATTAATAATGATGCTGAGCTATTGGCATTACTGCATGTGCTACGCCATGCTAAAAGGATGGGGATTAATTGTCTAGAAGTGGAGCTAGATTCTTTGATTATCGTTAATTGGCTAAGGAGGAAGGTTGTGGTATTTGGTATTTGGATGGCTACTGGGAAGAAATACAATATCTATTGTCTATAATCTTATGTAAGACTCTAGCACATATATCGAGAGGGTAACTTGGTAGCCGATAACTTGTCGAAATTGGGTGCGTCTAGTGTTTCACAGATTTGGATGGACTCTAACACAATCCCATTGTCAGTTACAAGAGCTTTGTGTATGAATAAAATGGGCATCCTTAGTTTACGGGATATTTATCCTCTCCGTTTGACTTTAAATCTTAATGTTGTTTTAAATTATAAGGAGTTTGGTACGCTTTGATTTTAATTGTGTTTTTTTGTAACTACGGTATTCATTCGTCATAAGTAAGGGGTCGTTAATAAAAATTCTGGAGGTTCCGTTTAAAATAAAAAAATCAAAATCTAAGGTAATATAACGAACACGGGTCAGTCCAGCCAAGTGAGCATGACCTGGCCCTTTTTCAGCCCATCTAGGCCTACACGACCCTTCCTCAGGAAATCAACCAAAAAAACTAAATTTTGTTGGGCAGGGTGGCCATCCCCGTACAACATATCTCGTGCATCGATTGGACGTTGCAATGCTGTGAAGTGATTATTCAACTCAAAATGACCTGAATTAAAGGAAACTCAAGACAACGTATTTCAACCAAGTCCAACTAACGTTATCAAAACCAAAAAGCCTTAAAAATTCAAAATATAATTCTCTCTCACGACAGAGAATTAAAATTGAAAGAAATAAAAGCATGGCATGGCATGGCATTAAAAGAAGGATGCCTTGCTTTCTTGTCCCCTCACTTTTGGCATCCTGATATATATATATATATATATATATTTATTATTATTATTATTTAATTATTTTTTTAAAACTCGAATCAATGTCCAAACCGACTAACCTAACCAAACCAAACCTACCCAAATCGATTTGGTTTGGTTTCTACCGCTGGATTAAGTTGGTTTAAATTGGAATTTATCCAAACCAATCGATTCGGTTTCAGGTTGGGCTCAAAACCAATCCAAACCGAACTAGGCCCATGTCTAGTTTTGGTGATTCAATCGGCATATGATTATTTTCATGTTTTAGGTATAAAAAAAATTTATTTTTGCCTTGTAAACAAACTAGATTCTGGTTTATTTGATTGAATCGACTTGCTCGGTCCAAGTCTAACAATATTGATTTCAAATGAGTGATCAACTATTACTCAAGAATAAAAAAAATTTGATAATTATCATGAAATTTTAGTTGAATAACTTTATATGTTTTTAACTATTATATTTCCATTAACAGAGACAGGTGACCTCATTAGAAAATACAATAGTAATGGTTCAATCTCTTTTTAGTTTTTTCCTTTTTCAAGTTCACAAGTAAACTAACATGTTTCCTTTGTTTTATACTGAACTCATAGGATTCCTTTAGACAATAATTTAGTTGGTACAAACCATTATACAGAGTTCAATAAGGATGACAAACTGTACAAAAAGATGAACAGATCAAGAGTCATCTTTTCTTCTTTTTGGATTTTCCATTGCAGAATAATGAACCTAAACCAAATAAAGTTACAGTACCTTTAGCAATGTAAGTTGGAGAGATATTCAAAACTGGATTAATGTGAACTCCATTGCCATAAGATTTGCTTGAACTCCTGTTCAATGAAGGCTTTTTTGGTGCAATATTGGAATAATTTTGGCTGAAAAGTGAAGAATTTGTAGATGAGTTTCTGCTCCTAGTTGATGGCTCTTTCATTGAATTCTGCTTCTGAATAACTTTTGGCAATGTTGATGGCTTCGGATTCGGAGTCGAACCAGTTGAATTGCTCCTTGATAGAAATTTTAAAGATCTAAGCAATCCATTGTCAGAATTTAAACTGATGCTTCTTCTGAACTGCCAAAATGGCTTAGTGGGTGGCTTTTCTTCTTCTTCTTCTTCATCACATGTGTTTGACAAAAATTCTATGAGAGTCTTCTTCTTTGTAACTGTGTCTTCATTTGCATTTTCAACAATTTTATGAGAATCTGTAGATGGATTTGGTTGATTTGGCTCGGATTGATAAATTTCTTTTGTGGGCTCGAATTTCTTGACTTCAACGGGGAGGATTTTGCCATTGGCAAAGAGTTCATCGGCAGATGAAAGTTCTAATGAGAAATTATCACCAATGGAGAAATCAAAATCAATGAAATCCAAATCTGATTGAGGGTCGTGGGATTCTACTGGCACAAAATCTGCTTCTCTTAGATCATAAGAGAATGAGATTCTAGGACTTACAACATCTACTGCCATTCTTGCCAAGGTGTTAACAGTGACAAATGGAGAATTTATACAAGAAACTCGGGCACAAGAATCAAGAAAGAGTAATAGTATTTTAGATTTGGAAGTCAAAAAGAGACGGAGAGTAAATAATTGAACTTATGGGAATCTACTTTTTATTCCTTTTATACTAAGCTCTATTTCATTTTGAAATTATTTCATATATAGGTATAGCAAAAGTATGTTAAGAGACACATACCATGATTTACTGAGGAGTGACATTGAGATCTACATTTTATAAGGTTATTGAATGAAAGGCTAAAAGATGGAAGATAGGGGTACAACTTTGAATAGAAGAGAAGATTTCACTTTAAACGTTCGAGCTACTATTCGAGGAAAAAGTAAAAAATAAATAATAAGAAACTTCATAAACATGCTATATTTAATTCAATATTATAATCATTTAGGTAAGGGGTGTGCATGATTTAACTTGGCTCAATGAAACTATTCCAATAAAAATTCGATTTGGTTTGGACTTGGTTGGCTTAGTTCGATTCTTTTCATACTTTTGTAAAAATTGTATTACGTGTAAATTTATATAACTTTGAAATCTTATTAAAAATTGGTTCTATAGTTAAGGGAGAATCAGACTACAACTTTCAAGTTTTCACTTGTAAGACTCAAAACTATTTGAATTTATATAGAACGAAGAAGTGAAGTAGCTAATTCGAGTCTAGTTTAGGTGATTTAGAAGGAAATTACTCCAAATTTTGGGAGGCACCTAAAATTGTCTTACTCATCGTGCTATATGCAATGATGTTATCTACCCTCAATATGGTGATGTTATATATAGTAATATATAATTGTACAAGTGGTTGGACAAGTTGTTCATCTTGTTCATTATTTACAAAATATTAATAAATTGAACTACCTAATTAAGATTAGTCTTACCCAAAAATATTGGGAGTGCCACAAATTTGTTTGCGTCGTGCTATACATAATTATATTCTTTTTACCTACCCCAATTTATTGATATATTTATAGTCATATTGAGTTGTTCAAGCGATAGGATAGCTCACCATAAATATTCTTACGTGTTTTTCTCATTTACAATTATTAATACCTAGAATTACTTAAACTTCATCTCGATATATAAAGCTGCAAAGCTACGCGGTTGACAACCTTTTATATTGGAACGGCATACTTGGACGAGTGATAATTTTTGCTACGGTTAGTCGTTTCGCACGTCATTAGTGAGGGGAGAAACTAGGTCGTGAGCACTTTGAAATGATATTAAGAATACAATATTTCGACTTCGTCCGACATACCGTAATAATCCTGCAAAATTGAAACAAAAATAAGAAAAATCGTTTATATATTTTGGAACGACCTATTTTGACGAGTGGTAACTTTTGCTATGGTTGGTCGTTTCGCACTACGTTAGTGAGGGGAGAAACTAGGTCGTGATCACTTTGAAATGCTATTATGAATGCAATATTTCGAATTCGTCTGACATTCCATAATAATCCCGCAAAATTGAGACAAAAATAAGAGGAAAAAAATTGAAAAACCATAAAAAAATAACAAAAGAAAAAAAAAATTCATGTAAGGCAAAGCGCATCCCTTCTCCTGCGCTCCAAGCGTAGGAGAATGGGACTGTCTTGCTAGAATGTGTGCATGACAAGGATGAGAGGCAATGAAATGTAGTGTACTATCAAGAATGACATCTTATGTGCTTTTTAGTGTTTGCTAATTTTCGAAGAAACACAAAATGATGATGCCTATCTTTATTGGCCTCTTAGAGTACTTGAAATTAGCCCAAGAGAAATTAACCTTTTCCTTTACATTTCACTGCCTTTGTCTGGTAAAAGAGATGCCTCAATTCATGAATGTGACCTATTGATGTTGAAACTAACCCAAGAATGTAGCAACCTGAAAGGGATGTTGAGTGTGACATTTCTCTAGTGGGCAACTTTTGCTGTAGCAATACAAGACTAGAATCTAATGATCAAGGATAAAATTCTTTACTATGATAAAATTAGAAAATTCTCGAGATTTATATTGGGAAAGCTATTTATGCATGATAATGCTTTATTCTATTATCATCATTCTCTTCTCCGATTGATCCACTTCATCATCGAAATGCGATAGATACGTCCTTAATGATGGTGAAAAACCATTGAACAAATTTAAAAGACTTAAATGTACTTTAAGCATAATAAACTCATCAACACTAACCTATCACTTTATTGTTGAACATCAATTCACATAAATAAGTTTGTATCATGGTTCAAATTTTTAGATAAAGTAGTTTAACATGGTATTAGAACAAGCTAAAAATTCTTAATTCAAGTCACTTCATCATTTATTCACAAAAATAGTTAAAAAGACAGCATATTTGAGACATTTTTAACAAAAAAAGATTATATCATCTCTGTCCACATAAACTATTAGACGAAATGGTTCAACCTTCAACATAAAGATTAACTTTTTTACTCGCTTACAATCAAATATTTCAAAATAAGTTAGAATTTTGATACTTATTTTTGGTGCTTATTTTTAAGCATTAGTCGTTCTAAACATTCTCTATAGACAATCCCATGTTGGACTAGTAGGAGAGAGTACTTGGTACAATGTCTATATCTATATCCTTGTAGGCCTTTTTCATAATTCGAGAACAAATCATGTTACCTCACCACTAAAATCAAGTGCAATGGAGGAGACATATTTGGAACCTATTAGAAAAATGGGATATTTTCATGAATGTCCATAATTAAGGGTGTGAGTTGAAAAGTGTCCAATTTTCAAATTTAATACTAAACTGTCTATTATGCCCTTAATGAAAAAAAGGACATTTGAATCTCTACGTATTCTCGACATTTCAAATGTCATTCTCGACATTTGAATCATGTTTTATATTTCAAAAGTACACACGTCAAATCATACTATTAAATGTTCTCGACATTTCAAAACGTCATTCTCGATATATTAAATGTCTAGAAGGATATTTCATTCCAAACATAATATTTCTCTACACTTGAAATGTTGTTCTCAACATTTCTGTGTCAATGCAAAAAATAGCATTAATTGTGATTTGACATCTTGTCATTTACAATAAATGAAGCATGTTATGTGTCAAGATTTCATCGGCCAATATTTTTTTTTTCAAAAATGTCCATTTTATTGTCCTTGAATGGAATCATAAATTGTTGACCATGGGTATTTTGGTCTAAAATATACCAAAATGGCCATTTTTGCAAGGATTTTTGAAAATTGCCATTTTTGCAAATGACTAGAAGAAAGTGGACATTTCTTACAATTTCCACTAGAAAAATTTATTACAACTGACATTGAGTTGACTGGGCGGTGTGGGCGTGGGGTGCGTACTAGTTTCATTTTTATCCAACTCATTATTTGCTTCAACTTTATTTTGAATATATTCCCAACTTTCTTCCTCTCTATTTCACATATTTCACATTTAGAGTCTGTTTGATTGCAAGGGTAAAAAATTAGTGGAAATAAAATGTTTTACAGGAAAAAAAATTTCTTAGAAATTGTTTTATTGAAAATTATAATTAAGTGTGTTTAATTGATATAATTTTCCACCCGAAATTTTTTTAAATTTTGTGTTCGTTTGACTTTGTTATACATGAAAATTGTCCATTAAAATGATAATTTTTTTTCCATAATTGGTTATAAAATTTGTTTTCATTGCCAAAAAGTTAAAAAAAAAAAACGAAAATTTTTTTTCCTCAAAAAAACATTTTTTTCATCAAAATTTAGTGTTCGTTTGGCTTTGTTTAATATGAAAATTATTCATTAAAGTGAAATCTTTTTTACAACTAGTTATGAAATTTGTTTTCATTGCCCAAAAAAAAAAAAAAAAAAAAAAATGGCATCAGCTTTTCACCAAATTTGAGGAAAATAAGGGTGGAGTGAAAATGTTTTCCCTAGAAAATTTAGCAATCAAACAAGTCAAAATCAAGAAAATGGAAAATATTTTCCTAGTTCTAGGGAAAATTTGTCTAATCAAGCGTGCCTTACTTCACATTTAATTATTCTCTCTTATCTTTGTAATGTTGGCAGAAAGAATCAATTCGACCGCGTTTAAGACAAGAAAATTGATAGAATTTTAATTTCTTTCATGGAGAAATGATGGATTTATATGCGAAAGCACAAGTCAGATTAATTTATATAATACAGTTCTATTCGATTAATATAGGTTTAGAATTAAGAATATGCAAGATTATACACATTGGGGCGAATGTATTATTTACCAATAAAACAATTACATTTTTCTAGAAATGGAAAAATTAATAGGCGGATCTGATATCTTGTCCACAATGGATAAAAAAAAAACTTCTCACAATTGACGTGGTAAGATAACATTACTTATGATTATCTGCAACAACAATACATTTAGAGAATTATACCTACGGTTCTTCTTGTTACATCAGAAGTGAGAAATTTTTATCATATCCACCTAATCAATTTTAGATTAATAGGTTACATAAACAAGTTATTCTTGATTAAGACATTTTCTTAATCGAATCAAATTGACCGAACGGATCCAAGTCGAAGTAACCTCGTTTTTGGCAAATTTGCTAACGGGTAGTGAAGCAAGGGAAAATTCTACACTTTTTATTCGAATAAAAAGTTGGTCTTCAACTTAAAAATAAATATAAATAAATAAAGCAACAAACTTATTCTCAACTGTCATTATTATTATACAATTAATCTCTATTAATAAAGATAATCTAAATCTTCGTTAAATCATCACGCGTCCCTCTGTAAAAAAATGTGTTTTGCTTTAAGTTTGTAGTCACCAACTCAAAATGAAGTTGAGAAACAAAACTAACTTTTATAAATCTCTCTAAGTGCAAGTAACATTACAATTTGAAAAATATTTAATTTATTCATGTCATTTGATCTTGATTGTGTAATAATAATCAGTGTTTTAAAAAGCGCGCTTAGACGGCACCTAGGCGCAAAGTGTGATGAAAACGTTTCGTCTTGAATCTAAATGGAAATTAAGCGGTCAACGTTGTCGTTGATCGCCTAATACTCGTCTAGGCGTGTCTAGGCGAGCCTCAGACCCAGATTTTAAGGACGTTTAATTTTTTTTTTTTTAAATAAAATTCACAGTCCAGGCTCAGTAGCACACTATCCCTTCAAACTTCAAAAACTCCAGACTCCATAGAACTGAGAAGATGGAAGAATGGAAAAAAGATAATACTTTAAAATGAATTGGAGTCCGATAAAGATTTAGATAAGATAATATTTAAACTACAAGTTATCTACGTTATGTGATTATGATTTTGAAATTTATTTTTATGTAGGAATTGTTAAGTAAATATAGTATTTTATAATTTTATATGTTTTGGTATGTATTATTGAATTATTGAATTTTTTTACAATGATTAAAAATTAAAATTAAAGAAAACATTTTTTTACGCCTAAACTTCGCCTAAGCTCGTCTAGACTTGTAAAACTTGAAACTTGACTTCCACACCTAGCCACACTTTACGCTTTTTAGAACACTGATAATAATAGAAAAGTTGATGATCAAATTGTCCCCTTTCAAATGCTGTGAATAAACTTACTACTCGATATATAAATTGGAGATCAATAGTGAAATTTTTGGATAAGGTATACAAGTAGTTAAATTGCTTGCACTCTTAGATAACTTTTGATTAATTTCAATGTAACTCAAAAGTAGTTTTAATTCACATTTGATTCCGAATAACATAAATGCATAAATATTTTTTTTAGTTTAAATAGCCAAAAATGTCGTCACTTTTTCAATTATTTCCCTTTTCTTTTTATTGTCTACATATTCAAGAACTAAGATCATTCTAATGCTCTCTTTCGCTATGCATAAATTAAACCAACAATTAACGTAAAAAAACTCAAAAAGAATTGGGAAAAATAAAAAATAAGGTCGTGGAGAATGTAGAAATTTCGTCCCCAAAAATTATTGTGTGGCCCCAACAACAGTTTTTTAATGTTCACGACAAATAATCAATTAAGTATGATTAATTTAGGATCGTTGAAAAACGAAAAAAAATATAGTTTCATTTGGCTTCAATGCCTCTGGACTTAGTAATTGACCGAGTCATTCTACTTTGACATTTAAAAAACATCTTTATGAAGTTGGATGATTATATATGGTTCCTTAAGTCAAAAATGTCTTCCACGCATGCTTGGTTTTTACTTGAAAACAAAGCTTCTTGCTCGCTTCTACCATATTATCGTGCAAGCCATAGCGTGTGCTTCACTCAATCCTTTGCTTTTTTTAAGGCAATATCATTTCCTTGGTGTGCAAGCAATTTTGGATTCCTTGAGATTGATCTAAAAAATTATTAAGATTTTCGATCACGTTGTTACTAACTTGTACATTTCTTGCATGAACGAACCATTAACGCCAAGAGCACTTGCAAATGAAAGCAAAAAAATTGATGACCGTGCCCCGGGGCTCATTCGAGATGGCAAAGACAGTGCAAGGCCGGGCTTGCAACCCCAGGGTGGGGAGTTCGAATCACGGAAGGAGCAGCCAAGTGTTGTAATACCCAAACCATGTGGTGAAACAGCTTGGTGTTGTAATAACCGGTTGTAGGAGGGCTCCCTTGGGGTCAGGAGTATAAAGCTTGCATGGACACTGGCTTGATTGGGCATAACCCGCGATTTACCTCCGCCCAGGGTTGAGGCACCGGTGATGGACGGTCCAGGAAATAGTTTAGTGTTAGCTGGAATACCTGGGTATAAAAAAAAAAAAAAAAAAATCGATGACCATTAGCACCATCAGGGGTCAAATCAACTGTTGGTGTCCAAGTACAAGTTGTATATGAAGGAATTAGGTGTGAGAGAGACAAATAAGTGGAGATTTGATCGGTGTTTCGATTTTGATAATTATGAGTGTATTTCTTTGGAAGAAATAGAAAGTCTATGGATTCAAGATGCCAATTAACAGTAAAAATACTGCAGCAATAAAAATGGAAGATCCGATTTTGAAACTGAGGAATGATTTTTTAGAATAATGGAAAGTTGACGGTTTTGGTCCTTAGACCTTAGTTGAGGAATTTTCAGGGTTTTCTCCTTATTTTGTGGAGTTAAACAGTACAGAGATAAAAATTGCAAAAATGTTATAAACCTTGTTGAGCTCTATTTTAACGATGTTTTGGGAAAAATATATTTTGAAATAATAATTATTTAGAGAATGTGTCGTAAAAAAGAATGAAAATTTTTGGATTTACACATTATATTATTTGGGCAACTTACAAAATACTCCTAAAATTAGGAATATTTTGTAAAGTAGTATGAAAAGTATTTTGAAAGTAAAAAATACAGTTTAAAATTTCGTGTTACTATTTTTTATAAAAAAAAAGTGACACAATGTCACTTATTTTATTAAAAAAGTGATTCAATGTCACTTTTTATTAAAAATGAATGTCACTTTTATTAAAAAAAATGATGTTTTGTCATTCAAAAAAAGTGATAGAAATTTAAAGAGAGTGAGAAACATTAAAAAAGTGATGGAAATAAAAAAAGAATTGTTACAAACACGCAAAAAAAGTGACAAAAATTCAAAAAAGTAACAAATACTAAAAAAAAAAAAGTGACAAAATACCGATAAAAACATTAGAATCGGTTCAATAAAGTCATAGGAAAAAAAGTGACACAACCATCATCCCTCCTATTTCTCAATTCATCGTCAAGCATCTTTGAGTCATTTTACTGACAAAATACAAATCGAAATGTTAAACATCTTTAAATCAATTCACTATCAATGTCATTTACCAACTCAACCAACCCATTAATCATATAAAAAGTTTTTTACAATAAAAGATATTGTATAAAGTTAAGTGTCATTTTTTTATTACAATGTCACTTATTAACACATTGTGTTTGTCACTCAAAAAAGTGACGAAAATTTCAAAAAAAAAAAAAGACTAAAAAAAGTAAAGCACTATTCAAAAAAATGAAGAACATCAATCAAAACCTTATAATAGATTCGGGGTTTGATTTTCTTCTACAAATTGCTATTTGTGATTATGTCTCATTTGAATTAATTAAAGATAGTATAAGGGTAATTGGCGCAAAACGTTCCTACCTTTGACGGGGTTTGTGGAAAACATCTCTACGTTTGACTTTTTGGTGCAGAATGTCACTACTTTTGTATTTTTTGCACAAAACGTCATTTTCATCAATTCTTAACATAAAATGACCATTATGTCCTTCTATATAAATATAGGTGTTGGGGAAGAGCTAGGGTTTTCAATTTTTGGGTGGAGACGGAGGCTTGGGTGCAATTATGATAAAGTGAGTCATTTTCCTACAATTATCTTGGACTGATTTGCATTTTAAAAAAAAAAGTTTAGGAGTATATTGCAATTTATTCTTTATTTTTCTTTTCTTTTCTTTTTTTATTTATATAGGAGGGTATAATGGTTATTTTATATTAAAAATTGGTGAAAATGACGTTTTGCACAAGAAAATACAAAGGTAGGGATGTTCTACACCAAAAAAATCAAACGTAGGGACGTTTTCCACAAACCCCGTCATAGGTAGGGACGTTTTGCGCTAATTATCCATAGTATAACTTCATTTAATGAACACAATACCCTAAGTTGAAAGTGACAAAAATTGAAATAATAATAATAATAATAATAAAAAAGTGACAAACAATAATATGAATCTCAAAATAGATATAAGGAATGGTTGATTTTCTTCTATATGTTGTCACTTTGTGATTATACTTCACTTATATTAACTAAACGTAGAATATAATTTCATTTTAAGAACACAATAAACTATAAATTGGAAATGCCAATGAACTTACAATTTTTTTTTTTTAAATCTAGACTTCCTGGTTAGATTATTTGTCGAAAGAGCACAAAAGACAAGTCTTGTGTTCGAAACGCATCCATGACAACCTTATTAGCCAACAAAGGGAGCATCGACATGTTGGTCAATACAATAGAGTCCTTGAAGCTATGTGAAACTTTGTCTCTTCAACATCTCCAACCATAAAATTAAGATATTTTGACACCGATTAACCATCATCAAGTAGCTATTCATTTTATTTTATTTTAAATCAAGAGTATAATAATGTCTTCGCCTCCAAAACTTCAATTGTTTTTGTATTTAATCTATTGTCAAGCCACAATCAAGCTAGTATAATCAAATCCAAATACCAATAATAGTTTAACTCCATACATATTCAGATCACTAAAATAGTTACATAAAAAACAAAGAAATGCCTAAAATTTACCGAAATAAACTTATTTACCCCAAGCAATTCAATGTTCAATATTCGATACAATAAACAATGAAACATAAAAAACCAAGCAAATATTAATTACACACTTTCCTAAAAAAATAACTCCATGCCATATCAAATATGTTAGAATTTGGGTGTGACCTGAATTTCTTATTGAAATAATTGAAGAAATCTAATTGAAGTGCACGTAAAAAAAAAAATCAATTTGGAATGTTATTGGAGTTCTATGTCAGGTTGAAATTCTATTTTGGAAGCCCATTGGAAGTTGGAAATTGGTATTAGACTTGAAGAAAAGTTCGGGATAAAGGAAAAAACTTCAAACAGAAAAAAAAAAAAAAAAAACTGGCAGAACTCCAGGTGCTGTGGCGCCGGCGCCACTGGTTGAGATTCTGCCCCGGGCACCGGCGCCACCTATGTCTGTTTTGTAATTTTCGCGTTATTCTCTTATTTTTCGTTTTGAACTTGAATTTTTGGCATCTTAATTCATCAACAACTCTAATAAGAAAGTTTGGACATCCCTTAAATGTTCCCTATAAATATTAGACTCATTTATACGAATTTATAGTGTGAGAAAAGTGATTACTAGCTTTTATGATTATTGTAATATTTATCTATCTTTCATTATTTGTGGTGAAATAAAATCTCCTAATTCCTCTGTCATAATTTCTTATATTTTTATATTCTTTTGTTTGTGATTAAATATTTCATATTTTACCATATAACTTCAATATTTCAATCTGTTGGTTGGTATCGGAGATTTTGGGCATAATTAACATAACAAGTTGTATTTGAGCAATCCTATCGGCCCTTAACAAGTGGTATCAGAGCCTGGGTTCAATAGTTCGGCAAAGCGGAATGTTTGATTTGTTCGATTTTTTTTTCGTGATGGCTTTCATAAAGTATGACATTTCGCTTTTGAATCAGAATACTAGATTTTCGCTATAGCAAGTTAAGATGCGTGCAGTACTCGCACAACAGGATTTGGATGATGTGTTGCTGAAAATTGACAAGATACTCGCAACTTTGACCGTAAAGGAAAAATTATGAAATGATAAGAAAGCAGTTTCTCACATTCATCTTCATCTATCAAATACCATTCTTCACGACGCTTTGAAGGAGGGTTCATCAGCTACTTTATGGTTGAAGTTGGAGTAATTGTGTATGATTAAAAGTCTGACAAGCAAATTGCATCTCAAGCAGTATTTATACTCTCACCGAATAGCAGAATGATGATCATTGGAAGATCAACTGGCTGTATTTAAAGAGATCGTCACTGATTTGGAAACTTTGGAAGTAAAGAATTATGAAGAAGATTTGACATTGATCATATTGTGTTCGTTGCCCACTTTGTTTTCTTCATTTAGAGACACAATCTTATATGGTAGAAATACTCTCACCATAGAGGAGGTGTATGATGCCCTGTTTTCAAAAGAGAAGATGAAGCATCTGGTTTCTGAGACCAGAGATGGAGAAGGTTGCTCATGGTGGTTTTGGAAGGGACAAGTCGAAGTTTAAGTTCAGTAATTAGATTTGTAACTTTCACAAGAAGAGTGGGCACATTAAGAAGGATTGTTACAAATTCTAGAATAAAGAAAGGTTGGCTACAAGTAGATATGAAAAGCAATCAGAGACTTCAGGTGAAGCAGACCTCGTAGAGAACATTGTAAGTGTAGCGATCGAGAATTTTTAATAAAATATAAAATTATTTTTCTCGAAAAACGTGTTGCTAAACTTTAAACCCTAATATTAAAGTGAAAACGCGTTCGTCTAGCCGTTATAATCGAACCTAAATTATTTCAAATCGAATTCGTTTCCAAATGAGTTTAAAGTATTAATTTCTTGCTATTTTATTTTAAATCCGAATTTAGTAAATTAAGTAAAATATATGTTCTATAATTATTTTAAATTCAATTATTTGAAATCCATTTACATTGGCCCAATGCAATTAAGTCCAAATCAAAATTTTAATTCTTTTTATCCAAATCCATTGAGGTCCATTACTCTTAAGTCCAAATAGAAAGTAATTATCGGCCCAACATCCTGGCCCAATTAGTTTTCTAGGGATTTGTGCCCTAGAAAATTCTATTCATAGACACTCCACCTTCTTCCTCTCCTCACCAATCTAGCAATCATTTTTGGTAAGTTTTCTCCCTTTTCCTCAATTCTTGGAGATTAATGTGGATGCTAGAACATCAATTTCTAGCATCAACACCATCTCCCCCTTACACTCTCAACTCCATTTCACTTTGGGTCACCATTGATACTAGAACGACCATTTCTAGCAGCAACAGTGAGCTCCCCAAGCTACAAACTCACACACCACAGCCACTGCACAATGCAGCCCATCCACCAGCTCAAGCCACTGCACTACAATCAAACCTCCACCACCAAAACCGAGACCAAAACCATTGCAACCCAAGCTCACTGCAAGGCTCACTCAATTTCCATTACCAACCCACCAACATTGCACTCAAAGAACTCAAACACTACCAAACTGCACCTCAACACCCAAATCGACCACCACCTCAACAGTCACTCCAACACCTCACCACCTCAAAATCGAGAACACCCAACACCATCCCATCACCACTAGTAACCGAAACCACCAGCCACCACGCCACCACCTTCTACCCACCAACCAAGAACCATTGCTCAATCAACCCGATTCGAGACCACCTCCATCTCCAAAGCCCCACAACGCAGCCACCAAGTCACAAAATAACCCCCAACTCACGGTCGAAACTAACTCAAAATCGAAAGAACACCTCCAACCACCTCGAGCCACCATCACCAAGCCAACGAGCTACAATCCACAACCGGCAGCTAACTACCCAAACTCACCCAACTAGCCTCAATCGAATCAAATTCCCAAAAACTCCCAGTCAATCGACAGTTCCAACCCCCCTCCCCACTTACCGTCGATGGCAATGGAAAACGGAGGAGTCCCCTCCCCGTCGCCTCCCTCTCGAGCTCATTCTCTTTGAAAATGAGAGACAGAAAAGAGGGATGGATATTTTAATTTTTTTAATTTTGAAAATTTTACTTTTAAGTCCTAGCAAAAATGGAAAATAAGTTTTAAATTATCGACGATGAATCTACTAAGTATTTCTTCGAAATACTCATTCTGTTATTTTAACAATAATTGCAGATTTCGGAGATGGTCGGATGTGATGGGCAGTGGTGGCATAAATTGAAAGTTATAGTTATTTGCTTACGAAATTTCAGCATTTGAAATATTGTTAACGTACTTTGTTATTTCTTTTATTTCAAAAACATGAGATTTAAATTTTAAAACGATTATTCTAAATTATCTAAATGAGTTTTGTTTTCGACGATATTTACTGTTACAAATGGGATGTGATTTTAAAATTTTGGTTATTTTCGCAAATTTTTGATTATTAAATTAGGGCAAAAGACGATGATGTGGCAATCCGGATTAACGAAACTCGGGGCGCTACAACTTGATATCAGAGCCGATCTGCGTTTTTATGGATTGGCAAATTTTTAAAAAGAGAAAATTTTCAAAGATATTTTTCTTATTATTATTTAATTATTATTACTGAGAGTTGTCACTGCCATAATTCGATCCACCGACTTCGAAGGTAAAAGAAGTTTATGAAGTTTAACGTTATTTTATTCGGATACCTGTTTTACAATTTACGAGATTTAAAAGAAGAGAAAGAAATGTATCCGAATTAGAAAGAAAGAAAGAAAGAAAGACGAGTTTGTGCATAATTTACAAGAGTTTTTAAATTTTTACGTCATCGTAATTTTAACTAAAAGATGAATGACCCTGCATAATTGGACTTTGCATAATTGGTTTAGGACATGTCACCCATCCGTAGAAATGCACCTAGTGACGCAGAACAAGCCGTTAGAAACTACGATCGTTTCAGGCCTAGACTCGATTGGACTATAGCCCAACACGTAGAGCAGCTAAACATTGTACGTGATCAGGCCATACAGCATGGCTATGTGACCAATAATCACCGGTCGATCCATCACTTACTATCGACTTTTCGAGGCAACCATGCTGAAGTAGCTCGTAGCTTTATACATGGATGCTCTTATGTCACCTAATGTAGATATGGAGTATGACACCTTTTGCGTGAGATTCGTAGCATATTGGCCCATATACTTTGAGCACCGCTTTGGGGTTACACCTGAAAGGGAGCCAGAACATGAGCATATGCTCGAGCTCGAACCGGTGCGAGTAATTGAAGAATTCTAATTGAAGCGCACGTCTAAAAGAATTCAGTTTGGGATACTATTAGAGTCCTATGTCAAGTTGAAGTTCTATTTTGGAAGTCCATTGAGAGTTGAAAATTGGTATTGAACTTGAAAAAGAGTTTGAGATGAAAAATAAAAAATTGGCGGTGCTGTGGCACCACAATGCAGGCCCCGACGCCGTTTATTTCGGAATTTTTGCATTATTATCTCATTTTGCGTTTTAGACTCGATTTTTTTGGTATCTTACTTCATCAATTACTCTATTGGGAAGGTTACGTCCACTACACGTTCCCTATGATCTTTTATACAATTTTATAGTGTGAGAAAAGTGATTATTAGCTTTTAAGATCTTTGTAATTTTTCTACATCTTTATTATTTGTGGTGAAATAGAATCTCTTAATTCATCCACCGTATTTTCTTGTCTTCTTTTATTCTTTTGCTTGTGACCAAATACTTCATATTTTGTTATATAATTTCAACATCTCAATTTGGTGGATGGTATCAGAGATTTTGGGCATAATTAACATAACAAAATACATTAAGAATATGCGGTTGAGATTGGAGAGGAGATGGCAAAGATGAAGGAGATGATGATTTGAGTTCGGTGAAGTTTCTTGGAAAGGAAATTTTTGCTATTGAGGAGTAGGGAGGGTTTCTACGTTGCGAAATGGGGGAAGGTTTTACGTCAACATTATGAAAACATTGGAGAAAAAGAGTTTAGAAGAAAACCATAGATTTCATGGGCTATATATACCAATACATCTTCCTTGAGAAGCATACCAACAAGCAAAAGAAAGAGAGAGTTCATAAAGATTTTAAACATTTTAAAAAAGAGCAAAAATGATTTCTAGCTGCAGCAGTGCAACACGATCGGGCAAGTGCGAAAACGTTTTCCCCAAAGGAAAGGAGTATGTTTCGACAATAACGAAAAAGTAAATGGTTGAGGCTAGGAAGAAAGTTGTAGAATCAAGAGTAGGTGTTGTCAAGAAGCACAACGAGAAAGATGAGGGTTACTTACTTAGGTTTAGAATTCCAGTCAGTAGTTTATGACGTATTAATTACTTATTTAAAAGACTTAATTAGTTTAAAAAGGTATTAATCAAATTAGTCATTTTTTAGATGCCTGCCCTAATTTTTTCATATTATTTTATTAAAAATGTGTGATTAAAAAAAAGAAAGAAAAAAAATGTGTTAAAATTAAATTGGAGCCCAAAAAGAGGCATATAAATCTAAGGGAAAATTTTATTAGTAAGACATTAAGTATGACAAATTTCAAATCTAAGAAATAAGGTTTACTTTTTCAAAAATTAGATATTAATTTAAATTTCATTTATTAAATAATTAATTAAAATATATTTTATTAATTAAATATATTAGCGTCACGATATTATATAATTTATGGTCACATTTATGTATTAGTCACAATTACAAACATCACAATCACAAATAACAAATTTTATGGGTCACAATTTATTTCTTGATCACAAATTAAATAATATGATCTACAACTTATTTCATGATTACAAAATATCAAATTAATTAAACATAAATTATTAGTCAGATATTATCAAATCAATTGATCACTAATTATTTCTCGAATATAAATACAAAAAGTTATAGGTCACAAATTATTTTATGGTAGCAAATCACACATTTTATAGGTCACAAATTAATCATCACTAATTATCAAATTAATTGGTCATAATTTACCAAAATTTAAGTAACTACTACAAATTTAATCACAATTACACAATCTTTAAGATCACATATTATTCACTAGTTATAAATTAACAATTTATTGGTCACAACATCCAAATAATTGGTCACAAACACTCTTCTCACCCCACCCAGCACCCCACCACCACTACATTGATATCGCCACGCCACCGGCAACAACCCAAAGCCATGCACATCACAACACTTCACCACGACAACATGCAACCAACAGAAGCACCACCGCCTGCACCATCGTCACTACCACCACTTGCTTCACCACCAATATCACCACCCATAAACAATCACCAACACCACCACTAAAAAACCACCCATCCACAAATCAAAAAACAACCAACACCACTACCAACCCGAGATTACTACACATCATATAACTACCACCCATAGCAGAATATCTGCACTACCACCACCACCATCGCTTGCACTATCACTATTTACAAAAAGCCAACAAAAACCACTAAAAACTTCGATTGGCCAGATCGACTCGAAACCACCCAAAAAACCATTGCATGTTATCCTGCCTTTCGCCGACCAGATTGGCTATGCCTATAGCATGAAGAAGGGACTTGAAAACAGCAAGTCTTAGTACACGCCTGTGCTGAACAAATCGCCTAGAGCCTACATGACGACGTGAAGGGTGCTTCGCAGCGACACCCTTGCGAAGCACCTCAAAATGCTGCTCGTGCCTTGTGAAAGGTGTTCATAGCATCGAACGTCGTTCTCTCTTGTAAAGCAAAGCTGTGCTCGGCTTCATCGAGGAAAAAGAGAGGATATGATAGAAAAAGAAGGGAGATAAAGATATTGGAAATGATTTAGAGTTTGGGGGTGGTTTGTAGATTTATTTTATTTTATAATATTATTAATATTAAAGAATAGAAATATTAAATAATTAATTAAAATCTGAATTTTGAATAAAAACTTGTAATCTTATTTTTGAACTCTGAAATTGAAATGTCTTAGTAGATGTAATTTTCACTAATTCTAGTCCAATAGTGTTTTTTTCGGGTGGATAGTAGGGATTGGTAGTGGCGTAATTTTTGGGAAAATTACAATAATTCTGGTGTTTGAAGATTGAAATTAAAAAATCAGGTCTAAACTTATTTATTCAAAAATCAGGTATTATATTAAAAACCCAAATTCATAACCTAATTTATCTATCTACTATATTCCTCTCTCTCTGCGCCTTCGTCTTCTTCCCATTTCTGGCGACGCCTCCCTTCTTTTTCCTCCCTCCCCCCTCTTTCCCTTGCCTCTCTGCCGTCCGACGCTGTTGTCGGCAGCATTGCTACGACGCTGGTACAATTCGTAGCAACATCGCGACGTTGTCGTCGTTCGTAGCGTCGCGATGCTGCTGCCGTTCGATACGTCAGCGTTTGGTGTTTTGGTAGTGGTCTTGATAGTCATCCAGCGGCGTTGGTGGTGTTTTGTGTGGTTGGATGCGACGATGGTGGTGGTGTTTTGTGTAGTTGGATGCGGCGACGACGGTTGTTGCAATGGTGGTGTTGGTGCTGGTTGTCGTGTGGTGGTGATGATGTTTGTGTGGTGGAGATATTATGGTGGTGGTGGATTTGGCAGTCGAGGTGGTTTTGTAGTGTTTGCGATGGTGGTGATGGTGGTGACTTAAAAATCTGTGACCGGCAAATAAATTGTGACTAATAAATAAATTGTGACATATAATTATGTATCTGTGACTATTAATTGTATAACTGTGACTTTATTATATTTGCCTAATAAGTATTTTTAATTAATAATATATATACCTAAATTTTAAATTTTCAAACTATAAACTTGATTTGTGAATTGATGTAAACTATATACCTGATTTATGATTTTTTTTCCTCTAATTTTTTGCCTTTAAGAAAATTCGGCCCAATAGGCCCACTTGCTATCTCATTGGTCCGTTTCTTGACTTTATAGTTTATTCTTCCGCGTAAATATCGCCCACTTAAAATAAAAAAATTAAGAAAATAAATATTCCAGCGCTACGAACTTTCCAAATATGAGCCGTCATTGACGAGCCAAAAAAACCTGTCATACCAATAAATCTTTTCAAGAATCTCTCAGCATTTCACTCGCTAGGGTTTTAGATTTTAATACACAATTTCCCGCAGCCTAAGTTACGATTATCACTGATTACTAATTCTTAATATATTAGCGCACAAGAAATTGCTTAAAGTTTTGGGAAAAAATGGTGGGAAAAAACGAGAATGACAGTGGCAGTGAGATGCCCTTAGATTTGTTTTTGAAAATTGGATTAGATGAAAAGACTGCAAAAAACACCTTAGCTAACAACAAGGTCACTGCTAATCTCACCGCCGTCATTCATGAGGTATTATATGTTCTTTTTTTGTGTGCGTTATTATTATTGCACATTGGGTTTTGTTAATTTAATTCGAGAGTGGGTGATTTTCTACTGGCTTGCTGGAGAAAACTGAACTAAATGAATATTTTTAATCGGGCAAATTGATTTCATATAATTGGATTGAAAGGGTGGTGTTTATTGGGTATAAATTCATGTATGTATATGTGATACATCTGCATATGTAATTAATGTTTATGCATGTTGATTTCTTTTGTCTAGTCTGAGAGTTGCAGCTTTCAACTAGGCATCTGGTAAAATAGAAAAAAAAAATGAATTGAAAACTATATGTATAATTTTGTTTAATTTGGTCCAGAACGTGTAGAAATTTTGGCATAAACTATGCAAATATATGTACTATTACTATAGGCCTATGTATCAATTGTTTTTGCGCTTTTTGTTATTTGACTTAGAAATTGTACAATTTTGTGAAGGGTTGCTAGGAAAGTTTACTGCTTCACTCAGGGGGCTTAAAAGGCGTGACCTTTCTGAAAATGAAATTCCAGGAAGGACATATATTTTTTAATTTTTGTGCAAATAACTCATCTACGAGCACATGTATATTAATTATAGTGCACTTGTGTACTAACTGATTGGCTCAACATAAATTTGAGAGCTTTTGGTTTCTGAATGAGACATGAGATAGAATTTAACTTCACGATAACGAAAGGAGCTTTGGGAAAAGGATATGCAGAAGCGTGCATGCATGATATCAGTAGGGGATTATCTGACTCAGAAATTTAATATGCCTGTATGTTATTAGGTGGAGATTATTTCATGAAAATAGAAAAGAGAAAAAGAATGAAATACTGAGAAAAATTGAATCTGCTGGTTTTCATTTTCTTTGTATTTTTTTTTATTTGGACAAAACATTATTTCAGTTTGATGTAATTTATCAAATAATGTCGTCTCTTGGCTCTTTAATTCATATTAAAGATGCTTGTGTATCTGTTATATTGGAATTAGGTAATTACATAAGTTATTTTAATAATGCATTTCAGGCAGCTGTAACTGATGGTTGTGATCGGGCAGTTGGAAATCTTCTTTACATGGTAAGCTTGTATTTATTGTCAAACTTGGATTCTTCAGGTGTCGCAGTTCCTTGATATTAACTTTTTTAGTTTCCTGTTTCCCTTCGATGCTGTCCTATAAGAGGAGCTCGAGGCTCTGTTTATCATCATATCTTGATGCTTAGAATAGTTATAGCACATCATCAAGAAGCAATTACCCTTAAAGTGGACCCTATTAATCATGTTGCATCATTGAGTTTTTTTAATGAACCTAAGGAATACCCTTTCACATCTTTGGGAAGAACTTAGTCTTCATTTTAACTTGGGCCTTTGTTTTTGTGTTATAAGATCTGTCAAATGAAAAACATAATTCATTTTCTTGGCAGGTCGCAACGAAATTCCCCTCAAATGCACTTGTACATCGACCTGCCTTGCTTAAATATGTTATTTCGTTAAAGGTATGAGGCTCAGTTTCTCTGCATTGCATGCTGATTATCACCTTCTCCTGTGTGTTTTTACTAAGTAGCTAGACATTCCCAGCCACCTGCCAGTTGAAAATTTTCTTAGTGACATCATGTGAGCATTTTACATTTACAGATTAAAACTCCTGCTCAGTTGGAAGCCGCCTTCTCATTTCTTGATGCCACTGCTTCTGACAACTTGAAAGTCAATGATTTTGAAGCTGCCTGTGGTGTTGGTATGAGATATGATTCTTGCTTATGTTTGTTACTAACCCTTGGGTTTTTATACTTGAGAATTTGGATGCAGCTCTTATTGATAGACTTTTAATCATTAATCATTTTCTATTATTTAGTGATCTTCTACGTTGATAATACTGAAGTAGCGAGTAATGCAACTGCAATATTTTTTACTTATTCATCTACAACATGAATGTTTTGAGATTGATTTATTTCTCTCTTTTAACTGTATGTTTTCTGATTTTTTTTTTTTCTAAATAAATTTTGGCATTTCAAATTTTTTCTTAACAATAAAATTCTGAAAATTGATCTTTTGTGTATATATAGGTGTTGAAGTTTCTAAAGAAGATATTGAAAGTGCTGTTAATGAGATTTTTGAGGAGAACGAAGCTGTTATTTTGGAGCAGCGTTATCGAACAAATGGTTGGTATTACCTTTTCATAGTCTCCACGAAAGAGGGAATCAAATTTTTTTTTTTTTAATAATGTTTTATTGGAAATATAAATAAAGCAGGATTTTTATTTAACTAAGCTGAATAATTGATTGGAAATATGAATCAAAACTATTAAATTTATGTAAAGATAGAATGCTGGGGTTTCTATGATCTATTTCTTAAAAAATTGGAGTTGATATTAATTTGAAATGATACAACATAATGTTGCTTTAAGTACAAATTCTTTTTAAGGATAAACCCTCTTACAGAGAAAGGGGGAAAAGTGACAATCTTGATCTCTAATCAACATAAAGTTTATGAAGAGGGGAGGCACTTTATTTAGAACTAGTGTTTGGATTTAGGAATACATGTCATTTCCTATTGATTATAAGTCTGCCAAATAGAACCAAATTTATCTTTTGTTTTACTTTCTCATTTTGTGATTTACTTGATTTCTTACTAGTTCTTTCTAATTCTCTTTTCCTCCAGCCTTGTTCTTTTACTGATAAATGGTTTTTGTAATGCCTTAGCTGCAACCCTGTAATATTTCATTAGCAAAGTACAATTTAATGATGTAATTCTGCCACGTAGCTGTATTAAAGATCTTGATTTACTCTTCAACCCACCACACAGAAATGTAAAACTAACTAAAGATAGAACAGATAAGGATATTTTTATACCGGGGATACTACTTCACGTACCAATGCTCCCATAAAGCAGTCCCAATACTGTAGCTAAATCGTGGAGTTATAAGGTTCCGTATGCGGAATGGTAGTTGGAGGTTTTGAAAATGATGATCTACTCAGCAAATTTCTTAATTGAACTTTGCCTGTGATTTTTTTACGTCTTTTTTTTTTTCCCTTCTAATGATGACCAGTCCTTCTGATCTTATTGTGCATGCAGTTGGTGAATTATTTGGTTATGTTCGAAAGAAGCAGCCGTGGGCTGATCCGAAGATTGTCAAGGTAATTGTTGACAGCTGCTTTGCTTTGTCTTTTCTTCTCAAACTCTCACATAAAAAATCTGAATCATTCATAAGTAAACTAGAAGTTTCTCCTGTTATTATAATGCTTTTTTACTTACTTTGTTACTTGTTGGCATCAGCAACTCATTGATGCAAAGTTATATGCTCTGCTTGGTGAAAGAACTGCTGCAGACAATGAAAAGCCCGTGAAAAAGAAGAAAGAGAAGGCTGTTAAAGTTGAGGTCAGTTTAGTTGTTCTACTTGAAGGTTTATTTGGGTTTCATATTTGAATATATGTAGTCAACTGGTTTTCTGAAATTTTGGAGTGTTAGTATATCCTATACCTAATATGATGTCCGTGGAGGTTCTTCTGGACTTGTAATTCTAATTTGTTTGGCGTTTCATCTTATTGACATTTATATCCAGATATTGCCAGATCCAACTGGTTCATGCGCCCTATTGGTGCCTTATTATCTATGAATGAAACAGTCTTGGGACTTTGATCTATGAATGGCAGTCTTTTTCTTTTGCTGTCTTATGTTTCAATTTACGCAGGACAAAGCAACTGTTGAAGAGACAGCAGAACCATCTGAAGAAGAAACTAATCCATTTTTAATATTTCCTTCACCAGAGGAAAACTTTAAGGTACCAAACTGCTATGCTGCACCCTTTGTTGTACGGGTGCCTGCTTTTATTTATACAAGTTCTTCTTGTGACTTGTTTTGCAATTTGAACAAACCAATAATTTGATGTTGTGTCACATGAGACTAACTGATATCATCAGGACGATTAGCTCTTGTATATCATTTTAATTGGTTTTCCCCAAGTAATGTCTAACATGAATGCAATGTTCTATATACCAACCAGGAGATTCTCATTTTTTTTTCCATTTTCTGGGCTTTTAGTGTTGTTGGGATTTTCGCAGCGAGTTCATTACTTTCAGATGCCATTTCAGGATTCTTGTTATTTCGTGTGCTAGCCACTTCTTTTAGGTTATATTTGTCCATGTCAAGAAGCTTCACATCATATGCTTGTCATATCTAGACCAATGAAAAGTTTAAACATTTAAGCATATTTGTTCTTTTGCCATTACATTTTCTCAGCCACGCAAAGAATTGAGCATTCAACTTCTTATACAGTCGACCACCTGCTGGCTTGCTGCTATTTAATACTCACCCGTGTAGTTATTAACTTTCTTGCTGACTTCTAGGTACATACTGAAATATATTTCAGTGATCGTCCTGTGCTTAGAGCTTGCAATTCAAAGGAAGTACTTGAAAAACATTTGAAGGTCACTGGTGGAAAAGTTTTTACACGCTTTCCACCCGAACCTAATGGATATTTGCATATAGGTCATGCCAAGGTGATCATATTTTCTAGACAATCTGCTGATATCATGTATTATTTGGAATTTATCTTACTCTTTATCTTGTACCAATTGAATAGGCCATGTTTGTGGATTTTGGCCTGGCAAAAGAGAGGGGTGGATGCTGCTATCTAAGGTCAGAATTGTTTCCTTACTGCTTTGTTTTTTTAACATAATAATTTTCTGGCTTGTATGTGTTTTTGTCGAGTTGTCATTATTTGTCAAACTCTGTCACGATGAAGCCTACATACAGTTTTAATCCAACTGGTTTGGGTCCTCTTTTTCTTCTTTGTAAGGGAACTGATGAAACTTAATGAACTGAATAGCAGTGCTCTTCTTCAAAATCAGCTGATTGAGATTATCATTGATGCCTCTTCTCATATTGTCCTTACAAAGATCCTTACGTGTAAACTTCAGTCTTGCAGATTTGAAGTTAAGTCTCTGTCAGCCCAGCCCAAGACTGGTCCAGTCATTCACTAATTGTCTTGTTGGACCTGGTTTTTAAGATTTGTTGGTTCTTAATTGTTACTATTCTAGGCACCTGTTGCCATTAGTGGCCGTGGATGTTAGTGCTTAGTGGTGATTAGTGATGACATATTATATTGAACTATCTTTTAATTATAAAATGCAAAGTGTCGGTCATCAAAGCACTCAAAACATTTGCTTCCCTCTCTCGTCAAATTCGAAGACTCTTCCACATGACAAAATGTAGTTGCTTTCTCCTGTGGGAAGCTTCATACTGAAGGAATTCCAAACTTAATTAGTTTCTCAAAACTCATTCCCAGTCCTCCCCCATTCACAAAATGCAATGCATGAGTTTACCATCATGGTTGTTACTTCCCACTGGTGTGCTTGCCATGGACAGTCACTAGGCCAACAAGTGACCAGGGGATGCACACCAGCGTCTCGAATTGCATGCTTAGTCTTGGTATCCCTTTTGAAGACTTTGTTTGGCATTGACCTAAGCTATAATTTATATTTTTTAAGCTTGTAATGTTTTACTCGTGTAAGACATAATCTATCAAAATTAGATAGAGTAACCACAGTGAGGTGAAGGGAAGTTATCTATGTTTGTTTGAAATGATAAAATTTGGTAAATAAGAATCATTGATATGTCTCGTAAATAAGTCTGCAATTGATATGAAAATGAAGGTAAGTGTAGATCTTTTTCTTCAAAACCATTGTTTGATTAATCTACAATATCTGAACTTAATTTTTTCTAGTGTTAATTTGATTTAAGTATTCTTATATAGCCAAGACTTGAAAAGCTTCAGAAGTCTGTTTCCTATTTTGGTCACCCATTTAATGGACAAAGTATGAAGATTCCCCCTTATCATCTAAATAATATTTGTCTTTTAGGTATGATGATACCAACCCAGAAGCTGAAAAGAAAGAATATATTGATCATATTGAAGAAATTGTGAGATGGATGGGGTGGGAACCTTTCAAGGTTAGTTTTCTATTAATACGTACGCTTTTTTGTCTGGGCTATGTCTAATATACATTAAAATGTCACAGATCACTTACACCAGTGATTATTTTCAAGAACTCTATGAATTAGCGGTGGAGCTGATACGGAGAGGCCATGCTTATGTTGATCACCAGGTCATTTTCCTTATCTTCGTCCTTATTGATGATCTTCATCTCTATTTTCACCATTCTTTTTACACTGAATTACTGTTGACCTGACCTTTTCAAAAGTTCTGATAGGACCTATTTACAACTTCTGATATAAAATATTGTTAAGAGTGAGTGCACACTATTTTGTAATGCTTAGCAGCGACAACATAAAATTTGTGGGTGCAGTTAGTTGTTATTTTGTCCACGTATGGCATTCAATTGCGATTAAGCATGCCTTTGGTACTTAGTACAGACACCTGAAGAGATAAAAGAGTACAGAGAAAAGAAGATGAACAGTCCTTGGAGAGAGAGACCAATCGAAGAATCACTAAAATTGTTTGACGATATGAAGCGGGGAGTGATTGATGAAGGCAAGGCAACATTAAGAATGAAACAGGACATGCAGAGTAATAACTTCAATATGTATGACCTTATTGCTTACCGTATCAAGGTATGGGCTCTAACTCATAAAGTTACTGACTTTGAAACACAAAAGAGTTGCTCACAAACTAGTTTTACTTTCCATTTTTCAGTTTACTCCTCATCCACATGCGGGAGATAAATGGTGCATCTACCCAAGCTATGATTACTCACATTGCATTGTAGATTCTCTTGAAAACATAACTCATTCGGTATGTCAATATGCTCTGTTACTTACAAATCATTCACATTATCTTCTGATTAGACGCATCTCTTAGTCAAATTTATCCATTTTTAGTTAAAAATATTAAAGAACTCGAGGCTTACTCTCATGTTTACAAACACGTGCATAAACACATTCATGGACTGTTTTTCCTTGCATGTATGCTGATCGACAGATGATTGATATGATCTGCACTAAGCAATCTGATTACAATTATTCAAAACTAATAAGGATGTGAGAATGAAGTGGTAAAATTTCTTTGCAGACTATGTTGTAGTGTTCTTGGACATCTATCCTGTGGTTTTTTTTTTTCTTCTTGTACTTTTTTCCATTTTCTCCACTGTGGCGGTTTGGCAGAAGAACAGTGGTTGAGTTTGTTGTCTGGTTGAAGAAACTTGCTTATGAAAGAGTCATGTTATCATAGATTTTCAACCTCATAGAGACTTCTATCATGTATTGGTTGGGGACCTGTATCTATGAAAACGAGCTTGTCAACAACCCCCTTTACAATTTTCTTCGTTCATCATGACAAGTACTTGTGAAAAGTAAAGCTGCTTGAGTTGTATACTTTTGTGCCTTTTCATAAATGGAGTTTAATTGTTCTATGCAGCTGTGTACGCTCGAATTTGAAACACGACGAGCATCATACTACTGGTTACTGGATGTACTTGGCCTTTATCAACCTCATGTATGGGAGTACTCTCGATTGAATGTCACCAATACGGTGATGTCTAAGCGTAAGGTAAGTTGAAGGTTTGTATGTTGACATCGATTATAATGCTTAATCGGTTTGAATTATATATACTTGTCCTTCTGAACTTAATACTTGAGATGTGTTATTGCAGTTAAATCGTCTTGTAACAGAAAAAAGGGTTGATGGTTGGGATGATCCCCGTCTCATGACACTTTCTGGACTCCGACGTAGAGGGGTAACTGCAACTTCCATAAATTCTTTTGTCCGAGGAATTGGAATTACCAGAAGGTTGAGTTTCTTTTATAAATTTCTCTCTATTTTGCTTCCTGTTATGCTTTGCTCTCTGACGTTTGCATTAATTCCCTGTCACAGTGATGGTAGTCTGATACGTTTGGATCGCCTAGAGCACCACATAAGGGAAGAACTGAATAGAACAGCACCTCGCACAATGGTTGTACTAAATCCACTTAAGGTTTGCATCTTGCCTAATATATATGTATCTCAGAGTAATGTATGTATTGAATATCACACACACAGATAAATATGTATGTAAGAATGCTTGGGAACCGAGCAATTTTGTATCAACACTTCCTGCATATCAGGTTGTCATTACAAACATGGAAGCTAGCTCAGTAACTTACAGTGATGCAAAGAAGTGGCCTGATGCTCCATCGAATGATGCATCTTCCTTTTACAAGGTGAACAATTCTTTTGTGATGCATTTGATTAATTTAAACTTGTTCCCTAAAATGCATTATTCTATTATATGAATGAGTTGCTCCATTTCCATGCTGAGTTCTTGATCATTTGTTTGTCTAATGCTAGTTTTCTTATTTCATTAAGATGACATTGCCATCATATCATTATATGTTTACTTCACCCTTTTCTTTCCCTGCTCTTGCAACAGGTCCCCTTTTCTAAGGTTCTGTACATTGAACGTTCTGAT
Source organism: Fraxinus excelsior (assembly GCA_019097785.1). Taxonomy (NCBI): domain Eukaryota; kingdom Viridiplantae; phylum Streptophyta; class Magnoliopsida; order Lamiales; family Oleaceae; genus Fraxinus; species Fraxinus excelsior. Next base: position 8,358,286 of record CM032626.1, read on the forward strand.
TTTCGATTGAAAGACTCTAAAGATTACTATGGGCTTGCTCCTGGAAAATCTGTCCTTCTCAGGTACCTATTATTTGAAGTTCCTTCCGGTCATTGACATACTGTGTACTAGCAATCGATTAAGATTTATACATAACATCTACACATCTTTCTTCCTAAATACAGGTATGCATTTCCTATTAAGTGCACAGAAGTAATTCTTGGTGATGATAATGAGACCGTTCTTGAAATTCGGGCGGAGTACGACCCTTTGAAGAAAACCAAGCCAAAGGTACTCATGTTAACATTAATTGATAATTTCGAATGGTTCTTCCAGATTCTGAAACTGTTTGCATACATTATATTCTGTTCTGCAGGGGGTTTTGCATTGGGTTGCAGAATCTGCTCCCGGGGTTGGTCCACTTAAGATTAAAGTCAGATTGTTCGACAAACTCTTTATTTCTGAGGTTTGAAATCTTTCCTTGTGATATTTTCTTCCTGTCTTCAGCACAGTCTCTTTCTTGCGTTGAATATGCCGTTGATGCTTACCAGTTTGTTATTGCATACAGAATCCTGCTGAACTTGATGATTGGCTTGGTGATTTGAACCCGGAATCTAAAGTAGTCATATCGGAGGCATATGCTGTACCTTCACTTAGAGATGCTACGATTGGAGACAGATTTCAGTTTGAAAGGCTTGGTACATTCCTCCAACTTTCAGCTCTTTAATACTATGCTTCCATTTAACTTTATACAACTTCTGCCAGTTTTTCTATTGTTTATGCTCATTAATTTTTAACTCTTTGATAGTTACCATCGGTACACAAAAATGGCCTTGTATTTTCTTTTCTTTATTACTTGTATTTCATTCAGATTTAATAAGCATATATTATAAAATTATTTTAAATTTCAATTCTGTTCTCCAATTGTATGCCTTGGCACATATAGCCTTGTGCATTAGGAGACAGACTCATGGGTTTTATTTCGTTTTTGATTTTAACAACTGCAATAATGAATTTCAAATTCTTTGATCAAACAATTCGTTTCTAGCAATCATCACACTGTAGAATCATGAAACTATTGCCTCCACAACTGAATAAAATGACCTAGAACTAGGTATCCAAGGGTGTTACCTCCATAAAAAACCACAAATAGCAATCCTCACCAGCACCAAACCAACTCCTGAATTGATAACCACTAACTTTGTTTGTGCCCGGTTATAATGATTGTTGGCTGAATGTTGGTAGTTCAAAGTTTGGTTTTGGTGTAGTTGATATGGAAGGGCATTTATCTTCTCCTTTCTTATTAGAGATGGAAATTCAATCATTTACTTCCAGTTTTAGAACCTCTCCTCATTCCCTTACCACACTTTTCTGCTTAAACCAAATACATGCCCTCGGTGTAGAAAGAGTGAAGAAATAAGAATTTAGCAGATTGTGGTATATTATCACACCATATGTTAAGAGCACCTGCGCTTCAGTTTTAATTAGCAAAAACACAGAAATCGTACGAGTGTCTTTTAGTGAATAAGGTCGTCTTACCTGCTGTGTGGTGTGCACTTATTTTATGAATTTTTTATATACTGCTTCACTGTAGTTCCATTTTTTCCCTCTGATGATTAAAAGTGTCGTGGTTGCTTAAATTCACATGTAGTCTAATTTCCTGTTTGTTTCTATCTGTTCAAGGCTATTTTGCTGTTGATAAGGATTCTACTCCTGAAAAGCTAGTGTTCAACCGGACTGTCACCTTGCGAGATACTTATGGCAAGGCAGCAAAGTGAAGAGTTGGTTGTTGGAAATGAAGATGGATGGGAGAGTGGCACAATTAATCAATGGGGTCTATGTACAAATATAGAACATCCATGTACTATGGAGAATCACATGGAAAAACAGGTTTTCATTATATAAACCTAAATGCTCAAATTTACTCCTTTTATGTTTGAAGATGAAGAAAACAAGAATCATATTGAATTTCAGATGATTACAACAACTACTTTTAGATAATTTTCATGTATATTAATTATCTTTACTGAAAATATGCTTGTCCTTGGCCCTGAATACGTCCAACACCCTTATCGCAAAAATATATATATTCGTTTCAATTAAAAATTACTTAATTTCAACGCGTGTTAGAATTTGATAGTTGTGAACTTGATGGCACTCCAATTCTATTAATGAATTAAATCACATGACAAGTCTATACAGGATTATTCAAGTATGAAATGGTGTTTAAAATTTTAATTTATTCTCTTATAGCAGCATGTTAAAATTTTATTGATTATACTGCAGTGGATAAAATAAGAAATCCCAAGTTTATAGACAGGTAACAAAATTGAACTGGTTGTAGTAGATGGAATCCTTACTGCAATGGCAGCTTGTGTAGAAATACTGATAAGTGATAATAGAGTCCTGCTTGCAATGATTTCTAAGGAACTACATGGATATAAACAGTGATATTGATACATGTGTACACTGGACGGGCTTTCAATTTACGACTATATTCTAAAGTTGCCAAAAGAAAATTTGGAGGAACATCATGTCCTGCTTTTATTGTGCAAATCATCCCTATTATTTCAGTTTTGACATTTGTACCTCCATATCAACATATTCTTACATAAAGGGTCTTTTGCTTTGCTTGTTATATATTTGTTCCGTTGAATAGGAGCGTTCTATTCCCAGGACATGACTTAGAAGGGTAAAAATATTAGTTCACTTACCCTCTATATATAAATTTTTAAAAAATAATATAGAAATGAAAAAAAATAATAAAAAATCCAAAATTAATCTTCTCCGAAGCCTCACAGCCAACCCCATCACTATCACTGCCTCGTCGAAAGCTCCCCTACACTTATTGGATCGAAAGCTCTACAACTGGCCTTTTCCCATATCCCTCACCGTATTTACCCTTTTGCTCTTCCTTGGTCTTTATTGTCGTCCGAGTTTTCAAACCAGTCGAGTTCCCCGCCCTCTTGTGGTGTGTACCTCACCTCCGTGGGGTTGGGTGGGGCTTTGGAGATGATGTCTGTGAAATTTTCTTTTCGTTTTTCGTTTTGTATATTGTTTTTATTAAAATTAAATGATAATGATTAAGTACACGACATTATATCATATGCACAACATGCGCCTATTTAACGGAACAAATGGATGACAGGTAAAAAAAAAATCTTTTTGCATAAGAATATGTTGATCTAATGGTGCAAACATCAAAATTGAAACGATATGGACGATTTGTAGAATGAGGACAAATGATAAAGACAACTGGTGCTAATTACCTAAATTGAAATATATTTATGAGAAAAAAAGCCAATAGAGGGATGATAAGAACTCGTGTCAAACAAGGAAAAGTAATCTAAAGATCTTTTATCGTGGACTTGTTTATGCATATGACGTGATGATTCTAAAAAGAATGATTTGATCGAAATTGAGGGGACGTATAATTTGCTTTCAAAAGTTCAGTTTTCACACGAAAACTTAGCCTCTTTGGTCACATGCTAATGTGCGACTTCTTCAAGGATAAATTTTGGCTGATTTGATAATGCCAAACCTTAAAATTCCAGCACAACACTGCTGATTTGATTTTTCTTCTTGAGTTTATGGTTTCTTCATTCGTGGTTCGAGAGAATATATTGGTAAGAATTAGTTGGGAAAATTAAATTATGACATCTACATGTTGAATTAATCATAAAACACAAACCAACCCCATGTATTTTGGTATTTGATTGGTTGGTTGGTTAGTAATTCAAATTCCACATCTTCTTTCGTATTTACATTGATCTTCCACTGAACATCATGTCAATCTATTCCAATGATTCAACAGCCATTATTTATCCTCTCAATTTATATCTGCTTTGTACAACCTCGAATCAATATTCCAAGTCAATACTATTCATGATAGGATAATTGATTACTCCGATTTTGTTGATTATCATATCTTAGCAATACGAAACGAAAATCCAATTTGACTTGTCAACCCATGTCATGAATTTTTCTCTGAGTGGTTAAATTTTGTTCAAGCTTTTTGACCATTTAGCGCGACATATTGGAAAAAGGGTAAAATCCCTCTTTTGATGACTGTAGGACTTCATCTATAGTAGGAGTTGAGCTCTTCCGCTAGCTTACTAGCTTTGGTAGTAAGGCTATTTGGAGAATGGTTTCATTGGATCGATTCATGTAACTATATTGACCTTATAAATATTGGATCCAGTTCTATCTAACTACAAAAACTAACACAATTCCCACGTTACTAGAAAAAGAAAAAAATGAAAATTAACGGTAATAGATGGATTGATGAATGACTGGACAATTAGCATCTCCTCGAAGAGTGTGTGTTTAGCACACAATTATCATATGAATACAACGTATTAACACCTATATTTTGTAATTGTATTCAAGGGTGCTTATTTTATGTCCTTTTGGCAGCATTGTGATAAGTTTGATTCTCAATTTCCTAATAATACCATCCCATAATGGACTTTCACGTGCTAAAAATGGCATACATAGAATGGTATACATTACCCCAACCCTCAAAAGAGTATTCCTTTATATTTGACTTTTTCCCCCGACATGGGGCGATACCAATGCTAGTTGGCAAAAGACAAAACTCCTAGAAATATAATCAGCATGTTCTAAGAATTTGCTGCTGCCATCCTTTCTTCAAAAGGTTCCTAAAGTTAGATGATTAGACCACACTATGGCTTATGAATCCCTTCAACTTAGTTTTCTTGATTTGACCACCCCTAACCCCCCACGAGGTTTAGCTTAGGATGGTGTCAAAGTTTCAGTACAACAACGTCTAAAGTATTGGAAAAAGATTTCATTGCAAGTGTATAATCATCTGCCATGAATAAGTTCTTTTACACGAGATCGAATATAGATAGATTGATTCTATCATTCAATAGATTTTTTTAATAGATTCCAAGAAATATCGCTGATGGATGTTCACGACACTTTCTTTATTCATTGGATTCCTTTCAGGGTTATTATATTCACACCACAATTTTTATTTCTTGCACCACATTTTAATTAAACTTAAAGTTTTTAGTCTTTCCTCATTATAGCACTTGTGTCCCTAACGATTTTTCATGTTATTCTTATCCTCAAATTTTCCATTAGTTAGCATATTTTGTATTTGATAATAGTTTTATGTCAAAAAATCTATTGAAATAGCGTAGAACAATTTATTTTTTCATCATATTTAAAAAATAAATAAATAAAAAGTGCGAAATTTTTTTCCCCTTATTTCAAAACATGAAAACAAAATATTTTGATATATATCATCATCAAAGACGAGATATATTAATTAGTGGAATGATAAAGGATAAGAATTCGACGGAAAAAAAGTTACGAAAATAATTGCTACAATAAGCAAATATTGGAGAGCTTAACAACAATTAAAATGTGATGTATCAAATAAAACTTATGGTGGCAATATAGTTACCTTTTAAGTAAATGCGATATTCCATACAAAAATATAATTTAGTCTCGTTTGACCCCATTCTCTAAAACTCATTTTTTTTTTCTCTCGAACTCATTTTTAATTATATATCCTTCCAATAAAATGATTTTGAACGTAAACATAAAATTTTTTTTATCATACATTCTCAAAAAACTTGCTATGATAAAACTCATTTTTAAGAAAAATGGGTCTCAAATGCACTCTTAATTAAGATAACAAAAAATTCACGATGTGTCATTAACCATCAAAAGCATACATTAAAATGATTTAACTATGATGCACCTAATTCAAGCAAATAAGATCAATTCCATCCATTGATTATTTTGTAAGGCATGAGCATGCTTGAAATGGGGTAGGCACGACACACTAGGCTTGCGGTAAATTTTGAAGCTTGATTTTGGATGATATAGGATGGATAATGTCATGAACCGTAGTTTTTGGATAAAGTAGTAGTAATACCCTACATCAGTTGGTATTAGAGTTGGAGGTTCCGTGTTCAAGATGATGTTGGAGCATTCCCCTGGAGTAGATGGATTATGCAAGAATACACCTGAAACCGGGATAGGCGGGCTTGTAGTGAATTCTTGAGCTTGATGCATTGCATTAGTGCCATGGGGCATGAGCTATAGTTTGAAACGATTTAATGACAACGCCTACATCATTTTGCCATAATGTTGACCATTGGTACTCTAAATATTTACTTAGTCCAGACCCATACCTAACAAATTAATACGTCAGAGCCAGACAGACAATATTTGTTATAATCTCAGCTTTCTTAGATAATGAATGTAGAAGAATAATGGTTGTATAAATATTCGACCTCCAAATACAATTGAGAAGCGTGTTGCAAAAATCACTTAGTCCAGACCCATACCTAACAAATTAATACATCAAAGTCAGACATTATTTGTTATAATATCAGCTTTCTAAGATAATGAATGTAGAAGAATAATGGTTGTATAAATATTCGACCTCCAGATACAATTGAGAAGCGTGTTGCAAAAAGCTGATAAAAGTTGTTGAGTCCATGAAATGTGCAATGAAAAGATGGATAAAATTGAACTTTGATCAGCTTTTTAGCAAACAAAAGTTTTATCAAACAAACACTTAAAATTCTCATATATTTATATCATCATTCCTCTTTTCACAACTCCAACTTAGGTATGTGGAGCAAGTGGAAGTTTCCCACACTTATTGTTGCATGACTACCGGTCGAGGAGGAAGAAGCAGGTCGATGAAGGAGGAAGTGAATTTTGACTGTGACTATTGTAACTCATATCGCCCTATGCAGAATACAGACATTTATTTAACTAATGATCAGTGATCTCATTCAAATACTCCCACAGGTTCCAAACTGTATATAGATAAAAACATTGGACAACATATAATTTTAGTACATTGCTTCAACCAAATTACAAAAACTAGGGCCAATCTTGACAAGTCTAGACCCCAAGCCCCTATTCTGGTTTTCTAAATTCCCATAATTCATCTGTATTCCAAGAAGTACATGTCAAGTCCTCACTAAACAAATCAAACTCTGACACCTGGAATTCTGACATGGAAGTATCATCGGACCCAAATGCTGACATGTCATAACTTGTAATGTCCACGTTGTGACAATCATTTTGAACCGAGTGTTCATAGGCGATATTGTCACAATTTTGTTCAGGAATGCCTAAGTTTTCTGCATTTTCAGGCAGCATAAAATTTCCCACAGAATCTAAGGAATCCCATTTTAGATTACTCCGAGTGCTTGATTTTTCCCTGTGCAGATCAGATGTATTCACATGGTTGCTCGATTTTGGACACGGCGACGTCAAGGGGGGCCTGTTTGTTAAAGGGGGTGTGGAATTTTGATTGTCAATGGAAGGAGAGAACATTAGTGAAGAATTTTGTTCCATTTTTTCTAGCAATCTTGGCATCCAAAATCGTCGAATTGCTTCCACAAACTTGTAGCTATTTGAGTCGACCTTAAGTAGTCTTGCCTGTTTTTTTACCCTTGTTCTCCAGTAATTCTTGATTTCATTATCTGTTCTTCCAGGTAAACACTCTGCAATTTTTGACCACCTGCAATCAGACAACGTTACAACAAAGATCTCAAATTAAAAACATCTTCAAAAAATTACTAATGATCATTTTACATGTTTGGTTGGACAGTGCAGGAAAATATTAAGAAGGAATAACAAAACTAAAATCTTTTTCATTATGTTATCCAGTACTGCGAGCACAGAACGCGCCTGTTCCCCCACTTGGAATGAAGTTCAAGAATCAGGAGTTGCTCTTGTGGGGTGAGATCTCCACGCTTAATGTCAGGCTTCAAGTAATTCAACCACCTTAATCTGCAACTTTTCCCTGTTCTCTTAAGCCCTGCAAACCAAAAAGCATACAAGTTAATTAGAAACACTACAAAATAAGTAATTACGAAAAAAATAAATCTTGAAGTTTGTGAGCGCTCGAAAAATCAGTTTACCAGCACATTTAGCCAGGGAATTCCAACGGCCTTCACCATTACAACTTATATAATGAATAAGCAGATTATCTTCCTCGAGAGTCCATGGACCTCTTCTCAGTTCAATAGATGGCTCTTCATATAAATTGCTTAAGCTTTTAAATAGTGTCCTATTTTCACTCATGATCATGCAATGGAAAACAGGATTATAAGAAGGGAGAATTTTGTTAGGTGTTTAAGGTTAAGTATGAGAAATTAATCAAAACCCAATAAGTGATTTTATAGTAGTCTAAAAGAATTGAGGAAAGAAGGGGCCCCACGCAAGAGTTTCTCCACATGATAACAACTTTTTTTTCCTTGATAACAACTACCATATAGAATTTTCATAGTCAAGAGTGTGCAATGAAATAGTGAGTAGACAGAGTAATGCTCTTTGTGTGAGCATCCAAGTCTGCGGAATCTCACTATTCACTCACCCCCACCCTACCTCGGGGATACCAAAAATAGTAAGATATTTATACGATATAAAGTTTAATTATATTGTATACTTGATCTCTCGGTTAGGACCTTTATTTTCGTGAATATATTCGATACTCCAAATATTTATTAGATCACCTTAATAATTTAGGGAACTAGTTTTGAAGGTGTGAGAGGAGCAAGAAAAATGTTGTATTCTCTCTTCTTATTGAAGTTCAAATAAGTAGGGACAAGTTGAGAATTTTCACAATGAAGGTGAACTAATTTAAGTTTTTGGGTTTGCTTTAGGTGTTTTCATTTTTATTTTGTTTGCTGTTGTTGTCATGATAGAGAGATACTGCAGTTACATGAAAAAAAAATATTCTGTAAAAATGACAGAATACACACATGGGGGTGAACCACATTTTGTTATAATAATATTTTACTCACATGAGACTCATTCCCGTGTGAGTATTTTGTCAAGTTTACAGAAGAAACATTTATGTACAAGTGGATAATTCCGTCATGAAATGGGATTATGGTGCAATTCTTAACAAGAGATACACCCAAGAAATATTTAGAATTTTTTGTGATTTCCACCAAGCAATTCTAGGTTTTTGTTCCAGAGATTAAAAGTCGTAGATGACATTTCAGCCGAAAGATCAAATAAATTAATTTGAAATATGCTTCAAGAACTCGTTGACTGACCACAAAAATCAATGAAGGAATTCAATTTGGCTATTGCTCCCATGCATAGATCCAAGTGTTAGCCATGCATGTTGCAATTGATATATTCACAAAGATGGGCCAAAGGAAAGAACAAGGAATTGCCTACAGAAAAGGGAATTCCTGAAAGTGTCATTTTACAAGAGTGATTCCTCGTTTCTTCGTTTTCATGGAATTTTTAAGCAAGAAACGTGCTTGACTAGCTAGCACGACTATATAATTCCACGTTTTAATTTGGTCCGTCGAGTGCGTCAGGCGGCATAAAATTCGAAGAATCTAATATTATCTAATTGTTTGATTGTTTTTTATGCTCTACGGTTGATAAAGATTTAATAGGAATAAACGTAGGGTTAAATATAGAGCATGTTTGATTCTTTGAATAGTATTTTTAGAAGAATGCGTGGTTAAATATTAGGAATTTCTTTTTTTGATATACGTGTAATATTTTATTAAGTGAATGTGTGGTTGAAAATGATAATTCATCAAATCATAAATTAAATTAATGGGCGTCAAACAGGCAAATGGTATGCTTCGATTTGGTTCAGTCCAATTTGATTCTTTTTTGTTGATGACTAAAAATGACGCGACAAATTTAGCTCAATTTAAGATGAGTTAAATAGGGTAATTGTTTATACATTAATATTATTTATACTCACTGGGGTTGAGTCCCAATCTATGTGGTAATTACACGATATTAAATGATATGCTCAATTTTAAATGAATCTATCATTTAATGTCATGTAATTACTCTTGTTTATATGTTGTGGCTATGTTCGGTAGGGATTAAAATCTAATTACAATTGAAAATATGACTGTTATTGGGTCCCACTCGTCTAATAAAAATCAACAATAACGACTATTTTTTCAATTTTAATTTAATTTTAATCTCTACCGAACAGACAGTTAAAAGAAAGAGAGTAGTATTTTTTTGAAAGTGTATTACATATTGTGTTCAATGGAGGATCATTGCTCCAATTTATAGGTCTTAAAACCAAGAGTTAGCCGTCCTATGTCACATCAAGCTACATTGTCCACCTCTCGATTCAAGCGCCACCGCCCTGATTGAAGAAATTTCATTGGTTGTTGAATTTGGTCCGTTAAGTTATCATTTCACTTGGGGCATAATCGCAACTTAGATAACATGATTACATGTTGCTTAGGTAATCGTTACTTCATTTTGAATCTGATTAATTGTTGGTGAGGTCTTGTTTGTGGGTAAGATGTTGTCACCATCATTTGTTGTTTGTTGGGCGATGATTACGTTATTCCACTGCAGCTTCTGCCTTCTAACCTACCTAGCAGTGTCTTCACTGGCTGACCTTCTCCAATGATTCAAAGTTATTAAACTTCCATTGGAACCAAACTAAATCGAATTAATTAGTTCAGACCAACTCGACCCTTATCGAACAATTTTAGAGAAAATGTTCCCCCTTAAAACGTAGGACTTTGCTATGGGTACCCGGGCCCATTGCCCCCCTCACAAAATTATTATATTTTGCGGTGGGCCCCTCACTTATGTGAGTGGCGTGTACCCGAGCGTGTAAAACGTCCGGGCACAAATGACTTTTCCCTAAAACGTGTACCTTTATTTAGTTAAGCTGTCAAATGGTTACATCAGATATCTTAAGGGTGAGTGTTCAAATGGCTAAAAGAAATATTAATTCACCTGTTTATGATTCACTTGATTAAAATGGTAAAAAAAATTTATGCCAAACAGAGACTAAGATAAAACTTTGAAAACATTGAGAAAAGCTTGATTTCATATGATTTGACAAAGCTAGTTGTCATTACTAGAAAAAATAATTAAGCAATACATGTACTTTAAATTTGTTTGAAACATATTTTTATTTTTAAAATTAATTAATTTGAGTTTAGTTTCTCATTTAAAATTGAACTGTCCAGTTTTAATTCTATTTAAAATTCTTATGAAATAGGTATTTATTTTTGAAACTCATTTATTTACATTTAGTTTACTCTTAAGTTTGAAATTAAATATATTATTTTCATTTTGCTCCAAATATTTGAATTTATTACTAAAAAAAATTATGATGTCAGACGATTCTATATGTCTCTTACACGGCTATCATAAAATTTCTTCTAACACGGAATCTTGAAAGTGATGCGTTTGTTAGGATGTGTGCCTTAAATATTACCACTGCACTATAAATCTTGACTTGTCATTATATAAATATTGTTTATTTATTTGTATTTTTTTAATGTTTGCTACATTATATGATAAATCAACATGCAATTAAGATCGAATTTTTAATAGATTTTGATAAAAATTGATATGAAGTATAGCTGAAGAGTTAATAAAAGTCGTGGATTTTATGAAACGTATGATTAAAAATGAATTTGAAAAATAATAAATTTTAGGAAACTGAGGGACAAACACATACTTATAAGTGTATTTGGCCACTTTGTGTTAGAATAGATACGACTCATGTTTCAATCGAGCACCGATTTGGTCCTAGCTAGACTGCTGAATAGATGTTTATGCTTTGTTCCAATAAGATCGTAGGATTAGTTACCTTACCAATTGGAGTACATGTTTTGCTTGACCGTGGCCAATGGACTTTGAGAGTGATGATACTAGAAATAATATTGCTTTGTGCGATTTTAATTTTGAGAGATCAGCTTCTCACATTTAGTAGAATGGATAAAAAAAACTAATAGTTATATTCTACAACCTTGGATCGGATTGATTGTGATTTAACTATTAAAACTAAATTATATAAACCTAACTAGGTCTCTTCAAAAGCTTCATAAAAAGTATTGGACTTAATTGCACTAGTGATGAAAGTTCAGATACTAGGACAAAGAAAAACACAACCCCACGTCTATTAAGACCTGGGCATCTCAATTGCCCTAGCCGACGCCGTTAATCACTGAGAAAAAAATTTATTTTTTCTTGCTCCTATAAAAAGTCAGTCCGATTCTAAATTCAAATTTTGATTTCTTGGTGTCCACTTACCTGTGCAATCAGTATACTTTCAAAAGTATCAAAGAAGGGTTGAGATTTTAGCCACGGATTTCAATTTGTAGATTTGAAGCCGTATAGTCAATAGAAAATTTAGAACACTTCCAAGGGCAATTTATCTAAACCTCTATATAAGTTAGAATAGTAATAACACGACACGACAATGTTTTGTACAACAATTGTGGGTCCTTTGCCTCTATTTTCGTCTCATCACATAAGTTTGCAAATTGTACAATTGAATTTTTAAATAATATAATACGATTGGAAAAATTGAAAAATGCCAAAAGAAAAGAGCTTAGTCAAATCTTGGATAGTAGATTTTTCGTAGAAATTTGGTTATCTATAATTTCTACGAACTATTTTTCCCGATAGAATTTTGTATCTATCTTTAAATCCCCATTACTTCGTAGTTTCTTGAAGACGTTAAATTTTCTCAAGTTTATCCATCTAGTGCTAATTAAAGTAGCCATAGATAACTTAAAACATGACAACAACATGTGGGGGCCTTGCCGAAGGTTGAAATGTGCAAGTCCTTAGGGTTTCAATGATGCTCTAACTAGAAAATAAAGGGAAAAGAGAGAAGGATGTGAAATGGATATAATTAAAGCATATAGATTGAGAATCCCATTATTGAATTGGGGGAGTTTTTGAGTTTGTAATTGCATTGGAAGATGATTTATTCCAGGTAGAGTGTAGGAGTTTCCTCTTTGAGTAATAGGGTGTAGTAGTTGATGATGGTGCTTTGTCATTTATATGTCCATTTTTGAATACTACTAAAGTTATATACTTTTTTCATGTGACCTTAGCTTAGATTGAGGAGATGGTAATGGTTCATATTCTTGCAATAATTGAGTGGATTGAAGTGTAAATGATCAAAGAATAAAATTAATGCCCCGTTTGACATCCATTTTAGTAGAAAATGTGTTTTTGAATAGTGATTGATGGAAAAAATGTGTGGTTAAAAAGTAAGGAGAAGTTTTAGGTTTATGTGTAATATTATTTTATTAATAGAATGTGTGGTTAAAATGAAGAAAGAGAAAAAGAATGAGAATGAAAAAAAAATGGGTGCCAAATGGGGAAGTGTACAATATTGGTTAACAACAATAGTTGACAATCATATGTTGTCAAAATCCTAACATATGATGTAGAAAATAGTTCTCTAAAATATTGTGAATAAGATATTGTCAACAAAAAAATGTCACTAGGATTTGAAGGTTAACAATTGGCTCTTTCTTGGAGGAAGATATGTAGCTATCAATGTGAAGGGAAGTCGTGTTTTAACTTACCTGATTAATGAACGCTCATGATGTCGCCATGTGTCACCTTCTACACCGTTGGATTGGAGACTATTGGGTGACCCTTAAAAGGGGGCTTCTAGGGTTTGCACTGTACGCTTGCTTCAGATATTTTTCTCTTCTGTTTCTGCGCCGTTCGAGAGTCTTCTTCTCCTTCTCTCTTTTGATTTCGCTCTTTCTCAAATATTGTAATCTTGTGTGATTCTATTTGAGTTTGAGTAACTTGTTCTTGTGTGAACTGTTGTTTGAGTGAAGGGAGATCTTTTGTGATATAAAGGTTTTGTCCGAGTGTCCAAACCTTGTAATCTTCACTTTGGGTGTGATTTGTGTTCAAACGGTGGTTGTTCTTCAGTGACCGAGGCACTGAACTTGGATTCTGCCTTGATGACTTTGATTAATAAAATCTCTTTACTTTTTCAATCTATTATTTTGTTCGATTTACAGTTTATTTTGTTGTTCTTGAGCTGATTATTGTTGTATCTCCTCCCGACACAATGAACATGACGATATAATAATTGGAGTCACTCAAGTTCATGTTTTTTTCTTTCATGTAATTTGTGTTTAGTGTATCATTGTAATTTTGTTGTCCGGATCTAAAGCAAATACTATTTTTTGTTACAATGTTCTTGCTTTTTTATATTGTAGCCCAGTGCAAAAGATATATGTTGTCCCCTGGCTCTTCAGACGATAAAATCATCATGTAATCTTTTAGATGTAAATAATAAGAATTATGTAATCTTTTAAATGTAAATAATAAGAATCAAAGTCATGAGTACGAGGAAGCCAAGCTAAAGTAAGTGAAAAAAAAAAAAACCATATGGAAATTAATCAATGAGTTTTTATAAATTCAACAACCACCCAAAAAAAAAAAAAAATTTCTAATTTGTAGTTATGTGTGTGATAATGAAAAAATAAGTAAAGTATCCTGAAATTCATTGTGGGGGAAAAATTATAATCATCAACCTTTAAAGATACACTTCCAAACTTTACAAGCTTGTGGAATCTTTTCAAAACTCAATGTGGTATTAATTAATTAGGTAATTAAATATGCAAATATCACAATTACGCATTAGTTACAAATCATAGAACGTCACAATCACAAAGACCAAAAAATGTGGTTCATAATTACAAAATTAGTCATAAATCACATATTTTATAACTCACAACTTATTTATCGATCACCATCTATCAAATAAATTGGTTATAATTTATTTATCGATCACAAATTATCAAATTAATTGATTACAACTTATTTATGGATCATAAATTATAAAATAAATTGGGCACAACTTAATTCTTAGTTACAAATTATCAAATTAACTGGTTATAACTTATTTATTCATTACAAATTTTAAAATTAATTGGTTACAATTAACTAATTATATGTTCATAAATTACCATTCATCTCCCCCGCTACCGGCACCATCCAAAATGCCGATCGCATCAAATCCAGAACTCACCACCATCGCCTCCAACGCACTACCACCATCGTCACCACCCTACTACTTGGACCACAACTTTGTGGGTGAAGTATTGGGGCATGTGGATAGGGATGGGATAGGGATGGGATGAGCGCACCTGATTGTAGAAAGATAAATCTGTATTTGGTTATTGAAATGATAAGATAAAAAATAGGTTTGAGCGTAATTATCTCGTTCATCTTATTTTCTCCATCAACCTATTTGTTACAATAATACAACTACTGTTTATTTTTTTTCTCTATATCCACTTTTTCTCTCTATCTATCTATAGAGAAGTGGACGGGCTCCTGATCAGGCCAGTCCGTCTATCCTGCTGAAGAATTGATTGTTTGGGCCTTGGGATGTGGGCAAGATAAAATGGGCTTAGCCTCATTCAGGCCCTTACTAGCTTCGTGGGCTACCACGTTCACGTGTTTAAATATAGGGAATTTTTGAGTGTTACCTACTATCGAAATAGGATACTGAAATCTTGAAAAAATAAAAATAAAAAATCCACGAGTGAAACCCAAAAACTAAGAAATTTACCAAAACTGAAACGATAGGATAATTATGTAATGATGCCTATTACTCACATAAAATACGTTACTTTAATCATAACTCAAGTACATGACTGCTTTTGCAAAAAAAAAAAAAAAAGAGAAACACACTATTGGACAATTTAAATTTTGACAATTTTTTCACCCAATCAACAATTGTCAACGTTTGTAATGTTAACAAAAGAGTATATAAGTGACATTTTCATAACATTTGCTGTCCCATGAACTGTCTTGACATATTATTAAATATCAATCTTGGACAAATAAAAGTTGATTAATTAATTGACAATAAAAATTAATTGAGTTTAATTTACCTCCACATTATTTATTATCGTGATTGATAATCTAATGGATCATATACAAATGGTGAGAATTAGAAAATTGAAAAATGAGAAATACGTTAATCGATATGAGTTGTAATTAATTGTTGGGTTGGACTTCTAGGTTAATAGGCCAAAATTGATTAAATATGTTAGGTAATTTTGAGCCCATTAATATGAGTTGTTGACCCTTAAAATGGCTCCGACACGTAGCCAACAAAATAAGTTTTGACGTAAGCTCATCCCTGCACACGATAGCACGCCGTTAACGCTGTTAGTTACTTGTGGCCTTTTCCAATGGGGTGGAAGCGACCATGAGCATTCCGACGGTCAAGTCAGTATTTTTGATCAATTGGGACTTGGCTTCCGACGGTGAGTAGTCGTCGAAACATGTTTAGGAACAAGTGTAGATATAGTAAAGCTAAGTCTGTTATCTAAATGTTATGTAATCCCTTTTCTCATAATAGGGTGGGGGTATTTATACTTGAGAATGAAAGAGAACTGTTGGATGGTGAGACACGTGACTTCAGATCATGAAGGGGGTCATCATGTCATAGACGCCAACCTGTCATCTGTAGGTTGGCTGACATTAATTGTCTAACAGAGTAGTTGAGTTGACCATTTGAAAAGTGTCATACGTTTCATCAATCAGTCAGAAATTTGACTTTAGGAAGATCTCCTTTAAGAGGATCTTTGTAGAGGCATGGTGAGGCAGATGCGTGAGGCGTTGTAGTGGGTGCAGAGTACGGGCCTTTGCATCCGCTGTGAGTTGCGGATAAATTCAGCTCTACGTCAAGGTACGTCATTCAGTTCGGAACATCAAAATTAGTTCGTCCAATGCGGATTCAATTCGTCAGCCACGTGGTAGTGTGGGATCGGCTCGCCTGATACGTGGCGCATGAAGTGACGGTCCCAGTGAGTCTTTCTTATCCTAAAGGGTCTAAATATACACTTTACATTTAGACCCAAAATCTAATCTCCACCACACTAAATTGTTGTAGTTAGATGCAGAACACTAGGACTAATGTGGTAGATCAAGAATTGAATTAGCTTAGCTGTATAGCCTTGTTTGGTATTCATCACTTTCACAATATATTTTTTTCTCTTATTTTAAAATAAATATTTTTCAATAAAATAATATTACACATAAATCTAAAAAAATCTTATTTTTTAACTACACATTCCCCATCAAATCACTATTCCAAAATACGTATAGTCAAAATAATATTAATTTAAAGAACTCAATTAATTTTTTTTTTAAGAGGAGGGTACTATCGTTCAAAAATGTTTCTTGAACATATTTATTATTATTATTATATGTAATAATTATACAACATATTCGATGCATTGCTCAATCGAGAGTGGCTCGTCTACTATTGCTCTTGATTGGAAGTCAAATCAATTTTGCGTAATTTATTTTTGGAGAATTAAAAATTATGGGAAATTGCTCAATTTTATTATTATGTAGATGGAAAATTATGTTATAGTTTTCAACTTTTATCAAATGTGACACTAGAATCTTCAACATTTTATGTACTGTAAAGTTGTCCTCAACTTTTTTACTTTTGTAATATAAAAAAGTAGTCATTCAATATACAGCTCATTTTAACCAACAATTGCATGTGTTGTCCACTTCTCCCAATTTCGTGTCTGTTTTTTCAATCAAATTTTGACATGTCGCTGAATTTGAAGGTGCCAAAATTTTAGTAAAACACAATTTAACTTGTAAAAAAAAATATTAAAAATATGTGTCACTAAAACTTTGAAGATTGAAGAGACAGCTGAAGAAACGAGAAGGTTGTAACAAAATATTTGGACTCTAGTCGCATGTTGGTCGCGGAGCCAGGATTTAATGGTACGGAAGGCAAAAATTTGAACGGTGGACTACTGGATTTAAACAGTGGAAAAATAATTGACTATAACCAATTTTTTTTTTTTTTTTTTTTTTAAAAGCTAGGCTTGGACAAGGGTGGACTACAGCCCATCCTAGCCCACCCCTCCCTCCGCCACTGCATGTTGGTTCTTTTAGAGAAAAATGATAAAATAATAAATTTTAGTAGAAATTGAAAGAAAAAGAAAGAGAGAAGGAAAAGTAAAACTCAAAAAGTGCATGTTGGGATTTTGATTTTTTGTTTTTAATTATAAATTTATATAATTTGAAATCAAATTTTAACTTCATATTCATAATTAATCAAACATTTTGTGGATCCACCATTTTCCGTCTCATTGACTGTGGTGGTGGTAGGTTAACTTGAACCAACCTAACCCTGGTGGTCCACTCATTCATTGAATTATCCAAGTATATTAATTCCTTGTTTGAAAATTATATTTTTCTAACTTTTTTTTTCTATATACTCATTTTAAATCACATTTACACAATAAAATATTCTTCACATAAAATTCAAAAGTTTTCCTATTTTTAACCAAAAATTCTCTTAAAAATCACCATTCAAAACTTTTTTTTAAAAAAGTGTGATTGTCGACCATATGCTAACTCAAACCATTCCCATATGCTAACTCAAACCATTCATTGAGCTTGCCAAAATTAGGGACGGCAAAAATCTCTAATACTCACAAGTCTTGTTCCAAATGGGGTGGAGATTTTTCACTTAATTGTATACACGAGACAAATATGGGACGTGAGTCGTTGCTCCGAGATGGGAACAATACATGGTCCTCGTCTCATTTAAAATTCATTTAAAAAATTCAAGGTTTTTTTGTCATAAAAAAAAAATCATCATCATTTTTAGAGGATATATGAGCTTTTCTACTATTTGAAAAGAAGTAACAATTTTTAACAACTAAAAATATTTATAAAAACAAAAAAATAAATGGGGAGGTAACGAGATAGCTGCCCTCGCCTTAATCGGGTATAGGTGGGAGCAAGAAATGGAGGTGAAATGTCATCCAGATCTCGCCTTGTCCGTTGTCATCTCTAGCCAAAATTGACGGTACAAAGACGATTAGGGATGACAACGAAGTGAATATGGAAGTGTCAGTCATTGCCACTCTGGTCCCGTCATGTAATTTTGTTACTTTATTTCATCCACATACTCGGTTAAAGCAGGACATGATGTGGAGGGTTCGGACAGGTCTCCTACCTCGTTTATCGCCTCGATTTTTTATTTCTTACTTTTATTTTTTTTATGTCTTTAGTTAGTAAATATTATTACATTTTTTTTTTTCATTTTGTTAAGAACAACTTATAATTTTTTTTTTTAAAATGATGATAATTTTTTTTTCCTTGTTTGATAAATAACTTAAATTTGAAATTAACTTTAAACATAACGAGTAGTGGGACATAAACTATATTTCATGTATCCGCCCTATTTACCCGATTAGGTAGATTTCTCACACCACTGGGGGGTGAGATCGTGATTATCAGATTGAATTGATTTTTTGTCATTCCTAAAGACAATCGATATCAAAGAAGTGATCCAATAACCTAATTTTTAATCGGATCGACCATGTTTGGTGGCCTTTAATTTAATTTATTTTTTATACTTATTTTGAATTATAAATTCACGCAATAAAATATCACCACATAAACTACACACTTTTAAAACAAATACTATTCAAAAATATAGTTTTTTATCCAAACGGGTGGGCGCCGAAGAAGCGCACTGTTATAAAAGTAGTTAAATAATCTTTCTTTATCAACGGCACTTGTACACTCTTTCTTGATATTATAATTGTCATTGTATGGTGTTTATTATTGTCACGTGACATAATAAACAGCACTGAGGACAGGGAATTTAAAGCTCTCGATTTGAATTACCTCAGTAGCATTAGTATTGTCCACAGAAGAAAGCAAGAAGAAAAGAAGCCATGGATAAGGAAAAGAAGGGTCGGATTTTGGCAGTTCCATTCCCAAGCCACGGCCACATCAATCCCATGATGCAACTCTGCAAGCGTTTGGTCTGCAAAGGGCTCAAAGCCACCCTCACACTCACCAAATTCTATGGTAAGAAAAATATGAAAGAAAAATCTGGTTTGATCCAAATCGAAACAATATCAGATGGAGACGATGAATATGACATATTTGATAGACAGAGTGTGCCCGATTCTGTTGTTCGATTCACGAAACATGGGTCAGAATCTATAGCCCAACTCATTGAGAAATATGATAGTTTGGGGGATCCAATTGTTGGTGTCATTTATGATTCGCTGTTGCCTTGGGTTGTTGAAGTACCAAAGAAATTTGGATTAGTTGCGATTGAGTTCTTTACTCAACATTCCGGTGTTAATTTAGTTGAGTATTATTACTATCACAAATTAATTCCGTACCCTGTGGAATCACCAGTCTCCATTCCTGGGCTGCCGTTGCTTCAGCCTGAGGATGTTCCATCATATGGGATTTATCTGGGAAATTTTACTCTAATGGCTAGTCAGTTCTCGACAGTGGAAAAAGCCGATTTTGCCGTAGTTAACACATTTTACAAGATGGAAGAAGAGGTGAGTTCAAGAACAGGTTAATTGTTCATTTCTTATGGTGATTTAACTCTTCGGTTTTACTGGATTTAAATTTTTATTCTTGTGATTTCGTAACAAAATTTGATGATGATGTGAATGCTCCTCCCAAGTGACCTGGCGATAGATGGCTGAGACTGTGAGACACCTGCAAAAGTGGCGGGGCTGTATCCCTGTTGCCACTGCAGCAGAAGAATCTGTATAGGTGAAGAGATAAATATAGAGAATATGCATATTACATAAGAATGATCTACCTGTGATTTCCTTCCCCTTCATATAGGAATTCCGTTCCCCAAAATACGGCACGAGAAAAAGGACTTGATGTCTCCTGAGACCATATATGTTATATCGACTGGAAGATATTTGATTAGGATAGGTTATGTCAACCTTTCTCAAGGCTCCAATCTCGTGTTAGTGTATGGGAACTTTGGCTGGCCTATTTGGCTGAGGGATTTCACTGTTCTATCGACCACCATATATTATCCCTGATCACCATGTTCTTATCCTTGGTCGGCCACCTTACACAGCGCAAGTAATATGTGAAATATTTTATTAATGTATGTTATAGGTAATTACGTATCGATTTTTACAGGTTGCAAATATGTTTAGATTTATTTTAAGTTTTCCAAGTTGCAAAGACATACTTTTTGTAGAAGAATCCAATGTTTGGATGTTGGAAAGGTGCTAATCTGCATTTTTTAGTATTCTAACTACCATGCATCTTAGAAAATTGTTCAAATTCATGTGGGCTATATTCTTCTCCATGATGAGTAGTGCCAAAAACTTATATTTGACTACAAGCTTCTTTATCATCCATTTCTTTTAACATTTTCAAAAGCTAATAAAATATTTGATTTCTCTTGCAAAAACTCTTTTGGTTAATCGTGGGTGAAGTATTGAAATACTGTTTACCTCCATTAAGTTGAAATTATTAGCCTGAATATGTCAAAATGAACTAGCTCTAGTCCAACGCCTTCTTTACTCTCAATGATTTCACTTTTAGAAAAGGACCACAATGTTGTTTGCTAACGACACACGTTCCAGAAACTTAAGGACACATATATTGTGAGAGACCTGCTACCATTTTGCACTTCTATTGTAGTGCTTTTAACCTGCCAAAGTTAAGATGCCTATAGCAAAAACTATAGTCACCACCTCCTTTAAAAGGAATGAGTAGCATTGTGGAGATACAGTGGAAACATCCTTTTTGCAATTATGTTGAGTTGGAGAATTAAACTCAGTGCTCTGTTTTAAATTTGACAAGCTCCAACTTTGGTAGAAGTTTCATATCCCTTCTCTTGAAGCCAACCGACACTATGTGGAACAAAGTCAATTAACTGTATATAATTAGTTTTGTTTGAACGGTTACCATTCCCTTTTCCTATACTGAATAAAGTTGAATTGCCTTCAAGCTTCACATAATTTTGAAATGAGTCATTAAGGTCAGAAAATGCATACTTATCTCCACATATACGATCAGTACAACTGATATCTAGGTACCACAAATTTTGGGAAGTTCCTTCCTAGACACAATTTAGAAATAATTTTAATTTGTCCATAGATGTGACACCTAAATCACTCGAGTTCTGGTTGTCTCACTGACATTGTCATGTGAGCTTTTGAATTGTATCATCCTTTGTAAATAGATGCTATCTTTATTTCTGTTATTTTCTGGTTTCTAGTGTAGGTATATGCTATCTTTGTTTCCTAACTTATCCTCTGCCTCTTCCTTGATCTACTCAGTTTGTGATGAAGAGTGGTTGTCAATTGAGATTTTTATTTCAAATTGCGAGTGCACGATATTCGAAATACTAGTCAAAATCCTTCATACAGGGCCGGCACTTATCTGAGATCTATAAAGCTTGCTTCTCTTTTATCTTCCTGATTCTGTTTCTACTCGTACAAAGATCCAGGCAATTCATCAATGGTTAGGATATCAGGGTCTTTTGACCCCTTAATAGCAAGGACAACCAAATTAAACTTTGGTGTCATTGACCAAAAAATTCTGTCGCTATAGTAATTCCTCCATTTATATTTCAGAGAAAAAGTTAGAAACTAATTCACATGACTTCATACGAAGGGTATTGAAACTCTGATGGAGTTCTCGTAGCTAGTTTGCGTTTTGCCTGTGTCCATCGATATTTCTTCTTCATAGTATCTCAAATATGTTTGGAGATGTCTTTGCAGGGATTTGTTCCCAAGACTGACTGATTAAAGTCTTGGAGATGATTATTTGCCTTGAGATTCTGCAACTTCTTCCCTCCCAGATCGACTTTCTGCATATCCATTAACACAACACCATCTATTGGTTCTCCTACCCTAGAATCAACAACTTGCCAATACTCTTTAACCTTAAGAAATTATCATTTGATAGGCTGCAATGGTCATAGTGACCATTAAAGCCCGTATTGCAGGTGATGTGAAATTTTCAGAACTCATTGTTGTGCATAATGAAGAGAAAGAAAGCTCTAGCTATATGCGATCTCTGCCTCACTTTGCTATATACCCTTGCTACCTCACTTTGCTATATACTCTCTCTGCTTCATATTGCTACTTGGTGGTTCTCTACTTCACTTTTCCAAGGGAAATAAAAACTCACTCATAAAGTTCCTTCATTCGCATTTACCATGTACAATCAACACCCCTACCAATACATTTATGAACAAAACTAATGCCCCGCTAAACTAAGGACTGTGAACTGAGTCAACCAGAGTAATTTTTTATAGCAATCATTTTAAACGATAAATAAGTCTACCAAGTCTTGTGAATTTTTACAGGTAACTGCTTGAATTGGTCTTTTTTTTTTTTTCAGATTATTAACCAAACTAATTAAATTGTATCTTGAGAACAGGTGCTAGAGGCAATGTCAAAATTATGTCCAATGATGACAGTCGGACCAACAATTCCATCCTTTTATCTCGACAACTTCATTGAAAATGACAGAGAATATGGACTCAGCGCGCCACGGGATGACTCCACTTGCATAAATTGGCTGAACACCAAGCCAGAAGGATCTGTTGTTTATGTGTCATTAAGCAGCGTCATCTTTGCTAGTCCAGATGCAAAGCAAATGGAGGAGCTTGCGTTTGGTTTGAAGGGAAGCAATTACAACTTTCTATGGATCGTAAAGGATTTTGAAGTCGAAAAATTGCCCAAAAATTTTGAAGAAGAAACATCTGATAAGAGTTTGATTGTGCAGTGGTGTCCACAGTTGGAAGTACTGTCGAACAAGGCTGTGGGATGCATTGTTTCACATTGTGGGTGGAATTCAGTGATTGAAGCATTAAGTATAGGAGTACCGATCGTGGGGATGCCAATGTGGGCGGATCAACCGACAAACGCCAAGTTCATCCAGGATGTATGGAAGGTGGGTGTAAGAGTGAAGCACGATAAGAATGGCATTGCAGGGAGAGACGAAATCAAAGGTTGCATAAGGAAAGTAATGGAAGGTGGAAGGACTGGAGAGATAAAGGAAAATTGTATCAAATGGAAAACATTGGCTAAAGAAGCCGTTAGTGAAGGCGGAACTTCAGACACAAACCTCAATAAGCTAGTGTCCAAATTGACAAGCTCTCCCTGAGATTGAGATTCTTTTGAACAACCATATTGAGGATGTTTGTTAGTTTCAAATAAAGGCTATGTTCTATGAATAAGATCTCATTTATGTATCTGTGTTACATATATTCATATGCATTATTGAGACGAATCTGAGGTTTTGTGTTTGGTCATTCAGTTTAATATGTTGATATCAGATTTTCTATAATTTATGTTAAACTTCAAATGAGAATATCGACAAATATTAAATAAGTGCAATGTAAGACAAAACACCATTAATTGATATCTGATAATCTATATCTAATTTAAATATTTTTTTTTTTAAATAACTAATAGCATCTAACGTATAAAAATATAACAAAAAGGCATTTCTCAAATAAATAAATAAATAAAAATTGAACAAATCCTCCAAGAAACCTACTTATTTGAGCACGAATTGATGCCATCGATTCCTAAATTGTCCAATAATTTTAGGTTTTTATAAGTTATAACTTCTAATAATATGTGGATAATGAGTATTAAATTTTGAATCCTACGAAATATGTAGAAGCAACTATCGACGTCTACTAGAAATGGTTTTAATCACTTAATGATTTCCCGAGATGGCATGAGTTCTGTCTCTCTTTCATCATCCGACTACATCAGTGGATGTTACACAAAATCCATTACTTTTAATTGAACAGTAAGCAAATTTGTACCCATAGCGTATGTTGGACCAATTAATTGATGCCATCCACTAAAAGATGGTCCATTAATTTTAAATGTTTATAAGTTGTAAAGGTTGGGATATATATGTATTCAAAAGTATTAAGACTTTACCGTAGTTGCTTAACATTCTGAATTTTATTGAATAAATATTTATTATTAATTTGTCTTAAAACAAAATGTTACATTTCTCGTGTGGTCATCAAGCGATTTTGATTAATTAGTGGCATACAAATTGGGTGCTTGCATTAATAAGCATAGAAGACACCTTGTAGATCGATAATTAATTGTCATCGATTAGTGAGCAAAGTTGACACTTCGTTTCAATAAGGTTGTAAGGTAAGCTACTCTACTAACTGGAGTATGCATTTATCTCGACCGTGCAAGAGGTTCTCGAAAGTAGTGATACTAGTACAATGAGTATAGCTATAGCACAAAATTACACGATAGAGTTTAAGTTTGTAGCATGACCGTGAGAATAATTAAATATATATGACCACTTTATAATTACCTAAATTCATGTGGAATAGTGATTGCTATTCTTGAACTCTAGCATTTTTTATGTACTAATAAATTATATAGTTAAACATCTTAGTATTTCGAAGTCGAAACAAGCCAAGTAGTGAGCAATCATTCATGTTCGGATTCCGCCCACACATTTCTATACCTTTTCCACATCAACCGATATGTGGTTTCCACTTGTTGGGGGTCAATTTGTTTATTTTTGTTTTGTTAATGAAAATTGAATAATACTATAGATGTCAGGAGAGATATTTAAATCAAATTTGTGAATATAAAACCCTCTATATCGACCTTATCATTTAATGTAACCTCACATGAGGATTATTCGTTATTTTACCTCTAGCATTACTCTTGAAAAATAAGGACGGAGAGTTCTAACTATGATTAAACTATTTTATCAAATCCCTTCAAAAGTTCCACACAGAATGTCTAAGTGCACATTTAAGGATCATTGATCAAAATGGATGGATTTCACAAGCAAAATTACTTATTAATTCAAATGGTTAAGCCTAACAAACTGGAAATCCCACCTACAATCACGGCATGCAATGCCTTAGTTACATGAAACTTCATTCTAAAACATCCGCTTTAACGCGCATGAATATCCTCTACTGAAAAACAAAAGTGAAAACAAGAACAAGAAGAGGAAATATGATGATCATGGTTCTTGATCCGCGGAGGGCCGTAGATGGGGACTGATCTTCATGGGGCGGTTTTCTGTAGTAAAAGGGAAACCAAGGCAAAACAGGCTCTGGTGGAGGTGGCACGTCATTCCCAAGATAAGGTGACGGAGGATTATATGGAAAGTATCCAACCTGAGGGGTTGTTTTGGAGCTCGTCGGCGGTGGATAGCACGGATACTGGCATTCGTCTGCCATCGTTGGGGACGTGTATCTAAGAATTGTTGACATGAATAGTATTGTTGACAGGAGTTTGTGTAGTTTTGAATCCATGTTGGAAGACAGATGTTTGATGAGAAGGGATCAACAGGAAAGGAAATTATAGACAGAGCAAATGGGAGCGGGGGACCTTAGCTAGATACTTAATTTCTCATGGCTCGAAAGGAGATGCCAAAGCTGCTGAGCTAAAAATTAGAATCTGTAAAAGCAAAGCTTTTAGCCTTTAGCCTTTAGGTGCCACTTTAGAATCTTTCCCTTTAGAATGTTTTGGTCATAAGTTACACTTGTGCTTTGAGTAGTGGCGCGAATCGATCGCGGGCGACCGTCGAATGGCCGCCCAATATAAGAGAAAAGCTCGTCGGGTACTGGCCCGCCATGACTTCAAGCATTAGTGGCTAAGTTACTCATAAGAAATTAAGTGGCTCATGTTTTTCATTAATGAACCTTAATGAAGTTCAAAAATAAGAATATTAATGGAGGAGTAAAGAATAATACTATATATGTGCTAGTTTGTTATTTGATGTATGACAACAATAAAAACTACTACATTAATGCATCAAATAACAAACAGTCACATGTATGTAATGTAGAGCGACTATCAATAGTCTTCTCCTTAAATAACATTATTCAAGTGTAAATGGTTCGTGGTTTAATAATAAAATAAATTCTTTAAATTATCTTTTGAAAAAAATTAAATGAATGTTGTAAATAATCTCTAACACAATAATCTTTTGCCCATGTTTGGTACACATTAAGAGTGTGTTTGATGTAGATTAAATCGAATTTTAAGTGGATTGTGATATAAGTTTTTGAAATATGTGGTTATATGTGGGACGCATGAAAGATGATGTTGATATTGATTGTTTGACTTTAATTTAGATTAAAATCAAATTTTAATTCAACCCAAACATGAACTAAAATTTTCGTTTTCATTTTCCTACTCATTTTCAACAACACATTCTTCAATAAAATAATATTTTCCATCACATTAATAACTTTTTCTTCTTTTTCAACCACACATTCTCCAGCAATCTCCTATTTCAGAATACATTATTCCAAAATAATGTGGCTCAAGCACTTATGTTATATTAAATGATTGTATTTGATAGACTACATTTGGATAGAGGTGGTAATGCTCGGCCCTAATGCGTACGAGCTCGTCTCGTTACTCGTGGGCCGAGTCGAATTTCAGCTCGCGAGCTTGTCCATTTCTTAATTTTTTTAAAAAGAAACCTTAAAAAAAAAAAAAAGGGCCTCGTGGGCAAGTGCCACCACTACATTCGGGGGGATGGAAGGACCCCTCCACCCATTCAAATGTGTACTAATTATATCATTATTATATAGAATAAAATAAGGATAAGGAAGAGAAATATAGGACGATGTCAATTGTACATTTTAATGCTTACACTTTTGTTGACATTGTCGTCATAAAATTTGGTCAAAGTGTACCCCAAACATGGTTGAAAAATATATAATTGTGCTAGTTCTTTGCAACCATCTATTCACAAAATTTTGGAGAATGGATAACAAAAGTATATTTTCTTCGTTATAACTTAATAAGTGAAAATATGAAGTTCTAAAAATTTAGAATTATTGTTATGCAAGTAATTAACCAATTATTAACAACTCAATCTAAGGTAATTACGACCAGAAAAATAGAGGAAACCACCTAGAACCTAGATGACTCTACCCCTTGTGTTCGTATAATAAAATTAAAAATAGTTAGTAAGCTATTTTTATTCAGTCAAACATTGACTCAACCGTGAGATAACATGTGTACTGATGGAATCATTATTTTCAATTCTTGGTGGTTTGAATGTTAACATCAAGATAATTTAGCACTGTAATTCGATTAATTTTCTAACGGATGGTCGACAAAAAGCCTACAATTATTTTGGATATTGAGAAGAGAAGAAAATTAAACAACTCACAAAATCAAAAGTAAAGGACAGCTGGTTAATTAAGATGGCTAAAGATTGTGACTAGTCGACCATTGAAATTCAGCCAACTTTTTGTACACGAAGATTTGGTCATGTTAGTAAACAAATTGAACTAAACCACTCATTCAAATTCAATCATGAAAAGAAACAAAGGAAATGAAAAAAAAAATAAAATAAAATAAAAATTAATTGGATCGAAAAGAATAATTTTGAACGCCTACAGCATATTTCAATGTTAAATATAATTCACACTGTCAGATAAATCGATCGCGTGGCTAACTAATGGTGACAATATTCTCAAAAGTCCATTTCCAACAGAATAAGCTGGAAAAAAACCCCAGAAAGGTAGAAATTTAGGGCATCTTTTGATTCTTTTCTTTCTTTATAGTTTCTTATTGAAAAAATGGAGTGGAAAGGGTCATAATCTTTGAAAGTTGCGGGTGTGGTGGAGGGAAATGAGACATAAAAGACAATTCTAAATTGTTGAGAGACTGATATAAGAACATGCTAAATAAAACTCGTATTTGTACCAATTAAGAATACATGCTGATCAAGAGTTTATAAGTACACAAGTCAAACGTTAAGTCCTCAATTGGAATCGATATAATGTACTCTTCTTTCGATTTGATAATTATGCCTACAATGTTCCACTTCACAATCATGCGAGTATTCTATGAATCGATGTCTTCGACTGTAGCAATGGCCCTCCCTCTAGTCATCTTGTTAAATTTAGTTTTTTTTTTTAATTCTAAAATAACGAAAATTAGAAGACTAATAATCAAATTTGTCCCCACATTACACCTATATTTGAAACTAGATTAATGAAAATCTAAACAAATGGTGGGTGGACCGGTGGACAGTGGACAGGACAAACGAGTATGGACCATAGACGGCTCGAGAAGTGGGACCCAGAGTTCGGGATAATCGATGTTGATCCAATATCCTTTTCACAACTGACAAACTCTGACCAAAAATCAGATAATATGACAGTTTAATGAAATTTAGAACCTTCTCGTTTTACTCATTTCCTATGCAACCGACAGACCCAAGTTGCAAACTTACTGGTCGGTCGACTTTCAAATTTTGGGGACTTCACTTTATGGGTTCCTTCGATAGATATAATTAAAATTGAAAATTAGTCGTTATTATTGATTTTTATTAAATACGTGAGACTCAATAACGGTTATATTTTTAATTTTAATTGAATTTTAATCACCATCGAACGTGGTCTACATATAATTATCGTTCTTATATATATATATTTTAATAATATTAATATACACACATAATATGAAAGAGTCTCCAGAAAGTGGAATTATAATTTATAAAGATGAGCTACCAAATTAACTTTGAAGATGTCAAGTTTTATCTGCTTTTTGCCCTTTTCCTCCTTTATGAAACCTTTTTAAATTCCTTTATTCTATGGCCACTACTACATCTCTTATTTTCAAGGATATTGCTGATATAGAGAAAATTTAAATACTCATATTTTTAAAAATGTAAGACAATGTTATTAAGATTAATCTCAACATCACCTTTCTTTTTGTCATATCGAGACTAATATTAATCTAAGGGTCCGTTTGATACTACACATTTTTCATGCAACTTTTGTAGTGTTTGATAGGCAAAATTCTTGATGTTTTGGTAGGTAAATAATTTTCAGATTTTTTTTTTTTTTTTGACAATTGGAAAAAATTCTAAACACAATTGTTAAAAAAAATTTCACTTTTATTGACAATTTCCATGTAAAACAAAGTCAAACAAAAGATATTCGATATGGTTAATTTTTTTCAATTTTTTTTTTTTTTTTTTTTTTTTTAACAATTGGAAAAAATTCTAGACCCAATTATAGAAAATATTATCAATTTAATGGACAATTTTCATAAAAATCGAAATCAAACGGATACCAAACTTTCAATATTTTCCATGAAAAATTATACCAATCAAACACAATTAATTATAATTCCCAGTAAAATAATTTCTAGATAATTCAATTCCCAGTAAAACATTTTTTTTCCACCCATTTTTTACCTTTGCAATCAAACGTACCCTAAGTCATTTTATGAATAAAATGAAAATGTGACGTCCTAACCAACATCATGTGTTTTTTGCTTTCTAGTTGCTAATATTGTTTTGGCAACGTTCGTTACCGCAACTCTTGCTATGAACTTCAGTTGTCTTAATTTCACTTTCTTATTTCAAAAGCATTGAAATCAATAAGAAGTCGGATGCAAATCAAAGGATTATTCATCAAGCTAGAGATTTAAAGAATTCATAATACTAAGAGAAAATTTATCATGTTAATCTAGAAAAGATTCTTGTACCTATTAAAAGATATTTTTTGGTTTCCACGTTTTTCATGACTAAATTTCCAACACAATTTTAAAGAAATTTCATAAAAAAAAATATTTGATTTGTCCAAACTAGTGAAAATACGAACCTTATTAGACACTCATACAATAGTTGTATAAAAAACCTCGTCTTTTTACAAACTTTACATGTTTAGTTGTATATACAATAGAAGCAGAATAAACAATTGCAATTATAGAATGTGATGCTCTACGAACGTTGTTCAGAGTTTGTAAAGTGATTTTAGGATGGCACTCAAATACCGTTATTTTAGTTGATACTGTAATTTTACCGTCACATGTCAATTGTAGTTCTTGTCGCTTTATTCCTCGTAGTTCGGGTAGTGTATAGGTTGGCGTATCTTTTCCCCTGTTAATACTGGACGGATTGTATTCTATAAAAATTAACTTTTTAGAGAATTAAGTCAACTTATTTTTGAAAAAGCATGGCCAAACAAGCTCCACGATGTAGCACAAATTCCTTGCCTTTTCCATTCTTCCCTTTGGTTCGAGGGATAAGATATGGAAGGAATATTTATTGAACACACTTTCCAATAGTAATACGACAAACTTGATTATCCTCCAAGATTAATCAACCGAACAAGAAATAATTCAAGAAAATATGAAATAGAAGAATACATCATTATTCACTTAGGTCAGATTAATATCTGTCACGTACTAATTAACCAATACAAACGAAAAGATTAAGACAAAGCTAGCACCAATATTGGCCTATGAATTAGGAAATAAAAAAAAAAAAAGTTTATTATTTTCACCTCAAGGAATTGAATTCTGCAGCTCCTCAGGGCATTAAATTTATTCCCTTTTCCATAATTTGAATCCTTCTACCAGAAAGCCAGCAGTCCCAATAAACTGCTGATAAAAATTAGCAAATAAAACCTCCCGACGCCGGCGGAATTCATGTCAACACGATACACACTTCCCGGTGGTCCGGTTATGTATATTTCAGGGGAAGGAGGAGTTTGAGGGTTATTCTCGCCGCTAGGTGGAGGAGGACACTCAGCGCTTGGTGACTTCTTTGGTGGCGGTGGCGGTGGTAAATCAGGTGGCGACGGGGGTGGTGGTGGCGGTGACGAGGGTGGAGGCGGTGGCGGTGACGAGGGTGGAGGCGGTGGCGGTGACGCGGGTGGCAGCGGTGGCGGTGCTTGGTAACATGGATGGTCACAAGGGCAATTTCCACACTTGTTCTGCAAATTCCCAGGTGGGGTCTCATCAAGATTTCTTGGCTTGAAGCCATTGATTGGCACAACAATCACAAGAAGAAAAAGAAAAAGCTTAATTCTCAACATTTTTGTACCCAAAAGTTGAAAACTTTGAGCACTTTAAGCTACAAGAATGAATCTTTGGTCTTTGGGAGAGGAGTCGAGAAGACAGTGGGTTGCAAGTGTTGAAAGGGTGGTGTGGTGTGTTTCACATTTCTAGTGGTCTGATGATAATTATGAAACGACTCAACATGAGTTTTGGGTTAAAATAATTGATCTTTCGTGGGCAAATAGAAGTGAGAGTGACATTAAAAGTTATTTGTGTGCATGGAATTGATTTAATTCACAGTGCAATCACAATTAAGAATTGCATGTGGACGGTCCACTTCTGTGGGCCCACAACTTTTTTTTTATTTTGATAATATTGCATTTTTTATAGTCATATGTTTTTCAAGGTACACAAACAAAAGGTTATCCACTTATTTTGAATTAGGAATCAAATTCCAAATACTTATTTTGATGCAAACCCATTAATTATTTATAACAAATAATAGTAAAATTGGAGAAAATCTCACAATTCCTTTTTTTTTTTTAATTTAAATCAAACAAAATAATAATTACGATGTCATGCCGAGGTTCTTATTAAAAAAAAAAAAACACAGATGTGACCTAATCATAATGAAAACTCTTGGTCCCTCAACCTCTTATCAATCGAGACATTAAAAAACTAATAATAAAACTAATTAAAGTAAAATTAGCCATCACCCATCTTCGTCACACTCCATAATTTTTTTCGGGACAAATCTTAATCACATGTGTTTCGACATTTTCACTGGATAAGTCAATTTTCGATGTATTTTAATTTCTCTCGTATTTATAGAGAAGGAATCGTGAAAGATGTCTATGATTTCAGATTATTGGTTCTCTGGTCATTTCATTTTTTTGAAAAGACATGAAATAGTTTTTGCTTCATGTGCTGATGTTATCGGATACTTTTTGACTTCATTGAATCGTGATAAATAAGGCTGAATAAATGACTTAACTCTTAAGTCTTTGAGCCACTAATTTAATTTGTACAAATTTAATCGTTTAGGAATTCAGATTAACATTTTTTTTTTTCTGGCTAAAATTAATTTTTCATTCTTTTCTTGTGAAGGTAATTTATTTCCATATTTAGGTAATTTATCACCAATATTGTATTTTTATCTTCCATAACATTTTAAATAAAAATGAGAGAAAGATAGAGAAAATTTAATGCCATAAAAATATAAACAGAATCAAATAAGCTCGAATAAATTATTGAGTCAACGAGTCTAACAAAGTCTTTAAATCTAGACGATAATATAATATCTACTTTTTTTGTCACATCAACTTGATAGGGTCCTTGTCAAATAGCATTCGTGAGTTTTTTAGACAATGTCCATCAATCCAGATTAGCATTATAGATGCTCTAAGTTGAAGTGAGGTTAGTTGTTTATTCAATAAATTATAGAACTTAGGTTTTCTCAATTCATTTAAATCTTATATTAGTATTCTTCATAATTAACACTTTTGTGTTTATTAACCCCGTTCTTGTCTATCATTATTCAAAAAAATCCTTTTTTTTTTCTATTCTAAAACTCATTTTCACACATACATTCTAATAATAAAATATTTTACATGTAAACTCAAATCTTACTTTTTAATCATATATTCTCCAAAAACAAATCACTATTTCAAAATTCAATTTTCTCAAAAAAAATCTTTTTAATGGGCATCAAACAGTGGCTAAAAACCAATTTTCGCTATTCATGAGAATAAGGACTTCTAATTGTCAAGTGTCCGACGTTGTTGTGATTTTGTGAAAAATTAACATATGTGCCCCTTTGATAAAAATTAAAATTCAGATTTTAATTCAAATCAAAATCAACAATTAATTTAACCACATATTTTTTGAGATCCACAATTATTCAACCATACATTTCATTAACTTTTATCAAAATTTACTAAAAATCTGATTATAATCCCACCAAAGGAGGGGCACTCAGTTGAATTTTCACCATTGTAATATCTTACTTCTCATTGCATCTCATGCCCAAGTAACGGTGGTTTGTAAGGAGACTAGTTCCAAGTGTCGCATACTATGTATTGGCAATTTGTGCATCTCATGTTGAATGTTATCGAGTTGATCATATGAAGTTATTTTTTTCCCTGGCTTTTGTTATAAACGAAGCCGATACCAAAATTGATATGATACAATTTGTTGTGAAACAAATCACTAGATTGAGATATTAAAGTTATATGACAAATAATAATGAAGTATATAATCAAACAAAGAATAATAAAGACAAGCATATGACAGAGGAATTAAGAGATTTTATTGACTCAAGAATAATGAAGAAAAGAGAAAAATTACAATCGATCCTATAATTCTAGTAATTTATTTTCTCATACATTTAAATTGTAGAGAAGAGTCAAGTATATATAGGCAACTTTGTAGGAAGACGTCCAAACCAGGGGCGGACCCACGAAGGGCCCAGCGGGGCGGCCGCCCCCACTGAAAAAAAAACCAATTTTTTTTTTTTTTGCAGTTTTTTTAGCTTATTTTCTATCTCGAATGCAGTCAGGATATGGTGAAACTCATGTTTTGTATGTAATCTTTTTCTCTTTAATCTTGTTATATATTCTTCAATCTCATAGAGTTGGATGGTTAAATTTCCTTCCCACTTGAATACAGCTTGCCAGAAGGGCTTGAAGATGATTTGACAATTGAAGTCCACGATTCGAAATGAAAGTATTTTGGCCACGTAGTAGTTCATGTGGCTAATATTGCTGAAGATTTGGTATGTTATGTAAATCTCATTTTGACTACCTATAATTGCAAAAACTGTTACATGATTAGAGTGAATATATTTGTGGGTTTGATGCAGGGTGAGAGGCTTCGTTCATGGCCTATGTAGCATGAATTAGTTGGGAAAATGCAACTAAATCTAAATTATTCAACAACTCCAAAAAAAAAAAAAATTCGCCCCCGAACCCCCGTAGGCCCCCACCCCTTCAACTTTAGACCCCTCTACTTCGAGGAACTGGCTTCGCTCCTAATCTCGCCCCCACTCAAAATTAATCTAGGTCCGCCCCTGGTCCAAACCCTAATAGACAAGTTGTAGTTGAAGTAGAATACCAAAAGTGTGTTATATCGCGAAAAATAAGTTTCGACCGGATAACATCGTCGATTGAGCAACAGGTTTGTCGCTCGAGCACCAAGCGAGCGACAGGCAAGCGACCAAGTCTCGGGAGAAAACATGAAGTGGTTGCTCGAGCAGTCAACTAGTAGTAGGCTAGTGAAAATGCGGCAACAACCTCTTCAAGTTCAATACGAATTTCTAACTCTTAATGAGCTTCCAAAATAGAACTTCAACCTGACATAGGACTCCAATAGCATTTCAAACTGAATTTTTATTGACATACACTTCAATTACTTCAACAAAGGAATTCGGGTCACACCAAAATTAGCTTTTGTCCACATGGTCTTTAGATTGGAGGCCTCAAGTGTCATCTTATACTTTAGTATTAGGCTAGTCTGGGTTGTTGAGTTGTTCTTCTAATTTTTGATGCAGTCGAAAAGCGTGAGAAACAAGATTACAAATTCAACTTCATTGATTATCACAAAATATTGTGAGAATATTGATAAATTCAAAACTTATAGCTATAGGAAATGGTGAAGAATGAGAGAGAAGTGAGCTGTGTTACTATCTAAATGGTAGAGTTTGGCCGTCTAAAGTTCTTACAATTTTTACTGGGAAACCCATGCTGCTATGAACCTTGTATTGAGAAAGGAACTTTTGACTGAAAAACGGAATAATTTCCTTAATAAACTGTTCAGAACATGTGTTCTGCTTACAATTACAGTCTTGAATCTGTCTTTTTTTTCCACAAGGTATCAAGAAGTAATTAGATACTTGCCTTTAGTAACGAGTTACAGTTGAAACAAGTTAAAAAATCTTCGGCACACTCAGTGAGTTAAGTAAACAAATACGAGGAAAGTTGTGTAGATGTTCACGTTTCAATCCTCATATTCCTTCACACGCTAAAATGGGGTAATATCAACAGTCAGACAAAAATAGAAAAAACAAATAATGAGTTTCCTGGGTTAAAAAACCTGTCAGACATGTTGCAACTTCCGAAGATGCTCCAACAATGAAGTCGCAACTTCCGAAGATGCTCCAACAATGAAGTCGCCTTCCTCATGGCCATTTCTGTGCCATTTTTGGAAATCTTCGAAAGAGGTATTGCTGCACTGAGCCTACTTAGACAAGCAAAATTTTCACCATCTCTTTTACACAAAGAAAGTAAAATGGAAGCTGCGTTCTCCTTATTCTGAGGCAGACCCGTTTGCAATAGATCTATCAAGATGGGTATTACGCTAGCATTCATAATAGCAGCCTTTGCTTCATGGTGGCTAGTAAGAACCGAAAGGATGGTCAGAGCTTCATCGACCATACTGTTGCCTGAATCAGTGAGCATCTTTAATAGGGCAGTAATAATGCCAGGCATAACAGGCCGGCTCTTGTTTCCGTGATAAATGGACAAGTTGAATAATGTAGTTGCATCGTCTTTCTTCCCTTGTGAGCTTCCATTCTGAAGTAAGTCGACTAAAGCCACTATTGCCCTATGCAACTATTATTATTTTGTTTTCATTAGCCAATGACAGGCTAAAGAGGCTTGCCGCTGCATTCTCTCTTGCTTCCATGCTTCCGGGAATTGCATTGGCAAGCATGATGAGCCCCTTGTTATCATTGTATATGGAAAGATTCAGAATAGAAGTGACTGCATTGTCCTGAATTTGAGTATCATCGGATGTCAACAGATTAACCAGCACAGGAACAGCCACAGCTTCTGCAAGCAAGGTTCTATTATCCATACTTCTTTTGGATAGTGATCGGATCTCAGCCACTGCAACCTTTTGTTGCTCATTGGACCGACTTGAGAGCTTACAAATATGTGCTTTAGTGGCTTCTATATCCCACAAACATCACGAAATGATCCACCCCTTTTTTTAATCCTCCCACTC
The DNA here is from genome assembly GCA_019097785.1 of Fraxinus excelsior. NCBI lineage: Eukaryota > Viridiplantae > Streptophyta > Magnoliopsida > Lamiales > Oleaceae > Fraxinus > Fraxinus excelsior. Next base: position 8,394,672 of record CM032626.1, read on the forward strand.
GTAAATGCTGATGGCTACTCTATATTATGTTTTGACACACCATTGAGATATTAGACTTCTCAACACATAATTCGAAGTTGGAGTTATGTGTTGGAGATTCTGCTGAGTTTTCGGACATGTTGTTTTGCCACAATCGATCCACCACTGTATGTAAGATCTCTTGTAAGTATGCAAGAGTAAAATATGTTAGACATTACACCTGTCAAGTAAGTTTCTCTAAATTATTCCATCTAACATTCGCCTATTTCTTTCTTTTTTCTAAGACGTCACAAGACAAAAAAGGCTTTAAGGAAATTCAGAATGCAAACAATACCTAGCCCGTGGGTACAAAACTGGATTCCTCATAAGTTCAAGTGATATGGGGCAAAGGAAGTCGTCAGGAATTACAAGAGATTATGGCTTCTTGTTCATTATTAGGTATTTAATGTTATGCAATTGACTGTTTTGTGTATAAAAGGACTAGATTTGATATGTTTTAAAAAGTAAAGGAGTAATGTGCAATTTGTCAAAAGTATGATTTTTAGGTCTCGAGTTCGAAAATGGGAAAAGAAGGAAAAACGGTACTGATTTTTGCTACACTGTCGCAAAGGTTTGGCTAGAGCTACAAAAACAGAAACCTTGTCACTAGATTGTCGCCACTCATTCGCTTGTCGCTGAGCCATCGCTCGAGCAACGGTGTTGTCCGAGAAATTTTTATTTCGTTTTCTAAAGGCTTTTTCCTCGACCCATTCGTTTCAAAACCTACATATAAATACTTGAATGCCACAACACGGTTTTTCCAAGGGTTGAACATTGAGCAAACACATTGATTTCAAATTCTCTTCATCCCTTGAAACTTTCAACCTTCATTATTCACATTGTGATCTTTTCTTGACGGCGAAAAACATTAGTTTCACAATCCAAATACCAAACTGATGCTTCCTCCATATCTGTCAGAGTTGCTGAAGATCAAGGGAAGGTGACTGAAATTTCAGTTGGCGAAGAACGCGGTGTTCGTCGTGCATCCACATGAGAAAGACGATTCCACAAAGCTAGAAGTTGCTGCAGGATATTAGAATCTAGGAGAACTTTGGAAATTGCTGCTGGAAATTGGTGTAGGAGTACGGAATTTAGGAGAGCTGTAGGATTTGCAATTAGGAGATCAGATAGTACGTGTCATCATCTAATCTGGTAGACTGTAAGTTATAAAATTACCCTTTATTATACCATCTACCACATAGTATGAAAGACTGTGCTTTGCGTGGATAACTTGAATTGAACTGTTTCTGATTGTGGACTGTAAGATAAGAAACCTAATATATCTATGTAAAAAAGAAGCTCTTAGTCTTTCTATTGAAGAGATCTGTCACTGAGATGTACAGAAATTAAAACATAGACACAAAAAGAAAGTTACCAACTACATTTGAATAACCTCTTCTTATAGCTCATGACTGAGATTGCCCTCTAGAGACCAATGCCATATTTGGTAGATTGCACGTAAGCATTGGTTATATTAAAATGAAAAAATAAATAAATAATCTTTTCTATTGTATTGTTGACTCCTGTCTAGTAATGCATACCAAATATGCCAAAAATAATTATATGTGCACCTCATCGTACGCTAAATAATCGTCAGAAACGACTCTAATGCCAGTTCAAGATTCTTGACACTTAATTGGTGTAGTAGAGCCAATGTAACAACTATTTCAGTCCAAAAAACTCATTTACTGCCTGTTGTTATGCACCTCAAGAACAAAACAAGAACCCCGTGGCTTGAGTTTTTTTCACCCAAATATATTGACTAAAGACCATCTCATATAAATTATTGAAATTGAATCTTCCCCATTTATTTCCCAAATTTTAACACAATATCTATATCATCATGTCATATACCCTAAGTATCTACAGTTGAGAGTTGAGACATCAAATGTTCCAAAAGAATAAATAAAATAACAATTCACGTCAGATCAGAGCTGCAGAAAGTATCCAACATCGTATAGCTACTGTTAACATTCTCGATTAGTCAAAGCAACATCATATAATAATCGATACCAATCCCAATCTAGCAATTCCATAAATCAATAAAGACATGGGTTTCGATTCATCCACTCCAGTTAAACAATGCAATATACCATTAAGCCATATACACACACACCTTAACTGGAAATGAAAAAAATGCCTCAGTATTGTATATACATACAGAGGAAATCTTGGAATTTTCGAAGTTGTTAGCACCAAAGAGGAGCCGTTTCGCAGCCTGGAGAGCCAGTGCGAGATCAGAGAAGCAAGAATTTAATGACGAAGTTTCATGATTTTTATGGGTTTTAGAATTGCGTTAAACCCACTAAAATGTAACATATATTTTTCTTGTAAAATTAATATCAAATCCAATGAGTGTCACAATGGTTAAACTCTCATCATCCATAATTGTGGTCAAGGTTTTGAATCTTTCCTCCTTATCCTATTTAATTTTGATACAAATTAAAGAATTAAAAAACTTTCAAAATGAAAGTGGTGGAAAGGGAATCAAAACCAAGACTTCCTATATGAAAATAGGAGTTCCAACTAAGATGAGCTATAAGGAATGTTGGGAAATAAAACAAATTACCAGGTATATAATCTAAAACATTTATAAGTAGATAAAAAAATTAAAAAAAAATTCTTCCCAATGGATCTAGCACTGACGACCGCTGGTTGCGCCGCTGCAAATGGGTCAAGAATGAGACTCTGCGGGCCAGGTCCGAACAATTCTTCTTGAGCAACCAAAGAGGCCGAGGCTGGAGATCCTCACGACGTCGTAAACTAACCGAAGAGGCACACTTGTGGTACCTCCGCAGTATCTTCGGCAGCCATTTGAGGGGCAACTATAGGTCGGGGGTTGGGCGATTGTGCATGTGGGGTTCTAACAACCATAAGTAGTGCACTTATATATGATCACCTGTGCGATGTCATAACAAATTAAAATACTAACAAATTTAAACATTAGTATGGGATCCAACATCATTTCCTAAACAAATAAATTCACGCGGTGGCCATAGATGAATTTGTTAGTTAAATTTATTGGTTATGTGGAGCCCACCACAGTCCACAAATATATAATTTAAAAAAAAAAACTTAATTAACATGCATTTTTGTTACTTAAATTAACTATTTCACTTACGATCCGTTTTGATTGCAAATGTGGAAAATGGGTGGGAAGAAAATATTTTATAGGAAATTGATTTGCCTAAAAATTGTTTTACTGAGAATCGTAATTAATTGTGTTTGATTTGTATAATTTTTCATGAAAAATATTGAAAGTTTGATGTATGTTTGACTTTTTGTTATGGAAATTGTTCATTAAAGTGATAATGTTTTATACTATTGGGTCTAAAATTTGTTCCAATTGCCAAAAAAAATTAATAATAATAATAATAACAATAATTGAAAAAAAATAATCATACCGAATACCATTCGTTTGACTTTGTTTTGTATGAAAATTGTCAATAAAAGTGAAAAAAAAAAAAATTTACCATTATATCTAGAATTTTTTCCAATTGCCAAAAAAAATAATAATAATAATAAACAAAAAAAACTGGAAAATATTTACCTATCAAAATATCAAGAATTTATTTTCCTCAAAAATGTGAAAATTTTGGAAAGTTAGAAAATATTTTCCCGGGAAGATTTTGTCTATCAAACACTACAAAAGTTGGAAAATGAAAATTTCCATGAAAAATGTGTACTATCAAACGGAACCTTATTTACATGTGCAAAGATTAGGTTAAAACTAATTGTTCAATTATTTTACCGGACAAAGATTGAGTTAAATATTTTCACTTAATTATTTTATTTATGTAAAATTTCTTTTAATATTTTATTGTATGTTCCAATAATTAATTCACACCATCCAAAATTAAGTTGTGTTATTCCCAAACAATGCTTAAATTATGTTATTCAATTGAATAATTTGCGAAGTGATTCCAAAATTCAGTAGAAATGCATTTGTAAAGGAATTTACACTATCTTAAATCAATATGAATTCAACAATAAAACAAACTACATAGAGCATCTAACTGACATTGAGAATCAAAATGAATTATCTGCAGAATGAGAATGCAATAAGAAAAGATATAAAATTAAAAAAATAAGAACATAGTATTAACCATGAAAATATTAAAAAATACCTTTCAAGCAATGTTGGACAATTTCACTTATCGTGCGATTGACCACGTGATCCACATCCATGACAAACTCTCTCCTTGTTCACTATTTTCTCTCTTGATTTTTTAAATCTTTTTCCACACCCCTTGGCTCTTACTTGTGGCAGTTCATTGATGATTATCTGTTCTTCGATGATTTTTTGTCCCATGAATATATGAAGATGCTCTAACCCATCCTTCAAGAGATTAGTTCCCTCTTGAGTAAGAGATGCATCATCAATAACAACTGACAATAATTGAGACAAATTCGAATGCCGTGACGTCAATGATTGGTTAGGAATGTCATTCAATTCTCCATGATCCTTGTCGCATACTTGGCCAACTTTCACATGTTTGGTCCACCTTTGAAGAATATATTGAGTTGGCAATTGTAACTTCATATTAAAAACAATTTCTCAAGTACTAACTAGAATTACAAACAAATACACCATGTCTCAGAATTGTAAAACTCACACAAGTTGCAGTTTTGACTCTATTAGCAGAAATTGTGGGCCACAATTTCTGCTAATAGACTCTACTTCAAAATTATTTAATTTATTTTTGTAGAAAGTAAGTTAAAATTCACTTTGCAAAAAAATTATATTTTGTTAGTAAAGTTACACAAATTATATCTTCCAACTCATAATTTTCAACGTTTTTGTAAATGAGAGAGATATCCACCACGGGAAAATACTACAGATGCGTAATACAAAAGAGGAGTGAATGATTTCCTTTCTTTTTTAATTTTTAATTTTTTTTTGTGAAAAACAATAGCGCAATTTCAGATTGTTACATTCACTATCAGTTTTCCAGAACTTCCCCAATTATATACTTATTTCAGTAGATACATACATTCAACAAAACACATTGCTAACATAAAATATTGTGTAAAGAAAGTTTTTAAGGCAAATTTCTGAATTCGAGTAGAACTAAATTACTGAACCATCCAATTGACTGAATTCATATAACCCATTTTTATTTTACTTCATCGAAATTCAACTATAATTTCCCGATGACAGTACACGCTTCACAGGCCACAATTGAAACGATAATTTCGAGTCTAACATACATAGATTTTCACAAATTCTAATTTTCTTCTCAATAAAACACATGAATTTTGCTAAATTGTAAAATGTGGTCTCATTACTAATCCAAATTTGTTGTGAGATATGTAGGAAAATCTGGAAAAAACTAATGAACTCCAAAGCACGAACAATCATTATCTTTTAAGACATGTTTCTCCTCTATTCAACAAAGTCACGACTGTGGTATGATAGAAAATCTCTCTCAGGATACAATGGAGGCGTTTGATTGAAACTGTAACTATTTGATCAAACCAAGAATACGCTCTATAAAGAAACTGATGATGCTAAGAGAAAGAGAGAAGAATAGAAAATAACGAATTTTGCTTTTTAATGTGTTTTGCAAATGAGAATTCGCCCAAAATATATAGAAATGGAGGTAATCATTTGAATATGTGTCTCTTGAAATGAATAAACGCATATGTTGGAAGAAACTTTTAAAACTAACATATGCTATGATTTGATAACCGTAACATACATATTCAAAGACTTCTGAAAATAAAAGATGAACCTAAAGATAGTTCGCCCAGGTCAATCCCCGTTGCGTAGCGGCAACACACTAGTCGGGACGGCAAAACATTCGCGAAACAAAAGATGAACATGCAAAATGATGAAAAATATTTAACAAATTATACATTAACCATGAATTCCTAATATCTAATACCATGCAAACTAAGAAAAATCCAAATTAAGCCATCCCAGCTTTCATCCAAAAAATTCCACGTGATAAGTTACAAATATTAAAAATATTCAACAAAGTTGTCATGTTTGCTAAGTGAACCGGAAAGAAATGTATAAAAAAAGAACCAAAAAAAAAAAAAAATTTTAAAAAAAATTATCAAAAAATTGTTGAGTTGCAATTTTTTTTTTAACATTTGTAACTTATCACGTGGAATTTTTTGTGTGAATATTAGGAATAAAGAGAACAAAATATGCAGATGATGAGTAGAGTGCAACATTTCAATTTCAAAGATGAGTGACCATTGGGAAGCATTTTGAAGTTCGATGAGTAAACCGTGACAAAAGGTAAGTTGGATAAGTAATGAAACAATGTTTTCGTTGAGTTGTTATTTTTAAACAACCGTCACCTTCCACGTGTATTTTTCGTCCGCCACGTCAGCCTCGATGGTAACGGAATTTGGTGAGTGGTGGATGTGGTGATACGGTCAAAAGTTCAGTGACCATTGAGACGACATTTAAAGTTCAGTGAGTAAGTCGTGACTACGTTAAAGTTCAGTTAGTATTCAAATAATTAACTCAGAGAAGGGTCCTTATTAATAACTGAATTTCAATAAACAGTTACAAACAAGTGTTCATAGACAAAAATAGGTTCAGAATAAATTTGTATAAACAGAGAAAGAAATGATAATAGGATTAGAAGAGAGAGAGAGTGAATTTTTATGGTTGGTGATATGAGAGGAACAGCAAAGAACCGACATTAATGCAAGTTTTGAACCTAAAGTTGCTTCTCGATAATGCGACGTATGCATACAGAAAAACAACGATTATTTATTTATTTTGGTATTTTTGAGTGATACCATAAAACTATCAAATAAAGTAGAGAATCACTTATTGAAGGACAAATAATCATGTTAGAGCTAAGAACATCTAGCTAGGAGTGGACAACGGGTCGAATCCATTTTACCCAAACCAAACCCGACCCGACCTGACTTTACCGATTCTTGGGTTATTTCAAAACCGAACCATCCCGGTCATTAATAGAACCGGCGGGCCTGAGTCGGGTTAACAATTATTTTTTTCTTTTTTCGATTAGTTTCAAACTGCCAAATGAATCATTATTTGCCTGAAATTAAAAAAAAAAAAAAAAAAAGCTTAATATTTTTTTCTTGTTGATAATAGTTTGTCATTTTCATAAATCATGGTATCGTAAAAAAATTAATTGAAACAAGATAATTAAATTAAATTAAAAACATACTATTGAAATTAAACAAAATCAAAATAGTTATAAAGCATGAAAAGAAAATTTAAATATTACAATTATCCAACAATTAAAAATATTACAATAATCAAAACTAAATAAATAAGAAAATAAAAATGCTACAATCATCCAAAATCAAAACTCTCATGAAACAAATAATAAGATAAAATGTTACACGACTTCCAAGTTGCCACATAAGTTTTAAGCATCATTTCTACAAAAAAATAATAATAGAAATACTTAGAGAGAAATATAAATATTATATTAATAAAGAGCCATGCACATTAGAATTCATGTCTACCTCAAAAATTCAGAAATGAACTAATCACATTGATTTATCATTTATTTGATTTCTCTAATTCCAAAAACTCTTCAAACAACAATGATTAAATTAAGAATAAATTTGATAAGTTACATATTTAACATAATCATGGAATAGCTTCATTACCTTCATCCAACTTATTATATTTATCCACATCTTTCATATAGATTTTCTCCATGCTTGTAGACTCTTTAATCCAATTTTGTGTACACACCAAAACTTACACCACCCTAGGAGTTAAATAACTACGAAATGCATCAAGAATTTTTCCTCATGCACTGAAAGTGCTTTCTAAAGTCACCGTAGACACTTGAATGGCCATTACATCTTTTACAAGTTTTGATAATGTACCATATTTGCTTCTATTAACTTTCAACCGATTAAAAACATCAAAAGCATCATCATCGATATCTGCACAAGCATCTAACAAGTAACTATCCACACCATTTTCAATTCAACTAAATCTTTTACTGTTTGTGTTCTCTTAAACCTAGAAACATGAAAAAGAGACACTTGAAGTGTGACTTTCTTTTGCAAAAGAAACCTCACTTGAAGAATTCAAGTCACTCGATACTTAATTGCTTTCAAATCTTGCTTCACATCTCACACACCAATTATAAATGGAAATCAAATTGTTTTTCAAAATCTTTGTCATATTACAAGCAACTTTCTTATCCCCATAAATATTACCAAAACAAGAATCGGCATATGCCAATTTGTATAGTGGATCAAATATTGTAGCAATCAACAATTGATTAACATTTTTTATTTTCCTCCAATAATTGTCAATTTTTTTTCTTAATGTTAATAGCCATTTCATTCAAAATAAAATCACCACTTCAACTCAATTGTTCCAATTCGGTTACAACTAAATATACTTCATAAAGATAAACATTAGAGCTAACATGCATTGAAGTATTGAACTTCAAAGTTACTTCATAAATGCCCTTAAGGACTTCACAAAAATAGAAGTATTTTCTCAATCAAAGGTTGTAGGAGTCCCACTCCTTTTTTCCACAACCATCATACTCCTAAAAATGATTTACATTCTGCATATCATCCTCCTCTAACCTTTCAAAAGATTTTTGAAATTTTAAAGTGGCTTCCAACATCAAATATGTGGAATTCCACCTCGCTGGTACATCCAAAAACACAAGTAATTTACAATCAATTTTTTCTTCCCTCGCACACTTCTTTAACTTTTGTTCTCTGGCAGGAGAAGTTTTAACATATTTTACATCATTGCGAATACTAACAATTGAATCATGTGCTTCTTTCAACCTTTTCACACACAGTCAAATTAACAATATGTGCACAACACCTCTTGTGCAAATACCTTCCATCTAAAATACACACACTACCACTTCAATCAATCATCTTTCTCTTAATATAAGAAATAACCTTTACATTTGTAGTTGCATTGTCAACTATGATTGTAAACAATCTCTCAATACCCCCACACATGCAAACAAGTCTCAATAGTTTTACCAATGATTTCACATTTATGATTAGCAATCACACAGAAGCCCAAAACCCATTTATGAAGCTTCCAATAAGAATCAACATAGTGTGTTGTGAGAGACATATAATTAATATTTTGAATGAAACTCCAAGTATCAGTAGTAAGAGAAACTATTTAACGTTGGATGACATTTTTCAATTGCAATTTCTGATCCAAATACAATTGATAAATATCTCTAACAACAGTTCTACGAGATAGACGATCAAATTTGGGACATGCTATTCTACAAAATTGTCTAAAACCCTTACCTTTGACAAAGCTAAAAGTTAATTCATCCAATATTATCATCTTAACACATGCAAGCATACACTATTTTTTATTAAAGCCAACTAGAATATTCACACCACCCTCAATTGGGCTTTTTTGTCGTTTATCTTCCAATTTTTCGGGATACTTCTTACAATAAAGAATCAAATGGTTCCTCAAGGTACTAGTCCCATACTTCTTAGCCCCACAAGCATAATCTTGCCTATAATAGTTGCATACACATCTAACATTTTCTGGATTTGGATTTCCTATAACTGTGAAGTGTCCCCACACATACGAAGATTTTCTATTTTTTCACTTCCCTAAACATGATGGTGGGAGTGGAGGAACGAATGTTGAAGGAGTTTCACCAATTGCTTCAATTTCATTGTCTATATCCATGTTCATATCTATACAAATCAAACAAGAAACAAAATAAGTATAAGAGAATGTGTTTTTGTTAATGCATACCATTGTCACGCTGGTAAGATGCATGGGATTGTTGACAAAGTATTGGATCAATCTATCTTGAACACAGTTGCGTGGAGGTTTATCGTTGCTAGGGATAGTGAGCCTCAACTTTGTTTGTGTTGCATTTCCTATGGTTCAATCTTGTAAAATCATTTAAAAGAACTTAGATCCTCTTTACTACTCCTGGTGCAAAAAAAATTCGTGACACTAACTGCTTTCTTGCAGGTCCTTGTTAACATAAATTTATAATAACTTCCCTGTGTTACTAACACAGATTCACACATTTTAAAGTCCAAAACACACGATATATTTTTTACAACTAGCAATATATAGAAAAACAAACAAAAAAACCGCCCATTTTTACTTTGGCAAAGGAAAAGGCAATTAAGTGACTGCTAATTTTGCAACATTCAAATTTATGTCCTGCTATTTAAACTTTGAGATAGAACGTATAAAAGGTAGTAAAATTATTGCCAAGAAGCTTGAAGAATTATGAGTATTAAGTTGGATAAAGAAGGAAAACCTAGTGAAGTGATTTCAGTTTTTGCAACCTAGAAGTCTATATCCTGCCGATTAACATTCAGGTACAAATTCAAAATAGAAAGTAAGTTTACAGTCAAACACATTGAAGCATCATGAGTTGTCATCTAAAGAAGGATAAAACACACATACAAATGGTAAAAATAAGAGCAAAAATTGAATACCTAAATATTCAAACCATATAACAAGAACTGAAACTCAAAAAAAAACACTAAAAACAAACATTTACATCTAATTTCTGTAAAGAAATATTGAACATGAGTATATATAATTTTTTTTTTTCAAATAATGATTGTCAAACGGGGACTTAATGTGAGCAAGGCCAAGCCATAAATCCACTTAGTCCAGAATTAGAAAGATGGGTTAGCATGATGTAATACACCATACAAACCACAGAGTTAGTGTGACCCGTGTAGTCTCTACATCATTCAAAGTATACATATAGCTGGTGTCGAGGCGCGGCCTTGGCCCAAGGCAAATTAGGTCATTGTCTTGGGTCTCAAGATCTAAAGGGCTTAAAAAATTGCAATAGCCTAATAAAAGTTTTTTTTATATTTTTTTGAGTTGGGCCATTTAGTCATTTAAAAGGGTAGAATTCATAAATGAGGGTTTAAGTTTCAACAATTCAAATTCAGGTTTTAAGTTTAAAAAATACAAAAATTTATATGCAATTTGGTCACAATTATCCAATTAATTAATCAAAAATTAATTTTCAGTCACAATTTATCAAATTATTGGTCACAAATTTTTTCTCGGTCACATCAAAATTTTTATAGGTTACAAATTACTTCTCGAACACAAATCAAAATTTCATAGGTTACATATTATTCATCGGTCACTAATCGAAAATTTTATTGGTTATGACTCATTTATTCATTACAAATTGATCACAACTTATCAAATTATTGATAACTTATTTTTTTGTCACGGATCAAGAATTTTATATGTAACAAGTTATTTCTCAATAACGAATCAAAAATTTTATAAGTCACAAATTATTCATCGATCACAAAATTAAAATTTTTATTGGTCACAACTTAATTACAATTTAATAAATTGTGAGTCATAGTCACAATTTTTAGGTCACATATTATTTATTTGTCAAAAATTAACCAATTTTGATCACAATCAACTAAATAATTGGTCACAGACACCCACCCCATCTTATCCCACTCACACCATCGCCATGACCACCACCACCACCAAAGCCGCCACCATCACGACCACCGCACACAGCACCACCACAAACACCACCCTGCACAACATTTGCAACCACCACATCAACACTGCCTCCAGCAGTAGCAACACCACCACCTTAAACAAATCAACAACACCGCCAACGTCGCCACTAGAACCACTACCACCACCATTACAAACAAATCACACATGGCAGAAACACCACCACTACGTCACTCCAGATCCACTACAACCACCACCTCATCTCCACTGTACAACCACCAAATAGAGATCCACCATCAGCAGCCGATCCACCACCACCACCGCTTCACCTCTGTTAAGGGATATATATCCCACATCGATAAATGATGTTGACACAGACCAATTAATAAAGATCTTGGGCTACTCCTCTTAATAAGGTTGACCTTTTAAGATGGACCCCAAAATCTTAATAACCTCCACAGCACAGCCACCAAATCTTAGTCCACCATCAAATCCAACAAAAAAATCCCAAACCCATCGCTACCACCTGCTAAAATCGGGGATTTCTTTTAACACCCACATCCACAGAAACAACCAAACCACCGTGCGAAAAATCCCCAAACCACCGCACCACCGCCACTACCATACCAACCAGAAATAGATGCAGAAGAGGAAAAAAAGGTGATGCCGCTACGGAGGCTCACATCACCGACTGCGAGGGTACAACACAGCGACGACGATGCCGTTGTAGCAGCGGCTAAGGCGATGCCATTCACCAAATTTTTCGACGGGCTGCAGCGCCACTCGCTACTCATAGGGGAGAGAGAGAGATAGAGAGAGAGAGCGAGTTAGGGTTTTAATATTAATATATTTATTAAAATATAAAATTATTACTTTATTTTTGAATAATTAAACTTTCAACCTGATTTTTGAAAACCAATCTTTAAATACCTGATTTTTTTGTAATTTTCTCCATTTAAAAAGCAACAACAAAACAACAAAATGAAACTAAATAAGAGGCCTAAAGCATTTGGACGCTTAACTTACATTCTTGATTTAAGGAATAAAATGGACATATAATTAAACTATTACTTAGTGCAATATATATCTTTTTTTATCTTATCTACCAAAATCAAGAAAAAAGTCAACGCAAAATAAATAAATAAAATATTCCCTATAATTTTTTTGTTAAGCTTATAAAGTTTCTTTAAAATTTATAAATTAATTTTTATGAAAGTTAAAAATAAATTAATTATTTTAAAAGTGTTCATTTCATTTATGTTTAAGACTAGCGTAACAATTTATCACCTAAGACCTCATAATTTTGAGGACTGACCCTGCTAGTGTCATAAAGTTAGTCAAGATGAACACAGAGCACGGTGGGGCTAGGTGGTCATTGTCGTCCCGTTAGCTAGGAATTCTTGAAATGCACAGAGGAGAGGTTGAGAAGCGGGGCAGGGCACGATAGGCCGTGGATTAATATTCATGTTTATCGTTTTAATTGATTGTTTATTTATTAATTTTTAAATACATTTTTAATTGAAAAACAATATAAAAACAATAAAATAAAAAGACTGGGTGATAATAATTCCTCGTTCAAAAAAAAAAAATTCGTTCCTCATAGTATAAATTAGAAAAATCAATAATCAAAATCTACATACCAAGAGGTTTGAAGTGTCAAAAATTTATTTTTCTAAAATTATGATTGATATATAACTTATTTTACCCTTGAGATGTAAGTTTATATAAACAAATTCTTCTCCCCTTATGTGATTATAATTTAGTCAATGAAATTTAACTTGATATAAAAATAAAATTCTCACTTGTCACACATTTAACAGGAGTAAACTCAATAAGTAGGCAAATTAAAGATATAAATATAAACACTCACATGTTTCCTATATCATGTACAAGCTTTAAGTGTTTATTTGGCTAAGCTTTTTAACACTTATAAAAAGTAGGTATTAAAGAATACACACTTAAAAATAGATAAAAGTTATGGATCCTTAAATATGTGTCGTTAAAAGTGATATTTGACAACCTTATATGCTCAAAAAAATCTTTGCCAAACATGCTTAGATGATATACAGTTTGTGTGGCCAAACACCAATGTATGAGTAAAATCAAAACCAAAAAACAAAACAATATTACATATAAAGGTAGAAATTTGAAGAAGAATACAAAATCTGTTGTTGAAATTAAACAGCTGTTAGGTGCGATGACACAGTGCTTCTCTCGTGTATGAGTCGTTTAATTTTTGTCATTTATTCTCTCTTTCGTTCGTCACCTTTCCTTCTTTTGCTGATATACATGCCATTGAACTCAAACCAAAGTTGAGGTCTGCACCCTGTATTGAGAGAATTTACCCAGATGGAGAAATTATTGATTATCCTTCTCCATTTTAGCCTTTTGATTTCTGCAATTAATGGATACAATGTTCCATCAATTTACGTTTTTGGGGACTCGATTTTTGATGCTGGTAACAATCACTACAACAAAAATTGCACTGCTCAGGCTGATTTTCCCCCTTATGGATCAACCTTCTTTCACCACCCTACTGGAAGATTCACCAATGGCAGGACAGTGGCTGACTTCATATGTGAGTGTTCTTTGATCTCCAGATTCAAAACACGCATACACACACTTATGTAGAAGAGAGATAAACACTGCTGGCATATTTTTATTGTAGTATCGACTGTTGAATACTATTTATCAAACACGCCTTGTCTGTATATGTGACTGAATTTTGTTGGATGGGAAATTGCAGCTCAATTTATGGGCTTCCCTTTTCAACAACCTTTTCTGGAGGTACAGGATGAGATTAAGAATGGCAGTATAAAAGGTTATCCATCAAATGGCCTCAACTTTGCGAGTGCCGGCAGCGGAGTTTTACGAACGACAAATCTAGAGTCGGTAAGGTTTTAAGCTGTTATTAGTTTCAGAAATTACAAACACCTTCATCTACCATTCTCCAAAATTTTATTTTAAAAAAAAAAAAAAAAAATTCATTTTCAACCACACATCCTCAAAAAATTCACATTTCAAAACTATTTTCCCATAAAACTCTTTTTAATGAGTATCAAACGGTGGCTAAGCATAAAGCTTTATAATGTTAAGATTTGACATTTTAAGATGAAATTTCAAATCTTGACATGGTATCAGAGTCCGTTATACTCCAACGAGCAATTCAATCCGTTTAATACTCAAACAAATTGAGCACACAGATTTCAAAATTGGTTTGCTCAAACGAGCCACCATCTAGGAGGACATGATTAGGGATGAAATCTCACATAAACCAATTTATAAGAGTTTGGACTACTCTTTTTAATAAGGTTGACCTTTTAAGATGAAACCCAAATCTTAACACTGAATACATTAGAACTTTTTGTTGCTTCAATATCTCATAAAGGCTTGATTCAAGCGAATATATTTGGTAGACTGGATTAAATATAAGAAACAAAGAGATTTCCAATCTTGTAATCCAACTTACCAAACTTGCCCCGGCGAAACTTTTAACTCTCTAGACTGAAAAGAAATATTAGAAGGGTGTTTGGTAAGAATTAAAATTAGATTTTTAGTAAATTGTTATAGAAGTTTTTGAAACGTGTGGTTGAAAAGCTGTGAGACACATGAAAGATGTGGTTAATATTAATTGTTTGACTTTGACTTTAATTAAAATCTAATTTTAATCAGAAACAAACATGGCCTAGATCTACACAGCTTGCAAAAGAGCACTGGATTAAGTTTAAAGAAATCAAGAAGATGATTAATGAAAAAAAAAATCCTAAAAATTAGACGTATTTGTTTACTGTACAACAACGTACTATGTATTTTCTCGAAAACGTCACCAGAATATAATAATTCGACTATATATAATCAAATCAGGTCCTATGAATAAGAGTTGCTCGTGCATATCGCAAATATTGGAGAAGGATTTGGTAAGGTTATGAGTACGTCCCACCCCTCATTTGTCCTTTGGAATTTTTAGTATAAACAAAATTTTCGCTTGTCTAAAGAGGTATCGGTACTCAATTTTGCTACATGTTTTTGGTACAAGGATTGTGACAAAATAAATTGAAATTGAGAATAGTCACTTCAATTTTTAATCCTATTTGTCATATTTTAATTTAAACCGGCATTCTAGACTGGAACCCAGTTAGTTATCAATATATCAATATAATTATCAGAAACACCCTATTGTACTGACCTATATATATATATATATTTGGATGTTGACAGGGGGTCACACCAATCCAGGTTCAGTTGGAACAATTTCGAACACTTGTAGAGGATAGGCATATAAGCAAGTTTGTGATTCAACAATCCCTTTTCTTGTTAGAATCCGGTTCCAACGACATTTTCGCCTATTTTGATCCATTTGGCACTCCAAATCTCACGCCAGATGCCTATGTCCGGTCCATGTTGATGGAAGTTGGAAAATTTCTCGACCAAATTTGCAAGCTAGGTGCCCGGCGGATTTCCATATTTTCATTAGGACCGGTCGGCTGCGTTCCAGCAAGGGTTCTTTTGCCTGGTACACCAGTCACTAAATGCTATGGAAAAATGAATAAAATGGTCAAGAATTACAATAAGGGTTTGGAGGGACTGGTGAATGGTATAGCTATCAAGTATCCAGGTGCATTTGGTGTTTTCGGAGAAGTCTACAAAACTGTCCAGGATTTTCGAGCCAATCCAAGACGTTATGGTACGTACGTATATCCAGTTCTATAAATTTTGTCAAAGGCAGGCAAACTAAGATATCAGATTGTGACACTGCAGGTTTTACAAATGTAACTTATGCATGTTGTGGGGATGGAACCCTTGGAGGATTTTCGCAATGTGGCAAAGCAGGTTACACAGTTTGTAAGAATCCGAATGAGTACTTATTCTGGGATTTCTTTCATCCCTCAGAACATACTTATAAGCTCATTGCAAAAGCTTTATGGTCTGGAGGGCATACTCGAATTCGGCCCCTGAATTTGAAGACACTTGCCAATATGACCCTCCCTCATCAAATGTAGGAGAAGAAAAGTGCTTTCTGTATAATATTCAATAAAATCAATGAAATGGTTGAAGTTGAAATTGGCTTTCTATGTTTTATTCTGAATAAATGCGTAATAGAATAAAGAACAGTTCTCGTAATTTATTTATCACGGATGAATACTCATATAATCTTGATTTCCAACAATTAATTAGAAAAATAACAGCCTAATTATTGGATAGAAACCGATGCTTGAAAATGCGTGACAATATAGTAATATGAGCGATGCCAAATTTTATTCTATTTGAGTTACATATCAAATGGCTTATTAAATCTAATAAATGAATAAAGTGATCAATAATCAATTTGTGACCAAATTCTGAATTTGAAATTAGGGGTACTTACACGACATTATGAAAAAACATGACAAACTTTGATTAAATGACAAATAGTTAAAATTGAACGTATTTTTTACTGTTCAAACCTAAATGCACGGAAGCAAACAAAATTCAGCACTGTCAAGCTCGAGAAATCAAAGAAAATCGAAGGGAAAAGAAGAAGTGAAGGGTTGCTTGCTTCAACTACCTATTCTCAAAGTTTTCTTCCCCAAATATGGAAGGTTCTTTTTGTGGTTTTCATTTGTTGTTGGTTGATCTGATATTTTTGTTGTCGAATTTGGTTAGCTCTAGCATGTTAATTATTATATGTATTTGTGTTGCCTTTAAAAGATTACACCATTTTTCTGGCCTGAATTTCCCTTATATGCATATTTACACGATCATGCTTCATAACTAGTTAGATTTTGGGTTTGAATCTGGTTGTGTGAAAATAGCTCAATATCAATGGAATGCTTGCAATTGGGTTTTTCTTTTTAGTGCATTCGTGGTCTGAATTTATAGATATTAAGAGATCCACAGTTGCCATCACATTTCATATAATAATTCAAATTATGCATCCATTCATATAATAATTAACTAGATGCATATGTGTATTTTTTTTTTTTTTTTTGAAAATTTAAATATACGAATTCAAACATTGTTTTAGTGGGTGTTTGGTGTGGATTAAAATTAAATTTTTATTAGATTGTGATAAAAGTTTTTTGAAATGTGTGGTTGAAAAGTTGTGGGACCCATGAAATATGTGATTAATATTAATTGTTTGACTTTAATTTAGATTAAAATCAGATTTTAATTCAAAACGAACATGGTCTTAATCTTACATTCATTTCATATTTCTTTGAAACAATTCAATTAACGCATCAAAGGTATTTACGAAAATAAGAATGCGAGAAAACTCTATGAAATGACATTTTGACACTTTTGTATGAACATATCGCAGTATCTCACTAGAACAACTAAATAGATGTATACATGTGTATTTTTGTAAATTTAAATATACAAATTCAAATTTTATTTTAATCTTCCATTCAATTCATATTTTTTTACGTCAATTCAATTGATGCATCCAAGGTGTTTGCGAAAAAAAAAAAAAAAAAGAATGTGTGATATGAAAAAGTCACAATATCTCATTGAAACGATTAATTAGATGCATACTTGTGTGCTGTTAAAATTTAGACAAACATTTTTTTAATTGCATTTAATTCATATTTCTTTGAATCATTTCAATTGATGTATCCAAAGTATTTGACAAAATAAGAATGTGAAAAAATGACATTTACGGGCTATATTTCTTCACTTGTAGGGTGAGATTTTTGTTATCATTTCGAAGTATTCATGACAAACTTTGAAATACATCTTCCGAATTTAAAAATCAATAAACGACGAGCTCATAATAGCAAGACAAAAATGGCCTCAAAAATGGATTTAATAATTATGGTTTATTTGGCGTTTAATATTTCATGGGAAATATTTTCACCATTTAGATATCGTCCATAATATATTTATTAGGCCACATTGAAAGATTGCTAATAGATTTTGAATCGCTCAAAATGGATAATTGTATAAAACAAAATTTTTTTATTAAAAAATTCTAAAAAGTGGAAAATATCAGATTGGGAGTGCGGTTATTTGTATCTAGAATGATTTTGCCGACTTTCAAATGTTTTATATTTTTAATGAACGTAATTAATACAGTTATTAAAATTTTAATTTGATATAAGTGTATTAATCAATTCTTTTTTTTTTTTTTTAGAGTACTGTGTCTAATTTCCTCTTGAAATTAATCTAATTGGACCCGACCCAATATTCTAACTTATTCCTCGATCCGTATTTTGCCTTCAATTGTTGAACTGCAAGAAATGGTCTATTAATGAAACTCACAAATGCAAAAATCAGGTTTTAAGTTTAAAATTGCAAAAAAACATGTATTTATTTATTAATTAAATATAATGATATATAATTAATTGTCATATATACATAATTATATGTCACAACTTTTATTGGTCACATATTATCAAATTAATTAATTATAGATTATTTCGATTTCACAAATCAAAAATTTTATAGATCATTATTTCGTTTGTCACAAATAAAAAAATTTATAAGTCACAATTTATCTATCGGTTACATATTTTCAAATTTTTGGTCACAAATTATTAAATTCTAAGGTCATGATTTAACGGTTAGTCATAGATAACCAAATAGTTGGTCACATACACCAAAAAACCAATCCCCGATCCCATCCACCACCAATATTTGGTCACAAATCAACCAAATAGTTGTCACAAACACTCTTCATCTCGTCGCCACTGTCACAACCACCACCACCATCAACAATAACAACACAACACCATGACCACAACCTCACCACCATCAAACCAGATATGAACCTAACAACCCACCACATCTGCTTCACAACTGGTCAAACACCACACACCAGAGTGCCACCACCACACCGCCAATACCACTGCACCCACAGCACACACACCCACCACCACCACCGCATCCAACCACACACTATCACTACAACCACCAACAACTAGATCTGAACTCACTACACGCCACATATGCACTATAACTGGTCAAACACCACTACAACCAGCATCAACACCACTACCACACCCCGAGCAACACCATCACCACAACTCCACTCGCCAATGCACACACACCCACCACCTGTCATGACACTGCTGTGAACGACAGCCTTGCACGCTCCCGTTCATAGCAGCGTTGCACGGTAGTGACGTGAAGCTGTTGTGAACTGCCGTGCGACAATGCCGTTCACAACAGCATCGTGACGTTGCCGTTCACAGGGAGAGAGACGAAGGCGATGCTGCTGTTCACTAGCCGTTCACAGAGAGAGAGAGGGGAAGGAAAGAAAGACGAGGGAGAAGGGAGGAGACGAGAGGGAGGAAGTAAGGAATTGATAAAATTATGGTTATTAATATTATGTTTAATAATATTATTATATTAATTAAAATATAAAATTATTATCTGATTTCTAAATAATTAAACTTTAAACCTAATTTTCGAAAATCAATCTTTAAACACCTGTGTTTGTGTAATTTCCACTTTATGAAAGAAGTCCATCTTGCACAAAAATACTAGAAATAAAGCCTAGTTGGAATGACCCATCTTCTTCGAGCTTGGATTTTCTGGCCTCATAATTAAGAGGAAATTACATAATTCCAGGTATTTAAATATCAAAATTCAAAAATCAGGGCAGAAGTTTCATTATGCATAAATCAGGTATCTATAAAAATATTATCCATCCAATTTAATTACAAACCCTAATAATTTCAATTCATTTTCTCTCTATCTCTACATCTCCCATTCTATCTCTTCTTTTCTCACATTTCTTTCTCCTCTGTGCCGAACCCGTTGAAACTCCGGCAATCGACGACGGAGCTGCACGGCCAATACACACTTCCTCTTCTCCCACAAGTGCCGCTACCATATCGTCGCCATCTTCTTCCAATCATCGCGATGGGCGACGCCGACGCTCATCTTCACATGCGACTTTTCTCTCAACGTCGCTGCTGTGCGCTCAGATCGACGATTGGAGCAGCGCTGGTGATTAGGTGCTGCGTGGTGAGATCTGCTCGGTGATGGTGGGTTTGTGTGTAGTCGCCATCGTTGTAATGAAAAGGAGATCGGAGCATTTGATTTGTGGTGAGTTCGACGATCTGAAATCTTCGTCGGTTCGGTGATCTGTACCACAGTTTGTTGCTGGTCAAATCTATTTGTGGTGGTTTTCATATCTCGGTAGTGGTAATTAGGTGCTGCGGTGGTGAGATGCTGATGATGGTGGTGAATCTACTTGGGATGTGGTAGTAGCGGTCGATTGTAAAAGTGGCAGTGGCAGTGGAGGTCGACTGTGTGGTGCTAGTGACTATAGTGGTAGTGTTGCGATGCTGGCAATGGTCGCAGAGTGAGGGTGGTCGCAAGTGGCGGTGGCGGTAGTATGTGAGCCAATATTTGACCAATTATTTGGTTATATACGACCAAGTATTAATCTGTGACCTTAAAATTCGATAATCTGTAACTAAAAATATAATTCGTGACCAACCATTTTATTATATGTGACCTAAAAAGTTATATAATCTGTTACCGGGAAAAAATCTATGACCAACTAATTTTGAAATATGTGACCAACGAAATAATTGTGACTTACAAAATTTTTGAAATGTGACCGTAAAATAATCTGTAACGTATAAAAATTATTATCCGTGACTGAAAAATAATGTGACTAACTAAATTGTAAATCTGTGACCGGAATGGTCGTCGGAATAATTGTCGGAATCGGAGTCGTCGTCAGAACGATCACCGGAACAGTCATCGAAAAAGAGTGGTGGTCGGAATGGTCGCTAGAATAGTCCCCGGAGCAGTAGGGGGTGGTGCAGGTGGGGTGTGTTAATTATATTATATTATATTATATTATATTTAAATATTTAAATTTAAAAAAAAAACCTGATTTTTGAATTTTCAAACTATAAACCTGATTTGTGAATTGGTGTAAACTATACAACGCGCCACATCACACATTGAGAACCCCAGCATCAACCCCACGGG
This sequence comes from Fraxinus excelsior, assembly GCA_019097785.1. Lineage (NCBI taxonomy): Eukaryota > Viridiplantae > Streptophyta > Magnoliopsida > Lamiales > Oleaceae > Fraxinus > Fraxinus excelsior. Next base: position 8,416,063 of record CM032626.1, read on the forward strand.
CAACAGGACAAAAGGTAGCAGCTCCATTAGACTATCCATCGACTATCGCCCACTGTCGGATCAATTCTAGGATAAAAAATAATAAAGAAAGCTTTTTAACATAAGATTTAAAAATATTGGAAAGAGTTTGTTCATTGGTTGACGAAAATAACTTATAATGGTTGGTGCAGTGGCCAACACCAGGGGGCCTTACAAAGACTTTAAATTCCAATTATCTCTATACTAACGTAAGAAACAAAATATTAAGCCCCAGTTTGGTCATCATTAAAATTATAATATATTTTGTTCTATCTTATTTTCAACCACATATTCTTCAATAAAATAATATTATATGTAAAAAAAAAAAAATTCTTCTTTTTCAACCATCCTTTTTTTTTTTAAAAAAAAACACTATTCCAAAAATTATAATAGCAAATAATGGGAGCCAAACTGGGGCTAAGCGATATGAGAAGACATTTAAAAGTTGATGAATCATACTAAATATTTACAAATAGTAGAGGACTTCCACAAATGAAAAAACTACTACTTAAAAGAAATATTTACAAGCTGCAGTCGAAATTGGACAAAATGTAGTTTCAAATGATCAAGGAGCTAAGTATAGTTGTGCCCTTGACATTGTCCTCCCATTGATTTGGCGACGTCCTCGACACCTGCTTTAATTAGTGATTCTAAGGCTCCAAGGTCTTCGATTCTTTTCCAAGTTTCTCCTTCTTGGTGTATCATCTTCATTTCAATTTTCACCCAATATTCTTGATGGCCTTTTCTAGAAGTCTTGATTACCCAGTGATCCCTTTTCCATGCTTTTCTCACTTCAAATTCAGGTTGCTTTATCTCATTTCTGAATGCATCTTCCTTATTTGCAAAATAAGGTTTAAGCACACCGACATTAAGGACATTATGGATTTTGCACTATGAGTGGAGTTCAATCTTGTACGCGACTTTCCTAAGCAGCTTCATGATGGGTCATTGTGGTATCAACGTGTGATCTTTATCTCGAGTTTTTGTATGGGTTTGATTCTAAACGAATACAATGATCGCCTTCTAATTTCTATTGATTCGTAAGGATGAAATAAAAAAATGAACATTATTCGCAAATAAATACCGAAATTTTGGATCAAATTGAAGAATATATATATATAGAACGAAAATAAAGTACGGCTCTACGCGTTTAAGCACTAAAACTAAATTTCTAATAAGTTCTAAAATAGCAACTATAATCCCTAGACTTCTAAAAATTATTAAAATAGAACCTCAAATAACTACAAGTAAATAAAAAAAGACAAAAATATAAAAAGCACGCAATAATGAAAATGAAATTAGGTGTCTCTTCTTCTTCACAATATCCACATCCCGTCTTCGTCAAGCTCTTGTCTTATTACTTAAATAAACAGAACAATAATAAATTAATGAAAGAGAACAAAGCAAATCCCAACAAAAATGATAAGATGAGAGAGTAACGGAACAGTTGCGCCCATAAGTGGTTATGGTTTACTATGGCGTGACTTTCGGGACAAATCCTTTTTTTTTTTTTTTTTTTTTTTCTAATTTCGATCATTATTTAATTATTATATTTGCCATCTCGTTGATCACGTGCCACACCTATGTATGCAATCGAACAAGAGACAAACATCATGTTTGGATCCTATTTTTTTACTAGGCACACAATTTTAGCAGTGGGAAATAGGTTGACGGTGGAGAAAATATTCGATGAGGCAGTAGAACTATTTACTGAATTGATAAAACGTGATTTTTTTTCGTAATAGCTAATATCTATTTTATTTCTCTTACTTTTTGTCAAGCCATTTATTCAAATGACAACCTTGTACAGTGTTAGAGTCAATGACAGACTCAACAACAGATGCGACAGTTTGAAAAATAAAAATACAATCTCACCCTGTCACCCCACCTCCTGTCATTAACCCTAGCCAAACAGCCTTATTCTTCAAATGATGATGTGTCATTGATGACATCTCTGAATTTTTTATATGAAAACTAGGGTTGGACAAAACTCCCGAACCGATCCGAATGGAACCAAACCCAAACAGTTCTATAATTATATTTGGACCCGACTGTTCAATTTATTAAATACTCGAAAATTTTGGATCGGTTCGATTCTCTTCAGAATCGAATCGAACCGATTCATATCCAACCCCAATGAAAACTATACCTCTTCATTTGAACTTACACAAAGAGTTTGTAGATGGACATTTTGCAGTGAATTGACTATCTTTCATCGAGGTAGACGATTTCTCCAAATTACATAAATTTGTATTTTCTCTCTTACATTTAATTTCTCTTTTGATTGCAATTTGCATTACTATTTTTCTAAGGGGCTTAACAATGTATCACAAAAGAGAAATTGACGCATAAATACGTATCCTCCCTACAAATATATTTTTCTCCAAAAACTCTCTATTTCATAAAATTTTTGGATCCATTCTCTTGTCATCACTCATCAACACCATGAGACTTAGATTTTATTTATTTATTTCAGTTGAAACACCACCAAAGTTTAAGTAGGTTTTACATCTTCATCTATTGGGATTTGGATTTTACGACTTTATTTTATTGACAAAATATAATTAAAGTTGGGGTGGGACCTTCCATACGTGACCTCCACTTCACTACTACTTACATCCAATAAACGTGAATAAAAACTTTTTTACTTTTAAAGTAGTAAAAGCAAAAGTTCGACTTCTTTTACGCAATTAACCTATATGGAATAGAGATCCAAGTGCTCTACATAATTGGTCTCGATGCTTAATTCTTCATCTTGTTTAGTCTTTGATACACAATAGACGTTAAAAACTTATGTTGTTGTTCCGATGTTTCATTCTTCTATTTTACTTTGTTTTTCCTCACTCAAATCTTTATTGATACGTTTGATTGTTCCGAACTTTTTTGTTACGAAAAATTTATGGTATATATTTCTAAACTTATCAAATTTCACTTTTATCCTCAACCTAATGTTATCCTCAATACGGTCGGTCGGTCCGCTCGTAGGTGGGGTTTTCTTTGTGGCCTAAGAAAAGGAGCAAACGAACAAAGTTGCAAGTTGGCAAAGTAAGGGCAAGCAACCAAAAAACTAATTTGTGGCCATCCATTACAAGAAGATTCGTAAGTGTTTTGTCAAGTTTACAAGTTATTTTAATCCACATAAAATTCATTACTTTTATACAAATGTTTTTCCCGATATTCCATAAGTCATGACTCGAATTCAGCGGGGCATAATTTAACTGTGGAACAATTTTCATATGGAAAACATATAATATAATTTAAAAAGTAGAAGTCGCCAAAAAGAATTTCTGTGGTGGATCCCTCCGCCTCTGCATATAGCTCTACCAAACGTACATGTAATAATAGAGGGGGAGTAGGTGAATCTCGCGAAACGCGTGCATGCATGGATATTTGTTAATTAATATTTGGGATAGCATGACATATATTAATAGAAAATTTTAATGCCTGTTTGATATGGAATTTTTTTCATAAAACTAGGAAAATATTTCTCATTTTTCATCTTTTACATTGTTTGATTGCAAAAAATTTCCTTAGAATTACTTTTCTCCCCACCCACTCACGTGACCCTTTTTCTTTTAAATCATTGAATTGGGTTTCACACTATTTTGATGGGAAAATGGGGGTTTTTTTTTTTTTTTTTTTTGCAATTGGAAAAAATCCTATCAACAATGGTAAAAAAAAAAAAAAAATCCCTTTAATGGACAATTTTCATGCAAAACAAGGCTAAACAAATGGTATTCGGTATGATAAATTTTTTTTGGCAATTGGAACAAATTTTAGACACAATGGTAGAAAAAATTATCACTGTCATGGATAATTTTCATAAAAAAATAAAGTGAAACGGACACCAAACTTTCAACATTTTAGAAGTGAAAAATTATACCATTTAAACACAATTAATTACAATTCCAGTAAAACAATTTTTAGGCAATTCAATTTTCTATAATTCATTTTTTTTCCACCCATTTTTCATCTTTGCAATCAAACGGACCCTAAGAAACTCATTACACTGTTTATATTCCGTTGTACAAATATTAAATTAGACAAAATATAATCAATACATTACTTAGCTCATGTTTGAGGCCCATTTTTAGTACAAGTTTTGTTATTTATTATTATTATTTTGAAAATATGTGATCAGAAAGTGGATTTTTTTTTTTTTTGACGTTTACGTGTAAGATTATTTATTGAAAGAATATATAATTAGAAATGGGTTTGGGAAAAATGAGTTTTAAAGAATGATCAAACAGGGATTTAATTATAGAAGAAAAAATAATAATTTGTGTTGGTCCATCTGCAAGAGTTTTCATCTTTACCTGCTCGGTTACTCTTTTTTCTTTTTCAAAATTACTGTCATTAGTTGCCAATCTTATCTTGTGACTACCGATAACACAGATACTCACAATTCATTCTTGGCCACCTTCTCAAACTCATCTTGCTACTCATCTATATATATATGCAGGCAGCGAAGACTAAAATTACTACTCATATATGCGTAGTAAAAAAAGAAGTACAAATTTGTTTCTCCACATAGATTGAAGATGCCTACCGAATCTGCAATGAATGGAGGGATTGGAACTGAAAGCTATGCCAAGAACTCAAGATACCAGGTAGTTTCCTTCTTAATTTAGCCATGAGTTTGAATAAAATGAATCATGAATCTGTTGTATAAATATGATGTTAATGTGGTTTTTCTGCAGAGGGGAATAGCGGAGACAGCGAAGGAAATTATAACAGAAGGAATTAAGAAAAATCTCGACATCGAAAAGCTCTCTTTAACTTCGGTAAATACTTTTCGTATTGCAGATTTCGGTTGCTCTACAGGACCTAATACATTCATTGCAATGCAAACAATAGTTGAAGCAGTATGGAAAAAGTTTGAAACTGAATTATCAGATTCACAAGTCCCTGACTTTCAAGTCTTCTTTAATGATCGAACCTCCAACGATTTCAACACTCTTTTTGCCTCACTTCCACCAGAAAGAAAATACTACGCAGCTGGAGTTTCTGGTTCGTTTCACAAACGCCAGTTCCCGAAGGACTCACTTCATTTTGCTTATTCATCGTGTACGCTCAATTGGCTTTCTGTGATACCTCAAGAGATACTAGATAACTCTTCTCCTGCATGGAATCAAGGAAAAATCATGTATTCTGGAGCGAAAAAGGAAGTTTTAAATGCTTATGCACTTCAGTATGCTAAGGATTTGGACTCGTTTTTTAAAGCAAGGGCACAAGAGTTGGTTTGTGGAGGCTTAATGGCACTTGTTGTTCCAACTGTGCCTAACCCAAACAATGATTTATCTAGTATCACTTTCCCTTCATACGATCTTCTGGGGACTTGTCTCATTGAGTTGGCCAAGAGGGTATGCAGTACTACAAAGAACTGAACTGAATGTTATTAACTCATAGAAGAAGTCATTAATGTTCTTTCTTGTTGCAGGGACGATTCGATGCAGCCAAAGTGGACTCGTTCAACTTGCCTGTATATTACACATATCCAAGTGAATTGAAGGCCATAATTGAGAAAAATCAAGATTTCAGTATTGAAAGAATAGAGGTACTAAACATCCCGAGCAAACATCACACTAATCCTGATCCCATAGCATATTCCCTGACCCAAAGAGCTGTGTTCGAGGGACTATTACAGGAACATTTTGGAAGTGAATTCATGGATGAACTGTTCGACCTGTACACAGAAAAAATTGAAGAAACTGCAGTTCTATCGGATCCTAAAGAAACATCTATGGTTACATTTGTCCTCCTTAAAAGTGTAAAAGAATGACTAGACCTCGTAGTACCTATGGAGTCAAATCATGGGTCAGTCAACGAATTTTCTTTTCTTCTTATGCATTTCTCTTTGAATTTCAGTGTGATAACCATTTTCTTTTGCTGCCCTAATTGGAAAATAAAATTCAGTGGCAACTACGATGTATTGTATCTTGATCTTAAATTATGTATTTTATTGTAATTAAATTACATCTGTAAGTAGAGTGGTTGCTATAATATTTAACAATCTACATGGACCTTACTAAAGACTATATAATTGAGTTATTAGATTTTGTTCTTTAGACTATGAGAATTTTTACGGGTAGCCAATTCCCAATTTCTATAGGAATACTATGGGTAGCTGGTGGTTTTTGATGGGTATTCGAATGTATGGATGGGTGAAATTGCCTATAAAATCCTCAAGGGAAGGACACACTCCCACACCCGTCCCATCTCTCATGTGTGTGCGTGTGGGGTGGGGGTAGTGCTAATGGTCTCGAATATGGCCAGGGCTTAGTCGAGCTGAGCTCTCTCTCTCTCTCCCTCCCCGATATTCATCTTATATTAAGCACCGATGATGTATTATATTAATTTATTGGTGGATAAAGATTAGGTGACATTTTGGATTAATAAAAAAAATTGAAGTTTGAAAGACGTACACACGTACTCGTGTCTGAAATTTAAACTCTCATGTCCCCGTATCCTACATTTTAGAAAATAAATGACCCAACATTTAGATACGTATACGTACTCAATACCCGTACCCAAGTCCGAGTATCATAGCCTTCAAGTTAGGCAATAACACCAATGCTCAAAATGATTGGCAAGGAGAATGGTAGCATAGTAGCTTGATTGCCTCGCTCTTCTTAAATAAAGCACGAGCTATACTCGATCACAACTCGAACATATGATAAACTCAATTGTTCACATTATTGACATTATGTAACTAAGTGCGTGTTTGTTTAGCATTATTTCATAATTAATAGAACAATTTAGACCGTTGGGCCGCAATTCTTGACTGTCATGTGTCTTGGTGGGCCCCAATTCTTGGAAGATAATGGTCGGAATTCTCATTATTTTGAGGAAATAATGCTGAACAAACAGGTCCTAAATGTTTATATGTTCTAAAATATATTGTCGTTGCAACAAAATTTCTTACAAAATTATAGTAGTCATCGTGCAACACACGATCCGCCACTAGTATTATCTAAAAATTGGGACTTACTTACCCCTTCGGGGCCTTCAGGTGTGGTCGAGTTGGTGGAGCAGGTAAACGCGTAGATCAAAAGTCACGAATTCGAATTTTCTGTCAACACTTCCTCAATCGAGCCCGTCGCACTATGTTTGCCTGGTGCAGTTTATCTCTTCTGTGTGGTTTGCAGGCTACTGCACATGAAACGATGTTTATCCAGTGTGCATTCACGGGTAGCGGCTGCGGATTCCTACGTCAACAAAAAAGAAAAAAGAAAAAAAATTGGGACTCGCTTGTTCAGAATACATACTGGATCAGAGAATATACCCAGAATTTTACAAAATTCAATTCATATGACACGGGTTTGGATTTGCGAAAAATCAAATCCAAAGATTCCAAACCCATGTTCACAATCACTCGGTCAGAATACATTATTATACACACAAAATTGGAAACCTGTGCATTTTTCACTATTAGTCCCCGGAATATGCATTTTAAAAATCATACAGATCTTCCCTATTTTCACTTTTCAAGTTGGAAACCTCGAAGAATCCACACAATTTTATTATTATTTAAAAAAAATCAAATTCATATGACAAGAGTTTAGATTTGCAAAAAATTAAATCCAAACCCAATAACACATTATCCATGTTCCGATGTTCACTCCATCAGAATACACACAAAAATATTTTTTAAGAAAGAAAAATTAAAATCAGATTCATATGACATAGTAAGGGGTGGACTCACATGAGATCATGTGAGGTGAAGTGACCCCCAAAAATTTTGGGATATTTTTATTTGGATGAATTAGGCCCAATGTCCTTTAAAATCTTGACCTTCCATAAGACAAATTAAACCATGTTTTCCCCACTGGAGGCTAGCTTCTCCTCTTTAGAATTTGTTGTTATAACATGCTTTGCAAATTTTGCAACTGTAACCATATTCGTTGATGGCGTCTCAGAAACTGATTGTTGTTTCTCAGTTGAATAATCTATCAGAACCAGAGGTCTCATCTTCTTTTCATTGTGTGCATCCTCGTCCTCATCTTCGTTAAATACAGAAGGTACTGTATTCCTCATCCTCATTCCGGTTAGATGGGTATAACCATTTAATTTTGTGAAAGAAGTAAGATCCTATAGCTATCGCCTATCAAATCCTATTGGTAAGGAGTGCTCATGTTTATGATCTTTGAAGATGAGAATTGGAGAAGTTATAATCTTCTTTACTTTAAACTTAACTCATTGGGGGTTCTTTATAACTTGGGTTTGTCTCAGGATTGAATCGATAATAGATGCTCCAATTTTTAGTGCAATCTCATTCTATGTTGAGTGGCTCATTGCAAAGCAATAACATCTGATGTTTTAACAGTTGACAAAGAGAAATTCTTCGGCTCAGATTTTTAGTATTCTCTTATTTCTTAGGCAGAATGCTGTTGTTGGGAGGAGATCAAACAATCAATCAAATCTATATGTGCAAAACAAGAAAAGACTGAATACAAGCCTTGAACATATGAACAGAAACTGAATACACAATGGACTGTACAATAGATATATTGCAGGAATCAGAAACTACAATATTCAAACACAATCGAAACTGGAAATTGCAAGAACCCAATAAACTGTACAACTTAACACTAAAGAAGCTGTAAAAAGGAAAGAAACCGTAGCTTTTAGTAATGGCAGAATCCTTCAGTTTGCCCTTCTTCAGTCAGTCTCCCCAACCTTCAAGAACAACCACAGTTGTTTGAATCAAGCCCCAAAAGGTAAGATTGAAACGAATAAGCACTTAGACAAGCCCTATTATATCACAATGAGGATCTCTCTTTGCCAACAGATCGATTCACTCAAGAATCACCCTCAAAACAAGTGAATCACTAAAGATTATACACTATTGAGAGAGTATTAGAAATCAAATAAGAGTATTTGATTTTACAGAGAAGGAGAAGAGAGACACTTTGAGCGGCGCAGAGAACTCAAGAAAAGAAGTGTCAAGAAGCTGAAGAAAATTATGAAAGTCTCAAACCCTAATGCCCTTATAATGAGTCACCTAATAGCCACCAATCCAACGGTATTGGAGGCGACACATGGCGACATCACGGGCGTCCAAATTTGGGAAGAGAAATGCATGTTTCTAAGCTTCAAGCAAAACGCGATTTTAGCACCATTTTATAAAACAGAATTTTGAGCTGGGCCTCCAAGGATTTCTAGCTGTGCTATATCAATAGGCCCAAAGGGCATTTGCATCATTGTACCATTCCTTTCATACTCCACCTTGGTACAATGATTCAAACTCATGTGTGGTTATTCAACAATCACAGATATCATCAGCACACTTCCAGCCTTCACAGATCAACATGGAGCAATGTTTAACAAGGTTAAGCAGTCTAGGAATTTGTTTAAAGGTAACACTTTTGTACCTACATCAGCAGGGTTGTAATTTGTAGATATCTTTTCAAGTTTCACAACACCTTGTGAAATAACATCTCTAATAAAATGAAATCTAACATCAACATGCTTTGATCTGTTATGTAAAACATGATTTCTACTTAAATGAATTGCAGATTGACTATCAGAATAAAGAACGACTTCTTTAATAAAACAAAATTCATTAAGTAACCCTTTTAACCAAATTCCTTCTTTGATTGCATCGATGGCTGCAATGTATTCAACATCGGTTGAAGACAAAGTCACAATCTTTTGGAGCTGGGATTTTTAGCTTATGCAAGAATTACACAAAGTATACATGTATGATGAAGTAGATTTTCGATTATCTCTATCACCTGCATAATCAAAATCAGTAAATCCTTTCAAAATAACACCTTCAACTTGTTTTCTAAACTGAATCCCTAAGTTTGAGGTCCCCTTAATGTACCTAAGAAGCCACTTCATGGTTTCCCAATGTGCTTCACCTGGATTTGACATATATCTACTTAAAACACTTATAGAATATGCCAAATCTGGTCTAGAACACACCATGAGATACATTACAGATCCAACTGCATTTGGATAAGGCACATTTGCCATTCTTTCAAACTCTTCTTTAGTTTTAGGACATAAATCATTTGATAGTTTAAAATGATTAGGCAAGTGGACACTAACACTCTTGAATTCAGCCATAGAAAACTTGCTAAGTAATTTCAAAATATAGGATTTTTGGCTAAGGCTTAGTGTGCCTTCTCTTCTATCTTTCTTAACTTCCATACCTAAAATCTTTCTAGTCGGACCTAAGTCCTTCATTTCAAATTCAGATTTTAGTTTGTCTTTAATTTCCTCAATCTCTTTTATGTCATGACTAGCTAATATCATGTCATCCACGTAAAGGAGTAGGTAAAGTGAATTAGCTCCACCTTGACCCTTACAATAAAGATAAGTATCGAAGTTACTTCTCTTAAACCCAAGTCCAAGAACAAAATTGTCAAATTTTTTATACCATTGTCTTGGAACTTGTTTTAAGCCATATAGAAATTTCTTAAGAAGGCATACTAAATCAGCTTTCTTGTTCACTTCAAATCCTCTAGTGTCCGTGCAGCAAGGAGGACACTGTGTGCGGACACGGGCAAAGTGTCCACAATGCCTGGACACTGCGCGGACTCGGTGCATGTGTCCGCACACGATGTCCTCCGCACTACACGAACACTTTTTTTTTACAATGCTACTGATAACATTTCATTTGATTAAATAAGTTAATGAAAGCTTCACAATCCATATAAAAAAAGTGAATTAATTTATGTTCTTGGAGAGTTACCATAAGAGCTAAACCAAATACAACATCCCATGAATTGGCAAGATTTGAGTCGGCGAGCTCGAGGTCTCCGAGGTGGCCGGCGAACATTACAAAAACCAAATGTATGAAATAGTAGGCAACATTGGTCAAAATAGTTGGCAGTGCGAAGAGAATCTGATCTTTCACATCATCCACATCAATAATCTTGCTCCACCACCTCTCCGTTGCATTGTGCTTAAGTAGAAGTTTTTTCACCTGATTTGGGATAGAGAAAACCTATGTGCAGCATGGAGACTTTTCCGTGGTGCATAGAGGTTTTTTTTCGTGTTGTACGAAAATGGAAATTGGTGTCTTCGGACACCACGAAGATCCTCTACGAGGTGTACGAAGATGGTGTAAATTATCGAAAACTAAATTTTCTAGTTAAATGTTTCTGTTTTAGCATCCCATATATTGCTCAAAAGTTTTAATCCATCAATGGAAAGAATGCAGATTCTTTACAGAATCTATGAACCTTCGTGCTGTCTCTGTGCAACACAAGAAGACTTCTCCGTGAAGCACGGAGAATCTTCTTCGTGTTGCATGAAGTTTTTCTCCGTGCTGCACGGAGGAAACACAAGCTTGTCTCAGTGCGAGCGTGTCTCCGTGTGGAGACATGGACCGTGTCCATGTAATTTCTTATTGGAAATGTAAAAAACTGGTAAGTATCGTCGTTGATAGCAACTATTCCAAATGCTCATGTGCATGTCTTAACTCTTGCAATTCATGTACTTTTATAATTTCACATTCTCTAGGATGCATAAGATGTCTGATTTTGAACACTATGATTTTAGATTATGTTGGAAAAGTAATTAAGCATTTAAACAAGTTGAAACCTTTCAAAGAAAAGATAGTAATGGGACAAGCTTAAGTTATGTTTGATGTAAGGATGTAAAATATGAGTATGGAAATCCACTAAGCAAATGAGACTAACACTTCGAGAACGTAAAATTATCTTTTTGACCTAAAAGAGAGATTAAACTCGTTAATGGTGAAACCAAACTTACTCTTTTCCTTATGGGGGAAGATGGAGGAATGAAAACTTGTCTTATTGTGGTCGGCGCAATTTATTTAGAAGGAAGATAGTACTCCGTGGTCTTCTTTGTTGTTGTTGTCAAAATAAGAGAACATACTACATTTATATATAGGGTGTGTTTGTCATCCTTTAAAAATTAAATTGTTTAATATAGTATCATTTATCCACCATACATTCATTCAATAAAATATTTTACACACAAACTAATAAATTTTTTTAAAATTTTAACCATACATTCCCCCAAAAACTACTTTTCAAAACTCCATTATTTCAAAAATTACGGCTACTTGAGAGGTTGTGGACATCAAAATGTTCACGGCAACTTGTGTGCAAAATAGAAGTTATCATTTCTCGTCTTACAGCTCAAAGTCTACTTTCGAGAGAGTGGAATATGTGAGTACCTGCTACCTAGCCCAAATTTTCAAGCCGACCACTTCTAAACTCTTCCCGACTTCTTATTTCTCTTCTACAGTCACGGCCTCAAAGCAACTACGATGCTCCTTCGCGACCACCCCTGCTAACGTTGCGTGGTCCCTCCATCAAAATAAAAAGGTAGGCTTTAACCAGTACTTCAGTAGTATAAAATATCGATATATACGTGTGTGATTTTTTAAAATGTTGAAATATATGTGGGTTTCGATATGTCATATGAATCTGATTTTTTTAAAAATTGTGTTTATTCTGACCGAGTGAACATCAGAACATGAGTAATGGGTTATTGGTTTGGATTTTATTTTTTTGCAAATCTAAACCCTTGTCATATGAATCTGATTTTTTTAAAAAAATAAAAATAAAATTATGTATAGATTTTCGAGGTTACTTTAATTTTCTAGATCTCCATCTACAAAAGTGAAAATAGGGAAGACTGTGATTTTTTTTTAAATGCATATTCTGGGAACCAATAGTGAAAAATGCATAGGTTTCCAATTATGTGTGTATAATGTATTCTGACTAGTGATTGTGAACATGGGTTTGGAATCTTAGGATTTGATTTTTTGCAAATCCAAAATTTGGGTGTATTCTGAGTCTCTGACCGAGTGTGTATTCTGAACAAGTGAGTCCCATTTTTAGATAATATGTGTGTCTAGAATTGATAATTGATGTTTGATGATAATTGGTGTTTAACATTTCCTTTCGAAATATATAGCACTCAATCAATTGAGGAACTGCCGAATTGCAGACGATTAAATTATAGTTTCAATATAGTGGATGACTGAAAATATTATTCAACAGGAACAAATGCAAGATACAAGAGCAAGCTATACAAGAGAAGGCTGAAAATATTTGACTTCATTCTCAATTCCAAGTAAGTAATGGCATTCTCTAATTTGGTGATTTAAAATTGCTTACGAACTTATAGATTTTTATTATGAATTTAATGTTATTTTTTGATGAAAAATCAAACATGGTATTTATTTATTTACTTGTTTTTGAATTTGATTTTTTAATGGTCATGAAGAAATATTTTAAACAAAAATCCATGTTTTCGAGTGGAGAGCAAAATATTGTTGACCCCACAATACAAAACGTCTAGTTTCGCCCATGGACATATCCAAACCAACATATATTTCTACATTTTCACAAATCACAGGCGCACGCGCGCACACGCATATATTTTATACTACTGAGGTACTGGTTAATGCCTACCTTTTTTATTTTGATGGAGGGGCAGTTGCAGAGGAGCCTCGTAGATGATTTGTGGCTGTGACTGTAGAGGAGAGGAGATGAGAAGTCGGGAAGAGTTTAGAAGTCGGGCAAATGGGCTTGAAAATGTGGGCTGGGTAGTGGGTACTTACATATTATTAAAAAGAAAAAAGAAAAATATCCCAAAATCTTGTGGGGTCACTTGACCCCACATGAACTCATGTGGGTCGGCTCCTGCTTACTCGGTTAATCTTTTTTAAAAATTACTTTCATTAGTTAGCCTATCTTATCTTGTGATGGCCCATAACACCAATACTCTCTTTTCATTATTGGCTAGGTTCAAACTTGTTTCTCCACATAGATTGAAGATGCCTACCGAATCTGCAATGAATGGAGGGATTGGAACTGAAAGCTATGCCAAGAACTCAAGATACCAGGTAGTTTCCTTCTTAATTTAGCCATGAGTTTGAATAAAATGAATCATGAATCTGTTGTATAAATATGATGTTAATGTGGTTTTTCTGCAGAGGGGAATAGCGGAGACAGCGAAGGAAATTATAACAGAAGGAATTAAGAAAAATCTCGACATCGAAAAGCTCTCTTTAACTTCGGTAAATACTTTTCGTATTGCAGATTTCGGTTGCTCTACAGGACCTAATACATTCATTGCAATGCAAACAATAGTTGAAGCAGTATGGAAAAAGTTTGAAACTGAATTATCAGATTCACAAGTCCCTGACTTTCAAGTCTTCTTTAATGATCGAACCTCCAACGATTTCAACACTCTTTTTGCCTCACTTCCACCAGAAAGAAAATACTACGCAGCTGGAGTTTCTGGTTCATTTCACAAACGCCAGTTCCCGAAGGACTCACTTCATTTTGCTTATTCATCGTGTACGCTCAATTGGCTTTCTGTGATACCTCAAGAGATACTAGATAACTCTTCTCCTGCATGGAATCAAGGAAAAATTACGTATTCTGGAGAGAGAAGGGAAGTTTTTAATGCTTATGCACTTCAGTATGCTAAAGATTTGGACTCGTTTTTTAAAGCAAGGGCACAAGAGTTGGTTTGTGGAGGCTTAATGGCACTCATCGTTCCATCTGTGCCTAACCCTAATAATGATTTATCTAGTATCACTTTCCCTTCATACGATCTTCTGGGGGATTGCCTCATTGAGTTGGCCGAGAGGGTATTCAGTACTATAAAGAACTGAACTGAATATTATATAGTAACTTACTGAAGAAGTCGTTAATGGTGTTTCTTGTTGCAGGGACGACTAGATGCAGCCAAAGTAGACTCGTTCAACTTGCCTGTATATTACACATATCCAAATGAATTGAAGGCCATAATTGAGAAAAATCAAGATTTCAGTATTGAAAGAATAGAGGTACTAAACATTCAGAGCAAGTATCAAATTGATCCTGACTCCAAAGCTTATTCCCTGGGCAAAAGAGCTGTGTTCGAGGGACTATTACAGGAACATTTTGGAAGTGAATTCATGGATGAACTTTTCGACCTATACGCAGAAAAAGTTGAAGAAACTGCAGTTCTATTGAATCCTAAAGAGACATCTATGGTCACATTTGTCCTTCTCAAACGTGATTTTAGATTTACTTGACCTCGTAGTACCTATGGAGTCAAATTATGGGTCTTTCCTCGAATTTTCTTTTCTTTTCTTCATTTGCATTTCTCTTCGAATTTAAGTGTGATTACGACTTTCTTTTACTGCCCTTGTTGGAAAATAAAACTCGAGAGGCAGCTAAGATGCTTTGTATATATCTTGATCTTAAAATATGAAATTATTGTAATTGAATTACATCAATAAGTAGAGTGGTTGCAACAATATGTTTAACAATCTACAATTGCCTTGCGAAAGATTGTATATAATTGAATGATTATATTTTGTTCCTTTAGACTCTGAATTTTACGGGTAGCCAATTGTTATAGGAATACTATGGGTATCTGGTGGTCTATGATGGGTATCCCAAGTATGTCGACTGCGTGGTCATGGATCCAAAAAAAATTCGAGGTCGTCGTAGGATCGTAAGGTCTAAGTTACAAGCTACCAATGCACTATGTCTAAGATGACCCTCTTGAAAGGCTTGTTTCTAAGAGAAGGTGACTCGGATATTTCGACAATCTTTAATAAAATTAACGATATCAGTGCGCATGTGGTTTGTAGCTTTTGAGAAGGTGACATAAATTCACCTATGAATGCGAGATAAAGTTTAAATCTATTAAATCTTTAATTTGTAAAAATGTTATTCATGTCCACTGGATTACAACTTCAGTCTAGGTGACGTTAATGTGTGATTAAATGGTAGGTGAAATTAAATGATTTTTATCTAGATCCCAAAATCACATATTCCACGATTTATCGTCATCGGAAATATAATAAAATCGATTTGTCATAAGAAATACAATGTTTATGATGTGTGTGGTCGTGTGTGATAATTCTAAACTTCAATGCATGTTTTTCATATGAATGCGAATTAAGAATATGATTGTCTCATGATAAACATATGTTTATTATATCTTGAAAAAGAATAGTAAACAAAATTGGAATTATCGATCGTTACAATTGCATTAATTGAATTAATTACTGCAGGTTGATGATTGAAATTAAGAATCGATTAGTGGAGTCGGAAATTCAATACGCTCGTCACATTTGAATTAAAACCGGTGTTTATTGTTTTAGTAGTTATAAAACGTAGTTAGATACAAACCACTCATATTTTGTTATAATCGCGAATTTAAATATATCAAATACACTAGAATTGAGTTTTATTCTCTATGGAAACTCTTTCATCACGATTATTACTTGTACAATAAAGCTTGCGGGATTTTAACATAACACAACGTGATTTATAATTTTATATGTGTGCATGGTACTCTTAAAAGTTGTATATACGGGTGGAGTATGCTATGTTCGTCTTTTATACCTTTAAATTATGATAAATGATTACTTATCTAACACGAAATTAGAGTTCATTCGGATAAATGATCATATTTGTTTGAACCTCATTTTTAGTGTAGAATACATTTTAAAATAGTAGATTAATAGAGGATCTGGTTAAAAATGAAGGAAGAATTTTTAGGTTGCGTGTAATATTATTTTATTGATAAATGTATAGTTAAAAAAATAAAGAAAGAAAAAAATGCATTTAAAAAAAATGAAAATCAAACAAGGCCATAATAATATATTGGACTTGTTCTACCATGGAAACTTGAGTATTAAGTAAAAGTTACGCAAGTGTTTAACATAATTTTTTATATGTCAATTGGCCAATCAATTTGAATATGATTTGAATGGTTTAAGAAGTAAAGTATTGAGATGTGTAATTTATTAAATGCAACCATTGTACATTAAGAATATAGAGTGAGTTTGGCTCTATAAATTTGGAAAGCCACCTCAATCTTTATTTTAAAAAATTAAGACAGTCTCTTGGAGCCAATATTCTAAAAGGTGGGCTTAGGCGCGATGCACGGCGGAAACTGTTTTATTCAGTGGTCAACGGCAACCGTTAATGCCCGCTTATTGTCTTTTTTTTTTCTTTTTTTTTTAAAGTTAAAACTTAAAAGCTGATTTACATTTGAAACTTACCTTTTTGTTGGAAACTTTTGAAACAATGTTTAAAGCTCCTATAAACCTGTTTTAGATGTTTAGCAGGTATAATTTTTAATTATTACATGATTTTTTGATTGATTAAAAATTAAAATAAAAAAAGGCTTTTTTATGCTTATTCCTCGCCTAAGCCCGCCTAGCCCATAACTTGTCTCCACGCATCGCCATGCATTAGTCTTTTAGAACACTGCTTGGAGCTCAATTTAGAGAGTCAAATCCATTATTTATTTTTAAAAAATAAAATATAAAGTCTTTTGGAACTCACTTTTTAAGTATTGACTTTTTAAAATAAAAAGTATTTTGTATTTGATGAGTTTTTTAGAAATGTTCTTAGCAAAGAATGCAATGAGACCTTCGAGAAGGTATCCATTTTGCATTTATTCAACTAAGGAAAGAGCCTCAAGTCGTGTGCCTAAGTAGGTCCTAGAATTTGAAATATATGGAATTACTAGTATACTTCAAGCAATTGATGGTCGAACAACCATTTTTAAGAAAGTTGTGTGATCGTTTTTGTTCGTTTTTTACATTCATATTTTTGGCCAATCTAGTGGTGGCAATCGAGCCGAGTAGTTCGTCGGCTCGCCCGCTCGGCTCGTACTGTAGCGATCCACGAGCCGCTCGGGCTCGTCAAAAAACGAGCCCGAGCACGAGCCGTGCAGGCCGGCTTGGTAGGCGAGCCGAGCCTGCTCGGCTCGTTTTAAACGAGCGGCTCGTCCAATTTTTTTTTTCATCATATAAGGACAGTTACAAAAAAAAAAAAAAAATCAAATCTCACGAGCCGAGCCGCTCGGCTCATGGCTCGTGATAGACGAGCTCGCCCACGAGCAACGAGCCGAGCAAAAGCTCAGCTCGTTTTGTAACGAGCCACGAGCTCTGCTCGTAGGGCAACGAGCCGAGCTTGTGGGGCAACGAGCCGAGCCGCGCCGGCTCGGCTTATTGCCACCTCTAGGCCAATCCCATTGTTGATTTGTTTCACATTCATATATTTTCTTGGCCGCTGTTTGAGCCACATTATATTTTTCATTTTCATTCTTCTCCATATTCTCAATCACACATTCTTTATTAAAATATTATTTCTCATCACATCAATAACTTTTTTTCTTTTTTAACCACATATTCCCCATCGCATCAACAAAAAAAATTGCATTCTCTCCACAAAAATGCCTACCAAACAAAGGTCTTTTTACTCAAGAAAGATCCTCAAGTAATATAGCAGAATCCCAAACTTCAACATGAACGAAAATTGGTCAAAATCAACAACTGAAATTAAATTGGATAAGCTAGGGTAAATTCTTAGAAACTTGACACTTTCAAGTTTCAGCTCATCATATTTTATCATTACAATTAGTTTAATTATTTGTTTTGTAATTAAGTTCACTTTAGTAGATCATAATCATCTAGAAACCTGATTTGTCAAATAAAGTAGGATTAGTACAATTTCAGTAATCATTATATCAAACATTCATATTTGATTAGCTCATCTTGTTACTTGTTCTACACTTGCAGGGCTTAATTTTTCATTTCTTTCATACTACCACACAATGTAGTTCATGTTGTAAGGACTATTTGCATCTTTCTAATTTTACTGTAATTAAAATATCATTGACGCATGCATAAATTCAAAAGATGTACAAGAAGTCTGCCATCTTACCACCCATTATTATGTTATGTGATAAACAACGAGGGAGCTTGGCTGGGAGACTCTTGGCGCCACATCTGTAGCACAATCCCGCCATTGACATAAAATAGGAACAAAAATCTCCAGATGTTGGCATTGCCACAAACAAGATTATTTTCGTAATTAACAGTAGGGAGAACAAGAGGAGAAGATTAATCTATCTATGCCGAAGATTCCTTGGCAATCTTCTCTGCCTTGGCAATGACCTCTTCGATTCCTCCAACCATGTAAAATGACTGTTCTGATAGGTCATCATACTTTCCATCCAAGACTCCCTGTTGAAACCAGTTGAGCAATGCATCAGAATCAAAACATCATATCACTTACAATAAAGAAAGAACATATAGTTAAGAGGTAATATTGACTAAAACCCTCCCAAGTAGCAGATAGTATACCAACAATCATAAAGACAACATAGATTGTTACATCAGTGTAACTAAAGGAGTTCCTAATCTCCAAGAAACGGCAGTTTTATGAATTCAGACACATTTCATTTCCCAATATGCATTCTTCTTTACAAATATGTAAATCTTTGACTGGAAATGTTAGCGTCCAGATGAAAATATAAAGTTAGCGTAATGATTAACCGAGAGAGCAGATATAGAGCACAAGCAGCAAAGAAAACGGTGTTACCTGGAAGCTGTTAATGCTCTCTTTCAACTCGACATACTTGCCAGGGGCACCCGTGAAAACTTCTGCGACATGGAAAGGCTGGCTCAAAAACCGTTGAATTTTACGAGCACGTGCAACAGTCAATTTGTCGTCTTCACTGAGCTCATCCATTCCAAGAATGGCGATAATATCTTGAAGATTCTTGTAGTTCTGGAGGACTTTCTGTACCCCACGGGCTGTGTTGTAGTGTTCCTCTCCCAAGATATGTGGGGAAAGCATGCGAGATGTTGAGTCAAGTGGATCGACAGCAGGATAAATACCAAGCTCAGAAATCTAAATAAAAATAACAAAAGTCAAATTGTAGGTAGCAGTGATATGTTTTTTGCACTAAAATGAAGTCCAAATTACCTGTCGTGATAACACGGTAGTGGCGTCCAAGTGAGCAAAGGTGGTTGCAGGAGCTGGATCAGTCAAATCATCAGCAGGCACATAAATGGCTTGGACAGAGGTAATGGAACCTTTCTTAGTTGTTGTGATACGCTCTTGAAGGCCTCCAAGATCTGTAGCCAAAGTAGGTTGATAACCAACAGCAGATGGGATACGACCAAGCAAAGCAGACACTTCTGAGTTAGCCTGCAAAAAGTTTTTAACAAAAGAAATGAAGACTGTATTATCGAGATGTGATCCAAACACAAAATACTTATCAAGAATGACAAAATAATGCAAACCGACCTGGGTGAATCGGAAAATATTGTCAATGAAGAGAAGCACATCTTGCCCTTCTGCATCTCTGAAGTGTTCAGCAACGGTCAGTCCAGTGAGTCCAACACGAGCACGAGCACCCGGGGGCTCGTTCATTTGACCATAGACTAGAGCACATTTGCTATCAGCCTGATAAATAATTATTAGATAAGGTATATTTAAACTAGTGAGAGAAAATATTAACTTAATAGAACAATTGACAAAATAAAAAAATACTAACCTGCTTATCCCCTAGCTTAATGACACCGCTCTCAATCATTTCTCTGTACAAATCATTACCCTCTCGAGTTCGTTCTCCTACACCAGCAAAGACAGAAAAACCACCTGACAAGAAAAAAAAAACAACAGCACAAATCAGAGCTTTAAGCAAGGTAGGGTTCTATAAGAAATAATGCATAATATCAAAAACTAACCATGAGCTTTTGCAACATTGTTAATCAGTTCCATGATAAGAACAGTCTTTCCTACACCAGCACCACCAAACAACCCAATCTTTCCTCCTCTTTGGTATGGTGCAAGAAGGTCGACAACCTTGTGTAACAAATCAACACAGAAAATTGGTGACCAACATAAAATGACATGAACTTCCATACCATGATAAATAAGAAGTGATTGCGAATGGAATCCATCGACTACAAATTGGACCTGTGAGAAAGTACCTTGATACCAGTGACAAGAATTTGCTGTTCAGTCGCTTGCTCCACAAAGGCTGGAGCTTCACGATGAATTGGTAAATAGTGATCGGTTTCTGCAGCACCATTCATTTGTTAGAAAAGACACAAGCCTTCTTCAGTCACTTTACAGATGTTTTGATCATTCAGAAGCAACAACACTTACTAATATCGCCTCTCTCATCAATAGGCTCTCCAATGACATTCATAATGCGGCCAAGGGTTGCTCTACCCACAGGAACCTTTAATCAAATGAAGAGAAACAAAATAACCATCATAAAAAAAAAAAAACTCTTATAGGACATAATCATAAACAGCTTCAGAAATCAAAGTAGGAACATTTTGAGTGATTTTCAACTATCACAACCATAAAGTCAAGCCATACTTGAGTTGAGGCTCACGACATCAAGTCTGCAAACTGTTTGGAAAAGAAAAGCAAACCGGACGTTGAAGACCGAACGGACATCAGATGTATCATTAAAACCACCTTAATCGATGAAGACAAGAAATCAGCCCCATAAGACCTCAACAAAAGCGACAAAGATTACCCTCTCAAATAAAATCGAACCATTTTGGAGATGCTGAAGCCAATCATAATCCTGTCATTGCTTTCAAAAAGCAAATGTAAATGTCGTTTGAAAAGTGTTGCAACTTTATAGATAACCATCCTTAAGTAACATAACCCAAATTTTAAGCTTTGCTCCACAAAATTTAAAGCTCAAAATCCAGCCCGCATCCAAAACAGGTATAAAAATTCAGTCTCGACAATATTTAATCATAGAACTCAAAAATGCCAATATACCAATAAATCAAATTCTTAAGAATCAATATCCCAAATCAAATCGGCTTAAATCCACATAAGAGTCTAGATCCAAACCTATATCTCGCCCAAACCATAAAGATTCCAACATCTTTCCCTAAAAACTTATCAAAAGCACCTATTTCTAAAAAAATAAAATTAAAATAGAGCCCATTTCCAAAAATAGTATCAATTCAAGAGAATGGAAAGTCTTTAACAAAATATAAACAAATTGATAAGATAAATCTAAAACGACTCACGGTGATGGGGGAGCCAGTATTGAGCACGCGCTGGCCTCTGACAAGACCTTCAGTACCATCCATAGCAATACACCTGACCACACTCTCACCCAAGTGTTGGGCTACCTCCAAAACAAGCCTGATCTGATTGTCCAAGACCTCCAATGCCGTTAAAATCGGAGGCAATCCCTCATCAAACCTCACATCAACCACCGCACCGATAACCTGGCACACCTTTCCGACCGCGCCTTTCCCGGTAAACTCATCTGTGATCTTCCCACTGGGACCTCCACTGGGAGCTTTAGGCGGGCTTGGCGAAGAGGAGGGCGCGGCGGCGGAGGTGGAGTACCCTACGACGCGGTGGAGGAAGCAGCCGACTGGAGATGGCCGGTGCTTGGGTTTTGGGGCGGAGTTCAAAGCTTTTGATATAGAGCTACGGGAGGCGGAGGAGCGGAGTAATGAGGCTAAGAGCCTCCGCGAAGCCATATCAGTGATATGATGATGTTTTAGAGAGAAATTACAGAATTGAAAAAGGAGAACGATAGGGTTAGTGGGAATGGTAACTGGTAGAGGGGTTTTCGCGTGGGGAGTATACTCTGTTCCTGTCGGATAAATTTGAGTTAATTGTTTCAATGTCCACTGAACTTTACTCAACGTCACGGACTACCCATTGAACTTTACATTACTTCCAAATACCCATTCAACTTTCCTCCGTTTCACCTAAATGGCCACCGAAACAACTCCGTCCGTGAACACCTTGACGTGGACGACGGATTGCTGACTTGTCCGTTAAAATTGATGATCACTTAGCCACGTGGAATAAAAGTGAAACCAAACATGACCTTAGGCAAATTAACTCCTCATTCAACACTCGTGAAATTGGACTTGCACTTCTATTCCTTCACCCCCAAATCAGCCGTAGCCCTAGCCCCCAAATCCGTGCGCCAAAAACGAATGCGCCTTCGAATTTTCCTTCCAACTGAGTTGAAATCCGGAAAACCCAATCCTCTTTCATAACCCCGAAGTCCGATTTCAACTGAAAAGCCTCGCATTTGATGCAAAAATCGGGACTGAAGTTTCGCAATCAGTAAACAGAGAACCCGTTTTGAAAGCATCTTCCATGGATGACGAAGAAAGCGAATGTGAGTTTTTCAAGCTCCGTTCTAGCTCTACTCTTGTAATGTGAAGGCATTTTGCCCTTGTCTGGTGACTGAGACGTGAACTACACTGATCCACAAATTATGGAAAAAAACCATTGTTGAATCAAATTTTTATGTTTTTATTATGACATGTAACATGTTGTTTCCATCTTTCAAGAGCAACCGAGATTGATTCTTTATTTGAAATGAGAATCTAGAATTGTTTTGCTCAAGTCCTTGGCACTGTCTTTTTTATTTCTATACTAGTGAGGTGCATTCAATATTATCTTTTGTAGGAGCTTTTATTTTCTGTTTACAACGTCAAACATGTCTTAGCTGCCTATTGTTAACATATCTAAATGAATGCTGTAATTAGATTTGGTGATAACTGAGATGCACCATTGTTTATGTTAGATTGTGGAGTGACAGTGAGTTAATTTTTAAAGAGGTGTATAGGTTTTCAATTATGATTACAGCTCTTTGATTTTGTGACAGGTTCTTTTGAGGACCCAAATTTTGTAGATTCTGATAATGACATTGCATCTGATGACGATGATGTATTGTACGACAGAAATGTGACAGATGGAATCGAAGCTGGGTTGGATAGATGTGATAGGGTAGTGGAGGATGAACCGACCGAGGGTATTGATATTGAAGTAGATGACTTGGAATATCCTTCGTCAGAGGAGCTATTGTCCCAATGCTCTTCCGACGAAGATAGTGGTTATCGATTCCCTGAATTTTCTATTGATTCAGGAATGAAGAATCCACATTTCGAGGTTGGACAATTATTTAGTTCTGCAGTTGAGTTCCGAGAGGCAGTAAGGACATATGGTGCGATGAATGGATATAATGTGAAGTTTAAAGTAAATGAGGATAGAAGAGTACAAGGGGCTTGCAAACTCGGGTGTACATGGAAGATTTGGGCATCTGCATTCGATGCTTCCGAGAGACTACAAGTGAAATCTTACACATCGGAGCATACATGTAGTCGCGACCAGTTTAACAGACATTGCAATTATGTTTTTTTAACAAAACGGTATATTAAACAATTCAAGGCAGATCCCGAATGGAAGACAGAACTTATTTTGGCCACGGTAAAAAAAGATTTTTGTACATATATTAGTCGAAATGTGGCATGGAAGATGAGACGATATGCCAAAGAGTTGTTGGTAGGGACTATACAAGACCAGTTTAGGATGTTGAGGTCTTACGCAGCTGAGGTATTACGAACGAATGTCGGGTCTACTGTGATTATCGCATTGCAGCAACAGGTGTTTCAAGGAATCTACATTTGTTTCAGTTGTTGTAAAAATGGATTTAGGTATGGTTGTAGGAAGCTGGTTGGAGTTGATGGCTGTCACCTACGAGGTTGTTTTGGAGGAATTTTGCTAACTGCAGTTGGACTTGATGCTAACGATTGTATTTATTCGATTGCATATGCGGTTGTTGAAAAGGAGAACACGAACACTTGGAGATGGTTTATGAAGTATCTTGCAGATGACATTGGGATTGACAATGGTAGAGGTTGGACATTGATGACGGACAAACAAAAAGGTTTACAAAATGTGATAGAGGAGTTGTTTCCTGAAGCCGAGCACCGATTTTGTGTACGACATATGTACACAAACTTTTTCAATCACGGGTTTAAAGGAAAAATTCTGAAAAATTACCTATGGCGTGCTGCTAAGTCGACAACTGTAGCTGACTACCTATATTGGATGCAGCAAATCAGGCAACTTAACGAAGAAGCATACAAATGGTTGATGGAAAGGCCACCACAAGAATGGAGTCGGTCTCATTTTCCCGTTCATGCAAAGAGCGACATACTTTTGAATAATGTTTGCGAAGTGTTCAACAAGACATTGCGAGGTGATAGGGAGAAAATGATTATTATGATGCTTACCTCCATTCAATTAACCTTCATGACTCGGATCCGAAAACGTCGAGACAATATGATGAGATGCACTGGACGATTGTGCCCTAAGATCCGGAGAAATCTCGAGAATGCACGTTGCACTTGTCTGGAGGGCCTAGATGGCAAGTTGAATGTAGCTCTGGAACATACGTTGTTGATCTTGAAGCACGAACATGTGCCTGTAGAGAATGGGAACTGACTGGGATTTCGTGTATGCACGCAATGGCTGTCATCAGAGAGTGCAGGAACGAACCTGAGGATTACGTTGACAACTGCTACATAATCGAGACGTATATGAGATGCTATGAGAACATCTTGAACCCCATAAATGGGGTGAGATTATGGCCACGTGTGCACGTCATCGATATAATCCCCCCCTCGTGGACCGTCCCAAGGAAGGGAAAGCGACAGATAAATAGAAGAAAGGGGGCAGACGAAGATGTGATCGTCCATTCGCATGGAAAGTCTTACGTTCGAAAAAAGGGTCGGGTGAAAATGACTTGTTCAACATGCGGTGCATGCGGTCACAATAAGAGATATCACGAAAGATCCGATGTACCTAACGCCGATGTAAGCATTATTTTTTAAGCATTACAACTGGAGAACTGATCATCCATTATTTTTAAGCATTATTCATTCATTTTGCATTCTCTTTTGACAGGATTGGTATGAAGCAGAATTAGAACCCGTGGCAGAATGTGGCAATGTTGTAAGTAACGAGCAGGTAAACTGTAGAAGGCCAGATTTTTTTTATTTATAGTACGTGTCATTGAGTTACTCTGAATTAATTATTGCTTAACAGGAAAATATTCCCGCCAAAATATTGCCTAGGAGGGGAACATCATCGATCAACAACTCGGGTGAAGGACAACAATTCCAGTTCATGCCTACTCCCATGGCTGTCAGGGCACTACCAAATGAGGGCCTAGCATCGGGTCCAGCTGCCTGCTTACCGAGTGTAAATGTTCCAACGACCGAAGTTAATTTTGAAGTGATGGTCGATGATTTGCAAAGCACTGATGCAGCTACATCGAGGGAGGACAGGGCACTAAAAAGAAGAAATGTGAAGGCGACAACCTAGTTGAAGTGATGTGTTTTTTGCAAAGGCGACAGCGTAGTTGGAGCATTCCATAATGGATAATTTTGTATAAATGTATTTTGAATCCATGGCTGCATAAACAATCAGTCTTAGGTAGTTTCATTTTTTGAATCCGTGGCACATAAGAAGTCATTTTTTGTTGGCTGCATATGTGACAGAAGGAATGCTTAATGTAGTTCATTTTTTGAGTCCTCAGTATGCTTCCTTATGAATCGGAATGTAAATTTATGTTGTGTTTGACGTCAAATTCATGTATTTTCTGGACATATATGAAATTATATCTTTCATTTAGAGTTCCAGTTTTATTTCAGGCACGTGAGTTGACACTTCGTGATCAGTTTTATTTCAGTTAGATTTCCAGTTTTGTAAGGGCCTTCGGTACGAGGTTATTTATTTTATAGAATGTGCAACCAGGCAGGATGCTCAATATTACTCATCAAAATTTTGGCCTTTGTTATCAGAGAGTTATTTTCAGCATTCTGCCTGGTTGCACATTCTATAGAACAAAAGTGAAAAAGTGTACAAAGTCATGATAAGATAAACAATGCTTGTGTGTCACTTTGCTAAGTGATGAAATAAAGCTCTTATAAACATCATATTATGCTATGCTGTTGGACATGCTGAATGGAACGACGTGTAAAATTGACACACCATGCTAACTTGTGTCAGATATATCTTTTTTTCTTAAACTATCAATCAGCTTCCTTATGTTTCCCCTCTTTTCTTCTGCACCTCTTCTTTAGTCATATTACCACATGCATTTTCTTTGTGTCCACTTCTCATTAAAACAAGTGTAGCTTGTTCCTATAAATATTTAATCCAAGGGCACGGCACACTAACAGTTGGAAGCAAAAGGACAGAATAGTGAGATATGAATGAAAGAAAGCATAAAAATTATGGAGCTACATAAGATGTTGCATTCCATTATTCACAACGATTTTACAGCCAACAAGAAGTCATTACAGGAAAACCAACATCAGACAGAGAGATGACTTCATCTAAATCTATTCCAACATTGCATCCAAGTCTTGATAATAATCTACTACAAGTACTACTGCAACTGCAAATTAGATCGCCGGATGAAAGTTAATCAGTTTTTCCCTTTCCTTTCTCGTTGTCTTCGGTAGTTCCTTTTTCCTTGCGAATCGTGATATTGATGTTTATTTCCAACTTTATCTCCAGCCCATCCTTTTACTTCAACAAACATTGAGCATTTCATACATCATCACAGAATATATAAACCAGTCAGCCCGCCCTTTCAGCTAACTCATTTGTCCTGCATCAATGGTTTTTTTCCATAATTTGTGGATCAGTGTAGTTCACGTCTCAGTCACCAGACAAGGGCAAAATGCCTTCACATTACAAGAGTAGAGCTAGAACGGAGCTTGAAAAACTCACATTCGCTTTCTTCGTCATCCATGGAAGATGCTTTCAAAACGGGTTCTCTGTTTACTGATTGCGAAACTTCAGTCCCGATTTTTGCATCAAATGCGAGGCTTTTCAGTTGAAATTGGACTTCGGGGTTATGAAAGAGGATTGGGTTTTCCAGATTTCAACTCAGTTGGAAGGAAAATTCGAAGGCGCATTCGTTTTTGGCGCACGGATTTGGGGGCTAGGGCTACGGCTGATTTGGGGGTGAAGGAATAGAAGTGCAAGTCCAATTTCACGAGTGTTGAATGAGGAGTTAATTTGCCTAAGGTCATGTTTGGTTTCACTTTTATTCCACGTGGCTAAGTGATCATCAATTTTAACGGACAAGTCGGCAATCCATCGTCCACGTCAAGGTGTTCACGGACGGAGTTGTTTCGGTGGCCATTTAGGTGAAACGGAGGAAAGTTGAATGGGTATTTGGAAGCAACGTAAAGTTCAATGGGTAGTCCGTGACGTTGAGTAAAGTTCAGTGGCCATTGAAACAATTAATTCGATAAATTTTGGGGAAAATTGCAGCATTAGTCCCCAAGGTAAGGCTTTAAAGAAAATCAGTCACAGCCTATTTTCCTTTTAAGGTGTTGACTCTTTCGTCAAATATCTAGCAGACGTGCATTATGTTTGAAAGGTGAGTTTTTGCCATTACTCCATTTGCAATTAACGAAAATAGAAATTTGAAGTCACTTATCCCAACCAAGCTCACCTTCTTTATGCCTTCGCAAGTGACCACCAAACTGCAAACTAAAGCGTCTGTTTGATTTTGATAAATTCAATTTTTTAGTAATTTATAAAATATGTGATTAGAAACTTGATAAGATTTACAAGAGCCATAAAGTTTATGATTGAAAGTGAATATGAAAGAAAAATAAAATTTAAGAAATGTGAACTAATCAGGTGCTATCAAATCACCTTAGCAAAACTAGTAAGTTGGGAACAAATGCCGCCAAAATATAAGTGGAGGACTAAGTTGATATAAATCCTGTAGATTGGGCACCAGGACTTCAATTTTCCCTAATTTATTTTCCAGTAATGGTAAGGATTAGACGACGACCTGCAGCCTGGGCGCGTGATTAATATCGCTCGTTGAGTTCTTCGCTTCCTTAATCTGGATCTTGGAAGGTCTGTTCCATATTACCCGACCCACTGTTCGTGTAGCAAATAACGTGCATAAACCACGAGAACCCTAACTAAATAATAGTAAAAATTTCACCCTGTGCACGCATTTGTCTGTATGATTTTGGTATGGGTAAAGCAGCAAAAGAGAAACTGACCCGAACGAGCACCTCAACACCATCCACGAGACTCTTCAGGTGAAAATCAGTATTTTATTTTATTATTTTGCGATTCAAAGAACATATTGTTATGGGTTCTTCTTGGTTTGCTGTGATAAGCAATTTTCTTACCAATATTTGTTATGCTACTATGCAGATTTTGGATCAAACGCCAGCTTCATCTGTTAAAAAAGTTAGCTCTGGATTGAGGTCATTCAAATGGGTGAACAAGTACTGGTCTCTCCCTCTTTTTATCTTTTTGTCTGTGTACAATTAGTTCGAGCTTAATTTCTTACTATCTGTATGTATGTACCTGCATGTGACTTCCAATTCACATATGTGTTCGTTTATCGGTTTTGATTAATTGTTTTTTTCTTAAATTCTTGTCCAAGATTATTTTGACAATTTATAAAATGCTTCCGAGTTCCTATTTGTTCAAGTTTTCTTTGGTTACCGTTATTTTGTTTGATTTCTTGAAAATTGTTGTAGTTTAATTTACGACAGTGGTTGAAGTGAGTATGCAGGATTGTATCAAATGGATGAGGTGCAAATGCTTTTTCACATCTGTCATGAACTTGATGTTTTAGTTTATTGCTTGATGAAAGTATTTTTATGGAACTTTAGTTGTTTTGAATCTTTTGATTAATCAATATTGCCTTGAATATTGATAGGTTTTGGTTAAATAAATAATGAATTTGTGTTGA
Organism: Fraxinus excelsior; assembly: GCA_019097785.1. Classification (NCBI taxonomy): domain Eukaryota; kingdom Viridiplantae; phylum Streptophyta; class Magnoliopsida; order Lamiales; family Oleaceae; genus Fraxinus; species Fraxinus excelsior. The sequence continues at coordinate 8,445,427 of CM032626.1, forward strand.
TTTTATAACTCATACTGGTTTGTTATATAACCAACTCAACATTAGTTCATACTTGAAAGCCACGGTCAATAGAAACTTCGCTTTCAAGACTTCTTAACTAACTTAGCATTACATTTGCTTCTTCATTTGACTTTTGACACACTCATATTCTTCTCTTTTTGTCAATGTAATGCACATTAAGAACGGTTTTTCCTTACAATCGACTTATTTTAAAAGTTTGTTATGGCCTTGGTAACTTGACATCTCTAATTTTTAATTGAAGGATGCTTAATTTTTGTGCCTTTTTTTGCATTATTAACTGTACAAAAAGTTTATTCACTGGACAAAGATTGAGAATACGAAATAGATATTAAAGTTATGTTGTTCAGAAGTAAGAACTTTTCAATAGAGACATACCACCAGAAAAGCATTGTGACGGCACTCGCGTCCTTGGCGGGTATTTGCTGATGCATTTTCTTGCCTCATGATTATGGAAGTTGAACCGAGCTACTTTGCCAGGCCGGTAAAAAGCCGGGCAAAGCAAATGTGAGGTGTGTTGGGGGGTGTTTAATGACCCACCTCATGTGAGAGCAACTGCTCTACCAAGCCTTTTACAAGCATGGTAAAGCCGAATTTTCCATGTTGAAAATGTTATTACTTGTCTCATATCCCAAATTTACTAGGATATCATGGTCAGTTTGCTGTACTCTACTTGTATTACTAGTTGAAGTTTTCTTTATTATATTGTCAATATTCTCACAATCGACAAATACTCAAGGTCTTCTTGTGCCAAAAACTGTTATAATAGATCAATAGCCTGAATTCTGGAAGGAAATCCTGTTCACGTGTAGTGTGTCTGTAAGTAATTTTCCAGTTTAAAATGTTGCACATCTGTCGGGGTAGAAAAACCAAGCTTATCTTGGACACGCGTGCTTCTTCAATTCCTCAAGTTCATTCATTTCGCACATCATAAGCAATGTCATCTATTATCATCTCCCGAGGCAAGTAAGAATTAAGCTAGTTGTACAATGAATTTTACAACTAGTTTGACAATGTGTGAGGTGTCAAGATCCTGGCCATTGATTTGGAAAATAGTTTTCCAAATCAGTAGCATGATTGGCAGAGTAAAACATTACATTGTGCATGCATGCTATTATTTGATTTCCACCCCCCCCCCCCCCCCCCCCCTCTCAAAATCAACTTATTCCTTCTCCTAAATCAAAATGATTGCGTAGGATCTTATGATAAAGCTCAAAAACTCTCAATTCCACAACTAGTGGGCACGGTCTGGAATGTATGTTCAGCCCTAAAGAAGACTCCGTCCACTAATGTAATGGCAATGGGACGAGCAATGACCCAAGTTGCAGTTTCCATTAAGGACGTTCTTCGTGAGATGAACTGAAACCAGTTTCCTTTGTCCTAGCAGATGAAGCTTCTGATAAGTTAGACATCGAAGCAGAAGAAAAAACAGACAATGATAATGATTCATGTGATGAAGATCGCAATGACCTGTCACTTGAAGAGATGAAGATTGCTAATTTAACTACCAGCGTTGTGTCTGCAACAGTCGCATTTATCAAGGAACTGATTCACTCAATTACAGGCTTGCTTAAGCAGGAGAGTGTAGATGGTTAATCTATCTCGACAGACTTGTTAGAAAAACTTTTGATGCTCTCTCAGGGAATCGGAGTGCAAGTTGATGAGCTGGGGGCATGCCTTTATCCACCCCAAGAAGTTTCTGCAATTAAGGTTGCTTTGGAGAAGATTTCCAGCATTACTTGTGAACAGATTTAGAGCTAGGAAATCTAAAAGGCTCTTCAGTTGACTTTGTTACAGCTTGCACTGGTATATTGATTTGCCTCTTGGACGGGCTTGATGTCATAGCTTAACCCTTTAAAACGAACAACGCAAGTAAGTTCATTGGTCCAAACGGTTGTCCATGTACCAATAGAAGATACATTGCTTCTGGTCCTTCTGGCCAATGCTATGCCATAGCCATAAAGGATGATCCCAAGTGGTTGGAGAAGATATACAGCAAAGAAACAACATAATCAAGACATTGGAAGGGCAGTCGAGATTTAGTTTCTTTCCCTTGCCGATTATACAGAAAAGTTAGAAGTATTTTGTACACACACTCAACTGTCCTATGCATGATAAGTAGACTTCACTTGAACGAGTACTAATTTTAGTCGCATGTCAAATGCCAGAATCTTGTCATGAACAACAAACCATTATCCGAAAAAATTAATCTGGCACTCACCAACACAATTGAAGAACAGTTGAAAATAAGAAAGTAATGTGGGGGGTGGCTATGGGGAAAAAGATCAGTACTGAAGATAAAGGAGGTTGCTGTCAAGTTTCAACAAGCTATGCTCCACTTGAGAAAAAAATCGACCTTTACTACACCTAGTATAGAAGAATCGAGGTACTCCACATGAATCAGTTGGGATGTCTAACCTAGGGGAGTAAACATTTGTAACTACAATTGTGATGTGGATTTACAGCAAGACTGGTTGGCACAATGTAGGTATCTAAAGAATATCTCAACCACAAAAATGCACTTATTGCCATTTTTTATACACCGCCCTTTGTAGTTGCCATGACCATGCAGCCAAGAATATTACGAGGCCAATCCCAACAGACGTCCAAAAAATTACCAACCACTTGGGCATGGGATTAGGAAACAATCCTGAAAATGATCGAATACGAGAACATTGTTCACAAAAGAGTACAGCAAAATCAACAGATAGAACAAAAATATCAGAAACTAAATTAACAAAAGATAATAAGAAGCACACCATGTCCAAACTTGATGCAAATGAGGAGTTCCATAATGCAGATACCAAGCGAAAGCCAACAAAATGTTCCCACCTTTTTCTCCGGTTTCCTATAAGTCATCATTAATTAAGCAAAATGTGAGAAAAAGAGAAGATAATAAGCATATCTTGCAAATGTCAATGCCCAATATCTATACAGCAAGCATTGGAATTGAGAAAGGCACAGAATACCTATCCTGCAGGTAAGAATTGTATTCACGAATTGTTGGTATTGCTATAAGCCACCAAAAGACCAACCTCCATGCTATGAGGGGGTTTCGAGGAGGAATCCAAAGGCAAAACTTGAGAAAGAACGTATTGAGTTCAACAGTCAAGAAAACAATGCAAAGGCTGAGAACTTGAATAAATCGAAATGGACCAAGAAGAGGGTGCCATTCATCTTTGTCCCACCGTGCAGGTGTAAATTGACCCAATGTTCTTTTGACCTGAAAATGAAAGTAATAAGTACCCTCTTTATATAAGATCATAATCGATAACTTTTCATCTCTTACAGTATAACACCAAAATGGAGTTTTGAAGGAATAAAAGATGAATATAGAAAGAGACAGTAACATGATGAGGAATGAGGTGGCTAGCTGCGAACAAAACTTGGCACAGGAGATACAAGGGTAGTCAAGGGGTAAAATAAAAAAAAGTGGTGGTGGAACAAGAAGGTTCACTTGACACTAAAGGATAAAAGAGAAATGCTATAAAAAATTTAGCAATATATAACAATACGAAGACTTTTGAAAAGTGTAAATTGATAAACATTAAAGCTGAAGAGATTCACGTGGGAAAGCATATGAGAACTTTAGCTATTTGAAGATATCTCGGCAGAGGGAAGTACAGATCTAAAACATATCAAGCGTCTTAAACATGAAGACCAAAAAGATTTGTTTAATGATGCATAACCCCCATTCAATTCAGACATATATCAGCAAATTGAAGGAAGGAGACAGACAAGAAAATGTCGCAAATAAGCATACTTTGCCAATAAGGTTTGGCTGCTGGCTTATACCAACCCATTCATAAGTTCTACCATCGAAGTATCGAACAGTACGCATTCCTGCCCAAATTCCTGTAGAGTAACAATAAGAAAACGTTTTACATTCCTTATTATTCCTTAAAACAGTAGTTTTTTCATAACATGGTATCATTGTTTGACAGTGAACTAGCAAGAGATAAAATTCCATGGTCATCCATCTAAAGGCTATTAGTAAATAACATTTTGACAAATATAGATGCAGAAAAGACCTTAGGGTGGTATCAACAAGCTCTAGGAAAATATGGTGGAGACCAGGTTGAATTATCGTAGTTTCACGTGGACTTTATGGCACTAGTACCATCTAGATAACAACGTTCTGATTAATTCATGAAATTAAGTTGAGATAAAGAAGCAGACGACAACTTCAACTTGCATGATGGAAATGTAGCAGTAAGCAATTCAAGCTTCAGTTCTAACTTATGTGTTATTTTCGTCTAATGATCTATAAAATGTTACCTTCTTTTATTCTATCTAGCCATTTGTTCATTGATATTTCAAAATCATCAAGTCCTTGCGTGGAAGTACTATCGATGAGATTTATTATTCACTTAGTTGCACATTAAATGAATCACAGGAAAGGTCATCCCAAAATATGCTAGTTTGACCTTGAAAATTAATAATGACGCATGATAGCAGGTGGAAAGAGCAACTTATTTTAACTCCTTTTCCAATCATAATAGGGAGAGAGGTTTAGACGTTGAGTTCAGAGGTACCACTGTAAATAATATATAGAGTTATTTGGTCAGCAACTTAGCAAAGATGAGATGGTTGTTAGCATCTCTCAGAAGTTGACTGTTCAATTTCACTAGAATCAAGTCCAATATTGCAAACCGAACATACACAAATAGTTTATGGAACAAACTAACAATCTGTGTCTCATAACAAAATCAAAAAGAAAAAATCTCAATATTCTTACCAAACCAATTGCAGATTAATATATCAAGAATAATGCTATCCCACCAGCATTCGTTGAAGTTGGGTAACATGTGGCGGAAGGTTAGCTGAAAACAACAGCATAAATGTCGTCTTAATGAACTAATATACATTTACCTTTAACATTTTCTTGGAACTGAACATATAGCAACAGACCAGAACACACAGAAGGAATTAAGGTTTGACCTCCATCAACTCAAATCCAATTGAAAGTACCCATAAAAGAGGCTGATTGCGAATCATGATAGCTTTTCCCCACCATCCAAGGATATGGGCCAGAACAAACTCGTCAAAAAGTATCTCCTTAAAATTCAAAATAAATCATAGTCCTTCAGCTCCAGTAGGATTATAATGTACAACATATAATAAGGTTAACAAAAGATAAAACATGCATAAAACAGAAGTAACCAGATAAAATATTACGAAAGAAGATATCATACATAAACATTCTTAAACCTGTTTGTAGGATTTTCAGGCACATAAATTCGGCAATCAGCACCGTAGGATCTTTCAGGAAGTTCTGCATCAGAGAAATTACAAGTAATTAAAGACCAAAAATGATTACAAACTTGCATTTGTTAAGAAAGTAGATGGTATACTCACCAACACCAAGATGAGGATGTAAGTATTTCATAAATTGCCGAGCATCATCACGCCTCTGGAAACAATGAAAAATTAACGTGTGTCAGAATAGAATGACTACAAAAACGAATCAATGACTAAAAATTGTTACTGAAGAACGATTAAAAATTCCTAAAAGAATTAATTCAAAACATATCCCAGAATCAGTTATATGGAAATGATATCCATATAGATAATAAATCTTTGTGTTATCAACTATACTTGGCATACAGTTTATAGCAAGAACATGCTGTTACAATCTACTACAGTTAAGAAATATATCTTTGTAGTTATTAGGTACTAAAACGAAGCAAACAATAATAACTGACCTGAAAAAGCAAAAACGTCAATGCGACTAGGTAAACGACGGCTATTCCATGAACAAGACGCCAAATTGCAGGATGTGGCCTGACTAGTACTCTGTAAGCAAATAAATGAGCAAACCTTGATCAAGTTGACCAACAGGTTATAAACATTATATAAAAGTTAAGGTAAGCATCAAACATCCATATTCATGAGGGCCTTCTATAAATTTATCTATTCACCCTTGATGCTCCCTTGTGGAGAGCGACAATGACTACCTTATTGTAATATATTCCAAGTTACATACCTTTAACTGGAACTAATCCCTTCAAAGTTGCCACCTCTAATTTGAAAAACAGTGGAAAAAGGAAAGACCTTGCAATAATAATTTATATAGCAACAATTTTCTTTTATTAGTCAACTTGAAGCATAGGCATTAAAGATATACATCATTTTGTAATTACAATCTTAAAGTGAACTCCTACTCCATTTGACGGGTGATTAGTAGGAAAAAAAAATTAGTAACAGAAGGAAAGAATAAATAGATTCAAAAGTGGATTTTCAATAGCGAAATGCCGAAATCTAAGCGACGCTATAGGTAAATCGTGGAAGAATTTCCCTCTCTACATAATTTGAGTAATGATTGGCCACCAAAAGAAATTTCTAAACTAAGCCGACGAGATGCCCAACTCTATCCTGTGAAGAGTCAGATGTAAGAGAAGAGTCTGAAATATTATGGCATTCCTCTATCTAAAATGACAAAGTGATGGACCATGAAAGACACTCCTCTGTCTGGCTTCAACATCCAAACAAAAGAACTTTGTCAAAATGCCAAAGAATTTCTTTATGCTCTTCAGTACTCAGTCTCTACGTGTCATTAATTTCTGATTCTCAGATAGACTGAACTCTAACAGATGTCCATATTTGGATGAGTATGCAGTGACATAAACATTTAAACCAGATGCTATTCTTCGTAATCTTTTTCCATGCATGGACCGAAGAACTCAAAACATCAGATAACTACAATCGCATTACCAAGCATCACAATTTCACAATTCTTCAGAAATCATATATCGACATCTGATGAGTAGTTAAGCTAGATGTTTTGAAAATGGATCTACTTTCAGTTTCATGTTTCTGCACGCAAAAACTTTCTAATCCTGATGCAATTCCTTCAACCAAAGATAACAAAAACAAAAACTATAAACTTAAAAGCCTCAGGATGAACCAAAGATATTTACAAATATCAAAATAGTTCAAACTGCGATGAAAAGGCCAAATTATACATTAACAAGAAAGTATAAACAACTTACGTAGAAGGAGCTTGCAACAAACAATACGCAAGAAATACTGCAATCATTGCCCATGTACCCCTACCAAAAAAAAGGAAAAAAAAAACACACACACACACACAACAATCGTTCGACGGTTTAAAATTTAAGTTCATAAAGCAATGCAAATATAGCACAACGATAAGCAAGCACACACCTTTTCACAGAGGTAACAAGATCAATTGCAGAACTATGTTCAGGATCAAGTGCTCCACTTGCCCATCTGGTAGAATTTTTTAATATAGAGAATTAGTATATTCAACTAAGCGTTGCAGCACGAAGCTTCTTATAATCATTATGCAGTATTCAAATGCTTAGAATGCCAGAACTAATAAAAAATGAACATAAGTAAACATCTCCGATAAAAGAACATAGAAGGGGAAAACTCCTCATAATACAAGTCAGATAATCAACTAATTCCATCAAGAAGCGAGCCACAAAACTATAAATAGAGATTGGAAAGAGACGAAACTCACAGGTTAAGTAACTTACACTAGGAAACATGCACCAATAAGTAACATTGAAATGGTACGAGGTTTGTATGCCAAAGCAGTCCATGGATCAAGCTCGTCCTCAATATTTGAAGTGCTCACGTCACCATTTTGATGAGAGGTAAGATCATTGTGTCTAGCTCTCCTATGACCATTAAGTTCCATAGCATAGAATCTACCAGATTCGGTTTCCTCTCTGCAGATCAAGAGATGGAGCAAATGAGATTGCTGATTATTGTCATAGAGTATCATAGAAATAAAGTAATGAAACTTAAGTCAAATGTAAAGATCACTACAGTTAGTTATTAAAGACGTAGACAACAATTTGCACATGGCAACTGATGCATTCATTTTAAGTACCCCATGTCTCAAAAACAGCAAAACAATCAATGTTAGCTGAGCCAACATGATGAAGGTCCATGAGGCTACATAATGTTATGTTGACAGTTGATGGTATAGCATCTTCATTACTCTCATGACATTCTTCCCCACAATTAAATTTGTAACTCACCACCATTACAAGCTAATATGACAACAATCTGTGTTTGCATCCAAATCAATTCTATAATATAAAGAATAGATAACAGCACGAACTAGTTATGTTCAACTACAGATCCCACCCATACCAACAACAACTAACACCTTTTTGGATAAGCTGCCAAAAAAAGGTGCTGCTTTTAAGCGTAGCGAAACATGCTCCAAGTCTTATTATTAAAAAAAAATTTCAACTTATATTTGACATCCTTTTTACCGGATATTATAACTTTGTACTAAATTTTAAGAGCTAGAATAATCTTGAGAAATTACCACCATTTACCTTGTATTCATTACTTACAACAAAAGGAAAGATCCACAGCTATCATCAAATGTGAACCCCAAAATGATGGGAACTCCCTACAAATGCTACCAGAACATAATTAGGTACAGAATTAAATGCCAAAGGACATACAAAATTCTTAAACAGAGGAAAATCTGTGCTGAACAGTAAAACTCAATCCAACAGCTATATGAAATGGCCAAAACAAGTAATCCAATTCTTCAAGATTTTCAGACAAATCATGTAAAAATGACAATTTAAACCCTCACATCTTTTATAAACCCTAATTTGCCTTTTGTAGATGCTGAACAGTAAAAACAGTGTAGAATACAGCATACTGAAGTAACAAAATTCTGGGTAAAATTCACCAACTTCACAACAAATGATTAAAAAAAAAAAAAGGCAAAGACTGGGGTCAGTCAATCCCCACATTTAACAAAACCCAGTAATCGAAAAATTGCAATGCATGCAATTAAAAGCCAAGAAAACAACGGGTGAAACTTCAAATGAAGTATTTAAATAAGATCCAGAAAACGATAAAAATGTAAAAATAATGCTGACCCAGATTTCATCTCATAAACACCCCAAAACTATGAACAGTGCATGCGAATAATTACAGATTCACACCACTATTTACGGAGATGCAGAGAGAGAGAAGGAGAGAGCTGTAAGCACACGAATCCACATTTGTGCTTATAGGTGTGTAGGCATACACATACACACCAGATTAATTGTGGGATGCTTAAAGGCTAAATGCACTTAATTTTTCAGTTAACTTACGTAAAGAAAGGCTGACAACCAATCGCCCGTCGCACGATTAAACGACGAAGCAACCTCAACCGTCAAATCCAATATAGAGAAAGAAGGGTAGATTGAGAGTACAAAAGGAGAGAGAGTTGTCGAGATTTGAAGAAGAAAATAATGGCCGAAAGACTGAAAACTCTCTCTCACACACACTCACACACTCTCTTCCTGTACAGATATATGTGCATAGAAGTTGGTGCTTATATGAGCCTATATAAATGTGAATTTGCAGTGAGCATCAGGAGAGAGTGAGGAGAGATTTTCAAGATTTGAGGGGGGTGGGTTTTGAAGTTCAACTTAGACATTTGTAGAGAGAACTTTTGTTGTAATAAAAACTAAGCCCGTTGAGCACAATTTTCATTTTCATTTTCATTTTTTTACTCATTTTTTAATCACACATTTTTTAGTAAAATAATATTTTCAATCACATCAATAATTTTTCCTTTTTTTCAATCATACATTTTCCATCAATCTACTATTCTAAAATACATTCTTTCAAAATAATGTGGCTCAAACATGCTCAAATTCATACTTTTTATTGACATTAAAATGCGTGGTCATGGTGTAGACAGGAGAGAAGTGAAACGTACACCACTTTATTTTTATTTTTTAATTGAGTTAGGGAGAATTAAAATGGGCGGAGTTGTGATGTAAGAAATAATATTTGTCACGACAATATAATGACAACCTTTTATGCCCCGTTTGATATCTATAATTTTTCAAGAAAAATGGAAACCATTTTCCATCTTTTACCATGTTTAATAGGCAAAATTTTCCTTGAAATTTGTTTTCCCCCAACCTCCATGTGACCTCATTTTCTTGGTTTTTCACCTTTTTTTTTAGCAATGGAAACAAAGTATATTCCCAATTGTAATAAATTATATCCTTTTAATGTATGATTTCCATGTAAAAGTTAAAACAAAGTCAAAAGAATACCAAAAGATCAAAAATTTCAATTTTTTTCACGTGGAAAATTATACAGATCAAACGCAATTAATTGACAATTTCCAGAAAAATAATTCTAGACAATTTAGTTCCCTAGAATTCATTTTCTTTCCACCAAATTTTCACTTTTGCAATCAAACAGAATCTTAGTTTTTATTGGATTGGGATAGGTGGGACAGGGTGAGGCGGTCACTCCCATTTGAGATATTGAGGAATCGAGCAAGGACGAGGTGAAGCGAGATAAGAAAATTCTCATTTATCTTTTTGTTTAAATGGTGCAAGTTTTTTATCATGACAAATGACTAACGGCATATAAATTGAATGTATTTCATCAGTCATGAGAATTCTATCAGTTTTAGAGTGTGTTTGACCCACATTATTTTGAAAAAAATTATTTTGAAATAGTAAATTAATGAATAATGTAAGATTGAAAAAGAAATAAAAGTTATTGATGTGATAGAAAATATTATTTTATAGAAGAATGTGTGATTGAAAATGAGTAGAAAAATAAAAATAAAAATTTTAATGTGGCTCAAACGAGGGCTTTGTAAAATAATTGTTCAATTTAAAAAGGAAATGTAATAGTAATAACCCTAGAACAAAAATTCAAGTTGAGATAAATTAAAAGTGATGAACATAAAACAAACTTAATCGAGCGAAAAAATTTCCTAAGATCCTTAAAAGTACTAAATCATAAAGAATAAATGCATAACAAAAGAGATGCAAGGGCATTAAGAAAAAATAATACCATAAGAGGGGACCATCCAACCTAGGTAGGGCTTCTACTTGACCATGTTTCCAACCCCACGTGTTGAGACTTTGACCCAAATATTCTTCAATAAGTTAAGCCCTTGATTGAGACCCATCTCGAGTGGAAAATGCATTTTTTAAATAATGATCTTTGAAAAATGTGTGGTTAAAAATTAAGATTTTTTCTCGATTTACGTGTAATATTATCTTATTGAAAAATGTGTAGTTAAAAATGAGTTTTAAAAAAAATTGGGCTCAAACAACTCAATGAACTAAACCACGTGTGGTGGAAATTTTAATAAAGTTAGCAGATTTAATAAAAATTAATGAAATGTATAGTTATAAAGTTATAAATCCTATGAAATATACGGTTAAAATCAATTATGACATCGATTTTAATAAAAATTTAGATTATAATTTTTATTAAACTGGGCTAAATAAATTGCATATCTAAGATCAAATAAACTTGTCTTGGATAAAATAAAGGGCCAAAGAAATTAAGGAAGTCATCAATTAGGACATCCCCCCTGCCACAGATCCATGGACTTAGGTCCCCTAAACTTTAGTGTCAATTTAAATGTGACAAAAAAAAAAAGGTTGTAACAGTTGCAACTTGCAAGCTGTGATTAGGACAATAATGTTTGGCAACACCCCAACAAAGGTAATGACAATTTTGTGTCATTACATTGTTGAATTCATCTCCCTTGAGTTTCCTAATGTACGTCACCCAATAAATCTTGTCTGATAGAGGAAAGGTACGACAGAACAGAAGTGAAAAAATTTAGGGATAGTCGAGAGCAAATTGAATTGCTCCCGTTCAATTTTGATAATGCTCTGCTTTTCTAGTAGCACATGTTTGATACACATTAAAAATTTTATTCTCATTTTTTTACTAATTTTCAACCACACATTCTTCAATAAAATAATATTTTTCACTATATCAAAAACTTTTCCATCTTTTTCAACCACACATTCTCTATCAATCTACTATTCCATAATACATTATTCGAAAATAATGTAGCTCAAACACACTCTATAATTGTTATACCATAAATTTGATAATGACTTTCGCAGGAATATTTTTTTACGTGAATAATGATTATGAAAGAACTCTTTTTAAGAGTAAAATATGTTGGTAAATATTGGAGAATCAAAGTAAATCAAACCAAAATCGAAGGCCCGTGTTTACACAGTTTCCTTAAATCGAATTCGTCGTCTCATCAGAGTGCAAGAGGTTTTGATCGGTGTTCGATTCCCAAGATACAATCAGTTGTCTGTTTACGCTGCACTACATTAACCGCCTACGAACTAGTTGTGATCACTCTATTTCTCAAAGAAATCAAAAACGAAAATCTTAGAACCGGAAAGAATAACTTTGATACTAGAAGGAAAGCTTGTATTTCTCTTGTAGTTTCAATCGAGAGATCACTCCTATTTATACCCATGGAGGAGGAGCCGACTCTTTAATGCATTGAATAAGGAGTTACAACATTGAAGAGATGAAACTGATGAAATTCAACCGAATGAACTGATGACAGCATTGAAGAGAAACTGATGAAATTCAAATGGAAGAGAAACTGATTAAATTGATTTGTATTTTCATTCAATATTTCCAATAATCCTCCAAATGATTGAAAATTTGGAAAACAAAGACTAAAGAGAGAAAGAAAGAGTAAAACGAATCAATCCTGCATAGGATAGGTAGCATTTAGTTTTGAACCTTCCCTTGTGAAACCTAACGGGAATTACTAGCAAACCAGTAAATTTGATGCCTTGAACTGTTTCGCCATTCGTGTAAACCAAGACAATAAATCTCACACAGGACCATTCTAGACACAGCGTGGTTCTCAATGTTGTGTTCGTTTTGGCCATGAACACGTCGTCTGGTTCTGCAAGTGTTTGTTCAAGGATGTAGTCTTCTCAATCCTTATAGAAGCTGCCCCACTTCACACTCACATAGGTGACCTCTTAACTCAGTGTTTCACAACAACGCTTGAGGGTCATTAAAAACGTAGCTTAACCTGCATCTTCCAATCACTGTGAGCATAATAGGAATGAGCAGAAGGAGAACCTTCTCAGTGATTTACATAGATATATATGGTTTAGTTGTCCCTTTGAACCTAGATCATGGGATCTCCATTCAGCTAGGTTAGTTTTCCACCATGATACCTTTCAACGTCATAGACTGCAAGCTCATTCCCCTCGATGCTTTTTCAACTAGCTCTCAAGTTAACCCTTTTGTTAACGGATCCGCAATATTATCCTTTGACTTCACGTAGTCCAGAGTGATAATACCTTGTAAGAGTAGTTGTCGAATGGTATTATGTCGTCTTCGAATATGTCGATACTTACCATTGTACACATTGCTCTGTGCCCTGCCAATTGCTGATTGATTATCGCAATAAACACAATTGCAGGCACAGACTTTGACCATCCTAGAATATCCTCAACAAACTGGCGAAGCCACTCTGCTTCTTCAGTTGCTTTGTCCATAGCAATGAACTCTGATTCCATTGTAAATCTTGCGATGCAAATTTGTTTGGATGATTTTCAAGAGACAGCTGCACCACCAAGAATGAAGACATATCCACTGGTAGATTTTGAATCTGACATATCTGATATCCAATTTGCATCAGCATACCCTTCAATTACTACAGGGTATCTAGAATAATGCAGTCCAAAATCACGAGTGTGCCTCAAATAATGTAACATCCTAAAAATGGCTCTCCAGTGAATAACACATGGGTTACTCGTGTACCGACTTAATCTGCTAACTGAGTATGCTATATCCGGTCTCGTACAAGTCATTAAATACATTAAACTCTCAATTATCCGAGAATATTCTAATTGTGACACGCCATCACCAGTGTTCTTGGATAAGTGAAGACTCAAATCCACTGGAGTCCTGGCTACAGTGGCATTGACTTGTTGAACTTGTGTAGTATCTTATCAATGTAATGAGATTGAGATAACACAATTCCATTTGGTGTTCGAGTAAATTTTACTCCCAAAATGACATCCGCGAGACCCATGTCTTTCATGTCAAACTTTGAGTTTAACATATTCTTAGTGGCTTTGATAATCTTATCAGAGCTGCCGACAATGAGCATGTCATGGACATACAGACACAATATGACATATCCATCATTAGTGTCCTTGACATATACACACTTGTCGCACTCCTTGATTCGAAAACCATTATAAAGCATAGCATTATCAAATTTCTCATGTCATTGTTTCGGTGCTTGCTTTAACCAGTCTACAAACTTTCCTTTCTTGACCTGGAGCTGAAACCTTTCTGGTTGCTCCATGTAGTTTTCTTCAATAAAGCTTTCATTTATGAAAGCTGTTTATACATCCGTCTAATGTATTTCCAGATTTCGCAAAGCCGCAATAGCAATTATCATCTGGATAGAAGTTATTCTCGACACAGGAGAATAAGTATCAAAGTAATCTAAACCTTCTTTTTGCTTATAACATTTGATTACTAGTCAAGCTTTATATTTATCAATAGAGCCATCCGCTTTCATCTTCTTCTTGAAGATCCACTTGTAGCACAAAGACTTACAGCCTGGTGGAAGATCTACTAATTCTCAGGTATGATTCTATAGGATATAATCGATTTCACTCTTGATGGCTTCTTTCCACAGATGACCATCTAGAGAAGATATAGCTTCTTTATAGCTTTGATGATCATTCTCCATCAAATATGTGAGAAAATCAAGGTCAAACATCTTAGAAGTTTTGTTCATTTTGCTCCATCAGGCTCATCCTCACATTCTTCAATTGGATCTTTACTGCTACCAAAAGTAGAAGATTTCATAGTCCATTTAGTAGGAGTTATCTGTTTAGGAGATTTACAAGGAAATACATTCTCAAAGAATTGTGCATTCCTAGACTCCATAATCGTGTTCGGATGAAAATCAGGTACATTCGAATACTGCACAAGAAACCTATATACACTACTATTTTGTGCATAACCAATTAACACACAATCAACTGTCTTAGGTCCAATCTTGACCTTCTTAGGAGGAGGCACCGCGACCTTCGCAAGACATCCCTACATTCGTAAGTATTTATACGAAGGTGTACGACCTGTCCAAAATTCATACGGAGTCATATCCATATTCTTTCTTAATATTTTATTCAAGATGTAATTTGCAGAAAGAATAGCTTCTCCCCACATGTTCTGTGGTAATTCAGAACTAATCGACATAGCATTCATTATTTCTTTTAACGTTTGATTTTTACGCTCAACAATTCTGTTCTGCTAAGGTGAATAAGGTACAGTAGTTTGGTGAATTATTCCATGTTTAGCACAAAATTCACCAAAATGGTGATTCATATTCACTACCACGATCACTCTGTAGCACCTTTATTTTCTTGCTAAGTTGATTTTCAACTTCATTCTTATAAAGAATGAATTTATCGATAGCTTCGTCTTTGATTTTAAGCAAATACACATAACAGTATCTCGTGTTATCGTCGACGAAAGTAATAAAGTACTTACTGTCGTCTCTTGTTTGGACAACTTTCAAGTCACACACATCACTGTGGACTAGTTTCAATGGCTCGGTACTTCTTTCAATACTATGAAACGAAGACCTAGTAAGCTTAGCCTCAATGCAGGTTTCACATTTATGATTTGAATCAATTTGAAACATAGGCAAGTAGTTCAGTTTGCTTAGTCTACGTAATACATTATAATTTACGTGACCTAATCTACCATGCCACAGATCAGGTGACTCAAGCAAGTAAACAGAAGGAGTTTTCTCATTATTCATAATAATTGGGGTTACAGCAATTACTTTCAATTTAAACAGGTCATCAGTCATATAGCATTTCCCAATATAAACTCCTATTTTGGTAATCACCAGCTTATCCGCCTCAATGACCATGAGGAAACCATTCTTGCTCAGAAGAGATCCAGAGACCAGATTCTTGCGAATTTCAGGCACGTACAGCACATTGGTCAAAGTAAGCTCTCTGCCGGATGTCATCTTCAGGATCACATTACCTTTACCAAACACTTCAGAAGTTACAGAGTTTTCCATAAACAACTTTTCACCATTTGTAACTGGTGCAAAAGTAGTGAACATGCTCTTGTTGGAACAGACATGGCAAGTAGCCCAGTGTCTAGCCACCACTCCTTAGGGTTAGACCCCACCAAATTAACCACTAATCACCGCTGTAAGTTTTAGGTCAGACATGTCATCTGAGAGATGATCTCTCTCATTTCCAACCATATTAGCTAGACGGCGCTGCTTGTTATCCTTCCGAGGCTGACGGCAGTCTGCTGACCGATGCCCAACGTTGTCACAATTGAAACACTTTCCATTGAACTGGAACTTAGGCTTCTTTCCTACTCCACTGGTAGGCTTCAATTGAGACCCTTTCGTGGTCTGCTTTTTGTCTTTCCAATTTTCGTTACCCTGCTGGCTTTAAAGGATTGACCTTTCTTAGTACCAGAATATTGGTCGTGTTCCAATACATTAGCCTTCTCAGAGTAAGAATTCTCTAACTTACGTTAAGATTTTTTGTTATCCTCCTCAATGCGAAGCTTGATAATTAAATCCTCGAAAAACATCTATTTCCTCTTATGCTGCAAATAGCTTTTGAAAACCTTCCACTGATGAGGTAGCTTGTGAATAGCAGTAGCCACATATAGAGATTCTGACATAGTCAAACCCTCAGCATGCATTTCTTGCAAAAGAACTTGATACTCCTGCACTTGGCTCACTATTGAACGTGAATCAACCATTTCAAAGTCCATGCACCGACTGGCCAAGAATTTCTTAGACCCAGCATCCTCGGACTTGTACTTTTTTTCTAAGGACTCCCAAAGCTCCTTAGCAGACTTTTTTACCACATACACGTGATACAGAGAATTCTGTAGGCCATCCAAGACATAGTTGCGACACAAAAAATCACTTTTCCATGCATCCCAAGCTGCACGCCATGCATATCAATGTCGTTTTCAATCGCGACGGGGGCATCCTTGGTGAGGAAACGTGCAAGGCCCAAAGTAATAAGATAAAATCATCTTATTCTACTATATCTTAAAATCAGTACCAGCAAACTTATCCGATCGAATTGCATGATTCACCGGAAATGGAGCCAGAAACGATGACAAAGGTACCGAGGCCGCAACCCTAGATACTGGCAAAGGTATTGTGCCAAATTGAATAACCGGGGTCGCAGCCGTAGGCAAAGTGGGGTTCACTCTAACATTAGGAATCCCGCCACCAATTGTCCCATCAACGGGAGGAATGCCAATCGAGGTCTCCACATGGTTAACAGCGGTCATTGCGGGATTTGGTACACCGGTACCAACAGTGTTATTTCCGTTGTTCATATCGTCATTTCCATGTGACGCCATTGAACCTTAAAGAACTACAACAAAAGATTTAGAATAATAATGAGTTTGTAAGCTAGAGATAAATTCAAGATCTATGTTATCAATTTGGAAAAATAAAATAAAAAAATTACAGAATTGAAAATGAGCAAATTATTTAGTCAAATTTTCAACAACTTAACAATTACTTAAAAATAAATTAGATAGCATTAACTAATAATTTGAATTAAACCTTAAAAGAAAAGTAAGCAATCATTACAAATAATGAGGCAATCAGGACTAGTAATTATAAAATAATTAAATAATCATTCCCAAATGATTTTAAAATCATGCAAGCTAACAAAAACCATGCAAAACCATTTCACCAATTTGAAATCATGCAGAGAAAGAACGGTCGTTAAAATTTTTTTTTTCCTTTCAATTTTGTTCGACTAGAAAATCTACCTTAATGCACTTTTCATAAATGGTGAATAGAACTAAGGAAAGAAAAAAAAATTAACACGAACTAGAAAAAATTACAGAAACTAATGAACAAAACAAAAAGAATTTGATTCACCAAATAAAATTTGATTTAAGCTTGTGGGTAAATATTGAAGAATCAAAGTAAATCAAACCAAAACCGAAAGCCCGTGTTTACACGATTTCCTTAAATCGAATTCACTGTCTCATCGGAGTGCAAGAAGTTTTAATCGGTGTTCCACCTACGAACTAGCCGTGATTCACTCTATCTCTCAAAGAAATCAGAAATGAAAATCTTAGAACCGAAAAGAATAACTTTGATGCTAGAAGGAAAACTTGTATTTCTCTTGTAGTTTCAGAAACGAAAATCTTATAACCGGAAAGAATAACTTTGATGCTAGAAGGAAAACTTGTATTTCTCTTATAGTTTCAAACGAGAGATCACTCCTATTTATACACATGGAGGAGGAGCCGACTCTTTAATGCATTGAATAAGGAGTTACAACATTGAAGAGATGAAACTGATGAAATTC
Source organism: Fraxinus excelsior (assembly GCA_019097785.1). Classification (NCBI taxonomy): domain Eukaryota; kingdom Viridiplantae; phylum Streptophyta; class Magnoliopsida; order Lamiales; family Oleaceae; genus Fraxinus; species Fraxinus excelsior. Next base: position 8,463,609 of record CM032626.1, read on the forward strand.
AACCGAATGAACTGATGACAGCATTGAAGAGAAACTGATGAAATACAAATGGAAGAGAAACTGATGAAACTGATTTGTATTTTCATTCAATATTTCCAACAAAATATTCAGATAAAATTTTGGCGAGGTCGTGGTTGTGAAATGTGGTTGTATTTTACTAATTTACGCAATTATTTCTCAAGTAAATATTTGTATATTTAAGTTGAGTATTACGTTTTCAGCGAAATCTGAATTTTCAAAGTTTCGATTTTAATAAATTGGTATGGTTCTATTAAGTCAAAAAGAAAATAATTTATTATTTTAGAAGAATGTATTTTGAAATAGTAGATTGATGGAGAATGTGTGGTTGAAAAAGAATGAAAAATTATTAATGTGATGAAATTATTATTTTATTAAAGAATGTGTGGTTGAAAATGAATAGAAGAATGATGATGAAAATTTTAATACGAACTGGAGGCCTAATGAGAATTTGAGGACAAGAAAGAACGGACCTTCCTAAGATGTCTCAAACTCAGTATGGTCAGATTCCCTTTTTCGCTAACATTATATGTCTAATAAATTATATTATTCCCATAGCCATATCATTGTCGTATTTCGAGGACAGTTGTTCTTGTTTTTTTTTCTAAAATCTATTAAAAAAAAATTAATCACAAAAATTAATAAATTTATAGAATATGGTTCCTCAGTCTCATTGACAGAAAATTTAAATTTTTTTTTTCGACAAAAAAATAAAGAGAAAAAACTTAAGCATGCACTGTTTTGAGATGAAAATATAAAATTTTGATTTTTTTTTTTTTTAACATTTCCTTGACAAATAGGTTCAGAAAACTCAATGAGTTTAACTTCGGTTATTTTACTAGAAAAAAGTTACAATGATTGTAACTTCTCAAATGTTATTGAGCTTCACCACCACACTTGAGAATAGCTACTTGAATTTCTAGTGTCCAATTCTATTAAACAATTATTAGGGGATGCCATCAACTAAAAGTCTATATAAATTTAGTTGTTGTAACTCAAATTTTAATAGATCACATTAAAATTCAAGTATCTACCCCTCAAATTCTAATAAATTCCATTAAAATTTAGTTGTCCCAAGTACCTTTTGGATTTCTAAAGGCATGTTTGGATCAGATTTTAATCTGATGTTAATATAAGTCAAAGTAAAACAATTAATATCAATTACATCTTTCACGGGTTCTACATCTTTTCAACTACACATTTCAAAAACGTCTATCACAATCCACTTAAAATCTAATTTTAATCTACAGTAAACACCCTCTAAAATTAATTAGAATTAATTTAACATATTTTAATGGTTTCAAGCATATAGAGCCTGTTTGGGAGAACTAAAAATTCAATTAAAATTAAAAATATAGTCGTTATTGGGTCTCACTCGTCTAATAAAAGTCAACAATAACGGCCAGTTTTTCAATTTTAATCTCTCCCAAACACCCTCTAAATATAATACCAATCTCTTCAGGAATTTCAACATGATTCCTCAAATTTCAAGCTCACAAATATAAAGTTAAATTATTTATACTCTTAACAAAAATAAAAGAAATTAAATTAAGTGAAAAAAAAATGGATGAATTCTTTTTCTTCTTTTTTCTACCATTTATCAACCCATTGTACCAGTTCTAGAAGAGGGCACCTCGAATGTATCCATTTTACTGCTAGAATAATATATTAAAAGTGTTTTCAAGAGACTCTCCATGTATAAAGAACATCTTATGTGTCAAGAAATATAAATTGTATTATTATGGTCTTGTAAATATTACAATGTAGAAAACCCTATTTGTAGGGTTACAAATAACAGTAAAAGGAAATATTACACAATCAACTAGTAAGGAAAATAATCATACACTAAAAGGAAATACTATAATGGAAAATACTTCATATTATTTTCTATATTTAACACCCTCCCCTCAAACTCAATATGGGATAAAATATTGAGTTTGAAGAATTCGATCCAATCAAATCTTTCAAATCGAAGAATTCCAAGCACTTGATGTTTTTGTCTTTGTTGATGGAGATACGTGACTGCTTGTTCGATGGAAGAAAATAGTTGATAAACATTTTTATTTTATTTTATTTTTTTTAACATAAAAAAAAACCCCGAATTTTTCAAGGGGGCAGGGGAAGAGCAGATAAAGTGCAAGGTACCGACCCTCCAAAATTTAAAAAACCTCTAGTTTGTTTAAGAGGTAGGGGGAGTGTCGGTAAAATTCAAAGTACCGACCCTCCAAAGTTTTAAAAAAAACCTCTAGTTAGTTGAAGAGGCCAAGTAGGTTGCAAGAGGTAAAACACATACTAATGAAGTTATAACAAGAGGGAACACCCATTTCTTCTCCACGTTCAAGTACCCCATTGCTAAATCTTGTGATTAGTTCCACCAAGACACTATAATCAAAGTTGAAATCAAACCAGCAGAGAGGAGTCAAACAAGGCGGCTTGAATTGGAGGCTTCATGCTGCTGTTGCTGCTTAATTGTATAACACAATAGAACCGAGTCATGCAGAGAAGGGTTTTATTTTTTTCTTTTTTTTTACAAGTTTAACCCAAGACCAAGTTTAACCTGCTCTGATACCATATCAAGAAATATAAATTGATTTATTATGATCTTGTAAATATTACAATGTAGAATACCCTATTTATAGGGTTACAAATAACAGTAAAAGGAAATATTACACAATCAACTAGTAAGGAAAATAATCATACACTAAAAGAAAATACTATAATGGAAAATACTTCATATTATTTTCTATATTTAACACCCTCCCCTCAAACTCAATATGGGATAAAATATTGAGTTTGAAGAATTCGATCCAATCAAATCTTTCAAATCGAAGAATTCCAAGCACTTGATGTTTTTGTCTTTGTTGATGGAGATACGTGACTGCTTGTTCGATGGAAGAAAATAGTTGATAAACATTTTTATTTTATTTTATTTTTTTTAACATAAAAAAAAACCCCGAATTTTTCAAGGGGGCAGGGGAAGAGCAGATAAAGTGCAAGGTACCGACCCTCCAAAATTTAAAAAACCTCTAGTTTGTTTAAGAGGTAGGGGGAGTGTCGGTAAAATTCAAAGTACCGACCCTCCAAAGTTTTAAAAAAAACCTCTAGTTAGTTGAAGAGGCCAAGTAGGTTGCAAAAGGTAAAACACATACTAATGAAGTTATAACAAGAGGGAACACCCATTTCTTCTCCACGTTCAAGTACCCCATTGCTAAATCTTGTGATTAGTTCCACCAAGACACTATAATCAAAGTTGAAATCAAACCAGCAGAGAGGAGTCAAACAAGGCGGCTTGAATTGGAGGCTTCATGCTGCTGTTGCTGCTTAATTGTATAACACAATAGAACCGAGTCATGCAGAGAAGGGTTTTATTTTTTTCTTTTTTTTTACAAGTTTAACCCAAGACCAAGTTTAACCTGCTCTGATACCATATCAAGAAATATAAATTGATTTATTATGATCTTGTAAATATTACAATGTAGAATACCCTATTTATAGGGTTACAAATAACAGTAAAAGGAAATATTACACAATCAACTAGTAAGGAAAATAATCATACACTAAAAGGAAATACTATAATGGAAAATACTTCATATTATTTTCTATATTTAACACCCTCCCCTCAAACTCAATATGGGATAAAATATTGAGTTTGAAGAATTCGATCCAATCAAATCTTTCAAATCGAAGAATTCCAAGCACTTGATGTTTTTGTCTTTGTTGATGGAGATACGTGACTGCTTGTTCGATGGAAGAAAATAGTTGATAAACATTTTTATTTTATTTTATTTTTTTTAACATAAAAAAAAACCCCGAATTTTTCAAGGGGGCAGGGGAAGAGCAGATAAAGTGCAAGGTACCGACCCTCCAAAATTTAAAAAACCTCTAGTTTGTTTAAGAGGTAGGGGGAGTGTCGGTAAAATTCAAAGTACCGACCCTCCAAAGTTTTAAAAAAAACCTCTAGTTAGTTGAAGAGGCCAAGTAGGTTGCAAAAGGTAAAACACATACTAATGAAGTTATAACAAGAGGGAACACCCATTTCTTCTCCACGTTCAAGTACCCCATTGCTAAATCTTGTGATTAGTTCCACCAAGACACTATAATCAAAGTTGAAATCAAACCAGCAGAGAGGAGTCAAACAAGGCGGCTTGAATTGGAGGCTTCATGCTGCTGTTGCTGCTTAATTGTATAACACAATAGAACCGAGTCATGCAGAGAAGGGTTTTATTTTTTTCTTTTTTTTTACAAGTTTAACCCAAGACCAAGTTTAACCTGCTCTGATACCATATCGAGAAATATAAATTGATTTATTATGATCTTGTAAATATTACAATGTAGAATACCCTATTTATAGGGTTACAAATAACAGTAAAAGGAAATATTACACAATCAACTAGTAAGGAAAATAATCATACACTAAAAGAAAATACTATAATGGAAAATACTTCATATTATTTTCTATATTTAACATTATGCATAATAAAGAATATCTTTAAATTTATGCCATGTTTGAGCCAAATAACTGTAGAATAAGAATGAAAAATTAGCCGTTATTGGGGCCCACATAAGAGATATAAAATTTGAATTTAAATGTTGATGTGATAAATAACGGTCATATTTTTCATTTTTTTAATGTTTTGACAAATAATAAATAATAAAAATAAATTAAATTGAAAGCCTAAATAATTATATATTATTAGTTTTCAATTCCGAAAAATCCTTTTAAAAAATTTATTGACTCAAAATATTATTTCATAATATATACTTTTGGTATTAGATTTTATCAATTTATTTTGTAAAATTAAATTTGGACAATTTAAGTATTTTTTTTTCTTTCAAGAGTTGGAAAAACATTAAGTCAAATAGTTCTAGTTCTAAAAATTATTGTTTTAAAATTTTTACATAAACTTCGTCTAAACTCGTGTTTTTCTTTTCCATTTAATCATGTTTTATGTATAAAATTCGTCTTGTCCCTTTTAAATTCGTAAAAACTTGAAACTATCATCCGTATATGATTGACATATATATATACATATATATATATATATATATATATATATATATATATACATATATATATATATACTAGGTTTAAGCAACGTGCAATGCACGTTTGCTTAGTTATATATAATTTTTTTGGTTCATTAAATAATTAATGATGTAATGTTTATGTAATTGATAAATAATTACACATTGTGATATATTAATTTTAAGTTGAATAGTGTTAAATTCTAAATTAAAATGTATAAGTTTGTGTTTCGTACTATTATATTATATTAAATTTTGTATTTAATCATGAACTTTTATACATAATAAAATAATAGATAACATTATAATACAAAACTAAATAAATAAATATTTTTTCTTCATTGAGTTCAATGTACCTTACCAAATAAACTATTAGCATTTTTAAATTGATAATATCCACATCCATTTTTTTAGTTTCATTTTTTCCTAGTGACTAAAATGTAGTAGTACAAAATTTTTTGCATTTTCCATTCATTTATTTTTAATGTTCTAAAAGGCGTAATGCGTTACGAGATGTCGATGTTGAGAATCAAGAATCACAAGTTTAGGCGTGTCAATATGAATGATAAGCGTCATAATACGTTTCGTATTTTTAATATTATTTTAATTATTTTTAAGACATTAAATATATTTTTATTTTAAAAAATATTTTTTTTCTATATTATAAAAAAAAATAGATTTTTTACTATATCATAAAATCATCTAATATTTAAAAATAATACTTACTAAATATTTAATATAATACTATAATATTGCCAAATAGTGTTAGGAGAATTTTAATTTTTTTTATTAATTAAGGAACTAAACATGAGCATTAATCATAGGATTTATACGAAAAGTTTGCGGATTTGATAATTCCGATATCTGAAAATGGAGATGAAAGATTTTGATTCACAATCGAGAATGATTCCGACATAAAGTTTGTGAAAATTCAACTGCGGTCGAACCGAATGCAATAAATACATAAAAATAATTTAAAGTAAATCTATCTTTACTAATTAGATTTATTATATACAATTAGTCCCAACACAAAAAATTAAAAATAAATATGTTAAAATAGTTTACTTTGTTAAATTAAAATATTTTAAACTTATAGAAAATAATATCTAACATTAATATATTAATAATCAAGTGTAATTTAAATTAAATTTGAAAATTAAATAAATGAAAGAATGAAAGTGAATATTACAATTTAATTAGTTGTAATTCAAAATCAAATTAGTCAATTAAACATACATTTTAAAATGATTTTGATGAGTATTTTAACATTTTTTTTTTCACTATCCCACATTGGAAATTTATAAAACTATTGGAGTTAAGAGCATATATAAAATGCACAATCCCACATTGAAAGTTTATGAAACCTTTGGAGAGAAATGTATCTATAAAATGAGCATGACATCCAATACTTCTACATGGGCTTTAGAATTGTAAATTTTGAAGCCCAATTATGGAGTTAAATGATTTTTAAATTAAAAAAATTCCGTTAATTTTTCCGTTAAACCAACAAATTCCGTTAAATACACACTTTTTATATATAGAAGATATATATATATATTTTAATTATATTGTGTTGTATTGAATTATATTTTAATATGTATACGACTTTTACGTTTTAGTGGATTTATATATTGATTTAAATTTTTTTAATATTATTTAATTAAATATTAATAAACAATCTCGCTACTATGGTCAATTGGCCGCCCTAGTTGGCTCAATATCCTGGATTCGCCCCCTGGGGCACTCTCCTTTTGAGCATGGTGAGTGTATATTTGGCAATAGTCTCTGGAGAAGCCTTCTCCTTGTGTTCAGCACCTGGAGTTACCATGCTAGGTTTAAGTAGAATGCCTTCAAAGACAACGTTGTTATCTGCCTAGTAGAACACCTCTGACCACACATGCTCTGCCATTTCAAGTGTCCTCTCAATTGGGTGGTCGCCATCCAGAAGAATTTCATGTTCCACAATAGGCACGAGACCATTGTCCTACACAAGAAATCACAAATACATATTATTTCGACGCCAATAGAAAGATATCTGTCTCGTTCTTCTGGTTTTTAAGAATAACGCCTGGATTCAATGCACTGAAACAAGACAAGCACTCTCGAAAGAGATATATAAGGAATATAGTGGAATTGGGATTTAGATAGTTACTTGAGAAATAGCAGCATAACGAGTGAGACCCCATGCAGCTGCTTTAACAACCAAAGCAAAAGGACTCCACAAGGTATGCTAACAACAGTTCTCCTGAAATATTAGAATGCAAAGAGAAAAAGGTTAGCACATCATTTGTTTTTCTTCCTTAAAAGAAACAATTTATTGACATAGACATCCTAGACATCCTAAAGTAAAAGATACAACTGACGTATTTAAACGAAAACAGCACACCATTTTGCAAAACGAGCCCCTTGCTTATAGTATTCAACAGATCTAGAAGCCAATCCATCTAGCCCCTGGCACCAAGATTCATTGTTGGATCCTGGTAGCGGAACCAAACCCTGTCAAAAGGACAAAAAAAATAAAAAATAAAAATAGCAGAGATATGTAATGACAGCACTAACCCCAAAATCCAAGGTAATTTGGTGATCTTCAAAAAAACAAAAACAAAAAGGTGCATTTCCAACAGATTAAAATAATAACACTTACCTTATCAACTTTGATACCGGGTACAATATTTTCATCTCGCAAACAGTCCACAAACTTATTTCCATCTGTAGACTCAAGCTGACTGGTGAAGAGTCTCCTCGAAGAGAACGGCACCAGAAACATAGTTTCCAAGGCCAGGACTAGGAGTGGTCAGCAGAAGTTGTCTATAAGCCTGTCTCTTTGTTTCTGTATTGTCAAGTCCAATGGATGCCAACCTCTTTCCACAGGTTGCATTTGATTCATCAACGGCAAGGATACCACGACCTGGAGATATATGCAATTGATTTTTGTTCCCAAAAAGAACAAAACAGAAAACGCTTTAGCAAGAGGCACCAAGTTGAACATCCAACTCCTTAATGAGAAACATTAATATTTGCAGTATAAACACCAAGCACTTCACATTTTACAATTACTATATAACATGTTTATGTAGGCTTTGCTTATAAGGAGGAGACAAAATCTTTTATGTTGATAAGAGGACAGAATATTTTATGCTATTCTAAATCATATAGCTAAAGATGATTCATGCTGCCACTGGCCTAGATATTAACTATTTCGAATTTTAATTAATCCATTTAAATCATTAAAAGAAGACAAAAGTGATTTCAGAATGAAATTTGAATAAACTCTTTTTATCAATCAACATATATATCAACAAAAAAATTGTCATATTACGACAGCTTGAAGACCTCACCACAGAGTTACAATTATAACAAAAGTTTCCTTATTATCAAATGATAGAAAAACATAATTTAAATCAATGATCTTGATTTTAACATCTAAAAAGGTGTCAAACTACTTGAACTCTATGGACGTACAACTAGCTTAATTCTAATAAAATACAATCATTCAATCACCATGTGAATCTACCATACAACTTTAGTTGTACTCTTATACTATGCTATATGCATCATAATTTGTGACCTTTTACAAAATTACCCCATTGGGGTTAGTAGTTGAAATAATAATAAAAGAACCTTTCAATTTCTTTGGGAGCAAAACGACCTAGATACTCGGGTGAAAAGTGAGATACCTGCAATAAAAGGTTGAAGCTATCTTCCTAGTTGTACCTCTAACATGAGAATTAGTTATTAGATTTAAGTGAAGGATGAATGACCTTAAAATGAGCCAAAATAGAGTCGGAAAAGTATTGTGAAAAGGTAAAAAAATCACCCATGCAGACATGCCTTTGGAGTATTTATAGGTGCTTGGTGCAATGTAATCGCTAAGTGGTTTTCGTTCACATATCCAGTGGTTAACGTCCATTCACTAGCGATTTCCACCCACATACTTAGTGGTCAATTTCTACCCTCTAAGTGGTTAAAAGGATCAGAGATAATCGTCAAGCAATTTTCAATTAATGACCAATGGTTGGTCGATCGATCATGGTGGTGGTCGATCGATCGATCACAATGGTAGTTGTGTTAGGAACCTACTTAATCATGCGCAGCGGAAGTAAAGCAAGTTTCGATTCCCAAACAAGGATCTACATTGTGTTTAGATAGAAACTGTGTTTAGAATAATACATTGATGAATTCTGCAAACTCTTTTGCTGATTCACGAACTCCAATGATCACGATCTACAATCCAAGCTGTCCAATTTGTCCAGCCTCCAATGATGATCCACACAGAGAATAAGAATGACAGCTAGGGTTTTCTTTTCTCGTGCTAGCAAGAATAATGAATATTCCATTAGGTTTTTCAAACCCTAACAGCCTATTAATATAAGTCCAAACGGGCTGGCCCATCTCTTAACTTAACCCGGTCCAACATTTAATTAATCAAATTAATTAAATCCGGTCCATGAATTAATTAATCCAATTAATTAATTCGGACATATTAATAAGCAACCCAATTAATTAATTATCCAACACTTGTCAATTAATTAATTGGTAAATCTCATTCTTCTGATTCTCTTTTGTGTGTGACCCATTAGGTTCCCGATCACGATGTCTAACGACGTGAATTATTATTTTGATCTAATCAAAACTGATAAATTAAAATACCCCTTTTAATTTATCATTGATTTACATTCGTTGTCCCAAATTGACATCTAGCAATGTGTCAGGGCAATACATGTGACGGGAAATGTCACGTGACATGACAAAACCAAACTTGTTCGTTTATCGTGAAACTATAATCCCTTCGTCAATATGATCCGATCAATTACGAGATATGGACGTGTGTCAATCTCAATTATCGATCATATCTTTTATCCTACTGTTAAGTCAATGTAAGTCGAAAACTCTTTTCCGACTTATGAGTTCACCTTGGCCAAGGATTTCATTATCAACTTAACTGGATGAAATGTAGATCATAATCTCTTACTATCTAAGAGTGACGAATCCTCTATTGATCATTCACAACCTTCATATGATTCTTGACATACCCGAACGATGCCGTATTAGCGACCCTTGACAGAGCAATATCCGACATCACCAAAGCATGACTGTCCTCACATAAGGCACTATGATGACCTCAAGTCAAAGGACCAATTCCACTACCGAACGTTAGAGATTAACCATTGACACTCAGATAGTTTTCCATGTGGAATCTCTCAGCGGGTCTCCAATGTTTTGTTCTATAACAAAACATTCACGTGTTCATTCAAGTGTCACCACACTTTAGCTTGTAAGATCAACTACTTACTTCATAAGTAAGAAATGACACACGTGATGGTCTATCCATAATAATGATATCCGTATCTCGTTATTACATACGACCACGGACGATTTAAGATTCAATCATATGTAATTTGTATCTTACAATCACAACTCTTTGTGATTAACAAATTACCAAAACTTGAATCTACGGATTCTATTATTTAACTAATTAGAATATTAATTCAATAATAGATCTTGCCATAAATATGCATCGGTTATATATACATTAAAAGTGCTTATGTCCAAAGTTGATTGGACCTAGGGCATAACACTTACAAACTCCCACTTGCACTAGATCCAATCCCTTATGTATCTTATACCATAAGAGTCTACATGACAATCATGTTTATACTGCGACAACTCTTTGTCAATGGATCTGCAATTTAATAACTTGTGGGAATTCGTTCTTTCTTTACGTCATTTCATTATATTATCTTTCCAATGAGATAATACTGCCTTAACACATGTTTGGATCAATGATGAGACCTTAGTTCCCTCGTTTGCACGATGGCTCCACTATTATCACAATACAGAAGCATGTGATCAACAATGTTAGGAACTACTCCAAGTTCATTAATGAACACTTTGACCCAGACAACAACTTTTGTTGCTTTCTAAAGCAGTGATGTATAAGGCTTCTATTATTGAATCAACAATGGTTTTCGATTTGGAACCTTTTCAACACATCGCTTAAGAGTAAACCAATATCCTAATTGAAATATGCTATCATTCTAGTCCGACTAGAAGTTAGCATCAATGTATTCATGAACTCCCAGTTCATTTTCTCCACATAAAATCTTCTTAAGATTTTATCATATAGATCTGGATGAGTTAAGCAATATTATAAATCTATCTCTATAGATCGAGCCATTTCTCGCATATCTATTATGAAGAAATTATTTAACAACCATAATTTCAACAATTGAAATATAAAGACGTCGTTTCCTATTAACATGTCTCATACATATAATATTAGGAATGCGACAATGCTCCCACTATCTTCTTTTAAACACACAATTCATTTTTGATAAAATCAAACATTTTGACTTTTATATCAAATCGAATATTTCAGCTCCAAAAGACTTATTTTAATCCATATTGAACTTTTCTTGTAAACTCATTTACAACCTATGGGTTCTAATCCATTAGGCGGGTTGACCAAGGTTCAAACCTTGGTAACATTAAGTTCATATCGGATATCATAACCTTATGTCATGTCAGCGAGTCAACACTTGACTTTGCTTATGCATAATTAGTAGGTTCATCATCCTCGATTAGTAATGCTAGATTAGTAATCATGGATTCTTACCTTCCAGAAGGTCGAATGATCCTACAAGATTTACATGGAGCTGTCGTGTCCTCAGGAGTCTCTACTTCCTGATCAAGAGTATGTCCATCAACACTTTGGGATCAGACTCAGGTTATCTACTTGGTTAACTATATTTGTGAATCCTTGAACTCTTTCAAGATTTACTCTACTCCCACTGTCCTCTCCTAGAACAAACATTTTCTCTAGGAGTATGACATGTCTTGAGATGAACTCTTTCTTCTCAATGAGATTATAGAATTGATATCCAATTGTCTCTTGAATATCCCACAAATATATATTTATCGAATTTAGTTTCAAACTTATCCGATTCAGTGCGCTTCACATAAGCGTCACAGCCTCAATCTTTCATATGAGAAAAATGGGGCATTTTGTCTTTCCATAACTCGTATGAAGTTTTGTTAACCGATTTAGATGGGACACGATTAGTGCGTGGCACGTGGCAATCAGTACATGATCTCAAAACGATTTTGAAGCATTTGCATGGCTTGTCCTTATTGCACTATATCTAATAGTACATGATTCATCATTGCAAATACACCATTATGTTGCAATGCATGTAGAGGAATCCACTGCGAGAGAATCACATTCTCTTTTAGATAATCTAAAATTCTACATTTTAGATATTTTCCACATCGATCAAATCTTAGTGTGAGAATTTATTTACCTATTTGTTTCTCAATTTTTAGTTTGAATCCCTTGAACATTTCAAAAGTTTCATATTTGAATTTCATCAAATATACATGACCATTTCTGAAATAGCCGTCTAGTAAATGTGATGAGATAAGAGAAACTTTATCTAGCATTGATTGATATGTGTCCACATACATCACTATGTATTAGACTCAGTAATTATACAGATCTTTTTCCTTTTCAAGTAAAAGGAGATATGGTCATTATGCCTAACAGACATATTTTGCATTTGTCAAATGATTCCAAATCATTTGACCCAAGTGTACATCTCCATGTAAGTTTGGAATTGCATTTTCATTTATATGACCAAATCTGCAAGCCAGATATAGGTGTTATTCAGATTATCATTTTCATGCCTTTTGGTATCTATACTCATTATAGAATACTCAATGTTTAGAATATAAATGTCATTTTGTAATTTACCATGACCATTAAGATCTTATCAAGATAAAAGGAACAACAATTGTCCTTAACGTTAAAATAATTCATGTCCAAACATGAAATTTATTTAATGCTCTTGGTAATGGAAAGAACAAAACAATATTTCTCTAATTCTAATATTAAGCCTAAAGGCAAAGGTAAAAAGTAGCTCCTATAGGCAATGCAGCAACATTTGCTCATATTCAACATACAGGTCAACTTCTTCCCTTTTGCAGTGATCTGCTTATGTTTAGTTTCTGCATATTTATTTAAATATGAGATCCATATCTGGTATCCAATACCCATGAAACTAATGAAGTAGATATAAGCCTTGCAATTTCCTTTCCAATGACATATCATTCCAAAATGATAATAATGGTCATTAGATTTAGTATTGTCCTTGTTTGCTTTAACTGTCTTAGCCATCTTGGTTGTTTTCCCAAAACATCCTTTAGACTTCCCTACAGGAATCTATGACTAAGATTTGCCCACTACAAACATAGATATTGGGCTTAACAGTCTTAAGCATGTTCAGCAACTCAATAAGTGTGCATTCGAATTTATCCATGTTAAATTCATAATTAGTCATGAATAACCTACTGGCAAAGATTGTAGAACCAAGTCATACTTAGTTCATTGTTCATGATTGAACTCAATTGAGACAACTTCTCAAAGTAGTCAACGTCTTCAGCACATCAAAACTGGCCGGAGACTCTTTTGCCATTATACACTAGTATAGTTGCTAGGAAATCTCATATCTTTCCACACGTGATTATTTATCATTCAACACTTTGAAATGAAAATCATGTGTTAGCATCTATACTCTTATGTTGTTTTTGTAACTCAGGTGACATAGTCGCAAACATCACATATGTTGCAGTACTATCGTCATCATTGTGTTTATTATAGCAGTCACCTCTTCCTTTATCGAGTCATCAACGAGTGTCTCTGGAAAGGGCTACTCAATGACATAATCAATTATCATGCATGAGAACAATTCTCAGATTGCGGTGCCAATCAAGAAAATTTGGTTTGGTTGTTGGCATACAATATGCCGCTCAAATACATATGGTTACTCAAGATTCAATAAATGTAAACGACGAAAAGTAAAAGAATAATATATATAATGCATCGATTAATTTAACATGGTCTTTTATTAAATTAATTTCGCTCCCACTGTTTAACTCAAATTTATGACCCTCTCACATAAATTTATGGAATCCATACTTGATTCCCAGTGGGCTGGGATCCCATTTATTATATTAAAACCTTGAGTGTACTCAACAAATCTTAATAAAACATTTGGGTAGATACTATTATCAATTGTATCTCCATACAACTCCCAGATCATTAAGCTGACAACTTTTTGTCTTCACACATCTTATGTGTTAGCTTAACATGCCTATAAAATTCATCTCCTTGAGTGTACTCAACAAAAGATAAATTTTAGTTAAGTCAAACCCATCATTCAGAAATATCTAATATTTCATAGTGTTAAACATATCCCCAATAGACCAGCCTTGAGTGTACTCAACAAGCTGAGATCGATTTCGGACTCTCATTTTTCACTATAATGATGGAAGGTTAATATAAATATGACTTAATATTTTAACATGCCTCTAAAATTCATCTCCTTGAGTGTACTCAACAAAAGATAAATTTTAGTTAAGTCAAACCCATCATTCAGAAATATCTAATATTTCATAGTGTCAAACATATCCATAATAGACCAGCCTTGAGTGTACTCAACAAGCTGAGATCGATTTAGGATTCTAGTTTTTCACTATAATGATGGAAGGCGAATAAGAAACTGACTTAATATTTTTAGCGAGGGGTTTTGCATGCAAAGGTCTCATCGTAATAATTATATATATCTTATTATACATCTAGCATGCAAATAAACATACATATAATAGTGTGGATGATTATAGCTTATACTATCTAGTCCTCCCGAGCCATTAGGAAGACTAGTTGGTCAGTTCCTAGGGGGTATATGATTGATTCATACAATGCTCCATCTTTATGGTCTCCTCCTCTTCTTGTATCTTCAATTAGTCCAGCTGCAACTTGTATCCTATACTAGTTGGCACGCAGGCCTAAATAATATTGGACGCGCAGGCCCATAATAATAACGGACTCGCAGGTCCAAAATAAATTAGAGCTCGCAGGCCCATAATAACAACAAGAATAAAACTAACCATTCAACACATCCACATGGTCGAGTCCATAATCATCCACTAGTAAAACATTCATCATATAAATACATTCCTATATAATATCTAATATTATATGCAAACATGTTTCAAGTTTCTAGCAATTAAATCCGTCTAAACTAATTTAGACAAATGGATCGGAACAATTAAATAATCAATTAATCAATTAATTTAATTAGCGGGTATATTTAATTAAAATCAAATTTTAATTTTATATACCAAATTAAAATCTCATTCTAATTCCACTATTATAGGGCGGAACTATTTTAATTAAAATCAAATTTTAATTAAATATAAAATTAGTGTCCAACTCTAATTTCAAAGTTTTAAAATAAGATAATTTAATTAAAATCGAATTCTAATTAAATATCAAATAAGAGTCCAACTCTAATTTCAAAACTTAAGGCGATTAAATTTAATTTAAAATCAAATTTTAAATAAATACAAAATTAGAGTCAAACTCTAATTCCAAGATATTAGGGCGAACTTATTTAACTAAAATCAAATTCTAATTAAATACAAAATTAGAGTCCAACTCTAATTCTAAGAAAAGTTTTAGGGCGAGACAATTTAATTAAAATCAAATTTCAATTAAAAATGTCAAATTAGAGTCCAAATCTAATTTCAAGAAAGTATTAGACTAAATTAGAGTCCAACTCTAATTCAAATTGAATTAACATTTTAATTTAGGATAAAACTCCTAAATAAAATAAAATTCAGTTTAGGGTCAAAACTTAATATTTAAGTTAAAATCCAATTTTAACGAAAATATAAAAGTCGTCAATTTTAGATAAAATTTTAAACGGGTCAAAATTGATAATATGAGTCAAAACTCATTTCAAAATCAAATTTAAAATCAATTTATTATTTAAGTTCAAAACCCTTTTTGGAAATTGCAAACTGACCCAAATTTAGAATTAAAAGCGAGCCCTTCAATTAACTAAATTGCATGACAGACTCCTTTTCTAATAATTGCACATTGACCCCTTTTACCATTATTGCGGACGGGTCCCCAAAATTTCAGAAATTGCAGAGGAGGCCCCCGTCCCCAAATCGAATTCACCCGGATCTGCTGTGAAACCCTAGAAAATCTCCAAACCGAAAACTAACGGCGCCGCCCATGGCAAGTGCGACGGATTGTCGCCGCTGTCACACAGCGGCGAAGATCCGCCGCTGCAGCAGTACCTCCCGCTGCGTAACAGCAGCGGGAGGCGCTGCCAATTTTTCGCAGCGGCGATTGTTCGCAGCGGCGACAATCGCCGCTGCAAATCGCAGCAGCGACTGTCGCCGCTGCTCTCTTCCATGGCAGCGCGCAACAGCGTGCTGCCTTGTGGTGGCGGCACGCTTCGCCGCGTGCGCCGTCGCCAGGTCCGGCGGCTGTGTTGTCGCCGGCAACATCGCCACCTACCGCCTCCAGATCCGAATTTCAACCCCTTTTTTTTTTTTTTTTTGGAAACAGATTTCACAGATATGAAAATAAAATTTGTTCAATTGCTAGAAACAAAAAATCAACAATCAACGTTTGATTGTTCAAACATGATGCAAAACAATTTCTAACAGACACAAAGTAGGCTCTGATACCACATATAACTATGACTTGTTGATGAGTCCCATAACTCATAGCTCGTCATGTAACGAGCCATCATATATCTCGTCATTTAAAAGTTAGTGCCAACCACTCTATTCATCATAATCTCTTTCAGTTTCACGGATTGTCATGAAAAGATTATGAATAATGACATTATTGGGCTAAGTATGGTATTCGTGTGATTGTTCACAAAATCATGTATTTTATCTTTGCTCAGGCCATTAAGTAACATTAGGTCACCAAACAATCAATATGACATGACTTATATATTAAAGTACCATTGAGTCGGTAAATTAGCCTCTGTTTGATAAGCATATCTTGAGAAAATAGAGTTTTGAATAGTGATTTTTTGAAGAATGTGTAATTAACAAGTAGAGAAAAAGTTTTGAATTTACGTGTAAAATAATTTATTTGTGTAAACGTGTAGTTAAAAATGAGTAAGAATTAAATTTTTTTAAAAATAATGGTTGTCAAACATGGGGTTAATATGTTCCCATGTGCTTCGGTCATACTTGAAATTTCCATAAATATATTTAGATGGGACAAATATATTCAAGCCGACATCAATTATACACAAAGTTGTTACATAGCATGAAGGTCTAAGAAGCGTATGTTACTCCCATGAATAAAACATGTTCTTAAACCATCGTGTGCATGTACAAAAATTGAACTTCACATTTGCCACAACAATTTCACATACAACATGCAGGTGAAGAAGCGTATGTTACTCTCATCAAAATTGCATACTTCACTTACCTAAGATAGTCGAGCTTTGTTTAATCATAAAGTAGTTGATAATTTCTTTTAATTTTGTGATTGTAAAGAGTTTATTAAGACTTTGAAGATCTATTTCTTGTGGAACGTTATTAGGGGTATTGGTTGTTGGGAACCTACTTAATCATGCGTAGCGGAAGTAAAGCAAGTTTCGATTCCCAAACAAGGATCTACATTGTGTTTAGATAGAAACTGTGTTTAGAATAATACCTTGATGAATTCTGCAAACTCTTTTGCTGATTCACGAACTCCAATGATCACGATCTACAATCCAAGCTGTCCAATTTGTCCAGCCTCCAATGATGATCCACACAGAGAATAAGAATGACAGCTAGAGTTTTCTTTTCTCGTGCTAGCAAGAATAATGAATATTCCATTAGGTTTTTCAAACCCTAGCAGCCTATTAATATAAGTCCAAACGGGCTGGCCCATCTCTTAACTTAACCCGGTCCAACATTTAATTAATCAAATTAATTAAATCCGGTCCATGAATTAATTAATCCAATTAATTAATTCGGGCATATTAATAAGCAACCCAATTAATTAATTATCCAACACTTGTCAATTAATTAATTGGTAAATCTCATTCTTCTGATTCTCTTTTGTGTGTGACCCATTAGGTTCCCGATCACGATGTCTAACGACGTGAATTATTATTTTGATCTAATCAAAACTGATAAATAAAATACCCATTTTAATTTATTATCAATTTACATTCGTTGTCCCAGATTGACATCTAGCAATGTGTCAGGGCAATACATGTGACGGGAAATGTCACGTGACATGACAAAACCAAACTTGTTCGTTTATCGTGAAACTATAATCCCTTCGTCAATATGATCCGATCAATTACGAGATATGGACGTGTGTCAATCTCAATTATCGATCATATCTTTTATCCTACTGTTAAGTCAATGTAAGTCGAAAACTCTTTTCCGACTTATGAGTTCACCTTGGCCAAGGATTTCATTATCAATTTAACTGAATGAAATGTAGATCATAACCTCTTACTATCTAAAAGTGACGAATCCTATATTGATCATTCACAACCTTCATATGATTCTTGACATACCCGAACGATGCCGTATTAGCGACCCTTGACAGAGCAACATCCGACTCACCAAAGCATGGCTGTCCTCACATAAGGCACTATGATGACCTTAAGTCAAAGGACCAATTCCACTACCGAACGTTGGAGATTAACCACTGACATTTAGATAGTTTTCCATGTGGAATCTCTCAGCCAGTCTCCAATGTTTTGTTCTATAACAAAACATTCACGTGTTCATTCAAGTGTCTTCACACTTTAACTTGTAAGATCAACTACTTACTTCATAAGTAAGAAATGACACACGTGATGGTCTATCCATAATAACGATATCCGTATCTCGTTATTACATACGACCACGGACGATTTAAGATTCAGTCATATGTAGAATTTGTATCTCACTTCATTTCCAACTTTGTGAAATTAACAAATCACACGAAAAACTTGAACTATACGTGATTTATTAGTTTAATTAATTAGATATTAATTGCAATAATAAATACTTGCCTAAATATGCATCGGATTAATATTATACGCATTAAAGTGTTTATGTCCTAAGTGTGATTCCCCCTTGTCTTTTTTTCTCTAGGACCTAGGGCTCCATAACACTTAAAAACTCCCACTTGCACTAGATCCAATCCCTTATGTATCTTATACCATAAGAGTCTACATGACAATCATGTTTATACTGCGACAACTCTTTGTCAATGGATCCGCAATTTAATAACTCGTGGGAATTCGTTCTTTCTTTACGTCATTTCATTGTATTATCTTTCCAATGAGATAATACTGCATTAACACATGTTTGGATCAATGATGAGACATTAGTTCCCTCGTTTGCACGATGGCTCCACTATTATCACAATACAGAAGCATGTGATCAACAATGTTAGGAACTACTCCAAGTTCATTAATGAACACTTTGACCCAGACAACAACTTTTGTTGCTTTCTAAAGCAGTGATGTATAAGGCTTCTATTATTGAATCAACAATGGTTTTCGATTTGGAACCTTTTCAACACATCGCTTAAGAGTAAACCAATATCCTAATTGAAATATGCTATCATTCTAGTCCGACTAGAAGTTAGCATCAATGTATTCATGAACTCCCAGTTCATTTTCTCCACATAAAATCTTCTTAAGATTTTATCATATAGATCTGGATGAGTTAAGCAATATTATAAATCTATCTCTATAGATCAAGCCATTTCTCGCATATCTATTATGAAGAAATTATTTAACAACCATAATTTCAACAATTGAAATATAAAGACGTCGTTTCCTATTAACATGTCTCATACATATAATATTAGGAATGCGACAATGCTCCCACTATCTTCTTTTAAACACACAATTCATTTTTGATAAAATCAAACATTTTGACTTTTATATCAAATCGAATATTTCAGCTCCAAAAGACTTATTTTAATCCATATTGAACTTTTCTTGTAAACTCATTTACAACCTATGGGTTCTAATCCATTAGGCGGGTTGACCAAGGTTCAAACCTTGGTAACATTAAGTTCATATCGGATATCATAACCTTATGTCATGTCAGCGAGTCAACACTTGACTTTGCTTATGCATAATTAGTAGGTTCATCATCCTCGATTAGTAATGCTAGATTAGTAATCATGGATTCTTACCTTCCAGAAGGTCGAATGATCCTACAAGATTTACATGGAGCTGTCGTGTCCTCAGGAGTCTCTACTTCCTGATCAAGAGTATGTCCATCAACACTTTGGGATCAGACTCAGGTTATCTACTTGGTTAACTATATTTGTGAATCCTTGAACTCTTTCAAGATTTACTCTACTCCCACTGTCCTCTCCTAGAACAAACATTTTCTCTAGGAGTATGACATGTCTTGAGATGAACTCTTTCTTCTCAATGAGATTATAGAATTGATATCCAATTGTCTCTTGAATATCCCACAAATATATATTTATCGAATTTAGTTTCAAACTTATCCGATTCAGTGCGCTTCACATAAGCGTCACAGCCTCAATCTTTCATATGAGAAAAATGGGGCATTTTGTCTTTCCATAACTCGTATGAAGTTTTGTTAACCGATTTAGATGGGACACGATTAGTGCGTGGCACGTGGCAATCAGTACATGATCTCAAAACGATTTTGAAGCATTTGCATGGCTTGTCCTTATTGCACTATATCTAATAGTACATGATTCATCATTGCAAATACACCATTATGTTGCAATGCATGTAGAGGAATCCACTGCGAGAGAATCACATTCTCTTTTAGATAATCTAAAATTCTACATTTTAGATATTTTCCACATCGATCAAATCTTAGTGTGAGAATTTATTTACCTATTTGTTTCTCAATTTTTAGTTTGAATCCCTTGAACATTTCAAAAGTTTCATATTTGAATTTCATCAAATATACATGACCATTTCTGAAATAGCTGTCTAGTAAATGTGATGAGATAAGAGAAACTTTATCTAGCATTGATTGATATGTGTCCACATACATCACTATGTATTAGACTCAGTAATTATACAGATCTTTTTCCTTTTCAAGTAAAAGGAGATATGGTCATTATGCCTAACAGACATATTTTGCATTTGTCAAATGATTCCAAATCATTTGACCCAAGTGTACATCTCCATGTAAGTTTGGAATTGCATTTTCATTTATATGACCAAATCTGCAAGCCAGATATAGGTGTTATTCGGATTATCATTTTCATGCCTTTTGGTATCTATACTCATTATAGAATACTCAATGTTTAGAATATAAATGTCATTTTGTAATTTACCATGACCATTAAGATCTTATCAAGATAAAAGGAACAACAATTGTCCTTAACGTTAAAATAATTCATGTCCAAACATGAAATTTATTTAATGCTCTTGGTAATGGAAAGAACAAAACAATATTTCTCTAATTCTAATATTAAGCCTAAAGGCAAAGGTAAAAAGTAGCTCCTATAGGCAATGCAGCAACATTTGCTCATATTCAACATACAGGTCAACTTCTTCCCTTTTGCAGTGATCTGCTTATGTTTAGTTTCTGCATATTTATTTAAATATGAGATCCATATCTGGTATCCAATACCCATGAAACTAATGAAGTAGATATAAGCCTTGCAATTTCCTTTCCAATGACATATCATTCCAAAATGATAATAATGGTCATTAGATTTAGTATTGTCCTTGTTTGCTTTAACTGTCTTAGCCATCTTGGTTGTTTTCCCAAAACATCCTTTAGACTTCCCTACAGGAATCTATGACTAAGATTTGCCCACTACAAACATAGATATTGGGCTTAACAGTCTTAAGCATGTTCAGCAACTCAATAAGTGTGCATTCGAATTTATCCATGTTAAATTCATAATTAGTCATGAATAACCTACTGGCAAAGATTGTAGAACCAAGTCATACTTAGTTCATTGTTCATGATTGAACTCAATTGAGACAACTTCTCAAAGTAGTCAACGTCTTCAGCACATCAAAACTGGCCGGAGACTCTTTTGCCATTATACACTGGTATAGTTGCTAGGAAATCTCATATCTTTCCACACGTGATTATTTATCATTCAACACTTTGAAATGAAAATCATGTGTTAGCATCTATACTCTTATGTTGTTTTTGTAACTCAGGTGACATAGTCGCAAACATCACATATGTTGCAGTACTATCGTCATCACTGTGTTTATTATAGCAGCCACCTCTTCCTTTATCGAGTCATCAACGAGTGTCTCTGGAAAGGGCTACTCAAGGACATAATCAATTATCATGCATGAGAACAATTCTCAGATTGCGGTGCCAATCAAGAAAATTTGGTTTGGTTGTTGGCATACAATATGCCGCTCAAATACATATGGTTACTCAAGATTCAATAAATGTAAACGACGAAAAGTAAAAGAATAATATATATAATGCATCGATTAATTTAACATGGTCTTTTATTAAATTAATTTCGCTCCCACTGTTTAACTCAAATTTATGACCCTCTCACATAAATTTATGGAATCCATACTTGATTCCCAGTGGGCTGGGATCCCATTTATTATATTAAAACCTTGAGTGTACTCAACAAATCTTAATAAAACATTTGGGTAGATACTATTATCAATTGTATCTCCATACAACTCCCAGATCATTAAGCTGACAACTCTTTGTCTTCACACATCTTATGTGTTAGCTTAACATGCCTCCAAAATTCATCTCCTTGAGTGTACTCAACAAAAGATAAATTTTAGTTAAGTCAAACCCATCATTCAGAAATATCTAATATTTCATAGTGTTAAACATATCCCCAATAGACCAGCCTTGAGTGTACTCAACAAGCTGAGATCGATTTCGGACTCTCATTTTTCACTATAATGATGGAAGGCTAATATAAATATGACTTAATATTTTAACATGCCTCTAAAATTCATCTCCTTGAGTGTACTCAACAAAAGATAAATTTTAGTTAAGTCAAACCCATCATTCAGAAATATCTAATATTTCATAGTGCCAAACATATCCATAATAGACCAGCCTTGAGTGTACTCAACAAGCTGAGATCGATTTAGGATTCTAGTTTTTCACTATAATGATGGAAGGCGAATAAGAAACTGACTTAATATTTTTAGCGAGGGGTTTTGCATGCAAAGGTCTCATCGTAATAATTATATATATCTTATTATACATCTAGCATGCAAATAAACATACATATAATAGTGTGGATGATTATAGCTTATACTATCTAGTCCTCCCGAGCCATTAGGAAGACTAGTTGGTCAGTTCCTAGGGGGTATATGATTGATTCATACAATGCTCCATCTTTATGGTCTCCTCCTCTTCTTGTATCTTCAATTAGTCCAGCTGCAACTTGTATCCTATACTAGTTGGCACGCAGGCCTAAATAATATTGGACGCGCAGGCCCATAATAATAACGGACTCGCAGGTCCAAAATAAATTAGAGCTCGCAGGCCCATAATAACAACAAGAATAAAACTAACCATTCAACACATCCACATGGTCGAGTCCATAATCATCCACTAGTAAAACATTCATCATATAAATACATTCCTATATAATATCTAATATTATATGCAAACATGTTTCAAGTTTCTAGCAATTAAATCCGTCTAAACTAATTTAGACAAATGGATCGGAACAATTAAACAATCAATTAATCAAATTAATCAATTAATTTAATTAGCGGGTATATTTAATTAAAATCAAATTTTAATTTTATATACCAAATTAAAATCTCATTCTAATTCCACTATTATAGGGCGGAACTATTTTAATTAAAATCAAATTTTAATTAAATATAAAATTAGTGTCCAACTCTAATTTCAAAGTTTTAAAATAAGATAATTTAATTAAAATCGAATTCTAATTAAATATCAAATAAGAGTCCAACTCTAATTTCAAAACTTAAGGCGATTAAATTTAATTTAAAATCAAATTTTAAATAAATACAAAATTAGAGTCAAACTCTAATTCCAAGATATTAGGGCGAACTTATTTAACTAAAATCAAATTCTAATTAAATACAAAATTAGAGTCCAACTCTAATTCTAAGAAAAGTTTTAGGGCGAGACAATTTAATTAAAATCAAATTTCAATTAAAAATGTCAAATTAGAGTCCAAATCTAATTTCAAGAAAGTATTAGACTAAATTAGAGTCCAACTCTAATTCAAATTGAATTAACATTTTAATTTAGGATAAAACTCCTAAATAAAATAAAATTCAATTTAGGGTCAAAACTTAATATTTAAGTTAAAATCCAATTTTAACGAAAATATAAAAGTCGTCAATTTTAGATAAAATTTTAAACGGGTCAAAATTGATAATATGAGTCAAAACTCATTTCAAAATCAAATTTAAAATCAATTTATTATTTAAGTTCAAAACCCTTTTTGGAAATTGCAAACTGACCCAAATTTAGAATTAAAAGCGAGCCCTTCAATTAACTAAATTGCATGACAGACTCCTTTTCTAATAATTGCACATTGACCCCTTTTACCATTATTGCGGACGGGTCCCCAAAATTTCAGAAATTGCAGAGGAGGCCCCCGTCCCCAAATCGAATTCACCCGGATCTGCTGTGAAACCCTAGAAAATCTCCAAACCGAAAACTAACGGCGCCGCCCATGGCAAGTGCGGCGGATTGTCGCCGCTGTCACACAGCGGCGAAGATCCGCCGCTGCAGCAGTACCTCCCGCTGCGTAACAGCAGCGGGAGGCGCTGCCAATTTTTTTTTCGCAGCGGCGACAATCGCCGCTGCAAATCGCAGCAGCGACTGTCGCCGCTGCTCTCTTCCATGGCAGCGCGCAACAGCGTGCTGCCTTGTGGTGGCGGCACGCTTCGCCGCGTGCGCCGTCGCCAGTTCCGGCGGCTGTGTTGTCGCCGGCAACATCGCCACCTACCGCCTCCAGATCCGAATTTCAACCCCTTTTTTTTTTTTTTTTCGAAACAGATTTCACATATATGAAAATAAAATTTGTTCAATTGCTAGAAACAAAAAATCAACAATCAACGTTTGATTGTTCAAACATGATGCAAAACAATTTCTAACAAACACAAAGTAGGCTCTGATACCACTGTTAGGAACCTACTTAATCATGCGCAGCGGAAGTAAAGCAAGTTTCGATTCCCAAACAAGGATCTACATTGTGTTTAGATAGAAACTGTGTTTAGAATAATACCTTGATGAATTCTGCAAACTCTTTTGCTGATTCACGAACTCCAATGATCACGATCTACAATCCAAGCTGTCCAATTGTCCAGCCTCCAATGGTGATCCACACAGAGAATAAGAATGACGGCTAGGGTTTTCTTTTCTCGTGCTAGCAAGAATAATGAATATTCCATTAGGTTTTTCAAACCCTAACAGCCTATTAATATAAGTCCAAACGGGCTGGCCCATCTCTTAACTTAACCCGGTCCAACATTTAATTAATCAAATTAATTAAATCCGGTCCATGAATTAATTAATCCAATTAATTAATTCGGGCCTATTAATAAGCAACCCAATTAATTAATTATCCAACACTTGTCAATTAATTAATTGGTAAATCTCATTCTTCTGATTCTCTTTTGTGTGTGACCCATTAGGTTCCCGATCACGATGTCTAACGACGTGAATTATTATTTTGATCTAATCAAAACTGATAAATTAAAATACCCATTTTAATTTATCATCAATTTACATTCGTTGTCCCAGATTGACATCTAGCAATGTGTCAGGGCAATACATGTGACGGGAAATGTCACGTGACATGACAAAACCAAACTTGTTCGTTTATCGTGAAACTATAATCCCTTCGTCAATATGATCCGATCAATTACGAGATATGGACGTGTGTCAATCTCAATTATCGATCATATCTTTTATCCTACTGTTAAGTCAATGTAAGTCGAAAACTCTTTTCGACTTATGAGTTCACCTTGGCCAAGGATTTCATTATCAACTTAACTGGATGAAATGTAGATCATAATCTCTTACTATCTAAGAGTGACGAATCCTCTATTGATCATTCACAACCTTCATATGATTCTTGACATACCCGAACGATGCCGTATTAGCGACCCTTGACAGAGCAATATCCGACATCACCAAAGCATGACTGTCCTCACATAAGGCACTATGATGACCTCAAGTCAAAGGACCAATTCCACTACCGAACGTTAGAGATTAACCATTGACACTCAGATAGTTTTCCATGTGGAATCTCTCAGCGGGTCTCCAATGTTTTGTTCTATAACAAAACATTCACGTGTTCATTCAAGTGTCACCACACTTTAGCTTGTAAGATCAACTACTTACTTCATAAGTAAGAAATGACACACGTGATGGTCTATCCATAATAATGATATCCGTATCTCGTTATTACATACGACCACGGACGATTTAAGATTCAATCATATGTAATTTGTATCTTACAATCACAACTCTTTGTGATTAACAAATTACCAAAACTTGAATCTACGGATTCTATTATTTAACTAATTAGAATATTAATTCAATAATAGATCTTGCCATAAATATGCATCGGTTATATATACATTAAAAGTGCTTATGTCCAAAGTTGATTGGACCTAGGGCATAACACTTACAAGTTGGGCGATTACCTTTCACTTGATTGGCTATCGTAGTCCATTGTTTATATCACGTAGCACTGGTAGGAGTTTTTAAAAGTTAAAAGTACCTATTGACCGCGTTCTTTGTAATGATTATGTGCACAACATATGTTGGACCCAATCATGCCTTCGCAAGCAAATTCATGCACTTTTTGATCGGATATTCGAGTAGATTATGATGATTTTAATGGATGTGGGAGATATTTTATGGCACGAGACAAAAATATTCAAGCACCGACAATTCAATTAAAGATTGTTACACATGATCAAAACATTCATCAACTCAACCAAAATCGAAATAATGACTCAAGCAAATAAATATGAAGTAAGGCAAAAAAAAAGGGGAGATTTAGTGTGGTTTTAAGTATAAAAGGTTTCATTATTCTTCAAATGGTATGAGTCGTTAGTTTTTGCAAAGTTCTGGTCAAAGTGGTAGTTGTTGGATAACAACCACGTGGTCTCATCTCCCAAGTCGAAGCCTCACATCACTCAGTATGTTATGCATTTAATACATTAATAACGGTTAGCCACCTATACACTAGGCTAACAATCCTAACATTCATTATTACAAACGTCATATCAATCATTCCTAAAAATTGCACGTGGATCCTCTAAAGGACGACAAGGGCTTCATGCTCGGGAAACTTCGTATTGGAAGTCTTCGGTGCGAGGAACTTTGACTCTTTCTTTGAGGACTTCAGCCAAAAAGGGGGTGCTTCGCTATTTGACCTCTTTATTTCGATCAATTAAGTTTTCGTCATCTTGACCAAGTTCGATCGACATCCCAGGCGAACTTACATTCCCACGTAGACTATGACATGGTCTCCTAATTAGAGTCTCGCAACAATAGTCCCCCAGGTCTAACTATAAATTTTCATATTATAATTACATCTTAAAGGTATTTTACCTGCATGAGTAACTTATTGAGGTTGTTGACTGATATTGTGTGCTTCGAAGCTTCTGATTTTGTGGGAGAAGTTGGGAAGTGTCGGCTGATCATACTTGATCGAAGGTTGTTCGATCCAAGGATGTTTTACACATCTGAAGCCGTGTCGAATTCGTGTAGAAGACTGAAGTGATTTTTCTCTATTACTTGCGGATGCTGTAGCTTTGAAATGTTGTGAACAAGATGCGCCATTGATTATTGTGTTAAAATGATTACTTGTCTTATAAGTTTTTGAGAAAGAACGGCTACAACGTTTCAACTTTTCATACACGCAATCGTTGTCATATTTAATGCGCAATGATGACAGTTGTGGGCACGTTTTATGGGAGGTAGACACATTGTCGCACATGGCTTAGATGCTCTGATCTGAACCGTAGAATACAAAGAGACATATGGCATGGATGGCTTGGATTGACACTTGTTTGAACGGTTAGATCAGGAGCAGACCTAATAAAGGCCCAGTGGATGCCTGCACTAGAATTTGGGTTACCCCAATTAAGAATATAAGCCCTTAGTCCACTTAAGAGTTAAAAAAATGGAATGGGTTGAAAAGGGCCAAATAAGTGGCCCAATCTTATAAAAAATGTTGATGAATTAGATGTTCATCCACAAACCCATCCCGTAGATGGTTCCCATATCCGACTGGAGACTACGTACCTAGTTACCAATTATCAAATACCAGTTACCCCACCCAAACTTGAAACCCCTCGATTTTCACTAAAACACTTAAATTCATGAAATTGAAACGGTGAAACCGTGGGTGTCAATTGAAGCAGGTAATAAGCAGATAATATTTGTAATTTCATCTATATGATATGAATATGTGGGTTTGAGTTATTTTGTGAGATAAACTATGAAGGGATTTGATGGTGTGGTTCAGAATTTTGTTTCTTTGTCATATATTATATTCCAATTCTGAATATGCATTTTTTTTAAAAAAATGCAAATAATTTCTAGAAAGTTTAGTTGTTGACACATATGCAGGTTTTTAACTGAGTGTTGTTGCAATATTTATGATATTACGTAAGCTATTAACTTGTATGCTAAATTCAAAAAAAAAAAGAAGCTTTACCTCTTTAGAGTTCATAACTTTAATTGTGTTGTAGTTGTAGTTCGATTTAGATGTTAGTTACTGAATTTGTGTTCACCCCTAATTGTTGGTGAATTTGTGAATTTGAATATAAGATATGACACATCTTAAATTAACATTTGTTTATTTCATAGTAAAAGACGTCAGGGAAAGATTTTATAAAAGAAAATCTCTTGACGATGTGGAAGAATTCACTAATATTGCCGCACTAGAAAAACTCATGGGTCTGTTCCTGGGTTGGATGGTTAGGATTCAGATCTAATTGCTGGGATTAATGACCCATGCCTATAAAAGGCAAATCCTTTACCCCTTTCATTCTTTACTTTGCGAAAAGAAACGATTTTCCACAGTCCTTCCC
Organism: Fraxinus excelsior; assembly: GCA_019097785.1. Taxonomy (NCBI): domain Eukaryota; kingdom Viridiplantae; phylum Streptophyta; class Magnoliopsida; order Lamiales; family Oleaceae; genus Fraxinus; species Fraxinus excelsior. Next base: position 8,492,525 of record CM032626.1, read on the forward strand.
TTGCGTCAAAAAGTTCTCAGTGACATTTTTTTCGGTTGGTGATCTTTCCTATTCATTCCTTAAGTTTGTGAGTATTCATCCATCTTCACTTCATTGGTTCCTATTTTTCTTGAAATCATGAACTCTTCAAACTCTAGTGGGGAAAACCTAGACTTTTGTGCAATAATATTTGAGATGGGAGTAACTGTAATGAATATGGCCGACCTGTTTCAAGTCATTAGGGCAGGCCAGAACGTGTTCAGCCCTAGGGAAGGTCATTTAGGCTATGATGTTAATTGAGGGGTTGCTAAGGTTCCGTTAAATGTTACCACTGCCGACCTTGTAGAAATTAGGGATAAATATCGTATTTCTCACATAATTGAACTCTTAGCCCCTTCATCTGTGGAGATAGCCTGCTTTCTTCGGCTGGGATGCGTAGCCATTAGTGAATACTTTCTGAAGGGGGTTTCATCTATCCCTTCACCCATTCTTTAGTTATATGGGCTGGCACCTACCCAACTCATCCCAATGCATGGGTCCAGCTAATGGAGGCTTATTTTATGTGGAAAGAGACCTCTCTGGGTGAAGACATGTCCTTCCATGTTATCCTGACTCTCTTCCAACCTAGGCATTGGGGAAGTGAAACTCAAAAGGTTGGTATTTACTGTGCCCCTGGATAGCCCACTCTCCTTTTGTGGTAGGTATTCTTTCTTCCATCAAAGGATGGAAGGAACCTTGGTTTTGGGTGAAAGGAATGTGGCAGATTTGTGAGGGTGATGGGTTCCTCAATTAACAATTCTCACTCACTACTCAGAAGCTCATGAGTATATATTTGATTAATTGCATTCTACTTGTATCTGTTACATATTTTTGGTAGTCTAACCTCATCCAACTTGAAGGTTCGGTAGATCGTTTCAAACTTTTCGAAGCTGAATTGGGCGTAGTAGAGGACGTGTATCATCGCCACCCATCTTCACGCGAATTTGAATGCCTCGTCTTCAACCGAAAACTTTACGAAGAATTTGGCCTGATGGCTTGAAGAAGTAAAACTTTGATCAAAATTTTCATTTATTCCTTTATAAAGATAACTTACTGAAGCTCATTTGATTGCAGAGATTTTCAAGAAGAAAAAATATCCAACATTGAATATGGTCTCAATTCTTGCCGTGACATCTACCTCTAGGAAGAGGGGACACAAACCCTCATTTGTTGCAGCCAAGCATGTCAGGGATAAGGTTAAGAAGGGTACTGAATTGAAGGGACATCCTTTACCGAAGAGTAAGGGGAAGGAAAATGTCAAGGAATCCCCGAAGAAGAGGCGCGCCTTCTCATTGACAAGTGTAGGAGGGTCGGTAGCATGCCCCTACCTCTACATTTAGCCCCTACTGGAGAAAAATTGATGGCAACTTCTATCCCTGTGGTAAGAGGGGATTTGAAGAGGCTCATGTCCACCAAATAGGAGCTGGCGAAGAAAAATAAGACCAGCGATGGCTCTTCTACTAGTGAGGGGGCTCCTCCCAAGGTCAAACTTGCTTTGACCAAGAATGACAAGCTGGCTCTAGAAGCTCTAACATGCTCCCCCGGAGATCTAGATGGCCATCGCCATTTTTCATAAATACTGGACATATCGTGGGCAGAACTTCGTGTAGTCCGGTGATGCAGAGGATCTCTTTGTTGTGAGCTAAACGTAGAGGGCCTTTGGAGTGGCCATAAAGGCTGAAGTCATATTTAAAAACCTTCAGAAGAAAATAAATATTTTACTGACAAGGCCTCCAGGGCCAAGGAAGAGGCCACGAAAGCAAGATTCGACGCTGAGGCCATCAGTAAGCAACAAGCTAAGGAGTCCGTGAAACTCGCCTCTACTTTGGGAGAGAATGAGAATTTGAAGAAAGAAGTTCATTTATAGCATGGCAATGTAGCTTATCTGACCAAGCGAGTGGAGACTTCTAATGCGCACCAGCAAATTGCTACCAAGGCCCTAGAGGTTTCAAATAAAGTATGTGTCCTACTGAAGCACAAGTGAAAGGGTTGAATTTCAGAGTTGGTGGCCTCATCGAAGAAGTGGAGGTGGCTCGAGGTGAAGCTCGATCTATTGCGATAAAAGCGGTAAAGTGTTACATAATTAGCTTCCACCTAAGTCCTAACAAAGGAATACAGTATTTCACCAAGTATTGGCGGAGGTTTGCTTACACTAAAGTGGTGGACTAGATTGAGGTTCATTTTTAATCTATTAACACGTCCGAGTTAAGGTTGGGATTCTTGGAAGAGGGCGAAGCTTAGACCCCAGCCGACGGAAGTAATACAATTGAACTGAAAGATGATGAAGAGGTTGGGGGTGAGCAAGCTAAGAATGAGACAGATGTCCCTAATGCCATCGTTACAGTTGCTGGCGGCCAACCTGACCCTTCCTTTTAGCTTTTAGCCTTTTTTTTGGTAACTGGATTTTGGCCTCCAATTATAATAAACCCCATTATTAATGAAATTTATTTTTTTTATACTGTGTTTGTTTCCTGAATTTTGTACCGCGTCTTTACTTAAGTTGTGGTTTCGTGATGTGCTTCAGTCTGAGATTTGTTTAACTTACCTTATATTTCGCAATTTGAATTTACAATTTGTTGTACAAGTGTTAAAAGGTTGTATTTTTTTGTGACTCTTGTCTTCCCTAAGCATGGGATTGAGTGGATCGCCCATACTAAGCCCTCTCAATGACTTTTACCATTGTGGCATGCGTTGTTTACTTCATCGGGTAAGGAAGTGGTTCCCTTTGGAATACATGTTCTCGTTAGAATGCCTCTGCTTCCCTACTTGGTGGTACCACCAGGCAGGAGCATCTCCCATGACTTTTGTTGTTGGGAAGCTCTCTTCTTTTCAAGAGTTTTAACAAAATCACTTTCATTGAATTAATAAAATCGTACAAACTGAATATTTACATTTCTACTGATAATACTTTCTCAAATGTTATGTATTCCAAGGTTGGGGCTGTGTCCTTCCATCCAAATTCTCAATTTTGTAGGTTCCTAGCCGAATATTTGATGCGGCTGTGGTCCTCCCAATTAGGACCAAGAGTCCCAACTCCTAGTTCTTTAGAAGATAAAAATACCCTTTGTAGTACTAGGTCATTCAGACAAAAGGACTCCTTTTTAACCTCAAAATTGTAGTAGCGGGTCATCTTTATTTGGTAGGCAGAATGTCACTTGAGATTTATGATCACGGTCACGTATTAGTCAAAAATCACACATGATCACATTCACATATCTCATAGTTTATGCATCGCAAATCCCTATTAACTCAAAATCGCACAATTAACGAATTACAAATCATTTATTAGTTTCAAATCATGGTTAATTGATAACAACCACTCCACCCCATCCCACCCACTTTGCCACTACCAGCATTAGCCAAAATCGTCGTCACCACCTCAAATCCACAATACATCACTTTGTTTATGTCGTTTTCACCAATTCCGAGCGGCTAATCGATGATGTCGCTAAAGAGAGAGAAATGGTTAGAGAGATAAATGGTTTTTGTAATTAGTATCCGATTTTTGGAAGAAAAAAAAATCTTAGTAACCGGATTTATGAATCATGATAATCAAATTTTAAAACTACAGATAATTTTCCCTTAAATATAATTATTATTTATAGAACAATATTAATATATTCCTAATATACATAATTTTCTATATATCATGCACGGAAACGAACAAGAACTCAATTCCTTGTTGCTAATAAAGAATTACGTAAAAAAATATAAAATAAGTATTTTATAGTTAAATATATATTTAGTTGACTATTTCATTTTCCTTTCTTAGTTGCTTAAAATACGGAAACGAACAAGAACTCAATTCCTTGTTGCTTTTCTCTCTCGCTTTAAATTTAATAATGAGATTAAAAATGAGATTTTTTTTTTTTTTTAATATAACGTATCTCAAATTTAAATTAATTAAATTTATTTTATTTTGTCAAAATATTTAAAAAAAAAAATGAGTTGGAACGCTGAGATTTATATTAATTTTTATTTTAAAAATTCATTAAAATTTGTGTCGATATAAATTGCAAAAACATAACTTGACTTTTCAACTAAAAAAACGGTCGATTTATTTTTAAGTACACGAAATATGCTCTAGGATTAATGGTTAAGCCATATATTAAATATGTGTAAAAATTATATTGTATGTAATATGTATCTATTGGTGATTTGATAGGTCACCTTTTTTTCTATTATGGCCAACGAATTGACAGCATCACACATTTTTAAATTTTAAAAATAGATTTTACTAGGTTGACGTTGACTTTGACGTTGACGTTATGTAATATAAAATTATTACTAATTTTTAAAGTCTAAACCAATATAGCAAATTATAGAAGATTATCCAAAATTTTAAAATAAATGAAACATAAAAGTGTTTGGTGTAGATTAAAATAAGATTTTAAGTAGATTATGATAAAAGTTTTTGAAATGTGTAGTTGAAAAGATGTGATTGATATTGATTGTTTGACTTTAACTTAAATTAAAATCAAATTAAAATTCGACCCAAACATGTCCTAACTTTTCTTTGGGCTATATTTTAGGGCCCGTTCGATAGGGATTAAAATCAGATTAAAATTGAAAAATTAGCAATTATTGTTGACTTTTATTAGACGAGTGAGACCCAATAACGGTCATATTTTCAATTTTAATTGGATTTTAATCCCTGCCGAACGGGGTTAATGAGGTTTTAAAAAAATATTTTAAAATATTATTATTTTTGAAAAATATGTGATTAGAATTTAGAAAAAAATGTCTAATTTATTTATAATATTATTTTATTACATAATATATAATTAAAAATTGAGTTTATGGTGAGTTTGAGCCACATTATTTTGAAAGAATGTATTCTGAAATAATAGATTGATGGATAATGTGTGATTGAAAAAGAAGTAAGAGTTATTGATATGATAGAAAATATTATTTTATTAAAAAATACGTGATTAAAAATGAGTAGAAAAATAAAAATGAAAATTTTAATGTGTACCAAACATGCGCTAGAGGAAATTACAGCCAGCCATACTTTTAAATTACCATTTTCATATCTCATATCACATGTTTAACTTTTCAAAAATCAGGTTATGATTAAAAAATTTATTATTAATAATTATTTACAAATTCAATTTAATCATTTTTCATCACTCCGTTTCTTTCTCTCTCTCCCTACCCTCTCCCTCTCCCTCACCGTTTTCTCTCCCTACCCTCTCCCTCTCCCTCACCGTTTTCTCTCCCTCTCTACCCAGTCGAAGCTGTGCGTTTCTCACTTCGCTCCGGCGCTTCTCAAACCCTAATATAATAGGAAGAAACCGACAGTTTCTCACCCAGCTCCACCCATCGTCGTCTCTCCACTCTCTCCAACCATCGCCGTTTCCACTCCCCTCTCTATCACGCACTTCTCTCTTCGATCCGACAAAATAGCAGGAGCAGCCAAGGCGCCTTACGCGGTCCATGGTCTGAGAACGGTCAGATCTGTTGTTTTTTTTAGTGGTGCGATGCGATGGCAAATGGAGTGTGGGGTGCGGTTGCGATCTAGTCCAGTGGTGGTATGGTACAGTGGAGATGGTTGGGTGAGTTTTGCTTTCATGGTCAGTTTTTTGCATCGCCGTGATTTGGTTGGGACGGTGGTGGCTGCTTCGATGCGAAGTGTGAACGGTGCCGTGGTGTGGGTGTTGGATCGGAGTATTGCGGATCTGTAATTTCTGTTTTTTTTTTGTTTTCGAGTTTGATTTATCAGATGGTTGTGGTGGTTGCAGATCTATTGGGTGTGCGGTTTGGGTGTGTGTTTGTGGGTGCGGTGGTTGGGTGTCCGGTGCGTGAGGCGGAAGTACGATTGTGGTGTGATGTGCTTTGGTCGTGTTGGCTGTGGTGGTGGTCGTGGCGAAAGGGTGGTAACAAATGATTCGGGGGTGGTCACAAATGATTAGGTTGTTTGTGATCAAGAATTTAGTTAGTTTGTGACCAGTAAACAATATGTGATCAATGAATTAAATAAACAGTGACCAATAAATGCTTTGTGACCTAGAAATTATTAATTTGCGTTCAATAATTTGATAAATTGTGACCTAAATATAATGTATGTTCAATTAATAGGATGTTTGTGACCGTAAATAAGTATTGTGACTTATAAATTTTGTAATTTGTAACCGATGAAAAAATTGTGACTTTTAAATTTTTAAGTTGTGACTGATAAACAAAGTGTGACCTGTGAAAAATTTGAATTGTGACCTAAAAATTTTCGTCGGAGTTGGAACATTTGTCGGAATCGGAGCAGTCGTCGGAATAAGTGGCGGCGGAACGGTCACCGAAATCGTCGTCGGAGACCGGAACAGTAGTCGGAATAGTCTCCGGAGAGATAGGGGTGGGAGAGGTGGGGTGGGGTAATTATATTATATTAGAATTAAATATTTAATAATATATTGATTTAATAATTCATTAATTCATAGATAAAAAATTAAAAAACCTGATTTGTGAAATTTGGAACTTGTTTTTGTACTTTTGAAAATGTATAAAGTAAACACCTTAGAAATGTAATGTTCCCGCTAAAAAAATACATTTTGATTTAATGAAAGCCAAATAAGGGCACATAAATGCTCTTAAATTGCACCACCTAAGAATTTACCATTTAGCAATTCTGAGACTCCAATCCATTGGGCACCACACGCAAGTGCCAACTGTACTTGTTTCCGTTCCCTCTTCATCACCCTCATCTTTTACGGCAAAAAAACACTCACTACACACAGTAGTAACCCTTTTTCTCCTCCATTTTCGCCGTTTCATCTGCTCTCAAAGAACTTTTTTTCCCCACCCAGCTCCCAGTTCCTTTTCTAGAACCCCACATTATCGTTTCTTCTCCATAAAATATTAAACTAGTCAGGAGCAAGAATTTTCTGGGTTCTGTGTTTCAGTCCTTTTATTTTATTTTTTGTTTTCTCTTCTCTGTATGCCAATTGTGTTAAAATTCTGTAGTCTGAATTTGAGAACATAGACATGGGTTCTTTTTCTATGGTGTCAAAGTTAATTTTGTTCGCCTTTTTATCGTTCTTGGTCACTACGGGGAACTCCCAATCCGGTGATGCTGCAGTAATGCAAGAATTGAAGAAGAACATTAACGCGCCGAGTTCACTCGGTTGGACTGACTCGGACCCCTGCAACTGGAAGAACGTTCAGTGCTCTAAAAATGATAAACGGGTCACCCGGATCCAAATTGGGCGTCAGGGTCTCAAAGGGTCTCTTCCACCTAACCTCAATAATCTCACTTCTTTACAGTATTTTGAAGTACAGTTAAATGAACTCACTGGGTCACTCCCGAGTCTCGCCGGTTTGTCTTCGCTCCAGTCCCTCCTGCTCAATAACAACAATTTCACCTCTATACCACCTGATTTCTTTAATGGTATGACTTCATTACAGCAAGTTTACTTGGATTATAACCCCTTTTCGTCCTGGGGAATTCCGGATAGTCTTAAGAGTGCATCGACTTTACAAACATTTTCAGCAAATTCTGCTAATATTTCTGGGCCGTTACCTGATTTTCTTGTGGGCGATACATTTTTGAGCCTGGTAAATTTACATTTAGCCTTCAATTATCTCGAAGGCCCTTTGCCTTCCACATTGTCTGGCTCACCCATACAGTCTTTATGGCTAAATGGCCAGAATAGTAATTCAAGATTAAATGGTTCTATCGCGGTTTTACAAAACATGACTCAATTGACTGAGGCTTGGTTGCACGGAAATTCATTCTCAGGTCCCTTGCCGGACTTTTCAGGCTTAACTCAGTTGCAAAAATTGAGTTTGAGGGATAATAGTTTGACAGGCCCGGTGCCAACATCTCTGGTTGGTCTGGAATCACTGATGGTGGTGAATTTAACCAATAATATGTTGCAAGGGCCAACCCCGAAATTTAGCAATTCAGTGCAGGTGGATATGAAGGAGGAAACTAATAGTTTCTGTTTACCTGATCCTGGGGTTGAATGTGATTACCTTGTTAATATTTTGCTTTCTGTGGCTCAGGACGTGGGGTATCCGAGAACGTTTGCTGAGAACTGGAAAGAGAACGATCCATGTATATGGATGGGGATCACTTGTAATGGTGTGAACATTACTGTGATCAATTTTCAAAGAATGAGTCTCACTGGGGCGATTTCTCCTAATTTTTCGGAAATCACATCACTGCAGAAGTTGGTTTTGGCTAATAATAATTTGACCGGAACTATTCCAGATGAACTAACCAACTTGCCTAATCTTAAAGAGTTGGACATTACGAATAATCAGATTTATGGGAGAGTTCCAATATTTAGAAGGAATGTGCTTGTGAAGACTAATGGAAATGTTAATATTGGGAAGGATGCTCCGCCTACAAATTCCCCTGGTGGGAAGCCCTCTGGAAATTCACGTGAATCATCTTCTGATGGTGGTAGAGGAGCAGAGGGTAATGGAGAAAAGAAATCATCCACTGGAGTGGTGGTGGGATCAGTGATTGGTGGTGCTTGTGCACTTGTCTTTGCTGGGGCTTTGGTATACTGTTTCTATAGAACAAAATGCAAGCGTTCTGGTAGAGTTCAATCTCCTAATGCCCTGGATTTACATCCTCTTCACTCGGGGTCAGAAGATGCTGCCAAGATTACTATTGCTGGTTCAAGCATTAATGGTGGGACGAGTGAGACTTATAGTCACGGAAGCAGTGGTCCAAGTGATATTCATATTATTGAGGCCGGTAATATGATTATCTCTATTCAGTTGCTGAAGGAAGTGACAAATAATTTCAGCGAAGATAATATACTGGGAAGAGGAGGATTTGGAACAGTCTATAAAGGGGAGTTGCCTGATGCGACTAAGATAGCAGTTAAGCGGATGGAATCTGGAGTGATAAGTGAGAAGGGTTTGGATGAGTTCAAGTCTGAGATTGCTGTTCTTACAAAAGTTCGACATAGGCATTTAGTCGCACTGTTAGGATATGGCTTGGATAAAACTGAGAGGCTGCTTGTATATGAGTACATGCCTCAGGGGACACTTAGTAGGTATTTATTTAACTGGAAGGAAGAAGGTTTGAAACCACTTGAATGGACAAAAAGGTTAACCATTGCTTTGGATGTGGCCAGAGGTGTTGAATATTTACATGGTTTAGCGCAGCAAAGTTTTATTCATAGGGATCTGAAACCATCAAACATACTCCTGGGAGACGATATGAGGGCTAAAGTTGCAGATTTTGGACTTGTTCGCCTTGCTCCAGATGGGAAAGCATCACTTGTTACTAGATTAGCTGGAACCTTTGGATATCTTGCACCAGAATATGCAGGTATTATATAAGTTTCTTGCTTCTAAGTTACCACGGTTTATTCGAATATCATTGTATGATGCAGTCCAATTAGTGTGTGAAAATTGATTAAACTTCTCACTGGAATATTATCGATTTTTTCTGTATAGGTTTGCAAGTTCAGTTACTGTAGATTTTTTTATTTGCTAGTTGAAACTTGGTATTGGTACCAGCAATATATAGTTTGGGTGCATTGTTTTTGGATTTGTTGAGATGAAATGTAGAATATCTAGATCAAGGAGTTCATCCCTTTATTAGCTTTTAGATCTCTTGTATCCTCTGTTTTGGGATTGTAAATGTGATTATTTCTTCTTTTAAGTTCTCCGTGTTTCTTTATGTAATAAGAAATCGAGACATTAAATTAACTGCTTTGCCAATGTTGTATATTTCCCCTGTATGACAGTTATGCAGTGCCTCTTATGGATAGAAATTTACCTAGGTTTATATTTCCTTTCCATTTGCAAATGTTTTTGTGTATGAGTTTTCCTTTTAACTTTGCTAATTAATATTTGTGGTGCATTTTTTTTTTCTCCAATACAAATCTAAGAATAATTTGTTCTTGTGCTTGGACAGTGATGGGTCGAGTGACTACTAAGATTGACGTCTTCAGCTTTGGCGTGATTCTAATGGAGATGATCACAGGAAGAAAAGCTTTAGATGAAACCCTTCCAGACGATAGACAACATCTGGTCCCATGGTTTCGAAGGGTGCTCCTCGACAAGGACAACTTCTGCAAAGCCATTGACCCAACACTTGATCTGGATGAAGAAACTCTGGCTAGTATCAACACCGTTGCTGAGTTGGCAGGTCACTGCTGCGCTCGGGAACCTTATCAAAGGCCCGACATGGGTCATGCAGTCAATGTGCTTTCGTCTCTTGCCGAACTCTGGAAACCAACGGAACCTACTGATCCAGACGACATATATGGAATTGATTATGATATGACATTACCTCAAGCAGTGAAAAAATGGCAGGCTCTCGAGGGAATGAGTGGCATGGATGGTAGCCATGAAAACACTCAAATGAGTATACCCACTAGGCCATCAGGGTTTGCAGATTCTTTTACCTCTGCAGATGGTCGATGAGATTAGCTGAAATTGAGGTATTGGCATAGAGGTTTGATTGTTAATTCCTTGGGATTTTCCTCCCTTCTCTCATCTTGCCTTGTGTTCTTGATTTTAGTACTTTGTTGGAGATGTTTTTATTGTAATATACCAGAATTTAATCCCTGCATTTTCTTCTTGGGCAATTTTGAAATGCAAATATGAAGTGGTTTTTATTTTCTCCTCTTTCAGCCTTTTAGGGAAAAAAAAAAAAATACTCCACACATGATGCTAGTAGGCCAATATGGGATCCTCATTTCTTTGTCATAATGTTTAGTGAATTAAGTCAACCAAAAATAATAATAAAAACCATAAAATAAGATTAAGTGTATAATTAATTAGTGTTGGTGATATCAGAAACAATGTTATCTTGATTAATATTTTTATGTATTTGATTTATGAATAAATGTGTAAGATGTGTTGTCAAAATCCTAGTATGTGACGTAAAAAAATAATTTATTTATTTATTTATTTTATCAGAAACAATGTTATCTTGATTCTTGATTTATTTATTTTATCCTTGTGATCGGGTTGATGTGACTGGTGTATGATAACGATTGGTTGTGAATGTGCTTGCCAGCTTGATTTGAGCCCCCCCATGTGTTCGATAAATTGACAGCTACAACTTGTTTCTATTTATGGTGCATATTATTATGTGTGACTTTTTGTTCCATATTTGGCGTATACATTGTGTATTTTTTAAGCTGTCTTTGGGGCCATTGGGAAGGGATTTGAATTAATATATAATGCTTAGCTTTGGTCTAAAGTGTATCGACAAGTTTCATGTCCAAAATATCATTTAATCGAGTTGTAAATAGGTTTGAGATGTCGAGTGCCCAAGAAGATCAAGGAAGTGTCAATATTGATCTCTAATCGACGACCAGATCGCTCGAGCGATTTTAATAGAGGACTGCTTGATGTTTGCCTTGAGACTGCTCAAGCGGTCGTTTTACGTGGCAGAATCCTAGTTCGCTATTTTTTGGTTTTTATAATCCTGAACAACCTCAAATACTTCATATCATAAATACCGAAGTCATATTTCGTCCCTATTGTTGGTGGAGCTTATTTTCATTCAAGAGAACAAAGTTTTGAAAATCAGTTACATAATCCAATATTCTCTTTCATCAACCACAAGATCAAAGTATCAAAATGGCAAAAGAAAAAAAGTGTAATTAAAAAAAAAAAAAAAAAAAAAAAAATGAGTTTTGTGGGTAGGATTATCCGGCATAACAGGTTATAGAATTTTGCGTGACGATATAGAATTATAAAAGTTAAATGTCAATAGTCGAATGTTAAGTTACATTCATATACATTTGATCCAATCCAACATTAACAAAGTTGAATTAAAACGGATTGTGTTCGAGTCCAATTTTTAGGCGGCGGAATTAGGTTCCATTCGAAAGAATTAGGTTAGGGCAGTTGGAGAGTGTGGTCCATGCCAAATTGTCAATCGATTCGATGTAATGTCCAATTCGGGCCGGGTCAATGCGGTTTAGATCTTAATTATACTACATAACTTGAGAAGATCTATTCATTTCTATTTTTCATTTATCAGATTATTTATTTTCTTCTTTGAACTGAAATCGACATTTTGGCAGTGGCAGAATATGATGTGATGAGTTTAATTAAATTATTTAATTTTACTATTTTCATTATCACAAATAGAGCTTTATGATAAGATCAATGGAAGGTAGTACCTCCTAATTTAAGTACTCATGAGTTTCACATGTGCATTTGGTCATGCTAATATTTTGTGTATTATTTATGAAAAATGTTAAAACGAGTTTTTTGTTTGTCTTAGAATATTTTCAAAATAATGTCGGGTTTTGACATTATTGGATGTATGAGTCATTTGGGACATGTTCGGAGTGGTGGTGGATTCAAGAGCACGAGTTCGGGATATCATGATCTTGGTGGCAGCTGCCTATAGCACGAGGGGCATTGGAGAGCGGCATGCATGGATTCTACATGCCATCCCAATGGCCATCATCTGTGTGTGTCGCACATGTTCATGCTCGAGTTGATTTTATCACATCTTTTCACATGGATTCAATTATGTAATTGTAAATATGAAGTGTTGTGACCCTAATGTAAGGTAACTCTGGGATAAAAAGCATAGTTTCACAATTTATATATAGGATTGATGATTCCCGTTTGAGGGACACTTTTTTTTTTTTTAGAAAACTTTTTTGACGTTTATGTAAATGTTCATTTGTCTTCTTAGTTAGCAATTCCAGCTCCATATCAAGGTCACGATCGATATCATCACTGACATCAATATTGTCACTATCATCAATATCGTCAATAAACCTCAGTTCCAAGAAATCATATCTTCTACTAAGACATTTATCGAGGAAGCAAAATTCCTTTTGAAAGAAGCTATTCATGAACAAATAGACTGATTTCTACTTCAGGAACATGCATAACATAAAGAAATTGCACAATTTTCTCTTAATAAAAAAGCAATTAAGTGTCTTAGATTCAAATTATGTAAAAAGTCTTTCTTATCGTTTGCAATTATTATTTTATACATTAAACTTGTTTATACTTTGTCATTTTGAAAGACAAATATAGTGTATTCGTCATATTCTAAAGGCGTTTTTGAGTCTTTATTGCATAACTAGATTGTGGAGGACACAGTGTGTATTAAGAAAAGCACAAATACGTGCCTTGAAGTCGGATTTTTTCAATGTTCAAGGCTCTATAGCTTCCTTCTCCGTCTTCAATTCCTTTCTTGTGATTTTACAGTATTCAGGTAGACAAAATAAGAACTTTGCTAAAGCATAATATATTTTTTTTGCTAAAACTTTAAGTAAAAAAATAGTTAAGCTATTTTTCGTTTTTTATGTAAAAAGTTACTTATTTTAAAAATAATATTTACTTTCATGCCAAAATAATATTATTGGAATTAAAAATCGTTTGTAAGGGACGTGAAAGTTATAATATATTTAATTATTTTAGAGTATTATTTATAAATTTTATCTAAATACGAAGACCGGAAAAGGGGACGACGACAAAGAATAAGAAGAAAATAAGCCTTTACAACAAGTGCACGGAACTCAATTGAGTGAGAATTAAGAAATGTGTCTTTTTTTATTAAGTGAATAAAATAAAACATTTCTTCATTTTGAAAAGGTGCCTAAAGGAAAATGGTAACTTTACGTGTTTTTGCGTTATTGATTTGGTCTTGGGCCTGCACAAGTGCTTGAAGTATGGACAGTAGTATGAGATTCTTGTTGGGCTAAAATTATTCCTTAATTTGGGCTTTATATTTTCTCTACGATTTGGGTTTGGATGATAAATGAAATGGAAATTAGGCTACGCCTAAAAGGAAAAAAATGAAATACTAAGAAGGGAAAAAAATGAAATACTAATTAACCCACCCCCACCTCCACCACCCCTACTGCTCCGGCGATCATTCCAGCGACTACTCCGATTCCGGCGACTACTTCGGCTACCGTTCCGACGACGTTTCCAATTCCGGTGACCGTTCCGATGACCGTTTTACCGGTCACAGTTCATCTATCTTGTAGGTCACAAGTAATTCGTTGGTCACATATTTCAAAATTAGTTGGTCATAAATCAAAATTTATAGGTCCCACGGTCACAGACTTCCAAATTAGTTGATCACAGATTTTTTCACGGTGACAGATTATATAATTTTTAGGTCACAGATAACAAAATGATTGGTCACAAATTATATTTTTTATTACAGGTTATCGAATTTTAAGGTCACAAATTATATTTTTAGTCACATATTACTTATTGTATGGTCACAGCCCAGGTCACAAGTCAGGTCATGTGTTATTTTCAAATAATCACAGCATGGTTGACATAATATATCGCACATGGCTCAGGTCACAGCACATAGCTCAAGTCACAGTATAGGTCATAGCAAAGGTCACAGATAACAGCACATGGCTCGAGTCACAGTATAGGTCATAGCACAGGTCATAGATAACAGCACAGGTCACAACACATGGCTCGAGTCACAGTATAGGTCACAGCACAGGTCACAGATAACAGCACAGGTCACAACACATGGCTCGAGTCACAGTATAGGTCACAGCACAGGTCACAGATAACAGCACATGTCACAACACATGACTCGAGTCACAGTATAGGTCACAGCACAGGTCACAGATAACAGCACATGTCACAACACATGGCTCGAGTCACAGTATAGGTCACAGCACAGGTCACAGATAACAGCACATGACTCAAGTCACAACGTTGGTCACGATCAACTGATGAGTCACATACCACCGCGCCCTCCAATGTCTCCACCGCCACTTGCGGCCACCCCCACACGGTGGCCGACACCGTCGCCACCACACCACCACCACCGCCAACAACACCGTCACCAACAATCACCTCCACTGCCACCCGAAATCATCACCACCCCACCAAAGAATCCATAAAACCTCCCCCAGCCACCGCCAAACCCCCACCAACACCACCACCACACCCGCAACACACATACACTACCACCATATCCTTTTATACCATCCCCACCAAAAGAATCCACAAAACCGCCCTCAGCCACCGACAACCCCCAACAGCACACCCGCAACACGCACACCACCATCATCTCCATCCCCACCAAAGAATCAACAAAACCACCACCCCCACTAACACGATTGCTACCAACAAAATCACCGATTCACTGTACAACCACCGCAAACTGCACACCACCACCAACGCTTCGCATACTACTACCACCACAACAACTAACAATCCACTTATAGTAGATCTAATCAGAAATCACCAACCAAAAAACTACCCACTGTATATCAAATTAAAAAAAAAAGCAAAGTGGGGCGCCGATTTGGGATGCAACTGCACCGCCGCATAGTGTGCTCTTGCAGTGGGGCGCGGCTGCGAGCAGCTGTGCTGCTACCATTTGTCGTCGTCGAATGATGGTGGATTTAGGAACCGGACAAGGGATGGGTGCGGCGCCAGAATGGTGAGAGTACTGCGCGCCGGAACGGTGGAGGATTACATGAGTAATGTCCAGTCGATCCGATAAGCATAGGCAGGAGAAGGGTGCAGCGGCTGGTGGCGGTTCGATCTCATCTTCAAACCAGCACTGCAGCAGGCGATGTCCAGCGATTGGGTTGCTACAGCGGGCGACCTTCGACGGCGGCGTCGATTTCAAATGGGTTTGGGAGAGAAGACGGGGATGAGAGAGACGGAGTGAGTTAGGGTTTGAGAGTTAATTTTAGGGGTGGGTGGATGTATATAAATTAATTTTTATAATATTATTATTATTTAATTAAATATAAAAATATGTATCTATATATAAAATATCTGATTTTTGAATATTAAAACATGAAATCTGATTTTAGAAATTGGATCTCCAAAAGTAGGGAAATCAGTAATTTCCACTACTAAGAATTGTTTTGTTTGTTTGGGTCCATTCTCAAAAAATACATTTTCCTTTTTTTTTTTTAATTTTAATCACACATTTTTCAATAAAATAATATTATATGTAAATTAAAAAAAAATCTTATTTTTTAACTACACATTCTTCAAAATATTAATATTCAAAAATGTATTTTTTCCAAAATACAATTTTAATGGAGCCCAAACAAGTTTTAATATTTTTGAAAATGTATATTTAAAAATAAGTTAAAATTATAACATAAAACACCAAAAATATTTTTGAATTCAGTTCCTCGTTCCAATGGAAAATCAAACTCATTCAAATGTATATAATGTATATTGTATGATAATACATTAACATAAAATTAAAATCAGAATTTTAGGAATGGAAACGTAGAAAGAGAGGGAGGGTCAGTGCAGTCATTCTTGTTATGTTCTATTCGGATTTCTTCCCTTTGCACTATCCCTATCCTCGTTCAAGGCAGGACGGGTGAGTACGAGCTCGGGGCAAGTCCTTTATCCCATTTACCGTCCTATTTACTTTTTTATTTTGTTTTTTAATACCAAATTATCATTTAGTGCAGTGATCCAAGTCAAGATTTAAGAATTTTATAGTGTCTGTGTGAAGTTGTTTAATTGATTCTTTTAAAAAAATAATTTTATTGAAGAATGTATGATTAAAAAATCGAAAAAGTAATGAGAAAAATGAAAAAAATATTTTCGAAGAATGTAGGGTTGAAAATAAGCGTATAGAAAATTGATTTTTAAATAATTACTTTTGAACAAGAAATTAATTGAGATTTTTAATTTTTGAAAAATGTTTATTGTATAGAACTATTTATGTTTTACATAATATTGACATGTCAAAATGGATGTGAGAAAGTTATTAGATTGTTAAATTAATGTTATTCATTGGATTGAGAACAATTATATAATATTAAATGATTAATTTATTTAAATGTAAATTCACATAATCCATTTAATTAAACATATAAATTGTACAGGTAGCATCGTTGATTTTTTGAAAGATGCATGTACATAACTATTTTTGGAAAAGATTTAGAGCCCGTTTGGTAGAGATTAAAATCGAAAAATTAGTTGTTATTATTGACTTTTATTACACAAACTCAACGACAACCATATTTTCAATTTTAATTAAATTTTAATCGATACCAATCTAATGGAATCCAGCAAAAAGAGACGCATGAGTAACTGTGACCGAGGGGAAACAACGTGGCACTTTACTATTCGTTGAAGACACGCGATCTTCCTCCCTCGCCGTTCCGACTTCCGTGTAACAACTTGTCTTCCCGTTGCACAATTCTACCGAAACAAGACCTCCTCCCCTCCGCCGAATACCGCTATCCATGGAGTTGAGATCAGAAGGACGCAATCTCTCCTTCAAAATACTCTCCGTCATGGAAAACGGCGACTTCTCGTCCACCAGCACCTCCACTTTTTCCCGCTCCAACTCCGATCTACCTTCTCTCCAAAACGATGACGCATCATCTCCCACTCATAACAACCGCAAGAAAAAGAAGAGAAAAAACAAAAGAGGAACGATTTCCGCCTCTTCTCCGATTTCCGAGAACTCCGAAACAAACGGGAATATAAATTGTAATATCCTTGGAGATGAATACGCGAGTAGAAAATTTAGTTATACTGTGGTGCAGACGGAGACCGCCATTGTGCGTGTATCGGAGAAAAGCGAGAACGATAGTGCAGTGAGTACGGCTACTGGAACGCCGCTAGTGGGCCCGCCTATGTTTGGAGAGTTGAGGCAGAGGAATGTGAGTAGTGTGGTGAATGGAGGGGCTGATGAAATGCCAATGTCATTAAGAAGCGAGGAAAGTGGTAATGCTAATAGTGATAATAATGCGAAGGAAGAAGTAGATGAGAATCAGAGTGTTCTCAAGGAAAGTAATTTGAATCAACGATCAGAGACGAATGGGAAGAAATTGGAGAAGGAAGAATCTTTGGACTGGAAAAAATTGATGTTTGAAGATCAAAATTGTAAGTGGATACTCATCCTTAATTTAATCAATGAAGTTCTCGATTTCTGTCTAATTTTCATGCAGGGATGGTTAATACCTTTAAAAATTGTTACGGTGCAAAGTGCTATTAAAAGCCTAATTGTTGTTTTTAAATACAATCAATACTAGACTAGGCGTGCAGCATTTATATAACTTTGGAGGAGTTCATAGACTCAAGATTTATACTTTTAGCAGTAGGAATACATATGATTTTCTCAAGTCATTGTAGAGGGTTAATTTATGGCCAAGTGATTGTTTTAGGTAATTATATCAGATTATTGAGGATGGAGGACTTGAAGATATTATAATGCACAAGCGAGAGTTGGATAAAGTGGAGTGTGTTAAATGTTTTCTGTGTCATACGAAAATAAAGTTACAGTTGAGTTTTGCAAACAAAGCAGGATACTAAAAGGACAAAATGTCAATAAGATGTTATAACATAAATGAAGATGTCATCAACATAAGTTATCAAGGATTCTGCGAATACACACAAGTTATCAAGATTATGTGAAGGCATATCGAGAAGATATAAAAGAGTCCAAATTGAAGTGTAACAAGATTTGTAGAACACAACGTGCCATCAACAATAAAGTATGCAACGGGATAATAGATCGTGTGAGTAGTAAGAACTTGGTATCCAAATCATTGGTGGAAGCTTTAAATTTGAAGACTGAAAAATACTTATCTTGCTATCAAATATCACAAGTTTCAGAATATCACAAGTTTCAAATATCACAAGTTTCAAAAAGTAGTAAGAACTTTTTTGCCCTCTTTCTGAAACAAGTTCCTTATACATCAATGTGATTATAACAGCACGTACTCCAAATTTTTCGGTGACCAATGAAGCATTAAGTGTACTAAGAGAACAATTTTTCCTTTTTCTTTAAATTTTTGTATCCTGCTCTCAGTTGTGTTGTCAATATCTTTTGGCAGATGCATTTCCTGTGGAGAAGTCCCCAGTGAAGTACTTCATGGAAGAAATGCATGCGGGCAATTCCTTGAGGAGCACCACCACTCCTGGCAATGATAAAGAGCGAGAACGAGTTTATGATACTATATTCCGCTTGCCATGGCGATGTGAACTTGTAAAGAATCTATCTTGTCTTAAACTAGTCTAGTAGAAAACTTGAAACAACTCGATATATCATTCTCACAACATACAGTTAGTTGATTAATTCTCTTTCTTGAACTACGTTGCACGCTACTTCCATTTTATGTTCTTTCAGTGTTGATATATCACGTTTCTGGTAGTCTCACTAAATGTTATTGAATAAGACAAAACCATAACTCATTCATGCTTAGGAGGCAGCTTTTCAGGGCAAGGCCCATCTCTCTCTCTCTCTCTCTCTCTCTCTCTCTCTCTTTTGTCATTATTTCCTGAGGGCCAGTACTAAGCTGTAGCTCTTCTTTGCGGGAATTCTAGATATGGTGTCTATTACTATGTTAATTTTGGAGTATTGTCATCATTGGACTGTGAAAGATGAACATGCTTCTTGCAGCTGATAAATGTTGGATTCTTTGTCTGTTTGGATTCCTTTCTGTCACTGATGACCATCATGCCAGCAAGGATAATCACATGTTTTTGGAGGCTTCTGAGAACCAGGTGAGTTCTATCTGCTTCTTATCATTTTAGTGTGGAAAAGCAGAACACAGTCACTTCAGTAATAGCTGTTTATTCATGTCAAGTATATTTCACCGTAAACTTTGAATTGATGGACTTGAAAGGTTTGGCAGAAGATGGGATTTAATATCAATTTCCTGTAGTTAGGATATCCATGGAAGTGTACGAGTTTAGTAGTGAGAATAAGCTTCCACAAACTTCCTAGTTAATTCACACCTTTCACACTAGTTATTCACCCTCCATCTCCCGGGTGACACGAGTGAGATTTGAAGTGAAGATAGTAGATGTTGTACCTGATATCTTGATACGAGCATTGTAATCCTAATCCAAGGTGCCATGGTCAAGTTTTGTGTTTATTGTTCGTTGAGCTATTTATACAACTTATTTAGATTTTTTATCCTAAAATTTTACCAGAGGATCCGATACTTGTAAACTCGTTATGGACACGTATCCGATACGTGCCAGATACTTATTTTTTAAGTATTTTATATATTTTCTAAATTTTTGTTATGTATCCGATACATATTTTATATTTTTGTATGATTTTCGATATGTATCTGATACGTATCAAATACATATTTTTAAGTTATTTTAATAACTAATTGAATATCAATAATATTTATTGAAAATACACAATTTGAGTTTTAAAATTAACAACTAGACTTTTTATTGGAAATACACAATGTGTTTTGATAAGTTAATTTCTTAAGGTATCTTATATAATACAAAGTAATTTGACCACTTCTTTGGCAGGCAGTTCAAGAAACTTTCATCAGCAGAGCTATCTGATCTTGGCTGCTTGGTTGTCCTGGTTACTGGAGTCGCTCTATTACAACAAACAGGTTTAGTAAGGGGATTTATTCTATAACTTCTCTTTTCAAAGAGTTCATATGCTTTACTTCAATACACAATTATAAGATATTATTTGCTTCAATTTTTCTCCTAACATATTTTTCATATAATTTCTGGTTCAGATATTAGCTTAATTTATCACATGATCCGCGGTCAAGGAACAATTAAACTGTATGTGGTGTACAACGTGTTGGAGGTAGGTAATAACAATCTAGACCGGCAAGCTTATTAAAAGTTCAATGCATTACTGTATGAGGGACTTCTCATCATAAAATTTATTTTACTTAGGTTTTGTGATGTGTACTTCTCTATTAACAACAAGACAAATTTGAATATTTTTCATTGAAATAATAATAATTAATTTTGTATGGTATTAACTATTGTTAAGGGAAAAGTGCATTTTACGTTATGCTTGTATGTATGCACTTAGATTTATCCATTTTGATGTAGTGACCATCTGAACCACAAGCTTTTTGATCTTTACCTCGAGACTTTATTTACACATCTTCTTTCCTTCTCCCCTCCCCCCTTATATGCATGCAATCTGGACCCCAGAAACTTGATCCAAAGCTTGCAGCTGCCGAGAAGACTAATATTTTTTTTTATCCTTTTTAATATTATTATTATGGACTTTTTTCTTTTTCTTGACCTCTTTTTAGCACTCTATATGTTAATTTAAGCAAAGATACGTTTCAAGTCAAGTAATCAAATAGCCTGATTTATGCTCACCATTAATTATTCTCTTGATTACATGTAGTAATAAATAATATTTTTTATACTTTAATTCATGTTTATAATTAGTTGTCAAAGCTTTAAAATCTACTATAAATTCTTGGAGAAACAATTTCCTCTTGAAATTTTAGGGTAATGGAGAAAAAGAGAATATCTGGATAATTAATAAAGTTGAAAACTGATTACGCATTTGTAAGGTGCAACTGCTGCAAATATGGGAAAAATCCTAAAAGAAACATTAATCACGTGTTAAGTTACTTGAGAGCAACAATTTTCGTCTTCTCCCATGTCAGCATTCTCATAGAGTCCAAGACAATTTCTATGTTGTTTCTTCAGTTGTATTTTTACTTAAGACTGATGGCTGGTCCTACATTATGTGTTCGACATGTGAATGTGATACTTTAATATACTTCTGAGTTTTTAACTTTTTGTCCACTTGACATGTCCTCAGAGCTACAAGTTTCTGCACTCATTACATGGTTTGAAGTATATATAAGCTAATTTATGCCCTTTGGATTACAGATATTTGATAGGTTGTTTCAAAGTTTTGGTGGTGATGTAATGCAAGCTCTATTTAATTCAGCAGCTGGACTCGCAACTTGTTCACCTGATAACATGCAATTCTGGCTTTGGAGATTTATTTCAGATGAAGTGTTAGCAGTGGCTTCTTCAAATATCCTTGCCATGCAATTCCTAGATTTGTCTATATAAACAATTAGTTGCTCTTGAACCATTGTAGTTCCTTAACTGTGAACACTTGTTCATTCATTCGTCCTGTTAGCTCAGGCTATTACTTTGTCGACCTGTATTGTTGCACATAATAATGCACTGTTCGCTATGCTAGTTTCTAATAATTTTGCCGAGATAAAAAGCAACGTGTTCAAACGTTATAGCAAGGCCAATGTTCACAGTTTGGTATATCTTGGTGAGTTATATACTTCTTCCAAATATTCTTTATTATGTTCCAATGCCTTGCGTTTATTTCCTGTGTTTTCTCATTTGGTGGATTGGATGGTTAATTTGGTGCTACAGTTGATCTTTTTGTGCTTAATTGTGTACTTTTGTCTGTGCCATATTTCATGCAAACTTTTGAATGCCTAGATTTGATTTTTTTATTAAATGCAGATACTAAAGTGGAATTAGAAATGGGCTGAATCAAGAATAGATCCTTCTGTCATCACCTATCAGCTACAGCTCGGTTCTTAAAAAGTGAATCAGCTTAATTGTTTAGGCTCTGAATCCATACTGTTATATCCTAAAATCCTTCTCACTGTGAATTTTATCTAAACTTGAGTAGGTTCTATACTCAACTCTGAACTTCCTTTCACTTTCTTTCTTCTGTACTTGGCTCAAGTAATGGCACTTACTTTAGAGGCATTTGGTCCTACACTAACTGTTATAGCACGATTCTTGTCATAGGTCAATCAGTTTTCATGTTCCTTTGCTTATACAAATTAGTGCTTTGTGCTCTCTCATTTACACATGGGATTAGTCCCTTTTTTGGGGAATAAAAAAAACAAATGAAAATGAAAATGGAACGCGTGTGTATATTTTAGAAGAGCAATGCTTGGAGTACATCACATTTTACATCGGGGTGTACACCCCCCTCACATAGGGATGGGACCCGCTCAAAAAAAAAAAAATTTATACAATGGGTCCCACTCCCCATGTGAGAGGGGTGTAGCCCATTATGTACATCACTTGATGTACAAGTGAAAATACCCATTTTAGAAACATCCTGGGCTGCGCTTTATATTTTGCATCAGTAGTCATATTCCCCCCTCCCCCCTTTTTCT
Organism: Fraxinus excelsior; assembly: GCA_019097785.1. Lineage (NCBI taxonomy): Eukaryota > Viridiplantae > Streptophyta > Magnoliopsida > Lamiales > Oleaceae > Fraxinus > Fraxinus excelsior. The sequence continues at coordinate 8,515,363 of CM032626.1, forward strand.
GTTTATTTACTTTATCCTAATAATATTCACATTTCCTTAATTGAAAAAACCCACTCTTTTTTGTGCTATGGTCATTGCTTATTGCTTTTGTTAATCTTTGTGCTCCACTACAATGCTGTTAGCAGTTTGGTCTTATATTTTATGGTTTTATTGTATGTTTTATAAATCTTCTTGATCAATGAGTTCCAGCGTGTCTAACATTGATTCTTTACTCAAATTGCCATGAACAGATTCAGTTGAGCGGTTCCATATTTTGGCATTCATCTTGTTTGTTTTAGCACAAAATATCCTTGAAGCTGAGGGTCCTTGGTTTGAAAGTTTTCTCTCTGTAAGTAACGAACGGAAAGTACATTACATATTTACATGTATAAAGTAATTTGACTTCCACGACCTCATAAATTTCTTTTGTTCAAATCTTGCAGAATGCACTAGTTGTTTACTTTTGTGAAGTGATGATTGATGTAATAAAACACTCTTTCATCGCAAAGTTCAATGACATTAAGCCTATTGCGTTCTCTGAATTTCTAGAAGATCTCTGCAAACAGGTATGTGTCCTGTGCATATTAACTTGCTTCCTTTAGTACTTTACTAAGGCACTAAGAAATTGCAAAAATCTGATTTTTAAATTTTCTCGAGCAGACACTCAATATTCAAACAGAGAATGAGAAGAAAAACCTCACATTTGTTCCCTTAGCACCAGCTTGCGTGGTAAGCACAACTTGTAAATATTGCTAGTTTTATCTAAAGCAGTCACCCTGAGCTTGATTGTGGATATAGTTAAAGCTCCTTAGAGCTTTTTTAGCTGTGCTTAACAAATCAAACATATTTTGCAAATTTCAAAGCTGCTCTGTATACTTCAAGAAAGCTTTCACTTACTTTCTGGAAAAATAACTTATTCAAACACGGCCATGCATGTTCTTAGTAGCTCAAAAGGTGTGAATTTTCTTATTTAGTACGCTTAATGCCGAAGTTTCTGAAGTTAGATATTTGCATTGATAATTTTTTTGTGACTTTGATTTGAAATGAAGCTTGTGTTGTATTCAGGTAATTCGAGTACTGAGTCCAGTTTATTCAGCTCATCTCCCTTATGGTCCGTGTCTGTGGAGACTCTTTTGTATGTTTGTATTGTTTGTGCCGACCTTCTTGATGCTTGCTAGTCTTAAGATGATGGTTGGCATGGGTCTTCAAAAACACGCGAGGTGGTATGTTGATAGGTGTCAGAAAAGGAAGCTCCATACCGATTAAGGTTGCTACTCATGAGTTTTTAAGTTAAAACAGAAAAGCACGACCTCAAGTGCTATGTTAAACCAGCAGTGGGTGCTTAAAATCATCCTAAAGTACAAGTGTTAGCACCTCTTCCCAATTTTGTATCAAGATAAAAGGCAAGATAGAGATTGTGATTGACGCATATATAATAACCTGTGGCTTAATGTTGTTGCCCCTGAATGTCACAAATTTTGCTGGTGATAAATGTAATGAAAACAATAGAATTTTTTGTTGGGAATTCGGTTTTTTCTTTTCTTTTAGTAATCTATCAAATTGAAGATTGAGTATATTATTATTTGTTATGAAAGGAATTAATTATGCCAGATTGTTGGCCGGGATGAACTATCTAGCCAAGAGAAACCATGAACAAGTAACCAAGTAGGTTTTACATTTTCTTGAGGGCAAGTGACCATAATATCGTAAACATAAGTTTGACTAATTTATATTCTACGATAAAAGTGACTATTTCATTGTGGTGTTGGCATAGACATCTACCATGTAATTAAATAGAGAGCGTGTTTGGCAAAACTTTTATTGAATCGTATATTGTATCGATAATAAATGCATAAAAGTAGGTTTTACTAGATAAAAATAGAATTTGACCAACTTATAAGCAATTATAAATTTTGCCAAATATGCACATAAGTATGTTCGGAGTGGATGCGATATCCGCGTACGAGTAAAAAATCAGATTTATGAGAAGTACAGTGACATAGTTAAAAGAGGAGGTATGGTCTTTCTCACTAGCACCAAATCACTAGATGTACAAGGAAAATCACATTTTACAATCTAATGTAAAGTATAACCACAATGTTCTTTTAAAATCTTCATGAAGCAAAATTCTTAAATTTTTCTGCAGAAAACTACAGAAGCCCAAGCAACTTTAACATCAAATGATCGCTAAGCATATCAAAAATTGATAAGGTGTCATCGTAAACATTTGATTTCTATTTTCGCCAGCTTTTGACAACATTGCTCTTAAAGAAAGAATTAGTTTTCACTTTTTGCTTTTGACAATAATGTCCTCAATTATAAACCCATTAATAATTATATAACTTCAAATAATTAATATAATTCAATTTCATTTAGTCTCCTATAAATATAAGTAATTAAAAATTTTATTTTAATCAAATTAAGTTTAATAACATAAAATCAAATCTCATCTTATATAGAATTATATAGTGACATATATTTGGGACTTGGACGTTAAGATTTAAAACTTGGTATATTTTTGAACAATCATACACATGTATATCATCATTTTTACATTTTTTCACGTGACAAGACACCATTAGATTGTTTAAATTTTTAACAAATTTTCATCCAATCAACACTTGCCAACATGTCATGTCAACCATAATATAAAACAATTATTTCACTTGTACAGAACTATTTCATCTGTAAAAATGATAGAATACTCACATGGGGTGGCCCCATGTGAATAAAATATTATTATAAAAAATGGGACCCACCCCCTATGTACAAAGGGCATTTCCAATTTTTGAAAGGTTTGGAATTTTGAGGAGGAACCCTGATTTGTGGGATAACTGCGGCCTTTACTGTATCACTTGAAATTATTTAGATTCCGTTTGGGGAGATTAAAATCGGATTAAAATTGAAAAATTAGCCGTTATTGTAAACTTTTATTAGATGAGTGAGACCCAATAACGACAATATTTTTAATTTTAATTGAATTTTAATCCGAAACAAACGCGCTGTTAAATACCCTTCTCCTCTCCTCCTAAAAGCAAATATTACAAAATAATAATAATAATAATAATAAATAAATAAATAAATAAAATACAGGGAGAATTAGCAAGAAAAACTCTATAGGATCTCTCTCGGTTGTATATTTTGTTCGGTTTCAAATTAAGCTACAGGTTCGTAATTAATTTCAATTTCATAATTTCAAGCTGGTAATAGCAATTCTTAATCCTATGTTAATTTCTATGTTATTTTGTTGACCGGCTGTTCGGAAGTTAGTTTATGGAACAAACCATGGGCGTGTAGCCATTTATGTTCCCTGATATCATTGCGTCTTTATTTTTTATTTCCTTCAATGAAGAATGGGTTTTTCCAATCCATTATCAAACATCTAAAAAAAATGATAATCATTCTGCTGGTAACCCGTGAAATTTAAATGGTCTTATTGAGAAATATATAAATATCTGATTTCTAATGTAATTTTAATAGTTTGAAATTGATGTGTATTGTATTGGGAATGCACTTTCTTCACAGAATTTTGAAGGAAAAGTAGGATTTGGGATGGGATTGTCATCTGGGAGCAATGCCAGTGAAGCGGTGAAACTATGTGTATTTGATTTGAGAAGGGGGCAAATTGAAGGGCAGGAGTTGGACAAGATTCTCTTCTTCTATCCTGTTGATTTGCCATTTACCACTCAGCTCTCTGTCACTGGCCTCAGTGAAGGACTCATCAGTTTCACTAGGTTATTACTTGGACACTCATATATATATATATATACTCGTGTATGTACTCGTACATAATTCTTCTCAAGTGGGTTTAACCAGGATTTCTTCCAGTGGGTCATTGTATTGCACATCAATTTCATTAAACATTTGATTAAATATTTTCAATCTAATAAACTAGTTATTTTTGTTTAATATTTGCTAAAAGAGGAAACTACACTACAACGGTGAAAATGCCGAAAAGTTAAAGTGTTTACAATAAGACTAGTCCTTGAGTATTTATTAAAGATGCATTGAGACTTCGTTAGTCTTTTCCAATATTAGGCTCTTGAAGATAATCATGTATGTGCTAAGGTATGGATATGATGTTAAATTCAAATTTGAAAGAGAACATTAAAAATGCCATTGATCTTGATGGAGATATATAGCTCTATGACGTAATAAATTTCCTTCATTTTGAAAACTTGGATCTTAAAATTAATTTTTCCAGCTCTATGATATAATAAGCCCCCGTTTGGTATAAATTAAAATTCATATTTTAATTTAAGTCAAAGTTAATAACTAATTTTAACCACACATTCATGGGATCCCACAACTTTTCAACGACACATTTCATCAATTTTTATCAAAATTTACGAAAAATTTGATTTTAATCCCTACCAAACAGGGCTAAATTTCCTTCATTCTGAAAAACTTGGATCTTAAAATTAAATTTTCAAATATTCATTGGTTATTGCATCAATTATTAAAACTTGTTTGTTGTTATATTTATAATTGTGGTTCTTTGCTCCATTGTTATAAGTCTAAAGCGTTAATTTTGATCTTGACTTTAAACTGACAACCCCACTTTACATAATTAGTGGAACTCAGAGGGGTAATGTTGATTGGTAATCCCTGATTTCATTCAATCAAACATCCGGAAATTTGAATGTGGCCCTGCTGACATCCCTCAGGAATGTGAACCAGTATTATATTGGTGTCAAAATGAGGTCACTCGATCAGACTGGCATCTCCTAGTAACTTGAATTTCACCTTTTCAATGATTCCAGCCCTAGGCTCAAACGTAATCATAAAGTCCAGAGAAATGCATCCACACAAAGCCCTTTTTGCTAACTGCTGCAATTCCCTTGGTCCTTAAGTTTCTTTTCAATGTAGTTGTTTTGGATAAAGAGTAGAACTTATCCTATATTAGTATGCTATAAATTTTCTGAAAGTTTGCTACTAGTCATGTCTAACATTTTTGTTATTCAACTTGGAATGTCGGTGACTAACATATCTAATCAAGCATTGAGTTCCAAAGTGATTCCTCCTTTCTTTTTGGTCACTGAGTTGTCCTTTGCAGCTTTGCAGCTCAGCTCCCCTTAATTCAAGTACATTATAATTTATTTTTTTAGTACTACCTATGGAAACAAAAATAAATCCGGAATTGTTCAGTTTTAGTTTGGATATGAGACGTTTTTGTGAAGTTGCTTGCATCTATATGTTAACTGTTTTATTAGGCACATAACATGAGCCCCCTACAGAATATTCTCTCCAGAGGCTGCTTGTGACGTCATTGAAGCAGAGATGCATTCTCATGTTTTTTATGAGGCGGAGCCAGATATCTGGATGGTGATGGTGCGTATCTCTTTCTTAAGAAGCTAATCTCTCTCTCCAACTCTTTCCCCAACAACACAGCTACTATATTTTGGGTGGTGTACTTGCTAGAATAATGAACAATATAAATTTTCTTTAACAAATATTTTTGTTAGACGTAGTTAGATTAGTAATTATTAACTCTTGCACAATTGTTTCTTTTCTACATCTGAGATTAGTATGATATGCCCTGTTTACATAATTTTAAAGTGTGCCTAATCTATACTTGTTCTCTAGATTGGCATGACAAGAATCTTTCTATTATCGGTCTACGTAATCCTTTATCTCGTGTAAGATCTTTAATGTTGCAAAATCAATACCTTAATTTAAGATTTACGGAGACATAATTATCATATGCTTTACGTAAGTTGATTTAAATTATTAGGAGTTCAAACCGTAAATATTTACATTGCATGTTGATCTACAAACTACATTGAAGCTTAACTAACAATAAAATGCGCTTTCTTCAATTGGTTGTTACCTCTGTGTAGCAGGAACTTACATTTCTATTGCCTGCATTTGTTAATTAACTAGTGAACTTCTCCTGGGAATTTTGCCACCTAAATCATGTCTCGTTTATTAAAATTTCCAAACTTCCCTTGCATAAACCAAAAAAGACATTAAAACTCTTCTTTTTCAAGGCGTTACATATGTAAATAGGACACATATTTCTACTATTGAAAATAAATATTATATCTATACACACCAAGCATGTTAGCAGTTTCTTTACTTTTGTTATTTGTGGTCTTATCCGATGTAGTATATAATCATGATTAGTAATTTCCTACTACAATTGTGAGTTATCTTTTCTAGTTTCTTTTTCTAGTTTTAATATGTTTTATTTTTTTTATTCTTATTTCTTGTTTAGAATATGATTTATATTCTTTATTGATTAGAATAAGATTTCTAATTAGATTAGGATTTTATTAGTTTCCTTATTTTCGTTTCCTATACTAGTAGAAATAGGAAATAATTTTGTCTATAAATATAGAGGTATTGTACACTTTTTCATAACATCAATTATTATTCAATTAATACAAAGCAAGTTATTCTAATATAGTTCTTATTTCCGATTCTTATTACAAGAATTTCAGAACGCTTCCCCACCAAAATTAGTATTAGATTCAGGAAATTGCCTCAATCTGTTGTCTGACTATGGTCCTGGTGGCAGTTGAACCGCCATCAACGAACGGAAGCTCGAACAACGAATAGAGGGGATCGATGAAACCCTTCCCAATATCAAGCAGATGTTGATTGCGTTGATGCTTGAAATGAATCACAAGCCTATGGAGAAGCAAGCTCACAATAATTTGCAGACTTTAACTGCTTTGAATGTTGGTTGCTTCAACAACCTTAAAATACGGCAACAGGTGGCTAGAGAGTTTCCTTAAGTCCCAGCTAAATTTGAATACACGCAAGTTATCAAAGATTCTACGAAAATTTATTGAGAAAATATAAAAGTGTCCAATTTGAAGCGCAACAAAATTTTTAAAACACGATGCACCATCGACAACAAAGTATGCAGAGTGATAATAAATCATAAGAGTAGTGAGAACTTGGTGTCCAAAGCATTGGTGTAAGTTTTAAATTTGAAGTCCGAAAAATACTCATGTTGCTATCAAACTTCCAGTGCAAGAAATTCAAAATATGGAGGTATGTAAAATTTCACTCTCTTAGAAAGTACTACAAAGATGAGATTATACGTAACGTGGTAGAAATGGACGATTGTTATGTACTTTAGGGACAACCATGGTACTATGATGTAGATGCCACTTACATATGTTGAGATAATATGTATATGTTTAGGTGGTGCGATAAAAAGATTGTCTTGATGTCATGTGATGAGCAATTTATGAATGACAAAGAGAAAAACTTATAATGTAGATGATGAGGCTAAAAAAGAAGTAATTCAAGATAATGAAGATGTTACGAACCATGATACTAAAACAGAAAAAGAAAAGCATGTGCAAGTTGAAAATCCGAAACCTGTTGATTTCCTTGTATATGAAAACTGAAAATTGAAAACTTTAAGATCGAGCCGCCCTCCAAGAATAAACAAGTTGAAAAGTGTCCAACAGGAGAGGAAGAAATTAAATTTTTCAATCACGAAGGAGTCAAAGTTGAAGATTGTCAAATTGAAAATTAAAATTTTGTTGACATTTTCTATAGCTTTAGTGTAAAAAAATCGCATAAAAATAAGAAAAACATGGACTATGAGGATTTGAGTCCACGTACCAGTTTTTTTGTGTTGAAGAAAACATCATTAAACATTACAACAGAAGGTTAGAAGTATGAAAAATTCAAAATAGTACCTGTAGTCTCTATCGTGAGCGAACTCAATGATGAGAAATCGAATCATGCTTCGTTTACGAAGGAATGTCATGTACAAATTAACCGTGAAGAAAATATAACAAGCATGATATAAACAAAGTTGACTTTAAAGAATGCAACTGAAGAATATAATGACGTTGATTGAGCATATCAAGAAATTGAAATTTCTTAAATATAAGTATTGATAGAAATTTTTGAATATTTTCCTCTCGATTGATTGATATTTTTCTTCAAGAAAATCCGATGACAAGTTTTATTCAAGTGGAGGGGATTGATGTAGCACATGATCATGATTAGTAATTTTTTACTACAATTGTGATTTATCTTTTCTAGGCCCTGTTTGGTATACATTAAAATTTTCATTTTCATTCTTCTATTCATTTTCAACCACACATTCTTCAATAAAAAAATATTTTCCATCCCATCAATAACTTTTTCTTCTTTTCCAACTACACATTCTTCATCAATCTACTATTCTAGAATACATTATTCCAAAATAATGTGGCTCAAAACATACCCCTAATTTAATTTTCTAATTCTAGCCCATGTTTATTTCAATATAGTTCTTATTTTCAATTCTTATTACAAGAATTTCTAAATGCTTCTGTACCATTATCATTTTGTAGATAGTAGAGAAAAGTAAGGAGTCAGAAGCCATATGGCGTATTGATGCTTTACAAAGAGTTCTTAAGGAAGTTCATTCCCTTTTTGTGATGTTTCATGGATCTGTCCGAACATTGGTTGATAAGGAACCTACAGGAGGATTTGTCCGGAGACATTTATATTATTTCATCATGGATTATTTGAGTGGTGAGTGGTCTCCATATTTAGTATAAGCTACACATACCTCTGCTTGACTTCTCTTCTCTCAGATTTTCTATGGTTTAAAATATTTTATTGTAAGTCACTAATTGTCAGCATGTCAAAACCGGTCTCCATTTGATTCTTGCTGCTGGGATAATGCTGCAGTTGCTGTAGAAACATTTGATTTGTTCTCTTGGAGCAATCTGAAGTAGCCATTTTAACAACTTGCATGTTCTCTTTGGGCCAGATTTTTTTATTGGGAAGAAACTTCAGTTGCCAAACTTTCGCGACTCTTTAAAAGAACGTGGAACAGTGCAAATGTTAACCGTGGGGCGGGAGGCTGCAATTGATGTTCAGGTTGGTCTTTAGGTACTATTATTTATTCTTAAGTGTGACAAAATTTGTTAATTTTCTTTTGCCCATGACAGGAAAATATCATTTGCTTGCTGTAATTTCCTCTGATATACAGACTGTGATGGATTATTATTTCTCTACTTGTATAAGAAAACTGGGTACACTTGCTAATCGTTGAGGCTCTTCATTTGGAAAGGCAATCAAATGGAAGGAAGAAATTAGCTCCTCTTTTGAAAGTTTTATGCCAAAAGATAACGGTAATGGAAACTTAAGTCCTAGCTGCAACTTTCTAGGTCTCGAAGTTCTAATTTTTTGAGGAATATTTTCAAAAGCGTCTTAGATACTGACCATGACTCTGTCAACAATTTCTTGTTTAAACCTTTCTAAAGATTGAATTTTATATTGGGTTCTCTTTCATAAATTGTAGAGTAAATTCAAAAGAATGAGTTCTCAAAAGACACAATAACATCTTCGCAGACAGAGAATAGAGTCACAAAGTTTCGAGTTATAAAACTCTTAATTTCTTTCACTCTGATAATTATCTAATGATCTGGAAAAGCAAATCATTTGTCTTAGATGATTGGTAATGTTTGATCACTTGCTTAATAAAAAAATAATATTAAAAAAATCCAGTAGGAGTTCGACGTAACAAGCATACTCTTTGCAAGAACTGTGCATTACATGAAAGTTATTATGAAAGGTAAAGTTGATGCAAGATATTATGGTGGGATTCTGTTTCCTTTTTTCTGGAAGCATGGAACTTTCCTTATAAATTTTTTGATGAAGTAAAAGTAGGACTTACTTTTACACAGAGTTATGCTATGAACCGTGTTTAAGGAAAAGTACAATTATGGTGTAGTTTCAAAAACATTGCCATTTTATTCATTTGAATTTTCTGTGCTTGGTTTCAACTATACTGTTGTCTAACATAGTATTTATTAAGCCATTGAAAAAATCATATTTATGAAAATTTTCACCTTATATCTTGTTTTTGGCAGTCACTGGTCAGAGTATTAGAATCCTGTGCTGGGAACTCAATGTGCTACTCACTTACCATGTTCCAGGATCTGCTGGTGTCCACGACACTTTCTCCTGTACGGTTTGATATTTTGTGATCATTTCCCCACTTAGCATTAAAAAAGGAGTGTGAAACACATTTCACCCTTCAGATGTAGCTAAATGCTAGCAAGATGGAGGGCATAATATTATTCATTTTTTTTTGTCAGGACGACACCGTAAACCTTTATAGTTATGCTGTCCTAAGGTTAACCCCCCAAGCTCTATCCTATGGAGTAAGTTCCTGGTCCTATTTGCGTAAAGGTGGCACTGCATGTAATACTTCTGCTGGAGCTTTATTGGCAAATTCTTGTCCAAGTGTGGATCAATACTATAATTCAGGCGATACATCCCCAGTCGGAAATCACAGTTATCATGTTGTGAGGCCCCTGCAGCATGACAAATGGTCTAGGGGGAAGGATGGTTTTCTTGTTACTGATATTTGGGGAGCAGAGTTTGGAAGTTCAATTCCTACCAGCCCAACAATTTGCCTTAAGCATAAAGAGGAGAGGATGTATTTATGTGCTTATCAGCTTCACAGCCTTACAGTGATACTCCTAATTCCAGTCTCTTCCATCCTCGATGGGATGCAAGGGATTGCTATGGTGAAGCAACAAATCCTTGAAAATGTGAGTTTTTCTTTTCTCTGCTTATTTTGGACTGGTTCATAATTGAACTTTCTGGTGCAGTTTTATTCATTCTTGAGGGTTTTTTTATTTGTCATGTATAATTCACATCAATACGATACATCTGAAGAGTTTTATTACAATTTATTAATAAGTTTATAATACTCAATTATGTCTTTTGGCGTCATTTGATGCTTTATAATAGAACTGGATAGTGGGCTCAAGATCCACTAACATCAAGTCGAAATGGTTGTAATGTGAACTCTTGACTGGAAACCCCTCAAGGCTTACACGTCTCTTCAAAAAGGTAAAACACCTCTGTATATGATTGAACCTTTTTAAACACTGGTCAAAATCATGTACAGATTGATGTTTTCAAGGGTATGAATGATGATTGGACTCGTAGGATGGTGTACTTATAGACCATACTAATAGAAGAAATCCAACTGGTCTGACAGAATTCGAATTTGGTTTGTCAAAATTTATGTTTGCTAAGTGGATGGTCAAGTTTCACGATTTTAAATTTTTGTCATAAACAAGTTTAACAAAGGATATTTTGAATTTCATTGCATTTAAAGCTTGGTTTGTCAGTTAAAATGATAAGATAATCCTCTGGGTAATGGCCTAACTCAATTTGCTATTATGCTCCATAGAATGTCAGTTTTACAAAATTTCTTATGTGAAATTAGATCTTGTAAAATGTTGGCCAGTTTTATTTTTATTAGATTTTTCATCCTCATAGTATCTGCACATTTCTTTTGCTTCTAATGCAGTATGATGGCTGTTGAAATATGTGACTTTTGCTTTGACCGGTTATGGACATTTGGAAGTGTTGTTGTTGGTAAAAGAATGAGAAGGCTTAACTATTGTGTTAGCCTCTCTTACTATTTATAATAAGCATTAGGAAAACCTTAGGAAACCCTAGGTATTACATAAATGACCTAAATACCCTTTAACACTCCCCCTCAAGATGGAGCATATATATTGTGTGCTCCAAGCTTGTTACAAATATACTTTATCCTTGAGCCCCCCAACGGTTTAGTAAATATATCAGCTAACTGATCAGCTGAGTTTACATATTTAGTCTCAATCTGCTTCTGCAACAATTTTTCTCGAATGAAGTGACAGTCAACTTCAATGTGCTTCGTTCTCTCATGGAAGACCGGGTTGGATGCAATATGAAGTGCTGCTTGATTATCACATATCAGGTCCATCGGTGAAGTGTGTTCAAATCCAAGTTCTTCCAACAAATGTTTCAACCATGTTAACTCACAAGTGGTATGCGCCATTGCCCTGTATTCCGACTCTGCACTCGATCGTGCCACTACCGTCTGCTTTTTACTCTTCCAAGAGACGAGGTTACCACCAACAAACACACAGTACCCAGTAGTAGATTTCCTATCTAAGGGTGATCCGGCCCAGTCTGCATCTGTGTACCCTTTTATTTGAGTATGTCCAAAATCTTGATATAGCAATCCACAACCCGGAGCACCTTTCAGATATCGGAGGATACGAATCACCGCATCCCAATGACAAATCATTGGACGATCCAAGAACTGACTGATAACACTAACAGCAAAGGAGATATCTGGTCTGGTAACTGTCAAGTAGTTCAACTTCCCAACTAACCGTCTATATTGAGCTGAATCTGTAAGTGGTATACCCTGATCTGGCAACAATTTGGTGTTTGGGTCCATAGGTGAGTCAATAGGTTTTGCTCCTAGCATTCCTGTTTCGCTCAATAGATCGAGGACATATTTTCTCTGGGACAGATAAATGCCTTGACTTGATCGAGCAACTTCAATCCCCAAGAAATACTTTAGGTGCCCCAAATCTTTGGTTTGGAACTTACTATGCAAACACTTTTTGAGTTCTTGAATACCACTGTGATCATCCCCGGTAATCACGATGTCATCCACATACACAATTAATAGGATTCTGCCAACCTCACTGTGCTTGTAGAAGACAGAATGATCGACCCCACAACGCTGAAGACCAAATTCAGTAACCACTTCACTAAATCTTCCAAACCATGCTCTAGGAGACTGCTTGAGGCCATAAATAGACTTCTTCAACCGACATACCAAATCAGACTCCCCCTGAGCAACAAACCCAGGAGGTTGCTCCATATAAACTTCCTCAGTTAGATCGCCATTTAAGAAAGCATTCTTGATATCGAGCTGATGTAATGGCCAATGAAAAGTGGCAGCCAGAGAGATGAACAAACGAACAGAAGCGAGCTTGGCAACGGGAGAAAATGTCTCATAGTAATCAAGACCATAGATCTGAGTATAACCTTTAGCAACCAAGCGGGCCTTGAGTCGATCAACGGTGCCATCCGGATGAACTTTAACAGTGTACACCCATTTACATCCAACTGGAGCTTTGTCAGGCGGAAGCAAGACAAGATCCCAAGTACCATTTTGATGTAAAGCAGTCATTTCTTCCTTCATTGCTTTAGCCCAACCAGGGTTAGTAAGTGCCTCTGAAACAGACTTAGGAATAGAAACAGAGGACAGAGAAGCAACAAAAGAGGAGTATGAAGGAGAAAGGTGCGCATACGAGACAAAGTTAGAAATAGGATGATTAGTACTGGTGCGCTTACCTTTCCGGACGGCAATGGGTATGTCTATGTCAGACATGGGCAGGTCTGCTGGAGAAGAATCTGAGGGCACAGAGTCGATAGGTACAACAGCGGAGGCAGCCTTCTGGCGACGAGAGTATACCTGCAAAGGGACCGAAGAACGATTGGGGGGGATAGGATCTGGAGCGGAGGAAGATAGCGTGGGGGTAGGGTCAATTGGCAAAGGAAGTGTAACATCCAGATCAAGTCGAGAGGACGGGTCAGAAAAGTAAGGAGTGGACTCAAAGAATGTAACATCTGCACAAATAAGTGAGCGACGTAAGGATGGACTATAACATCGATAACCTTTTTGCGTGCGAGAATAACCTAGGAAAACACACTTCAAAGCACGGGGATCTAACTTGTCCCTGCCGGGAGTCAACTGATGAACAAAACAGACACACCCAAATATGCGAGGAGGTAAACTAAACAAGGGTGAACGGGGAAAGAGAGTGGAATGGGGAACTGTGCCTCGTAGGGTAGAAGATGGCATCCGGTTGATTAGGAAGCAAGCTGTAAGAACCGCATCGCCCCAGAAATGTTTGGGAACGTTCATCTCAAAAAGAAGAGTACGGGCCACTTCTAGGAGATGTCGATTCTTACGCTCAGCAACCCCATTTTGCTGTGGTGTGTGAGGGCAAGAAGATTGATGCAGGATACCAGAGTGTGACATAAAGGAAGTAAAAGGCTGAGAAAAATATTCACGAGCATTATCACTACGAAGAATACGAACGGGTACATTAAATTGAGTTTTAACTTCAGCACAAAATGCACGAAAAATAGAGAATAATTCCGAACGATCTTTCATTAAATAAAGCCAAGTAACCCTTGAAAAATCATCCACAAAAGTGACAAAATAACGAAAACCAAATGTAGAAGTAACACGAGAAGGACCCCAAACATCTGAATGAACTAAACTAAAAGGACTCGATGCTCGAACATGAGCAGGGGAAGCAAATGAAACACGACGATGCTTACCCATTTGACAAGACTCACACTCTAAAGAAGACAAATGACTGAAACTAGGAAAAAGTAACTTGAGGTTGCCAAGGCAGGGATGACCCAGGCGACAATGGATCTGATGAGCAGACGCAACAGCAGGACATGCAGTAGGTGGATGTGCAGGGCTCCCATCATGATTAAGATAATAAAGGCCATTGTTCTCACGCCCTGTACCAATCGTCTTCTGTGTCCTCAAATCCTGGAGAATGACAGAATCAGGAAAAAATGAGACAGAACAATTAAGATGTTTTGTGAGTTTGCTAACTGACATCAAATTAAAGGAAAACGATGGAATGTACAAGACAGATGAGAGAGATAAGGAGGGTGAGGGGTCCACTGTACCAATGCCACGGATAGGGACAGTGGAACCATCAGCAACCGTAACAGGAGATAACGAAGGAGATGACTGAATATGCGTAAATAAAGAGGATGTACCTGACATGTGATCGGTGGCAGCAGAGTCGATGACCCACGGTGTGGGAGGGGATGGACTAATGGAAAGACAAGCAGAAGAAGTACCTCGTTGAGCTAAAGAAGCAATAGGAAGAGATGCCTGTTGAGATGCCCTATACTGAAGGATCTGAGCATATTCCTCATCAGAAATGTCTTTAACCGCCTGAGATACTGGAAGTGTAGGAATATCTGGATCAGAAGTCACTGCATTGGCAAATTTGGGTGGACGGCCAACCAAATCCCAACATGTGTCTCTACTATGATTCTCCAATCCACAAAAGGAGCACTGACGAAAGGAGCCACGACCACGGCCACCCCGATGGCCACTACCACGACGACCACGGGAGAAACCACCACGAGCACCACTAAGTTGATCACCTCGGTTTCGTGTAGGAATCTGTGTAACAAGGGCCGAATGCTCAGATGATGTAGACGAACTCGAGCCAGAAATATTGTCCTTGGTAGTGCTACGTGAGACACGAGAATACATTTCAGTGATGGTGGGGAGAGTAGCACTGGAAAGAATCTGAGATCGAACTGGTTCAAATTCTGGACGTAATCCAGCCAAGAACTTCATGACACCCATCTGCTCACGTTGCTTTTGCATTTCTTTCAGATCGATAGTCATTGGTAGGATAGTATTCATCTCCTCATAGAGGCGATTGAATGTGGCAAAATAATCTGTAACGGATTGCATGCCTTGCTGAAGTTGGAAGTACTCTATAAATCATACATCCTGGTGAGATTACTCGAATATAATACACGAAGATACTCCCATATATCTTTGCATGTATCTAGATGAGTACAGAGATCAGCCACCTGAGGCTCCATCGAATTCCACAACAATGTTACAATCTGCGCATCAGCCTGAATCCAGTCGTCATACTTTTTATCATCTGTTGCCGGGGCGGTTCCGTAAGGTGACGATGTTTTCCTTGTCCAGTTAGGGCTATTTTCACAGCTTTAGACCAATTTAAATAATTAGTTCCGTTCAACCTACGCGTTGTTAATGGTTGAGGTGTAGTCATCGACATTAGTACCCTCCAATTCAACAAGTAATAAACAGCTCGCACAAGGGAAACAAACCAACAATACAAACAACTGTAGGGCTTAAACGAAGAACATGAGAGTCATAACCAGACTTACGAACATTTGTAGTACTTTCATAGAACAATAACCTATAACCAGAAGCAGATCTGAAATCAACAGATTGAACATTGACCAAAAAACCAGCGGTGAACAGTAACCTCGATGAACAGTAACCGCGATGAACAGTACCGGCGGTGAACAGTAACCGCGATGAACAGTGCGCGCGGTGAACAGTAACCGCGGATGAACAGTAACCGTTTTTTTTTTTTTTTTTTTTTTTTGAAGACAGAAAGAAAAAGAATGTTTGAACAAAGCTTACGGAATTAATCTCCCATAACCTTGCTCTGATACCATGTTGTTGTTGGTAAAAGAATGAGAAGGCTTAACTATTGTGTTAGCCTCTCTTACTATTTATAATAAGCATTAGGAAAACCTTAGGAAACCCTAGGTATTACATAAATGACCTAAATACCCTTTAACAGGAAGATTAACCTTTAATAAAAATAATAGCATGTTTATGTTTTTAAGTAAATTGCAGCAATGGATTTTCTCTCTGTTAATACAACAATGTTGTAGTTGGTTACTTGTAGCATTTCTATTGATCTGCACAAACCTTGCATAATAGTCGCTGTTTATTTCAGGCATCCTTAAAGATGTTCAAAGTTGAGGAGAAACTATCCAGAGGATGGGGAGGCGAGAATGCGTATCATGTGCGTGGGTATCGTTATTTGCTGGTGGATGGTGATAGATATATATCTAGGGCGTCTCCTCCGGGAAAAGTAACAACTTTGACAAAGGTTCGTCCTGTTCCTTCATTAAGAGTGATTTGTGTCATTCTTGTCCAGTTTAACCTGTAACTGAATTTTTGCTTCCATGTGTGGCTAAGTAACCACTCATTATTTTGTTTCTTTTATTGCTTGGAAATTGAGTCGATCCATTTCATTTATGTTTTAAGATAAGTTTAGTTCCATGAGTAGCATTCTTGTTTACACATGGTTGCGATTCTCCTATTGTGATGAATTTGGAAACATTTGAATGATTTTAGCATAGTAAAAGATTACGAGATTTCCAGCCTTAGAGATGTTACTTTTAAAGCCTTGGTGTTTCTTGAGATGTTTGAAATATTTTATGAAGACTTATGGTTATTTCTAGAGGTGGGCATGGGTTGGGTGGGGTCGATTTTTGTCTCAACTCAAATCCAACCAAACATGATCGGTTTAATCATAATTTAACCCAACACAACCCGTATAAAGGTTGAAATCCAACCCAACCAATCCCAATCAAGTATCGGTCGGGTTGGTCAGTTTGGGATAACTTGTAAACAAAGATCAAAATAGGTAGGTCGGGTTGGACGGATTTATAATTGACTCATGACTTATATAATATTAGGTCTCTATAGTTGCAATAGCCAAAAAATTTGAATTATTTTAGCACTTCATGCCCAAAAATATTACATGGACAGATTGATATTAAATTATATGAAGCCAAGAAATGTTTTTGTGTTGAATGTATTCGTCCAAGCAACATCATAACATTTGTAAAGTTCATAAATATAGTCAGATTTTGTTGAACGGGTTTATTCATTTTTATGAGTTAACCCGTAACCCGACCTGACCCGCCTATCCGCCTACACAACCAACCCACCTAACCCGTGTAAAAACAACAAAAAATCAACCCAAACCGGTCGGGTTGGTTCGGTTTTGGAGGGTTCGGTCGGGTTTTGCCTACCCCTAGTTATTTCATTATCTTGGACCGGTCTATTTCTTTGTTGAAACACCAAGTTCATAAATATAGTCAGATTTTGTTGAACGGGTTTATTCATTTTTATGAGTTAACCCGTAACCCGACCTGACCCGCCTATCCGCCTACACAACCAACCCACCTAACCCGTGTAAAAACAACAAAAAATCAACCCAAACTGGTCAGGTTGGTTCGGTTTTGGAGGGTTCGGTCGGGTTTTGCCTACCTCTAGTTATTTCATTATCTTGGACCGGTCTATTTCTTTGTTGAAACACCATCTAAGCATATGCAGGATTTTTAGGTCTCCGCCTAGACCCAATGGGGTACCCTTACTGATGTAAAAATGAAATACAAACTGGAGGGAGACATTACAGCCTTACCTCCAGAAGTACAAAAGGAGGAGAATAAGAGATCCTTGACATAATAAAACGAGGAGGTATGGCAAAGTAGCATATGTAAATAAAACCAAATATGACCAAGAATAAAAATTAATTCCATTAAGAAACTCTAATGTTTGAAAACTCCAATCTGTCGAGTTTGAGCAATCCAACAATTCTACTCTTCAACTCCCTTTCCCACATTTTCAGCTAGTGAAATTCCTTGGTTCGCAAAATAATTCGCAAATCAACCGGTCATAGTCGTGGAATTTGAAAATCTGTTGTGATGCAGGATTCCTTAATTGCCTTGAGTAAGCTTCGAGAAGAGGTTGACTCAGAAAAGATTAGAGCTAACTTTGATGGTTTAGGCCACGAGAAGGATCTTGAAGTATGCATTAGAGCTAAAAACAATGCTTGGATTATTGCTCAGCTTACAAGAGGAAAAGAGCTCTATATGGTTCTTGAGAAAGCCAATGAAACACTTCTCTACGCCTCTGATGCTGTTGAGAAGTTTAGTGACAGGTAACATTTTCTACTTTGACCTTCAATGAAAACTAGTTGACATCAAAGTTATATGAAATCTGCATGAAACAACAGTTAATTCTATCAAGATAAGAAAGGGGAACGATGCAATTTCCTGAAATTAAAAAATATTGCCTATTATAAGAGAACTTTTGGTGAAATGTGAAATTATTCATGAATTGATTGTCTTTGTGAACTGGTAGAACAAATAATATAAAAACTAGTATTCTATATTGGATCCTCTTCTGGTGAATTTAATAGAAAAATCACTTGATTTTCTTTGACAGAAGCAGACTGACTACTCATCTCAACAAAACATTGTCCTATGTTGTATCTGACTATGTTACACTCGTTGTTTTCCCCAGCTGTAAATACTCATATCTACACAAACTAATACTGAAGGATGAGTAAAAATAAATTGGGAAGGGCATTGGTGGTTGCTGGCATAAACAAATAACATTATCCAAAATAAAAGATTAGTTGTTCTTTTGTAATATTGAAATGGAAACGTTACTCCAGATAGAAACTAATGTGTTAGGTACTAGACAACAATATAAAATATAGATCAATTTAGTTTCCTTCTATGAAACTGGAAACTAATGATTTTGAGCTGCAGGTGTAAAATTGTAGTCGTAGGTCATTTGTGAAACTTATGTTAGAGCAGAAATCGTCTTAAAGGAGCAATCTTTCTATGTACTGATCAAGTTTTAAAGATTGGGTTTTAAAGTGATAATGCAGTTACAGGTGTTTATAATCATTTCTTCGCATTGACCCATAACAACAGGCACGTAAGCAGTTCTCTTAGCCGTGTTGTCACCATTGTACTCATTAGGCTGTTTTGCATTCAAAAGAGAATTTTGCATTTCGTTTTTCCACCAGCTGATTGTTGAGTGTTTTTTTTTATCTGTAGCATCACCGATTTATTTCCTGTTATGACTGAACAAGAACATGCTCACTGCGATTCTCTTTGATTATGCACTATGCAGGTATTGCAATGGAGCTTTTTCATTGGAATAGGAAAGATACCGAGACTTTGTGCCGAGAAAAAATGAAGAAGTTGCTCTTTTGATATGCCAAGAGAATTTTATACATTCTGTCTTATGGAGATTTTGTTCGGGGAACCCTCATACAGAAGATGTTTGTATAATGGAAACAGAAGTATAAAAAAAAGGGGAAAAACTTAAAAAAGAGTTCAGTGTATTAATATCGTTGTACATGGAAATCACACCACCTTCCTTATTGCTACTGCTGTTATCGAGTCGAAGTATATTAAACTGTGGTGGCATGTAAAATTGGAATTGAGTTATTCTTGATCTCGACTTGTTAGTTAACGATGTGAACTCTGGGACGTGTTGTGGAGATAAGTGAGACCGCTACTTGAATAAGTTTTTTTCATTACGATGCTATACTGAGCCAAAGATGATGGTCGAAGAGTTGCCAGTAAAATTGAGTCAGGTAACTTCTTGGTCTCGACCAATGGTAGGTGAAGTCACTATAGTTAGAGATGATAATGTTCATATAAAGATTGAAGACTATATTTACGGTGGATTCTTCAAGAAATTTGCTAATAAAATGTCATAATTCTACCTTGAAAATTCCGTTTCAATGTGAAGTGGTATTCTTGTCATGGAGTAAATGTTTTATTAAGTTATATGATCTTTAATTAATTATTTACACTAACGTTTATCACATGGGTGGTGGCACTCTCAATTGGATGATTATCAATCCACGTAACACCAAGATAAACACTTACTATTATGAATCATAAAACAATCGTTGACATTCATTTAACCGTTCGAGTGTCTCAAGAAATACAATTTATCGCGATAAAAAATGATATTTTCCTTTTCATATTCAATCCAAAAAAAAAAAAAGCAATAAGATTTTTCATGCGAATGTAAAAATTTAAAATAATTTATTATTATTATTATTATACGTTCAAGAAAAGATAAAAGACAAATTCTGCATCATCCACACCCGAATTTTACTCCGTCATTTCCTTCACAACAATGGTATCATCGTAATTTTAAACAGGACAGAGGTCAATTCACAGTCACCTTCCTTTATTTGCTCCTCCCCTCCGATCAATTCTCCCTTCGTTCTCCGATCCATTTTCCCTGTAAAGGAAAACTTAAATTCCCTCGATTTTCTTACCTAAAATGGAAGAAGAAAAATCAGTTCAATTTTCCTCTGAGCCTATTCATCATGCTGAGGAAAATGGCCACGGCTGGCAAAAAGTGACCTACGCTAAAAAACAGCGGAAAAATAAGACGACGTCGGATTCTTCTAGGGTTGCATCTAATGGATCCTCTGCTGTTCCGGAGAAAAATAATGTCTTTAAGAATTTGGAGAAGAACGCGGAGTCTCGCCGGAGGACATTGGAGGCGCAGCGCGCTGCAGCCGCTATTTATGACGAGGATGATGCACCGGTGAGATCGAAGAAGAGATGGGGGGATGAGGATGAGGATGATGAAGGAAATGATGCGGATGTTAAGCTGAAGGAGAATGTTTCAGCCAAGGCGAATAAGAAAGAGAAGCCGAAGAAGGTTAAGAAGCCTAAGGTAACTGTGGCTGAGGCAGCTGCGAAGATTGACGCTGCGGATCTTGCTGCTTTCCTCTCTGACGTGTTGGTAAGTTTCTTTCTTGTGATTTACCTGAATTTTCATTTTTGTTGTGGTGCAACTTAAATTTTGTTGAATTGTGAATTATTATTATTATTATTATTATTATTTTTTTTTTTTTTTTTGTGTTGGTTTACTAGGTGTCGTATGAGGGGCAGCAGGAAATACAATTGATGAGATTTGCAGATTATTTTGGGCGTGCATTTTCAGCAGTGAGCGCATCGCAGTTTCCTTGGCTGAAGTTGTTCAGGGAGTCTACGGTGGAAAAAATTGCTGATGTGCGTTGATTTATTTTTTGTGTAGTATTCTCCTTGAGCTCCGTTATCTACGAATTTTGGAGAAGCTGAGATTTCTTGATATGCCTAACAGCATAAATTTGCACGTTGGCATATAAATGGCAAATTGCATTTAATAGCATGTTTTTAGGATTGAAGAAAATTATATGATGCTGGTGAATGCTGGTTTCTATTTCAGTGGGTAGGGAACAGATGATATAGAAGGGTTTTGTGTGTTATATTTTCAGTAGCTAATATGTTTAAGGAATATATGGAGAATTTACACGAGTGTGGTCCTGATATTGGCTGAAGACTACTATGGAAGGAAGATAATAATTCTCTCTATCTTTGCATTTGGAAAAGATATCACAAGTATGGAAGTTATTGCTGAAGACTGGTGCTTCAAATGCAAAGATGGAGCGTATGTGACCACAAGTTGTAAAATCATATCATTCATTTTGTGTGGAAAAGGACAGTTCCACTTCGGAAAGCGAGTGGTTTATGAAATATTAGATCTTTATGATCCTTGGTTCGCTGGATAATATATTCTGACATTTTTTAGTTTATGCATTCTAGACATACACCATTTATTTTGGATTTTTCTTTTTCTTTTTTCTATTTTTATTGTCCTTGTACTATCTGATACTCGGAGATCTAATGTGTTGATATTCAATCAACAGGTCCCTGTATCGTATATTTCTGAAGCTGTTTACAAGACTTCAGTTGACTGGATTAATCATTGTTCATATGACGCACTTGGTTCTTTTGTGTTGTGGTTATTGGATGGCATCCTTGCTGACTTGACAACCCAACAGTTGGGGTCTAAGGGCTCTAAGAAAGGAGGGCAACCAACACCCTCGAAATCTCAGGTTGATGACATTGTATAATATAATTCGTGTTGTAAATATTGAATTGGTAACTTTATTGCATTTTTGGTAAGGCATGACAATGTAGATTAGATAGTGGATACTTACGTAGGCCTTCTATTACTGTGAGGGACCAACGAGATTCTTTAAAATGCATTTGAGGCATGGAATGTATTTGGCAAATTGTAGATGCGGATAGTTCTCGGGGGTGTGGGTTTTCTTTTTCTTGATATTATTGTGTTCCCTCTCCCATCACTTTTTTCCTGCATATCCAGAAATGTTTCTTATGCTATATGCAGCATTTTAAGAAATTCATCTTTAGAAAGAATGTTTACTTGTAATGTTGGGCCATTTCACTTCTAATTGTCTTGCACTAGGCTTGCCAGTTCCCGTGCCCCTCTTTCAAAACATTTTCTTTCAAATGTTGCAAGTACTACATCTGCAGCAACACAAGGGTTGCACGATCATCGCCTTCTTTTAAAAGACTCCTTCAAATTTTCTCATGCACGTCCCTCCTTTCTACATATTACATGTAGCACTTTCTGTGATTTTAGTTTTTAAGTTGAAGTCCAAGGTTTTATCTCTTGAAGTCTGTGAATGTTTCAATTTCTCGTGCTTTTCTTGTAACAAGTGGTCTCCTTCTTTGCCTAGCCCTTCTACTATTTTTTTTTCTTTCCAATAACTTTATCACTGCTAGGGCCATTTCACCTCATATTCTCCTATAATAATTTTTTCTTTTTTTAAGGATTTGACTGTGGCAGACTATCTTTATTCTTTTCGCAGGACCCTTATGAGGTCCTGCCTTGCACAGATAAACGTTGTCATTCTATATGTGGATTCCTTTCTGAATCCAAAGAGACAAAACTTTTAAGGAAATTTTATGTGTATGCTAATGTGTATCAGCTAGTATGAGAAACTCCATCTAAGATGGTTCCCTGTGCAATTTAGAATTTTATTGTAAGAATTTTGATAAAGCCTAATTGTTTAAGAAAAAATATCAAAAGAATTTCATGGTCCATTTCCTGTGAGAAATCTTAGGGGAAGGAAAGGCTTTGAAGAATTTGAAACATGAATCAAGAATTTGAATTTAGATTATTTCCTCTAATATTTTACCAGTTCTAGTGACAGAGATGACCGTGCAAGGGATCGCGTAAGATTTGAAAATAGTGCCTCCTCCCACTCCAACCCTCCTAGCCTTCCTGATCCTGCTACTTCAGCTCTGTTTCCTTCTCTGCTTCTTTTTTATGGCCTGGAATGATACCCTTTCTCGTTCATTTACCTTGTGTTTTGCTCAGTACCTGAATGCCCATTCTGTTTCTAATTACTTTATATCTGTTACATTTTGGGAAAGAATGTTCCTGATGTCGGATGCAATAGAACAATTATAGGAGAAGGAAAAGGAAAAGCAAATAAGAAGATAAAGGAGGGGGATAGAAGAAGTGAGGTAGAAATGGAAAGAGAATTAGATAGATGGAAGGGAGGGAGGGGGAAAAGAGAGAACGTAGGGGTAGAATATTAGTCTTTATTTTATTATTAAAGTTGTTCTTTATTACATAGTATAAGACTTCTTTATATAGGGTTTTGAATGATCATATTCTAAGTAGGAAATACTATAAAATCAAACTCTAATTATGTTTCCTAAAATAAACATCAAAATTGAAAACTAATTTAAGGGTTTGATTTTATAGTAATTCCTACGTAGAATAATATCTTCGAAACCCTATATAAAGGGGTCTTATGCTTTATAATAATGAACAAATTTAATAATGTAAATAAAGATATTTTTTCTTCCTAAATTCTCTCTTCGTCTGGAATTCTTCTCTCCTTTTTATCTCCTTCCATCTATCTCTCACATCTTATCTTTCCCCTTTCTATCTCTTCCTCTCTCCCTTTTTCCCTTCTCCTACAATTGTTAGATTGCATAATTCATCAATTAGGTATCAGAGCTGGAATCATTTCCTTGGGGCAACACATTTTATCTCCACACCTCAACCAGCAGTATCGCCTTCAACCACACAAACTACCATTCAAACCACGTTCACTTCATCCACCACAATATACCACCATAATTTTTCACCCAAGACAGTAGTAATTGAAAACAAGTTTTTAGGTTTCTGTTTCTTTCTCCTTTATTTCTGCCAAAAAAAGAAAAAAACACACAGCAAGCGACATCGCAGTTTGTGAAATATGTTTGCTTGTTTAATTCGTGAGCTGATGATGCAATATTGGAGTAAGGTATTGTTAAATGTGTAGGCACGTGTCCCCTAGGCTGTAGGACCTCCCCGGGTGAATTTTTTGTGTTGTAGGGGTACTCTGGGAAACACGCATAAATTAAGCTGCCCTAATAGTTTCATCCTTTATAAATAATATTAGGGCAATCCTCCTGTCAGCATGTCATAGTAGAGAGAAAACAGAGAGAGGTGCAAGTCTGAAAACACATTATAATTTTCATTTTCTATACACTACAAATCTAGCGCAGCATTACTATCACATTGAGAGTAGATCTCCTTAAATTTTGTGTTTTCTTGTTCTAGTTTTCTGTTTCGTGTTATTATTGCTCTTGGTACTACTTCATAACAGTTATCTTTGATATATTTACATGAAAAGCAAAAGCAGAACCTGGCAAATTTTGGTTTAAGTGATCCTATCCGAGGCAAGTTTTGGATCAATTGTTTATGAAAATGGTCGTGGACGTCCCATCATCAAGGGCATAAAGAGGCCTTGATTGTTAGTAGGTCTATTGACTATAAACTTTTGAGACACGAGTTGTTGCAATGGTTTGTCAAGGCAATGAACCTGGTGCTATCTTCTATTAGAATCCTCATTGGCACTTGAATGGAGTTGGCTTGATTTCAGAGGATACATCTCAATAGGAGATGCTACTGTGTTAACTTATTTTTTTTCCTACAGAATACACAGAACCAAAAATCAATCATTCATCTCTGTCAAGGATATTGAATAAGATTCCAGAGATCGTCAAAGATTGCAATTATAATATTTCCTTTTAGTGTAGGATTACTTTCCTTAGTAGTAGATTGCATAATATTTCCTTTTATATTTATTTCCTTTTACAGTTATTTGTAACCCTATAAATAGGGTCTTTTACTTTGTAATAGAAACAAGTTTATTATATACAATTTATAATATTCTTCACATGGTATCAGAGCAGTTTCGATCCTAAACAAATTAACTTTTGAATTTCGTTTCCGGCGAGCGGCCTTAAGCCGCTCGTCCGGCTACCAATGTTTTTTTTTTTTTTTCTTTTCGGATGTATCACTACAAAGTCGCATCACATTCCGGTGGCCACAACTCAGTTTTTGCAGTTTGTTTGGAGTTTCTTCAGCTTTCGGTAATCTGCAGTTTGTTTGAAGTTTCTTCAACTTTTGATAATCTCGAACTCGATCTAGTTTATTTGGAATTTGGTTTAGTATGTTCAGTTCATCTGGAATTTGGTTTAGTATGTCCAGTTCATCTGGAATTTGGTCCAGTTTATCTGGAATTTGGTTTAGTATATGTCCAGTTCATCTGGAATTTGGTTTAGTTCATTTGGAAATTTGGTTTGCAGTTTGGCCCAGTTGATGGGATTGAAAATTTGGTTTGTTTTTGGTTCTCGTTGTTTCTTCGGAGTGTTCTTGAAGTGGTTCTTTGTTGTCCTTGGTCTCTCGTCGTCAGTACTTTTCGTCGTTGGTTGCTTTGATTTGGATTTCTTCTTTGTGGGCACAAGTATTGTCATCGTCGTCAATTCATGATTACAAATTGATGATTTTACCAGCATCAATTTGAGGGGGGGGTGTCAATGATATTGAATAAGATTCCAGAGATCGTCAAAGATTGGGGGATGTCAATGATATTGAATAAGATTCCAGAGATCGTCAAAGATTGCAATTATAATATTTCCTTTTAGTGTAGGATTACTTTCCTTAGTAGTAGATTGCATAATATTTCCTTTTATATTTATTTCCTTTTACAGTTATTTGTAACCCTATAAATAGGGTCTTTTACTTTGTAATAGAAACAAGTTTATTATATACAATTTATAATATTCTTCACAATCTCTTACATGGTCAGGATTTATCCATTTGGTAACAATCCAAGTCGTTCAATTATTTTCCACTTATAAGCTATTTACTATTTACTAATATGTTAAAATGCTTCTTTTCACATTCTCACTATAGATATAGATTGTTTCATTGATCAATCCATAGTGTATATATCCATCCTTATCTATGCAGCCTGGTTATGACATTGTTTGATCAATTCAATATTTCTACCTCAACTGATATATATGTTTCTTTTATGTTCATATATCAGGTCGCCATCTTTCTAGTTTTAGCTATGGTATTACGCCGGAAACCTGATGTTGTAATTAATCTACTACCGAATTTGAGGGAAAACAAGTATCAAGGGCAAGATAAGCTTCCAGTTGTTGCATGGATGGTAGTGCAGGTGAGTAGTTAGCCACTTTAATATCATTGTCAATCATTAGCACTTCTTTTTGAAAAGCTGAAGTTGGACATTTTTGTGTAGGCCTCTCGAGGAGATCTGGCTGTAGCATTGTACTTATGGGCTCATCATATTGTGCCTATGCTTAGAGGCAAATTGGGCTCTAACCCACAATCTAGGGATTTGGTTTTGCAGGTTGTGGAAAGGTGATTTTCTATTGAAATACTTGTACAACTTGATTCTAACATGTTTTCTGATTTCTTTCCATTTAATCAATAAATCAACTTGATTCTGTGTCAGAATTCTGTCAGCACCAAAAGCTCGTGGTATATTAGTAAACAGTGCGGTTAGAAAGGGGGAGCGCTTGATTTCACCCGCATCGCTTGACCTACTGCTACATGTAACATTCCCTGGGTCTTCTGCACGAGTCAAGGTTGGAGTTATTGGAGAACTTTTACTATGTTATTCAAAAGTTCTAGCTAGTATTGTCTGGTCCTACTCTGCATCCTTTACATTGTCACTTTAGTGCTGTCATTTATCTTCCATTCGGTATGCATTTCAGGCAACTGAAAGGTTTGAGTCGATCTATCCAACTCTTAAAGAGGTTGCTCTTGCTGGTGCTCCTGGAAGCAAAGCCATGAAACAAGTATCACAGCAGATACAGGCTATAGCTGTGAAATCAGCTGAAGAAGGCAATTTCAAATTTTTAACTGACATCTTATTTTGCAAATTCTCTTTTATATAGTTAGTTAAAAACTCTAAAGTACATGATGAGTTTGATAAAGCGTTATTTACAGGGATCCCAGAGCTAGCCGAGGAAGCAATTAGCATATTTGTCTGGTGTTTGACTCAGAATCCTGATTGCTACAAGCAATGGGTAAGCTTTAGTTGGTACTTTGCATTCCATCAGGTTTTGCACCTTTAATGCTGCGAATTTATGCAAATGATGTAGAATGCTTAATTTTACATCAGCTGTGTAACCATCCTATTTAAAATTGATTTAAATAGGACAAGATCTATATGGACAACATAGAGGTTAGCGTTGCGGCCTTGAGGAAGCTTTCCAAGGAGTGCAAGGAGATACCATTGGAACAGTCTTCTCTCGAAGCATTGAGGCAAACTCTAAAGATTTTCCAGCAAAAAGTGGGTACTTTATTATTTTCAGACATTTCCCATGATTGGTAGTTCATCCTTTTTCAAGTCTAATTGTAATGGCCTTAGACTTCCTCGAGTACATACACATGTATTGCATTCGTACGTGTGTACAAGCTTATAATACTGGACTTGTTTTCTATCATCTTTCTCCACAGAATGAGAAAGCATTAGCTGGTGGGTTGGATGTTGCTCGCCAAGCTTTCTTTAAGGACGCAAACAAATACTGTAAGGTAATACTGGGCAAAATATCACGTGGGCACAGTTGTGCCAAAACTATGGCCTTTGCACTTGTGGTACTGGCAGTAGGAGCAGCCATAATCTCCCCAAAGCTGGATGAATGGGATTGGGACAAGTTCACGGCTTTGTTCAATGCTCACTAATCCTCTTAAAAGCAAATTTACAGCCAAATCTGAGAGACTCAAGACATTGGTTTTTTATCCTTTAAAGTGGGCAAAACTAACCATATTTGCGGGAATAAAGTCGCAGAAGAGCTAGGTCTTTGTGTAATAGCGAGTACAGATAGTGTTATTTAAATTAGAATAGTTGGAAAATTATCGCTGCAGAAAAGAAGCAAATTCTGTTGTGGCATTTAGAAATGCTTTTGCTTGTTTACTTTTTTGGTTTAGGGAGGTCATCCTCGAAGTAATTCAGCTAATCACTTTGTGTTTCTGCAAAATGATCGCCCGAATCCATACGTGTTTAACTTTGTTTTTTGGGTTTTGGGAGATTTTAATTTGGAAGGATACTGGGTACGCATGGTTACATGTTATAAGTTATCTTCATTTAATTTGGTTTAACTTCAATTCCCCCATAAACTCGTTCTGTTATGATGATATACTTTCTAGTTATGTTTAAAGCCTCTTGCTGGAAGCATGTAAAATGTTTTTCAATTTTTCCCCTTCCTTTAGTCCTTCTCCATTATTTACTCTACGAATTGCATCAAAGTCACTGAAAATGTATTGAGCAAAGTCACTTTACTCTTTTATACGTTTCACGTTGGATCGGGAAAACTGTCGTTGAGATATAATGGGTAGGGTTGCGCAACGGTTTGATTTAGGCCATTTTTTTGCATTTTTTTCAAATCAAATCATTTAAAACAACTTGGTAAAACTTCAAACCAGATCACAATTTGCTGTTTGGTTCGGTTTCTAAGTGTAGTTTGGACATTCTCAAAGCAAATGCTCCTTGTCTGATGGTCATTATTTGGTCGAAACAATGTTTTAAATAGTGATTTTTAAGGAAATGTGTGGTAAAAAAGTAAGAAATTTTTTTGATTTTATTTACATAAAATTTTATTGTGTGAATGTTTGGTTAAAAATGAGTATGTAGAAAATAGAGTTTTCAAATAATATTTGTCAAACGTGAGCTTATAATCCAGAGATTTCTTCAATTAACCCATTTTTTTTAAAGATTATGGGTGTGTTTCAACCACATTATTTTGTAAGAATATAATCTAAAATAGTAGATTAATGGAAAATGTGTGGTTGAAAAGGAAGGAAAAATTATTGATGTGATGTGAAATATTATTATATTGAAGAATATGTAATTGAAAATGAGTAGAAGAATGATAATGAAAATTTTAATGTTTACCAAACAGAGATTATATAAAAATCGTTAAGTAAGAAATACCTTGATAAATGATTATGCTATGGCAAAAGATTCACGAGTATGCAATTTAACGCCTTATACACTTGAGAGATGACTGTACAAAATTATGTATTGCTTAGGTACCAAGGAGATGCACACTGTGCATAATTATAAAACTAGAAATTACCCAAGAAATGCAATTAACAAAAAAAAAAAAAAAAAAAACATGGGCAAATTGGCATCTTTAGTTTACAATTATTCTTATATTAAGTAGGTAAAATATAATTTTTTGTGGCCTTAAACCTTCAAAATATTAATTTTTTTTTTAAAAAAAAAAAACTAGAACGGCTTGTTTTGAATTTTAGTGGTTTTAAAATGATCGACACATAAACTAAATGATTTTAAATAATTTTGTTTGAATTAAAATCAAAATGTTGATGGATCAAGTAGATCCAAAATCAAACATTAATACAAGTCGACGATTTTTGCTTACACCTTTAATAACTGGGATAATTTGATAAGTTTAAACAATGTGTTATGAAACATTATTAAGTTTACTGGTTATATGTTTTATTTTATTTTTCGTTTGTACTTTTATTTTAAAATTAAATTTTTAGTTAAAATCATTTCAAAAGAAAAGAATTTGTAGTGCATTCTATTATAATGGGGTAAAATAGAATTAAATTTTTTTTTTCTAAGACAAAGTTTGATTGGCCAATTTTTTTGATGAAAAATGAAATCCAAATTCCAATTCCAATTCCAAATCCAAATTCCATTTCCCACTATTATCTTTACGGCTTCACCAGTGAAAGAAAAGAAGTCATCTCCTTGACTCCTTCTCCTCGATACTTGGCACTAATCCTGAAGCTCCGTATTGTGTTTCACAGCCCGCATAAATTCTATGTTTCAATTTTTTATTTTTATTTTTTTCGTGTGAAAAACCAACGATTTAGAACTGGGCATTAATTACAAGAATATGTCTTCAACAATCCCGATTCATTTCAACTTCAAGCCCTCCAGTTTTCTGCAACGCCATAGTCATGCGGTGGTTTTTTCAGTTAAGAAGTCGTTGAACACTGCCGTTAGTTCCACCAGAAACCCACATGGCCGTTACTGTTATCGTCGTGATATAGTCAGAAGTCCCGTGCTATGCTCTGTCTCGACGAGGGCCTGCAGCGATGATGGTGGGGGTGAGGTTTTTATGACCCAAGAAGAGGCTTCTGCTTCTGTATGCTCCCTACTTATCCAAAATTCACCTGGGCCGGTCTTATATTTGTGTGTGTGTGTGTGTGTTTTTTTTTTTTCATGTGCGTATAATCTCAAGTTATGTCATTCCACTATGGGAAATGTAGGTGGGTATTTAGCCCCCATTTGAAACCCATTTCGAGGAGAATAGAAATTTTGAAATAATTATTGACTTGAGAACGTGGGATGGAAAAGTGATCAAAAGTTTTTGACTTGTGTGTAATATTGTTTTATTTGGAGAATGCGTGGTTGAAATGAAGAATGAGAATGAGAAAATAATAGGCGTCAAACGGGGGCTTAATATGATTGCTCAGAACAATGGAAATGCATGTGACAATTGGAGTTTCACATAGCCTGCCCCAAATTATGCATTTTACTCCCCCATATTTCGATTTATTATTTATATTTTGGATAGATTATTTTTTATGTTTAATTTTTTGAACTCTTGTGGTATGTTTCATCAATTTTAGTTTAATTTTTTTGTTAGTTGGATAACCAATAATTTATGTGATTCCGTGAATAATTTTGAACTCTGGCTGCCACATTTACAATTGCAGCTGATGAAGAGAATACCAAAAGAAAGTAAATGTATAAATAAAAATAAGATTTGCCAGATATTTCAATCCCACAAGTTATTGAGCAGTCCCATACATGCGCTTGTGTATATCAAAAGTTGAGAAGAAATACAATGTTTAGGCAGCAAATGAATTCGGGGAGCTTGAACTACAAAAATATAACAAACGCATTAGTATGGAATTGAAATACTAAGATATTAATTGAAGTGATTTCAGATTTGATACTTTACGAACATCTCAAAATTATAAAATGTCTGCACCTGGCTGCGTGTATCTTATGTGGGGCCATCAATAGGGAATTCAGTGTATGTCATGTACACCAATGATCTCGCTTTTTTTGCATGATATATTGTCAGCTTAAGTCACGTGCTGGATGTGTGTGAGTGAACCACTAAAAATTGTGTTTTTACTTGCATTTGACTTTCTGTTTTGTGTTGTTTTTGCTTTCTAATACAGGATTAGACATTTAATCCATAGCATTACAAATGTGTCCTTGATCTTGAGCTTGTAGGTGCCACTTTGTTGTCAATTTCTGATCTTCTAACTGTTGATTATAGGCGATGGGGTGATTTTGTGATTATTTGATAGTGACCATAGTTCATGGAGCACGGGTCATACTTATGTTTCTCTGCTCTCATTTCACTGTATTATGTAAACAAGATTTGTAATGAATATTTTTCAGAGAAACTATTATTCTGATACAGGATCATAGGTGTTGGGAAAAACTTTTATGAACTGCAGTAATTGTCCATCTTCTTCTTTAAATGGTTTAGAGAGAATTTCCACTGTAAAATGTGGCGCGTGGCCTTCTTCGTTTGCACCATGTTCACTAACCAATCATTTTCTTTGTTGGTTGATATATCATTTGTAAGATGCATCCTTATTTTTCTGTTTTTTATGTAAGTACGTTCATCAAGGCCGATAGATGCTCTTTTTTCTGAGCCATGAATGATAAATGGTTTTTGCAATCTTTTGCAGGATGTTGACACATTAAAGAGCAGATCGTCTCGCTCTAATGATGCTTATGTGGCATTATTTGTTCGGATGCTTGGGTTAGACAATGATCCTCGTGACAGAGAACAGGCCATCGTTGCACTCTGGAAGTATTCTCTTGGAGGAAAGGAGTATGTTGATAACATCATGAAATTTCGTGGCACTATCAATCTCACCTTGAATCTTCTGAAATCAGAGTCTGATTCTGCATGTGAAGCAGCTGCTGGTCTGTTGAGGATGGTATCCTCATTTAATGTATACAGAGATTCAGTGGCCGAGACTGGTGCTATAGAAGAGATAACTGGCCTGTTGAGACGATCTTCCTTGTCTCCTGATGTAAAATGCAATTGACCTGCTATACCGTTGACATTTATCTGGTTGTGTTTCTTGGCATAGGAGATTCAGGTAAAGTTTCAATATGTTTCTGCAGGTGAAGGAGCAGAGTTTATGCACATTGTGGAATTTGTCTGTGGATGAGAAGCTCAGAGCAAGAATCACCAACTCTGAGCTCCTACCTATACTTATAAAGTTCTTGGAGGATGACAATGTAAAAGTGAGGGAATCTGCTGGCGGAGTTTTGGCTAATTTAGCGCTTAGCCAGTCAAATCACGAGATAATGGTTGAAGCAGGTGTTATTCCAAACCTGGTGAGGCTCACTTTACGGTTGCCATAAATTATCGTGATTGTTTAGTATTTCAGTTAATTGCATGATTAGTACTATTAAGAAGACCAAATGAAAATTAAAGAAGTGACTGATGAGAAACAAAAGTGATTGTGTGACCGTTGTCAAACTTGCAATTTCCGAAATATTGTTATGTTTTAAGTATCTCAAAGCTCGGAAAATTGTTATATTAATATTGTTGCGTTTGACCTTAGGTATTTAGCAGCTATTTGCTATTGTTATTTGAACAATGAAACATAATAAATGGTAAAATATTCTCCTCAACCGTACTTCTCTCGTATTATTCATAGAAAACTTGTGTATATATACAAATACCTAATGCTATATTAGGATAAGAATTAGGACTTAATTTATTTACTTTACTATTCTAGGAAATAGTCTCTAACACTCTCCTCAAATTGGAGCATAGATGTTTATCATGCTCAACTTGTTACAAAAATAATTCACCCGAACCTTATTTAGAGCATTTGTGAAGATATCTCCCAATTGTTCTCATGTTTTCACATATTAAACATTGCTGAATCTTCTCACGAACGAAATGACAATCAATCTCAATGTGTTTTCGTTCGTTCATGAAAAACTGGATTAGATGCAATATGAAGTGCAGCTTGGTTATCACACCATAACCTAGCTGGTATTGAGGTCTTGAGGCCCACTTCTGTGAGGGAATGATGTATCCACATTATCTCACACACAGACTTAGCCATAGCCCTATATTTTGATTTTGCACTCGAACGTGAAACTACACTCTGCATCTTGCTTTTCCATGAAACCAAATTTCCTCCAACAAATACACAGTAGCCGGATGTAGATCTTCGATCTTCCTTGGATCTTGCCCAGTAAGCATCTGAAAAACATCCTGGTATGACCATGATTTCCATACAGAATTCCTCACCTAGGTGCTCCTTTTAAATAACATAAAATTTGTTCTACAGCTCTCCAATGATCGACAGTTGGGGAAGACATATACTGCCTTATCACACTAACTGAATAGACAATATCTGGACAAGTCACAGTAAGATAGTTCAACTTCCCAACCAATTTTCTATATCATTCAGGATCTTCAAACAATTCGTCATCTCTTGCAAGCTACAAATTTGGAACCATTGGAGTGCTATATGGTTTAGCTCCCAATTTTTCAGTTTTAGTCAACAAGTTAAGCACATACTTTCTTTGAGATAAAAGGATCATTTTCTTACTTCTCGTCACCTCAACCCCCAAGAAATACTTTAATATTCCTAAATGTGAAACTGACTGTGGAGAAACGATTTGAGAGATGAAATACCACCATAATCACTCCCAGTAATAACAATATCATCAACATAGACGACTAATAGGATGATCCAGTTGCAGACTGCATATAGAAAACAGAATGATCGGACTTACTCTTCTTTATGCCAAACTTTTCAATAGCTTGACTAAACTTTTCAAACCAGGCCCGTTGACTTTGTTTCAAGTCATACAAGGATTTACGAGGATGACACACTTTTTCATACTCTCCCTGAGTAACAAAGCCAGGCGGTTGCTCCATCTACACTTCCTCCTAAAGATCACCATGAAGGAATGCATTCTTAATGTCTAACTGATGTAGATGCCAATGATACGTGGCTATCATAGAAATAAATAATCTAATTGACATAAGTTTAGCAACAGGAGAGAAGGTGTTAGAGTAGTCCACCCCATATGTTTGAGCATATCCCTTAGCAACAAGCCGAACTTTTAATTTAGCAACAGTCCCATTCGGATTGACTTTCACTGCAAACACCCATTTACATCCAATAGCCTTTTTACGTGCAGGTAAGTGTACCAAGGTCCAAGTATTATTATCATCTAAAGCATTCATCTCCTCAATCATAGCATCACGCCTCCAAGATGAGATAGAGCATCATGAACAGTCTTAGGAATAGTGATAGAGTCAAGAGATGTAACAAAAGAACAAGAGGATGGTGATAAATGGTTATATGACACAAAAGAAGATACTGAATAAGTATATTGACGTTTACCTTTGCAAAGTGCAATAGGAAGTTCATCGCTCGAACTGGGGCTGGACAAGAAACAGGAGGTGGAGGAACATGAGCCGGATCAGGAGTAGTAGGTTGTTGGTGGCGAGAGTAAACATGTGTTATAGGAGGCTTAGCAGCAGCAGCTGAAGGAAGATCAGAACTAGGGGACATACAAGTGTAGATTAATAGATCATCATCCTCCCACACACTGATAGAAGTTGAGGATGAAGTAAATGGTGTTTGTTTTAGAAATGTGACATCAGCAGACACAAAATACCTGTTAAGATTGGGACAGTAACATCAATACCCTTTATGCACACGAGAATAGCCAAGAAATATACACTTTAGAGATTTGGGATCAAGTTTTGTAACATAAGGTTGAACATCCCGAACAAAACAAGTACAACCAAATGTCGTTCAATAGGAAATAAGGACTTGTGGAGAAAGAGGACAAGAAAGAGAGTCTCACCAGATAAGACGGAGGAAGGCATACGGTTAATCAGAAAACAGACAGTAGAGACGGCATCAGCCCAAAAATGTTCAGGGACCTTCATTCGAGACAACAAAGCTCTGGCAATTTCAAGAAGATGTCTATTTTTCCTTTCAGCAACTGCATTTCGAGATGGAGTATCAACACAAGAAGTTTGATGGATAATTCCATATTGAACCATATAATTATGGAAGCGTTCAGACAAATATTTCTTAGCATTATCACTTCTCAAAGTTTGTAAAGGAACATTAAGCCCCTGTTTGAGCCAAATTATTGTAGAATGAGAATGAAAAATATAGCCGTTATTGGGGCCCACACAAGAGATAGAAAATTTGAATTTAAATGTTGATGTGATGGATAACAGTTATATTTTTTTATTTTAATGAGATAATAATGTAGATCAAACGGGGCCTAAATTGAGTTTTGATTTCAGCACAAAAAGCTGTAAAATGAGAGAACAGTTTTGAGCGATTTTTCATTTAAAAATAACCATGTTATTCGAGAATAATCGTCAACAAAAGTAACAAAATATTTATACTCAGATTTCGACACAACAGGACACAGACCCCAAACATCGGAGTGAACTAACTCAAAAGGAGTATTAGCTCTTTTATTGACCATGGGACTAGAGCTTAAACGATGATATTTGGCAAACTGACAAGTCTCACAATCAAATGAAGATAGTCTAGAAAACTAAGGATAAAGTTTCTTTTAACACATGCAATGAAAGATGACCGAGCCGACAATGCGCTTCAAAAGGGGTAACTCCAGAACATGCAACAAACTTGGGTGTTTGTGTATCAAGAATGTAGAGGCCTCCAGACTCATTTCCTTTACTAATAATCTTCGTTATAAGATCTTGAAATAGACAAAAATTAGGATAGAATGAGACACAATAATTAAGAGAACGAGTGAGCTTATTGACGGAGACTAAATTAAAGGACAAGTTAGGTAAGCTTAAAACAAATTGTAACGGAATTGAGGGTGTTGGAGTAATTGTGTCGGACCCCAAAACATCAGATGTAGACCCATCTGCTAAAGTAACTGTAGAACTAGAGGCATATGATTGAAAAGAAAAGAATATATTAGAATTACCTATCATTTGATCTGTGGCACCAGAATCAAGGCTGTCTCCCAGATTCGGAAGTGCGACTGACAAGAGCACTATTAGGTTGAGTAGAAACTGAATATCTTGTGCGGAGTATCCTACTAAAAACTTCTTCTAAGGAGGATATCTCAGGACTAGAAAGAATATGAGATTTAGCTGTCTCAAACTCAGAAAGAAGACCAGCTAAGAAGCTCATAACTTCTATTTTCTCTTTTTGACCTTGTCGAACTTTTATATCAGTACTGAATGGAAGTAGCATATTAAGCTCTTAATGAGTCTTCTTAAAATTCATAAAGTAGTCAGTAAGAGATCTGTCACCCTTTTTTACACGATAAAAGGTTTGGCACACCTCATAAGTGTGTTTGATATTCCCCTTGCCAGAGTACACAAACTCTAAATAATCCATCAATTCTTTTACAAATTCACAGTGATTTATCAAACCAACCACCTCACTATCAATAGAATTATGTATTTGCAAAAACAAACAAGCGTCCTCTCTTAGCCATAAGGCTTTCGAACCATCACTAGGTGGTTCATCAATTAAGTGATTATCCATAGCAATACTCCGCAAATACAATCTAACACTTTTACCCCAATCTAAATAATGAAATCTATTAAGTTTATGTTCCGTAATTTTTGACATCATAGGAATCACATTGATACAACAACAGAAGTTTTATCCTCCATTTATTAAATATCAAGCAAACAACAAAGCAAAAATCACAACGTCGAAATAAAACTTGAAGAACCCGAACCTGAGTAAATATCACCCTAAAACTGAAAATGAGCAAAGACCGGAAACTTCAAATAATAAAGTTGAAGCACACAACTTCAACCAAAAGCCCAGAAATCTACGTACCTAAAACTCCAAACAGTGACGGGCCGAAGAAGAGAAACCCAACTCACTGAAAAACAGTGCTAGACGGCAAGAGAAGACTGAACGGCGATTGGTAAGAGCTGACCAGCGACGGGCGACTACCCCAGTGCAGGCGGCACACACTGGAATCGCCGGAGGAAAGAGAACAAAAGCCCAAACACACTAAAAATTGGGCCGGACGGCGAGAGAAGACTGGATAGGCGACGGGCGAAGGCTGACCGGCGACGGAGGACTCCCCTAGTGCCGGAGGCGCGACTGGAACCTCCGGAAAAGTGAGCCAAATCTATGCTCCAGCAAAAATCCTAGCGCGAACAGGAACCCTAGCGCGACTAGAAGTCAGACGACGGTCGACGGGCGCTAGCAGCTTGTCGGAGGAAGAGCCTGAGAGACGAAGAGAAGACCTACCCTTGCTCTTGCTCTGATACCATGTAAGAAATCAAGGTACTTCTCTCATATTATTTATAGAAAACTCTTGTATATATACAAATACCTAATGCTATATTAGGATAAGAATTATGGCTAAATTTATTTAATTTACTATTTTACTATTCTAGAAAATAGTCTCTAACACTCTTCAACCGTTATTTAACTGATAAAAGGCATGTAGATGAAAACTATGCGTTACCATCCACTTAGTAGTGTATTTGTGTCTATAATTGTGCGTGCGTTTTTATGTATACATGTGTGTGCTTGTTGTGATTGGCCATGACCGACCTAATTCACATAGAGCAGAGCATCAGTTTGAATAAATACAACCAGAACTGCCTCCAAAGACTTTTCACAAGCATTAGAGCTCACATGACACTGTCAATGCTAATTCTCCGCACTATAATTCTCTCAGATTCTCAAGTTCTTTCTCGTCCTTTTTCTCTTTCTTGTTATTTATTAGTATTGCCCTAGGCTGGCCCGTCGGGGACTGTTAGCAGAACATTGATGCAAGGAAAATCTTTCTTCCGCTAGTTAGGATGGCTAGCACTAGTTATTCTCGTCTGGAGCAGAGCCAATTCCCTTCTCCGTTTTCTTCGCGCATGGAACCCGAACTCCCCTCCAAACCTACCGCCGTCCACCAGCCAACCACCACTATTCCCGCCGGCGTCGGCACCTATGCGACGTGCGGCGAGCCCCAGCAAACCGGCCTCACGCCAAACAGAAAACCGTACTCTCAGGCAGCGGCCCTAGGTGGAAACCCTAGCGCCGTCGCCCAACTTCTGCAAGTTCCGGCTCTCCCGGGCAAACGCGCCGGACCAGTGGACTGGGGGGAGAATCCGACGCAGGGGGACGGGCGGCGCTGGGCACGCGCCGCGCCGGAGGCGCGCGTGCCGGCGCGTGACACCCACGCGCCGGTGCCGGAAAGACAGATTTTGCGCCAGAATGTCCCCGGGCCAACCACGCCACCTATTCTACCATCAGACATGCCGATTACACAGATGTTGGGTTCAAGGTTGGGAAATACATATGGGTTGGTATTTGATCGTCGCTTTCGAGTTGAGGCGAAGGAGTTTGCAATCTCTGTTAACAATTTTGGTGTCATTAGGATGACTAAGTGGGGCACAAAGTTATCAAACTCTATCTGCATGGGAAGGTTTGGTGCACTTTGGATGGTGAACATGGTGGACAAGTTGAGGGCGACCAACAGACTGACGGGTTTTGCTTCTAAGTTTAATGAAGCCCATAGAGCCTTTTTGGCACAACGATGTGCGAACGATCGCGGTAGGTACTCGATGATAGCACAGTATGGGGAGAGGCGCCGGAAGGGAGTTGTGATGGTACCGGAGGGCGTGAATGGAGAAGGTTGGGCATCGATCTCGCGGGTGTTTCAGGACGTTATTGACTCATTTGTCGCGGGTGACAAGGCCAAACTTCGAATTGTAGACGTTAGAATGCAACAAGGAAGGACGTACGCCGGAGTTGTGGCAAACCCACAGGCTTCACTCAATGTAGATCAACGGGTGTTGCGGCGAAAGAAAGGGGTGGAGGGTGTGAGTAACCCTCATGTTGTAAAGCACATGGGGGCGGAAGCAAGTGCAGGAGGCACACATGGAGGGCTTTGGAGGTCGGCTGAAATAAGGGTACGTATCCAGGCATTGAAAGGGAACTTGATGAATTAAATTAGGTTGGTGGGGAGCGAGTCCGATGTGGGCTGCGGGTTAATTTGTTGTAATAGGTGTGGGATGAGAGTGGAGGAATCTCCAGGAGAAGGAGAATTATTGGCATCTATGGATTCCAAGGGGTTATCTTCGAAAGATGCCCAAGATAAATATGAGCAGGTCTTGATTGAGCCACATTAGGAGTCTCAGACTCAGATGGAACCAGCGTACTCAGTCAAGGACGACGTAGTGGATGTAACGGGGTTGGTTAAGGTGAATAGAGGGGAGCCGATGGTTAATTTGGAGGCAGTAACTATGGTTGCGCTGGATACATGTGAAATGGAAGAGGGACTAGTGGCGAACAAGAATCAGAAGGGTGTATTGGTTGATGGGTCAGCTTGTATGGGTGTGGAACAATACGAGGAGACGGGTTTGACCAATAGGGTGGTGAATACTTACAATAGAAGGCATTCGAAGCCTTCACAAGGAACGGAGCAAGAGTCTGAAAAAGCTTTGGTGGTGTGGGTGGATGACGGTAAGAAGGGAGAGATAGACAATGGCGCAGCTCCAGTGGATTGAGTTGTGGGATACACCCTTGCTGATGGGCTCTCACCATCGAATTGGGTACTTCAAAAAATTCAGGAGTTCAGCAGGATGGTTGGTGTGTCCTGTACTGGACATGAACGTGATCTCATGGAATTATTTGAGGTACTGGAGACTAATAGAGAACAGGAAAAGAGCATACCAGGAGGGAAGTCAAAAAGAAAAGGCGATCGTGAACTAAAGCGGCTTGAATGGTCGGTGAATTATGACATCAAGGGTGGAGATTCTAAGAGAGGTATGTTGGGGAGGGATGATGGAGTGTTGAAATGATCCCAAAAATTATAAGCTGGAATGTGAGGGGGCTTAATGATGAGGTGAAAAGGTTGGGTATTCGAAATTTGATTAGAGGATGGAGGGCGGACTTAATCTGTTTACAAGAAACTAAGATGGAGCTCATTTTGAGGGCTGTGGTTAGTAGCTTGTGGGGGGGGCAGCATGTGGGTTTTCAATTTTTGGAGTCTTCAGGGGCTTCAGGAGGTGTGCTTGTCATGTGGGATACTAGAGTGTTTGATATGGAGGATGTTAGTGTTGGGTTATTCACCATATCGCTTTCCCTCAGGAATATAGGGGATGGATTCCGGTGGATGTTTGTTGGAGTTTATGGTCCGACAGCGGACGGTAGTAGAGGGAGTTTGTGGGATGAATTGTCTAGTATGATGGCGTGGTGGAGTCTCCCAACGTGTATTGGGGGTGATTTCAATGTGGTTCGATTTCCTTCTGAGAGGTCGAGCGGTGGAAGGCTTACAGGGGCTATGGAGGAGTTCTCAGACTTCATTAGGGAGAATATGTTGGTGGATCTTTCGATGGTTGGGGGAGACTTTACTTGGTCTTCTAATAGGGACCGGCCGGTTCATTCCCGAATAGATCGGTTTTTGGTTAGTGGGGAGTGGGAGGTTAAGTACTCAGATATGACACAAAGGAGACTAGAGAGGGTGTACTCGGATCATTTCCCTATTTCATTATCTGGGGATATGAGGGGTAGGGGTAGAAAGCCTTTTAGGTTTGAGAAGATGTGGTTAAAAGTCGAGGGTTTTGGGGAGCGTGTACGGACATGGTAGGCCTCTTATGACTTTAGAGGGTCTCCTAGCTTTGTGTTGGATCAAAAATTAAAGGCTTTGAAAGGGGATTTAAAGAGGTGGAATGAGGAGGTGGTGGGTGATGTTAATTGGCGTAAAAGTCAATGTTGTTCTGACATTGAGGAGTTAGATAAGAGGGAGGAGAGCTGTGGGTTGGTTGGGGAGGAGAGGGAGAGACGTAGAATTTTAAGGGTAGAGTTGGAGAGATTGGTGAAGATGGAGGAGATTGCGTGGCGCCAAAAATCTAGGGTTACATGGTTGAAAGAGGGGGACAAATGTACTAAGTTCTTTCATAGGATTGCAAATTCAAACAGGCGTAATATTTCTATTTCGTTGTTGGAAGTAGATTGGATTACATATGAGGATCCACAGGTCATTGGAAACAAAATGGTGAGATTCTATCAAACTCTCTATCGGAAACAGTTTGAGTGGAGACCGGAGTTGGGGGGACTGGATTTCTCCACCATCACGGAGGAGGATGCTAAAAGCTTAGAGAGACCGTTTGGGGAAGAAGAGATCAGGGAGGTTGTGTTTAGCATGAATGATGATAAGGCACCAGGATCGGACGGCTTCTCGTTCGCGTTTTATAAGGTTTGTTGGGAGGTGGTGCGAGCGGATATTACGGATGTTCTTAACTATTTTTCAGAGTATGACAGGTTTCTAAGAAGCTCTAATGCTACATTTATTGTGCTGATTCCCAAGAAACCAGGGGCGGTGGACATTAAGGATTTTCGCCCTATTAGCCTAGTTAGTGGGGTGTATAAGATTATCGCGAAGTTATTGGCGAATAGATTGAAGGAAATGTTGGGGAAAGTTGTGTCTAAGTTCCAGAGTGCCTTTGTGAAAGGAAGGCGGATTTTGGACTCTGTGCTAATAGCAAACGAATGCGTTGACTCAAGATTGCGTTTGGGTGTGCCAGGGATTCTATGCAAGCTCGATATTCAGAAGGCTTATGATCATGTAAATTGGAAGTTCCTTTTGTATATGCTCCGGCGATGTGGATTTGGGGAGAAGTGGTGTAGATGGATTCAGTTTTGTATCTCAACTGTTTCTTTCTCAGTAATGGTTAATGGCACTCCAGAAGGATATTTTCGAAGTAGCAGAGGATTGAGGCAAGGAGATCCCCTATCTCCGTTGTTGTTTGTCATTGTTATGGAGGCGTTCAGCAGGATGCTTGAGAAAGCTGTGGAGGAGGGTCTAATTAGGGGCTTTACGGTTGGACATGCACAGGTCTCGCATTTGTTATTTGCAGACGATACACTGATTTTGTGCGATGCTAATGATGAGCAAGTGAGAAATTTGCGTCGGTTACTTCTTTGCTTTGAAGCGGTGTCGGGCTTAAAGATTAATCTGGGGAAATCTGAGGCTATCCCAGTGGGAGAGGTAGCTAACGTGGATGAGTTGGCTGGTATTTTGGGATGTAAGGTTGCGCATATGCCTATAACATACCTTGGGCTCCCTTTAGGGGCAAGATTTAAAAGTAAACATATTTGGAATGGAATCATTGAAAGGATGGAGAAGAGATTAGCGGGGTGGAAGCGTATGTACCTTTCAAAGGGTGGTCGCCTTACTCTCATTAAATCTACCCTCTCAAATCTCCCTACTTATTTTTTGTCGTTATTTCCTATTCCTGTTACAGTGGCACGTAAATTAGAGAGGATCCAAAGGGAGTTTCTTTGGGCAGGGATGAGAGAAGAGAGGAAATTCCACTTAGTCAAGTGGGGCGTAGTTTGTTCTCCTGTAAGGGCTGGGGGGTTTGGATTGAGGAGTTTGGTTCTGTTTAATAAGGCCTTGTTAGGCAAGTGGTTGTGGCGATTTGGAATGGAGAGGGCGAGTTTTTGGAGAGAAATCATTGGAGCGAAATACGGTGTGTTGGAGGGGGGTTGGTGCTCAGTTGACGGTCGTGGATCTTATGGGGTGAGTCTGTGGAGGTATATC
Source organism: Fraxinus excelsior (assembly GCA_019097785.1). NCBI lineage: Eukaryota > Viridiplantae > Streptophyta > Magnoliopsida > Lamiales > Oleaceae > Fraxinus > Fraxinus excelsior. Next base: position 8,558,292 of record CM032626.1, read on the forward strand.
CGACGAGGATGGAATGAGTTCCGAAATAATCTGAACTATGAGGTGGGAAATGGCTATAATGTCAGGTTTTGGGACGATTGCTGGTGCGGAGATCAACCACTTAAGGCGCGTTTTCCTTCTTTGCATCGTATTGCCTTGGAGCCGTCTGCTATGGTGAATGATGCATTCACTGTTCACAATGGAAGTCTCAGTTGGAATCCTGTTTTTGAGAGGGGTTTACAGGATTGGGAATTTGATGATTACGCGTTGTTTTTTACCTCCTTGCATGAGGCGTACATTCAGGTTGGAGTAGGTGATCGTAGCAGGTGGAGGTTGGCACAGAATGGTTTATTCTCAGTTTGTTCTTATTTCAGATCTTTATTGGAACTTGTGCAGAGTTCATTCCCGTGGAAGATGGTGTGGTAATGTAAATTGCCTCCACGGGTAGCTTTTTTATTGTGGACGGTTGTGCGGGGGCAAGCGTTAATGGTTGATAATCTTCGAAGGAGGGGTTTTAGTGTTACCGAGTGGTGTTACATGTGTAAGAAGGATGGGGAGACGATTGATCATTTGTTCATTCATTGCGATGGTGTTAGGTGTGGCTTTGGAACAGCATTCTTGTCTCCCAACATTTGGATTGGGTGATGCCTAGGAGAATTGAAGATGTGGTGTGGGCATGGAGGAGGAAATTTCGAGATAAGAATAGTGGATTGTATGGAATCTTATCCCGGGATGTATTGTCTGGTGCGTGTGGAGAGAAAGGAACAACCGCTGTTTTGAAGATCAAACAAGAACTTTTGAGCAGTTCAGAAAACTGTTTTATCTCACTTTGTACAATTGGTTTAATACCGTGGCTGATAACCATATAGAAGGGTTGCCTAATTTCATGTCGTTTTTGCACTGTTTATGTTGATAATACATTCCCCATGTATTATCTTTTGATTTATTATTAATATACTGATTACTTATCAAAAAAATATTTATTAGTATTGCCCTTCGCCCAATAAGAAGTGATTTTCTTGGCAAAGCGACATAGCACATTTGCACACCTCACCATAGCCCCAGTATACTTTCTTATCTCGTGTCTCCTTTTTGCGCTTTCTTTCATTTTTTATTCTCGGAGTGGCTCCGTTATCTATCAGTATTCTCTTCTTATCATTACGCTTCATTCGAGAAATCTGATCTCACTGGGGGTGAAGGAGACTACACACTCCTCCCACTAAACCCTTCTCAACAGCTACAATGGCTGGTATCCAAAATAATAAAAGGTATTGGCTCTGTTTATCAGCCAAAAGAAGTATCAGGCTCTGTTCAATACCAGAAAAAAAGTCGACCATCTGTCCGGTCGATACTAGTGGCAATACAATTTTAATCCCAGTGACACACTTCATAGCAGCCCAATCAAGGACCTCAATCACTAATCCATAAGAAGCCATCTTACTCATCAGATTCCAACTCAATCAGCCTAGTCATCGCAACCCATTTCCTGAGCCCAAATGGTCCACACCAGCCATTAGCCCAATCAATGCCCATTTTACTCATCACTATCCTACTCAACTAGCCCAATTTACCCAACCAAATTCCGCATCCCATGCTAACCACCAGCCCAATCAGCAAAAACCTGCTCATGAACCTCATGTGCCAATATAGTGAGACACGCATTAGATTACACCCGTCCTTTCCAAAATACAACTTAAGAAATTGTTACATTATAATACTTGGTAAAAAATCATTCATGGCTGGATAATGTTTTATTTCTGTTTGTGGTCGGTGTTATTGTACATCATAAAAGAGAAGCAGCGTGAGGGGTAGGGAGAGAGGTGCATTCATTAATGATTTTCTGCATAACCGCATTTGATACATGACCTTTTTATGATGCTGCAGAACATTTTAATCAGTTTAAGCGGCTAAAATGTTTACTTAGTAAAGGACTTTTATTGAGTTGTTATGTAGTGCATCCACAACTTATCATTTAATTTGAACTTGTTAATTGTAACTTAAGTTTCTACAAGAACTCGATTTATTGTTTCTATTATCTCTTAGGACCAATTTAACTGGTAGTTGCTGTAGTGTAAAATCTTCTCATACTGACTCTGATTCTGAGATTCTAATTACTGGGAGCACAATGCAGGCAAAGCTATTGAATGCTGAAGTGGAGGAATCTAAAGTTGTTAGGAAAGAAGCAAGAAATGCATTATTGGAACTCTGTAGGGATGAGTACAATAGGATACTTGTCATGGAGGAAGATCTCGTTCTGGTTCCTTTGGTCGGTGCTGATGCCTACAAGTCTTTTAGACCAGCTTTGTATTCATGGCCTTCTTTGCCTGATGGTACAAAGATTGAACAGGGTTCAAAAGGTCCTTCTAGATATGGTGCTTCAGAACTACTACTTGGATTAAATATTCAAGATAGGAATTTAGATTTGGAGGAGGCAAAGATGAATGCGGTAGTCGGAAGAACTCAACAACAGTTCCTTGCCCGCATTGGCGCAATAGAAATGGAAGATGGTAATAAACCTAACAGTGAAGAAGGGACCTCAAGTCAGAGGTTTACTCTTTTGCCTTGGATGGATGCTATTGCTCGATTGGTTTTGATTCTTGGACTTGAAGACGAGTCGGCAATTACTAGAGCTGCACAATCAATTGCAGATGCATCATTCAACGAACGGATGCGGTTCTCATTTATGGAATCTGGTGCTATCAAGCATCTTATTCGGTTAATTAATCATCCCAGTAGCGCCGTTAGATCGGCTGTAATTCTGGCTTTGTACAGGCTATCCATCAGGTATTATTGTGATCTTATGCATGAGATAAAGTAGTTTGCTGAGACAAGTTTTTTAATGGGAATCCGGACTTCAAAAGGTAGTCGGAGCAAATAATTTTTTTTAGATGGCCTTTATAAGATTAATTTGCCTGGTCAATGGTTGATCTTCGCTCACCTGCTCGGATTGGTGAAAGAAGACCTTTTGGGTTTGAGGGCGGGCGGGTAAAAACGTGGTCCTCAAATTTAAGAGATGATTTTTCTGTTATGATAGCAAATAATTTTTCTCCATTATGGTTGTTTACCATGCACAGAGGGGGTGTAAAAAGTTGATGTAAGAGGATGAAATGTTAGAAACTAAATGCAAATTTGAGGAGCCCAGCCCTCTAGAGTTTTCACAACATGTTTCTATTTGAGAATGGACTCCACCCCACCCCACCCCACCCCCACCCCCCTTCATCAATTTAAATATGGCATTGCTGGAATTTTGTTTGGAATTGTAATTTTGCACATTTACATCCTGCTGTGGAAGGCCATATATCTGATATTTTTCTGTCTGTTACATCCATTAATTTGCTCACCTTATTTTTTCTTGAATCAGAATGCATGCAGATTATGCCCTTGTTTGGTATGGATTAAAATTCTAAGTCAAAGTCAACAATTAATTTTAACACCACATATTTCATGGAGTCCCTTACTTTTCAACCACACATTCCATCAACTTTTATCAAAATTTACTAAAAATCTGATTTTATTCTCCACCAAACAGGGGCTATATTTAATTGTTGCTAATTAAGTGAGAGTACTGTTATCATGTATGGTGCCTACAGCTGAATTTTATTGATTAATTAGTATCTTAGTCCACAACCAGAAATGCTTGCATTTGTGGTTTCTCTTGTCAATATGTGTCACTTTATATTCATTTTTAAGAGTCCCCAAACTTATATGAAAAATCTTTGAAAATTTTCCCAAATTTTATTAAGCTTAACCAACCACTGACAATGTTCTAAGATCAAGCATTCTGTAAATGCAGCGATGGTGTTTGCCTGAAAATTGAAGCTGAAGGTGTTTTGCACCCTCTAGTTTATTTGCTGAAGCAGTCAGAATCAGAAACCTCTCAGGGTTTGATGGAAATGGTAGTGCTGTTGGTTTATTTTATCTGAAGATTTACAATGAACATAATTTTTAATTTTCTAAGCTGTAATGAGAAACATTTTGTGTTGAACTGCAGATTGTGAATATTCTAAGTCGGATTTTAGACCCTAACAAAGAAATGAAATCAAAGGTCTGTAGCCTATGGTCAACAATGATTAGGGGAATCTCAACAGTTCCTTCTTTCACAACATTTTCTGACTATTTATGTCTTTCAGTTCTATGATGGACCAGTAAATGGTTCAGAAAAGGGAATGAATGCTACTGCAATTCCAACATCTGATGGCAATGAGAAAATTGCATGGGAATCATCTTCCAGGTTCTTACTCATTTGATCTAATGTTAGAATGTCTCTAAAACATTTGATGTAAATCTTCATGACAGTTCATTGGCTTAAACAGAATTTTTTTTTGATATTGTAACATGGAAGCATTGGCTGCTAGATGTCTTCTGACATAGACTTCTTTACTCATGTTAGTATATTGTGTATTAATTTGCAGCCTATACGTGCCGGAAAAATGACTTCAATTTCTACAATTAACATTTCTGTTTTTGTTGGATATACTTAGTTCGCTGAGTTTTATTTTAGGATATGTTTGGGTTAGTTTTCCAAAATTGTTTCTATTGTGTTTTAATTATTGCCTCTGTTGTTGAAAATCTGATGCATTTTGCAGCTAACCTTGTGCGTTCAAACTAGGGGTTAATACCCTAAATAATCACCAAACTTTGCCAAAAGTTCCCACGAGGTCACCGAACTTCAAACTTTCCCTAAATCGTCACTAAACTTTGCAATAAGTTCCTAGATAGTCACTGAACTTCAAAACTACCCTAAATAGTCACCGAACTTTGCTAAAACTCCCTTAGATAGTCACTCAACTTTGCAAAAAGTTCCTAATGGGTCACTGAATCATTGATGTATGGGCTTCGAATTTGCAAAGTTCGGTGACCATCTAGGGGAGTTTTAGCAAAGTTCGGTGACTATTTAGGGTAGTTTTGAAGTTCAGTGACTATTTAGGAACTTATTGCAAAGTTCAGTGACTATTTAGGGAAGTTTTGAAGTTCGATGACCTCTTGGAAACTTTTGACAAAGTTCGGTGACTATTTAGGGTATTAACCCTTTAAACTAGTAAATAACTCCCATCTCCCAAAGAAGACCTCCAGAGATATTTTATTTACCAGTTTCATCATATTTGAAGTTTTCAGCCCTAAAGACTTGAATTAATTTTTTTATTTTTTTATTTTTTTATTTTTTGGCTCTTTAAAGATCACTTCTGTGTGCTTTTTTTTTTTCTTTTTGGCTAAACAAGGCCATCTGGTTCACCACTACTACCAAAAAGTCTCGTGCTTACGTAACTCCTACTGATGGTTTGATTATCTTGGACCACGAAGGCCCCAGTCCTGCTTCTGGTTTCCATTCACATCATCATATTGATGATAAATCTCCTTGTGCTCTGCCATAAGAACTGGGAGTACTTATAATTGAATTGTCTATCTCAATGGAAATGACATCTATACAACTAAATACAAAAACAATATCGTGAGGGCATTATATGATATCCATACATAAGCCACCCAGATATACATATTACCCGTATACGAGGTACCAAAAAGGTCTTACAATTTTTCAAGTACTTGGATAACAAATGGCACTTTACTTTCCAGTGTAAAAGTTGTACGAAGTTAACCACATGCTGGGTTAAATTAATTGATTGCATAAGAAATTGCATTCTAGTTGCCGCTGCATTTGTATCTTCCTACGGTCACTGTTAAACTGAATTTGTACTTTTCTTTGCTTGAAACATGCACATATCATTTTGCCTAGCCCCTGTTTGGGCTCCGTTTGGGCTCTATTAAAATGTATTTTTGAGGAAGAATGTGTTTTGGAATAGTGATTTTTTGGAGAATGTGTGGTTAAAAAATAAGGAAATGTTTTGGGTTTACGTGTAATATTATTTTATTGAAAAATGTGTGATTGAAAACAAGAAACAGAAAAATGCATTAAAATTAAAATGGAACCCTCATTGTTGCCAAAGAGACACTTGAGAGTTATCATGCATATCTTCATCGTTGAAGACGAGATTTAAATAAATATGTGCAGCCCCTCTCTAATAGGTTAAGCTTTTAGATGAGATGGTCATGTAAAAGATGTGTGTAAAAGTCTCGCCGCCACCCATTCAGAAAATTATGCTCATTGCAGGTATTTGAGGAGTGAAACCTGTCTGCATGTGAAGTGGCATGTTCAAGACAGATTTAAATGAATACATGTGATGAGATGGTTAAAAGTCATGACCATGTTTGCATTATAACTAATTATCAACATCTTTAGCCCTAGCCAACTTTGGTATACATACATGGCAGTAGTAGATTCTTGTTATTTCTCTCAAGGAAATATATGCTTTCTTCCGTGACTTGATTGTCTATGCAACTGACTGTTTTATAATTAGGCTTCCATTATTTACCCAAATAATTAGAATTCGTACTAATATACTACTTTGACAGCACTAATGGGAGAGAGCTTGTGGAGCCCACTGTTCTTAGTCGCCTCGTGGATATCTTGAAGAAATCAGACTTAGATTTACAAAGAAAAGTTGCTTCCATCCTCGAGTTCATTGCAGTGAGTGAGTCTTGCGTAGAACAGATCATCTCGGCTGACATAGAATCTGGTCTAGAAGCCATTTTTCAACTAAAACCTTTGACAGGTAAGAGAATTACTTTCAAAATAATTAACTTTTCTTTGGTGAGAAAAGTAACGTGTGTTTGAATTGATGTTATCAGAAAAAGGACATGGTATTGATGATGAGAAGCCAGAACTGCGATCACTGGAACTTGAAGAAGCCGGCCAAGCAGTATCTGCAGCATCGCGATTACTTGCAAGGTTGCTCGATTATGATCTCTTTCGTCGAACTATTAATCCTCTCCACTTCACCGAATTGCTTCGTGCCGCCCTCATGTCCAGCATTCCTCTTCACAACAAAGACTGGGTTGCTGCTTGCCTAGTTAAATTAAGCTCATTGTCAGGTCCCAATCTCGACCTTGAGAATCCAGTCAACATTGAAGTAACCCTATACGAAACAATCCCAAGGTTGATAGAACAAATTAAGAGCTCGTACTCTACCGAGGTTCAAGAAGCCGCTGTTTTAGAACTCAACCGAATAATATCCGAAGGGTTGGTGGATTCAACCCAAGCTGTTGCAGCCGAGGGGGCAATATTTCCACTGGTGAAACTGCTCGAATCCGGGACTGAAAGAGCTGTTGAAGCTGGCTTAACTATACTGTATAATTTAAGCATGAACAGTGAAAATCATGCAGCCATTATTTCTGCAGGAGCAGTTCCTGTATTGAGAAGAATCGTTCTTTCAGAAAGGTCAAACTGGATGCGCGCTCTTCGTTTGCTCAGAACTTTACCTACATGATTGTAATTCAGGGATGACACAATAATGTAAGTTATCGATTTGCAGCATTTTTTGGTGTATTAGGCTGAATGTATTTCAAACTCTTATTTAACTTTTTATTTAACAAATGCAATAGAATATGTTGTTGGGATATTACACCGATAATGTGAACATTATAATCATATCAATATGTATCGTTTTATGCTCATGAAATCGAAACATAATTCGACTTACCAAAATAGTTGAGAAGAAGACTTAATGATTTACATCACTTTCCAATTTTGAATAAAAGCATGTCATTCTTCAATCAAACCTTGCAATATAAACATATAAATAAGATTAACAATATTTTGAAATCAAACCTAAATGAAATCAGAAGTGAGAAAGATAAAGAAAGAAGAGATGCGAGTAATGCGATTGGTCGAGGCAAGTGTTGAACATTTTATCTTTAAGATGGATTTGCCCCGCATCGATGTTAGCGATTTTCGGCCATCATCTCCTAAGATACAATGACCACGTCAAGTCATAAGAGCACTCCAAATGACTTAAACCAACGAATTAGAACAGAATTTTCTCTTTATCGAACTTATGATTTTATATAAAGAAATCGCTTTTGATGAAGTGTTTTATGCAACATAACATGTAAAGAATGATATGGAATGATAAATACACGTCTAAGGAGTCCTATATATAGAGGATGAAGGGTTGTGAATGAAGTGTCGCACTCCCAAACTCAACAACTCTTGCCAAATGTCACATCATTCATTGTCGCTAGCATGTCGCCATCGTCTCGCTCGAGTGACAATCCAGCATCAGACTAGTAGCATACTCAAGCAAATTTCCAGCAACTTCCTCTATCTTCTTCCCAACTTTGGATCACAATTTATGATTCATCCAGTATTGATTTTGAGATTCCAAATATGCCACAACAATCTACTCAACGAGTAGAACAAATTGGTCTATTTATTTTTGTAATTTGACTATTGGATCAAGTCCGAATATTTGACTGATATTGACACGAAAGTCACTTTTCCAAGTTTTTGGTTTTGACACTTAACCAAATTTTCAATTTTCTATACCAATTTTCAATATATGTTTTACCACTTAATTAATAATTTCTTTTCATATATTTAAATTACCAACGGTATTTGAGTTTTTTCATTGGTGAAAATATAAATAAGTTACTAATTTCAACGGTTCGAAATAAGCATTTTTGTTTACAAATAAAAATGGTAAGAGAAACCCTTTCACCTCTTTGACAATATCATAAATACTATCACATTTTAAAAATATCACTAACGCCTTATTTCACTAGTCAGTTTTTGAGTTATATTAAATTATCACACTAAGAAATGCATGAAATATTCTATGATTAGTTCGATTTTAATTTTTATCAAAGTAAATTATAAAAATTTAAATTGATATGTTATATATAGAGCTCGTTTGATATCATTTAGTATTAAATTTACTTATTTTGTTTTCAAAAATATTGCAATAACTAATATATCACATAACATAACATTCTATGACGTAATATAGTTATTATTTAATAATAAAATTTGAAAGAATATAATGTTTTAATGCACTAATGTATACTATTGTTTGGCAAAATTTTACTTGAATTGTAAAAATTACATGTTCATATTTAACATCTTGTTTTAATTTATGGATTTATAAATCTGAATCTTCATTAATAAATTTGTATTTTGTTAATATTTAAATTATGTATACATAATATATGTAAATAAGTAAAAATTTTGAATCATTTATTACTAAATTCTTCAAAAATAAAAAAATAAGGATAGAAATTCATGCATATTTGTATAACTAAAGGCTTAATAGCACAAAACGTCCCTATGTTTGATAGTTAGTGTGAAAAACATCCCAACGTTTCATTTTTTTGCATTTTCGCCCCTATTTCAACGTTTCAGTGTGGAAAACGTCATTTTCACTATTTTTCAGTGTAAAGTGACCAATATACCCTCAAATTTAAATAAAACAAAGAAAATGAAATGAAAAATAAAAAAATAAATTGTAATTATACTCCCAAACTTTTTAAAAAGTGCAAGTGGGTCCAAAAGTCTTATTAAAAGGCTTAAGCACAAAACGTCCCTACGTTTGACACTTAATGCGGAAAACGTCCCTACGTTTCAAACATGTTTGTATTTGCTCAATAGCACAAAATGTCCCTACGTTTGACACTTATTGCGTAAAACGTCCTTACGTTTTATTTCTATTTACATTTTTATCCTTATTTCAACGTTTCATTGCGGAAAAACGTCATTTTCACTATTTTCAATGTAAAATGACCAATATACCCTCATATTTAAATAAAAATAAATTACAATTGTGCTCCCAAACTTTTTAAAAAGTGCAAATGAGTTCAAAAATCTTATTAAAACTTTCAAATCATCAGTCTTCTCCTCCTCCCTTAGCTTTATCCTCCCTCCACCACCTAAACCACCAGACCCCACCACCATTCAAACCATCTCACCTCCCTCTACAATCCTGGGGCTGATAGTTGTGGCCAGCATTAACGGTTTGAATGGTGGGGTCTGGTGGTTTAGGTGGTGGAGGGAGGATAAAATTGAGAGATAAGAAAAAAACTGATGGTTTGAATGTTTTAATAAGATTTTTGAACTCATTTGCACTTTTTAAAAAGTTTGGAAGTATAATTGTAATTTATTTTTATTTTCCTTTTTTTGTTTTATTTAAATATGAGGGTATATTGGTCATTTTACATTTAAAAATAGTGAAAATGACGTTTTTCCGCAATGAAACGTTGAAATAAGGACGAAAATGTAAAAATAAATAAAACGTAAGGACGTTTTACGCAATAAGTGTCAAACGTAGGGACATTTTGTGCTATTGAGCAAATACAAACATGTTTGAAACGTAGGGACGTTTTCCGCATTAAGTGTCAAACGTAGGGACGTTTTGTGCTTAAACTTTTTAATAAGACTTTTGGACTCACTTGCACTTTTTAAAACATTTGGGAGTATAATTACAATTTATTTTTTTATTTTTCATTTCATTTTCTTTGTTTTATTTAAATTTGAGGGTATATTGGTCATTTTACACTGAAAAATAGTGAAATGGATGTTTTCCACACTGAAACGTTGAAATAGGGGCGAAAATGCAAAAAAATGAAACGTTGAGATGTTTTGCACACTAACTGTCAAACGTGGGGACGTTTTGTGCTAATAAGCTTATAACTAAATATTAAACGGAACAAGTTAGATTGTAATTAATTGTATAAAAAAAATCATATTTTTTTCTTTAAAATATATTTATGTCAACCTTATTTTAGATTATATATAGCTCAAAAAAATGGTCTAGAAGTGTATGTGATACCGAAATGAAGGATGTTAGTAATATATTCGAAACGTGAGGGAATGTTTCTAATATTGTTAAAAGAGTTTTGCCAGAAGTACATCAAATACACCCCCCTCACATGAGGTGTTGCAAATTTTTTTTTAAAGAAAATTAAGTGGGTCACAACCCCATGTGAGTGGAGTGTAATCCCTTGTATACATCCTAATGTACCACTAACGTTACTCTTGTTAAAAAATGGAGTGTCTCTGTTATTAAAATAATTAATAAACTATAAAGTTATTGGAGCATTTCTTTATAAAAAAAATTAATCATAAGCTGGTCAAATTGAATTTACTTATAAGTGCAATTAAGCAATCTTTTCGCCTACAGTGTAGAGTACAGTTGACATATACTATATTTTGTGGGCGAGTTGGTTAACTGCTTTCAACAACAAAATTGTCGGAAATTTTTTTCTTAACACCAATTTAAAATATGTTTTTGCTAAGCATATAAAGTAAAAAAAAAAGTAAAAAAAAGTACATAAAAAAGTAAGACTAACCTTTAAAAAAAAAGTAGTATAACAATTAACGTGGAAAGAAATTGCTTAAACAACGTTTTTCAAGAGTTATGATCCTTAGAGTATGAGTTATGACTATTAATGAAGTTAATTGCATATTAGATCATGAATCAATTGGGGTGAGAAAATCAAAAAACCCATGAATATGTGCATAAGAACCTAGTGCATACGGGGTGAACTACCCCCGACATGCAGGCAGGGACGGACCAGGAATATTCTTCGGAGGCGGACATAATGACTAAAAAATAATTTTAAACAATAAAGATAATATTCAAAATATAATACATTTTTTACAATTGTTTCTTACGACTTCTCATACTTTGAAAACGCCGTATAATAGTCTCGTTAGTAATTTCATTAAATACATCTTTTTCAACGTACACAACTAAACTATCATTCATCAATTGGTCTCCAATCTGATTACGCAATCGATTCTTTACAATATTCATAATAGAAAATACTCTTTCAACTGTAGCCATAGCAACCAGAAGAGTTAATCCTAAAGTCATAAGCATGTAAACTAACGGATACACTTTATTTCTTTTGGTCACAACCAACTTCAATACAAGTTCACTGAGTCCCTTCAATTCTCTAAACTCCTTGTTAGAGCGCATATCAACAATATAGTCTTGAATTTGGTCCTTACAGGTTGTTAAGATTTATAGTGTCTCTAGTCTCCTTATTAATGCAATCCCAAGCTCAACCTCCAAAACTAACCCAAACTCAAACATCAATCTATTGAAATTAAATCTAAATCCATCAAAAATCAAGTCCATTCCTAAATCAAACCTAACATCTACACCACAGACCACACCCATCAAAACTCAAGCATGTCTAAAGCATAACCTTGACTACGCAAGCTCTAAAGTCCAGTCTTCAACCAATGCAAGCACGAGTCGGCCAAAACCCAAGTTCAAAATTCAAAACCATTAAAACCCATATATCTATGGAAGCATCAATTATACCTCGTGTCTAAGTCTAACTGTCTCGGACTCTTGTGAATTGATGCAGGGGAGAAATGAATTAAGCAGCAGTCGATTCTGAAAACGCTAATCGCCCAGCCGATTCTGAAAACGCCAGGCTTGACTTGTAGTGCGGAGTGCGACGCTCGCCGGGATGGAGAAATCGCCAGTCGCCGTGCCGGTCTTCAGTCGGGAAGTTTCATTGGGGGGGGGAATGAAAAGGATTTTAATTGGGGCACGAAGTGAATTAGGGGGGGGAAGGAAAAGGGGTACAGGCCACTGGGCTGGGCTTATTTTAGAAAACGGGCTTGTGTGGTTGGGTAGGCTTCTTTTTGTTTTTAGTGGAAATTACTCATTTCCCTACATTTGGAGATCCTAATTCTAAAATCAGAATTTATGTTTCACTTTTCAAAAATCAGATTTTTTAAATATAGATACAGATTTTTTATATTTAATTTAATATTAATAATAAAATAAATTTAATTTACATACCCAACCCTAATTCATTTTCAATCCTCATTTTCTCTCACTACCGTCTCTTCTCTCCATCTCCCTCTCTCTCCTTGATCTCACCGGCGCCGCACCCACCCCCGACGTCGCTACAGTTCTACCGACCATGGAGGCTGGCCAGAACCTAGTAGTGACCACCGCCGGTGGAGCCGTGGAGGAGGTCCGTTGGCTCCATTTTGCAGCCACGGCTTATCAATTTCTCTTTGCCTGTTTATTTTTCATAGATCTAAGCCTCGATTTAGGAGTTGAGAATGCTCGCCCTCTCTACCCACCCTCACCGCCGTGCTACATCAGCCACCGTCAGTTTTCAGATCCGCTGCATCCATTCCTCACCCAGGTTCCAGAGTTCGCAGATTCGCACTACTGTGCTACAACAGGGACCTATCGCCACTGTCATCTCGTCTCGACCAGACGTTGCGTGAGAAACAGGAGGAAGGCCATCAGGGTTTATATGGCCCTGTGCTGGGAATGGGATACACACAGCGTTATGGTGGATATGTGGTGGCGATTGTGGCACTGGCGTTGGTGTGGGTTCAGATCTTGTCGACGGTGGCGATGTGATGGTGGCGTTGGCAGTGTGTGCTTGATGGCGGTCGTAGCGATGATTGTGGATGAGATGGGATGGGATCGGTGTCCGTGACCAATGTCGTGACCTGAACCATGTGCTGTGACCAATGCCGTGACTTGAGTCATGTGCCGTGACCAATGTCGTGACCTGAGCCATGTGCTATGATCGTCGATGGTGGTGGTCATGGTGGTGAGTGATAGTGAGATGGTGGAGGTGCGGTGGTGCAATGTGGTTGGTCTCTGAAGTAGCGGATGTGTGTGGTGCGATGGTGTCGTGGTCGTGGTGGTTTGATGAGATGGGGCTTGGTCTCTGTGATCAATGCTGTGACCAATGCTGTGACCTGAGCCATGTGCTGTGACCTGTGACATGTGCTGTGACCTGAGCCACGTGCCTTGAGTTTTGTGATGTGACCAATGTCGTGACCTGGGCCATGTTTCATGACTGGCCATTGAAAAAATAAACATTTTTTTTTTTTTTGCGTGACATCGTTCTGTGAACATTTAAAATAAACCTGTGACTATCAACAAGAAATCGTAGTCATGTGCAAAAATCTTCTGTTGACATGTCGACCATTTGAAAATAACATGATATTAGAGCCAAACGTGTGAATATATTTTGTGACATGTGTCGTGACCATTTGAAAATAACTCGTGACTATTAACAAAAATTTGAAACATTAGCCTTATCATGTTATCAATCATTATAAAAAAAAAAATAACAATGCGTTGTGATTTGTGACCTGAGTTGTGACTTGTGACTAATGACCTGTGACCTTGACTGTGACAATCAATGGTAATCGGAATAGTCGCCGGAACGCTCGCCGGAATAGTCGACGTCGTCGGAAAAGTCGTCGGAACGGTCAACGTCGCCGGAAAAGTCACCGGAACGGTCGTCAGAATCGGAGCAATAGTCGGAACGGTCGCCGGAGCTGTAGGGGTGGTGGAGGTGGGGGTGGGTTAATTAATTATATTATATATAATTATCTTTTTATATATTTATATATATAAATAAATATCTATATTTAAATAAACAAAATAGTGTATGTATAGGTCAAATATCTGATTTTTGAAATGTGAAAGTTGTTTTGTCATTTTTGAAATAGGGTAAAGTAAAGGTAGGATAAATGAATTTTTCCCTTGTTTTTAAGAAAAAAAAAAATGGCCCAGTGGGGGCAACTGCCCCCACTGGGCCTTAATGGGTCCGCCCGTGCACGCAGGAATACGGAGGAAATAGTTGAAAATACCCGGGTGACCCGACCCATTTTCCAAAATAGCCGTTGACCAGTATTTTTTATATATAAAAAAAGGAAAAAACTAATGAAAATTAAAAGTCAAGCATTTTCCCATTTTTACCCTCACACGTGACTTGGAAGAGGAGAAAAAATATATTCACTAATGAGGAGCAAGATTGACGACAAAAAACCGACAAAAATTCAATAATTTGATTACAAAGCATGGTTGAAATCATTAAATAAATAAAACAAGTTTTCAAATTTTTGTTGATTATCTTTGAAGAAATTGTTGTAGATATTTTATTAACGATGAAATGTGATTTGGGTGAGTTTTGGAAGGTGGAAATCGTTGAAAATGGTTTTTTCCGACGATTCTGTATGCGGGAGACGACTCTCCGATTTGCGTATGGACCCAGACATCCCAAAATATGGGCATCTGGGGGCATTGTGCCCCCGGATTCCCCAGAATCTGGGGAATTTTGGGCCCAGATGCTGGGCATCTGGACCCATAATGGCCCAGATGATTTTTTTTTCTTTTTTTGTTTTCATATTATTTTATATAAATATTGTATATACTACATATTTTATTTAAAATTAATTTCTAATTTTATTATTTAATTTAAATAAAAAATAACTTATTTAACGATGAAAATAAAAAATTAAATTTATTTTGTAAACAACTTGAAAAATTCACGAAAAAAGAGTTTGTAAAATATAATAAATTGTTAAATATTCGTTTATTTATTTAATATTCTATTAATTATAATTAATATTTATAAACAATTATAAATTATTTTTTTGCAATGAAATATTAAGTAAACAATTAAAAATTTTATTTTAAATTACTTATTTAATTTGTTTACAAAGAATAAAAATGAACAATTAAATAAACGATTTCATTTAATTTTTTATTTAATTTGTATATTTTAATAGTTTGTCTAATATTTAGTTATAAAAAAAGAGTTTATTTAAAAATGAAATATTATTTAATCACGAATAATAAAATATTAAATAAATAAAATAAATTGTTTAGTTAAATTTTATATTTTGATTGTTTGTTTAATATTTTATTAATAATTATTAAATATTATATAAACAATTAAAATAAGAAATTTAATTATAAATTTTTCTTTTACAACGAAATATTAAGTGAACAAGTAAAATATTTATTTTAAATTACTTATTGAAATTGTTTATAAAACATTAAATGAACAATTAAAATAAATTATTTCTTTTAATAGTTTATTTAATTTGTTTATTTTAATAGTTTGATTACTATTTAGTTACAAGAAGTAATTTATTTCAAAATAAAATATTTATAAATAATAAATAAACAAAATAAATTGTTTCTTTGAATTGTTTGTTTAAATTTTATTTTTCAAGTATTTATTTAATGTTCTATTAAGTATAATTAAATATTATATAAAATATTAAATAAATTAATATTCAATTAACAATTAAAATAATAAATAATGAAATATTCAATTAAAAATTAAAATAATAAAATAATAAAATTTTATTTAGTTGTAAATAAAAAAATATTCAATATTCAATTGTTTATTTAATATTATATTAATTATAATTAAATATTATATAAAAAATTCAATTAACAATTAAAATAAGAAATAATGAGATAATCAATTAAAAATTAAAATAATAAATACTAAATTATTATTTAGTTATAAATAATAAAATAGTAAATAGTCGATTGTTTATTTAATAATCTATTAATTTCAATAAACTATTACATAAACGATAAATAATTTATTAATCAATTAACAATTAAAATAATAAATAATTAAATATTATTTAGTTATAAATACTAAAATATTATTCAGTTATAAATAATAAAATATTAAATATTCGATGGTTTATTTAATAATCTATTAATTTCAATAAAATATTACATAAACGATAAATAAATTATTAATCAATTACCAATTAAAATAATAAATAATTAAATATTATTTAGTTATAAATAATAAAATAGTAAATAGTCGATTGTTTATTTAATAATCTATTAATTTCAATAAACTATTACATAAATGATAAATAATTTATTAATCAATTAATAATTTAAATAATAAATAATTAAATATTATTTAGTTATAAATACTAAAATATTATTCAGTTATAAATAATAAAATATTAAATATTCGATGGTTTATTTAATAATCTATTAATTTCAATAAAATATTACATAAACGATAAATAATTTATTAATCAACTACCAATTAAAATAATAAATAATTAAATATTATTTAGTTATAAATAATAAAATAGTAAATATTCGATTGTTTATTTAATAATCTATTAATTTCAATAAACTATTACATAAACGATAAATAATTTATTAATCAATTAACAATTAAAATAATAAATAATTAAATATTATTTAGTTATAAATACTAAAATATTATTTAGTTGTAAATAATAAAATATCAAATATTCGATTGTTTATTTAATAATCTATTAATTTCAATAAACTATTACGTAAACGATAAATAATTTATTAATCAATTACCAATTAAAATAATAAATAATTATATATTATTTAGTTATAAATACTAAAATATTATTCAGTTATAAATAATAAAATATTAAATATTCGATGGTTTATTTAATAATCTATTAATTTCAATAAAA
The DNA here is from genome assembly GCA_019097785.1 of Fraxinus excelsior. Lineage (NCBI taxonomy): Eukaryota > Viridiplantae > Streptophyta > Magnoliopsida > Lamiales > Oleaceae > Fraxinus > Fraxinus excelsior. Next base: position 8,575,384 of record CM032626.1, read on the forward strand.
TATTACATAAACGATAAATAATTTATTAATCAACTACCAATTAAAATAATAAATAATTAATTATTATTTAGTTATAAATAATAAAATAGTAAATATTCGATTGTTTATTTAATAATCTATTAATTTCAATAAACTATTACATAAACGATAAATAATTTATTAATCAATTAACAATTAGAATAATAAATAATTAAATATTATTTAATTATAAATACTAAAATATTATTTAGTTATAAATAATAAAATATTAAATATTCGATTGTTTATTTAATAATCTATTAATTTCAATAAACTATTACATAAACGATAAATAATTTATTAATCAATTACCGATTAAATAATAAATAATTAAATATTATTTAGTTATAAATACTAAAATATTATTTAGTTATAAATAATAAAATAGTAAATATTCAATTGTTTATTTAATAAACTATTAATTTCAATAAACTATTACATAAACGATAAATAATTTATTATTCAATTAAAAATTAAATTAGGAAATAATGAATTAATCAATTAACAATTAAGATAATAAATTTAATTATATTTAAATATTATATAAACAAATAATAAAATATTAAATAAATAAAATAAATTGTTTCTTTGAATTGTTTATTTAATTTTATATTTCGATTATTTATTTAATATTCTATTAATTATAATTAAGTATTATATAAATAATTAAAATAAGGAAATGAATTGTAAATTCTTTTTTTACAATGATATATTAAGTAAACAATTAAAATATTTATTTTAAATTATTTATTTAATTTGTTTATAAAGCATTAAATAAACGATTAAAGTAAACTAAGTCATTATAATTTTAAGAACAGATCAATCAAGTTCTAAAAGAGTTATAGAACTGCAATTGTGTAGTGAATATAATGTTGTAATAATAGAATTTCATTAGTGGAGTATGAGATAATGAATGATGTAAGAGGCCAATAATCGAGCCTCATGAGTTGTATAAATAGAAGTCTTTAGGTTAAGATAGAGGCAGAATGAGTTAGAAAAATACTTGAGCTCTCAGACTCTAAGAAAATCAAAATATTTCTGTCTTTTGATATAATTCTTGTACCAATTTCAGAATATCAATAATATTCCATTTCTTTTATAGAAGAACGAGTTTCTAAATTTTCATTCTCATAGATTCTTGATAGATCTAAGAAGAAACTTCTTCTTATTTTAACAATCAATACAGTTTTTATTTAATCCAAATCTAGGTTCTTGTCCTTGGAAACGATACAGTGAAGGCAAGAAGTTGAAATAGAAAAGATCCCGTTAAGGTGAGAGGTCGTTGAAGGGAACAATTTGCATATTCAGAGTTTGAAGGTCACTTGATTCTAAGAATAAAGATCCAGATCAATTATCACATTTTTCATCCAATAACAATTGCATTTTCATAATTTATTGGCGTCTAAGTGTTCTAAGTACACTTGTATTTTGGTTTAGGATGCAATGGACGAACACGATGGAAATTAGAAGAAAAGAGCGAAAAAGACCAATATGGAGGAAAGTGATAGTTCAGGGATTAAGTGAAAATATTATAAACTTGTTTCTAACCTTGTGATGAAGATTTGAGAGTGTTGGAGATCAATTGGATGAAGAAATGAGTCAAATGGATGAAATATAGCCAAAACATTATCATATATCAACTTTCAAGCTGAAAAGTTTTGCACCGATTTTCAGCTTCATATTGAGACCATTTTTTGACATGGAAAATGATCGAATTCGAAGATGGTATCTGAAGCAAAGTTGTAGCCCTTTGAGTTAGCTTTTCAACGCATTTTGAATCACCTCAATCGGATATTAGGAGAGAAAGTTATGGCCTAAAAACGCTGTCAAGCGCACCCTTCCCAAACTGCCCGGACAAGTGGGCCGTCCGGGCCCGGACGTCTGGGGTCATCCGGGCACGATTTTTTCCATATAAGTCTTGGCATTTTACATACGTAAATTTGTCTGTAATTATACATGTAGATAAATTTTTTTTCTCGTTTTTGTTAAAAATGATTTTAGATCCATTTAAAATTATAAATTTTTTATGTATCTATATCGAAATAAAATTTAAATATTAAAAAAATTTACTAATTTAACCAAAGTGAATTTAAAAATACGTAAACCAATTCCACTGATTGTTGTAAATAATATCTTCTTGTATAGCGTTTGATAAATTTATCTGTTTTCAAGTTTGAAGCAAATAAAAAATGAAACAATTTTTATCTGTGTTGGAGTAAATATACAAAGAAAGTGATTTTGTTTTTAAATTTAATTGGGAATGTTTGGAATTCTTTATAAGTTAAAAAAGATATTTTTGTCTTTTAAATAATACCACATTTACGTAATTGTATAACATTTTAAGGATATTTTTGTCTTTTAAGTCTTGGACGGCTATTGGGGTGAATGTCAAAAAAAATTGGGTGAATTGACAAAAGACACGTTTGACAAGGGTAATTTAAAAAGTACCCCCAGGAATACGTGCGTGACATAGCCAGGTCGCACACATGTTCTGGATGGTAGCCACTTCACCATGACGACCACGACTCATTCTTTTTATTCCTCCATCATCCCAAACCTTTTTTGAATGGATATCATGACTCATGGAAATTCTTTTTGGTATCTAATAATGTCCAAAACCGAAGTTATTTGAAACTTTTTCCCAACATTCTAAATGGGCATGTGTATGACAAGATTATAGAGAAATGTGCCTTCGTGTAACGTGACATACCTTATAAGATATTAACAAACTCCCGTAATAGTATTATATTTTTCTAATCGTCTCATATTATTTTAACATATATCAAGGATAATTATATTCATACCTTATTTTTAATTGCAACGAATGTTCCTAACTTTTGTTTATTTTTACACTTATATTCTAACTTATTTCGTTAAACTCTTATCATCAACCTTGTATTAATTTGCACTTATTGTTTAAGTCGATGGTTTCTCACCAAGAAATTTGTTAAAAAAACATAAAAAGACTTGTCTTGTATCTTTAAATAAGAGAAATAAACAGCAAATATAACAATTTGACAAAATATTTGCTCTTCGTTTCAATGTATGTTAGTTAAATATTTGGACAGAAATCATTATCAAAGACAAAATATACTAATTAATTGAATGTTTAAGATATATCGAAAAAAAAAGTTGAGTAAAAATGAGAAAGTACTGAGAACCGGATCTTCGATGTAATTAAAATGTGATATAAAAAACTAAAAATGTGGTACGAATATATTTATGCATAGATCAATTGTATGATATCTACACATGTATTCATCATTTAAAGAATCTCTCTCTATAGTTATTTATAACAATATGAGTAATATCCTTTACATATTTTTGTTTAAGTTATATATATATATATATATGGGGAGCGTTCCGCCAACCAATATATTTGACAAAGATTTATGACAAATAATTTGTACTCTTGAATCTTAGAAAATCTAACTGTCTTCATCCATATATTAAAATCCTTCAAAATCTTTATTTCCTTATCCAAACATGTTCTACTTACTTTTTAAAATTCACCAATTATAGCCTTTTTCCAAAAATAATAATTAAATTAAATCACCAGATTTTCTAATCGGATCTTTTCTTATCGGCTTCACAATTCTCCATTTCTCTTCTCCTTCACCAACATACCATAATTTTATTCAAGAATCGGGTTTTTGATATTGTCATCAATGGAGAATTAAGGTTGTAAAATGGGTTTATTCAGGCTTTGAGTTTTATTATTATTATTATTATTATTTTATTTTATTTTGTGATTGTGGTTACGATTCTTCACCCACGACTTTTGATGTAAAGCATTTCGATCCTTTTGTCTCACCGAATATATTGTAGATGAGCTCACATTTAACATGGAGGACAATTTCAGAGAGTTAGATACCCCTCATTTCGATCAAGACTTTATAATGCTCTGTCGAGACTGGAGACGTACTATATTTCGAGATGATTTTTTTTTTATTAAAGCATTTTACGAAGCTGAAAAAATTCACTGCCAGGTACTTTAAAATTAAGTTTCTTGTTTCTGTGCTTATTTGCAAGGTAACCTATAATTATCGATGTTGTCTATACTTGTAGATGCTGGAAAGTGAGCATCCTTATTTGCAGCATTGCGTGAAGATGATAGCTTTGTTGTCGATGATTGGGGCTAATTCTACAATTCTTTCTGCAGGGCTTTTGCTCAGGTTGTGTAACAAAAATCAAGTGATTTGAGCTACAAGCATTAATAGATTGCTCAGCATGTTTAACAAATGTTGGTCTTTCACTGCGTTCGTACGAAATTATACTATGCTCATGGAATTTTATAGTGAAATACTGTATTCATATGGAATTATACTATGCTCATAGGTGTGAAAGTGTCACAACTAGTTGTATCCATCTACAAACCCACTTCAAGTAGGGACAAAACAAAAAATTATACATGTCGAACTGATAACAACTTATTTGATAGAGGAAGAAAATTAATATGTCTTAGCAAATTAATACAGATCAAAAAATCACTTTAACTCCATATGTTATCTCTTGCATAATGCAACGTTCATAAATGTAGAAGCTCTTGTCCTTTACAAGTTGTATCTATCTAAAGAATAAGTTGCATACATGAATCAAACATTCTACAACAATATATGGTCTAAAAAGTATTTTTATTGAACTTGCAGACTTACATTGTCAAACCCAACAATGTTCTTGTTATCTGCAAGAAATTTCAGCCGGTCGGATATTCTGCAATAAAAAAAAAAAAAAAAAACTAAATTCCATAAATAAAAAATTAATTTTGGATAAAAAAAATCTTAGACCTAAATTGGGTAGATGAAATTCCAACAGTTCAATTGATGATAACACGAATGACAATACAAACGGAATTGTTATTTAACAAATTGTGGGATGCAAGTGGATTGCCATTTCAAGAACCTGTTTGTATATTCTTTTTGCGGAGGACAATTCTTTCTTGAGATGCCAATAGCCGATGGTTGAAAAGAAGATCCCAGTGAAGGAGAATATAAATGGAGAATGGTGAAGCCGATAAGAAAAGATCCAATTAGGAAATCTGGTGATGAAATTTAATTATTATTTTATTTTATTTTTTTGAAAAAAGGCTGTAGTTGGTGAATTTTAAAAGTAAGTAGAGCATGTTTGGATAAGGAAATGAAGACCGTTAGATTTTATAAGATTCAAGAGCACATATTATTTGTCATAAATCTTTGTCAAATGAAGATTACCGATAGTCGTGTTACATCACACAAATGTATCGCTTTGTTATTTGATACATTTATCGGTAGTCGCCTTATATAGCACATATGACACAACGACGCGTGTATGTCGTCACGTAGAACGATCACTGATAGTTTTTATTATGAATAACATTATTCATAAAATAATAGTTGCTGATTAAGAATTATTATTAAAATTACATGGAAGCATGGAAAGTTCGACAAATATATAAAACTTGAAGGTAAATCTTGTTTTATTGTTTTATTTCTTTTTAATCAACAAAAAACATTAAATAAAACTTTTGTCAAAACAATGATGACAACTGGTATCGTCATCAACGGCAAACGGACCGCCAAGACCACCCAACCATAGGAATCAAATCCTTTTTACGGGAAAATTTCAAGGGGTCCTTCAACTGTTAGGTTTGTTTTATTTCAGTAGCTCAATTTTTATATAACTCGATCTAATTTGCATTTTAGTTTCAATTTGAGCTTTGTTTCAGTCTAAAACCAACTTTACGATAAATCAACATTGATTCGGCAAGCGCATTGAAAATAAGATTTTTATAAAGGTGGGCAGATTAAGCTCATGCTTGATTTTCATAAAAATAAGATTTTTAGTATATTTTAATAAAAATTAAAGCAATTTTTTATTTAAAATTTGATAAAAATTATACATCTAATAAAATGTGTTGTTAAAAAATAGTTTGACGAAAAATGAGTTTTAAGAAACGGAAACCAAACGGGGACTAAATGTTCTTAATAATCATGATGACTCGATCATCGTCCGTAGTGTTATGCCTTGGAGCATTTTCAATGATATACCAAATTGATGTAAAGATATCAATTTAGTGTAAACTTTCACTTCAATGACACGCAAAATGATCACATCAATTAGGTGTGATAAATGTTGAAAAATTGCTCATTCGGCGTAACTCATTATTCTCGTTTTGTCCTTCATTTTATATTACAACAAATTGTAAACCCTTCTATATCTTTTTCATAATTACTCATTAAAACTCAAAAGTTATAAATTTGATAACTAGAAATTAAGACGAAATTAGCACTAAAACAGCATAAACATCTTTTGAATTTTTTTTTTTTTTTTTTTTATCAAAGTACAATACAACATTAAACTAAAATAATAATTTTGTGGGACGAATATACTAATTTTAAGAAATAAATGACAAAATTGGTTGTGATTTTTATTATATGTTAATTTTTTGTGCGTACAATGTAATATTTTTTAATTGTGGCGCTCTTTTTAATATTGTTTTCTTAATTTTGAATATATACAATTTTTAGTTCATAAAATATAAACTTCTCTTGATGATTAGTGGAGTAAACGTACGTTGCACGTTGATTAGATAATGTTTAAAATAAGTGTGTAATAAAATAAAGAATAAGCCTATAAAAATCGATATACAAATTATATTAACAAACTGGACATACAAATAAAAACCAATTTGATGATGTTTATCAGATGCAATCCATTCACAATATGGGTTTATGTTTAAAAAACATATAGTATCTTGATTCAAGAGAATAGGAAAAATTGTATTTGACAATTCTCAATACATTACACGCAACATTTAATCTAATTTGACAAAATTGTTTACTAATTCAAAAACGAAAAATAAGATTTTGATATAGTTCTAATATTTCAATTATGAGATTTTGAGGAACTTTTGTAGGTTGAGTAAAACATCAAAACGTGTGAATATCAGCTCACCTGTAAATATGTTAATAAGAAAAATGTCATTAATTATTATTAGTACAATGACATTAAAGTACACATGGGCAGTGCCCCCAGCGGTGGTCGAATTCTTTCGTGTTTCAACACTAACATATTGTTTCATGGAACTAAGATCCAAAATATGGAAGAAAGAAGCGTTTCCACTTGATCGCGAGGGTTGAGGGGGCAGCGCCCCTCGTGAGGGCTCAGGGGCAACGCCCTCAAAAGGAATTCTAATTTCGTCTATAGAATGAAGTGTTTTTTTTAGTGGGGATGAACTCATTTTTTTGCCTTTTTTTTTTAAAAAAAAAATTCTATATTCAAACATAAGAATAAAAATTATAAAGATCAACGGAGACACGGGCCGTGTCTCCATATGGAGACAATTTTTTTATAGTCTTTCTTCTAGAGCCAATATTTTATCATATACAACCGTGCATTTTAAGAATCGATGATAGCCATCAATTAAGTGTACACGATTACCAAGACTCGACATATTTATTACAAAACTTTTAAAAATGTCACACGGAGACAACTCCGTGCGCGCACCCATGTGGAGCGTGCGGCATGGAGAAGGTCTCCGTGCAGCACGAAGACAATTTTTTATTTTTTTTTACAGTCTTTCTTCTAGAGCCAACATTTTATCATACACAACGGAGTTTTAAGAATCAATGATAGCCATCGACGGTATACATTTTCATGGTAATATGTGAAATTTATAAAATAATAAAATAGAAGGAAAATATAGTATGATCATGTTTGGCATTCTTCTTCCGCGAAAGAACAGATCATTGGACTATCATCAGAATCAGTATCTCCATAACTTCCGAATCTGACGATCTCATTGCGTTTTAATGTCGCCATCACATCAGCAAAAATGGCTTTCGTGTTTTTCGCACATACTTTTCCATCCCAATTCCTCTTTACTGGCTCTGTTCCCAGCTTTGCAGCAGCCTCCACCGCTCCTCAACGCTATCATGACATCAGTAAAATTAATAAGTAATTAAAATTGGAACGAAATCGAAGTTTCCATAGAAATTGAAATTCTAGAGTACTCACCAAATATTACAGTTAAATGTGATGGAACGAAAGTGGATGGATTTTCAGTTCATCGGCGACGAGGAATCAATTTTGGTGGATTGATGAATGATGGGGTATGGGCGAAGTTAATTGCGTGTGAAAATGGAAGAGGGGGTGAGTTGCGTGAATAGGAGGAGGAGACGTGTGAGGAAAAAAAAAACATTTTCGACGACGATAAGAAATCGCGACACGTGGTGCCAATTTCTTTGACTCTTTTATATTGTAGTGATAAAAAATATTGATTTAACATCAACGAGTGTCAACTTGTGCATTTGATCAACCATACAAGAATTGTTGTTACTCGAATTCAGTGTGGATTTAATTTAACTACGACCTTTTTTAAGACAAAATTTTGAAACTTCGAAAAATTATAAATTATAAATTTTTTTATAGTTGAATTAAGATAAAATGAAGTTGAGTGATTAATATGAAAGAAACTTGTAAGTTAAGAGGCATCTTATGAAAAATTTGCAAAAATAAAAAAATGAAAAACAGAGGGAAAATCCGTATTTCCATTTTCGAGTAAAAATAAAAACAAGAACCCATTTGTTTCTCTCTCTTGCAGGAAACACGTAGAAAATACAATTTGAAAGAGAAATCAGTAGAAAATAAAAAAGAAGAGAAGAAAAAGAAGGCGATCTGAAAGGAGGAAGAGGCAAATGGGCACAATTCAGACATTTAGAAAAGCATACGGCGCTCTAAAAGATCACACCAAAGTCGGACTTGCCCATGTTAATTCCGATTTCAAGGTTTTTCTGTCTCTAGCTCTATGTGTGTGTGGTTGAATTTGATTAATTACACAGAAAATAAATTGGGAATAAAAACTTGATGATTGGATTTATGAGTTTTTCTATTTTCTTTGGATGGCTTAAAATAGGATGTGGATGTGGCGATCGTAAAGGCTACAAATCATGTAGAAGTTCCACCAAAAGATAGACACCTCAGAAGTGAGTTTTTCTTTTGATATCGTAATTTATAGTATTAGATCCATAATTTGAAGTTTTATGGGTTTTCTATATTTCAGGGGAGAGAGTTATTTTTATTTTTTTGGCCGGACCTAAAGAAGAATAGTAGTTTTTCGGCTTTTTTCAAAGGGTGTGCATTTTGGAATTGGTTTTCAATTTGTTTTAAGAAAATATGAGAAAAAGTATTCTTGGAATTTTTGTTTTCTGGGAAATTATGTGATTTTATAACTCATGATCTCCAATTTTTAGATAAACCTTTGAATTTCGAGCTTAGGGTATAATAAATTCTAGAAAAAAATTCATTCTTAACTTGGATTCATATATGCACTACCTAAAATAAGTTTACTTATGGGGTTTCTTTTTTCTTGTTAAGAGAAATTAGGAGTCCTCTTATTTGGGAATTCATGTTCGTTTATACAGAATGAGTGACTTTGACACGGTACTGTTATTGTTCTGTTGCTTCTTGCAGAAATTTTGGCTTCCACATCGGCGATTCGGCCACGGGCTGATGTTGCATACTGCATACATGCACTTGCAAGACGATTGGCAAAGACACATAACTGGACGGTATCGATTCTGATATAACGGGGCTTGAGTTTCAGTATTGCATTATGTACTTGTTGCCGGCCTTTTCAGTGTGACTTTGTTAGTGTTAATTTGGCTAAGGACTTGATTTCATGGTCAATGCAAAACTTGCAGAGTTATTGACAACCTCCGGGAAAAATTTATGTCCATAGGTTCTCTAAGAAACTAATGGTCGAATGCTTCTTGCTTTAGGATGAGTATATGGTGGAAGATACTCACTTAGTTTTGATAGGAAACGCGAGACATAGAGACAATTGTAGTGTCTTCTAGGCCTTGTTACCTATTGAACCTGACTCTTTTTTGTTCTTCTGAATACTGAAATATTCACCAATGAGAACCACATAATAATTGTAGATACGCAACCCACAACGAGATTAGAACCAACTCAAGAAAATCAATTAATCTAGGTTTTGGATTCAACTCAAGATTAATGAACTAAGCAACCAACACAATCGCCGACAATATGTTGACCTCTTGATTACACGCGTAATGAATCTAGCTCGGATGCTTGAATGCCACAAGAAATCGATTCTTGAAAGTTCGTAATTGTTCAATGAAGAACAAGGGTTTTGAAAGCTAAAGACTTACAATTCAATTTGATAATAATAATGGTTCACCTTTTACTATGAATGAAGAATACTATTTATACTAAACCGTAGAAACTAGGTAAAACGGAATTTAACTTGCCAAAACTATGAAAGTTTGTAATATAATAGAATTCTACCAAAATAAGAAAAAACGCGAAAAAAGGAAATTTTCTACCAAAGTTAACCTTATGTGGCCGCATAGGCCTTCAAAAATGAAGCCCTCATGTTTCAGTATGGCACCATGCGACCGCATGGTGGGTTGCACTATGCGGTCACATAGTGCAAAGTCATGCCACCGTCTTCAACCGCTTAAATCAATGTCGTTCAATCCGATCCCGGCCTCGACCCCAACATGGAACTTGCCCCATTCTTTGTCGCGATCGCCATATCGTCAACCGTAGCTTGAACGAGCAATGTCATAGCCTCTTTCACCCGCTTTGTTCTCAATCGCATCATCGGCCCTTCTTCGACGATCAATGGACCCTTTCCCGGAGCGGCACCTTGGATCACATCATTCACTCTAGTGAATCATTGTTATTAGCAGCTTGAGGCTTTTTTATTGGAAATTGTAGTTTTTAGTCAATCTAGATCGAAATTCCTGCAGTAGATGTTGATATTAAATGCTTTATGTTTTTTATTGCTACTTTCGGATATCCCATCAACATTTTTGGAGAAGGAAAAACCTTTGAATTTTTTGGCTAGGAGTGTTTGGCAAAAACATATTTTCATCAACTCAACTTAGTGAATTATTATATTGAGATTATCATTATAATTTCGGCTTGAGGCTTTTATCATTGCAAATTGTATTTTATTGTCAATCTTGACCTAAATACTTCGAAGTTTTTACTTTCAGATTTCTTGTTTACATTTTCAGATTATGGAAAAGTCTTTGAATTTTTTGGAAGTATTTGCAAAGACATTTTTCAGCTACTCAACTCATACTCAACTGTCCAGAGACATTTTGCATCATGTTTTCTATTGTTTACTCAACTTTTAAGATGGGGAATGCATCCCCATAAGAGAAGATCATGCTGCAGCATAAGATGATCTTCTTCCCAATAGTTTGACCTTGTCTGGGGCGATACAAAGTGTTGAGCACATGAAATCTTTCTGCATGATTAACCTCTGGAGGAAGCAGCGTTAGGAATGTCCCTCTAGATTAGCCTAGAGTCACATTGAGTTAGATTGGGTAACTTTATCTTTAGTAACCACCTTTCCCATGGTGGACTGGCTACCTTCTTTGTTTTCTAGCTGAAGGACTCAATCAAAACAGACTTGCTTTTCTCATCGAATAAATACAGGAAAGAATTTTTCCCCTCATCATATTCTTTTATTTTCGCTTAAACTGGCATATACGGAACGGAATCTATCCAAACCCAACGGGGATTGCTCCCCTTCATTCGTCCTGCTCTTCTAGCCTTCAATCTCCTCTATTTTCTGAAGTATCCATCCAATTTTAAGATTCCACAAGTGAAGTAAAAGTTATTTATTTTTATTTCACATCTGTGGGTTGAAAGAAAATCAAGGAATAAGTTCATTACTCTTAGTTATTTTAGTGATTTCTGAATATCGCCTGTTTGGTGTTATTCTTCTCCATTTAGACATGAAGTTTGGTTTTTCCAAGGTTTTGAACAAATTCTTTCTGGATATGTAGTGCTGGTATCTGATTGAGTCACATGGGAGTTTCTATGCATGTTGCCAAGATCAAAGGGAAGACATTTATCATATATTCTAAGCGTATGTGTTGTTTGTACATGCGAGTCATATTATTATGGGATTAATTGTTTTCACAGCATGGACTAGAGTAAATACAGTTTAGCCTATATGATCACATTTTTATGTATAGTTTCTCGTGCTTTTCCAACAGGTTGCATTGAAGACACTGATAGTTATTCATAGAACATTGAGAGAAGGTGATCCCACATTTAGGGAGGAACTTTTGAATTTCCAGCAGAGAGGACGCATCCTTCAATTGTCCAATTTTAAGGATGATTCAAGTCCCATTGGTGAATGCCAATGCCCTGTTTTTCTGATTTTTATGTTCTTGTCTTTTATCCCTGCCCCAGAACTCAAGACTAATGTATGCCTGCTTTCTTTTGTCAGCTTGGGACTACTCTGCCTGGGTACGGACATATGCATTCTTCTTGGAAGAAAGACTCGAATGCTTTAGGATACTGAAGTATGACATTGAAGCCGAGCGTCTTCCAGGATCTGCTCAAGGCCAAGAGAAGGTTGTATCATTTTCTGAATCTTATGAACATGGTCCCTTTTCAGTGAATAATGATCTGTGTAAATTTTTGCTTTACAATCTTATTTGTGGAGCATGATGTTCATTCTGCATGAAATGTCTTAAAGTGTCTTTCTACTTTTCATTTAGGAATTCTAGAGTAATCGTTGCATGATTATGGTTGAATTGAATGCTTTCATCTATTGCATCTGATATATTCAGTAATTATAAGACTAATTTGAATTTCTTGAGGGAATTGCTGGAATGTTCTAAACCTATACTTTGAAACTTGATGGGGTTTGGCTTTATTTGTGAGGCTCCAATAGGAATTCAGTGTTCCTCCTTGATATGGATGCTCAGATGGCTTAGGCCGGTGAATTTTTTTAGTCTCAAAATTTACGTTTCAATCCCATTAGAACCTGGCAATGGCGGAGCACAAAAGAACATTATTTCAAGATTAATTCATGGTTTATTACTTCCAAACTCGATTGAAAATTTTATAGTTTTGTTCCTTGGTTAGCAGGGTTACAGTAGGACTAGAAACTTGGACAGTGAAGAACTTTTGGATCAACTGCCTACTTTGCAGAAACTGCTGTACCGTCTTATTGGATGCCGGGTACTTTCTGATTTTTCATAACTACAATTCTTGGGCACATCCATTTTCCAGTTTATAATTTTATTCCCCAACCTTCCTGTGTTAAACTCTGAAATTCCTTGTTATCAATATAATAGAAAACTGATTATAGTGAACTATTATGAATTTTCAGCCTGAAGGAGCAGCTGTTGGAAATTATGTGATTCAGTATGCCCTTGCTCTGGTGTGTGATCTATTTCTGTACCTCCAATATAGATTATAGATGTGGTTAGCAAATTTCATAATCTTCACAGGAACAAGGAAAAAAAAGTAAATATACAGAAATGAGTGCTCTTGTGAATTTAGTATGAGGTTAAGCTGTGAGTAATATAAAGAAAAATCTCATCATCTGTAAACATGGAAAGAAAAGAAAATGGTTGGGAAGGGGAAGATGGATATGGCATCAGCATAATGAAAGTCATCATTGTTCTCAATTTCCCCCTTCTCACTTGTGGAAAAAGGGAAGTACGAAAATATTCCAGTCGCTTTTTTTAGAATTTTTAGTTCATTGAATTTGTATTTCATATTTTCCGTCCATGATTGATTTAAGATATAACTTGAAGATTGCTGATATTTCCTGGTCAATATATGTGATTTTAGGTGCTCAAAGAGAGTTTTAAAATTTATTGTGCTATAAATGATGGAATTATCAATCTTGTTGACAAGGTAACATGACTGTTAGGTTTACCAGATTAATTTCATAAAACTATATTTTAAAAAGTTGTCTCATTTCTTTGATTTCCATTTCAGTTTTTTGAGATGCCAAGACATGAAGCCATTAAAGCTCTCGATATCTATAAAAAAGCTGGTCAGCAGGTAGTTTGTTGCTCTGCAGACCTCAATATTGAACTTCTTCAGTTATATATAAAATGTTTTCTAGTCACTCATAGGCTAGGAAGCGAGGGACTTGTACTTGATTTATGACTGTCGCAAAAATGATGTATGTTATTACGCAGGCTGCTAATCTTTCTGATTTCTATGAAGTTTGCAAAGGACTTGAACTTGCTAGAAATTTCCAGTTCCCTGTGTTAAAAGAGGTAAAGTGACCGCATAGGATTTGGTGCCTTAACTTTCTCTAGTACTTTTCTTTAATCTTCAAATGACAAGCCAACACACCGTGCTCTTTTTTTTTCCTAGCCTCCACAATCCTTTCTTGTGACCATGGAGGAATATATAAGAGAAGCACCACAGATGGTTTCTGTTCCGAATGAACATTTGGTTAGTATCTCATTCCATGCTGTTGAAACTTAATTGATTTAGGGGATTCTAGTTCCCATTATGATTCTTTCCTAAATTGTATTACTGCTGTAGGTTGACATGTAGATAGTAGGCTGTAAATTTTCCTTGGAAAACTTTAGTTTCCTAGAATATGTTCTCAAGGCAGTATATGAATTCCATGATAATTTCAATATTCGTGTGAATTAAATTCTGATTTCTCCACATGGTAGTAGAGCCTGGTAATAGTCCTCTTCTAGTGTTCTTTTTCCAAGTCCGTTACAGAATCTGGTGGCCTTTCATTCATGCCTTCTTGCTCTCCTTTCGTTGCAGAGATTTTTTCTTTCTTCTTGCCTTCCATGTCAGTCTATTATACCCATTTTTTCTTCTTTTGAGAGACCCGGACCTCAATTGCCAATGTCCCTCTTATATTTCCATATTTCATTACCCAGAGTTTTTCCTATACTGACATGCTGCCATATCCGGACTTCTTATTTATCTCTTTCACCGTTTGCCACTTCTACCCTTGTTATGGTTGGTTTAATTTCTGCAATAACAAATACGCTCCCTGGAAACACTACTTTTACTTTTCGTAGTGAAAATTCTAACCCCAAGTCACAACTTTCAAACAAAGTGGCCAAAATTTTCTCTAAGTTAGTGTAATCAGTCGATTTATAATCCACAATGGGAGAAACATATCAAAGCTGTCTATAGATTCTTAGGTACTTAAAGTTCCATGTGGAGGGCGAGTTCTTGTACAGGAGATGGAACATGATATTCTCTCTGGCTGAAGTGGGAAGCAGTTTACATAGAAAAGGTTAGAAGATGGAGTGGAAGCCTATATTGATGCATATTCATATTGAGTTGGTTCTCTCTGTGATTAAATATCTGGTAGTTGACATTGTACATTTATTGGTGGGGATCATATCACTAGAGGTGTGAAACGATTGGTGATGGCCAAATAAAGTGCAGAAGATGAATTGAGATAAATGGCTTGTAATTGAGATGGAAAAGAAACTTATCTTCATTGAGAGAATGATACACATATATATACAAAAGAAAGGAAACTATACAATTTAGGAAACTATAATTAAGCTAATTTACTGGTTGTATAACATGGCTAAAGGTCTGTGGGTTATTTTTTGACAAGAATGGTTTTTGTTGATTTGAAAGTGAGAGTGGAAGTTCCTATGGAGTTGTACGCGGCACGCATCAGCCATAAGCGTTCTGCTCCTTGACCAAATTAGTCAGATTTGGTAATTTCCTATTATAGGTTGTAACACACAGCTGTATATGGATTACTGTTGTAATCTCAATAGCTGCAAATGAAATTATGATTTATCCGCACTTAGCTACACTATTTTGCAGGCACCAATTTTTTACTGTCTTTCATATGCATTGTTAGTATCTTATGATCTCTTGGCATATAATAATTTTTAAAGATACGATCTACAACTCTAATTTGAAGCAATGCATCTATCAGGAATATCCGGAGAGGCTTCAGTTGACATATAGACAAGAGGATGTTCCATCACCTTCTGAAGATGCAAAAGAGTTATCTGAGGAAGCTAAACCACCGCCTTCAGATGACGCTGCTGTCTCAACCACTGAGGCAGCTTTTCCTCCACCTCCTTTTCCTAATAACTTGGACACTGATGATTTACTGGTGAGTTCCTTTACCTGTTATTCACTTACCATTGTGATTGAGCTTCAGTGGTCAAACAGTCTGCTATCTGCATTTCCATGTTCTGTTTACTGCATCCATTTTGTATTCAAATTATTTCAGGGCTTGAATGCTACTGCACCTGATGCATCTGCTATTGAGGAAAGCAATGCGTTGGCTTTGGCCATAGTTCCAACTGGTTAGGATTTTCAACGTGCTCCTTTCTCTTTGTCTTATATGTTCATCATGTTTTAAAAGGAGAATCTTATGATATCTTATACATGCTGCAGATACCGCATTTGACTCTAGTGCTTCACAATCCAAAGATTTGGACCCTACCGGATGGGAACTTGCCCTGGTCACTACTCCCAGTAGCAACTTATCTTCAGTTCAGGAGAGGCAATTAGTATGTCTTTCTTCACTTGGTAGCCTTGCGAATTATTAACATCATTCTCTCTACCTTTCATATCTTCCATATTTGCATTGTGTTTATTCAATAGAATAATTAATTTGTTTTCTATAAATGTAGCTGTGCCTATGGATGGTGTGCATTTAAGCATCTTTTAGGCAATGACTGGCCACAAATGTCAAAGATTTCTTTCGTAGAAATATAATATGCACATGCCATAGCTGAGGGTGAAATTAGAAAGCAGGGTGTATTACATGCACATAAGATTAGGGGAACAGAAGGGAGAAAGACGATGAGGAGATGCGTAAAATAAGTTTATATAAGAGAGTATAACTGCCAGTGAGTTCTTTTAAGCTGTGGAAGTTCAATAATTGGGAGTGCTTATTAGTGATTATAATCTGTGAGTCTTATGAAATGCATTGATATAAGTGGATAGAAGTTGTGAGCCCTACTTAAAGAAATATGTTTGATCCGCTTAAATTATAATTTAAGCTTTACCGAACGTGCATGAATTTATTTCAGTCAGAAAAGAAATAGAATGCGATAAAAAGATGGAACCACTGTAACGTTTCCTTAAAATTTGATTTAGAGATGAAGGAGGGAGTGCAGTATGGATCAGATGGGTATCTGAAAACTTTGAATAAAATTATTTATTTCATTTGTGACTAATCAGCAGTGACTGAACAGAGTACATATAGGAGAAGGAAATAACAGAAAGCTGAAAAACTGATCCTATTCTACAGGAACAGAAAAACAGAAAAAAACAATCTGATCCTAAAAGATAATTCAAACTCCTATATATTAGGAATTTATTCAAACATAAAATACAATATAATAAAAAATTTAATAACTCAACACTCCCCCTCAAGTTGGTGCGTAGATATCTATCATGCCCAACTTGTTGATTAAGTGATCAAACATAGGTCGATGAAGTCCTTTAGTCAAGATATCTGCAATTCGTTGTGTAGTTGGAACAAATGGCATGCAAATAAATCCTCCTAATTTCTCCTTGATAAAATGTCTATCCATCTCCACGTGCTTGTACTGGATTGTGTGCAATACTAATAGCCGCTTTATTGTCACAATAGAGTTTCGTAGGTAATTCATCGCTCATTTGCAATTCCTTCAAAACTCGTTGCAGCCACATAATCTCACACATTCCAAGAACTATTTCTCTAAACTCAGCTTCTGCATTGCTCCTAGCTACGACATTTTGTTTCTGGCTTCTCCAAGTAACCAAATTTCCCCAAACAAAGGTGCAATACCCAGATGTAGATCTTCTATCAATCACTGAACCAGCCCAATCAGCATCAGTAATGGCATGTTTTGGATAACTAGCCAAACCATGCCATAAAATGTATTAACTGTATAATTAATAAAAGGAAACATTTCATGTAAATCAACTCTTGAAACTGCATTTACAGTGTTCATGGTTTCGTCTACTTTCAAACATTTGAAACATTTGGATACTAATGGTAAATCAACAGTTAGAAGTCATTTTTTTTCATCGGTAAATGTAAAATCTTATAGATCAAAACTCATATACATGTACACATACCCGGGCTTACAATCAAAAGATCAAATGATTTACAGACGATAAGATCTAAAGACTCAAAATGAATCAAAACATGAGAATACAACAGTTAGAAGTCAATTTTATCTCCATATACAGCAGTTACAGTTTTTCTTCGTGGATGTTTCCTTGGCAGGCTGGTGGACTGGATTCTCTTACTCTTAATAGCTTGTACGATGAATCTGCATATAGAGCATACCAGCAACCAGCATACGGAGCGCCTGTTCCCAATCCATTTGAAGTTGCCGATCCATTTGCTTTGTCCAGTACTATTGCTCCTCCTCCGGCTGTTCAAATGGCTGCCATGTCTCAATATCAAAGTAATCCTTTTGGTTCGTTCGAACCTGCTTATCCCCATCCCCAACAGCAACAAAATTTACTGATGACCCCACAAAATCCTTTTGGCGATTCGGGTTTTGGAGCATTTCCTGTCAACCCCGTTGTTCACCCTCAAACAAGCAACCCATTTGGGAGCTCCAGCCTACTATAATAAAAATGCACATACATATATGGGGAATGTAATTTACTTGGCCTAATTGATTTTTGTACGTTTGAAATGAGTGAAGCAGTGTGGTTGTGCCATCCCATTTGTGTGGAAGGAGATTTTTCAGCTCGAATCGCATCTTTCATAGTAAGGACAAAAGAAGTAGAAATGTAATTTCATGTTGATATGATACAAGATTAGTGACATGGTTGGATGTTTGTTATTGACAATTTTCATATTTAATGTTCAAAAATGCACTTAGATTTCAAGTTAGTTTTAGTATGACGCCCAGTTTATGTTGGTTTGGCACTAGCAGGATTCTTGACATTTGCAAGTTTAGCTTCTATATTTTGAACTAACAATTTTTGCTTATTACGAAGAATGAGGTATCATTAGGTCCATGTGTTTGGTGCGTAGCATTGGATGGTATGGTACCACGTGATAATTTATCGAGCTTAGTATACAAATTATGCCCTGGGGATAAGTTTTACCCCTTGCTTTATAAGTTACAGCAACAGGTGTCAAAATAGCTGTAGGAATGCAAACCGCCCTGCGTCTCCTAGCCCCAAATGGTGAGGGGATACCCCGCCTATCGGGATTCAGGGCGGGGATGGTCCCTGTCCTGAGTTTTAATTTTTAATCTTATGTTTTTAAATTTAAATTGTATTTAAAATAAAAATGAGATGAAAAATGTGGATATTTAAAATTCATGTTCCTCCCTTCTCCTATCTTCCTACGAGTTGAGATATGTTGTTCACCCACCAAATTACAAATTGACACATCATGAAAAATTAAAATGGATGTTAAAATTGGAAAATTAAAATTGATGATAACTTTAATTTTCCGTGATATGTCAATTTGCAATTGGGTGGACAGTAAATCAGATAGCAAATTTCAACTGCTATTCTACAGCTCGAGAACCTCAGGCGGGGTTGGGACGGGAAAGACCTTCCGGTCCCATCAATTTGATGTAGGTAAAAACATAGAAATAATGAATGAAAATATGACGAAAGTTTTGTTCATTTCAAAACAAATAAACAGAGATTTTTATAATATTATATTTAAAATTAAATAATGAGTAGGTTAATGCCTTTATATAGTTTTTATTTGGTTTAGATTAAAATTAATTTTTTAGTACTTTTGAATAAAAGGCGATAAAATATATAGTTGAAAGTTGTGAATCTAATGTACTATGTGGCTAAAATAAATTGTTGACTTTAACTTGAAATTTTAATTTAATTTTAATCTACACCAAATATAGGAATATTTTTTACTATTAAAATAAGAATGACACGCTGCAAATCTTTGCTTTTCTATACTGTCAAAGCCATTAATTAATTAGTTAAATAGAGTATCTAAGATTAAAGCAGAAGGAATTGAATGTATTATTGGCAAGTTCTAAATAATATACTTTATGAATTATTTGCATCATAGTCCTTATATTCTCTCCAATATTACATATAATCGACATTTACTAAAAAGTTTGGTGATCACGTACTGTTGTCTGTTGTTAGTAATGTGTTCTGCACCAAATGTACAAGGATGTCCAATTAAGACACGTTGGTTATATTGAGATTGACAATATTACAGCGGATAAAAAAAATTGTTTCTCGTGTTTCTTTTTTAATCTAGTTTACGTACTTATAGTGTGTTTGAGTCACATTATTTTGAAAAAATGTATTCTGAAATGGTAAATTGATGGAGAATGTACGATTGAAAAAGAAGGAAAAGTTACTGATGTGGTGAAAAATATTATTTTATTGAAGAATGTGTGATTGAAAATTAGTAAAAGAATAAAAATGAAATCAATAAAATTTATTTATTTTCTTTCTACCAATAATTATCGTGAACACAAAAGGAAATTATTTATTGTTCTTTGATCTCCAAAAGAGAATGATTGCACTTTTGTGCATGCCAATGTTCTCATTTAAACTTTAAATTAATACCTAGCGTGGCCACCAAATATGGCTTTTCCAAAAGAATCAATTCTTTACATTAGAAAAATTATTAACCCACTTTCTAGAATAATTTTTTTTTTCCTCATGGTGGATAATAACACACATCACATGTTCGTTATACGATACTGAATTGGAAAATTTTTATTTGATTAAACGTATTAAATATGCTGGTAAAATTACTTTTAATAAAATGATGAGTGAGACTAACACGTATATAATGATTAAAATCCCATTTCCATTTAGTTGTGAAAATATAAATAGAAAAGGAAACGAAAAAGAAAAAGGAAAAAGATGGACAATATGATGAAACTGCCATTCTTTAATGGGCCCTACACCTTACGGTGTGGTCCAACAACTTCTTTTTTACTTTTTCTTGGTTTTTGTTGGGCCCCCAATTGGAAAATAATTTTAAAAGATGGAGTGGGCCAACAAAGGGTTTTTGGATCCAAACTTGACCCTGGTTAGTATCTGACCACCTTAGGGTCAACAAAGTTGTTTCGAGTAGATGAAAATTTGGTGTAACTAAGAGTATAAAAAGAGAATTTAGTTGAAGAAGATATTTAAAACTTAAAATGATAGAAATTCAAAACATATATTAGAAAATAATAATTTGGACAAAAGTAAACAAGCAAAAGGTCATAATGAGATTCTTTTACGATGTTTTTTCTATTATGTGTTTGAATTTGATCGTAACTCTTAAATTGGAGAGGCTCATAATATTCAGTAAAATGATTTCTCTGAGGCCGTCTTGCGACATCCCGAATTGATTCGATGATGGTAACAAGATTGACTCTGTTCTTGCAAAAGAGATTATCTACGAGAAAATGTAGAATTGCAAATCATGTTTCTTGTTTGTTAGATTACTAAATCATTTGAAGTATACATACTTGCCTTTCGTACTTAACAATGGACATTTGCCCTCTTCCTTTTACCCTTCAAAATCACTAATTTTTGATGGGTGAACAAAACTTTAAAATTTAAGAAATGAAAATCTCAAATGCTTCATAAACAGCCCATGAACATTGACACACACACACACACCAAAAAACTTTAGAATTGAAACTATGACTGCCAACAGCTTTGCAACAATTTTATATAGAAATACAAGCAAGATTACACTCATTTTGATATATGCACTTCTTGAATGGATTTTAATATTTCTTCTCCTCTTCAATTCTCTTTTTTCCTATCTGATCATCAAATTTGCACAGTATTTTGGCTTAAAACCACCTTGCATTTGGTGTACTAGACCTGATCATATCTTTGAACCTGCAAAGAACATTCACAGAAAACATTTCTGTGAAATCCATGCCAAGGAGATTTCCAAACTGGGTTTTTGTTCAAATCATCAAAAATTGTCTGAATTCGGTGAAATGTGCGAGGATTGCTTGTCTTCAGGGCCAGAATTTACTTTGAAATGTGCCCACAAAAGAAATTTGATTTCAGAGGATGATGGTAATCATCATATTGAAGAAGGCTGCGATTTTAGTAAGAAAAGATCTGGTTTTGCTACTGATTCATTTAATAAAGCTGATGATCATGGTAAGTTCCGGATCCTTATCTTAGAAATTCTTTTAAGAAAAATATGAGTTATATACAAGCGTATTTGGTATACAGTATTATACTAGACTAGACTAGAGTTAGAGTGTACACTAAAACAGATTTTTATTGTTCAATCCATTTTATCAAACAAGCTATAGTTGTTTTTGGTCAAGATCTTGTTTTGTATTAGGTCCTATGCGAGCCGACATTGAAGAAGACGTGATTCCTAATATGCCCACTTCCGAGGACAGTCCCCACAACTTGCACGAGAAAAAAGAGTATGGGACTGAAGAGTCTTTGGATGGAAATGTGACTAGTGAGTTGGAAAGTGGCGATGGAGTTGTTACTGTCGAACGCCTCAAATCAGCTCTAAGAGCTGAACAAAGGGCTTTGCGGACACTATATTCCGAGCTAGAAGAAGAGCAGAGTGCTTCTGCAGTGGCTGCGAGTCAAATGGTAGCAATGATAGATCAACTGCAGGAAGAGAAAGCAACAATGCAAAAGTCTGAATATGATCAAGAGGCTTTGCAACTTTTGAATGAGCTTATGGTGAAGAGGGAGAAGGAAAAACAAGAACTAGAGAAAGAATTGGAAGGAGTTAGGAAGAAATTGTTGGATTATGAGGATAGTGATGGGTTATCTGTTGATTTGAATCGAGACGCAAAGGAAGAAGAGGGATTTTATAGCAATCAAGAATGCAGCAAGTCGAAAATTCGGGTTGATGAAGTTGTAGAAATGGAAGAATCATTAGCAGACTTTGAGGAAGAGAGGTTGTCCATTCTAGTACAACTTCAGGTTTTAGAAGAAAAACTTGTGGCATTGGAAAATGAAGAGGAAAGACGTTTTGAAGGTTCTACACCGGAGGAAGATTTACAAGAAGAGAATGGCATTCGTGTAGATGAAAACACTTGTTATAGCGATGAATCAAACGGGCATCTTCTTCAAGAGATTCTGCAACATCTTCATGATTTACGCGATGTGGAGCTTCTAGAGAGAAATTTGAATGATGATGATAATATGAAGTAACGTGCCTAATCGCGTGCCAGTTTAAATGTTCAATCGTGTGATGTATTTGGGATAGTTGATTATATTTTCTGGTATATTTTTGGTTATTGTTGATTGCAGATATAATTTCCAAATGTCAAGGGTGATCATATAAAATGGCTGCAGGAAGTTCCTTAATTTGTTTGGTTGGAGGTCTTATTTTGTGGTAATATTGACAGACAACAAAATCAGGGTTGCTCATCTTATGTTCTTCATTTTGTCCTATGAAAAGTTTTTTTTTTTTTTTTTTTGTTTTTCCTCCATTTGTGTCTTTCGAAGGACAGGGGAATGATGATTTATGTATATATGGCAATTGGCATAGAGAAGAAAAACAGCTATCCTATTAATCATAGCACTATTTTACTAAATATTTATTGTATCGACTGAGTAATCAACAATATTAAAAAAGAAAAACAATCTACATTTTTATATATTGATCTATTATATTGTTCGATATGTTTAGTATTGTATACCATAACGTGCCCATAAAAGCATCAAAATTTCGTGTTTATATATATCCTTGAGAGGGTAGGGATGGGTTTGGGTGAGGTACATATTAGAAAAACCATACTTTAGAAATTTGCAAAATAATAGAAAGACTTGTGAGGTTACCATGGTTGCTAGTGATCTATAGTTGCATTCGATTTTCTAGTTGAACTAAATGGAGCAGGGAATAAAATTTAGACTATGCATGAACCGTAAAATAAATAAATTTTTCACTGAGGTCGATTAATCAGTATTTAGGTAGTTCGTCAAACAGTTAGAACCAATTTCGTTGGACTGTCACACAATAATTAGTTCGAAATATTAATTAAATTATTAGTAATTACCTAGGTTTCAAACTTTCCAATATGTGTAGTTGTACCGGAGAGAGATTGTCAAATAAATTAAGAACATTGATCTCAACAAGAATAATGGTTATCAATATTTGGTTGAAATAAAGTGGATGAACCGCAAAGTCCTAGTGCATATCATTAGAGTTTTCTCAAGTTAATTCTCATAATCAATTTGTGCTCTTGTTTAGTTGATTTTAGTACACAAATTTCATAAGTTGCTTATTCGGTTTTATCACTTTATTATTCATCACAATATTATACATTTGAGATTATCACCAACACTAATATTTTTCAATTGATCATAAATTGATCCCAATCCCAAAAGCCCTAAGAGGTTGGGGTTCAATTATGGTACATATTTGTGCAAATGTGTATAATATAGTATTTGTACAATTTATATTTCACAACGTGAGAAACATATTTACATTGACTAGTCAAAATTGAACGTACATTGCACGTTATTCTGAAATACTTTATAAGTGGTGTAAAAGTAGTATTCGATACCAAGATTTAATGAGTCTCAAACGAACTAAAGAAAATAAATTTTGGGATATGAATTTAAGATAAGGAATTTACATTCTCAAAACTTCAGTTTTTTTGTGAGGATGAAATATTACAAATAAGCAATCTTTTTATACTGCATTTGGTACATAAGAATTAATTGTTAGTATATGAATTTAAACACTCATTAAAATACCTAAATACACGAATAGAAATAAATTTATCTATAATAACTCTAGATTAATGTGAATGTTAATTAATTGAGAATTAATAATGCGAAATTAATACATGACAATGATTTTGTAGTATTTATTATATATTCAAAAACGAAAAGTAGTGTATTATTGAAATAATTAAATTTTAGCAGGGTTAAAAATTAAAATCTTCCAAAAAGTAATTCTCACCTGATGTGGTATTTAATATATTGTAGATTTACACATACAATCAAAATTATATTAACTATGCATGCGCTCGTTCTCTCTAGGATGAGAAAACAAGTGATCAAGCATCCAATTTGTGCATTGACAAACATTGAGAGTGAGCCAAGGAGGCGAGTATAAATATGAGCATGATCAACAGACGGCATTATACCTATGTGATTTCTAATAGTGATAAGAGGCATTTTAAGAATCCTTTCTTCGTATATACGATATGTCCAAGCATTCTTGGTGAGCTAAAAATGTCAAAACAACATGACGAAGGAACGACGTTTTAAGAATGTGATTATATTTAGGACTTTTAATATGTATGTTAAAATCTCTTTCATTTTTGAGATCTTTGCGAGTTTGCATCAAAGAAAACGTAAATGTTTGAAAGATATTTCAATAAATTTTCTTTGATATATATATCTTATGTCTTTATTGTGAGGCATATGTTTCCTTAAATCCCAATATAGTGACAAGTATATTATTATCCTATGTCGGGAATATCTCATAAATCTTAAAATAAACAAATAAATAAAGATATAAATTGGAATAATACGAGAGTATATTATTCCTTGGACCATGCTACAAGTATATAACCATTTACATAATACATTACATAATTGACATGTGGCGCACATTCATCGGTAGTCTACAATTTTTGACTTTTCCACACTTCACATCCACTGCCGAATTTCTTCCACATGAGTTTATGTAATTCATTATGTACATGAATTGTGTACATGGAGATTTATCCTTACCTTTTATCCTCATTACTCATTAGTAATAAAAAGTGGACCCACAAATACTAAACCAAACCAGGACTAAAAGGTGTCTAAATGTGCACCTCACAACCTATCAGAAAAAGGTCAACACAAGGTCACCTCTTGATGCCATTGTGATAATCCAATGCATGTGGGGCCTACTCCAAAATTTTAGGAGTTATTCTCTTTATATTTTAGTTTTGTGTTTTGAATTTTGAATTCATTTTTTATTTTGTGTTTTGAGTGTCCATTTTGAGATTGTTGAAAATGTGTTCTTTTTGAGATTTTGAAAAACTATTTTAAAAACACCAAAAACGCATTTTGAAAATTTTGGTTTGATTATAACTGAAAACACTCAAAACGACAAATTTTTCGTTTTTCGTTTTCTTTGTAATTTTTAACTTGTTTTCAAAAATGCGTTTTCAAAAATAGGAAAAGAACGCGTTTTCATTGTTTTTGAAAATCGAAAACAGAAAACAGTAAAGAGAACAGACCCTTAGCTTCCGTGAGTATTAAAATCAGATTTTTAATAAATTTTGATAAACGTTGAAGAAACGTGTGATTGAAAAATTGTGAAACCTATTAAGTATGTGGTTAAAATTGATTCCAATGGCATATATAAACAAATCCCTAGTCTTCTTTATCGATGGGTCCTACTTCGAGCTTTTGAATGGAAGTACCTTATTTAGGGCTTGTTTGTCTCCCATTTTGGAGAAGAAATAAAGTTGTGAATAGTATTTTTTTGGAGAATGAGTTGTTGAAAAATAAAGTAATTTTATTAGTTCGTGTGTAGAATATTTTATTTATTCCATGTTTGGCACACATTAAAAATTTCATTCTCATTTTTCTACTCATTTTCAACCACACATTATTCAATAAAATAATATTTTCTATCACATCAATAACTTTTCCTTCTTTTTCAACCACACATTCTTCATCAATCTACTATTTCAAAATATATTCTTCCAAAATAATGTGGCTCAAACACACCATTAGTGAACATGTGGAGAAAATTATTTAATGTAGCAAACAATGTTTGAGAAAATAGATGACAAACGTGGGCTTATTATTGTTCTTGATCTTTAAGCCAATTATATTTTGATGCGTAGCACAGAGATTCATGGATATGAGCAGAGGATTACCTCCCAAAATTTCAAATTGTCTGAAAAATTTATTGGGTTCAAAGGGTAATATGGTAATTCAACCACCTGAAAAAACTTGAATATAAGATAAGGAATTATACAGCCACGTCATCAATCCAAGTGAATCTGATGAAAATAATTTTATACCGTCGGATAAAGTTGAAACGAAAAATCCCTACCCGTTGATGTAATCCAAAAAACACTCAATCCTCTTCTTCGTTTTTCGCTCACTCGATTCAGCTCCGATCTATTTACCTTTTTAAATCCCTTCACTTCACTGAAAATTTCTACATCAAAATTTCATTTACTCTACAGTTCCCACATCCTGAAAATATTTTCCCTCTCAAAATTCACTCTCTTTCTATACAATTCAAATTTTTCTGTTTGAAGTATTCGGATTTTATAGATATGGCGGCTGAAGAACAGCAGAGTAATGATCCACTACCTCCGAATCATGCTCAGCCACCGTCTCCGGCGCCGGCTGTAGCTACGGGTGCACCTCCTGCCGCTTTGCCTCAGTATCCAGAGGTACAGAGCTGGCCCTTTTTGTTTTTTTGTTGGGTTGGTTGACCAATTTTTGTGTGCTTCGAATTTTAAGATTTTTGGTGAATTTTACTATGTAATTGTTGGGATTTTTTATTTTCCTTTCTGGGTTTATTTTTGGATTTTGAAACCTACATTATAATTTTTTCGTCACTGTGTAAAATTGAGGTAAAATTCCACGTATAAATTTGTGCTTAAATTCAAACCCTTTTTTGGCAGTTGATTATGAATGCAATCGAGGCGTTGAACGATAAGAATGGCTCAAACAAATCAGCAATTTCAAAGCAGATTGAGGCAACCTATGGAAACCTTCCACCGGCCCATTCAACCCTTCTTTCTCATCACCTCAACAGGATGAAGGCCAGCAGACAGCTTCTTTTTGTGAAGAACAACTACATGAAGCCGGGCTCAGAAGCTCCGCCGCGCCGCGGCCGTGGCCGTCCGCCTAAGCCGAAGACACCTCTTCCATCCGGCACCGTTCTTCCTCCTCCTCGACCCCGCGGCCGCCCACCGAAATCCAGGGATCCCAATGATCCGCCTCCTCCGCCTAAGCCGAAAGCTGCTCCGGGCCCGACTGCTTCTGGCAAGAAACGTGGGCGACCGCCGAAGGTTTCGAAAACCGGTGTTTCTACACCGACGCCGCCTTCAACCGCAGTTGGAGCAGCAAGTGGGGTGCCAAGAGGCCGGGGAAGACCACCGAAAGTGAAGCCAGTTGTTGCTGCTCCGGTAGGGGCTTGATTGCAATAAAACCAGTAGTTCAGGGGCTTTACTGCTAATTGTTGTTTCTATTTGTAATTTAATTTTTTAGTCCTTGTAGTTCGGGTTAATTTTAATTTAGGCTGTGATTGAGAATGAGTGACTTTGATAATGTTGTTGTAAATGAATGGAGCGGCAATTGATGCAAAATGCTGTTGGGGACATTGTTTTCTAAAAATCTCTTATTATTTTGCTAAGCATAAATATTTACTTATAAGTACTTTATTAAGCGGGCATGTTTGGTGAGGAAAAGTAGCATTCTTCAAGCAATTGCTAGTCCCAAATTTCTATCACTCTTAAATATGAGTTAATTGTTCCAATAATTACTAAATTTAGGTTGATATCTTTGATTATTTATTATAATTTTATATGTCAAGTTTTAGCTATTAAACTTTTTTAAATGTTGGATATTATTCATTAGGATGATTTTCATTTTGCATTTGTGACGAATAGTTGACGTTTGCACATTTGATGTCCAATCACGATAAACTTCTGTTTGGTACATATTATTTTTTTCATTTTTATTCTTTTATTTATTTTCAATCACACATTTTTTAATAAAATAATATTTTTCATCACATTAATAAATTTTTTTTTTCAATAATATATTTACTATCACATCACCCAAAAAATGCATTATTTCTTAAAAAATGTGCATCAAATACGTTCTTTATTTTGAATGTCTTTGATTGTTCACTATAC
Source organism: Fraxinus excelsior (assembly GCA_019097785.1). Classification (NCBI taxonomy): domain Eukaryota; kingdom Viridiplantae; phylum Streptophyta; class Magnoliopsida; order Lamiales; family Oleaceae; genus Fraxinus; species Fraxinus excelsior. Next base: position 8,603,970 of record CM032626.1, read on the forward strand.
TTTTAATCGATCGAGTTTTAGTTATTGAACTTTTCAAATTGATGTCGAGATGTTATGGAAATTTAGGAATTATTATGGGCTCTTTAAGAATATGCATGCTTTATGAATATATGACCAGAATTACTTGAATGATTCAACATTATCTTTTTACAAGAAAATGAATGATTTATAGTATTTAGTATGTAAACTATTAATTTTAATCATAAATTTATAAAGCATTCGTATTGTCGAAGAGTTCATGATAATTGCTAAATTTTCATATCATCTCGAAGTCAGTTTGAGAAGTTTAGTAGCCAAAATTTGACTATCTTAATTAAAGTACAGTTAATAATCAAGGACGTCTACCAAAGTACATTGATCCATTAAAGATGTCTGTCAAAGTACAATGAGCAATCAAAAACGTCTTTCTTCGTGATTAACAATCAGTTTAGTGATTGGACGTCAGTTGTGCAATTCGTTTGCTATGTAAGCTATTCCGTTAAGGTTGCAAAATGGAAGTCATCTCATTAAGTAAAGTCCAACATTTCGAGAAGTTTAGTAGCAAAACTCGAAATCTGAAATTGTAGTGAGCAATCGAAAATACCAACCTAAATTTTTTTATTATTGGGATAATTAACTCCTCTTAATCTTGTCTAAAAAAGAAAAAAAAAATTATTTTTGGCTTCTTTTTCTTATTTTTTTTTAGCTAAATTGAATGTGTTCTAGTCTTTAGATAAATTGTTTATTTGAAAGGAACTTGTTTTCTTTTGGAATGCGTTATTATAAGTGTTTTCGCATTTTGAGTTAGGGTATATTTTGTATGACTTATAAAAAGTCAAAAGTTGCTTCTTGATATTATTATTATTTTTTATTTTTTGAATATGCTTGAATAACTTTCTAAAAGTGCTTTGTATGGCCGTAGAGAGTTGACTTATGGATCTATTTTGCAATGTTTCTGTTTCTTGTAAAATAGTTTTATAAGAAAACTTACTTACAGGTATGGCCAGGATTTTCAGCAGGACATAATTGATTATTGGGCCGTTTTTTTGTTATCGTTTCTCACAAACCTTCAGCCGCAATCTCTGAAATGTGACCGTTGCCAGGCTCCAACGGTTCAAAAAGGAATTTTAAGCCACTTTTAATCGTGGCCAGACAGGTTGTTAGTGTTTGAATACTAATTTCTAAGAGTGCTTTTTTCCTTTTGAAGAGTTTTTAAAGAAAATTACATTAGATTAATTTCTTCTAGAAGTTATTCTGATTATTGGAATTACTTTTTAAATCAAATGGATCCAAAACAATTCTTGAATTTTAAAAGTTCATTGACTTTTCAAAAGTCGTGTCAAATGGAACTCAAAAAGGTTTCTTCAGAAGACTCTTCTGCAAAAAGTGAAACCCTGATAAACAAACCCTCAGTAATTTTTTCTCTTTTGAGAAACTGGTCATTTTGGGAGTGGAGTTTTATTGTTAAAACGAGTACCTTTTTTATTTGAAAGTGAAAAAAAAAAAAGTAATCACATCTATTCCTTTCCTTTGGGCTTCTAGTTAAGGAGGCTTCCAATATTTTACTTTACTTTTATTATGAAGCATTGGGAATGGGAGAATTAATTCAAGAAATAGCATATATTTATTTTTTAAATAATGCTATTTACAGTCGCTTACTCATGTAGTTTTCCTACGTGACATGCACGTGACTTTTTTTTTACATGTGATGGTTGATGGTTTGACGCATAAAGCAATAAAAAAACTACCATATTAATACATCAAACCACTAACTGTCGCATTTATGTCGCGTAGGACGATTATGACAGTGAGTTAATGCAAATAATTGTGGGTGTTTGTTCAAAAGAAAGTACATTGGAAGATGGGAAAATTGTGTGTGTTTGTTTTTGCTGGCAAAAGATGCGGTAACAAATTAAAGAGAAATGAAATACAGGCTTTAGTAAACGTTGTTGCAGACTTTAAGACCATATTTATATTCGTTACCGTTAGGGTACGTTTGGTAGATCAAATTACACCAATATACTTATTTTATAATTTTCATTGGTATTTGGTGTTGACAATATCTGAATATTATTTATATGTTAAGTTAATCATCTTATACTTACAATGTACTAAATTAAGTTAATCATTCGATTGTTAGATTTATGCTGGATTTTTTTTTTCACTTAATTCACAAAATAATAATATGAGAAAAGTATAGCTAAGAAATTACCTTTATAGGAAACAAAATTACTTTATATGTAAAGAATCCACATACATTTAAACCATCTCACCTCCCTCTACAATCCTGGAGCTGATAGTTGTGGTCAACATTAACAGTTTGAATGGTGGGGTCTGTTGGTTTAGGTGGTGGAGGGAGGATAAAGTCGAGAGATGAGGAAAAGACTGATGGTTTGAATGTTTTAATAAGATTTTTGAACTCATTTGCACTTTTTAAAAAGTTTGGGAGCACAATTGTAATTTATTTTTATTTTAATTTTCCTTTTTTTGTTTTATTTAAATATGAGGGTATATTGGTCATTTTACATTGAAAATAGTGAAAATGACGTTTTTCCGCAATGAAATGTTGAAATAAGGACGAAAATGTAAAAAGAAATGAAACGTAAGGACGTTTTAAGCAATAAGTGTCAAACGTAGGGACATTCTGTGCTATTGAGCAAATACAAACATATTTGAAACGTAGGGACGTTTTCCGCATTAAGTGTCAAACGTAGGGACGTTTTGTGCTTAAGTCTTTTAATAAGACTTTTGGACCCACTTGCACTTTTAAAAAAGTTTGGGAGTATAATTACAATTTATTTTTTTATTTTTCATTTCATTTTCTTTGTTTTATTTAAATTTGAGGGTAAATTGGTCATTTTACAATGAAAAATAGTGAAAATGACGTTTTCCACACTGAAACGTTGAAATAGGGGCGAAAATGCAAAAAAATGAAACGTTGGGATGTTTTGCACACAAACTGTCAAACGTAGGGACGTTTTGTGCTAATAAGCCTATATCAATTCATAATACTCCACGAATCCCCATCTATAAAAAAAATTCAAAAGTTGAGAACTTTTTTAGAGATTATACCCCACCCCAACTTGTAAAAAAATTTCAAAAATTAAAAATCTTTTATGGAAATTACACCCCCACCCCAGAACCACCTCCACCACCCAACCCCGCGGAATCACCCTAAATTTGAGGCTGTATTGTTTGTTATCAGCTTTTTTCTATGACAAGACTCGTGTTATATGTGACTAACAATAATCAAACTGTTTAATTTTTATTAAAATTTATTAAAAAAATGATTTTAATTTCCACCAAACAGGGACAAAATTAAAATAAATTTGAATTTCGATAATATACTAATTTTAAAATTCTCCAACGATCGTACATTAATCGAATCGACAAATTGCTTGTATCATTTCGAAACTTATTTCAAGAACTACATTGTGGACACATCAAATAGTTCGAACATATATCAAAAATAGTTAAAAATGAGTCTTTAGAAAGACGTCTAACTCACTTTTTTATTAAAAAAAAAATTCAATTATTTCATTAACATTTATTATTTTTGCAATACAATTTTTTCAATGTAATTTTCATCATTTTATTAGGAAATTTTCAAAAAATTAAATTCCAAAATTTTACATACGAAAAAGTCATATCTCATGTAAATTTTCGGATGTAAAATTATATGGGGTGTGATTTTTTTGGACGTAGATTTAAGTTACTGGGGGGTAATTTTCACAAAAAGGAATGAAGTTCAATAATTTTTTTACCACAATCCAAATCCAGTCCACTAACATACAAACAAAACATAATGGATTTTCAGCGTTTTCTATTTCAAAATTAATATTTTTGTTGAAATTTGAAAATTATGTATGAATTTCCTATAAATTTTCAAGATACACGTTATTTTAATTATTTGTTGGTCTAGAATAACTAAAATAATATTAAAAATAGGAAGTCGCCTTTAAGCTTTGCCTAGATTTGACGTCCACACCTTAAAAATTCATCTCAAGAAAATTGTGGGTTTTGTAAAATAATGCACTTTAAGAAAATAAGTACCAATACAATACAAGAGCTAGTTGATGAAATACTATTGTGATTGTGCTTAGTTTTTAACCACTATTCACGATATGGATTGATTTTAAGAATTTGTGAGATTTTTACACAAAAAATGCCTTTATTTGGTGGAGAATAAAATCAATTTTTTAGTAAATTTTGATAAAAATTTATAAAATGTGTTATTGAAAAGCTATATATCATATCATATGAAATGTGTGGTTAAAATTAAATGATTGACTTTAACTTAAATTAAAATCTAAATTCTAATCACTACCAAACATGGGCTAAAATTAGCAATTTAGTTATTTTAAAATGATGAGTGATACTCCCTGTACAAACGGTATAATTCTCTACGGAGTATGGACTCAGCTGATAACCTCATCCTCAACTAACATTTCATTAATTCAAAGGAACTCCACTTTAATACACAATATTATACAAGTAAAATTTATATTTCTTTTACTTTCTAATTTTTATGTTTTCCCCTTAATTGATAATCGACTCATTAGGAGAATGGGTAAGCAAATGCATCTGCTAGACAGTCTTGAAATGATTGAAGTGAAAAAAAAAAAAATGCTTTTTCCCCATGTCATGCGGGTAGAAAATATTGACTCAATAATGTATAACCATATATGTCCAATTTTCTTTACACCTCTAACTGCAACAAGATTCTTAAAAGACACGAGATATAATTCCAAATTACCAACAAAAAAAAAAAAAAAATCGAGTTCGCTAAAAGTCACAGTTCATAGACTAAAATATAGTGACATTCTCAATAAAATAGGCAGGGCAACCCCTAGTTAGATCAAACAATGATGAAAACTATGTCAATCAAGTCATAAATTGATTAAAAATGACTGGGAAATTAGTGTAAGATCACTGTAAGTTGTCCATAATTTATTGAAATAACTCAAAAATAGTTAAACATTTACTCAGTCTTTCAACAATAAATTTTTGATAACTGAAATGATCTCCCAAGCAAGCTTTTCATCTGCTGTTGACCAGGTGCAGCAGAAATACAGTGTTTCAGGCATGCATTGCAAACTAGCAGTAGTTCTGTGAGGGCAAATCTCTTTTGAACAAACAGAGACGTAAAATGACTCAATTTGAAGATGTTCACCACAATCCTGGATGCTTGTCTCAGGGAATTTGCTCGAAAGCTTTTCAAACAATAAGTGCAGCCAAAAGGATTTGTCGACTGTTGATTGAGAAAGAAATGCATTTCTCATATCGGAATTCGCAATGTATACTGGGCAACAGTTTGCAAACTTGATTTCATGACTTTCCACTCCTAACATAGCCATGAGTTCATGTTGATGTAAAGCTTTTGTATTTTGATTTCTCTGAACCATTAGTATCCCTTCGGCCATTCTGTCATCAAAAACCTGCAACCCTGGCTTTGTTCTTGCATCGCTAAAATGAGAACCCTTTTCTGAGCATTTTCTTAAGAACTTCAAGTTTGGGCTCAAGGTACTTCGCAAAAGTGCATCAGAGGTACCAACTTTTACATAGTGAGTTGTAAAAGGAATGCTCACAGTTTCATTATTAGCAGGGTCGAAACATTGGATTCCCATTTCAGATTGAATTTTTTCTTTCAGTTTAGCTATTTTAAGCTTTTCTCCATGTACAAGAATCACGTTCTTAGGGGATAGAAATTTCACAAGATCCAGGATTCCTTTGGCATCAGTATGAGGACTAAAAGACAACTGATGGATCTAGAAAAATAACGGACACAGTTAGGTATATAAATAAAAAGTAAGATAATTATGACAGAGCCAGAAGAAGTTTGATCACAGCAAAAGCAGTCAGTTGTTGCCACTTCGAATACACAAGAGTACAACTTTGTGGAAAAAATATAGACTTTCATCAAACTAGCTGTTTAGACTCAGGGTCATTTAAACAAGGCAACGCACGATCTATCTTGAGGTTATATGAGCCTAATTCTAAACAGTGACAATTGACCAAATCTCCAAGACTATTATCAACTTCTATTTGACCACCAGTTCGAGGGTGAAGAGCATATAAATAATTCAAAGTGTTTGCAAACAATTTCAAAGTTTTTATTAAAAAATTAGTAAAAACTTGACATTGGGTCACAAATAATGGTTAAATGGAAAAATTGAAAGTGGACAATTTCCTTGGTAACAATTTAGCAACATTGTAACAATAAATAGTTTTGGAACATGCAATGAAGTGGGTCATTTTGAAGAAGTCCACAACTACCGAGAATCAGATTTCTAACAAATTCACATAATCCTAGAACAAAGTCTAATTAGTAGTGTAAAAACTAGTGCATTGTTATTAACCTGACCTTACTACTAAGTATGGCACTGGGACGCAAGTAACATCTTTTTCAACAAACACCAATAAATAATTGATTTATAAACAGAAGATTGACGATTTCAACGAAGAATATTAACTTTGAAGATTTTCATTTCACATGGAATATTATGTGGAGCACTGCAACACAATATCCTAGTCCATGTACAAAAGTGATGCAGGTCTTAGGTTACCAACAAAATATCTATGTTCAATAAAGATTTTAACTAACTGCGAACAATCAACTGACTGTGAGAACCCATCAGTTAATGGGAAACAATACCATAATGACAAAATTAAAATATTAAGTGAAATATCCCCACACAGGGACCCAAGTTCCGATAGTTGTAAAATAAGGCTTGTTTGACTCTTGAGAAGCAAAATATATAGAGAGGGTGTAAGAACCTGACACTGCACGTCGATTTGTGTATCCTTGTCGATATTAATTTGGGCAGGTGTTTTACCTGACATCAGTTTATGTCCTATAGTTCCAGCCACACAATACCTAATGAAACAATACACAGAAGGATTAATGCAATCCAAACAAACATAATTTAGAGTTGAAATAACTAAAATGAAAAATTGCATCAGAGGATGTTTCCAACCTACCAATGTTATAGCAAGTTGGTTGGCTTAAACTGTTAGAGATCAGACACGTTTGTTTATTTAAATTTTCTCTTCAACACATCTCATCACGTGTGGCTACATTCAAGTTTAAATCAAAGGAACAACACGAAAGAATTTCATAATTGGGTGAACTCAAGACCTTTGTCCGTTCAAGTGTAATGTTGAACCACCTCATCTAAAAGCTTATATTGTTGAAACAAATTCATCTATTTTAAAGTTTGTCTTTAGCAATCCACAACCTTTAATTCTAGGCATTTAAATAATCTCAAGTTCATACCATCTTAGTCCTTGGCGAACGGTTTCGGTCTATTTGATTTGTTACAAAATCATTTTTTTGTTAAAAAGACCGTTATCCCTTTTATTAAAATAACAATAAATTAAAAAAAGGAAAATAAAGAGAAGAAAATGAAAATAAAATGACAGGAAAAAGGAAAAATCCCTCGACCCCCAACACTAACCCCCACTGACCTGATGCTTGCAGGGGGAAGAGGACGAACCAGGAAGTGGTGGTAAACAACCATATGGTTGGGGTACGAGAGGTAGGGGTGGGGTTACAGGGGGAGCAAATAAAAATTTGTGTTTTTTCTTTTGTTTATATTTCCTTGTTTATTAGGTTTCATTAAAACTATTTGTGTTTACACATTTTATCTTTGAAATAGTGTTTCATATGCTTTGCTCGCGACATTTTAATGGTGAAATGGATGGTTTCCATCCAATGTGAGCTAAGGTGTTACTGAATCAAAAGATAAAGTGAAAAATAACAGACAAATTAGGTATATCACTTGTTTCCCTGGTTCTTTATTTATCAAAATAGACGCGTTGCTCAATTCTTCATAGAGCTTCAGGATAGAAACTATTTAGATTATTTTTTGATGAAATCCAATTTTATCAGCTCAATCAGTTCATGAAAAGCCCAAACAAAGTCTTAATATTTTAATACTATAAAAAATGAAAATTTTGTAATCAACAAAATAAGGCCATACCCTGGCAGTGTAACAAGGTTACGTTCATATGGAGCCCACTGCTTGAAAACTTCAAGAGAGAAACCCCCACTTATCATCCCTGGAGTAGCAAAGAGAACACAAGGTCCTGGAGCATTTATCAGGGAACGGTCAAAACTGCAGACTGCAACATTCAAACGTTAGTTCTATTATGACAGATTTGTTTATGTACTTGTATCTATAATAAAAGAATAGTCAAGGTAAATAGTCGAGTGCATTCAGCACAAGCAAAGGTTGCTGATAATCTTAAATTAGAGGGATTTAATTTGTATGTTTATGACAACCAATGGATATAACATATTAAGCACATAGCAGATTTGCCCAAGAAGCAATTTCTTATGCCTCTGTTTGGTCCGGATTAAAATCTAATTTTAATCCAAATCAAAGTCAAACAATCAATATTAACCCCATCTTTCATGGGTCTCACAACTTTTCAACCACACATTTCAATTTTTTTATTATAATCTACTAAAAATCTAATTTTAATCCCCACCAAACACCCTCTTTATGACCTAACTAAAATCTGTATAACGTTGTATTGCATAGGAATATAAATGCTCAGCGGATAACCTTAAAACCTGAGAACGATCCTTAGAAGTGTGTAACATATTTGGTGAATAATCCATATATACAGTCCCGAGTAGGGAAAGGATTAACATGTTTAGTTAGTAGTAGTTTAAGCGTTGCAAATTTGTAGTTCAATCTAAGTGAAAGTTGGAAACTAATGTATATTCACAGCTGTTTATTTTTCATATAATATGGACATGAATCATGTAAGAAGGCAAGCCCTAGTAGAATACTAGCAATGATCAGAAGTCATAAATTAAAGAATGCAGATACCAGAGTCAAGAACATTCCAGAATGATATAACCCAATGAAAATATGATCTATTAAATGAATCTAAAATGAAGTTACAATAATGAGTGTTTGTATTTGATTTTCCAGTAGTAGTGATACACCTAATTGGGGTGTGAAAAAAGGATTCATATAGTTGACCCTGAAATTTGCTGGCAATAAGGATAATTTAATGTCATTGCAATGGTACTCCTATATCACATGGAGAAGCCAATACAAGTACAAGCATTTAATTATAGTTCATCAATACTCATGTTAATCATACTTCATTGAAGTAAAAACAACCTTAAAATTTAGTGATATAGAAGGCAACCACTTAATAGGTGTAGAACTACCTTATCTAAAAGCTTTAGGCTTTAGATGGGATAGTTTTGGGTAAATTTCATTTGCAATAACTATAATTTAACTCTAGTGTCAATAAGGTAAATACTTCAATTTTCTTCGATTAAGTAACTAGAATTTAATATAGTTTCACCAGGGTAACTACACTAATTTGATTTTATTCATATAACTACAATTTAAATTTCTTTCAATTAAGGTATCTTCGTCTAATTGCACTTGCACAAATCCATGACATGAGTTGCTGACGTAGAATAAGTATAATGTATGGTACTAAAACAAGCAAATGTCCTAAATTTAAGTTTCTTTGCCACCTATTTCTAAAAATTGTGCACGTGTCAAAACTTTTATGGTAACGTGTGAGAGAATGTGACGAAGACAAAGTTTATAAAATAAATTAGCCTCTTCTCTAACAACTTAAACTTTTAAACGGTGTGGTTCAAGTTTCAACGGTATGTAATGACATCAAACTCGACCAATACTCTGCTAGGTTGAAATAGGAATGTTTCGTCACTTAAAATATTTTTTTGACAAAAATACTGCATCAATCCTTTAAATACAAAAAATTCAACAAGGGAAGTACCATGTTTGAAATCAAATGCATTGCGTGTAGCATAAGAATCTTTCACTTTTTGGCTGGTCCAGTTGATGAGCATTTTATAGTACATATTTGCTTGAAGAGTCAAACCTGAGAGATTAATAGAACTATAGTCATTGGAAGTTTGAAGCAATGACTATGAGGAATACTGTTGAAGATTAAATGAAGAATAAATGGGTTCTGATACAGTAGCAATGAGCCTCACTCACATGTATGTTAACAATTGGCAAAAGATCAACAACTTACTGGAGCTTGTAAAACAATATTAAAATAGCAACAAATTTATTCTCCTTGTTTGAAAAAACTCTTGCACAAAGATAAACTCAAATACGTAAACAAAAATTGCCTAATTCTTTCCATAGACATGCATTAACCTTTCAAATACGGCAGTGCAAAAATTGCCATGTCCAATGATGCATGCATTTCTCTTTTCTTACTTTTTCTGATGCATCCCAGCTAAAGTTCAAGTGAAGTGTCTGAAACCTCTTTTGAATATCCCACGATACTTGAAGAACTAGGCATTATTTACCATATAATACTTGGTATTTTACGACATAAATGTGGAGAGATTTTGAAGATGCATCAACTTCAATGAATTTCCCCATTAAGATGGATTTGCATCCATAGGCGAGAAATAATCAAAATGAAATGTATTGACCCCCATTATCCTTTATTGGGAGCTCTCAGGTTCAAATAAGAGTAGAAGATGTCAAAGTCTTAAGGGGTTGCAAACATTATCTTAAAGGTATTAGAAGATTCCTTTATATAGGTGCATATAGCATCACGGTAAACAAGATTCAAAGTATTCCACCTAATATATGGCTGTGTAGGATTTGAGCAGATGTGTAGCTTGATTTTATTTGTCTGTTCCATATGCGAATACATGACTTCCACCCCCTTGGTTCTCATAAATATAATATGTACACAATGGGAGAGAGAAAGGAGTGTCTTCACAACACTTGGTCCAAGATGCACAAAAAATGCCCTGATGGAAATTTTTATTTCGTCGATCCATTTATTAGTCAAGGCACGAAAGAGATTCTACCTGCTGAGAAATAAATGGGAACTTTAAGATTCATCTGCTCCCAATAGTCATCTAACAGCATACAGAGTTCCTGTATGTAAGAGCTAAGTTGTCAGACAAAGATGCACATCTGGAAAGGCATGAATGACAAATGATTTCACCCATATTGCAATAATATAAGCCTCCTAGTAAGTTCAAATCATTGATAGTTAATTAAAATAACTTAAATGAAAAACATAGACCTGTACTTGGACAAGATAAAGTAAGTCATTGCAAGGAAAAATTTAGAGCGAAGTGACAACTGTTAACAAATAAAATCCTTAAAAATTCTGCTTGCTCAAGTATCTAACTTATTAGTCTGATATTCCTCCACTATAATTTCTCTTGAAAGACAATTCATTTGTTATAAGTTGAAAAGGTAATTCAATATTAAATTGCAAAGCAATTCATTCTAGAAACTAGCATGTAGTGTTTAATCCATTTGCAAAAAGTTGATCCACTCAGATTAAAATTTCAAATTAACAATTATTAAGTTTACAGTCATATTTTATTAGATTATTTATTTTAATGTTTGTATTTACCAAAGTTGAATAGTTCAATATTAGTTGTAATTTTTCCCACTACATAAGCATTTGTAGAAAATGGGTGAATATGCCTAAAATTCTAGTGCTAAGGTTTATGTAATTATCTATTGAAGGATGTAAAAATAATGAAAATTAGTGTCAATTATTGCAAATTTAAATATAGATCTCTTGTGGATCTTTTGGGAGGTTTAGGTTTCCTCGAACAAACCTATTATGTTTTCTTTTCCATCTACTAGTTCTTTAAAAATATGAATAATAGAAGGTGTTCATAACATTTAGAGCTGGGAAGGGCACGGAGAAGGCTAATGAATTTATCTCCAAAACAACATTTTGCTAATTAATCATTATCAGCTATGAGTGCACAAAGGTTTGAATTAAAGTGGAGTGGTAGCGTATGTATCTCTCGAATGGAGGTTGTCTTACTCTCGTTAAATCTACTCTATTGAATATTCCTATTTATTTTTTGTCACTGTTTCTTATTCCTGTTGCAGTGGCGAATAGATAAGAGAAGATTCTAAGAGATTTTATGTGGGCAGGGCTGTAAGAGGAGATGAAACTTCATTTGGTTAATTGGAGAATAGTTTGCTCTCCTATGAGGATGGGTGGCCTCGGATTGAGGAGGCTCATTTTATTTAACAATGCACTATTGGGCAAATGGTTGTGGCGGTTTGGAGTGAGAGGGGGAGCTCCTGGAGAAAAATCATTAGGGTGAAGTATGGAGTGATGGAGGGGGCTGGTGTTCGGGTGAGGGTTGTGGGTCTTACGGGGTGAGTTTGTGGAGGTATATTCGACGTAATTGGAGCGATCTTCGGGACAGATTGACTTTTGTAGCAGGGAATATAAATAATATCAGATTTTGGAATGACTGTTGGTGTAGAGATATACCGCTAAAGGTGAGATTTCCTTCCCTGCATCGCATTTCTATGGAATCCTCAATTATGGTGAACGACGTTTTAGCCATCCACAATGGAAGTTACAGTTGGAATATTACCTTTCAGAGGCGTTTGCAGGATTAGGAACTGGATGATTATGCACTTTTCTTAACCTATTTGTATGAGGTGAATATTCAGGTTGGAAAGGATGATCGTAGCCATTGGAGGTTGACACGGAATAGTTTTTTTCAGTTCACTCTTATTTTCAATCTCTTTTGAGATATGTGGAGATTTCATTCCACTGGAAGATGGTGTGGCAATGTAAATTGCCTTCACGTGTGGCATTTCTACTATGGACGGTTATGAGGGGACATACATTAACGATGAATAACCTTTGTAAAAAAAGCTTTTACGTAACCGAGTGGTGTTATATGTGTAGGTGTGATGGGGAGACGCATGACAACTTGTTCATTCACTGTAACAGTGTTCGTTGGATGTGGAATAATGTCTTGGCTTCTCAACATATAGATTGGGTGTTGTCTAGAAGTATGAAGGACGTGTTGCGGACACGAAGGAGAAAGTTTCGTGATAAAGATAGCAAACTTGTCTGGAATCTCATCCCGGGATGTATTATATGGTGTGTGAAGAGAAAGAAACAACCGATGTTTTGAAGACCAAACTCGGACCACATAGCAAATTAGAGAATTCTTTTATCCGACTTTGTATAGTTGGTTCAATGCCGCGAGTAGTAATCCTATAGAGGGGCTGCCTAACTTCATGTCTTTTCTTTCTTGTTTAAGTTGATAATACACTCCATATATATTCTTTTTTCATTAATAAATTTTTTGAATTATCTATTAAAAAACAAAAATTTGAAGATTGAAAATCCATTTCACTCTTGCATTCTTTCTACACTTGGATAAGTCTAAGCCCATGACAAATTTTGTATATCGACATGAGTTCACCGTCTCATCAATTCAAGTCATGGAATTGTTCAACTAGTAAAGCTAGATTAAGGTGTGTTGGAATTGTGTTTCATAATACCATCATATCGAATACTGATAGTTGAGTGAAGCTGCTATGGAGGAAAAGGTTACCGCCGGGTCAATGTCGACAATTTTGACCAATGTGGACGTCGGTTTGGAAGTGTGGTGGAATGTTGACCATAATTGAATAAGTCAATATTAGTTATTAGTTTTTCCCACTATATAGGCATTTGTAGAAAATTGGCGATTGGTGTAGCAATAATGGCTTGTGTAATTATGATGTAAAGATAATGACACGAGGGTCAATTTGCAAAATTAAAATGTAGAGCTCTTATGGATCTTTATGGAGGTATAGGTTCTCTTGAACGGAACCTATTATTTTTTATTTTTTTTTCAATTAGTTCTTTAAAATTATGAATAATAAAGCATTTTCATATCAATTTACAGGTAAGAAATGTGGTGATAAAATCAGATTCGACACCCAGTCCACATTAACTCAGATTCTTGGCACATTAGAACATATTATAAGAAATCAACTCTCTAGAAATCTAGATCTAGAGCTGTAAAGTCTATATCATGCTAGGATATTCAACCATTACCAAGATGGCATTAATAATAAGTTGATAAAAGAACCTGTGCTCTTCCCAAGGCAAATGTAGGAATGAGCACCTTTCCACCACCAGCAACACATTCGTGAACCTACAGGAATTATCTGAAAACATAAATTTAAAAAAACCACACTAAACTTCATATTAGTATGCTACATCCACGCGATAAAAGTTTGACATATCTTGAGAAAATCTATGGAAGTAAGTGAACTTGTAGTAGAGCGCAAATGGAGATACAACATATCATCTGTTTTCCCATCTAATGTATAATTTGTCAAGGCCAAGTTTTGAATACATATATTTAACGTGGTTTAATTTTGTAGAAGTAGCTTGGAATCAATAGAATGGTGAAAAATAATGCATGTAATTGACCCTAAATATAGCAAAATGACAATTAATCTATGCTGAAACTTGAAACATTTGATTTAAAAGCTTAAGCCAATAGATGGGGCCACAATTATATTATTTAAATATTGTCTTTGACACGACTTGGGATCAAAAAAATTTCAATCGCCTATCACATACACAATTTCATTTAAATGGGTGGCGGAGAGACTTGAACCTAGAATTTTGCTTGCTCTAATTAGTAATATCATGTTGAACTATTTGATCTAAAAGCTTAAACTAATAGAAATGACACAATTATATCATTTAAATGTTGTCTTCTACAAGCTACTCGTTTCTATTAAAATTTCAATTTCCCTTGTAAATATCATTACTATTATTGATAACATGATTTCGTGAGAGATGGCACAGAAAAAATGAATGAGTGTTTCAAAAAATATAAAGATTGGATAAAACAAATTAAACTTTTAATGGGTAAAAGATTATACAGTTTTGAGAAACTCCCTCTCCCGAGCATATTTTGAATCACGATATGTCGTTGCATAGGTTGACCTGTATAACAAATTTTTGAGAAAATGTGTCCATACAAAATTTATACATGCATTTTATCGCATGTGAAACAAAGTGTTATTCGTTAAAAGAAAATAAACGTGTATATCTCTATACGCACACATAAACATGTGATTGTATTCAATAATTGAGTAGTGAAATTCTCAGTGATATACAAAAGGCATTTCTAACAACTACCTCAAGCACATTATTTATCATGAACAAGATTTTGGGCTTAGATTAATAGATAATGTTCGAATGCCTAAAGTGCAAAGACCATCTTTACTTTACACCTATGTGGCATATGGATGGGATTTTACCTTCTCTATCCATCCAATAGACTTCCGTTATTTAACTCAAATATATTGGATCATTTTTACTCAATAAACTTATTACGACAGACCCTTATTGTCAAATTCTGACGTGTCCTTAGAGATGGAATTGCCAGAGCATAACCTTACTCAATAATGGTTCCTAAAACCAACTTATATCACCAGAAACATCTCTAAACACAGTTAGACCACTTTGGATTGGCCCTTTCACTTCTTCACAAGTAAAAGACGAGAAGGAAACTCTTTTCTTCTACCTTTTTTATGATTGATAGCCAAGAAAACCTAGGGGAGCAATCCATGTACAAATACAAAAAATAACAGCAAATGATCATATGCAAACATACTGTTAAAGTTTAACTTACTCAGTTATAACGAGGTCCAACTGCAGTCGGTCTATTTGAGCTGCCCCAAGATGTCTATCAGGTGTCATATTATAATCCCCTGTGTACACTATGGCAGCATCTCCCACTCTTGCATAAAACATTGCAGCCCCAAGGACCTAAAAACACATTTTCGAGATCAAAATCTTAACGGGTGTTTGACACCCATTTTAGTAGAAAAATGTGTTTTTGAATAGTGATTGATGGAAGAATGTGTGGTTAAAAAGTAAGGAGAATTTTTAGGTTTATGTGTAATATTATTTTATTGATAGAATGTGTGGTTGAAATGAAGAAAGAGAAAAGGAATGAGAATGAGAAAAAAATGGGTGCCAAATGGGGCTTAGATGCATATATCTAATTGAAATAAACAACATGAAATTTTTTAGAAAAGCAAAAGAAACCTGCCATCAGAAAAATTATTTCTATTTTGTCCAAGAAAAATAGCAAGTTTGCTGAATCTTGATTGAGATTAGTATTTTTGCAATATCCTGGGACAACACGCTAGAATACAGAGGGGACTTGGGACTTGGCTTGTGTATAATGAGAAGCCCCATTTAGAGATAAAACTGGACCTCAAGGACAATACACTTGCTTCACTTAGACCGAGCTCCCAAGTCATTGCAAATGAGTGAGAGCCATATCTACTGTAATACACATAGCACTAACAGCAGGAAATAGGGACAGAAGCAATTTTATTTGTGCAGCAGTGGAATTTGAATTTTCGAGAAACAAGAAAGCTGGAGAATCTTAGAAAGAAACTCCAAACATCTTGCTCCCACCGGCCCAGGCTGGCTAATGGAAATGGAGTTATTAACAAAGATAATTGTATTACTTCGTCTTGCACTGATTTGTACACGAATGTGTGAGTTACACCGAGTACTAAGTAAATTATAGACTGCTTCAAATATTAGTCTCCGAGAGGGATAATCAACTGTAAATATCAATTGAAACTTGAACCTACAAATTTCAAATCAATTGGTCAAACTACTCGACTACAGAGTGATGATCCAATGGTTCTTAGTTGGGTAATCCTTGGCTTAGCTTAGGTTCCATACAATCCCTTTCTCTATGAGGTGCGGGCAAAAAGAAGGCAGTTGTAACAAAAAACAGGAAACTATATTGAAAGAGAAACTAAGAGCTGGAGAATAAAAGTTTTTACTGATTTTATGCGACATTTACATCAGATGCTTTGATTATTTATGCATCGTAAAAGGTAACAAACTCCTCTAAAAAGCTGTTAACAAGAACCCATAAGCTCAGAGCAAAAAGCTCTTTTATTGACGCCTATTCAGTTTATACAGTCAACTCCAAAATAATAGGAACAGAATGGAAATTAAAAAGTACTTTTAGCAAGTATGAACTAATTTGTTATAGTTGTTTCTTGGAGAAAGTCTAGTTAAGTAAAACGAAACCATCTTCGCATTAGGGATATATTTGTTGGTCTGGATATTCTCCAGGAGCCCTACATGACCATGACCTAATAATAATCTTCTAGAAGAAAAAGATAACAATATCCTAATAATCTATTTTTAATTGAACAAAAAACCTACTAATGTCTAATGTAAAAAAATCCTCCTACTAATATTGATGCAGTTTTGATAGAGTTTTCCTACAATTCCCCACCTAAAAAAAAGAAGAAAACAAAACCTGGCCATAGAAGTGGGTAGGAAAGAGAAAATCGGGAAGAAAGTATAACAGCATCTCCAATAGACTCTAAAAATGCAAGATGCTCTAAAGCCAATGCTTAAAAAATAAGCTCTAGGAGATTCTTTATTTTTTACTATAGAAATTTGGAAAGCCAAAACTTGCTCTCTATTGTTACTTTATAGTGATTACATTTAATAAGTTATTTCACTACTATACTTCTTAAATTATGGTGTTCGATTCATGTCAGTCAAGCCAACATGCTGGAAGTTGATAAGAAGTTGGAACATCAGTAGGGGGCGATGGAGATGCATCAGTATCTCACATCAAAAAGTACACAAGAGCAACCTGGTACTTAGATTAGAGCATCAGACATCCAATCTCACCAGGTGTCTTCTCAGAGTAAAACATTGAAAGGCCCGAAGGACAATACCTCACATTTCATGGACTCAGTACAACTGCTCATGTATTAGCAATCATGTAGTTAATTTATAAATTTGTTCAATTCTACTCAAACATGATTACATATTCAGGACTCCATTCTTTAGGAGAAAAATTTAAGATTCTTACATGCCCTGCATAGTATGCACGGATCTGGAGATCTTTGTCAACTTGAACGGTTTGCTTCAGATCCACTGCAGTCACTGCATGCAAAAATCAAGATTTAAAGATAATAGTTGAATCAAAAGAAAAATACAAAAATGATTTAATATCCGTAAAATGTTTGAAGTAATTTTTTGACAAAAAAACATGTAACTCGAGTCGAGAAATTCAACTTCTAAATGTTATAACATTACTACCTCTTGTTCCAAGTTTCAGGGCTCTCAACCAGAATTCCATACTTCAGAGCATAGATTCATTATACCTATAGATAAGAAATTGCATCATTACCAGCTAAATTATGTGTTGATTTCCACTATATATAAAGCTTAACCATACTAGAACATTGTTCCAAAATATCAAAAAAATTTCTACATATCACGTCGTATTGGGGGATAACATTAAGAGGGATAGGATTAGGAGAGATTGTATTAAGGAGGATTGTTCTTCTGTGGCGTTTGGTACTACACCAAATTAGAACGTACAAGTAACGAAAAATTAAAAATTTTATTACATTATTCTTTTATAAGAATTTTTTCTCAACTTATTAAGTGAATTTTTTTCTTACAATTTCTTTAATGAATTTTTTTTTACTCGTAAGTGAAATTTTTACTTACAAGCAAAAGCAAATTATTTATGTATTAAGTGATTTTTTAAAAAACTCACTTAGTTCAAATTAAGTATTAAACTAATATTTCTTTAATTCATTAACTGGTAAATAAATAATACGACATAACCCACCCCACTTAGAGTATTAATTTTATACGGTTGAGCAAAGGAGGATAAGCAGCCCATATTAATTTAGTCCAGATACCAATTACACCAAACACCGGATAAGAACTATATAGGATTTTTTAATCCTCATATGGTCTAATACTGTGCACCAAATTTGCCTTTGTGTTCATTGTAAGAAATTTGGTAAATTAATTAAAATTATATAATCATAAATATCTGGTTTTCAATTCCGTGATACAGCAGTTGAACATTTGGTGGCCATGATTTATTTCATGGCACAAATTTATTATCACAACAGAGAGTCATCTAGAGGAACAGGAGTTTTCTTAGGAACGTGGAAAATGAAAACAAATAAAGACGGGACAAGGAAATAGCAATGTTAAGAACACCAGAATGGACCATCTGGTTTGACTGGAAAATATACAAACCAATTATGGAATAAAACTGGGCAGAATACTGCTAAAACAGTCGGTCCAACCAAATACTGGTAAACTGGACACGGTTTTTTCCTGTTCAACCAATGTTGGTAGGATGTTCAATTTATGGGTGGTCCTCCTTTCCTCCTAATTATTAGATTTTTTTTTTTTGATAAATAATCAGAAATTTCATTGATCAAAAAGAATACACAGGAAGTGTATAATCATTTTAAACAAGAAAGGAAAAAAATAAAGTTAGGCAGCCCCTCTATGGGATTCTTAGTCGCTGCGTTAAACCAAGTATACAAAGTCAGAAAAAATAATTCTCTAAATTGTTCTCTAGCACGTATTTGATCTTCAAAATATCGGTTGTTCATTTCCCTCCATACACACCAAACAATGCAACCCGGGATAAGATTCCAAACTAGCTTGCTATCCTTGTCTCGAAATTTTCTCCTCCATGCCCGCAGCACATCCTCCATACGTCTAGGCAACACCCAATCTATATGTTGAGAAGCCAGAATATAATTCCACAGCCAACGGACTCCATCGCAGTGAATAAACAAGTGATCATGTGTCTCCCCATCGCTCCTACACATATAACACCACTCGGTAACATAAAAGCCCTTTTTTCGAAGATTATCCATCGTTAAAAATATTTTAATTGCACCAGCCGGGAAACGAACCAAAAATTAAATGGAAACTCCTAATTATTAGATTTCAATGTGGGATCTTGTTAAAACTCCCGGAAACCAGTTATAATAGTTTTCAAAGAACACGTCTTCATTATATACTAACCAACTTACCCAATTCAAATCAAAATTGTTCGACACAAAATTGGAGATGTAAAAAATTTACCATCTACTATTGTTTTAATATTTTTTTAATACTATTTTTGTGCCCGTGCGATGCACGGATTGGGTTATTTTGAGGTAATGTTAGTGTGTTAAATATGTTAAATTATCGTGAATTATATCTTGAATGTTTGATTTGGACAATTTAAATTATCTCAGTAAATGCAACGCCTCCGATGGGGATCAACCTGCCCGGTCAGGTACGTGGGGGTAGCGCCCCTCGTGGGGGTTCGGGAGCAACACCCCCGACAGGGATCGACCTGACTAGTCAGGTCGCACGGACAGCGCCCCCGACGGGGATCGAAAGGAGTTTTGATTTTTATGTATATATGACATTGAGTTTTTTTAGTTTTTTTTTTAGTTAAATAAATTATTAATAAATGAAATTGTATTTGGGGAGAGGCAAACTCCTCGTGTATGCCCAGGGAGAACCAAATTTATATAATTTTCAAATTTGCATAATGTAATAAATATTTTGTATATATGTATGTAACTAATATTATGATGTATAAAACAAAGGAAGGAGGAAAAAAAAAAACAATGTCCCTCCCCGTGTGCTCACGGGGAGTAATTTTTTTTATATTATTATTTCTTATTTTTTTCTTTTTTTTTCGTGCTTGTCTTTCCCAGTCAACAATTGTAGGTAAGGGAGAAATCTATATTACCCTTTTGTTTTGATAAGATGAGAATGAAAACTGTTTCACAAATGAACAGTAAAAAATGTGGATAAAATGGGAAAAAACAATAATTAGTGGGGATAAATGGGAAGATGAAATACGTCCCGAATGAATAGTAAATGAAGGATTCTCTCTTTTAATAGAAGAGGGATACATGTATGTTTTTGTTTATATATGCACATATATATTTTTATTTATTTTTGACATTCTAGTTGAACTTGACCCTTTCCCTTTTCCGAATTAATGAACAGGCCAGTTTTAAAAAGCACAGGGCAGATCGTGACACTCAATAAAGGAAAGGAAGAACTTAATAAAAAGGAATCCTTGTACCTTTCTTCATACATTCCAAAATCTGATCGGAACTAAATTGCTCTTCCTCCCCCCTTCTGCCAACCACTTTCCTATTATCCTCAAGCATTAATGGTGCCAAAGCTTTTGTTGGATACTGAAGTAAGAGTAATCAAAGAGTCATATTAAAAGTGATGAAAAAGAATACTAGTGTTTGTACGTCAAAAGTTTATGAAGATCCATCTCATAAGAGAGAAATCTAGATTGAATGATATTAATGAATAATAGAACAATAATTAGATTCATATAGAAATCCAGTTTATGCAGATCCATATCATAATTATCAATTAAAGCTGGCATGGAAGCCACTAAAATAACAAACCAATGTACAAAATTGAAGTTTCATATAATATCAGCAATTATATTCAAAGAAAAATATGACATTTTATCATGCTAATAGTAAGTTCACCAAAAATCAAGGTTATAATCAAACATTTCAGCCTTTCCACCAATGTCGTTCTGTAGATGTTTACTATGCCAGTCAAATATCACACGTGTTGGAATCGAACCCTGGTTCTCTCTTTGGTGCTCCCAGCATTTTGGTAAGAAAGCGTGTTTGTGAAACATGCTTTTATTAATGAAGCATTTTCTTCTGATGTTTGACACGTGGTTTACTCCTGACCGTTGGATGGTGGACGATTTATTTACTTGGGCTGATGGCTTTTGCCTTTTGGTTTTAGTCAATTCACTTCACATTTTCTGGAGACTTCCAGGGGCTCCTGTGTGCTTGAGAGAAAAGAGAGAAAGAGAGGGAGATAACTAGGGTTTGCTATTCTTTGTTTGAATTAAAATCTTTGATTTTAAGTGTTAGGTGTGATAGAGTAACCTTTGTATTGTAATATTCTGAGTGAATATTGTGAGTAGTGCTGGCAAAAAAATCCGCCACACCCCGACGGGTTGGCAGGACGGGGATTGCCGCCCCGTGAAGAATAAGCTCCCGTTTGACACCCATTAATTTCTCATTCTCATTCTCATTCTCATTCTTCATTTCAACCACACATTCTCCCAATAAAATAATATTACACACAAATCAAAAACTTTTCATCACTTTTCCACCACACATTCTCACATCAATCACTATTCCAAAATTTCTATTCTTCTAAAAATGGGTTTCAAACAGGGGCTAAAAAAAATAATTAACAACAAAATTAAAAAAATTAGTTAATTGGGAGTTTTTGAAAAAAATAAATAAATGGAGCATGAAACGAGGCAAGCCCGCGGGTTCGCCCCGTCTAAGGCCATGGAGGGGCACGGGGCTAACCCACCCGCTGCCATCTCTAATTGTGAGGATCTGAGTGATTTCTCTGCTGTGGTTTCTCAGTGTTTGTTCGGATGGTTATTTGAAGATTTCTTCATAAATCTTGGTAAACCTATCGTTGTATTTTGAGAGACAAGTCTCATATCTCATTTCTCTGAACATTTGTAATTTTCGTTGCCATTTTGGTTTGTTTTTAGTGCAACTGAACATAATCCTTTCTTGGATTCAACTGGGGATGTAAGTATTAGAAGCGGTCACCGAACTCGGGGGCTATGGTCAAAACAATTCTTTGTGTTCATTTTAATTTATGCAGTTTACTTTGAGTTTGTTTTCGATTATTCTTGCCCCTAGGATTCTTATATTGTGTGTGGTCTCGCCTTACACCACGGAATAAAACAAAAATTCATGTAAACTATGTGAAAAATAATTTCTACGCCTCTATAATCAGTCAAATGTCGCATTAAAAGAAAGCATATGAACAAAAATACATGCAAATGATGTAAACTGAAAATTACCGTCATGTAAATGGGACCATTGTACCCACAAACTTCAGTAAAATATGGAAGAGCTCCAATATGATCCAAATGGAAATGTGTGACGACTATGCATGTGAGGGAGTTGTTGAAGTCACCGGACTTTGAGATCAAGGAGAAGTCAGGGTACCGACGATGATCTGAGTAGCCCATGTGCATACCGCAATCAAACATTATTTTCTTATCATTTATTGTCACCACCACGCAGCTCTTTCCGACCTCTTGTCCCGCACCTATAAATGTAGGTTCAAAGTCAATATACAACGAATATGGTGGTAAAAACAAGAAGCGATCAATTGGACATAACATCGAACAGAAAGTGGGTAACAAAAGTGTCTCAAGGCAGTATCGTTTACAGTCTGAAACCGACATTAACCGAAACATATAATAATATGTTAACAAAATCAAGCAAGACGCGATATTCGTGAAAGTACTGTTAGACGATGGCATCTCTTGGATAGAAGGGGGGTGAGACTTGAGAGAGACAAAGAGTTACCAAGGACGAGACATTCGATGGCCATGGATTCAGTTCTGCAGTGACTAGGGGACGGAGCTAGAGGTTGCTTTTAGGAGTTTGAAAGGTTGGCGGAGGGTTTTCTTCGGTAGGGGGAGAGAAAGGGTTTAGAGAGCCCATAAAGTGAACGATTGATCGGGGATTTTGATTGCACCAATATTGTCTCCATCCAAAATAATAAATTTGGAAATTAAAAAAAAAAAAGTTAGGTAAAATATGTAATTAGTGAATTCCAAACATTGAAAAAATCCAGTAATAATGAAAATTCATAATAAATAAATAAATAGATACATGTCCTCCTTATCTCACTTATAAAATAGGTGGACTCGAGGCCAACACATATAAAAATAAGAATAATAAATTGGCCGAAATTCAAAGTTACTGTAGAGACGATTCTCGGTAGAGTTCTCTTGTTCATGGGTGATTTGAATTCGTTCATTACAAGGACGAGGCTTGAAATTACCTAAATGGTTGGGTCACTTCTTCGTGGGGAAAAATTATTTCAAGTGGACCTTTCAATATGATTGAACTAACGATAAGTTATAACTCATGAGAAAAATAATGGCAAAAGCAAAAGTGTTTCATCCTCATCCCGTGTCTCGCATGAACCTGTGTCGACTCTTACTATTAGAACTGAATAAATAATTTGGATAAAAATCGAGGTATTTCAATCTTGTCCAATGCTAATGCATGTCGTTCTCAACCCTTGTTTGAGTACCATTTTTTTTTAAAATATCCCTACAGCAATAAAAGATAATACATTAATTTCACTATTTAGTCAGTTGTAAATATGTTTTTCATAACGCGTCATTGATGACATTACAGCAACGTCGTGTATTTTTCCCTTACCGATTCTACCCTTTTGCTTCCTTTCCACCCGTTGAGTTCGATTTTCATCATTGTCTTTATCTCCTCCATTTCTTAGCTCCCCTTTGTAGACAACACAAACCCTAACAAAAAAAAAAACCAACATATTTCTTTTATTCTTCTTCGTTACAATTGATTTCTTCTTCACTCATTTATGTGACCTTTGGCAAGTAGATTTTACTTTCTATTTCATGAGAAATTTTGTTCTACGATTTTCGACTTCTTCTCGGATCACATTTGCATCTTCGTTCCTTCCCTCCCCAGTTTTCGATTTGTTCTTCCGATTTCTTCCTTATTCGGTAAGTAAATATCAAGTTTGTGCTATGAATCTCAAGTATGGTTGATGGGTTTACTGTTTATTTCAATATTGCCAATTTTTTATTATTTTTTTTTTTTTGGAATTTCACCATTTTTTTTTCTATTTCATAAGTAAGTTAAGTTTACGAGTAAAATTATTTTATTAGAATAATGTATAATTGAAAATGAATCTAAAAAATGATTTTTTAAATAATTGAGCTCAAATAGAAACCTAAGTTAAACCATTGATCTAAAGACGAGGTGTTTTGGCCAGATAGATGATAGGGTAAAGTTTGATAACTATGAGTTTGATATCTTCTTTACGTGATTGTACTTATTTATGTTATAAAATCATTAGATCATTCTCATGTTAGTTATTCTCGTTCGATTAGCTACTTGTACATTATCTTTTACATTGTATCACGTGGCAACACACTATTAGACAGTTTAAAAAATACTTTCCGCACCCATGCTTTTTTTGAAAATAAAGAGAATGTCACTGATAATGTAATCCAACGAATATACGTTTAGCACCATTGATTCTCATTATATTTCTAAACTTTAAACTCGTGAGAAAAAGGAAAGAGTAATTAAAACGGAAAAAGTAAAAAGTAAAAGTGATTCTTCATACTGCCAAAAATGCCTTTTCTCTTGCGTGCAGTTTGCGCAATAAGCACTTGCACCAGAAGCATTTCCATAAATAGCTAGCTGGTGGGCGTAATGCGCGCGTCGCTTATCCTAGTCTCTAGCATTGTTTAAAAAAAAATTCCTTAATCTTCGGTTTAGGATATTTTTAATATATTATTTTAAAAGAATTATTATTTTTAATAAATATAATTCTCTTTCTCTCTCTGCCGCCATTGAACCTTCTGCTCAACGGCAAAGCACCTCTGCTAACACCATTATTTTATTTATTAGATCAATGAAGTTAGTTGAACAAATTTGATTTACAATCATGTTGTCAAAATCGAACATTAAAAAAAAACCTTTTAAAATGAATGAATGTGATAGTACAAAATAGGGGATCGTCAACTAGTGTTGCCTACACAATAAATACTTACTGCATCACACCAATTATTTCGTATGACAAATTTTCCCTTCGTCCTCGTTATTTCTTTTTCTAGCATCATTGTCATTCTCAAACGTCGATCGCGAACCATTTTTTAGACATACCTAAAATCAAAATTATCAAAATAGATCCAATCATTGACCCAAACAAACCATCGAGTCGTCGGGTTATTAGTTCAATTGGTGAATCATTGTTATACTATAATTTCAGTTAATTTTTTTTTCAAAAAAACAAATGTTCTTATATCATTTTATTAAAATTGTATATATATTTCGTTACATAAATTGCAAAGGTGCCGCAAGTGTCACGGTGGTCAAGATTTTAACCTTCCGTACAAGATGCATATGCAATGGTTCAAATCCTACAAATCTAGAATAAAACTTTGCTATGGATCAATTTGCTAAAAAAATCGGTTCACATGGAATTGGTTCTGATTTTCTATCAACCCGTCCGATTCCAACTAGTTCTTGATCGGTTCGTTTGCAAATGGACTAAATAACCACAATCGGACCGGACTGTCCCCGTTTGATGGTTCACATGCCGGATCGACTGATCGGTCTGGTTCTGACAGCTATGCCTAAACTGATTTTTTAAACTTATCTTTTTGACATGTTATATATTTTTGTTATTTATATGACGAGAAGTTAAAATTTTCAATTTGTTACCCTCATTATTAAGGTTAAAACGTTTGGTTGTGTTTAAAGGTGAGATTTTTTTACTAATTTTTTTATAATTTCAAATGTTAAAATATAGTGCCATTATAGAACATAATCCAACATTACCTCATTTTTTTTTCTCATGGTCAACACAACGCATTATTTATATTTCACGCATAGTGTAAAAAATGTCAAAAATGGTGCACCATTAGCATCAGTTCTCATCACTTCGCATTTCAATCCATATGACCTCAAAACGGTAGGGAATCAACATTTGAGAATCATCAAAACCCTAATGAAAATGAAAATGAAAATGTGTGAAGCGAGATGATCTATATATCTTATGGAAGAATTGAACTTATAGATAAGCAATAAGCGATTCAATTTCCTAATGCATCTACAATAGATAAAGAAAGTCAAGTGGGTGCAGTTAAGGGCTGTCATTATGATCAGAAGAATTTTGGCAACGAATGTGTTGCAACATAAATAATGATTGTTGTTATGCCTCTTCTAATGAGGCTCAAATAATGGTCACGTGGCGGTCCACTAGCAAACCCAATAAGACCACACTCCACTCCACATCACTATCATACTTGACCTAGTCGATGCCATATATTAAGGTAGCTGAAGTGATGTATTACTTTAGTCGAGGTGATATAACCTGTTGTAGAGCAAAATCCAAGGCAATTAGCCTTTCATGAGATAGTATATTTCATATTTCACCTATTATAAGAGATCTCCCATGCAATATTTCATGTGATGGATTGATATGACATCTATGTAGAAGACACTTCGCGGTGAACTTGTCAGTCTACTTTTTATAGATCAGACCAGGTTACAAGACGTACCCTCATACACTAGTGTGGCTCAAGTATTCCAAACGTCCTACACCCAAATATACTTGCACAAGTTGACCGACTTAATCATCGAGTGATTGCGTACACCTCCTCAATCATCATAGATGATCATGTGCTCCAAACGATTTGTCCAAATATGTAGGAGAAAGGACAACATGGATGTGAGCCAAGCCAAAGTTCTATTGGCCACGTCATTCGTCTAGAAACCATTGAATGATTTCATTTTCAAAAATTAGGAAGGAACTGTTGTTGTCTTCAATGACCCAACTCTCTCTTCCATTCATCGGCCTGTTTGGCAAGGATGCTATCTCGTACTAACTTTATTCTTAAAGATTAAATTTTCATTAATGAAAAAGTGAATTGTTAATATTTATTTAAAATGAATTTGATTTTATTTTAAAGGGATGTGCCCTTTAGTGGGATATTTCCGTTTCTCCAATCCAAAAAAAATAAAAAATCACACAGCTTCATTCAGTCTCTCACACACTGACACGCAGAGCCCTTTCTCTCTCTTCATCCTGAATATGCTCCACGCACAACTATTATTTTGAGTTCGATTTTGCCCTCAACCTTTTCCAAGATTTCGTTTACTTGCACGTAATTTCAAAGTCTTTTTAATAAATCATAGGGTTTCTTACGTTCTTTCGTATTCTTCGTACCCTGTCTCGCTGTTTTTAATGAGAAATGAAGTGCTATTATGAATTATCTGGATAAAACGCACAGTTGATAAGCTCAAAAACACTCTCTCACTCACAGATACTTACATTTAGAGAGAGAAACAAACACAGGAGCCCTCGAATCACCACACTCTCTTTGTAGTTATTATCCTCACTAATCTAATATTACACACTACATTTTCGAATTAATCTCTCTGAAATTCTCTCTCTACTTATAATTGTTTATGTAATTAATCCGCGGTCTATGCAGTAATTTCTCTTTGAGGTGTTTGTATAAATGCTTATACCGGAGGAATAAAATTGGGCGTTTTGTGTATTTGATGTGCGAAAGAAAAAGCGTATAGATCGGATATGGAGGAAGTTTCCGGCGAGGGAAGCTTTAGCTTGACGCCGGAGCTGAGTCCTGGCGAGGCAAACTACAATGAGCGGCCTAGTGAGGCTCCACAGGCGACCCCCTTAACGATGTCTACGTCATCTAGGGAGGGGGGCAAGAGCTCGTCGCGGCGGAGGGCGGCGGTCCGACCGAGTTTAGATGCAGACGACTTATTAAATCTGCTCCACGGGTCGGATCCTGTGAAGTTGGAGCTCAATCGCCTCGAAAATGAAGTCAGAGGTCAGTCCATCCCAACTGGATCCGTTAGATTTGTGTTGTGGTTTGATTTGAAACGCTGTTGTTTTAGCTATATCGTGTATTCCTGAAAAAAAAAAAATATTTGAATACATATTTTTTTCGACTAAAACTTGCTTGAATGTGGCATTTTGTTTTCGGTTTGTGATTTTTAGATAAAGATAGGGAATTGGGGGAAGCGCAATCTCAGATCAAAGCTTTGAAGTGGTCGGAGCGTCTTCGTGAAAAAGCTGTTGAAGAGGTCCCATTTTTACCTCCTCTGTTTCCTTTCTAAATTACATTCAGAAAGTTTAGTTGTTTTCTGGTTTTAGAAATTGTTAATTTTGCTTGTCTAGTCTTAAGTTGTGTTAACCGCTCAATGTAAAAGCTTAGGAGGTTAGAGAGCATATATATTTATTTAATTGCTGTCTTCTCCATGCCAACTCACGGGCATGCCTGATTCATATTTCAACAAAAACCTGACACGCGGCGTGGGAGAAAGACCTTGCTCTTGTACCGTGTTAACCAACTCATTAAATGCCAAAACAGTTAGAGAGTGATGTTTATTTATTTAAATGTCGTGTTCAACATGTTGTATGAAATCGGGAAATTTAAAGGTTGATAAAAAATTTAGTAATTTTTAAACATGTTAATATGCCAGGTTAGTAAGTTTTGGTGACAATGTGAAGAGTTTGCAATATATTAGTGAAGCTTTTGATCGGGAATTCAACTTCTAACCTCAAAGTCCTGGGGTCGTGGGACTTTGTTTCTTGAATTGGACCTTATTAGCTATAGAATAGTTTCTAGTGACAAGGGAGTATAAGAAAAGATTCCCTTTGCTTTGACTTGAACTCTCTCTTTACGTACTTAAGTGGTTGCAAACTAGTGGAGGAAAGGTTTTTTCATTATCTATTTTTCTATGGGCTCTGGTTTCAAGTTCCAAAATGAAGACTTTAAAACTTAAGGCTTATGCTTTGTCACTGATGTTCAGTGTTCACTTAATTTAGTTTAGTTGCAGTTTCAAAGTATTCAATTACCATCCACTTGCCTGGCAATTGCTTCCTGGGCAGATCTGTTCTCTAGAGCATTTGGCACAAGGTTTTTTAAATTGTCCACATTCCTTATTTCTCACAGGGAAAATGAATTTTGGCCTTTTCCCGTCTCTCTGACATTACCGTATTATCATTCAGCATGCCAAAGTTAATTGGAAGATTTTTGTGATTTCATTCCGATAATACTAGGGGTGGACAAAATGACCAAACCAAACAAGACCAAACTCGAACCAAACGAAACCAAACGATTCGGTTCGGTTCGGTTCGGTTCTACAAAAATTCTTAGAATTGAGAACCATTTGGTTCGATTCTAGTTATAGAACCAAGAACCAAACTCAATATTTAAATTTTATTATTATATATATTTACTAATTAGTGAATCACAATTCACACAAAAGAATTCAAAATTCAATTGAAAATCAGTACAAAAAGGTCACGTACCTTCGATTTCTCAATGTGGAGATTGGAGACCCTAATTCAATTTGGATTCCCAGACCTTAATTCGTTTTTCATTCTCTCTCCTTTTTATTTTATACACCGACTCTCAAATGGAGATCAACAACTACCACCTAGTGTTCGCGCTCAACTAACTAAGAACCAAACTCAATATTTAAGTTTTATTAATTTATATATATTTACAAATTAGTGAATCACAATTCTCACACAAAAAAGGTCACGTACTTTCGATTTCTTATTTCTCAATGTGGAGATTAGAAACCCTAATTCATTTTGAAGACCTAACCCTTGTTTGGTATATATTTAAATTTTTATTTTTATTTTTCTACTCATTTTCAACCACACATTCTTCAATAAAATAATATTTTCCATCACATCAATACTTTTCTTTTTTTTTTCAACCACATATTCTCCATCAATCTACTGTTCTAGAATACATTTTTCCAAAATAATGTGGCTCAAACACACCCTTAGACCTTAATTCTTTTCTCATTTTCTCTCCTTTTTAATTTATACACCGACTCTCAAATGGAGATGGACAACTATCACTTACTGTCTACCATCGTGCTCCGCTACCATCATCGCATGGATTTTTTCTTCCCCAAATGTTATTTATCTTTTTTTTTCCTCGATTAGGAATGAAATTAGAACCAAACCAAAACAAACTAGAACCGAATGGTTCAACTCCGGTTTGGTTCCATATCTTTAAAAAAACCATTTGGTTCCATTATAAAAAAAACCATTGGTTCGTGATTCGGTCGGTTTTTTTGCAACGAAAACTAAATGGAATCATGTCCACCTATAGATAATACAATGCCAAATGTCGAGTTGTTAATGAATGTGTACTATGCTGTCAATTTTGGCAAGTGATACCCTTTTCCAGGGCATAAGTATAAATGAAATAGCTAATGTTTGTCGTTTTGTAAAAAATTAGTATTTGTAATGATGCGTCTAAATTATTGAATTCCCAAATTCACTATTTGAACTGACGTCAGTCCTCAATGGTAGTCATCTTCCACTCCCAGCCGGCCCCAAAAAATGAAAAACATAAAAAAATTTAACACCAAACAAAACTAAGAAACTCTGAAATTTTGCTTTCTTTTCATGTAAATTATTATTTTTACAATATTACAGGCATTATTGTGGTTTGCTTTCATAAAGTTAGTCAATGCAGTATTTTGCTGAAATCTATGTCTCTCATTGATTGGTGAGATGTATGAATAATGGAGCTATCATTGTGAATTTTGAGTGAAATCAACTTGCCATTTAACTGCAGCTCACTGAAGAATTGAAGAAGGTGGAGGAGAAGCTCAAGTTAAACGAATCTCTTTTAGAAAGCAAGGTACCTATAGATCTTTTGCCTTTTTAATTTATTATTCTAATAAATGTGATTATGACCATTTTCTTGATGCAGAATCTTGAAATCAAAAGAATCAACGATGAGAAGAAGGCCTCCATGTCAGCTCAGTTTGCAGCGGAAGCCACTCTTCGAAGAGTTCATGCTGCTCAAAAGGATGATGACATGCCTCCAATTGAAGCCATACTGGCTCCCTTGGAGGCTGAGCTCAAGCTTGCTCGACAGGAGGTTTTTGCTCTTGCTTGTTTTATCTTTGGACTTCTGCTTATTTTGTCAGTATGAGGGTTTTCCTAAATAATGTTTCCTTCTTTTCAGATTGCTAAGCTTCAGGATGATAACAAGGCATTGGACCGGCTCACTAAGTCAAAAGAGGCTGCTTTACTCGAAGCAGAGAGAGCTGTGCAGGTGGCATTGGCAAAGGCTTCTATGGTGGATGATCTCCAAAACAAGAACCAAGAGTTGATGAAACAGATAGAAATTTGCCAGGTACTGCAATATTGGAAATAGATTCTGTTTCATTTTGAAGGACCTTTAAATTTTGTAATAGTATGTTCCTCTAGTTTTGACCTTTTTCCTAACACGAGATATCACTGCAATACGAGCGTACATCAGGAAGAGAATAAGATTTTGGATAAAATGCATCGACACAAGGTTGCTGAGGTTGAAAAGCTAACCCAAACTGTACGAGAGCTTGAAGAGGCCGTGCTTGCTGGTGGTGCAGCTGCTAATGCTGTACGGGACTACCAGCGGAAAGTTCAGGAGATGAATGTAATGTGCCACCCCATCCACAAGTTGAAATTTCATTTAAAAATAGGTCTATTGAATTTTCTGTTGCAACTCTAATTGGTGGAATGCTTCTCTTTCTGCTTCTCCAGGAGGAGAGAAAAACTCTTGATAGGGAGTTGGCTCGTGCAAAAGTAACAGCAAACAGGGTTGCAACTGTGGTAGCTAATGAATGGAAAGATGCTAATGACAAAGTGATGCCTGTGAAACAGTGGCTTGAAGAAAGAAGGTTTTTGCAGGTACACTTATTTACTTGCTTGTCCTTATCTGTTTTCCTTAATTATTTTGAAATGGGTTTATTTTACTTCTCAAGTTTTACTAGTGCTATCAATAATCATAAGCTGTTCTCACAGGGAGAGATGCAGCAACTACGGGACAAGCTTGCTATAGTTGAGCGAGCTGCAAAATCTGAAGCACAGTTGAAAGTAATTGATATATTTGGTGAATCTAATAGAGATTATCATGTAGTTACATGATTTATTTTGAGTTAATCTATTGCTTTGCCCTCCAGGACAAATATCTATTGCGGATGAAAGTTCTTGAAGAAACTTTAAGATCACCAAACCCGGCCATTCGCAGCACTCCGGATGGCAGAAGTTCAAGCAATGGTTCTTCACGTCGTCAATCATTGGGTGGAGCTGAAAACATATCTAAACTGACTTCCAATGGCTTTTTACCCAAGAGATCTCCATCCTTCCATCTGAGATCTTATGGGAGCAGTACAGTGTTGAAGCATGCAAAAAGTACATCAAAGTCTTTTGATGGTGGCTCACGATCTTTGGACAGGGGTAAAATCCTCCTAAATGCAATAGGACCTAATTTCAAGCAAAGTCAGTCCTGTGATGGAACTAAGGACACTGAGACACAAACAAATTCTTGGAAAGGAAATCAAGATGAAAAACCTAATGATCTGCAAGTAACAGATACAGAGGATACTGTGCCAGGGCTGTTATATGATCTGTTACAGAAAGAGGTGATTGCCTTGAGGAAAGCTGGTCATGAAAAGGATCAGAGCCTGAAAGACAAGGACGATGCAATTGAGGTTTACTTTGTTCTTACTGACGTTATCTTCAACTTTTTTCTTTCTTTTGCGCTTAAAAAATGCTTGTCTTTCTTGTTGATCAGATGCTAGCAAAGAAGGTAGAAACTTTAACTAAGGCTATGGAGGTTGAGGCTAAAAAAAAGAGAAGGGAAGTAGCCGCTATGGAGAAGGAGGTGGCTGCCATGCGTGTGGAGAAAGAACATGAAAGTAAGGCTAAACGTCTTGGCAGTTCTAAAAGTTCAGTAAACAATTCTCAGGGGCTCCCTGGAAGGTATGCCTGTTCTTTGCAATGTTACTGCCTCTCATAATACCAAGTGTTCAAGTTGGGTTCAAATTAGTACTTATCTTTATCTGTTTACTTTGCCTCCGGTTGGGAAGAATTTTTGAACAATTTAATGTATAAATAGACAAAAATGAGTTGTGGATAAGTGAATAGTGCTTGTGGGTCCATTGTAATGTGTGGTTGAAATTGAATTTGACCGTTATAAATTATTTATAAACTTTGCCAAATGGAAGCTTTATCTTTTGCAAATAACTGCCATTAACTTTGTCACGTCTTTCCTAGTTAGTTACGACTAGGCTTAAGGAATAAACAAATTTAGTGCTCCAATAATTCCGAGTAGCTATATACAACCATTTCACACCCTATCTTTGAAGTGTGCCTAAGTTATTTATTTAATATGAGTAAATATAAATTTGATACTTACCAAAATAGAGAAGGTGGAACTTCTTTGGAGCATGGCTTTCTTGGATGAATTAGTTGTTTGAGTACTGTTCATAGCGTTAAAGCCCTTGGTAAGCAGTGTACTTCTGAGTGGAATTCGGCCAAGTACTTGTAGTTTTTCTCCTAACTTCAGCTTTATAACAACTGTCATTTTCAATTTATGATTGTTATGCCTGGGAGAAGTTGAATTGCTCAAGGGACCTGAAAATTGTTTTTGAATGTGAATCATTTGCAAATGAGATATTAATTGAAACTTGAAACACATGAAGTTTCAATAGGACCCTGCTATTAATGTTTCATGCTGGCTTGAATTTGACTCAGATTCAATGAAAGAACTACACATATGTTGATCTTCTCTTCCAAATCCAGAATATCTATTGTTGCCAACTAATACATTTATCATGCAGGACTTTATCAAGAAGTGGATCAGCGCGTAACGCGCAATGACAAATAGCCCAACTGCAATAGCAAGGAGCTGTTCTGCGTAGACCTTGTATTGGGTTCTTAGTTCACCTGGTTCTCTAAAATTTATCTTTTTTCATGATTGATGTAAAACTGTGAAAAGCATGCCAATGGGTCTTCGTCTGGCAAAAAAGTAAAATGTCGACAAAGCTGAAAGCCACCGGGAAAACTTGGTATGCTTCTGACTTAGAATGTGTGCCCTCTGATTAGAAATCAAGAAACTGAGGATGTGGAAGTTTAACTAACCTTTCGGCAGATTTATTTCTAGTGGAAGTTATAATGTTGTATAGGAATCTTGTTGGCATTTCCTGTGCCCAACCTTTTTCTTTCATATTTGCAGTCTATATTGTAATCTGCAGCTAGTGTGAATGTCATCCTTCGGGTTTGTTGATATTTTTATATCAGATAAACATCAGATTTCTTCTATCTTTTTCGTCTATAATTTTTACATCCTTACATCCCATGTTATTTCAATGTTTTCTTGGTAAAACAATTTTCACTTAAAAGATTTCAAGTATTGTAGAAGCTGCTGGGTTGGGCTATTGTTAATTAAAAGCATAACAATATGAAACGTGGAACCCTAGAAGATGCAATTAAAGATGGGCATTCCGAAATAGAAGCAGGGTGATTGCAGTAGAATACGTGAACTTGTCACAAAATTAAGATTGTGAGCTAATGTGGAAATTAAGATCTATTGTAGTTGCATGTCACATTGTCGACATTCAAATTGGGTACATTCTCTTTACAAGTTAAGGAGATACAGTAAAAGGTTAAAGGGAATGGGACTTGCCAGCTTGGTGAGGGACCCACTAAAGCACAATTCAAGAATATAATCTCAATAACTTTAGGGAGTTCGAATATTCAATCTCTATTTGGTTTCTTCATCTCAAGAAATGATTTCTGTCCCATTTGAAGCCATGAGCCAACACATGTATGGGTGTAGGGGGATCATCATATTCTCTTCGGTATAGATCATTGTAGGGGAGAAGGGAAATTCAAACCTCCGAGACAGGAGGTCCTTGGGTCATATTCACATAATTATTCCTGATTAAATAGCTTCTTTCACATTTGCAACAGTATATCATCCGTCACAATTTCCCAAAACCTCCTAAATCAATGCTTCAAATTGATTTCCATGTCACACTTCTACTGTAGCCTCGCATTGAGTTAAAGCGCGTAAAGTTGTTCCAACTTCCCCCCACCCTCCATTTAAGAAACTAGTCAAAGCAAACGTGCGATGCAACTTGCACGTTATTCTGAAATACATTATAAACATGGATGGATGTCATAGGAGACAGTGTCAGATTGTAGCCCGATCAAGAGTTAATGCCCGTTTATTTGTTTGGTGTAAAAAAGATTTGTGTTAAAAAAATTAATGTGTTAATAAAGAATAATTTGTATTCATTTAGTAGAGGGTGTGAACATGACTGGGGTTATAGATAAATTATGGATGCATGCATTTATTTAGACAAATGTCTTCAATGTATAATTATTATTGTGTATGCATGCATTTGTGTAGGGTTAGAAAGGTCCAAAAATGATTCCATGTATGGTTAGAAACGTTCAAAAAATGATTCCCTCTCCCGGCATCAATACTGACACCCTTTTGGCATAAACAATCATTTGCAAACATAGAGAAAGTAGATTAAACATCTCATTAGTACTTTTCTTTCTTGTAATTGACGAAGATACAAATTATCTACAAACATGGGAGGCAAAGCTCGCAAGTCCTCCCTTTCGTGTTGTATTTGTCAAAGATTATGGACTTCATACAACAGACAATAACAAAATACATTATATTTGAGGGACGATTATGGTTGTTCGGATAAATTGGCAATCTATTGGTGTTTGCTTGTTTTTGTTTTTTGAAACTTTTAAGTCATCTTTGTTGAAATTACTTACTTTATTCACTATAGTGCAAAAGCCACCAAATTGGTTTACGACAAAAATAAAGGAAAGAACGAAAATTTCTCCCTCAAAAGTCAAACCCCTCATAATTTTGATATTCTCTTAATCCAGATAAGAGAGCCACCTTAGTTCCTTTTATTTGAAAACGAAAAAAAATGATCAAACACAAACGAACTAAAATAATCAGTTAATCCAAATTAAATGAAAAGACCATTTAACATTGCGTGAAATAAAAACGAAAGAATAAAGCAATACCCACCAGATAAATCTTGCTGCCTTCGCTACCAAATCGAAGCAACTCTCTAGGCGATTCAAGTGCGTTTACTAAAGAAGCTAAAGATTTAATGGATTCATCGGGCAACGGGTCTTTGCTATCTCGAATTTCTTCAAACATTGGAATCATCAGCCTCAACCTCCAAGCTAGATTTGTATAATGTTTCTTCACGGTGCTTCTGTAATCAGAAATTGCCAAAATTTCGTTAACTGTTTCGATTAGTATCTGTTATTTTTACAAAGCCGACATCTCTAGCAATGAAATTCAATAAAACCCTCAGATTTCTTATTCCTGATCATTCAAAATATAAACCCTAAACATATATGTCAATAGCTTTCCAATTTTAGCTCGAATCTGCCCAAAATTCAAAAAAAAAAAAAAAAAAAAAGAATAGTTAGCCACAAACACATCTGTCAATAACTTTCCAATTTTAGCTCGAATCTGCCCAAAAATTCAGAAAAACGTAATAGTTAGCCACAAACACACCAAAATGAATCAAACACATATAAATTAAACAAAAAAAATCATTGCTCAGATGACACATGTTGATAAAAACCTAAAACATTCAACAAAATAAATACAAATATGGTTAACTCAGATTATGAAATTACCTTGGAAACAAAAAGATAGGATCTTTGATAATTTAAATCAGGAATAGACAGATTTATGCGTGTATATAGATGTAAGAAAGAGAAACACGAGAAAAAATATAAGGGAAATAGAGAAATTTTTTTACTGAGCTTGGAGGAGGAGTGGAGGACGACTCTTGAAGATTGAAAAATGAAGAATTGAAGATGATTCATTCATTGATTGGAGTCTCGAGGAAGACGACTCTTTCTCTTCCTCAATTGAATATACAATGTATAATAAAATGAATTTAGCATCCTTCATTCATGTAGGGCTAGAAATGTCAGAATGATGATTCCATGGAGGGATAGAAACGTCCAAATAATTATTTTCCCTCCACGTGATATTTAGATATAATTATAGACATGTCACCAATCAAGAATATGTATATTGCGTAGCATATAGTCGGAAGGATACCCAACAAAAATTTTCCTCAAAAGAATTTTATCTCGCTCAGCAAATTTAATTGCCACTTAAATTTCAACCAACTTTCGAGCAAGTCCGAGGCTTCAACATAATTGTGATAACCAATTGGTCAACCGACTTCACTGTATATACATCTTTACATTCAAAGTGCTACATGGGAA
The DNA here is from genome assembly GCA_019097785.1 of Fraxinus excelsior. NCBI lineage: Eukaryota > Viridiplantae > Streptophyta > Magnoliopsida > Lamiales > Oleaceae > Fraxinus > Fraxinus excelsior. The sequence continues at coordinate 8,641,302 of CM032626.1, forward strand.
CATTGACAAAATAAGCTCATTGTCAAAGAGAAGAAACATTTATGTCTGGTAGATCCTCCGTCACAAACAAAATTTGGTCGACATGACTGAACACTTTTACCTTAATACCTCACGCCTCAAAATTTATTTTAAATTATGCTTTGTAGGATATTAAACTTCAATACCCTCGAGTGTCATTTCTTGATATATTATTTTAAATATAAAAGTATCTTATCAATTGATGTCAATTAATTACCCAATAAATCGGCGTTTAGCGCAACTTGTGCTACATTTTTGTAGTTTGATCCGCTCTATGAAACTTGTCTTTTTATCTTCTGCCTTAAATTAATGTCTGTAAAACAAAATCTATAATTTAGTAAGTCACCGTTCAATAGGAATTAAAATTGAAAATATAGTCGTTATTGTGTCTCACTCGTCTAATAAAAGTCAACGATAATGGCTAGTTTTTCAATTTTCATCCGATTTTAATCTCTACCGAACGGCCCTTAAATATCACATCAAGTGATAATCAGTTATTTGGATGATTTTAACCTTACTAAAATTCTATTATTTCAATAATACTTTAATTTTTCGTTTTTCAATATATAATAAATATTGCAAAATTCTTATCATGCATGAATTTTGTTTTATTAATTCTCAACGTTCACATTATTCTAGATTTAATGAATCTTGATCTACATGAATATAAAGTTATTATAAATGAATTTATTTCTATTCATGTATCTAGGAATTTTAACGTGTTTAGTTTTATGTATTAACAATTAATTTTTATGTACCAAATGTAGTATAAAAAAGTTTCTCATTTATAATATTTATCATCACAAAAAATTTAAAATATAGAAGTTTGAGTTGTGAAAATACAATTTTCTTCTCTTAAATTTGTATCTTAAATTTTATTTTCTTTAGTTCGTTTGAGACTCATTAAATTCTCAAAATAAATTGATATAAGGAATTATAAAGTATTTTAGAATAAATGCAAGCTTCAAGTCTTACCAAAAATAATTAAAATATAGTAATTAAAAATAATACTGGCTGCAACAAATTCCCACGTCCTCGACCAATTTTCCCGGTCTCTCTCTCTCTCTCTCGGATTTGCTTCACCAAATCTTACATTTCCATTATTCTGCTACATTACGTCTTCATTTTCCACAGATCCATTTATTTTTGTAGATCATTTCACTAAATAATCCCAGAAATGGCAACAATGGAGAGCTTGATCGGTTTAGTGAACAAAATCCAAAGGGCATGCACCGTTTTAGGCGATCACGGCGGCGAAGGCTTGTCACTTTGGGAAGCCCTTCCTACCGTCGCCGTCGTCGGTGGTCAGGTAACCGTCTCTCCCTGATCAAATCAATGTATTCTGCTCATTCACTACTTTCTATATATATATTTTTTGGCTTTTGATAGTGTATCAATGTTTTTTCATTTTTGATTATTGGAATAGAGTTCTGGAAAATCATCAGTATTGGAAAGCGTCGTGGGGAGAGATTTTCTGCCTCGTGGATCGGGTAAAGTTTTTACACAGTAGATGATTTTATTGGAATCGAGTTCTTTATTTTTGTTTATATTCGGCATTGTCAGATTGCAAATTATCCTGTAACTATAGTGCATTCTTTTTGTCTTGCTGGAAATGCGCACTTTGGATTTTGATTTAATGGAAGTTCTAGAGACAGAACTAATGTAGTGGAAAATGTGGACATGATGTATTGCTTTAGTATCAAATTTAGCGAAGATTTTTATTCCCCTGCTAAGTGCTAACACAATGCTGGTAATGATTTTTAGTATTTAAACATGATAGTGTTTGCTGGAACTCACTTACTAAAAACCTTAAGCCTAAGCTATCAGAGGTGGACACATTTATTTATTTAAATTCAGTCTTCTACATGTCTCCTCACATGCGGGCTGGATTAACCTTTTTTTACCAAAGGTGTGACGTGCACATTTTCTTCATAAATAGCTGGTGGCCTTCTATACCCCTACTATGTTAAGCCACCCATCTAAAGGTTTAAGCTGTTAGAGAAGTAACGTGCTTATTTATATAAATTTAGTCTTGAATAGTGTTATATTCATTTACCTTGTGTTATCATGTGTTTATGTTGTGTACTTCTCCTTTTAAAGAGAATTTCATCATTGTGTAAATGTGTTCTTATTGTAATCTTTTAAGCTGTAAGGCATTGTAACAAGGAGGCCATTGGTGTTGCAACTCCATAAAATTGATGGACAGTCAGAGTATGCAGAGTTTCTGCATGCGCCAAAGAAGAGGTTTACTGACTTTGGTAAGTCGAAACTTGGAAATCGAAGTTTGACCATCTCTAGGTCTCAAAAAATGTCATTAATTTACTCAAAGCTAATCACTTAGCTATTTTACCCAATTGTTCTGATGGTTGTATCCATTTCAATAGTCACGAGTTATTTGTTGTTTGCAAAAAGCTTCGTTAAGATAGTTGCAGGTGTATGTGTAGTCTTTTACTTTGTCTCTAGATGTAATTCTAGATAGAGTATCCTAATGTATAGAGAGGTTTTGTTTTTCAAATCTTAATCTTTTTGCTGTTACAATTTCTAATGCAACTCTTGAATATTGGAACTGGGAATAGGAGGTATATAACTTAATTTGAGGTTGCATGGTACCTTTTCGTGAAGGATGGACGAAATATTGTCAACACAAAGTTTCCATTGAGAATTTTGTTTATGTTTTGATGATATGACCGATTAGCTTTTGTCAGACCTATGCATCTAACAAAATATTTTGGACTAAAAAGAGAGTTCTGCAATTGTTGGAACAATCAAGCCTGTTTTGGGGCTATGGGCTATGTGAACCCTATACACTCTAAAACCTTCTTCAACTACGAATGCATAAATCACTAGTAAAGTAATTCTAATTCCAACAGGAAACCTGAAATAAATATTAGCCCCTGTTTGTCCCTCATTTATAAAATTCATTTTTTCCCAAACTCATTTTCAACCACACACTTCATGGGACCCACAACTTTTATCAACTTTTCAACCACACATTTCATCTACTTTTATCAAAATATACTAAATCTGATTTTTAACTAAACCAAAGAGGGGCTTAATTAACTCACCAAGTTCAAGTTCAACAAGATTAAGAATATCAGCCCAAGGTCTTCTAAAGATAATCTAATATCCTGCTCCTTCATTATAGCTCTAGTCATTACACTAGGATCTGTGTTGAATTCGCTTTAGAATTACGTTGTGTTGATATGTTGGTAATGTATTCAATCCTATGTTTTATTCATCACTAGGCATTTTTTGAGTTGTGCAGAGGCTGTGCGAAAGGAGATTGCTGATGAGACTGACCGCATAACAGGGAAGACCAAAGCGATATCTAATGTTCCAATTCACCTGAGCATTTATTCTCCTAATGGTTTGTGATCAGTCCTCCCTTATCTACTTCTTGAGCCTCGATTATATTGTCGAATAGTGGAATTCAGGGAATACTTAAGGTTCTATTCGGTAGCCTAAGCTTCTATGATGTATCTTTTTTCTGATCTTCAGATGATTTGTTCTCTGTTCTGAGTAACATTTTGTCTTGACAATGTGGGGTGATGAATATTACTGTCATCATGTCAAATACTAAATTGTTACGGCATATTCATGTTACCACACCAACAACTGATGCATATTCTCTTGGAAAAAAACTGTTTATGTGGTCATGTTAATTAGAAGGAATGCTATAATAGTGCATTCTTCATTTACAGGTTCATACAAGGCAGATGGATACTTTGTTTTAACAACAAACTAAGCCTTATTCCCAATAAATTTGGAGTCGGCTCCATGAATCCTTCCTCTCCATTCTGCTCTTGACTTCTTTGTTCCAACACATGTAAATAAATGTTTTCTAGTTATAAGCACTGGAAATTTCTTAAGAGTGAAAATATAGGAGGTCAGATCACTGTAGTACAGTAATCATTTGTTCTAGGTAAATTTGAATGTACAAATTGGTAGATATTTGAAACCAACAGGGTTAAGTGATAGATATCACTTTTAGCATATCCCAAGAAGAATGAGAAAAATGTATAGTTGCAAGCAAATAGAACTAATTTAGAGTATAAGCAGTAATAAAGATAAACTTACGAACGAGAGCAGTACCTATATCATATTTTGAACAATCTCAAAGTTATTGCCTCTCAAATTTACAATCTAGTCCTCAAAGTTGATATTCTGATTTTTTCTCTGCAAAGTCAACTTCTATTTATCTTGTAAAAGACAATCTGATCACATTGCGATCTTCCTTGCTGTTTTCCCGCTAGGAATCGCAAATTAAAATTTGCATTTTCTTTTGTTGATGCCTTGCAAATGTTGGAATTGTTCAAAATATAAAGAGAAACGAATTAATGGTATGAAGACTCTTGCAGCCAACTGCTTGCAATTATTAAAAGAGAGGATCACATCCATTCGTACTTAGGTCGTCAAATGTGTATATATAAATGATAGTTCCTTTTTGGGTTTTCATCTTTGCTTGATGTAAACTCACCAAGGCCTGTTGTGTCCTCCAGTGTCATAAGCAACGTCAAGAACGAGAGGGGGAAATATCGCTTTTAGGACACCTTTTGCCTAACTTGTTCAAGCCTCCTTGTTCCGGTTTCTTCAATTTGGTTTTGTGTTTCTGTCTACTCCATCCTCACAAAATTTCCTACAGCATGATGGATTCTATTGCTTCTCAGTTTCTCTTTATTTCCGTCTCTCTCTCTCTCTCTCTCTCACACACACACACACACTCACCTCTTTTGTCTCCTTAAATTTATTGTGCATGGCTATTCAATGCATGATTTTTGGTGCAGTTGTCAACTTAACACTCATAGATCTTCCTGGGTTAACAAAGGTTGCCGTAGGTAAGCATTTACCCACTATTTTACCAACACATATAAAAGGAAATAATACAACTTCCACTTATTCTAGTAAATAGCTGCAAAACATGTAATGACAGATTTTTAAATCTTGCAGAGGGACAACAAGAGAGTATCGTTGAAGATATTGAGATGATGGTCCGCTCTTATGTTGAGAAGGTAAGAATGTGGAAAACAGCTTTTCCTTTCCTGGATTTTCATAGTGCGAAGAGCAAGAGACTTTTAATGAGCATCTGTAGTCTGTTACCTTAGAGAGATGATGAGATTTTCAAGTCAGTAAACAGGCAGAAGTAGTCCTGCCTTGTATCCTGGGCAATAACTATCTGTTTCTGGTAGTTCTTAACTTCAGTATAGAAGTGCTTCTTCACTGTCCTCAGTCAAAGATTATGTTTGTTTGGATATCAAGATTTGTATTGACGCATATGCTTACATATAAGTTTCTAGGACTATAAAGAAAGACCACTTGTTTTATCTTTTCCCCCTTTGTATGCACTTCAAAATATGCACCTAATTTATTTTCTCATGAATGGCAATATTTTTATTTAGTTGCGTTTCTTTTAGAGCTTCAGATTCAGCTGAATAGGTCTGTATAGCTATCTTTTTATTTCTTTTCATATTTTTCTGTTAGCAGCCTAGTTGCATTATTTTGGCTATCTCACCTGCTAATCAAGATATAGCAACTTCAGATGCTATAAAGCTTGCAAGAGAAGTTGATCCGACAGGTATTGCCGCGTGTCACACTCTCACCTTTAAATCTTAGTCAATTACTCGTTTGCCTGTGTGTATTAAAGTTGGTTTTAGTCACATGCCAAATTAATGAATCTATTTTTTTAATTTTTTTTTAGGTGAAAGGACATTTGCCGTGTTGACTAAACTTGACATAATGGACAAGGGAACCAATGCCCTAGATGTATGGGTTCAATACATTTTTATCATTGCTTTAAGGATGAAATATGTCACTTTGATTTTGTTGGAATATTAATCCTCATGTTACCAGAATGGATTTTGCCTTCCGGTTCTCATTCCCTGCAAATCATGTTTTATGATGTATTGCCTATCTGTTTTCACTTCCATGATTGCTCAAGGTACTTGAGGGTAGAGCATACAAGCTCCAGCATCCATGGGTTGGAATAGTGAATCGTTCACAAGCTGATATCAACAAGCAAGTTAACATGATAGCTGCTCGTCAGAAAGAGCGGGAATATTTTGAATCCAGTCCGGAGTATGGACACCTGGCTCATAAGATGGGGTCAGAGTATCTGGCGAAACTTTTATCTCAGGTCTGTCAATTCCTACCAGCAATGTATTTGATTATCTTCTGGTGGTTTACTTTTTCTTGAACAAAAATCTTATTTTTATTATACTGTTTATCTTCCTTTGACATGTACTAGCATTTGGAGGTTGTCATTAGGCAGCGCATTCCCAGCATTATAGCTTTAATAAATAAGACAATAGATGAGCTTAATGAAGAGTTGGACCGTATTGGCAGGCCCATTGGCGTAGATGGTGGGGTAATAACCCAAGCTATCTGGAAATTGTGTTAATTGAGAAGAGATTATTCATTAGCCTCATTTTTAATTGGATGTTTGGAATCTATCTACAGGCACAGCTGTACACAATTTTGGAAATGTGCCGTGCTTTTGATCGTATATTTAGGGAACATCTAGATGGAGGGTAAATGTTCACTTATTGCTCCATGTTTCTTATTAATTGATCAGCAAGAAACTTCTTTTTTTTTTTTTTCCTTCTGAAAACCAATACTTTGAATTGAACCTGGAGTTTTTATGCATTGATGGCAACTAATGTCTTTTGATGGCAACTAATTTTTTTGTTCACTCTTTGGATTTCCAAAGCCTACAAATGCCAAATCAATTAATAACCACTGCACTGCACTGCACTGAGTTCATACTTTAAAGAAAACAAGATTGTGTTTCCGTCAACCTGTCAGACAGTTAAACACAAGCATTTACAAGTGAACTATAAACGTACTGCTGAAATTTTCAAATTTTCCTGTAGAACTTTAATTCATCATCAGACACTCCACATACCCAAAATATTAAATAGAAACGAAACATCTTTACCGTTATTTTTGCACTTCTCTGTTTTGGGACTTCAGTTTCTTTTCCTTTTGTCCCCATAATTTTTTTTATCTCCATATGTTCATGTCATCTTTCAAAATGTAAATCCCCATTCTAGTGGCTAACAAACCAAGCTTGGGGAGTATTAGTTCTCATATTAAATCCATCGCACATGAATGGTTTATTTTCGATCTATAATATCCTTAGAAGTTGTTCCATTTTCTTTTACTTCTTCTATTGTGATTCTGATTTCCTTCATTTACAATTTTTCTTTTCATTTTCAATTATTGGGAGAAGCATGCTTGTTTGTCCAACCAAGAAGAATGAAGTATTCAGAAAAACAAAGATACATCATGTAAAGAAGGAAATATCCATAGTACATTGCCACATGAAAATGGAACTATTTACAAAGTCCCTAGATTAGAGAAAATCCTAGTGTGAAATCCTATATAATATAAAATATACTATACTTCAGTTGCATAATGACCCTAAGAAGATTCCATGAAATTGTACTTCAGCTGAATAAATATGTGATAACTGATTTTACAGCCAAGCTGCTGACTACGACACATAATTACCACTCATTCTTAAATTCAAGTTAGCAGTGTGTGTCTTTGACAAAAAGAAAATAAGGGAAAAAAAATATGAAAGATTTGTGAACCATTTTATCTAACTTGTTATTCAGCAATACGACTGAGATATTATGGTGGTGAATTTAAGGAAACTCATTACGTGAATTTTTTCCATGTTATTTCCTCCTTCCTGTGTGGTAAAGTTTCTATCGTTTCTACCTCCCTTATGCTTTAACTTTTACTTCTCCCAAATAAATGACAGCTCTAACAACATAATATGGACATAGGTGCATCATGTTTTAGGAGAATGTTTGCTCTTATTAACAATTGAAAAGGATCGTATAATAATACAATAGTTCCTACAGCTTATACTCTTGAGCCCAACTTTTGGGTTTTTGGATATTTTCGTAGATCCTAACCATGATGCAATTGATAAGTTGTTAAAGTAATTTTACATCTCTGTTGATTTTATTAGTTTATATTGAAATCTGTTGAAGAAAATTCTCCTTGGGAACATATAGCATTTGATAGCTCAAGAAAAAGAAAAATGTCTTTTGATTTTGGGTTTTAATTGGATTATCAATTTGATTTTCCTATATATCCTGTAAAAGTATGTTGTGAGATTTTTTTTCTAAAATAAAAAACAAGGGATTTTGTGAGGTTACAAGTTTGTTTTACAGGAGACCAGGTGGAAGTAGGATATATGGCGTCTTTGACCATCAACTACCAGCTGCTCTCAAAAAACTTCCATTGGATCGCCACCTTTCACAAAATAACGTCAGAAAAGTTATCTCAGAGGCAGATGGGTATCAGCCTCATCTGATTGCTCCTGAACAAGGATACAGAAGATTGATTGATGGATCACTCGGCTATTTCAAGGGTCCTGCTGAAGCTTCAGTTGACGCTGTAAATCCATTAGTACTCAACTATATTTTAACTTTGGAGATATACCACAATCCGCTTATTCATTGATCTTTTTTAAGTTGATGCTGAAAACCTTGTTTTTTTGTCCCTTTTATTTTGAATTTACATTGTCGGAGATTTTAGTAACTTCCTGGAAAGGTGGTGGCTATGAGTATGATTCACTTGCCTTAGAACTTGTTCTGGGTACAATTGTATCTTGAATACTTTCCAAAGTCGATATCTTCAATTTTTATCTATTATTTTTGCAGGTACACTTCATTTTGAAAGAACTTGTGAGGAAATCTATTGCAGAAACTGAGGTAATCCATTTTTATTAAGAGCGAGTGTTCGTCAAAGATTTAACCCGCGAGAAGCTTCATTTATCTTTCTCATGCAGAAAATGTGCTTAAAAGAAGGCAATTCTGGTCTTTTTATATATATATTATGGTTTGGAGCAAATTAATGAAGTGCAGGCTGAAATTTATGTGTGTTTATATTTCAATAAGCTGCTGTAACCATATATGTCTGGAATAAAAAAATTTATGCATTAGATATAAGGCTAGTTGAACTTTAAATAATTGTTGGACACTGGTAAATACCAATTACCAAAGATTGCAAATCTTTGATCGGGCAGTATATTAATTACTTTATTTTGTAGGAGTCTGAGTTAGTAGAGTTGGTTAACTATTGAGTTTCCTAAACTCTGTATTTTGTCCCACTAAGGTTAGGTCCTAGCAGCTTAGGAGGAAAAGATTATTTACTTTTCAATTTAATGGTAGAGTTGCTTAACCATTGTGTGGGTGAGGCACTCTGCTCTCCTTAAATACTTACTTTTCATTTAGCATCAAAAACAGCTACATAATATCCCCAAGACCCTTTTGGTTCTCTGAAAATTCATTTACCTAATACTTTGCCTGCACAATATACATCATACCCCAGCACAAAATCCATGTTATGAGGTTACCTTGAAAGTTATTCTAATGCTAATCTTACATTAAATACAATAATTGCTGGAGTATCTTCCCTGCTGGACACTTGAAATTGAATAGACACTCAAATGATTAGCCTTAGCATCATCGCAGTTCGGGCTTACAAGCCTCTTGGTGGCGGAGTTGGCTCTAGGTCCACGAGGTAACAATTAGTGGACTCAACCAACTAGCCCTGAGTGGTATCAATTATTGCATGGGCACTTCGGCCACTTACTCACAAGCAGATCACTTCTCCTAAGAACTACACTTGTTCAATTTGATAAAAGTTAGTGTCACGAACACTCCCGGTGTCTTGAATTGATTGTAACAACTATTTAAAAACTAAATGGCACTTTGTTAACGAGGTCTCCCCTTCTGCACGTTCTGGTTACTGCTAAAAATTGCTTGTGTCAGAGCATGCTTTCATTTTTTCATTGCTTAGTGATCATGCTTTCTTTGTATCGAATGTATGTCCTTGTAGGAATTGAAACGATTCCCATCACTTCAATCTGATATAGCAGCAGCTGCAAATGATGCACTTGAAAGATTCCGTGATGAAAGTCGCAAGACAGTTTTGCGATTGGTGGAAATGGAGTCTTCTTACCTAACAGTAGAATTTTTCAGAAAACTTCAAATGGAACCTGAGAAAAATGCAAATCCAGCGGGGCCAAATGCAGACCGGTACACTGACAACCATTTAAGGAAAATTGGTACGAAGTTTTCTCCTTTTGTCTGGCCTTGTCTCTGTACTAAAATCATTTTAGCGTTCAAACACAATTGCTTAAACAATTCTTGTTATTATCACTCGTGCTTTCAACAACTAGAATTATGCACAATTGTCATTCAGATTCTTCAATTGCTTAAAAACAGGATGAATGTTGTTTCTCTAACACTAGTTGATTGATAAATATCAGGTTCAAATGTGACGGCATACATTAATATGGTTTGTGATTCCTTGAAGAATACCATACCCAAGGCTGTGGTTTATTGCCAAGTCCTAGAAGCTAAGAGAGCACTGCTAAATCGATTCTATGCTCAAGTTGGAAGGAAGGAGGTAATTTATCATAAAACCATTCATTTTTTACTTGCCGTTACAATTCATCATCATTATTTTTATTTTACGTGGTGTTTCTGTAAGGCAAATAAGGAAGCATTTTCAAGTATCAGTTTTGGTTTTTCAGTATTTCAGTTCCTGCCTATCCAATCACCATAAATCGACGTGGCTCAATAAATAAGGTTCACATTGGTACTGATTAGTGCCATGTAAAATTTAATGTTAGTTCTTTTAATTGAGTAACCGAAAGTGTAACCATTAGAAACTTGAGCGACTACAATGACCATTGACATAACTAACCAGCTTACTATACGTTCTAGGTGGTTTGTAATCACTGTGTAATAGGTAAAATATTGTTTCAGCAAGCATCTAAAGTAGTAGATGTGCAAAACTGAGATAATTCGGTTTTCATTGTGGGTTTAGCGCAAGTCTTGTTTTTGAAAACTCGAGGTCGACTTCATGAATTGCATTATTCCATACGTTTTATTCTTATGCCTACTAAATATTACATGAATGAAAGAGATCTAATTTTGGGTGGTTGCAATATATGTGCAGAAGGAGCAGCTTGGTAAAATGTTGGATGAAGATCCTTCTCTCATGGCAAAAAGAGAAGCCATAGCCAAGAGGCTTGATCTGTACAAGTCAGCACGAGATGAAATTGACTCGGTTGCATGGAAATGATGAACACACAACACCCCATCTCTTAAAAAATAAATTTTCATACTTAAATTGCTCATATGCACACAGTTTTTTGTTCTTAGAATAATGAACACGATGAGCTTTTAGAAGAGCATCAACCATGCAAAATGTTCATTTTTTAATTCTTTAAACGTTGTATCCCTTTACCATCTGTCAATTCGTCCTAAAATGTGAAAGACTCAGTCTGATTTTGTATTGGTTTTAAACTTTTAATTGAATATTTATCTTTGGATGGGTAAATATTCTATAAATCGAATAGTGGGTATACTTTATTTTGTCGCAATTTTAGTGAAATTTGTAACTATGTTGTGGTACAATCCATTAGTTGACTAAGGAAAAAATGACCTGATAATGTTTACTCGTTTAATGAACTAACCGGGATGAACTATGATGTGATTGAAACAAAATTAGCCTCCTATCTATATGAAATTGATCTCCTGCCTGCCTATATTTTCTTACAATATAGATGTCCTTTATTATATATAAAGATTAAGGCCGAGCGATAATATTTCAAAATAATTCATGCCCAAATGAAACCAAATACAATTATACTCAACACACTTGTATATACATCTACCAAGAAATCGATCACAAAAGTTGATGATAGGATTAAAAGGAAGAACAAACACAACTTATGCAGCTTCTCTTACTCTAACAAATGGACTGTCGACAAGAGTTATAAGAGGAGAAAATGGTACACACTATTACAGCACATCTTTGATCGTTGTTGTCCAGTAGACTATATGGTTATCATCTGTTCTGCAACAGAAGCCAATCCCTGCACCAGTCGAACAATTTCTACTGTATCATCAAGATAGTATTTAGCCTTGCTTGGTTTCCTACCGACAGTACATGCAAACACTTCTGCACTTGGAGCCATAGATGGAGCAGCAACAGAACTCATGATCACCTCGAACATATCCTCATCAGATCTGTCGTCTCCTATGCAAAGGACAAAATCTGGAGAAATCCCTTTTTCTTGCATCGAATGAAGTAGGCGTTTTGCCACAATCCCCTTGCTAACTCCCTGCATAATCAAAGACAGTAAAGCTCATTTTCAAAAGCAAGTTGAAGTTTCAAATGTCGTAAAGAAATGCAGAAGGTACTCAAGAGTGTACACAATGATATAATTTTTTCCTTAATATTGTCCAATATGTAAAATCTACCATACAAAACATGCCAATAGTGTATACAAAGATCAGATAAACTTTACGCGGGTTCATGCATGCACGACGTATTTGCTATGGTCATTATGAGCTTATGTATTTGTTTCCCCGTTTTACCACTGGGAAGGGAATGGAGGATATAACCGAAGTTAAGTAACAGCTTCTATGAGAAACACATTGAATATTTTGTGACTACTTCGCCGAGTAATTAATCGATATTTGGGCATGTGTAAGCATAGAATGGTGTTTGACCTAAATAAAAATCATTCTTGTACGTGTGAATCTAAGAAAAAAACTTCAAGATTAGTAACTTCTATAAGCCAGAGAAGATGTTTATGCTTGGATAGCTTTGAACTATTGTGCGTTACATAAACAAACTATTCTATTTGAATTCCAATTAATATTTATATGCAAGATTGCATGTCTTATAAACCAATCAGAGAAGGCCACATCATAATCTGATTAATTTAGCATATCAAAAATTCCTTTCTTCTATATTTTACTCTAATCTAACCAAATATAGTAAAAATGCATGTATATCATTCTCATGTTTATTGGAGTTTATGTATGACCATTATGGCTAGATTATATGAGAAAAATACTTATAGCAACACAACATCATCAGGCCCGGCCCGGCCCCTGCCCAAGGCAAACTCTGAAGGGCCTAAAAATAAATAAAAAAATTACAATAGCCTAATAAAAGTTTTCCTTTATATTTCTTTGAGTTGGGTCATTTAGTCATTTAAAAAGCAACAACAAAATGGGACTAAATAAGAGACTCAAAGTATTTGGACACTTAACTTATATTCTTAATTTAAGGAATAAAATGGATATACAATTAAACTATTACCTAGTGCTATATTTTTTTATTTTTTTCCTATCTAACAAAATCTAGAAAAAAGTCAATGCAAAAAAAAAAGTGTTCATTTCATTTATAATTAAGAGTCTCATAACAATTTATCGCATAGGGCCTCATAAATCTGAGGACCGGCCCTGAACATCACATACCTGCGGCTTAACTTCTACAATATTCTGCCCACTTTTGACAGTGACAGGTTCATTGGAGAGCACACTCTCAAGATGATCAAGAAGTTCTTTAGCTTGACAAGATCCAAAATCAGGATCTGCATCCTCATAACACCAAACCATTGCAGTTTCCTTGTCTTCGATCACTGATCCATCGGTTGCATCAGTGTAATGTTTCATCACAGGGTCAGCAATCTGCTTCCAACTGCATTCTACTGCAGGCACACACGTTTCCCATTCTTCATCTCGCTTCGTCCTACCAGGAAAAACCGATTTCGAGGTCAGACTCAAGTGTACGGAGTATTACATAAATTAAGAAATTTATAAAACCCTAATAGCATGTTTGGCACTGCGGACTAACAACATAACAATATCAAATAAGAAGAAAGAAGCTAAAGTTTTGTGCATTGTAATGTTTAATCCTATCCAATACCACATACCAAATATGCCCTAAAAATATAATTTGCATACCTTAAGAAGTAGCCATGCTCGGCTGCAATTCCCAGCTTCTCACAAGACGAGAACCATTCAGTTAATTCAGCTCGGGTTCTGGCACTGACGATGAAAACCATATTATTCTTATCTCTACATAAACTATCTAATATCTCAATGGTTTTGGAGCTTGGCTTCTTGTCTATTGAATTTTGAGGCATCAGCGTTCCATCATAGTCTAGAAGAATAGCTCTGGTAGTAGTCCTTTTATAGGCCGAAACTATGTGCTCCATTGCCAGCTTCCTGAAATTAAGATCAAGTGAAACAACCCTAAAGCTTAAGCCAAATCCAATACCCCAGCATCTGCGGCGCATATGATCCTTGCACGTCCTTTCCAAATCTTGCAAGAAACTACGAGCCCAGTATGCCACGTCATGGGTGCTGACATACTTGTAATGTTTTTCATGTCTTAATTGTTTTTCCTGTTCAGCCATGACAAGAGCACACTCCATTGCATCTGCCACTGCATCAATATTCCACGGATTTACTCGAATTGCTCCGCTTAGAGACGGCGAACACCCAATGAACTCAGACACAACCAACATGCTCTTTTTAGGAATGGATGGTTCCAAACCCAAAACCTTGTCCAATTTCTCATTTCCCTGTCGACTAATTATGTACTCATATGGTATGAGATTCATTCCATCTCTAACTGCTGTGACCAGACAACACTCAGCTACAACATAATAAGCAACTCTCTCATAAAATTCCAGTGGTCGATCAATTAATATGACTGGATCATATCCCGGTTCTCCAAAAGTCTCATTTATTCGCTTCACTGTTGCATATGTCTCGTCCTGCACTTCCTTCACATCTTTCCCTTTGCCCCTAGCAGGATTGGCTATTTGAACTAGAACAACTTTTCCCTGTTTCTCAGGGTGCAGCAATAGCATCTGTTCCATTGCTAATAACTTTAAACTGATGCCCTTAAATATGTCCATGTCATCGACCCCGAGTAACATTGTCCTCCCCTGAGCCGAAAATTGCTTGATGAGCTCAGCAACTTTGGCCTGTGTCTCTGTAAGGCTCAAGACTGATTGAAGTTGCCCCATATGAATACCAACAGGGAGAATTTTAATGCTTACGGTCCGACCATAATACTCAAGCCCTATGTAACCCCTTTTTGACTCGTATGACACACCTAGCATCCGACTGCAACAAGAGAGAAAATGTCTGGCGTAATCAAACGTATGAAATCCAATCAAATCAGAATTCAATAGAGCTCGCAGAAGCTCTTCCCTTATTGGCAAAGTTTTATAAATTTCAGATGAAGGAAATGGACTGTGCAGGAAAAACCCAAGCTTCACTCTATTAAACCTCTTCCTCAAGAAAGTAGGCAGGACCATTAAATGATAATCGTGAACCCACACAAAATCATCATCCGGATTAATCACTTCCATGATCCTGTCAGCAAATATCTTATTTACCGACACGTATGCCTGCCACAAGGAACGATTGAACCTACCGCCAAGATCTGGCGACAGAGGCAACATATAGTGAAACAACGGCCACAACTGTTGCTTACAAAACCCATGGTAATACTTGCTAAACAGATCCGGAGGGATAAAAGTTGGAACACACTTAAACGTCTCCAGGAGTATCTGAGACACTTCGTCTTGCTCAGACGGTTGAATATCTTCCTTAAGACAGCCCACGTAAAAAAATTCAATGTCATCACCCCCAAAGCCATCTTTCAGCTGGAGAAGAAGTGAATCTTCATCCCAACTAAACAGCCACCCATTACTATTATCAGTTTTTCTATGTACCTTTATGGGCAGCTGGTTTGCTACAACAATAATCCTATCCCGTTGAGTCGTAGAAGACGAAGGATCAGAGTTCACACTCTCGGAGGAATCATCGTCAATATCAGACATTATACCGGAAACGGTCATTACACGCGGGATCCGACGGTTCACACTCATCCGGGTGAACGACGACTGGTTCTCACCGGATGCAAGATCCAAGAGGTTGGAATATGATCTAGACATCATTTTGCTCAATTTTTACCCTTCTTCTTTTCGTTTTTCCTCACTAGCTAAGTAGACCAAAATCAACAACCCAAAACCTCAATTTTCTATGAAAATTCCCAAACATGGAAAAAAAATAAAAACCCATAACAATTGAAGCTCTCAAGGTCAAATAGTTACTCAACTATTGCAAGCAACAAATAAGGATAAATTTGCGCCTAACAAGTTGAAGAACAAAAAGGGCGATAGAAGCTACTCGCAAGATTTGACTTTGACAGGTGAATCAAACCATGGGGTTTCATAATACATCAAATTTTTATGTCAAAAAACAGAGAACAAAAAAGGAATAGAGTAAATTCAGATCACAAAACGGGTATGTTATAAAACTGCTTTATTGAAAAATCAAAAGACGGATAGTAGATAAATCCCACCAGTAAGAACGATCCAGAAACAACCCACACAATCAAGCTACAGAAAATAATATAGCAAGCGATAGAATTCAAGAAACAGCAGAGAAAAAAGTTACCAGTTTTTGACACTTAAAACTCACGAAAAAATTGATAATTTTTAAAACCCTAACCTAGGAAAAGAACATGTAAATGGAAGTGAGTGCTTATATTTATTGGATGGATGGGAGTGAAATGGATCAGTGGAGCTGCTTGTGCACACACTGCTCACCGCAATATATTTTATTCTCTTTGGAGTTTATTTTCAACTATAATTACGTAGAAGACCTACAAACCCGATTTCCCTACGAAAGATTTGATCGGAAGTCTTTCAACTTCCTATGTTTACTGTTTATAATAAGTAACTCGTGACTCGATCAAGGTAAGTTTGTGATTCAATGGGTGAAATTTATGACGTCAGTAACAGTAGATATGCACGTGTCTTTTTTTACAATAAAACACGTGATATTTGTATTTTTGAGTATCCGAAAAGATTGTATTGATGAAAAAATAAGTTGGGACGTGATTGATACTATTCGAGTTACTAATTATGTTAACGGCTATAGATAGAATGGTAAAATTGAAATAAAAATACAAATTAGGTGATCAACATGATATAAAGTTATAAGTAGAGTGAGGTTGAGTGAAAATATAGGGAATTAATATTAATTAATTACGGTTAGTTGCATTGATAAAATAAACATATGTACATAGCTGGCAAAAATGGTCCAATATAAAAAGTTTAAAATAATAATTAAACATATGCTTTTGTTCTTATCACTATGAATAATCCAACTTATATTATATTGAGATCCGTCTCAATTATTGTTTGTATTTTTCTTGAGAACAAATTATGTGAAAAATGACTTTTTAGAGAATTTGTAAATAAAAATTTATGAATTAACGTGCAAAATTATTTTATAAAAGAATGTGTTGTCCAAATTGAGTTCGAAGAAAATAATATTTTTTTAAAAAAAATTGTGTCAAACATCCTTCAATAAAATAATATTTTTCATCACATCAATAACTTTTTCTTACTTTTTAACCACATATTTTCCATCATGTCACTATTTAAAATACATATTTTTTTCTCAATAATATCAATCAAACACACCTTTAATGAAAAGGTGTAGGATTATTATTTCGTTTAGATATCATTTTGAGAGGGGTTGGCAAATTTTTTTAGCAAAAGTAGATAAAATATGTGATTAAAAAAATTAAAATTGCGAAACTATTTAATATTATAATTATTAATTTTGATAGCAAATTTTTTAACAACCTTTTTTAGCAAACAAGCACGGAATCTTTCGCTTCGGCGTTGACTACTGCTTCTAATCAAATGGTGAAAACGCGATGATTTTTGAGTAATTTTTGGAGTGAAACTGCAGTGCAGGCGAAGTACATCGGATTAGAACCTGGAAAGACTCCTTCGTTAAAATCGCTAATCGAGATGGATACATGGGACCCACGTCAACTCTTGTCTGTAATTGCTACCATCTTAGTTTTTATTCTCCGTGTCGAGTCGCCTACAGCAATCATTATCTAGAGATGGATGACTCGTAATTTATTTTACTTTTAAATTTAGTAATAAGTTAACTTTTTAAGTTTAAGCAAACACATTATTATATTCGGGAAAAATTAAGTAAAAAGAAAATTGAATCGTGAAAGAAAACAAGCTAAACCAAACAAATTAATTAGCAAAGAGAGAGAGAAGAAGAAGAAGAAGTTGATGCATAAGATAATCAAATAATAGAAAATTATAACAACTATTCAATCATTTTACTTGTACAAGTATTAAGTATAAATCACCATTCAAAATGTTAAGAATAAATGTAAAATACATAAAAAAAAAAAAAAAACAAGTAAAGGGGTACCTCGATTCTATCTTAACATACAAATAGAAAGAAATTGATATCATAAATTGAAAATCGAAGTACTAAGAAAAATCTAACAACTTTCAATAATAATCTAACGAGGTATATATAATTTCTCTTTTTTTAGAAATGCTGAATAATGAATTGAATTGTACTTTTCATTCATTGTGAAAGACAATTTTATTTCTCCCTCCTAATTTCATTCAAGTGGTGTCATTGTGCTTCATTGTTTAGGTTGGTTTACTTAGCGTGGTACTTCTTGTATGTTACATGAAATATTCATTTGTATACTCAACAAGTTATATGTGTTTGAAAAAAGCTTGTATAATTTGAAAAGAAATTTTGATTGATTAAAAAGGAAGAAAATACTTCAATAGTTATGTCGTTAGGCGGGATCATTACATAGAAATCATAAGGTTGTTTTAAATCAAACCAAGTGTAGAATAATCATTTTACTCCAAATTTGACTTTTTAATGATCAAATTGACAATTTTCCTCAAGGAGGAACCTCTCGCACAAACTTTTGAAAGGTTTGGAACTCCGGGTACTTGAAATCTAAAGGTCAAAATTCCATCGTCACAACCTTCAAAGGTTTGGGATCTCAAGTTCAATTTATCTTTTATTTTTCTTTTTTGCCATTTAGTTTGTTTGTTTTAAATTGAAATAAGAGTAAATTTTCATTTTACACAAGATTTGACATTTCGATGGTCAAAATGACGATTTGAGTGACAACAGCATCTTAAGACGCATACATTTGTAAGTTTTGAGGCACCAAGTGCTAGAAATTAAAAGTTCAAGATTCTAGGTGCAATTCGTCCTTAGTTTTTGAAAGGATCTTTTAGTTCTTGAAACAAAGTGAATAACGTTTGAGCAAATCTTAGAAGTTTGAGTATTAGATTGACTAATTAGAAGTTTGGTCGTGTATTGTCCAAAAAATATAATTTCTTTCTTCATCTTTCGAAAAATAGAAAAGGATGATGACATTTCTGTAAATTACGACGAATGATGTAATTAAACTCGTACATAATGAATTCACAATTCATTGCCTTAATCCACTTAGTTACACCCATTGCATTACTATTTACATCTAAAAAAAAATTAAGACAAAATGTTGATTTTTGACTATTAAACAATTTATCTTCTTTCTAAAACACTCTTTTCTCCCTGAAAGTGTAAATAATAATAATAATAAATTATCATTTTAATTTCCAGCCGAAATCATTAAAATCCAGCTGGATGGCCATGCTTCATATGTTAATGCATAATTAAGTAGTGGACTAACCGTAACAACGCCTCCTATAGAAAATGACAAAATTAATCCTTCTTCAGTATGTTATGGTATTGGATTGGAGAGTATAATCATAGCGATCTAAGTTTATAAAGACTTTTGAAGTGGGCACGTAAACCCAACCCACAATTCGTTTCCTTGTTCGTTTTTGAATAACGGAGAATCGCAGAAAATCAAGGATTTTGTCATCTTATTTGTACAATTTTAATAAAAATTGATGAAATATAATATAGCTCAAAAGTTGATAAAATATGTAGCTAAAAATGAAAAATTGTTAATTCCATAAAATATTTAGTTGAAAATGAGTTTGAAAAAAATAAATTTTAAAAAATAGAAGGCAAAAAAGAGCTTAATATTTTGTTATGACTTTCGAAATTAAAATTAATAACATTGTCGATTGTGGGCCTCTGAAAAAAGATCCAACAATGTCGGGCTTGGTTACACCTAATGGATGATGGGCAACGTTGAGCCTCAATGGCAGGCCCGGCCCTGGCCCAAGGCCACTAAGGCAGTGGCCTTGGGCCACAAATTTTTTGGGGCCACAAAACAAAAAAAAAACCCAACACCATTGGGCTAAAATAAATAAATACTTCCAAGCCCATCCAAAAAAGGAAAGCCCAATAAAACCCTCCAGCCCCCCAACTTCATTCTTCGTCTTCTTTCTAACACGCCTCTCGCCTCTCTCTTCTCGGCTGAATCTCACGTTCTTCACCCGTTCACCGTCGCTTAGCCAGTTAGCCGCTACATCAATGGTCAAACCTCCGCCGCCGTCCGCCACCAGCCGTCAGAACATCTGGTAAGTTCTGTCTTTCTATTATCTCCTTCTGAAATCTGTTAGATTTATCTTCCTTTCCAAACGGGGTTTGTAATTTGTCTTGGCAGCAGTCAATTGCATAGTTGGAAACTAGCGAGCTTCGGAAAGTGAATTGGGAGCCAGATAGTTCCACCGCTTCCGCGTGATTCTACTCTACAAACTACATGGCCGGTCACTTTTCTCTCTCTCAGGTATATTGCTATAGCCTATAGTGTATCAGTGTATGTCAGTATGTATTTTGGAGCTAACTGCTAAGCTTGATGGTCGATGGAGAAATATAACTACTGAGTTTCTAATTTGTCTTGGCAGCAGCCAATTTGCCATGTTTGATTGTTTCAATTCTGATAATTTAACAATTAATTCATAGCATTGTATAATTGTATTTGGCCTATTGGCATTGCTTTAGTATTGAAGCCTTTACTGCATATTGGAACTCATTTGGCATTTGGAAATTTGAATTTGGTAACCTGTAGGTGAGTAGAGTTGTAGATTGGTGAAATTGAAATTCCTTAAATTGAGATTGGTGAAATTGGAATTAGTTAAATTGAAGGCCATGTCTCCTCTTTAGGCTTCAGAGTTCAGTTTTTACCATTCCTAATTGATTGGTGAAATTGGAATTCGTTAAATTGAGATTGTTTAAGTGATTAAGGCATTAAGTAATTTGTTTAAATATGTTTTTTTGCAGCCTCAACTTCCATTTGCTGTAATAGTTTTTTTTTTTTTTTTTTTTTAGTTATTTGCTCAATGAGACTTTGTTCTTATCGTTCATAACTACATATTTGCAGCTTATTTATTATTGCTGAGGCCTGAGTGACTAAGTCTTTTCTTGCACGGAGAATTGGAAAAGTTTGAGAATTTTCAGACATATCAAACAGGTTCTATTGCTCTTTGCTTATACCTATGTCTACTAGAAAATTTGAATCTGGATGTGCCAAAAGAAAAAGGAAACAAAAGGTTGAAGAATTAATTAAATCTCAAGAGGGAGCACTTGAAAAGTTTTTTAGTAGCAATAGGCGAACACATAACGAGGACGTAGTCATTGAAGAAGAGTTTAACGAGAATGATAATATAAATAATACAGTTGAAGAAGAACGTTGTTTGATCAATGAAGAGGACGAAAAGGTATTTACTGATAGAGATAATGTTGCTTTTTTCCAGGACCTTATTGATCCAGCAAATTGGGGAAATATGAATACGAATTTAAGAGATTTAATTGTAATGAAAGGTCCTATAAGAGAAAATGATGTGATTTTTCCGAAAGATGTAGCAAATCGACACTTCTCATACACACATTTCGTTCGACGATTACCTAATGGAGAGAAGCATGACAGAAAATGGTTGATATATTCAAAAAGTTTGGATAAAGTATTTTGCTTTTGTTGTAAGCTATTCAAGAACGAGGGAATCCGATCTCAATTGGCACATGATGGAGTAAGTGATTGGAAAAATATTGGTGAAAAAATTAAAATGCATGAAGTAAGTTGTGACCATTTCAATAACATGAATAGATGGATTGAAATGGAACTAAGAGTGAAACAATTGATAAAAGTGTGCAAGAACAAATCAATAGAGATAGAGAACATTGGAGACAAGTATTTCTGAGAATAATATCTGTGGTGAAAACTCTTGCTGAACATAATTTAGCATTTCGTGGAGATAATGAGAAGATACACCAAAAAAATAATGGTATCTTCTTAGGTATAATTCAAATGATTGCTGTGTTTGATCCCGTAATGCAAGAGCATGTTCGTCGAATCCAAAATAAAGAGATTCATTATCATTATCTAGGACACAAAATTCAGAATGAGTTGATACTTATGCTAGCAGGTGAGATAAAAAAAACAATCATTAAGAAACTCAAAAATGCTAAGTACTTTTCTGTTATACTTGATTGCACTCCTGATACGAGTAACGAAGAACAAATGACTATAGTATTGAGGTGCGTAGATATTTCAGCAAGTCGAGTAAAGGTTGAAGAATTTTTTTTAGGATTTTTATCGGTGGATGATACATCTGGTAAGGGACTTTTTGATGAACTTGTGGGTGCTTTGAATAATCTAGAACTTGATATTGATGATATAAGGGGTCAAGGCTATGATAATGGTGCTAACATGAAAGGAAAACATAAAGAAGTCCAAAATAGACTATTACAACTAAATCCTAGAGCATTCTACAGTCCTTGTGGGTGTCATAGTCTTAATCTTGCACTTTGTGATATGACCGCTTGTTGTTCAAAAGCTGCATCTTTCTTTGGGGTGGTGCAACGTTTATACACTTTATTTTCATCATCTACTAAACGGTGGAAAATCTTCAAAGAGAATGTAAATGGTCTTACCCTTAAGCCTTTGTCACAAACTCGTTGGGAAAGTCATATTGAAAGTGTTAAAGCGATAAGATTTCAAGCTCCACAGATAAAAAAAGCTTTACTTCAATTGGCAAATGTTGATGATCTTAAGACAAAAAGTGAGGCAGAGAGTTTGGTAACACATGAAATTGAGAATTTTGAATTCTTGCTTGGAATGATTATTTGGTATGAAGTGTTGAATAATGTTAACAGAGTAAGCAAACATTTGCAAGCGGAAGACATGCATATTGATGTTGCTATAAACCATTTACAAGGGCTCATTTCATTTTTCAAAAATTATAGAGAATTTGGGTTTGAAATGGCCATGGTTGATGCTAAAGAGATTGCAAGTGAATTAGAAATTGAACCGATATTTCGTGAAAAAAGGGTTATACGTAGAAAGAAACAGTTTGATGAGATTTTTTATGAAGAAATAACACAATCAGCTGAAGAGTCTTTTAAGATCAATTATTTCATATATATAGTCGATCAGGCTCTATCATCACTTCAGAATAGATTTGAGCAATTTCAAAAATATGATGATATTTTTGGATTTTTATTTGATGTGAAAAGACTTAAATCTATTGATGACGATGGATTGAAGAGTTCATGCATTAACATTGAAAATTATTTGAAGCATAATATGGTTTCTGATATTGATGAGGTAGAATTATATTCTGAATTGAAAGTTTTACGGGAATCGATACCTGCAAAAATTATTGGAGCAATTGATGTGTTGGATTATATTAAGAGAATGGACTATTGTTTTGCAAATGCTTGGATTGCTTATAGAGTATTATTAACTATTCCTGTCACAGTTGTCTCTGCTGAAAGAAGTTTTTCAAAGTTGAAGTTGATTAAGTCTTATCTTCGATCAACTATGTCACAAGAGCGATTGAATGGATTAGCTATGATTTCTATTGAAAAAAAATGTGTTGGAAAAACTTGATTTAAGTAGTTTGATTACTGAGTTTACATCTCAAAATGTGAGAATGTTAAATCTTATGCTAGCCTAATCTCTCGGGTTGTGAGAGAAGTTTTAACTTGCTACTCTATCTTTTGTTATATAAAGTCTTCTTATTTAATATAAAAGTGTTATTCATTTAAATATTTAAATTTTGCTACACTTGTGAAAAAATGATTATGTTGAAGGGCCTCATTTCAATTAGTCGCATAGGGCCTCTAAGTTCTCAGGGCCGGCCCTGCTCAATGGCCCAACGTATTTGGCACTCCCATCGATTTTAATATCACAGCAAGTAAAAGATACCGTTCTTCGGCGGTATCCAAGTTGTTTGTATTTTCAATCACACGTTTCTTATTTTATTTTAGAATTTATTAAAAATCTAATTTTTAACTAAATTAAATTGCGGATTATATTCCAGAAATAACACGTAATGTTGCTTGTAAAAGCGAGTTCAGTTTACCAACTTTCAGCCATACTAATAATTTAGAGTCAAGCTAGCGGTACATTAAAGTGCACATCACGGTGTACACCCCCCTCACATGGGTAGGAGATCTACTCGAATAAAATATTCAAGTGGGCCCCTTCATGTGAGGTGATGTAGACCTTGATATACACTTTTTGATGTACATCTAGCATTTTTCAATAATTTATGTTTACATTTTCATCTCACTTTGCGTCACTAATAGATAAGAAATATTCTAGATTAAAAGATTAAACTTTTTAAAGAAGTAACCGAATTTGTGACGGACATTTATTTCATGAATTAACTCAGATCTAAATAATAAATATTGACCCATTTGGGTGAAATTTACCTAAACATTTATAACCACCACTACATTTTAATCTAGGCGATATAAATTAATAATTTGGAAGGAGAATGTACGGCTTTATACTAAAATCTTTTAAAAGCAAAAAAAAAAAAAAATATATCTAGATTCTAAGATTGATGCAGATATCATAATATTGAAAAAAAAGAGGAAAAGAAAAAGCTTCTTCACAGATCCTAAACCAAATTATGTACAACTGAAAACTAAAAGAAAAAGGAAATGGAAATGGAAAAAAAAAAGAGGAAGAAAGATAACGGAAAAAAAAAAAGAGGACACTTCATAATATTGAAAAACAGACATCTCACTGTTCCTGTTAATTGCCAACGGAGATCGGCCTCTGTGCTAACCCTAGGGGAGATCTGCAGCGCTTCTGTCGGGCGATTTCATGAACAACCGGTCTAATCTCCGGCTGCTGGAGCGCCGGGTGATTGATCTTCTCCATTTCTTGCCTGATTTTCCGAACCTGGCTATGAATCGGTACGGCGCCGATGAATCCATCTCCTTTGTTAATATTCTGCTCCATTTTAGGCGTAAGCTTTTTCTGCAGAAACCACACCTTACACGCCTAACAACTCCTGATGCGTACTTATATATGGAGTGGATGGCAAAAGGCACACGATTTATTCATGAATTGGTCCAAGGGGATAGTGATGACCTTTATGAAAATTACTAATATGACCTGTAACAATACAAGATATTTGTAATTAGAATAATTTATGACCACGTTTAAAGTTCTATGTTACGTGGCATGCTCCTATTGGTTTGTTCAATTATTTTAGATCTGATTTAAACGTATTTAATAATTAAACTAAACTGGTTAAACGTATACAAATGCAAATGAAGATGAAGTTAGGTGGCCCAAAGACGAGCAAATATACGTAGACAGTATTTTAAAATCATGTACATAAGTCGAGTATGATCATGTGACGGTGGCATTTAAATAATTATTTATTTCAATTTTTCTATTTATGTTTGTTAGGTAGTGTCGAACTTCACATTTAAAGTCCTAATGGGTAGGTTTTGTTGTTGTGCCAAAAAAATAGAGATATTTTTCATAATAATTATTATTCCATATTTAATTTATTAGATTGGAAGTTAAGTAGTAGTTATCCAGGCATGTTCCTTTTGGAATATAATTAATTAATAGACAAATAATAAAATATTAACCTAATATTGCTAATAAACACGTGTTAGGTTATTTTGACGTCATGTTAGACTTTTCCATTACGTATCAAAATATTAAATTGGTTGACCAAACAATTAACCGACTTTAGACAAGGGCATTTCAGTTAATTAGACCAAATCCTGGGGGCAAACACAACGCAGTAGAATGGCAATTTTTATTAGTAGTATCGTATTTTAATTTCTCTCAAGGTACTCAGTCTTCACTCATTGTAAAAATTTTGTCCATATTTCTTTTAAGTCGAATTCTCATTTTCAAAATTCAATTAATTAGTAAATTTGTCTATGATGGTGGTTTGAATTAATTAATTTATTTATTTTTTTTTGTGTGCTTTAAAATGAGAGGAAAGAAATCGTTACACTTTTGCATTTATAATTTTTGATTGGATAATAAGTTATTTCATGCCTTTGAACGAACTTATTTGATAGAAACTATTATAAAATATGAAATGTGATAATTAATAAAATGTTGAAAATAAGAATGCATAAAAAAATAATATTAAGAATATAAGGATAACAATAAGTAAAGATTAAGGACTCAAATGAAATTAAAATGTGACAGGAAGGTCGCTTAAGTAAATTCGTACATGAGTGGAAGGCCGTCGTTTGAGTTTGTTGACGGACGGTAGGCTGCCGGCGAGCTTGAAAGTGAAGCCAGAACAGCGTGACACGTGGGAGAAATTCATAGGTGGACCAATGAATTGATGGCGATTTTATTTACTCGATTAAGTATTTATTCGATTTGTTGGAAGTATACGTGGCCAATTATCTATACATGCTAATTTGTGATCTAAATTACGCCACCTTTGATTGGAATTGACGTTGAAGCAAAATTGAGTTGTGTTTAATTACATTCACTCAAAAAATTCCACTTAAAATGGAGTAATAAAGAGACTATGTTAGTGAACAATGAGTGAGACTCGTATATTTAATATAATAATAATTATTATCTTATGATGTTAACATAAATCCATTAATTCATAATTTTTATCGAGCCAATGAATTATGTCATAAGCGTAGTCATGCCTTGCGTTAGGTCCTTGTTCGATCCCATTATTTTCAAAATATATTTTAGTTTCTCCTATTTCTCAACTACACATTTTTCAATAAAATAATATTACACGCATATTCAAAAATTTTCCTTCATTTTTAACTAAACATTCTGCATTATTTTAGTATTACAAAATGCATTCTCAAAAGAAAATGGGACTCAAACAAGCCCTAAATAATGCTATTTGATAAGATAATTTATCAATTAATGATACCTAAACGTCACTTAAATTGATGTTGAACTTATCAATTAATGATACTTAAACACTACTTATATTGATGTTAAACGCCTATGATGTGAAATAACATTACATTTTGTCATTGATTGTGCAATTGATCGACCACAATAATATTTCTTACATTTTTCCTAATTTAATTAAGTCGTTAGGACTTTTAACAAATAAACAAATAAGAAAAGCATAATGCTAAAATAGAATCAAGCAAATAATTTTTTTCCCTAGTATTGAAAAGAGTATTAGTTAAAAGAGTGATACTATTCAACACTATTGATGTCAAATACTATTCTACATGACAACTATATGACATTAAGCACATGTTCGATGGTCATTATTTTGAGAAAATGGAGTTTTGAATAGTGATTTTTGGAGAATGGGTGGTTAGAAAGTAGGAAAAAAAATTGGGTTTACACACAAAATATTTTATTTTGTAAATGTGTGGTTAAAAACGAGTATGAAAATTAAAGAGTTTCATAATAATGGTTCTCAAACAGGGGCTAAATGATAAATTTACATAAATGCAATATCACGCGATTCATTTGAGGGAAAATTGCAGCTGTTGTCCCTCATCTTTTCATTTTTTGTAGATTTTACTATATCCTTCAATTTGTGTCAAGGAATGTCCCCAACCTTTGAAAAATATGCAATTGAGGTCCAAATGAATGGATTTTGATCGTTAGTTGACTAACAAAAGTGGATGTAATTAATTTTGACTAAATTGAAATGGGTAAAATGGTAATTTTGTTATTTTATACATAAAATAATTTAAAATTCAGAAATAGAATAAAACAAAATAAACTAAAAAAGAAAAAGAAAAAGGAAAAAAAAATAAACTGTTATCATCACCACCTACCCACCGGTCGACACCACCGTCGACACCACATCCTTTCCCCTTCATCACCACAACCACCATCAAATACCACACCTAAACCTTAGCATCACCACCATAGAATCCACATACTAAACCCAACAAAAAATCACCATCACCTAACCACAATCTCGGCACCTATTTACTCCACCATAATTACTTTTCCGCATCTCACCACCAGGCACCAACACTACAGAAACTCATGAAAAGAGACCAATTTCACAAAAAATGGTGGTCTAAAGTGAAGAAGAAAATGAGACATATAAAAAGTGTTGGATAAGATAATGGTAAAGTGCAGAAAAAACTTATCAATAGATCGAGTCTCGTGACAGCATGATGTCCTAAAGCGAAATTGCCCGTCGATAACTGATGCGACCTCCGTGGACAATCACCTCCAGGATACAACGATCAAATAAACCAATTGTGCAGCAATCACAAAAGATTTTCAGAACTCTCAAGTGTACTCCAGAAAATATGAAAAGACAATTTCGTTTTTGTTGTGGTAGTTTTCTAAAACCAAAGTGTGTTTATATAGCCAGAGAATAGAGGTAACTTCTACCACCATGATCCAGTATTAAATTACAGTTTTAATGGCCAATGGTAATGGGTTGTAAATACTGGACAGTTAAAATAATTATGTTTTACTGGCTAGTTGACCTACTAAACAATTTCGAAAATAATTAAAAATAATAATTATTTTATTAGAATCAATAAAGCCCAAGATCAAAGACTTTTTGATACAGTGCGTGAGGCGTGGCTCGAACCCCTGACTTCCCACACAAATTCCATATTTTTTTACCAGTTGGGCACTTTATCTTAATTAATTATTTCTTTCACATATTATATTTATTGTATAAATATATAACAATCCCCCACGTGAAAGAAATAAGATAGATAAAAATAATATTCTGGAGTACGGTAGAAATCACGCAGGCTTAGGTGTCTATCGACTTGAACCTTAGCTTTGTATATTCTATCGAGCTTGCTAACTGTAGAGTGAACTATGTCTTGAACTCCACAATTATGATTTGCAAACTGAGACAATAAAACACACACATGATTTCTAAAACAATCATCGAGTTCTCACGGTTGTGTTCATTTCGGCCGTGAACTTTCCCGGTTTCTTTGAGTGCTCTAGAGAATTAGCCTCAATTCTCATAGGAAGCGGCCCCACTTCCACACTCAAATAGGTGCTTCTATCAAGGATGCACTGTATTTAAACACCCCACTGAATATTAGCTATAGAAAGCATTAAGGGCATTTGCTCATCCTTTAATCAATACAGTTGGTACTACTCATCATAGGGAGGGGTTTGAAATAAATTCAATGTAGCACCCCCACAAATCACTCCAATAACTTTGTTATCCCATTGAACCTTATCCATGGGATCTCCAATCGCAAGGTTGGGTTTCCATTATAGGTGATCTAATTTGTAACAGGCTTTAGCCCCATCCCCCTTGATGTTTTCTGAACTAGCTCTCTAGCTAATCCTTTGGTTAATGGGTCAGCAATATTATCACTTGACTTCACATAGTCAATAGTTATAACCTCATCCTTAAGCAGCTGACGCACATTATTGTGCCTCCTACGAATATGTCTAGACTTTCCATTGTAGGATGAATTTTGAGCTCTTGAAATAGCTGCTTGACTGTCACAATGGACATAGATAGCTGGAAGTGGTTTGGACCACAAAGGAACATCCAAAAGAAAATTCCTTAACCATTCAGCCTCTTCACCTGCCTTATCCAATGCTATGAACTCTGATTCCATAGTGGATCTTGCAATGCAGGTTTGCTTAGTAGATTTCCAAGATACAGAACCACCTGCTAATGTAAAAACATATCCACTTGTAGATTTAGTTTCATTAGTATCTGAAATCCAATTAGCATCACAATATCCCTCAAGTACAGCGGGATATTTAGTATAATGTATTCCCCAGTCTAGAGTGTATCTCAAATACCTCAAGACTCGAATGAGAGCATCCCAATGTTCATTATTAGGATTACTAGTATACCTGCTAAGTCTACCGACGGCATATGCTATATCAGGTCTGGTACAATTCATGAGATACATGAGACTGCCGATCACTCTAGCATATTCTAAAGCAGAAACACTAGGACCTGAATGTTTTCTCAAATGATGACTTGCATCATAAGGTGTTTTAGCGGGAATACAATTATATTGTTTAAACTTCTTAAGTACTTTTTCTATATAATGTGATTGGGTTAAAGTAATTCCTTCGGAATGTGTTACTATTTTAATCCCTAGAATAACATCAGCAACACCCAAATCTTTCATTTCGAAGTGCTTTTTCAGAAACTATTTAGTCTTATTAATCACATCTAAACTAGTTCCCATTATAAGCATATCATCCACATATAAGCAAATTATAACACCACTATCCCCCACAAATTTGCTATATATACATTTATCTGCTTCATTTATCACATAACCATTAGATGTCAAAGCTGTATCAAATTTCTCATGTCATTGCTTAGGGGCTTGTTTAAGGCCATAAAGAGATTTTTTAAGTCTACACACTTTATCATCAAGGCCTTCTACCACAAATCCCTCAGGTTGATCCATATAAATCTCTTCTTCTAAATCTCCATAGAGAAAGGCAGTCTTGACATCCATTTGATGTATAATAAGATTATACAATGAAACAATTGCAACTAACATCCTAATAGAGGTAATTCTAGTAACAGGTGAATATGTATCAAAGAAGTCAACTCCTTCTTTTTGTTTATAGCCTTTAGCTACAAGTCTTGCTTTAAATTTATCAATTGAACCATCAGGTTTCAATTTTTTCTTAAAAATCCATCTACACCCAATGGTTTTACATCCTCTAGGCAAGTCTACTAATTCCCAAGTGTTATTAGACATAATGGAATCATATTCACTATTTATAGCTTCCTTCCAAAATATAGAATCTAGTGAAGATATAGCTTCATCAAATGTAATAGGATCATCCTCTACTAAGTATGTTAGAAAGTCAGGACCAAAAGAAGTAGCAGTCCTAGGTCTTTTGCTTCTCCTAACTTCAGCTTCTTCTAATTCAATAGGCTCTTCTCTAACACTAGGAGGGACACTAAGAGAGCTACTTGGTCCTGCAGATTTTTCTTTAAAAGGGAATCTCTTTTCAAAAAATTCTGCATCTCTAGTTTCAAAAATTGTGTTCTTTTCAATCAAAATATTTTTAGAGTCAATTACTAAAAATCTGTAGGCATTACTATGAAAAGCATAACCTATGAACACACAATCAACAGTTTTTGGACCAAGTTTAGTTCTCTTAGGTGCTGGAATAGATACCTTAGCTAAACACCCCCACACTTTAAGATATTTATATGAAGGTATTCTACCTTTCCACAATTCATAAGGGGATTTATCATTTTTCTTACTGGGGATTCTGTTAAGAACATAACATGCAGTAAGAAGTGCTTCCCCCCACATGTTAAAAGGTAATCCAGAAGAGTTTAGCATTGAAATGACCATATCCTTTAGAGTTCTATTTTTCCTTTCAGCTACACCATTAGATTGGGGAGAATATGGTGGAGTAGTCTCATGAATAATACCATTATCACCACAAAATTTATCAAGCCCACCTGAATATTCTCCTCCCCTATCAGATCTTAAAACCTTAATAGTTTTATCTAACTGATTTTCTACTTCAGTTTTATATGAAATAAATTTTGAATAACTTTCATCCTTACTCTTAAGAAGATAAATGTAACAATAACGGGAGTAATCGTCAATGAAAGTTAAAAAATATTTATTTCCACCACGAGTAACATATCCTTTTAAATCACATAAATCAGAATGTATTAAACTTAAAACTGAAGTAGTTCTATCAACATGTGGAAATGATTTTCTAGCATACTTAAATTCAATACACGTTTCACATTTTGAAATTGGGAACTTATCAGTTTTAGGAATGTTTCGCAATCTCATTAATTTTTTAATAGAATTCATGTTCACGTGTCCGAGTCTAGCATGCCATAAATCATAAGAATCCAGCAAGTAAACAGAAGAAGTAGAAGCTTTATTATTGATCACAGAAACATTTAATTTAAATAGACCCTCATCTGCATACCCTTTCCCAACAAAAGTACCACCCTTAGACATTACAACTTGACCACTCTCAAATACAATTTTAAATCCCTTTTTGACCAAAATAGATCCAGACACTAGATTTTTCCTTATATCAGGTACATAAAGGACATCCTTTAAACTAATGATATTTCCAGAAGTAAATCTAAGTGTCACAGTTCCTTTCCCCTCGATTTTGGAGGAGGAAGCATTCCCCATGAACAGACATTCTCCATCACTATTAGGAGTGAATGAAGAAAATGCACCTCTCGTGCAGCAAATGTGTTTGGTAGCTCCAGAATCTACCCACCAGTCTGTCATGTTGCTCACTAGATTAACTTCTGTCACCATAGCAGAAAAATTCCCATCTTCTACTATATGTGCCTGATGCTTTACAGTTTTTCCTTTTCTATTTCGGCAATCCTTTGCAAAGTGACCTGGTTTACCACAAACAAAACAATCACCAACAGTTTTATTTTTAAATTGAGGCTTAGACCGATTGTTCTTTCCTATGAATGGTTTCCCCTTGAATCTGCCTTTAAAATTCTGACTTTTGGTAAAATTCCCAACAGTTTTCTTACTATCAGAACCTCCTTCAATAAGATTGACCTTTGTACCCAAGTCTGGTCTCTCCCTACGTTCTGCCATTCTATTGTCCTCCTCAATCCTAATTCTAATAATCAAATCCTCTAATGACATTTCTTTTCTTTTATGCTTCAAACTGTTTTTATACTCTTTCCAAGAAGGTGGTAGTTTTTCAATTATAGCAGACACTTGAAAACCTTCACATATTTTATAACCCTCAGCAATAATTTCATGAATTATAATCTGTAATTCTTCAACTTGACTTACCACCGTTCTAATATCATCCATTTTAAACTCTAGAAATTTTCCCACAACAAATTTCTTAGTTCCAGCATCTTCAGTAGCATATTTCTTTTCTAATGACTTCCATAATTCTTTAGTAGATTTACACGACCAGTAAACATCATATAAATCCAACGTCAAGCAATTCAGAATATAATTTCTGCACATATAATCATTACGTTCCCAAATAGCTAAATCTGATGTTTCATTATCAGTAGGCTCATCAGCAATTGCAAAAACAGGTTTATCAGATTCAATAGAATCTACAACTTTAAGAGTTGTTAAATAAAAACGCAATTTCATTTGCCATCTCTTAAAATTCTTTCCATCAAATAATTCAGGCTTTTCAGAATACTTAGGAACATATATATCTACTGCAGCCATTAAAAACGTATAATTTCGCTTTAGATTGTTGGATAAGATAATGGTAAAGTGCAGAAAAAACTTATCAATAGATCGAGTCTCGTGACAGCACGATGTTCTAAAGCGAAATTGCCCGTCGATAATTGCTGCGACCTCCGTGGACAATCACCTCCAGGATACAACGATCAAATAAACCAATTGTGCAGCAATCACAAAAGGTTTTCAGAACTCTCAAGTGTACTCCAGAAAATATGAAAAGACAATTTGAGTATAATATTTTACTGTATATATGAAGAGACAATTTCGTTTTTGTTGTAGTAATCTAATACCCAAAAGTGTGTTTATATAGGCATAAAGAGATGTAACTTCTTCCACCATGATCTAGCATTAAGTTACAGATGTAATGGCCTATGGTAATGGATATTAAAACTGGGCAGTTAAAACAGTCATATTTTACTGGCTAGTTGACCCATTAAATAATTCCGAAAATAATAATTATTTTATTAGAATCAATAAAGCCTAAGAGCCCAAGGCCCCAAGGCCCAATCAAAGACTTTTTGATATAATGCGTGAGGCGTGGCTCGAACCCCTGACCTCCCACACAAATTCCACGTTTTTACCAGTTGGGCACTTTATCTTAATTAATTATTTCTTTCACATATTATATTTATTGTATAAATATATAACAAAAAGTGCATTGATTGTTTGTCCCAAATTTATTAAAATATCATCATCAGATTGGACACTAGGATTGTGTGAGTCTACTGGTACTAGTCCACGATGGGGAGTGTGATAGGAGGATGAGTTGTCGACATTTTTTAAGTTTGCGAGTTTGGGGGTTTGGGTGGTTATTCCAACAACATCTGGTAGAGTTTGGGATCGTGGTTTGGTGGAATGTGCAGAGGGGAATGAGGGCCTTCTAATGATGTGTGGGTCTAACGATTTGGATTGTGGTGTTGGTAGCGAGGATCATGTGCCGATGGTGGAGCAGTTTCTGGGTTTAGTTTTGGGATCGGGGGTGGATAAAGGTATTTTAACCTTTTAAAATTGGTCAGAATTCTGTCAATCTTTTGACTATTAGTCAACTAACAGTCAAAAGGATAGTTTTCATCTATTTGGACCAAAATTGCATATTTTTTAAACATTAGGGACCTTCGTTGGCACAAATTGAAAGTTGGGGTAAAGTCTACAAAAATTGAAAATATTAGAAAATGCTACTGCAATTTTCCCTCCATTTAATTAAGCCCTTGTTTGAGCCCATATTGAGAGAAAAAAAATGTATTTCTAAATAGTGATTTTTGGAAAATGTGTGGTTGGAAATGAGTTTTGAAAAAATGATTTTTTTAAAAAAAAAAACGAGGCTCAAACCACCCCTAAACCTATCAAGTGTGGCCACATAAACTAGTGTTAGATAACATTATTCTAGTTAAAAACCTCTCAATTCTTGTCCGACAGATTATCTCACAACACAAAAAAATGGCGAAAGCAGCACCTTCACTTTATTTACAATATAATGTATCCATAATTGATTACAAACACAGATGATTACATTATAAATTTGATTTAAAATCAAGTTTAGAAAGTCATATATTGAAACCCTTTATGCAAAGAAAAAGGTTCTTCTCGAAGCTAGTTCTGCATGTTAAAGTCTGTAGTAATTTGTTAACGTCTTCCCATCCAACTCCTTTGAGAAGAATCGTTTTATGTACTCTGCAAATGTGAATTGCTGGTAATGTGCCGGTTCTTCATCGGATGACAGCTCCAATAAAGGTCCAAACACTTTATCTCTTAGGCTCGGATTGAGGAAAACTGCCACAGATACACGAGGTTCGTTACACTGGTTGGCCAATACCCTGTGCTCCACACTTGTGTACTTGTCATTCGACATGATCTGCAATAGAGAGAAATTATTAACACAAAAAATGTTTAATGTTTTACGAGAAATCTATAATATATTAAATATCACATTAAGTGAGAATCATTTTATGGACAATTTTAACACTACTACAATTTAATTATTTTAATAATACCTTACTTTTTATTTTTCAATATGTAATAAATACTATAAAATCCTTGTCATGAATGAATATTGTACTATTAATTCTCAATTTATTTACATTCACATAAATTAAGCCATTGTTTGACCCACATTAAATTTATCATTCTCATTCTTCAATAAAATAATATTTTCCATCACATCAATAACTTTTTTTTTAATCACATTCTCCATCAATCTACTATTCCAAAATACATTCTTCCAAAATAATATTTACCAAACACACCCTAAGACCCAATAAATCTTGATCTACATGAATATGAAGTTATTATAGATAAATTTAATTCTATTAATGTATTTAGGAATTTTAATGAGCGTTTTAATTCATGTTTTAGCATTTAATTCTTATGTACCAAATGTTGTATAAAATTGTTGTTCACTTATAATATTTCATCATCTCAAAAAATATGAATCATAGAAGTTGAATTTTGAGAGTAGAATTTTCTTCTCGTAAATTTCTATCCTAAATTTTATTTTCTTTAATTCATTTGAGATTCATCAAATCCTCTCAACAAATTGGTATCAGATATTATATTTACAGCACTTGTAAAGTATTTTAGAATATCGTGCAATGCACGTTCAATGCTGACTAATATATACAAATAAGGAATCAAATTTAAATGTCGGTTTCATATGACACAACTATGTTTCTTCTTCAGTTGTCGTAGTTCAAACAATCAACCTTAATGCAATATTCATCTCATCACATCACCCGATCACCATATGCCCTATAGCATAACTTAGCCCCTGTTTGATGCACTTTAAAATGGAAAGAACGCCTTTTTTGGGTGATGTGATGTTGGATATGTGGTTGAAAAAGAAGGAAAAGTTATTGATGTGATGAAAAATATTATTTTCTTGAAGATTGTGTAGTTGAAAATGATTAGAAGAATGTGGATGAAATTTATAATGTGGCTCAAACATGG
This sequence comes from Fraxinus excelsior, assembly GCA_019097785.1. Taxonomy (NCBI): domain Eukaryota; kingdom Viridiplantae; phylum Streptophyta; class Magnoliopsida; order Lamiales; family Oleaceae; genus Fraxinus; species Fraxinus excelsior. The sequence goes on from CM032626.1 coordinate 8,677,289, forward strand.
GCTTAAACTATGAATTAGTTAGTTGAATTCAGCTTACAAATATGCCTATTCAATCCAACAAGCCAAAAATTCACTTCTTCAAAGGGCAGAGAAGTTTTATACCAAATATGCAACAACTCTCCTCAATCCATTCGCTACTTGTCCTTGTGAGATCAATCATACACATACCTACGTTCAAGTCTGGTTGCCATCTCTTTAAAAAGATTGTGTACGTGTTAGACTTTAAATAAAAAGTGAATCCGATCTCTACGTTGAGGGTGTATTGAAGATGATGTAACAATTGTTGGACATGGCAAAAAAATATCAACCTGGTAGGAGTGTCTAAGCTTCATATTCAATATATAATATATAAGTTTGCTGCCGTCTAAACAACTTAAATTTTTAGATGAGACGGTTTAAGTACTTTCTAGTACAAATGGCAAACAAGTTTACCCCAACTTCAACATGCCTAAACTAAAAATTGAAGGGGGGGGGGGGGGGGGGGGGGGGCTATGCTCTCCGCTTTCTAGTACAAATGGTAGAAAAGTTGGGCCTTTTCGATTTGTACACTAGCCTGATATGGTCAAATCTTGTTATCTCATGCCGTGTCACGGAACCCATCCGATCTACCAATTTTTCTCAATTTTACACACTTAAGACTTAATAGAACTTGATGTAGTTGATGCCAAGAGATATTAGTTCAACCAGTTAAACAACAGGCCAGCCAGGTTTTATAACTATGGTGGCAATAGCACCAAACTTCCATTCCATATTAAATAGGATGTAGAGATGAATACTATACAGTAGCAGCAGGAAACTTTTTGGCGTTGAATCAGGATAATCAGGAAGAACAGGTTCTAAGTTCCACCATAATTGGATCTCCATAAATGCCATAAAAATCTCATATTGTATTCTACATGTCCAAATTAAGCCATTGCTGATGTACTTTCTAGTAGACTAGTACCTAGATCATCTATTCCGACATAAATCATACTTACAATGGCCACTAGGAAGTTCATTATCCTTCAAGTAGAACGAACTATTCCTTGTGGCCAAGCTAACACGAGCAGTCGCAACCTTTCTTCCATTAAGGGTCAGTTTAGCTTCGGAATACCATTCAACACTCAAAAGCTTGAGATTTTTTAATGAATAGAATTCGTTCTAGCTTCTATTCAAGAATCAGTCTAACATAAAATATCATGACTGTATAAATAATTCTGAGTTGGGATATAACATATATACCTGAAGTATATCACCAATATTGATCACAATAGCACCCTCTACTGGCTCCACATCCACCCACTCCTCTCCAACCTTTACCTGCAAACCGGGGACCTCATTCTGTACCAAAACGGTAAGCACGCCCGGATCCGAATGCGAAGTCAACCCGGCCGTCAGTTCGGGTTGTGGGCAATAGGGATAATAATGTGCCGCCATTATCCTCGCCTCCAAACACGACATTTCCTTGAGAACATCAATATTTCCCAAACCCAATCCTTCGCATAGTAATCCCAATAACTTCTCCCCTATGGCTACTACTTTCTTGTCCCAATCAATTATTGCTTCCTTGCACGAGCTGGGCACGTGGTCCCAGTCCGGCGGGGTGGGGGCGAGGCGGACCTGCAGCGTGTCCCGCCAGGTCGCCGCCTTTGATTTGTAGAGATCGAAGTTTGTGGAAAACGCGGCACCGTGGGCCATATCCCGGCTGTAATATTTCATTTTCTCGCTCTCTGGAAGCTCGTTGAATGAAGTTATGGAATGCAGCAAATGATTAATCGTCGCTAATGGGATTCCGTGGTTAATAATTTGAAAAAACCCGAACGATGAAGCGGATTCTTGGATTTGTTGCACGAGGATTTCCCTGGGAGACGTGAAGTTGATGACCGGAATAGTATGTCGGCTCCGGGTCGAATTAGTTGGTGGGTTGGAGGAGTCCTGGTGGACGAAGAAACTTGGTATGGTAGATAGGCCACGGTCTACCAACCCTTTTACACCAATCTTGGATTCATCAAATTCTTTGAGTTGTTTCAATCGATCGTAATTCGGATCGGTATCATTTTCTTGGGTGGTTGACATCTTGATTTTTGCTGAGTGAAGTTTCTTGTCTGGCAAGTTCCACCGGCGGGGGTTGAAGCGAGTTGAAGGAATCGAGGTTTAGTATTTATAGATAGAGTCATGCTAGCGGTACATCGGGGTGTACATCACGGTGTACACCCCCCTCACATGGATAGGGGATCCACTGGAATAAAATATTCGAGTGGGCCCCTCCATGTGAGGGGATGTAGACATTAATGTATACTTTTGATGTACATCTAACATATTTCTTATAGATAATTTAGACCCATTTGATTTTTAGTAAAAAAAAAAAAGTTAGTAATAAAATTCTAACTCAAAATTAATAATTAACTTCTGTTTGAGTGATATTATTTTTTTCATTTTTATTCTTCTACTCATTTTCAACAACACATTCTTCAATAAAAAAAAATATTTTTCATCACATCAATAACTTTTCTTTTCTTTTCAACCACATATTTCTCATCACAACAACCAGAAAAATGCATTCTTTCCATTTTAATATGCATCAAACATGAGCTAATTTTAATAACATATTTCATCATTAATGCACTGTTTTTATCTTTTTTTAACCAAATATTTCATCAATTTTATTAAAATTTACTAAAATATTGGAAGCAAAATCAAATAGTGGCTTAAGGCTTGTTCGATAGGGATTAAAATTCAATTAAAATTGAAAATATGGTCATTATTGGGTTACACTCGTCTAATAAAAGTCAACAATAACGATTAATTTTTTCAATTTTAATCCCTACCGAACGAGCCCTTAGTTTAAATAAAGTTAATATGATAATGGCCTAATTTAACCTGTCATTGATCATTGGCTGAGCCATTGTCATCACTATCACGTGGTTTAATAGAATTATTTTGATCAAGTGTTACTGTGTCTTTTTTTTTTTTATCCCATGGCATGAGAGAGGCCGGCCCTGATAATTTACGAGTCCATGGACGACTCATTATTAAGACGCTTCTAACATTATTTTTTTTTTTGGTGCAGAACAATATTTGAAATTTAAATAACATAACAACTTTTCAGACAAGGTTGTCCATATATCACATATCAACCCATTCCCCTTCAGGCAAAATCTACTAAATACACTATAAATTTATCTGTATATTACTGTAATATAATGACACTACATGGAAATAAATGATTGCTTAGTTCTTAGGTTTTGAAAAATTAATAATGCATGAGAGATTCTTTGCCTCTTTCAACACTACTTTTTGCATGAAATTTTTTTACGGACTTGGCTTTATTTTGAGGCCCCTTAAAAGTTGAGGCCTTAGGCCATCGTCTAGTTGGCTTTGGTCTAAGGCTGGCCCTGGCACGAGAAGTCATGAACTCGACAATATGTCCTCGTTGGAGCTTGCCACTTAGCATATGATCCCATGGAAGGTTCATCTAATGGCAAGGCTTGGCCAAAAGCTCACCTTCACATCAAGACTCTACAAGCTATAGAGCAATATTGTCATGGGTACGAAGTTGGTGAATCATATTGTTATGTCAATGTTAGGTGAGGGCCCCGTTAAGCGAAGCCCCCATGTGGTAAACAAGCAATTGCTTACAAGAAGCCCACTTTTTAAGTGGCGGACACGTAGACTTTATGCAGATCAAAGGTGTAACAATAGCAATTTTGACAAGCACATGATTGTGCTCTCTTGTTTGAGATTGTCGATATGTTTTGAGATTCAAATATTGGTTTCAACTCAACCCTTGTTTGATGTCATTGTATTAAAATTTATTTTTTCAAAACTCATTTTTAATCATACATTTTTCAATAAAATAATATTACACGTAAATTGATTTTTTCTTCATTTTAACCATACATTCTCCAAAAAATACTATTCAAAATTACATTTTTATCTCAAAATAGGGCTCAAACAAGGGCTTAATAATAATAATAGACTACTCTGCTTATTAAATTTTAGATAGATCAAATTGCTTGCTAATACAAAATTGATTGTCGTTTATATCTACTGATCTTGAAATCCAAAAACTTATTTATATTATAGATAGAGTTAATTGTTCATCGAACTTTCGCTCTCTCAAACAATAAGAAATGTAGCTTTATACCTTTATTTTAGAATCGTATTACTTGTACAATTTTGATTGACAACCTCCTACTTAGCAGTATCACATTCATCGATTTTAAAATCTGTTTTTTTACATCAAAGACTCAAATTTTAACAACATATGGTTGTCAATCATGTTTTTACAATTAACTTTATCGATTATTTTATGTGGTAATGAGATTTTATCGTCAACACTTTTCCTTGTCTTTGTCCCCTTTTTTTTGGGGGAAATTACTTAAAATTTGGATCTATCTATCCTTTCAATCCCCACAGCAATTCAACTTTATACTTGTTGGGATAGACAATATTGAGTCCGTTCAAATTGAAATTAAGTTACCAATCATACAATTCAGATCATTGGTTTTAACAAATTCCAATTGACTTATGATTGATAATAACTTGTACAAATTGAGTAGGGAAATTATAAAAAATCAGGTGTTTAAATAATAATTTTTAAAAATCAGGCATAAATTTTATTTATTCAAAAATTGGAATTTATTCAAAAAATGAAACGTTGGGACATTTTGCACAATAAATGTCAAACGTAGGGACGTTTTGTGCTAATAAGCCGTGTGCAAAACATCCTAACGTTTCATTTTTTTGCATTTTCGCCCATATTTCAACGTTTCAGTGTGGAAAACGTCATTTTCACTATTTTTTAGTGTAAAATGACCAATTTACCCTCAAATTTAAATAAAACAAAGAAAATGAAATGAAAAATAAAAAAATAAATTGTAATTATACTCCCAAACTTTTTAAAAAGTGCAAGTGGGTCCAAAAGTCTTATTAAAAGGTTTAAGCACAAAACGTCCCTACGTTTGACACTTAATGCGGAAAACGTCCCTACATTTCAAATATGTTTGTATTTGCTCAATAGCACAAAATGTCCATACGTTTGACACTTATTGCGTAAAACGTCCTTATGTTTCATTTCTTTTTATATTTTCGTCCTTATTTCAACGTTTCATTGCGGAAAAATGTCATTTTCACTATTTTTCAATGTAAAATGACCAATATACCCTCATATTTAAATAAAACAAAAAAAGGAAAATAAAAATAAATTACAATTATGCTCCCAAACATTTTAAAAAGTGCAAATGAGTTCAAAAAATCTTATTAAAACATTCAAACCATCAGTCTTTTCCTCATCTCTCAACTTTATCCTCCCTCCACCACCTAAACCACCAGACCCCATCATTCAAACCGTTAATGCTGGCCACAACTATCAGCCCCAGGATTGTAGAGGGAGGTGAGATGGTTTGAATGGTGGTGGGGTCTGGTGGTTTAGGTGGTGGAGGGAGGATAAAGCTAATGGAGGAGGAGAAGACTGATTATTTGAATGTTTTAATAAGATTTTTGAATTCATTTGCACTTTTTAAAAAGTTTGGGAGCACAATTATAATTTATTTTTATTTTCCTTTTTTGTTTTATTTAAATATGAGGGTATATTGGTCATTTTACATTGAAAAATAGTGAAAATGACGTTTTTTCGCAATGAAACGTTGAAATAAGGACGAAAATGTAAAAAAAATGAAACGTAAGAACGTTTTACGCATTAAGTGTCAAACATAGGGACGTTTTGTGCTATTGAGCAAATACAAACATGTTTGAAACGTAGGGACGTTTTCCGCATTAAGTGTCAACGTAGGGATGTTTTGTGCTTAAACATTTTAATAAGACTTTTGGACTCACTTGCACTTTTTAAAAGTTTGGGAGTATAATTACAATTTATTTTTTTATTTTTCATTTCATTTTCTTTGTTTTATTTAAATTTGAGGGTAAATTGGTCATTTTACACTGAAAAATAGTGAAAATGACGTTTTCCACACTGAAACGTTGAAATAGGAGCGAAAATGCAAAAAAATGAAACGTTAGGATGTTTTGCACACTAACTGTCAAACGTAGGGACGTTTTGTGCTATTAAGCCTTATAGATAATTTAGACCCATTTGATTTTCAGTAAAAAAAAAAAAAAGTTAGTAATAAAATTCAAACTCAAAATTAATAATTAACTTCTGTTTGAGCTATATCATTTTTTTTATTTTCATTCTTCTACTCATTTTCAGCAACACATTCTTCAATAAAAAAAATATTTTTCATCACATCAATAACTTTTCTTTTCTTTTCAACTACGTATTTCCCATCACAACAACCAGAAAAATCCATTTTAATATGCATCAAACATGAGCTAATTTTAATTACATATTTCATCATTAATTCACTGTTTTTATCGTTTTTTCAACCAAATATTTCATCAATTTTATTAAAATTTACTAAAATATTGGAAGCAAAATCAAATAGTGGCTTAAGGCCCGTTCGATAGAGGGTAAAATCCAATTAAAATTGAAAATATGATCATTATTGGGTCACGCTCGTCTAATAAAAGTCAACAATAATGACTAATTTTTTCAATTTTAATCCCTACCGAACGAGCCCTTAGTTTAAATAAAGTTAATATGATAATGGCCTAATTTAACCTGTCATTGATCATTGATTGATCCATTGTAATCACTATCACGTGGTTTAATAGAATTATTTTGATCAAGTGTTACTGTGTCTTTTTTTTTTTATCCCATTGCACGAGAGAGGCCGGCCCTGATAATTTACGAGTCCATGGACGACTCATTATTAAGACGCTCCTAACGTTATTTATTTTTTTTGGTGCAGAACAATATTTGAAATTTAAATAACATAACAACTTTTTAGACAAGGTTGTCCATATATCACATATCAACCCGTTCCCCTTCAAGCAAAATCTACTAAATACACTATAAATTTATCTGTATATTACTGTAATAAAATGACACTACATGGAAATAAATGATTGCTTAGTTCTTAGGTTTTGAAAAATTAATAATGCATGAGAGATTCTTTGCCTCTTTCAACACTACTTTTTGCATGAAATTTTTTTACGGACTAGGCTTTATTTTGAGGCCCCTTAAAAGTTGAGGCCTTGGGCCATCGTCTAGTTGGCTTTGGTCTAAGGCTGGCACTGGCACGAGAAGTCATGAACTCGACAATATGTCCTCGTTGGAGCTTGCCACTTAGCATATGATCCCATGGAAGGTTCATCTAATGGCAAGGCTTGGCCAAAAGCTCACCTTCACATCAAGACTCTACAAGCTATAGAGCAATATTGTCATGGGTACGAAGTTGGTGAATCATATTGTTATGTCAAAGTTAGGTGAGGGCCCCGTTAAGCGAAGCCCCCATGTGGTAAACAAGCAATTGCTTATAAGGAGCCCCCTTTTTAGGTGGCGGACACGTAGACTTTATGCAGATCAAAGGTGTAACAATAGCAATTTTGACAAGCACATAACTAGGAGATTGTGCTCTCTTGCAGATCATACATTTTTCAATAAAATAATATTACACGTTTAACCATACATTCTCCAAAAAATACTATTCAAAATTACATTTTTATCTCAAAATAGGGCTCAAACAAGGGCTTAATAATAATAATAGACTACTCTGCTTATTAAATTTTAGATAGATCAAATTGCTTGCTAATACAAAATTGATTGTCGTTTATATCTACTGATCTTGAAATCCAAAAACTTATTTATATTATAGATAGAGTTAATTGCTCATCGAACTTTCGCTCTCTCAAACAATAAGAAATGTAGCTTTATACCTTTATTTTAGAATCATATTACTTGTACAATTTTGATTGACAACCTCCTACTTAGCAATATCACATTCATCGATTTTAAAATCTGCTTTTTTACATCAAAGACTCGAATTTTAACAACATATGGTTGTCAATCATGTTTTTACAATTAACTTTATCGATTATTTTATGTGGTAATGAGATTTTATCGTCAACACTTTTCCTTGTCTTTGTCCCCTTTTTTTTGGGGGAAATTACTTAAAATTTGGATCTATCTATCCTTTCAATCCCCACAGCAATTCAACTTTATACTTGTTGGGATAGACAATATTGAGTCCGTTCAAATTGAAATTAAGTTACCAATCATACAATTCAGATCATTGGTTTTAACAAATTCCAATTGACTTATGATTGATAATAACTTGTACAAATTGAGTAGGGAAATTATAAAAAATCAGGTGTTTAAATATTATTTTTTAAAAATCAGGCATAAATTTTATTTATTCAAAAATCAGGTATTATAATAAAATCCTAATTCATAAGCTAGTTTATCTCTCCTCCCTCCCCCCTCTCTCTCGCACCTCCCTCCTTCAACCATTGGGATCATGTTGAGAGAAGACTCCAAGAATGGAGGCAGCGGCGACATCTATAAGAGAATCTTCGGTGCAGAGGCATCGCCACCGGAAGATATGAGCGCCGCTATGAGCATCGGTGTCTACGCTCACAATGGCGACTCACAGATTTGTGTGATTTTGTGTGTGTGGAAGACGACGGCAACCCTAATTTGTGTGATTCTGTGTGTGTGGAAGTTGATTATGTTGGTGCTATGTGGCGATGACAATGGTCGTTGGTGGGGTTACGGCGGTGACGATGGTTGTTGGTGTAGGTGGTGGAGGTGGTTGATCCGTGGTGTATGTGTGCTAATTTGTGTGAGGTGGTGGTTTGGTGCGGTTGTGGTGTTGGTGGTGTTTCTATTTGTGGTGGTATGTGCTGTGGTGTTGTTGGTGCGGAGGCGGCGTTGGTGGCGGTGGCGGTGGCGGTAATGGGTGGTGGTGACTGTTGGTGGCTTTGTTGGCGGTAGAGTTGTGACGGTGGCAGTGGTGGGATATTGTTTGTGACCAACTATTTGGTTGATATGTGACCAAGTATTGGTGGAGGATCAGGATTGGGATCATAGGTGGAGTGTTTTGGTATATGTGACCAATTATTTGGTTATTGTGACTAATTATTAAAATGTGACCTTAAAATTTAATGATTTGTGACTTAAAAAATAATTTGTGACCAACAAATTTGAAAATGTATGGCCGATGAATAAAATGTGACTTATAATTTTTTTGATCTGTGACTAATTAAATAAATTGTGACGTATAAAATTTTTGATTTGTGACTTCGAAATAATTTTTGAATAATTATTTTTGGTGTCGATTTGAATAATTAACTCGAAAATGTTTATCGGTATAATATTTCTTTCAAAAGACCAAAATGATTCTAAATGGAAATGTCTTTTAAAAGCCATTCCAACGAAAGAACAATTTTATCTTTCTTTCCATTCTACTGAAAAGACGAGGAAAGGGCAAAGCGGAATAAAGATTTGAGAATCAAACATAATTAATTAATATAGTACAATTTAAAATAGTCGAGAATTTGTTAATTTCCACACGGCGTTGATTACTAGTGGAAGTTGAAAAGTAGTTCATTCACTTTCTCCATATAATATTTCTATTCAAATGGCCAAAATAAATCTAAGTTTAAATGTCTTTTCTGTTGACACATTTTTGAAAATAATAAGTGAGACCTTTAATACAACTTCAACAACCCACTTTATATTTATTGCTCCACCATATATATTATAAATCAATTAAATAAAGTTTTTGATAAGTTTGTGGCAGAAAAAAATTAAAAATGTTTTGAAAGTATAGTTTTTTATGTCATTTTCTTATTTCTATATTAGTAAATAGACAAATTACTTAAAATATGATGGACCAAAAAAAATGTTCTTATTCTTCAAATTTGGTTGTTATTTGGCATTTGAACGACCAAAATGTGGTTGATGAAGCGAATACCACAAGTAACTCCAATCGAGACAAACAGAAGTAGAAACCGACCAATTTTTGGATAACATGTGTGAAGGATCTAAATTTATGTTGACTTTGAAGTTGAGAAGAGAAGATTTTGTCTTCAAGACTTTCTCAAAAACTTTATATCTTAGTTACTATGCATTGGTCACGTATAAATATTCACAGGTCAAACAGAACCGACCACAGATCATGTTTGTATGTCACAAGTCACAAGTCACACTCCACAGAGCATATTATATATGTCATAGATCTATGATCATTGTGTGTAGGTCGCATATCAATGTCCACAGATCACGGGTCACAATGAGTAGGTCACAGATCAATGTCCACATGTCACATATCAATTAAAATGGGTCATAGATCAATGTTCATGAGGTTACAAGTCACATGTCACAAGTCATATGTCAATGCGCACATATCACAAATCACAAATTCAAGAGAAATGCTCAAACACCATTGATATCTCCAACCCCAGTTCTCCAAATTGGTCACAAGTTCAATTAACCAAATTTTGACGGGAAGAATTAAACTTATTTGCTCTGGTGAGTACTTTGTAAATTATATCGGGGCTGTTTTTCAATTTCTAATTTTAAAAAATAGATTTAAATTACACCAACACTGCTCAGTCATTGACAATGCTCTATCAATGTTCTCCAACGCCTAAAATGTTTCTCCCTCTATCTCTACTATTTCAGCTGACGAGGCTCAGTCATCACTAAACGACGATCAGTTCATTGTTGAAGAAGTTTTTGGCTATCTCTGTAAATTTTTTCTTTGGGTGAAGTTATTTGGATGTTGATAATTGCGATGTTGGATGTTGACGAGTGGATGCCGACGACTGTATTAAGGAATGGCAACGGATGGGTGCACGGGAGTGGGGATGGGTTTGGTGGGATGTGTAGATTAATTTAATTTTATAATATTACTATTTAAAATTAAATTATTGAATTAATACCCGACTTGAAATTTTAAACTTAATCTCTGAAAATTGAACTGGCGCATACTTGATACCTAATATATGAAATTTTTCTCGACCCAGCTCCACTTGTTATGTTGAGCTTTAAAGCATTCCATCAATTAATTGTGCCAAACAATAATCTCAATATTCATTTATGATCACAAATAATTATGTATTTTTATGGTATTTTTCAACTTAAAAGAACTTATTTTAGCACCGAAATTTCAACTTTGGACATGCATGTGCAGGTTACAATGGTAAAAAAAAAAAAAAAAAAAAATAATAATAATAATTAATAAAAAAATTGTTAAATTCGGTGGCTCGCCCGACACGCTATATGTGGGTCATGCCAAACCTCTACAAAGGCAACTTTTTTTAAAATTCCAAAGCGCAACGACTTTTATCAAAACTTATCATACCAAACTGCTTGAAAGATCCAAATGAAAAGGAAAAAAAAATAAAAAATTTGTGAAACTTAGTAATTGTAAACCTAGAATTAGTTAAGTTGTTACATGTTTTTAAAGAGACATTAATTGTCAAACCAAGTTACTTAAAATTATAGTTAGCCTTTTGACTCAATTCAAGGATTAAGCACATTTTAATAGGGTTTTTGAATTTATTTTAAAATATTAAACTCCTATATGTAAAAAAATCTGTGACCAATTAATTTGAGAATTTGTGACCGTGTGACCTATAAATTTTGATCTGTGACCAACTAATTTGAAATCTGTGACCAACGAATTAATTGTGACCTATAAAATTTTTGAACTGTGACCGTAAATTGTAAATCTGTGACCAGAATGATCACAGAAAATAGTCGCCGGAATAGTCCCCGGAGTGGTATGAGTGGTTACATGCTTATTGGCTTATAATTAATAATTGACTTATACAAGTTAAGTGCTTTTCTTATTTGTCTTGGCCGTTTCGTCAGTTGATAAGATTATTCTCAAATTAATTCAAATTGCAAATCATTATTAAGATACTTAACCAATAATTAATTAATTAAATGTTAAAGCACGGGTGGGGAGCCCCCCACAAAACACTACGTGCCCACCAAGTCAAGATAGACTTGGTAATTAAAGTACTAAAATTGTAGGCCTTCTTTTCTCTGTATTTTTGTCTCAATTACACCGTATAGCACACGACATGGTCCATATTCTGTTGAGACGAACAATTTTTGTCCTAACCATTCGGATCGATTTTAATTGAAGTTTAGGTTTAAGTCCAATTGACTTCTTTCAATCCTTTCGTACTGAATAAGATGAGATTAAGAGATGTTTGACATGAACGATAGGGAAACCTATCTCGTTGAATAATCATTTCTTATATAAAAATTGATACGAATTTATATTTATCTAGAATGATCAACTCCTTTTGACATATTAATAATAAAGTACGAAAATGAAATGTTTTCACAATCGTAGAAACTTCATAATTTGTATTTGAAGTATAAAAATAAAGATTGTTTCTTCGTTAATTTTCAAATTTATCCAATTCGATTTAGTTTTTATGTAAACGTAATCGAATTGAATCATATGTTCCACCGAATCAAAATTAGCAATCTGATTCGATTCGATTCGATTCAAAATCAAACCAAGCACACCTCTATATGTAATCATTCGTCACCTTCGTAGCACATGCTAGAGAACCATCATACATCCATCCATTGCAGTCACCTTCTTACGTAATTTCTCCACAAGGCATCTGCTAATTCCGAACCCCTACCCCACAACCCGGGGTAGCCCCAACACACACGCACAAGGAACGTTTTATTATAATCCCATCTCTCTCTTCTACACAGACACACACACAATTCCGGGGAAAATGAACATGCATGCTCAACAAATGTTTTCTGTATTATCTATTTGTAGTTATCTTCTAGTTTTTTCATTTCTTGCACACCCTTCAACTTCTGCACCACAATCTTTCGTGTATGCTGGTTGTTCTCAGCTCAAATACACCCCGGGTACGCCTTACGAGTCAAACGTCAACTCAATCCTCGCATCCCTAGTCAACTCAGCCGCCTTCTCAAACTACAACAATTTCAATAGTTCCCTCCCGGGCACCGACGTCGTTTACGGCCTCTTCCAATGCCGTGGAGACCTCAGTAACTCCGACTGCCACGACTGCGTGACCTACGCAGTGAGTCGAATTGGAACCCTCTGCAGTGGCTCGTCGGGTGGCGCGTTGCAGCTGGATGGGTGTTTCGTGAAGTACGATAATACGTCATTCTTGGGTGACGAGGATAAGACTGTTGTGCTCAAGAGATGTGGGCCGCCGATTGGGTATGACTCGGATGTGTTGATTCGGAGAAATGCCTTGCTGGCATATCTAACGGGTGGTGGGCAGTATTTTCGGATTGGTGGGTCCGGAAACGCACAAGGTATAGCACTGTGTGTACAGGATTTGAATACGAGCGAGTGCCAGGATTGTTTATCGGAGGCGATCACACGGTTGAAAAGTGAGTGTCAATCTTCAACTTGGGGCGACATGTTCTTGGCAAAGTGCTACGCGCGCTTCTCGGAGCGTGGATACACGTCAAAAAACGGTAAGCAATTCCACCGCCGTGGCTGGTGGTTCACGGTTTGATGGTTCCTTCTATCTCCTGTTAGTCAAAAGTTAATCCAAGTAATCGAATTCATTATTATAATAGAGTATTCTAAAAAATTTATAGTTATAATCAATTTAATATTGTGTACAAAATAAACTCTTTCGTTGAATTGAAGTCTCTTATAACATACGTCCTCCTTGATTAAATCAAACATTATCTCGTCCATCTTAAACACTTGTGTGATCATGAATCAAAGGGCTCTTTACCTCAGTAAAAACAATTGAGGATCATTTCAATTTCAAGATTCCTAAATCTCCCATTTTTTGTTCCAAAAGTCTTCAATTTCGAATTTAGTACATTGGACTCAACATGGTTTTTCAAGTAATACTATTTAGGGTGTGTTTGAGCTACATTATTTTGGAAGAATGTATTATTGAATGGTAGATTGATGGAAATTACGTGGTTGAAAAAAAAAAAAAATTATTAATGTGATAGAAAATATTATGTTATTGAAAAATGTGTGATTGAAAATGAGTGGAAGAATGAAAATGAAAAGTTTTAATGCGTACCAAACGTGAGCTTAATTAACTTTTGTCAAAGTATTGCTTTCACGTCCACTCTAGTTTACCAAGGTTCTTTGACAGTGCTTTTGTAAAACAAAAGTTGCTTCTAAAATTAAAAAGTTGTTTTTAAACGTGTTTGAATGATTTTCTTAAAGTGATCTTTCTAACTATAAGAGTTTTTAGAGGAAACTGTTATAAATTAGCTTTTTCAATAAGTTCTTTTATAAAAAGCAGAAGCAAAATTAGAATCCATGCCAAACAGACAATATTACAAATTACTCATGACCCCATAACTATAAAAAAATACAAATAATAATGCAGTCTTGAGCTGCTGGTAGATTGGTTAGCAGTAGAGTTTATAATATTCTGGTTGTCTAGAGCATGGCATGATGGGCAAGAAATAGGCAAGTTGGAGGGTGGCACATATATATATGTAAACATTATGTATAAGATTAACTCTTCAATTAAAGAAGATAAATATTTGTTTTTGTTGATCCCAGATAAAGACGATGACGATGACGACGATGATGACGACATGGAGAGAACCCTTGCAATTGTAATTGGACTCATAGCAGGTGTTGCAGTGATTATTGTTTTCCTATCTTACTTCAGTAAACGTTGTGATGGTAAAGGTAGACTTCACTCTTTTCTCCATGTCTTTCAACTTAAGAAAACTACAATACAATAATTCGTATACTCCGGGAGCAACAATCCCACCCTTAAATTCATGAATAGGGTCACTTAAATGGTGGTAGTCGAATGTCATATAAGATTTAGCCTTTCCTGGGATTTCTAGAAAAAAATTATTTAAGCTCGGTCCACAGTATCGATTTGTAATTGGTTAAGTAGAAAGGTCTTTTCCATATCCACAACATCTTGTTAACATCGAAAGATGAAATGAACTGATTTTTTCTGTGTGTTTGCAGGTGGTAAATGAAGAACAATTCAGGCGCAGTGCCTTGCTTTTGGTTAATTTTTTGAACTTTTATTCCAGCTGGTCCATTATCTCTATCTCGTTCCTTTCGGAAAGCCATTTTTCTCCGAATTGAAGAGGGTGATGGAGATGTGTGTGAGGTGAAAAAGATGTTACGAAGAAAAGATTCCAAATGCATATTACTTGGTGTAAGGTTGACATGACTTGGCTACCTTAAATTTATTGTAATGTTGAATGGTCTAAAATGTATTTGTAAGTCTTCAATAAAATTTTACAATTTAATTTATTTGAACTTCTTCGAAAAGGATAGTCGTGTTTTATAAGATTTTTGTTCATGCCCGAGAACTCATAGTCACAGACCACACAATCGGTGAATTGACACTTTTTTTATATTGAGGTTTCGTACTCAATAGTCTTCTGAATTATAAGATTATAAATGTTTTCTATTAAGTACGTCAAATAAATATGTTTTTACCACAGTCTTGTGCTAATGAATCTTGTTTGAACGTTAAATTACAAGAAACTGTCTTATGGATAATTCCTGCGATAAAAGGTGATGCAACTACAAAGTTAATTGAGCGGACATCTTTCTCGACAAGGGAGATTATCAGTGAGACAATGACGTGCAACTCGAGTTTGACTAGCTATAGTTGAGTATATGCTAAACTTTTTTTAATGTTTATATCTTATAATCAATTATATGAGCCATTCACAACAATGATTTGGACAATGTTCCCCTCCTTTTTGTAAAAAGGGCATTCATAATGGATTTACTATTTAGAATTCAATTAGTGCATACATTATTTATAAAACTATATAGAACCTTCTCTTTCATCAATTATCCTTTCAATTTTGTTATTGTTTCATGGATTCTTTGTATATGGCACATTGATACCATCCTCCTATCCTTTTATTTCATCCCAACATTACTTTATTCCCTTATTCTCTATCATGCTTGCCGTCTCACTCTTGATGGCATCAATGTGTAGAAGTAGGTGAAGAAGCAAATTATTTTTTGTTCTAAAAAAGACAAGTAACTTTCTTTAACCAATCTACGGTTCAAATCTATCGATCTCTTAAGAAAGTTCAACTTTATACCTACGTGACTTTCCACAAAACACATATTTCGAAAGCGTTAAATATCGCTTTGAAATCTCAATTTGCGGATCAATTCAAAGTATGATTGAAATGTACATGTATCAATTGGTTAATATTTCTTATAAATGTTCGAGTGAAAATTAATTATTGCTTGTGCAGATGGTTATTTAACATGATTATTTAGCGTGACCATCAAATAGGGGTGGCAATGTCTGCTTGGCCACAAGGATGAGCGAAGCAAGAACTCGACTCGTGTCCACAAACAAGGCTCAATCCTTTGGCTTGTGGCCGCCCACGATCCGAGCCAAGAAATGCTCGCTCTCTCTAAAAAAATTAATAAAATAGGTCAAGAAAATCAAAAAGCGAGCTCACTCACAAGCCGATTTGTGAAAATAATGGAGCTCAACTCGATCTATGACTCATCTCAATACGAGTCCAAACCATCCATAAATTGAATCAAGATGAATCAAACAGAACGCGTCAACGACTCAACCAATTTGCTACCCCACCATCAAAGCAAAAAGTTAGTATATTCTTTTAAACAAAGCAATACAGCTCAAGAAATGTCCAACTACATAAAGGTGGACAAACATGATCCCAACAATGCATTTGATATAGAGCCACGACAATTTAATTTGGCAGACAAAATGGAACATAATACTATTTAAATAAATATTTTAATAATACAAGGACAAATTTTCACCACCTTTTGTTTTGGCTGGAAATCAGTTTCAACTTTCATGTCTATAGAATTAGAACCCTACAAAAAGTTCAAAATAATTATATACGTAACAAGAAATTAATTTTTTGCTTTTTTTTTTTTCTTTTTTTACGAACACTTCTATTTATAATTAAAAAGATAAAGCAATATATTGTCACCTTAAAAGTTTTGAAATTTACTTATTTTACCTTAAAAAGTAAGATGATAAACATACAAATTGTGTTTGTCACACACAAATTTGTAGGAGATGGAGAATTTTTTTTTGTTCTAATGATGCCTCTAGAGAGATCCATAAACAAGAAATTAAAAGAAAGGACTCTTCCACAAATTGTGACATCATTTGATTATTTATTGTGTTTTAGAAATAAAACAAGTTTTTACAATTTAATCCAAGGGTGTGTTTTATCTATACATAAATAACTATGTTTAAATGGAACATAATACTATTTAAATAAATATTTTAATAATACAAGGACAATTTTTCACCACCTTTTGTTTTGGCTGGAAATTTAAAGTAAAGTAATTTGTTTTTGACTAATAATAAGCGTACGTTACATGAGTTACATCTTGTTTGACATCCTCTGTGTTTTCATAAAGAAACAGGCGGGAAGATTTATATATATATTTTTTAACTGACGAATGACATATTGCCACATGATATAATGTAAACAATGATGTCGAATATGATATACATGTAATATTTTCACTTAAATACTTGTACGGTCTTTTAACATGATGTAGTACTAAATACCGTACTAGAACAATCCTTCCCAAATTCATAATCTTATCTTCGTATCCCTCCTAATCATATAACTTCAATCCAATATGACGTAACCTCGAAGGTTTTGAGTCAATTTCACAAAAGCAAGTTTTTCGATAAACAACTTTACTTGTGAAAAATTGTAGTGGAGGCACCAAACTTATTAAATTTGTACAGCCAGGTCTCAAACCTTTAATTGTTGACAATTAGTCCATAACATTTATGCTTCATAGCAACATTTTTTTTTAGAATAAACAGGATTTCATTACGGTAAATCTGCCACGTGTACAACGTGTATGTTAATTTTGGATGGGGCATATACGCAAGTGTTTAATTGAATGGGATTTAGTTTGATAATTTTGTGAGAGTAAAAAGAATATTATTAAGGGCTCGTTCGGTAGTGATTAAAATCAAATTAAAATTGAAAAACTAGTCGTTATTGTTGACTTTTATTAGATGAGTGAGGCCCAATAACGATCATATTTTCAATTTTAATTGGATTTTAATCCCTACCAAACGGAGCCTAAAATCAATGCTCTGTGTTCCCTTATCGCGCTCTCAGAACTTTGCCAATCAAGCATAGATCTAGATTATTCAAACCTTCCTCGTACTCAAGTCTAGTGGCACCCGTAACATTTTGAAAATTTCTTCAAATCTATGTAAAAATTTTGTTATTTAAATTAGGCCCTGTTCACTAGGGATTAAAATTGAAAATATGACTATTATTGGAACCCACTCATCTAATAAAAGTCAACAATAACGATTAGTTTTACAATTTTAATATGATTTTAATCCCTACCGAACGGACCCTGACTATATACAAAATACATGTATATTTTGTACATTCAACACTTTTTCGAAATTCAGACAGCCATTGTTCTGACTGCTCCGCGCAAATCAGCGACTCATGTACTCGAGATGGTTATAACCTAGCAATTTCTTCTCGACTCATAATCGGATTTTGACTGAAATCACGTATGTTTGACAAGTGATTAAATTATAATCTGCATTTATTTTATAGATTCTTAATTTATACATCTCGTAGGATTTATAATTAATACTAATTTATTATCCACATATTTAACGAAAGTCACAACTTTTAATCGCTTAAGTTCTAATTAGTTACTTTCCAAACATGCACCGAAAAGAAAAATGCAACTAAAACGAAAATCGCGCTAACACAAGAAATCCGCTTTAGACGATAACCAAATAAAAATCGCGCTATCCCCTCCCCCACCAACACACAGAGACGCACCCCAAATTGCTGCAATCGGAAGCAATGTAGCTAGGAACATTTTCGCTCTCTAAATGGTTTCTTCTCACGTAAATTGCCTTTTAGGCGTTTTGAAAGAAGAAAGAGAGCTTTAAGCTCTGTTTGATCCTTGTCAATTTTTTATATTTTTTTATTTCTTCCTTGAATTTGGTCTATACACTTCTGGAAATCTGAGATATGGAGAGAGATTTCATGGGGTTGAATTCTAAGGATTCAGCAATTGTAGTTCAGGAAGAAATTGCTGAAAACGGCAACGATTCTGGTGATTTCTCTTTTTCACATGCTCAAATATTTGTATAAATTTGATTTATACACTATTGAGGACCCCCAACACCTCAAACACACCTTTTATTCTGTTCTAAGTTATGTTGGTGTGAATTAATATGCAAAATGGTGGAGGATTTTATCTGAAATTAGATAATTTACCAAATTTAATCTTTCTGTTTAGATTTGGAAAGTAAGATCGAATACATATTGATTATTATTATGTCAAATTAAATGGGTGCAGTTTCCTTTCCCTGTTCTGGGAGTTGAGTTATTAGATTACCTTGTTTATATTTTGATGTATAATTGACATGGACTTTGAGAATTTTGTCATTGTGCTGGAATTGCTTATTTATTCTCTGAATTTGGCATTGTTTAGGGGATAAATAAAGATTCTTTGTGATCTTGTTCATTAAAGAAACATGGATGTAGCTGTAACTTATAAATCTCACCAACAATACCATGGGATGAGTGGGTATAGGTTTGATTTATCGTTTTAGGAAGCAGAATAAATCTCACCTTTGTGTTTTGAAATTTTTCACCTGAGGGAATAATTCAATTCCTTGCATGATAAGAGCCACGAGAAATTTATATTTCTTTTGAAATTTGGTAAGCAATTTGGCACAGTGTCCGCTATTGGTGAATCAGATATGTAATTTTGTTTATCCCCCATATAACCAGGAAGCCTGAAGTTAATATATATAACTTCCATCCTGCACAAATCTGACATGAACATATTTAAATTGCTTTATTCCTTGTTTAAGCTCTTCAATGGCTTCACAAATTAAAATCCGTAGATTTTTGTTATAAATCTAGCCCATCCCATTTCCTCATTTTTTACCCTTTTTTTCGTGAAAGACGAGACCCGTATTATATTAGTCTCCTACGATATCAAATTGGATATGAAAGAAATTTTTCTTAGGCCCCGTTTGATTGGCAAAGTTTTCTAGGGAAGTAGGAAAATCTTTTCCTTTTTCCAACTTTTGTAGTGTTTGATTGGCGAAATTTTCCAACTTTCTAAATTTTCCACCTTTTTGAGGAAAATAAATTCTTGATGTTTTAGTGAGAAAATATTTTCCAACTTTTCAAAATTTTTTTTTTTTTTTTGCAATTGGAAAAAATTCTAGACACAATGGTAAAAAAAAAAAAATTCACTTTTATTGACAATTTTCATGTAAAACAAAGCCAAACGAATGATATTCAGTATGATTAATTTTTTTTTTCAATTTTTTTTTTTTTTTTTTTTTTTGGAACAAATTCTAGATCCAATGGTAGAAAACAATATCACTTTAATGGATAATTTTCATAAAAAATGAAGTTAAACAGACACCAAACTTTCAATATTTTCTATGGAAAATTATACCAATCAAACACAATTAATTATAATTCCCAGCAAAACAATTTTTAGGAAAATCTTTTCCCTGTAAAACATTTTTTTTCCACTCATTTTCCATCTTTCTATCAAACGGACCCTTAATGAAAAACTTATATTCTGAATGAGTTTTTGATAATTCATTTCTACTTCTTGGTACCATAATAAGAGAAGTGTCAATATATAAATTTTGTGATTATATAATGTTTTGAACACAGTTTTTTGCCGTACTGTCATTTTTGTTCGTACTAATTGGGGGTTTCTGTGTATAACTCTATATTATTCGGATACAAAGAACGTACCAATACTCTAGGAGTTCCTTGGCCATTCCTATACATGGTGTCTACCCTCCCTCATTTTATGTTCTTGAAATCTAAGCACGATGAAAAACCGCCAAAAATAAAGTCTGATCCTCTTGCATCTTCTGGATATACAGCTAAATCTGCTGCAGACATATTTGATGTCAGCCACAACCAACTATCAAGAAATATCCAGGTTTGATTTTGTCGCATATTTGAGTGACCTTGTATTGCACGCTTAAACTTGCATTGTGTTGAAGGTAATCGTTCCTTCTTTATCGTTAGCTATTGATGCATGCTTAGGATTGTTTGAGAATGGTCCTGATGAAAGCGAAATGTTCCAATTCTCTATGCATCGTCTTGGTTTTTATAAGTAACACTGGCATTTGGATGCAAAATGGTATTATGATAATGTTAGATTCCACTAACCTAAGATAAATGCATAGCATTGAATGGAGTGGTGAAAATGATTCAAATAGCTGACCTTAATTAATTGGAATCAAGGCTTTGTTTCGTTTGTCTTCCAGTCTGATACGCATATTAGATTTTAATCTATAATCCCATTTTTATGAACTCCCCCAACAGTTTTCATTATCTTATACGTGCATAAATTATGATGGATAGCGTGCTCTCATTTACATTGCCAACTTATTCTGTGCAGCAGAATGAAAACTCGGTGAATCCTGTGAAATTGCATCAATTTTCCGTGTTGAAACCTTTTTCCAAAACTCATTTTACGGCTGCTGGTCAGAATTATTGGGATGCTACCATGAAGGAGCTATTTCTTAGTGGAGTTCCTCTCGTATCGCCTCATTCTATTCTTCCTTCTACAGTTTCCACGACTGGGACAACTGAACAATGGTTTGCAGAAACCTTAACTTGAATTGTCTCTGCATATGTAAATTCTATAAATATATGGCTATTTTGATGCAAATAATGATAATAATTGCAACTGTCCCTATAATAGTATGCCCACAGTTATAATATAAGCACTACAGTTTAAGATTATTAACTGAAATTATTCTGATGAAGGGATGAAGCAAGGTGATATAATATATTAAAATCAGAACTTTGTTTGCGATGCTTTACTTGATTTAGGGTTGATTCCAAGACTTCTGATGCTCCTGCTCAGTTGACCATCTTTTATGCTGGAACGGTTAATGTCTTTGATAATATTCCCCCTGAGAAGGTTCTCTCTCTCTGTTTGCAGCAGAATTCCCCTTTCATAAATTAATATAATTGGAGAAAGTTACTTAAAACTTCTCTTGTTGTTCAATGGACACTGTTACAGGTTCAGGCTATAATGCTTTTGGCTGGAAATGGGGAATTGGCTCAACCAAAACTTCATGTTCAAGCACCTAACTTGCAGCCCGCAACGGCAAATGGGGAATTGATCAACCTAACAATGAGTAAACCATCCTGCTTGGGTATCTTGAGCCCTATGTCTGTTTCTTCTCACCCTATTGATCAGTCTGGGGGTGTGTCTGCTTACAAGAATAATGTCAAGGTATCTAACACCGTTGGCATCTCAACCACTCTTGATGGTAAAGTGGACAGCCCAAGAATGGTTCCATCACTAGGATCTGTTTCTGCATCTGCCATGATATCATCAGGTGCATTATGCAGATCTACAAGTAGATAATCTTTTTGCCTATCTTATTTAACTTCATTTGAAAATGTCTGATCTCTTGCGGATTGCTGCACTGATCCTTTAAGTTCACCTTCATCGACATTTGTTGCATATATTTCTAACATTGCCGGTGACATTATCAGAAGTTTATAATTTTTCCTTGGCCCTGTCATTTCTACATCTTAGTTTGTCTGGGAATAGGTTTTAATTCTTCAACTATATAGGGATCATAAATACTTGTGCTCTCTCACGCTAAAACTGGGAGATGTAATCGAGCTTAAAATTGCATTTTTGAATTTTCCTGGAAATATAGCTTGAGCTTTGTAGTCCTAATCCCTGGGAATGGACTTCTAACCAGTAACCACCAGCATTGACTGTTCAAATGCTATACCGAAGAAGGATTATTTTTTCTAACCAGTAACCACCAGCAATATGACTGTTCAAATGCTATACTGAAGAAGGATTTTTTTTTCTTTCTTCAGCTGTTCCACAGGCACGCAAAGCATCCCTGGCTCGATTTTTGGAGAGACGTAGGGAGAGGTAAACTGTTGTTTCCAATTGTGAATTTTCTTTTAATGATTTCTATTTTTGAATTTATATGTCATAATTTCTATATGCATATGAGGAAACAATTGTTTTTCCTTGGGTTCGTGTTTTGATTTGTCAGCTACTGTTTCGATAAATCTATTCATATTGAATCATCAATTTCTTCAATCGACCTATTCATGCAGGGTCATGAACTCAGCACCATACAGCCTCAGTAAGAAAGCTGAAGCTGAAGAGGGTGGTACCCTACAGTCCGATGGTACTTCTTGTGTGAGCTCTAGTTCTGTGTCTACCAGCAACAATATCTGAGATCTCAAAATTGGAGCCATTAACTAAACTAGTAAGCATATAGTTTTGTTGTCACAAAATAGTTTGTAATTTAAAATCTATAAATTGGAACACTCGAACCAAGCTCTGCAGTGTGTAACCAATCGAGTTTTCATGAATGAAGCTTTTGAAACAACTACGAACTCTTTTTCATTATACGTAAATAAATAAATTTCAGAAACAGTTGAATGAACTTCATTAGCTTCCAAACAGTCAAATATTTATATTTATACAAATACAATGATGCTGAAAAAGCAATTTACATATTTGTTTCCCATGTTGAAAATTTATGGACTGTCCTTAAGCTTCAAAAACTTGTACAGAACTGTTTATATCATTAAACCTGAAGTAGCATTAAGGAGAGTTTCGTACAACAGGTCAAGCATTGTTTTGGACGAATTTTGGATGAGTTTCCGCATAAATAGAACAGTTCACAACACTTGATGGTCCCACTGGAATTTCCTGTTGCCCCTACTGTACTTGACCTTGTTAGTTTTCACCTCCTGTCCAGGATTGAGCATGGGGATTCCGATGCCCAGTCATTTTTCAAGCACAGTAAATATCAATGAACGTGGCAACATCTCAATATGATTGGCACGATTGCCTACTTCTAAATACTGCACGTGTGTTGCATGTGTAGTGGGTGATGTAGTATAAGTAATAATGTTGAAATTTTGTTATGTGGGATTTCAGTGAAAAATGAAATCCGTTTTGAATGAAATTCAAAAATTAAACTGTCATATATTTACATTGGTGGTAGTAATAGGAAGCAAAAATCAGAGCTGTCAAATGCCATACTTGGATACATGTGTAATGTGTTTTAATATTTTTATATGTACAATAAACAAAATATAGTATGACAAATAGAGATGTTGGGAGTCTGGTAGATTGTAGACATAAACATGCAAAAGAGATTCAAAATGTATATTTTAAATTCTCGAATAACTACTACTTTTGTTTTTTGTTTGCATATTTGTCAACTTCATGTATAAACATTCTTCGGATTGGCGAACTATCCGTTGGTGTAGAATTTGCATTTGTGAATTGAAAAGATGTTTGTGAAGTGTTTTGTTGTATCATGTTGGTAGCTAAATGTTCTTCATTTTGGAGTTGCGAGTTAAGGATGAAGATTTCATATTGGGGCCTTATTGGTGATTGCTTCTATATTTATAGTTTTAATGTATAAGTTGTGCTCATGTGTAGTTGTTGTCTGAATTGTAGAGTTGTTCTACATGTGTTCCTGTTGGGATGTTTATTTAAAGTAGTTAAAAAGTAAATTTATAAAAAGGAAAAAAAAGCAAGTATGTAGAAAATTTTAATTTTGAGATAGGTACCTCAGAAGTTTGTTTCATCAGTTCTTTTGTTGGGCACTTCAGGAATGTTTCTCACTTGATTTCCAATAATTGATGCTATGATTGAGCCTGTGGAATCTTGTAATTCAACAGTTGCTCTTGCTCTGTCAGAATGGATGAGGAATCATTGTTAGCATGTGTTAGCAGAATATATGACATGATTATTAGATATAAAGTAATGCATTTATTCACAGAGATGATGTGTTTGTGACATGATAATGATCATACTTTGAAGTTGGTGTAGCATAATTGTACTTGCAAAATCTACTTAATTTAAGTTTCGTTCATATATGCACTTGCATATATATTGCAATTGTCACATGATAGATATCATGGTGGTTGGTTTAATGCACTCAATTTGACATTTGCTTGTCCTTTTTTTTTTTTCGCAATATATAACGTGATTTGGTGTACCATATGTTGGGGAAGGCATAAGCTTTTCTTGCCACGATGTCATTTACTGTGTTCATGTTGTTTTCTAGTCTAATGTGTACGTAATATTTCTATTGTTAAAATTAATAATCGAATTAAGAGTAATAATTACAATAAATATAAGTTTATGTTTGATACACATTAAAATTTTCATTCTCATTCTACTATTTATTTTCAACCACACATTTTTCAATAAAATAATATTTTCTATCACATTAATAACTTTTCCTTCATTTTCAACCACACATTCTTCACAATCTACTATTCCAGAATATATTCTTCCAAAATAATGTGGCTCAAACACATTCTAAGTGTGCGAGTGAATGAGCAAGTGATTTGGTATACCCATGCTTTAGTTCAAGAACTTGCTCAAATGGGGATTAATGAGTATTTGTTGAATTGATTTTTGTAGAGACATGTTGCAAATGGTATTACATTTATTTGTAATGAAATTGTCCTACATATAAAGCATTTGTGTTTCTAACCTGAAAGGTTTTTAGTTGTATTTAATATTTAACTAAAATAATTATTTTAGTGTTGGAAATAGCAAGTGTCTGACATTTCGATCATGAGAATGACTTCTTGCATTGTTGATTGGTTGTCACGAATCTGAATTACTCTCTTGGGGAAGATGTCGAAGGCTGTTATGGCTTTCTCGAATAATGTGGCCTAAATTTTGTTTCCGTGCAAGAAAATAAGTTAAAAGATTAATGAGATTTTATAAGAGATGACATAAAAGAAATATAATGTAAGAGGTACGAAATAATGCAAGGTGAGAAGTCGGAGAATTTCGTGGTGGATAGGTTGTGCGTGAAGATGGCGATTGCTGTGAAAATAAAAATCATTATCGTTTCTAACTCTTGAACTGTTCAAAAAATTACTCAAGAAACAAATTATCTAGTTTTTTGCAAGATGAAACTTGAACATAGAAGAAAATATTTTTAGATATGGAAAGAAGAAAGAGAAAAAACAAAGCAGGAAATGACAAGAAATGAATATTCTAGAAACCAAAAGGAACATTTAATGATATTTCCAATCGGCTCCTGGCTCCAAAAACCAATGATTAAGCCGACCAAAAATCTGGCTTGTGAACAGTATATGAAATCCACCTCTTTTACTTTTAGTTAGATGAAGTCATCGAGGAGACATACGATAATTTGTGCAATTCAATAAATCAAGTATATGCTTCTATGCTACAAGTTATAGTGACAAAATTGTTTGAAAATAAAACGGATCGAGATAATATATATAACAAGACATGAAGTATATGGTCGCAAACAAACAACAAGATAAAATGAAAAGAATTATTTGACAAAGAAATTGAGTATTATATTCAACTGACTAATATGGAGAAAATAAATACAAAAATTGTACCTACAAAATTATTCTATATGTAATACAAAACTTGTGAAAATAGTTTAGTATTTATAGGAGTGCATGCCAAATCCTAAAAATATCACAAATATGTAAACAAGATAAAAACTCGTGTAAAATAAATAAAATAATATTTTCCCAATAAAATACGCGGAAAGAAGGAAAAATATATTTTCTTAAAAATTCAACCTAATTTAAGTAAGAAAACCCAACAGTTTCCACATCGACACAATTCCGACGCAACAAAAAAATTCAAAAATTTCTCCACTTATAAAAATAAATCCAACCTGAACGAAAAATCCTAACTCTTCAACAAGAATCAAAATTTCTCCAACATAAAAATGCTCCTCTTCCACGGTATCTAACACAAATACATGAACCCAAACACCCGACTTTTCAAAATTCACAAAGAATTAGAAATTACCAAATAGTGTCAAAGCACACCCTGTAGCAAAATCAACTTTCAATGTTTTCATAAAAGGTCCCGACTAGTCTCAACACCTTTAAAAACGCTAAAAACATGTGCAACCGAATTAGCATCCACGTACCTATCTCCAATGATTCTGTCCCTTGCACTTACATACGATGGAGCCACAGGTAATGGTGGAAAAACAGAATTACCCATATCCTCCAAACTTGACCGAGTAGTATTCTTCAATATGGATTCCAAACAAAATCTTAAAGGTACATCACCAAACTGAATTTTCATCATGGTACTAAATATGTGCTAACTTTTCTTTACAAATTATGTCCGACTTTGCAAGATGTATAACTGAGATCTCTTTTGTCCCTCCAATACAACACAAACACCCTTTCGAACCTTCAAAACTCCGCCCCTTCTAGAGAACGTGTACCTTTTTGAATCAAAAGTACTCGATGAAATTAGATTCTTCAAGTTTGGAATATGTCGAACGTGATCAAGTGTTTTACATGTTCCATTCACCAACTTCAATCTAACTCTACCAATATCGGCTACCTGACAAGGTTCGTTGTTTTCCATGACAACAACACATTGTGTCACTGTCACCATTTCTTATGTTTCAAATAAATTCCCGATTATGACACATATGGGTACGCACAAGCTGTATCCAAAATTCATTCATTGTCTATTTGGATTCATGTCAGAAATCTTCAAAACATTTTCATCACTCAAATTGTTCTCAGCTATGTTGGTCTCGTTTAAAGTATTTGATTGCTTCCCATGATTTGCAGTCAAATTATATTTGTTTGTACAATTTCTCACAATCTCTCTTAGTGTATCTTTTCTTCTTGCAATAATAACAAACTTGAGTATTGAAATTTGACCTCAACTTACCCCTTTTCCAAATCTCTGTGAACAAGGTCTTCTCCATATCTTGCCTCAGATCCAACCAGATGCTTCATCTTCTCTTTTGAAAATAAAGCACCATACACATATTCAATGGTGATCGTGTCACAACTATACAAGATTATGTCTCTAAACGAAGTGGACAATGAACATAAAAGGATTAATGTCCAATTTTCTTTATCATACATTACCTTACAAGATCATCTCTAAACAAAGTGGACAGTGAATACAAAAAGATTAAAGCCAAATTTTCTTTATCATAATTTACCTCTAAAGTCAACGACGATCTCCTTGAACACGATCAGATGATCTTCCAAAGATTATCCTTCTGTCATGCGATGAAAATACAAACCTTTGCTTCATGTGCAATTTGCCTGTTAGATTTTTAGTTATGCACAATTGCTCTAAATCCAACCACAACGCAGCTATCGTTTTCTCCTTCAAAACGACTTGACAAATAATGCTAGAGAGATAAAGGTTGATATTTGAAAGTGTCTTCTGATCCTTCCGTTGTTTCTCCTCCGTCATCTAAGTTGTGGGTATTTTGTCAACCCCCAACAACTCATCATCCAAATTCATTTGCGCTAGACAGCTAACAGCTTCATTTACAGAATCTTGGCGATCCAAAGTGGAATTTTATACTTCATAACTGCCATCAATAACAAAAATTTCGAACAAAACCCAACCAATAGCTCTGATAGCACTTGTTGGGAAATAAAACGAACTGAGGTAATAAATATGATACGATATGAAGCATATGATTGAAAACGAACAATAAGATAAAATACAAATAATTAATTGGTAGATGAACAAAGTATTTTATTCAATTGATTAATATAGAGAAAACAAATATGATAATTGTGCTTATACAATTATTCTATATTTCAGTGATACAAAATTTGTGAAAAAAGTATAGTATTTATAGGGGTGCATGTCAAACTCTAAAAATATCACACAAATGGAAATAAGATAAAAAATGAGAGAGATAAAAGAAATAATATTTTCTAAAAATTCAACCTAATTTAGGTCAAAAAAATCAAAAAAAAAATATCCCAGAGAATACCTTTCCTTTGAAGAAAGGCGATTTCCAAGGGGTTTATGAAATTCAACACGTTTGAAAGTTCCAGAGAAAAGCCAATGCTCTGGTGGGCCACGATTTGTATGTATAATTGCAGGTTCAACTGATTGGCAAACAAAGCAAAAAGAAAAGGGCGCGGGTGAATCTACAAAATGGGTCATCGTAGCATTTGGTACTAACAGTAACACAATATTTTATCTACTTCACAATGGAATTGTATTTGATTCAAAAGCAATGTGAAAGTTGCTATAATTTCAACTTTTACATCATCTAGCAGAGTATTTAATTCCAGAAATTCCCTCAGAACTTCATAGAGGAGGTTGACAAATCAACATTGGCTACTCTACACCTCCTAGAAGAAGGAATGACAAATCGCTCTATCGAAACATTTGGAGAAGGAATGACAAATCGTTATAAGACGGAACATATATATTCCTCACGTTTGAAAATAAAAGAGCACAATATATGAAGAAATGAAACAAGTGGAGAAGTTTTACTTTCTATACAAAGATAAAGCATGTAAAATCTCTAATGACTCGTAACGTTGAAAAAGTCATGTTTGTCTATCTGTCTATCTAAACAAGAGCATGTATCTAATGAGGAAGGTTGAGGGTTCCATGTTACCCGATAACGGCAATGGTCCCAACCCTCGTATGCAAATGACCCAACAGTCTGATTTCCCTCTCGATAGATGTGGAAAATAGAATCACAATCAAAAGAAGGTCATATCTGATGTTTTTTGAGAATATTTTGGATAGTCCATGGTCCTCTATCCCGAATGATGCAATAAACTACCAAGGTCCAGTGGCGGAGCCACTTATGGCCCAGTGTGGGCACAGGCCCACACTGAACTTTGGGAATTTTTTTTTTTTTTTTTTCAAGGAGAAGAAAGGTTTTCCATTTCTAAAATTGAAGAAGAAGAGATGGTCTTCAATTGTCATTAATTAACTCCAATTTGATTTATTCTTAGTTATATCACTACTCGAAATGGACATAAAACTATGTAGTAATTTGTTTCTCTCCTTTATCTAAAGTGGATTTTGCTAAAATGCATTGATAATAAAATATTTCCGTGGAGAATGTCGTAAATACGTTCTTAAGTTGGAAATGACGTATAAAAAGAATGAATTAATAACGTATTCAAAAAAAAAATTTCGGGGGCGCTGCCCCCAAAGCCCCGTGGCCTCCCACCCCTTCACCTTTAGGCCCCCCTAGTTCGACAAGCTGGCTCCGCCCCTGCCAAGGTCGAGTCGTTTTCATCCAAAGATTTGATAATCCAAGCTGTATGGCAAGTAAGATCCCATCAGAATAGCACGTAACTCAAACTCAAGAATAAAACATCTCCCAAATGAAGAGCTGAATCCCGAGGAGAGCTAACATTCCAAAAATAAGGCATTATTCCATCATTTAAATTTATAGACTATGCTTTTTATTTAGTAATTTTGTAAATTCTGAGCATTAATAGATATTAAGCCCATGTTTGTTTAGATAAAAATTAGATTTTTTTTTTCTGTGTAGATTTTAATAAATGTTAATGAAATGTGTGGTTGAAAAGTTGTGGCTCCCATAAATTATATAATTAAAATTAATTATTGACTTTAACTTAAATTTTAATTCATTTTTTTAGCTGACCTAATGGGGCTAAATATGGCGAATTCAATACATTATCTTAAAAAAAAAAAAAAAAAAAAGCCTCCATTTGCATACAATTTATGAAGTCGTTTATAAATTCAATCAAAATTAAATATTAAATATAACCCCATTCATAACTACTATTCATTATTACGTACACATTTTGGAGACTCGCTATTATTTCATTTCTATTATAAAATCATTTATAAATTTGTCGAATGGAGCATGTATGAATGTGTTTATAAACATATTATAAACATCGTGTCACTGGAATAAGAGTGAAAGTCAATGAATAAAAAAAACCATAATTGTTTATCATTCAATTTCATTTGCATATAATTTTTTGTCACATTTAGTTTTTATTACACATTTTCTTGTATAGTTTCGTTCTTGCCTTGTATCTTCTCTGAAACTGTGAAAGTTGAGTTATGAAAGATGTCCATTTTATTCATTTAGCACACAAAACCTTTTTTTTTTTTAAACACGTACTTTCCAGGTAAAAGAAATTGAGAACCATATTATAGCATTCAAAATGTTGCTGAAGATAGAAGAAACTGCAGTAGCTAAACTCAAATGTGATCTTAAGAAAAATCATAATTCTAACACAAAATAAACCAAAACAGAATCTTGCATTCCATTTTTTTCAATCAAATAATCTGTTGTTTGGAATTTTGCATTTTAGAAGTTACAGACCATTTGAGAATCCACGATGCACTGTCAAAGGTCCAAAGGTTCAATAGCAGTCTTGAATAGAAGAACGTGGACCTTATCCATTGAGAAATACAAAAATCCTCCGACAGAATGGGTAACATATGAGCCGAAGCTAGTTCCCACAATGCAATGCCAAGCTGAACCATAAGTTGAGTCGAACTCCTGGAAAGGTAAATAGAAGTTTGTCGTAAGCAGTTGATTAATCATCGTAACTCAAGCACAAAAGCATGTTCCCCAAAACTAGGGAGAAAAGGCACCGATGTAAAACAAAGAGACAACGAGGAATAGAAATTTCTCCTATTGTAGCTGATACCTTATTAAGCCATTATTGGGCATATTTATAAAAATCACTAGTAAGTCAAATTTCATTTTCAACAACACATTCCAATTAAACTACAAGTAATATCCATTTATTCACTACTCATTTCTATCATTTAGAAATTCTTTCCAAACAGAGACTAATATTTTTTGCTTTAAGTTGAGCGTAGGATTTAGGAACGATTACATTAGAAGAACATACCATATTTGACATCAACGGCATTTTGACAAGGAATACTACTCATATTGACTTATATCCTTTTTGTTTACAGTAAGTCACAATTTTCTCAAGTATATTGTTGACCCGAAAAAATGTAATGCAAATGTGGACAACGGATAATGTGCCTACTCACGCCAACTCAAGCTATTCCAACACGTTTTGATCGGAGTATCGATGAAAGATGGATAACACATGAACATGGGAGATATTTTACAGTGTAAGACAAAATTATTCGAGCATCGGCGGTGGTGACCAGGATGATTGCGCTAACAAGCAATCATCAACAAAGTGTAAATAACTTAAGATCAAACTAACACATATAGAACAAGCCGAAAGTTTCTTGAGAATATTCCTCCTAAGTGTTTTCTCGTGTGTTCAAATTGATATTCAAAGGGCTATCAAAGATCCAAGAAAAAAGTCCTAAAAATCCCCCTCTCCATTTATAAAGATCGCCTATTTATAGTGTTTTGGCCGACGTGATGTCTGTTGTATCAAAACAACGTGGCCTCATCTGCTAGACTGAAACTTTATATCACTAAGTCTACCATACAATAAAACATTGACAACGGATCAACCGCCCTATACATTAGATTGTCATACCTGACATTCTTTAGTACAAACGTTATATCAATCATTCTTAAAAATTGTCTACAGATCTTATAAGAGACAACTTCGACTTCAAGGACTTCATATGAACTAATGGTTTCTGTCGGAAGGGGCTTCGTATTGGTAGTCTTCAGTGTGAAGAGTTTTGGCTTCTTCATTGATTTCTTATGTAGAGCTTTGGATAGTGCTTCGACATAAGAGATTCAGCCTTTATTTAACTTCTTTGCATTTGACCAATGGAGTCGTTATTGGCTTTCCTTTTCTACATGGATTGCGACATAACACTTTGACTGAAGCCTCGAGGCGAGGCGTAGCACATACCATGGTAAACCGACAAAATATCGCCCTTGAGTCAACTTGACCACCCCGAAAGGCACACACACAAAACCCAACTTAATTGTTTATGATATAATTGAGCCGTTCAAGCAAAATTAGAATAATGTTATTCATCATTAGTAGAGATCATCATTGATCTAGGTAGCAATAAGCCCCTTCATTCATTGTCCAATGCATTAAAATGCACCATTGTCGAGAGAGATGCAAACAAATAAACACACAGAGGAATAATTCTTCTCCCAAAAGAAAATAAGTAAAACGTCTGTCCCGACCATTCTATATGCTGAAAATATTATTAAAAAATCAATTACACCAAACCGCAAGAATACACACAATTATTTTACGTGGAAAAACTTCCTCGACTTGAGGAATAAAAATCACGGGACCCATTCTAGTTAAAACTTCCACTATTAATCAAAAAATGGGTACACAAAATCTTCTCTAATCACAACTAAAGACTACAACTTATATTTATTGAAGATAACAAAGATCTTGGCAAAACCATATGAAATATGAAAAATATACCTACACATTCGGTTATTGTTCATGTACATTAACTAATGTTCCTGAATTCAAAACCCGATCTCCACCAATCAAATTGTAGTTTTGTGTCTTATGAACCTCTCCTCCAAATTTCAACTAGATCGGACCACGAATGACTCAAGATCGGAGCTTTGATGAAATCTTGGCACATTAGGGTTAACAACCTAATGAGCTTTGGGCTATAATATAAAATACCAAATATGAGCTTTTATCCTCGTAATGGAAATAATCCAAGTATCACAGCTCTATGGGATAATGAATCATGTGAATCACTGCCACCTAAGCCGGTGACGATATCTACTAATAATGAAGAACATTACTCCAAAAATTAAGACTCGTAAATGAGTTAATGGGATCGTATTTCTTCACCTATAATGCCAAGGCCTAAACCAATGCAATTGACCTAGGAATGGAACAGAGGAAAATAAAATTTGAGCCAAAGAACAGGGTTAACATTATTCACATCGTTAATGAGAAAATCAGAACTGCGTAGTACATTAGGACGTAAATATTTGCTGCCAAAAGCTGACACTCTACTTCATCGCCCTCCCGTACAGCGTACACTCCCAGTGGCACGGTAAGCCTTTGTTGATACCTGCACACTTATTTGAAAGAGGATTATCTCCTATACATACAGACTTACGATCCAGATTTTAGGTAGGTGAGGCAGGTTTTCTACAACTCACTAACTTGAATATCCGAGGGAAGACTCCTAGAGACCTCTCTCACCTTTCTACTATCGCTTTTAGGGTCTAACTTTAGACAGAAAAAGGATAGCACTAATTTCCCAAAAGGGATCGGTGTCAAATGAACAATTCAGTGAAGTGCTTTACTCCTTTTGCAAAATTTATTTAGCATCTCCATTGTCTCCCATCAGGTGAATGTCACACACTGCCTCTAAAGAGGACTACATTTAAAAACTAGTCTCAACATTTTTGTCATTTATTGCTTCTGAAGCCAGCAATTTTAGCATTCTATTGAATAAAGTTGCATAAATTATCCAGTATCCGTCAATAGAAGCACTGAATCAAAGCCTCACAGCAGTAATTGGTCCATATATAGGAAGATGAGCTATGTTTTTAGCAAAATTTTACCCTTCTGAAAAACCCAAGTGCCTGAGTTATAAAAAATAAAAAACTCTTCTAATCTCAATGCTCGGGGAGCGGGAGATGGGAGGCAGCAAATGGTGTAATAGACTTAGATATCGATGCAATGGTTATGGTAGCATGTAAAAGTAATTAGTATGATTAGTAAAAATACCCACATTACTACCTTCTTGAGTGCAAGAGCAAGGAGTTTATTGTCAAGCTTCCCAGAAGCCATTGAATCAAGATAATCTCTGGAAATCCTAAATGCATGATTTTGCAAAGACAAAGGCATATCTGAAGCCCTCACACGCACATTCATATGATTATTCTGATTTTTGTGCTCAACATCCTTCTTCTTCTGTATCAAACTGTTCAAGAACTTGCTCCTCCTCTCCAATTCTTCCTCTGCGCCC
This sequence comes from Fraxinus excelsior, assembly GCA_019097785.1. Taxonomy (NCBI): domain Eukaryota; kingdom Viridiplantae; phylum Streptophyta; class Magnoliopsida; order Lamiales; family Oleaceae; genus Fraxinus; species Fraxinus excelsior. The sequence continues at coordinate 8,711,827 of CM032626.1, forward strand.
TCCATTTTTCCTCATCAATTACACTTCAAACCCAGTAATAATTTTCTGGTTTCTGGGGAAGAAAAGTACGTGAAAAAAGTGTATTTCCGTGCTAAGGCCTGTAGAGTGGCCACAGTAAAGTAGAGTGCACACAGTAGTCTCGAGTAAAATGGTTTGTATTTTATTGTTTGTTTTGAGGTATTCTTTTGCGTATGGACAAGGCAATAGTCGTTGGGTACGGCGCTGAAGAACAGAAAACTGATTTACTTGCCGGGAAATTCGGGCTACTTGGAGAGGGTATCCGTTGAATTGTCAAATGCTTACGCGGTAGATAATTGAATGGAAAAGTTGGACATGTTTTAAATTGTCCAATGATAAAATATCATGCAGCATTAGCCAAACCTTATGTCTGTCTTAGCTCCGGTTCGATTCTCATTAAAATTATAATATATTTTTATCTATTTTTTTCAATCATATATTTTTTAATAAAATAATATTTCACGTTAATCAAAAAAAAAATCATTCCTTTTCAACCACTCATTTTTCAAAAAAATAATATTTCAAAAATCATAATCACAAATAATGAGGGCAAACATGGGCTTAATGTTCAATAATCTCATGTCATATCATCGTACTTATATTTATTTATTTTTACCTCAAAAGAGAGAATGGTCATTTACTATTCATTTATGCCCGCAAGGATCCATCGTGGCGATCGACACGATGGAGGTGGGGGAGTTCAAACTCGAGATCGATGACCTCAAGGCCAAGGTCAAATTCCCTAAAACTTTCATTTTCACTTTTTCTTTCCCTTTCCCTTTCCTCCATTCTCTCAAAGAGTTGCCCAAAACTGTTGATTATTTAGTTTCATAAACACAACTCTATCCCTTTCTTGCAAAATGTATTCCAATAAGCTAAGACTCGAACCGTCTCTTACTTCTTGAATATTGATTTGAACTTACTCTTGATTCTGGTGGTTCTTATATCAAGAAATTTCTTTTTTCATTACGTTGAAAGGAAGTTCCGTTGTGTGTTTTTCTGTTAGAATATTAAATTTTTGAATTGGTGAGTTATCTTATGATATATGGTGAATGTTTATTAGCTGGAAAAGTTTCTTTTGCTTGCATATAAATTCATTGTTTAAAACCAATTTGAGGAAAAAAAAAAGAATTTTTGTGGTTAAATGAGGGACGAGTTCTTGCTTGGAACTAATCAGTAATCCTTTTAATCGTAGATTTTTGGTATTTAAACAGGGATGATATCAGTGGTAGATTTTTTCTCATGCAATTTATAAGTTATTTTGCTCGAAATAATAATGGAAACAAGGTAATTTCATAGGTAAATGTCGTTTTTTTGCTGTGAATAATGCATAATTTGTCAGTAACTCACTTAAGCACTCATCTTCTTTGAGTTTTTGAGGTAGGTTCTTCCTGTAGAGGTCAAAATGGAGCAGAAGCCTCAAATGCTGGTATGAGTACTGAAATTGGGTACCCAAGGCATGAAGGTACCTTTCCTCACTCTTACTTATAAAATATGTTTTTGTATTGATCCAAATTGGAAATAAGTGAAATGTTGGATGTGCATATTGATATTTTGTGCTAATTTGATCTTGAAGCAAGTTAACACACTTCCTTTATTGTATATTTATCTAATCAATTAGCTTATGTTTCCTGCACGAATTTTTCTTGTATATATAACCAACTGCTCTTATATAATACAACATGCACAAAAGTTTTAACAAACAATTCTCAAATGTAAACTTTTTCCATATGGATCATTTTTGCTACAAAACCTCCTCAAATTTCTGATTTTTCTGATTTACTTGTCAACTGATAAGCACATTATTGTTATTTGGTTTTATCTTTTTAACATATTGGTTAGGGTACGTACAACTCTGTGTGACTTATATGAAAGTGGAAAAATAGTTGCACTTACAGTTTTCTTTGTCACGGGCAAGCTTAGTCATTGGAACTTACATTTACCATGTTCCACTGCAAGAGTGATTTTCTAAATGATCAGGAGAGCGATGTGTTATATATTTATATAATAAATATAATACGTGAAACAAATAATTAATTAAGATAAAGTGCCCAACTGGTAAAGAATGTGAGATTTGTGTAGGAGGTCAGGGGTTCGAGCCACGCCCTCATGCATTATATTAAAAGGGCTTTATTGATTTTAAATAAATAATTTCTTTTTAATCATTTTCAGAATTATTTAATGGGCCAACTAGCCAGTAGAATTTTGTTGTTTTAACTGTCTAGTATTAACAACTCATTATCACAAGCTATTAAAATTGCATTATCACAAGCCATTAAAATTGAAACTAATGCTAGATCATGGTGCGGGCAGTTTCTTCAATTTTCAGCCTATATAAACAAACATCTGGGCACTAGAAAAAAACACATCAAAAAACGAGATTATATCTTCCTATACAGAAAAATATTATTCTTTGTTTTACATATTTCTGGAGTACACTTGAGAGTTCTAAAAACCATTTGTGATTGCTGCACAATTGGGTTATTTGATCGTTGTATGCTGGAAGTGATTGTCCACGGAGGTCGCAACAGATATCGAGGGACAATTTCGCTTTAGGACATCGTGTTGTCACGAGACTCGATCAGTTGATAAGTTTTTCTGCACTTTACAGTATTGCAACTAATAAATTTTCCAACACAATAGGCTGCAACATGACCACAAGGTAATAACTTCTGATTTCACAGCAAAATTATGGTACATTGATTTGATTACATGTTAGGTGATTGAAGTCACTGAAATAAAAGTGAATGTTAGTTTAACTAAAATCCTAATTTCTATGTGGTTGTATGGACACCAAATTTACTTATAAACTAATAATTTTGTCTTTTGTGTACTCTATTTAGTATTTTACAAATGAAAGGAGATTTAAAATAGGTAGCCACTAGCCACTATGTTATCTTCTCTGATTACCAAAATTTTTGAACCGTAAAATATTGAGGTTGATCTCTTAACCATTAGATTTTTGAACTACATCTTCACCGTTCAAATGCTTTCAAATGATCTGATTAAGATCTGCATACAGATCAACAAGCTTAAATATGCTCTAGGACCACTTTCAGGTCATAAGTTGTGCAGTATTGCAGTTACGCGTGCTTGAAGAGATATTTGGATACATGGAACTGGAATGTGTAAAGTGAATGAAGATGTTGGAGGAGACTTTGAGAGGAGATCTGCCTATAAACTTGAAGAAATTCGCTGGGTAAGAGAAATTTTTTTTTATTTTTTTTTGATTACTTGCAAACACAAAATTGTTAGAACTGTGTTTATCATAATTCACAATCCGAAATAATTTATTTTAATTGGATTATATTTGCAAATTGTTAGTTCTTGTATATGGTATATAATTTATGACATCTCTCCTAATTGTTCTTCACACTGTCATTGAATTGGATTTCTTTACCCGGATTGGGTACTCGTTTTGAGAACCTGTTAACCCAAATCCAAATCCGATATTTATGATGGCTTAAAGTTATATTGATCATCTAAATGATTGTAACAAATAAAAAGCCTGGAGTTGCAATTGAAGGTGAGATGGGGAAGGCGTACATAGCTAACTTTCAAGATCATCTTGGCAGACTAGATATAGCGTCTTTGTACAACCCCCCATGTATATTTGAAGCATTTTGAAAGGTTTGCCTTTTTCCCAGTCTATAGCACATGAGGGAGTGTACTTTGCATTATGTGTTCCTTTTTTTATTGGATTATGTGGGATAACTGAAGCATTCTTTCAAAATGGTTAGAATCATCTTTTTAATGACAGTTTTCTTTGTGAGGAAGGGATGGCGTTGGATTATAATTTAAAAGTTTTTACTGAAATTAATTTACATTTTTATGCTACAATTTATTCATGTTATATTAGGTGAAAAATTGATATTTCCTCCATGCCAATTTATAAATGTTCAATTATTGCAAGATGTAAAATACTTTCTGGGTGCAAAACATTCTAGATAGTGAAAATTTTCTACCTAAAGAAGAAAGACAGTGCGGAACAGGAACTCATGAGATCCTAATTGATGTCGAAAATCTCCCAGCTGAGTTTGGAGGTAAAGTATATAAAAGAAAAAAATATATGCATACACACTTTTAATTTTTTGTGCACTTAATATTTCTTGATGACACATAATTAAAATTACGTTAGACGAAATATTGGTGATATGATGATTTCACTTAATTGACTACATGTTGTTGGTAATGTTGTTAACATGAAGACACCATATATATATGTCAGAAGAAAGAAGTTGGCAACATGTTTAAGAGAATAGATTTGTTATTCACGTTTGTTCTTTGTGTGCCTTAACTCGCGTCAGTTATGCATGGTGACAATATTCGGTAAGAAGTGCGATCCTCTACTTGAGCTTGGAACTGGCCTTGCAATGCTATCTGATAGAATCCACAAGGCAATTGTATTCTTGAAAAGAATATTGAAATTTTTACTTCATTTTATGTTTTCTTTTATTTAAGTTCAGTAGCCTGTTTCATTTTGGGAAATGAGTAGTGTGTCAGAATTGCTGGTTAAATTGTCCAGGTATTCGAGAATGAATGTCTCTTCTAATTTTATATGCTTTCAGATATAAATATACAACACAAATCAGTAATTGGTTCTTTGCTTGCTTAAATGTGTAAAGCTGGAAGAAGGTCAAGATGACTGTCACTTTCCATGCCACCATCGGCATCCCCTTATCAGATAAAATGTTCGTTCTCTAACCAAAAGAATAGGAACAAACATGTATATAGAGATGTTAAAATGAGAAACTTGATGCCTGAATTTTTGAATTTAACTTGTCATTTGGCTCGGGTCTCCTTTATCCGATGAGACTACGCCCAGAAAGTCAAGGAAATCTTGAAGGAGTACATGAAGGAAATGGAATCGCAAAGGCTCGAAAAATTGCACAAAGACGAGGCCAAAAAAGAGGAGCTCAGGCACGAGATTGAGGACCTCAAGGCCAAGGTTAATTCCCTAACCCCTTTCCTTTTCTCTTTTCCTTTCCCTTTCACTTGGATAGCAGTTCCAAGTCACTTTACCCTTGTTGAGCTTCAAAACCTCATCCTAAGATTCAAAACCTCACTCTTTTTCCTCTATTCACAACAAAATTTCTGCTATTTCTTCAACAAGTCTTGCAATTTAACATTCTACTTTTTCAATGATGGTTGAAAAGCACTAATTAGATATATGATTGAGTGTGCGAGCGCGCGCGCAAGAGAACGTACTCAAATCTCTTCATTATTCTGTTTCCTGATTCCCTATTTACTGCATTCTAATGCAGTTTTTTTATTTTAATTTTCCAGACGCATATGGATGATATCCCAAATCTATTGTGTATGGATTGAAGATTTGCTCTACAAGGTTTGTTTACGTATTTGTTGGATTTTTCATTCTACCAAAAAAACATTTAACCCTTCTGGTTTTTTATTAAAAGTAGATGTATATTGCAACATGTTGCAGTTTAAGGATTACATATATATGCAACAATTACTTATTGGACGTGGGGATGTCATAATGCAGTACCTGTGATGAACTATCACTCTGCATTTCTCATGTTTGTTAATTTTCTCTACGATTTATTGTTTCATACAATAGCATTGACATTCTCTTGGCAATCTCTGTTCCAGCTTTTGTGACGAGGTTAGTTCAACGAGAAGACGTCTCATTGGAGAATATTAATACCTCCCCAAAACCTAAAGACGTGGAAATCATTAAATTATCAGATAGCAACACTGATATTGAAGCGCACCAAGATATTTCTATTGTCGACATGAATTCTTGAGGTATTATGCCATGCAAATTCCTCATTTGTTCATCAAATTTCATTAAGACACACTTATATATAAATGTTCATTGTCAACTTTCAACAACATTGACCAATATTTGTTTTGACATATTTTATTGATTGTTGTCCTCAAGATTGGGTCATACACATATTTGGATTGGAAGCACTTTATGTAACAATCCAAATGCCGTTTAGGATTTATATATACGAAATCTGTTTTCACTTAGTTAAAAGATTTCAGCATGGTTTTGAATTTATAAAATACTGTAATGATTACTGTAATTTTAAATAACTTTACTTGAAAAATGAGAGAACTCTACAACACTTTTACTTCTGGAATTGAATTTCACAAACACGTAAAATCATCTGAATAATTCTGGTGGCTATAACTACTTTATGGTTCTTTAATTTACAACCGCAAGAACTCCTTTAACTGAACAAGTTTTCTTTTACGTTTATGAGATAAAATAGCTCATGGAATTAGATTTATACTCTATTAAAGCTATAACACAATCCCATGTTTGGCTTTTCTTGACAGTAAGTAATGTCTTGTTTCAATAAAGTTATATTTTATTGATAGAAAAAAAAGAAATCAGAAAATTTAATAAAAAACGACATCACCAATTTAGATTCTTGAATTGATTCTTCGCGTCGTGATGTTATTCTTCTTGTTTGTGCCTTGATTTCTCTCTCAAACGCTTCAAAAGTCTCTTCCCAAATGTGCCTAGGGTTTGAGGACGGCTTAAGAGTTTATATAGTTGCTAAAAGATTGATTTTTATAAGAGTTGGAACGAAATAAGGATATCCGAATTTTCATGTCGAAGGTCTTCTATACGACTGTATAGTACAAAGTCATGCGGTCGCATAGAACAAATAAATTCAGCCCAAAAGATATCGGTAGTGGTCTATGAGGTCGTAAGGAATTAATACTTTGTGACTGCATAGTGTTGGCATTTTTCTCCGACGGACAGCGTTTAGTATTTTGGTCATATCTTTCACTCCCAATGTCTGATTGTAGTGATTAAAGATGTGTTGGAAATCTCACTCAAATGGATACAACTTTGCTTCATATATCATATTCCAATTCAATCGTTTACCATGTTAAAAATGGATCTTAATATGAGACTGAAAATCGGTGCATAACTTTTTCGATTGTAAATTGATGTGTGATCATACTTTGACAATATTTCATCCTTTTGATGTCTTCTTTCATCCAATTGACTCCTAACACTCTCAAATCGTCATCATGAGGTTCGACACAACTTTTTTTAAGATTTGCACTTGAGTCCTCAAACTTTGCTTTTTGCTTCATTTAAGCTCATTTTTTTGCTTGCTTTTCCTAATTTCCCCCACTTTCATCATAGATGTCCTGCGAAAACATATTACATCGAATTAAGCTATATTCTGCACATTTATCGACAATTTTCCATGTTTGTGAACTGAAATGACATGTGAAAACGTCATTATCAACTCCCCCAAACTTGAATCGTTGTTTGTCCTCAAACAAATTCATAACTTAATTCTAAGTAAAACATGGTTCAACAATTTGTTGTGTCTCATGATTGTAGCTTAGTAAGAAACAACCTGAACAACTACAGTCGTGCAAGATCACATCAATCTCCACATGTTACATGCATAACTCGACGTGTGTCTGTGCAGACCCATACCAACATATTATGATCATGACTGACTCATACCAACATATTATGATCATGACTGACTCATACCAACATATTAGGCATAGTAAAGTAAGGCCATTGCCTTCACCATCTATTTTTTTTTTATTGAGTGCAATACACACTCTACAAGGAATTAAAATCTAAAATCGATAAATTTTAAATGAATGTTAGGTATAAAAGGAATATAATAGGTTATTAAAGAAATTTTGAAATTATTCCGGTAAAGATTAAAAGTTATGAAAAGAAATAGGTAGAGAGCCTAATTTCGCATCAAATTATTGGATCCCATAATAATATATTTTTTGCTCATTTATTTCTTAAACCCACCATTTATGCCTATGATATAATCTGCCTCATTTAGGTAGGACTATTTGCTTGGAGTCCCTTAAAACGTTTTGTAGGAGATGGTGCAAAATAAAGTGTTAGAACAACATTCTACGCTCCATTTCTTCCTCTTTTATACTTTCATTGCTAAGTTCTTCATCATCTTAGTGAAGACTTTTTGAACAAATAGTATTGTTCCATTAGCCTTCAACATTTCAACCATGAAAAAATGCCCACTCCCCCTTCTCTTCCCCGCTGATGTCGTTGTCGTCATCACCATGACCAATATTTTTTAGAACAAATAATTAAAACCTGATTTTTGAAATTGTTACTTAAAAAGTAGAGTTTGAGATATTTTTTTTTCTCTAAACTATCTAATATCTAACAATGACGGTTCAAACAACAATTAGATTACACTCCCGTGCTTGTAGAAATAATTTTGAAACTGACCACGTAACGTGGATCTGGACCTATCCAAGGTCGATAAAAAAATCGCAAAAAGATCATGTCCGTGCGCACGCGCTCTACTTTTAGTGAGGAAAATTGCAATTGCTTCATTTTCTTCACGAGGGAATAGTTGTATGGAGATGTTAGTTTTTAGAAAGAAAAGTGAAATGTGACCCCTACTTTTGATTTTCTACATAATGTCAAATTTTCCAAGCTTTTTTGTCAATTTTTCAAGGAGATACAGTTTTCTCTTTCGGCCGTGTTCAACTTTTCTTTCTATTTTCTTGTACAATTTCAAATAGAATAATATTATTTGTAGTCACTCACTACCGTAATTGACCTACATGACATACATGCAGCAATTAATTATTTGATGCATGAGGTAATAAAAAACTATTACATTAATGCATCAAATCACTAACCGACATTGTATGTCACATAGGACGACTACAATAGTGAGGATTGTAAATAACATTACTTTTTCGAAATGTAAATATTTTTATAGATTAAGTAAAATTAACGGGAATTCCTAGTCCATTTAAATATCCTAGTCTTTCTCATGAATTTATGCGATAAATTTTATATTATCAACAAGAATCTTATCAAATTTTCTTAGAGGATGTTTTATTTAAAGGGGCACTATAATCATTTTGCATGATTGAATGACCAGATTTAAAAAAAAAAAAAAAAATCGTAATTCACTTTTGGTCATATCTTTCACTCCCAATGTCCAATTGTAGTGATTAAAGATGCGTTGGAAATCTCACTCAAAGGGATACAACTTTGCTTCATATATCATATTCCAATTCGATCGTTTACCATGTTAAAAATGGATCTTAATATGAGACTGAAAATCGGTGCATAACTTTTTCGATTGTAAATTAATGTGTGATCATACTTTGACAATATTTCATCCTTTTGATGTCTTCTTTCATCCAATTGACTCCTAACACTCTCAAATCGTCATCATGAGGTTCGACACAACTTTTTTTAAGATTTGCACTTGAGTCCTCAAACTTTGCTTTTTGCTTCATTTAAGCTCATTTTTTGCTTGTTTTTCCTAATTTCCCCCACTTTCATCATCGATGTCCTGCGAAAACATATTACATCGAATTAAGCTATATTCTGCACATTTATCGACAATTTTCCATGTTTGTGAACTGAAATGACATGTGAAAACGTCATTATCAACTCCCCCAAACTTGAATCGTTGTTTGTCCTCAAACAAATTCATAACTTAATTCTAAGTAAAACATGGTTCAACAATTTGCTGTGTCTCATGATTGTAGCTTAGTAAGAAACAACCTGAACAACTACAGTCGTGCAAGATCACATCAATCTCCACATGTTACATGCATAACTCGACGTGTGTCTGTGCAGACCCATACCAACATATTATGATCATGATTGACTCATACCAACATATTAGGCATAGTAAAGTAAGGCCATTGCCTTCACCATCTATTTTTTTTTTTTATTGAGTGCAATACGCACTCTACAAGTTATTAAAATCTAAAATCGATAAATTTTAAATGAATGTTAGGTATAAAAGGAATATAATAGGTTATTAAAGAAATTTTGAAATTATTCCGGTAAAGATTAAAAGTTATGAAAAGAAATAGGTAGAGAGCCTAATTTCGCATCAAATTATTGGATCCCATAATAATATATTTTTTGCTCATTTATTTCTTAAACCCACCATTTATGCCTATGATATAATCTGCCTCATTTAGGTAGGACTATTTGCTTGGAGTCCCTTAAAACGTTTTGTAGGAGATGGTGCAAAATAAAGTGTTAGAACAACATTCTACGCTCCATTTCTTCCTCTTTTATACTTTCATTGCTAAGTTCTTCATCATCTTAGTGAAGACTTTTTGAACAAATAGTATTGTTCCATTAGCCTTCAACATTTCAACCATGAAAAAATGCCCACTCCCCCTTCTCTTCCCCGCTGATGTCGTTGTCGTCATCACCATGACCAATATTTTTTAGAACAAATAATTAAAACCTGATTTTTGAAATTGTTACTTAAAAAGTAGAGTTTGAGATATATTTTTTTCTCTAAACTATCTAATATCTAACAATGATGGTTCAAACAACAATTAGATTACACTCCCGTGACTGTAGAAATAATTTTGAAACTGACCACGTAACGTGGATCTGGACCTATCCAAGGTCGATAAAAAAATCGTACAAAGATCATGTCCGTGCGCACGCGCTCTACTTTTAGTGAGGAAAATTGCAATTGCTTCATTTTCTTCACGAGGGAATAATTGTAAGGAGATGTTAGTTTTTAGAAAGAAAAGTGAAATGTGACCCCTACTTTTGATTTTCTAAATAATGTCAAATTTTCCAAGCTTTTTTGTCAATTTTTTCAAGGAGATACAGTTTTCTCTTTCGACCGTGTTCAAATTTTCTTTCTATTTCTTTGTACAATTTCAAATAGAATAATATTATTTGTAGTCACTCACTATTGTAATTGACCTACATGACATACATGCAACAATTAATTATTTGATGCATGAGGTAATAAAAAACTATTACATTAATGCATCAAATCACTAACCGACATTGTATGTCACATAGGACGACTACAATAGTGAGGATTGTAAATAACATTACTTTTTCGAAATGTAAATATTTTTATAGATTAAGTAAAATTAACGGGAATTCCTAGTCCATTTAAATATCCTAGTCTTTCTCATGAATTTATGCGATAAATTTTATATTATCAACAAGAATCTTATCAAATTTTCTTAGAGGATGTTTTATTTAAAGGGGCACTATAATCATTTTGCATGATTGAATGACCAGATTTAAAAAAAAAAAAAAAACGTAATTCACTTTTACAAAGAAAATTACTCTGTGTGAAAACATATTTTTTGAAATACACGTAAGTTTCTGAAAATACTTAGGCATATCGGCGCATATCCTATTGATGAGTAGAATTGACATGAAATGGTGCTCTTTGATATTGAAATATGCTGCACGTACAGAAGCAGTAGAAACAGAAGAATAAAAATACTCACAACAAGGGGGGTGGGTGGGGTTGGGCGGCCCAGCACAAAACTTCAGCATGTGCAGACGTCGACGAAGGGGTTGAGGATGTAGGTTGCTTTATGATACCAGAGGAGTTTGGATATGACGTAGAAACTTCACACGTGCAAAAACTTCACATGTGTTCAAATCCGCAACTCGCAAATCCTTCTCTCCAAATTCCAATGATGTTCATTAGAAAACGCTCATCATCGTACCTAATTTTCATCGTAATCGTTATTTTAACCACCCATTTCTTACCCACCGTCTGATCAAGCTCCAATTTCCTCAAATTATCCTCCGACCAAGAAGAAGATGGAAATATCTACTCCGCAAATTTGAGACCCGATTTCAGGCCTGTAAAGTGCTTCCATGCTGTTGCGCAAATGCTGATGATGATGAAAGTTATTTCATTTAATTGGGCCTCATTTTTTTTTTTAAAAAAAAGGCCCAACTCTCTCCGCCCAAAACAAATGGACCAAAACTAAAATAAAAATAAAAATGCCCAAACATGTTCTTCTTCCTCCCCAACTTCTATGTTCTCTGTTTTCTCTTTTCTTCAGCAGCGGTGACCAGCGAAATTGAACGCTTCGGTGGATCCAGCACGAGCCGTCGCCACCCCGCCCCTCACCGGGTGCTGAGTCCGCCCCTAGGTGGGGTGGAATTGGATTTTTTTTCAATAATTTACTCACATGAGGAGTAATCTGTTGGATTTTCGTTTCTTAGCAAAACTTGAACGTGCACTGTGTCCTACATTTTTAACTTTAGTTCCATTGAGAATTTGAGATAATTATATTAGGTTCATTAAACTAATTTTTATAAGGCTTAACTAGGAATCTAGTGTGTTTTAACATTTTTCATTGATTTTTTGAAACATTCATACCCTACCAATAAAATAGCTCATGGAATTAGATTTATACTCTATTAAAGCTATAACACAATCCCACGTTTGGCTTTTCTTGACATTTAAGGCCATCTTCAATGCAAGACCGTTTGCACCAAAATGCACATCTTTTGCACTATTTTTTCAAAATGGTGCAAAGTCAATTTTGCCCTTCATTTACTTTGCCAAAAGTTTGATTGGAGGGTATTTGTGTCATTTTAGTTGTATAATTTTCAATATTATTATTATTATTATTATTATTATAAATGATATTATTAGTATTATTATTTGCATTAAAATTAAATTTGAAATGTTAAAAAATAATAATTACTGAATTAATTAAAATAAAAATAATTTTTTTTTAAAATATAACTAACATGATTATTTATAACATAAAATATTTAATAATAACCACATACTTACATTAAACGAGTTCTATTTTAAAAAAAACAATGCATAATTTAGTAATCTGGAAGATCGCTTCCAGATTTTCCAATATCGTCAAAATAATTTTCATACAAATAAGATGAACTTTCAGATCCTTTATCGTGTTATTGATATCTCTTTCGTAAAATTCTTGTTTTTTTCATTTTGAAAGAACAAACATAGGTTCGGATCTGCTATCGCATTCAAATCCTTTAATAGAATTATGTTTTCCTCGCGATATTCCATCATTGTCAATTTCCTTTTTTGAATTTCATAATTTTGATGTCTATCCTCAGTACTTTTTTTTCAAAATTTCAACGAGTTGTCTGATATTAACGGTGGAGATGAAGTTGCCTAGATATCCTATATTAAAGTGGACTAGGATAAAATCTCTATAAAATATATAAATTCAATGGTTGAGATCTTGACGTAATCTGATATTAACGGTGGAGATGAGTTGGCCTAGATATCTTATCTTAAAGTGGAAGGACTAGCAAGGTTTTGGGAAAAATAGGGCTGGACAAATGTTCCTGAACCGAAACGAATCGAACTGAACCGAACCGAACCGAACCACGCGGTTCTTCAGGAATTAAATACTCGAATGGGTATCTGAATCGAGAACCGATGGATTTGATTTGGTTCTCGGTTCTAGGCCAAGAACCGAATCTAAATAATTTTTTAAATTTTTTATATTGAATTAATTAAATTTTTAAAATTTTTTCTAAACAAATTAGCAAATTAATTAGGTAAATTTAATTCTTGATATTCGTATATATTGAATTAATCTTATTGAACAACTTGTTATTTATATGGTTTTAAATTGTGCTATGTTAATTTGTAATAGTTACGAATGTACATGTTATTAGTTATATTTATGTAGTGTTGTTGTAAATGTTAAAATTTTTAATTATGATACGAAACAGAACCGAACCGAACCGAACCTAACTGAACCCAAACGGTTCCATAATTATATTTGGACATGACAGTTCCATTTATTAAATACCCGAAAATTTTGGGTCGGTTCGGTTCTGAATAGAACCAAATCGAACCGGACAATGTTCAGCCCTAGGGAAAAACATGTATTACATGATATCATGACTGCGTGTATAATAATGCATAACATGATTATTGAGGACGAACATATTGTTAATGCACCAGTCCGAGAATGGACGAAAGCGCCAAGTCCGGAAGTTGAGTTGGTTGAAGATGGAAATCATCATTTTCAAGAATTCATTGCCCGTCATAGACAAATCAAGGATAAAGAGGCTCACGTTGCACTCCGAAATGCATTAATCGATCATTTGTGGGAAGAATATACGAATTCAGATAATTAAATTGCAATGATATTTCGACTTCGTATTTAATAATTTAATAAATTTTAATTGTACTTTGTTTTAATAATATATTTATTTAATGAATTTAATATTTTCCTTAATTTCACATAATTATTTATTTAGTAATTTATATATTTATAAAATGAATAAATAATTAATATTCCGAATAAATAAATTACTAAGAAAAATAGAAGAAAATGATTAAATACCCTTCATTTGGTGTAATGGTTGGAGTTGAATTATAGTTTGGTTCAAAGTTTGTTGCAAGATTTGGTGCAGAGTTGGAGATGGACTAAGTAATGACTGGTTTCAAAAAAGTAATGTTTTCGGAGGGATTTTAATCAAAATTTTAGCCGTTATAGTCCCCACCTGTGAGAAGGAAAGTCAAAAATATTGGTTGATTTGATAGTTAACGGCTAGAATTTTGATTAAAATTCCTCCCAAACAAATTCCAAAAAAAAAGGGCGGGGGGACCAAATTTAAAGCAATTTTTGTCGTCAGCAATGACTATTAAAACTTCTGGCTTTTTCTAAAGGAGCTAGACCATTCGAGTTTGCACCATGTGTCTTTTTTCGGTAGTTAGAAAAAGACTTGACCTTAGCAGAATTCACAAAAATCCAACAGAGCAGGGGGGGAGTTGGTGGATTTTTTTTCAATATTCACATGGGGGGAGTTAGGAAAAGATTTGACATCCACGTATAGAAGCAAAATTCACATAAATCCAACAGAGCACGGCGACCCCGTGTGTATTTAAAAATAAAGGATATGACATATGGCCATTAATAATGTGGTACGTACCCATAACATTATTCAAACCGTCAAAATTGTAAAGTGAGAACAAAAAACCGACTCAACCCTTTCCTATTAAAAGGCGAAGTTGTGGTCTTGTAGTAGCTGCACTTGGCACCTACCTCTCTCTCTCTCTCTCTCTCTCTACGCGCACACACACACAGAAATATGTGGAGTTCAATAGTCATTCCAATTATTACAGTTATTCTTGTAAATTACGGGGCTTGGAAAATTCTCAAGTGGGTATGGATAAACCCTAGGAAGAAAGAGAAGATGCTGAAACAGCAAGGCTTCAATGGAAACTCTTATACTTTGAGGAGTCTCCTATTTGGAGACGTAAAAGAGAATTCCATTGCATACGCAGAAACCTTGGGGAAACCCATCAATGTACACAGCGAAATTGTTCCTCGAGTAATCCCTTTCGTTCATAAAACCGTTCAACAATATGGTACGTAGCATATAAATGTTACTATCTCCACGTTTTGCACTTCCAAGAAAGGAATAATAATAAAATAGAAACTTTTGGACGGACTTTTTATTATTTTATTTTATTTTTGCAAATTTTTCAGGTAAAAAATCATTTATGTGGGCAGGAGTAAGACCTCAAGTGCTGATATTAGACCCTGACCTAATTAAAATTATCTTGAATGAGTACAATAATTTCGTGAAGAATTTTAAAATCACTAATGATATACTACGGTCATTCGTTGGCGGACTTATCTCCTATGAAGGTGACAAATGGAGCAAAAGCAGAAGCAAGTTCAACCCCATTTTTTATGCAGGAAAATTAAAGGTAATAGTTTCCTATAGCATATTATTTTGGGAGAATGTGTGGTTAGAAAGTAAGAAAAAATTATTGAAATGCGTGTAAAATATTTTATTATGTGAATGTACGGTCCGGATCATAAAATAAATATCATTTTTCTCAATGTGTTTTGTAGAAAACGGTTGCAGCAATTCAACTAAGTTGTGATGAGACTATAAACGAATGGAAAAGGATGGTATCCAACTCGAAGGAGGGGCCGGGTTCATGTGTGGTGGATGTGGTTCCGTATTTTGAATCTTTCTCAGCTACAATACTGTGTCGAGCATTATTTGACTCTGATTATTCTGAAGATGAGAAGATTTTTGAGCTTCTTAGAGAGATTCCTTTAATTGCATTTCAAACCAGCAAGATTGTTGAACTTCCAGGAGGAAAGTAAGTCATCATCATGCACATACAATGCATAATTCGATCGTTTGTTTGTTTGTAAGTTGGACTACATGGTACTTAGTATAGTAGACAAACAAATAAAACAATATTAAAATCTTGTTTATTATGCGTTATGTATGTACCAAACATACATTTTCTTGAAGACAAATGATTTCATATGGAGCTAATTTATTGCACGTAACTACTTTTCTCCAAAGCAAGTCTCAAGCCATTATTACTCCAATTTTGTATAATATGGCTTAAATTTTCACGTGTTGTTTTAAGTACAGGTATTTACCTACTAAGGAAAATCGCAAGGCTAAACAGATGACGAGGGAAGTACGAGAATTCTTTATGAAGCGGATCGAAGAAAAAGCAAAGGCAATTAAGGCAGGGGACACTACGGGGGAAAGCTTCTTCGACGTGCTGTTGGAACCTGAACTTGCAGAAGCTCATGGTATGAAGAATATGGACGATATCATTGGACAACTCAAGTTATTTCACTTTGCTGGACACGAAACTTCTTCAATGATGCTTGTTTGGACCATGGTTTTACTGAGCATTCATCAAAATTGGCAACAACGTGCCAGAGAAGAAGTTTTCCGAGTTTTTGGCGACTCTAAACCAGATTATGAAGGGTTAAGTCAACTCAAGATTGTAAGCGAACTTTTCCTTTAGTTACACAATGCCCAAAACTGGTATACAATCTCTATTGCTTTATGATCATATTTATATTTGTTTTTTTTTTTACAGGTATCTGTGATTCTGAATGAAGTCTTGAGGTTGTATCCTCCGATTCTCGAGCTCTCTAGACTTGTAGAACAAGAAACAAGATTAGGAGAAATCGTTGTACCAGCCGATACATTACTTATGTTACCAACACTGATGGTTCACAGGGATCCTGAAATCTGGGGTGAAGATGCAAACGATTTTAGGCCAGATAGGTTTGCTGACGGAGTTATGAAAGCAACAAAGGGAAAGACTGCATATTTCCCATTCGGTTGGGGTCCCCGAGTGTGCATTGGCCAGAACTTGGCATTGTTGGAAGGAAAATTGATGTTGGCAAATATTCTCAAGACATTTTTATTTGAGCTTTCACCAACCTATACACATGCGCCCCAAGGGGTTTCCACCCTTCAACCTCAATATGGTGCTCATATTGTTCTACGTGAACTCGAATAAAACAAGAAAACAAAATGTTGGAATATCATAATCGGGTCATTGCAGTTGTCTTTTGGAAATCGTAATGTTGTATCATTATTGGCATGTTGGGAACTTTCAAATGCAGGGAGGTCTGGATGAGCACCCTGTAATTAAGTGTTTTATTTTTGTTATTAATAAAGCATGTCGCCTAGAGTGGTTTGATAATGGGTACACAAAATCTTCTCTAATCACAACTAAAGGCTACAACTTATATTTATTGAAGATAACAAAGATCTTGGCAAAACCATATGAAATATGAAAAATATACCTACACATTCGGTTATTGTTCATGTACATTAACTAATGTTCCTGAATTCAAAACCCGATCTCCACCAATCAAATTGTAGTTTTGTGTCTTATGAACCTCTCCTCCAAATTTCAACTAGATCGGACCACGAATGACTCAAGATCGGAGCTTTGATGAAATCTTGGCACATTAGGGTTAACAACCTAATGAGCTTTGGGCTATAATATAAAATACCAAATATGAGCTTTTATCCTCGTAATGGAAATAATCCAAGTATCACAGCTCTATGGGATAATGAATCATGTGAATCACTGCCACCTAAGCCGGTGACGATATCTACTAATAATGAAGAACATTACTCCAAAAATTAAGACTCGTAAATGAGTTAATGGGATCGTATTTCTTCACCTATAATGCCAAGGCCTAAACCAATGCAATTGACCTAGGAATGGAACAGAGGAAAATAAAATTTGAGCCAAAGAACAGGGTTAACATTATTCACATCGTTAATGAGAAAATCAGAACTGCGTAGTACATTAGGACGTAAATATTTGCTGCCAAAAGCTGACACTCTACTTCATCGCCCTCCCGTACACTCCCAGTGGCACGGTAAGCCTTTGTTGATACCTGCACACTTATTTGAAAGAGGATTATCTCCTATACATACAGACTTACGATCCAGATTTTAGGTAGGTGAGGCAGGTTTTCTACAACTCACTAACTTGAATATCCGAGGGAAGACTACTAGAGACCTCTCTCACCTTTCTACTATCGCTTTTAGGGTCTAACTTTAGACAGAAAAAGGATAGCACTAATTTCCCAAAAGGGATCGGTGTCAAATGAACAATTCAGTGAAGAGCTTTACTCCTTTTGCAAAATTTATTTAGCATCTCCATTGTCTCCCATCAGATGAATGTCACACACTGCCTCTAAAGAGGACTACATTTAAAAACTAGTCTCAACATTTTTGTCATTTATTGCTTCTGAAGCCAGCAATTTTAGCATTCTATTGAATAAAGTTGCATAAATTATCCAGTATCCGTCAATAGAAGCACTGAATCAAAGCCTCAAATCAGTAATTGGTCCATATATAGGAAGATGAGCTATGTTTTTAGCTAAATTTTACCCTTCTGAAAAGCCCAAGTGCCTGAGTTAAAAATAAAAAATAAAAAATAAACTCTTCTAATCTCAATGCTCGGGGAGCGGGAGATGGGAGGCAGCAAATGGTGTAACAGATTTAGATATAGATGCAATGGTAGCATGTAAAAGTAATTAGTATGATTAGTTAAAATACCCACATTACTACCTTCTTGAGTGCAAGGGCAAGGAGTTTACTGTCAAGCTTCCCAGAAGCCATTGAATCAAGATAATCTCTGGAAATCCTAAATGCATGATTTTGCAAAGTCAAAGGCATATCTGAAGCCCTCACACGCACATTCATATGATTATTCTGATTTTTGTGCTCAACATCCTTCTTCTTCTGTATCAAACTGTTCAAGAACTTGCTCCTCCTCTCCAATTCTTCCTCTGCGCCCTCCATTTTTCTTCATCAATTACACTTCAAATCAAACCCAGTATTAATTTTCTGGTTTCTGGGGAAGAAAAGTGCGTGAAAAAAGTGTATTTCCGTGCTAAGGCCTGTAGAGTGGCCACAGTAAAGTATAGTGCACACAGTAGTCTCGAGTAAAATGGTTTGTATTTTATTGTTTGTTTTGAGGTATTCTTTTGCGTATGGACAGGGCAATAGTCGTTGGGTACGGCGCTGAAGAACAGAAAACTGATTCACTTGCCGGGAAATTCGGGCTATTTGCTTTTGGAGAGGGTATCCGTTGAATTGTCAAATGCTTATGCGGTAGATAATTGAATGGAAAAGTAGGTAGTGTTTTAAATTGTTCAATGATAAAATGTTATGTGGTATTAGCCAAACTTTATGTCTATCTTAGCTCCGGTTTGATTCTCATTAAAATTATAATATATTTTTATCTCTTCTTTTCAATCATACATTTTCTAATAAAATAATATTACACGTTAATCAAAAAAAATTCATTCTTTTTTAATCACTCATTCTCCAAAAAAATAATATTTCAAAAATTATAATCCCAAATAATGAGAACAATCAGGGCTTAATGTTCAATAATCTCATATCATATCATCGTACTTATATTTATACCGTCTCTCTTATCTGTATAGATGACTTACAATAAGGATCCATCGCGGCGATCGACACGATGGAGGTGGGGGAGTTCAAACTCGAGATCGATGACCTCAAGGCCGAGGTCAAATTCCCTAAAACTTTCATTTTCACTTTTTCTTTCCCTTTCCCTTTCCATTCTCTCAAAGAGTTGCCCAAAACTGTTGATTATTGAGTTTTCACTTTTTCTTTCCCTTTCCCTTTCCATTCTCTCAAAGAGTTGCCCAAAACTGTTGATTATTGAGTTTCATAAACACAACTCTATCCCTTTCTTGCAAAATGTATTCCAATAAACTAAGACTCGAACCGTCTCTTACTTCTTGAATATTGATTTGAACTTACGCCTGATTCTGGTGGTTCTTATATCAAGAAATTTCTTTTTTCATTCCGTTGAAAGGAAGTTCCGTTGTGTGTTTTTCTGTTAGAATATTAAATTTATCGAATTAATGAGTTATCTTACGATATATGGTGAATGTTTATTAGCTGGAAAAGTTTCTTTGCTTGCATATAAATTCATTGTTTAAAACCAATTTGAGAAAAAAAAAATGAATTTTTGTGGTTAAATGAGGGACGAGTTCTTGCTTGGAACTAATCAGTAATCCTTTTAATCGTAGATTTTTGGTATTTAAACAGGGATGATATCAGTGGTAGATTTTTTCTCATGCAATTTATAAGTTATTTTGCTCGAAATAATAATGGAAACAAGGTAATTTCATAGGTAAATGTCGTTTTTTTGCTGTGAATAATGCATAATTTGTCAGTAACTCACTTAAGCACTCATCTTCTTTGAGTTTTTGAGGTAGGTTCTTCCTGTAGAGGTCAAAATGGAGCAGAAGCCTCAAATGCTGGTATGAGTACTGAAATTGGGTACCCAAGGCATGAAGGTACCTTTCCTCACTCTTACTTATAAAATATGTTTTTGTATTGATCCAAATTGGAAATAAGTGAAATGTTGGATGTGCATATTGATATTTTGTGCTAATTTGATCTTGAAGCAAGTTAACACACTTCATTTATTGTATATTTTTCTAATCAATTAGCTTATGTTTCCTGCACGAATTTTTCTTGTATATATAACCAACTGCTCTTATATAATACAACATGCACAAAAGTTTTAACAAACAATTCTCAAATGTAAACTTTTTCCATATGGATCATTTTTGCTACAAAACCTCCTCAAATTTCTGATTTTTCTGATTTACTTGTCAACTGATAAGCACATTATTGTTATTTGGTTTTATCTTTTTAACAGATTGGTCAGGGTACGTACAACTCTGTGTGACTTATAAGAAAGTGGGAAAATAGTTGCACTTACAGTTTTCTCTGTCACGGGCTAGCTTAGTCATTGGAACTTACATTTACCATGTTCCACTGCAAGAGTGATTTTCTAAATGATCAGGAGAGCGATGAGCTGCAACATGACCACAACATAATAACTTCTGATTTCACAGCAAAATTATGGTACATTGATTTGATTACATGTTAGGTGGTTGAAGTCACTGAAATAAAAGTGAATGTTAGTTTAACTAAAATCCTAATTTATATCTAGTTGTATGGACACCAAATTTACTTATAAACTAATAATTTTGTCTTTTGTGTACTCTATTTAGTAATTTACAAATGAAATGAGATTTAAAGTAGGTAGCCACTAGCCACTAGCCACTATGTTATCTTCTTTGATTACCAAAATTTTTGAACTGTAAAATATCGAGGTTGATTTCTTACCAAGTAATGATTACCATTAGATTTTTGAACTATATCTTCACTGTTCAAATGCTTTCAAATGATCTGATTAAGATCTGCATACAGATCAACAAGCTTAAATATGCTCTAGGACCACTTTCAGGTCATAAGTTGCAGTATTGCAGTTACGTGTGCTTGAAGAGATATTTGGATACATGGAACTGGAATGTGTAAAGTGAATGAAGATGTTGGAGGAGACTTTGAGAGGAGATCTGCCTATAAACTTGAAGAAATTCGCTGGGTAAGAGAAATTTTTTTTTATTTTTTTTTGATTACTTGCAAACACAAAATTGTTAGAACTGTGTTTATCATAATTCACAATCCGAAATAATTTATTTTAATTGGATTATATTTGCAAATTGTTAGTTCTTGTATATGGTATATAATTTATGACATCTCTCCTAATTGTTCTTCACACTGTCATTGAATTGGATTTCTTTACCCGGATTGGGTACTCGTTTTGAGAACCTGTTAACCCAAATCCAAATCCGATATTTATGATGGCTTAAAGTTATATTGATCATCTAAATGATTGTAACAAATAAAAAGCCTGGAGTTGCAATTGAAGGTGAGATGGGGAAGGCGTACATAGCTAACTTTCAAGATCATCTTGGCAGACTAGATATAGCGTCTTTGTACAACCCCCCATGTATATTTGAAGCATTTTGAAAGGTTTGCCTTTTTCCCAGTCTATAGCACATGAGGGAGTGTACTTTGCATTATGTGTTCCTTTTTTTATTGGATTATGTGGGATAACTGAAGCATTCTTTCAAAATGGTTAGAATCATCTTTTTAATGACAGTTTTCTTTGTGAGGAAGGGATGGCGTTGGATTATAATTTAAAAGTTTTTACTGAAATTAATTTACATTTTTATGCTACAATTTATTCATGTTATATTAGGTGTGTTGACACACTAAAATGCAGCCCAAAATCGAAAGGAAGTCCAATTGAGAAATCCAAGATAAAGACCCAACAGAAGCCAATTAAAAGGCCCAAGAAGAAAAGCCCAAGTTGGAGGCCTGTGGAAAAACCTGAATATTGGAAGCCCAAGAACAAAGGAATACCATCGCCCCAAGGTTGTAGGACGCCCAGAGGCCGAACGAGGATAGTACGGCACAATCGCCCAAGACGACAGCCTCATTGTCGCCCAGAACCCCAAGTCGCCCAGAATCAGACAAGTCTAAAGGATATAGTTTGGAAGCAGTTGGCAAGTAAACCCGGCACGATCCCACGATCCAGGGAGCAGCAAAGGTAGTGGCAGCGGTTACTAAGCAACCACTCCCCGAATAAGTGGTTCCTCACTAAAAGAGTGGGCGGTTACGAAGGATATGAAGCAAATCTGAGCAGTTTCGATAACCAAAGGATGCTCAAGAAGTATAAAAAGAAGTAACGTCATAGAAGAAGGGGACCGAATCAAAAACTCTCTACAAGAGATCATGTAATTTTTATTTCTTAGTTTAAATTTAATCCTTTTTCAGTATTCGTGTGCTTGCGCCCCTTGGAGGCGTTTTGTCTACTTCCCAATTGTAATCCTTCACTGGCATACGCACCCCTTTTTGGGACTTTGTCTCAAGAGGTCTGTTCCTTACACAATCGTCTGACCCCTCTCTCTCTCTCGTAATTGTTGGCGGGTTGCAAAAAACGCGCGAAAACAATTTGGCACGCCCAGTGGGACAGTTGGTGTTTGGTAAGTGAAGATACAAAAATAGAAAAGATATCATGCCTCATAAAAATTTCGATAAAGAACCAGCAAGTCAAGGAGTAGTCCAGTCTGTGGTTGAGCGATACGAGGAGCAACAACATTCTCCACAGACAGATGGACAAAGTCCAATTAGTCACAGCCGCTACGAGCCAATGACAGAATTGAGCCCTCGCACAATGCGTGCATTGCTGGGAGAACTCACGCAGGATGTCGTTGAACAGGTAAATCTACGTAGCATTCATAATATGGAGAAGTTTACCCAGAACGAGGATAGACATTTTGATAATATGGCTAAACAACTAAATACGTTGAATGAAATCATGAATAAGTTGGTAGGCCAAATATGTCAACCTGTTATGCCTATAGATAATCACTTCCAATCTAGGACTATCGTGGGGCATACTTCGCCATACAATTCTCTTGGTGTAAACTCCGGCCCAAATTTGGAGCCACCTTTCGGCCCTTCTACTTCAAACCCAGGGGGAAATGGAACCATGAACGTGAATAATGGTAACACTACGTCCAACCTGGGGGGTAGTACCACCATGAGAGACAATGTCCCAAATAATGGACAGAACGGGTTGCGCACGAATGACGATTTAAACACTCAGTTTACCGGTCATAACAACCTGAATAATGGCACTTTTATGGCCAATCAAGGGCAGACCACTAGACCTCCCATGAATCAGCAAATGGGAAACCCATATGACCCTAACACCGTGCTAAGAAACCAAATTATGGAAATAGTGCAAGATCAAATAGCAGTTGGGGTACGTCCGGTGATTAGGCCAATTTACACCAAGCCATATCCTGATTGGATAGATTAGGCATATCCATGGCCTAGAGGGTACAAAGTACCGGAATTCTCACTATTCACTGGCCTAGGAGAAGTATCTACACTAGAACATGTAGGGAGATTCACGTTGCAAAGTGGTGAGGTGAATGATTACCATAAGTTGAGGTTGTTCCCAAGTTCCTTAACAGGGGTAGCTTTTTCTTGGTTCATTAATTTGCCAGCAAACTCCGTCCAAACTTGGCAGCAAATGGAGCAGTTATTCCATGCTCAATTTTATAAAACTGAGTCTGAAGTTACACTGGCCGATTTGGCGAATTTACGTCAATTGCCTAACGAATGGGCAGAAAATTTCCTACAAAGGTTCAAAACGGCCAGAAGTAAATGCTTCGTGCCGTTACCAGAAAAGGAATTTGTCAAAATCGCACAAAGTTGTTTAAGCTTTGATCTAAAGAAGAAATTCCAGGATAGAGAATTCCCAGATTTATTCCAACTTAGCGCGAATGTCGTTAGATATGAGCGACTGGTAAGAGAGGAAGAACAAATGAAAAATTCCAGTAAAGGGACTTATTATAAAGACCCGAATTTCAATGTTCATACTATCGACGATGGTTATTATGACCAGACCGAAATATGCTTGGCTGAGTTAGTAAAAGGAGAAGCATATACTTGTCATATGTTAGTTAAGCCAAAAATAGTAGGCAAAGATGAACCTGCAAAAGGTGAAAACAGAAAAACGCGAACGTTCTCGTTCGACATAGCCAAAGCTGATCTTATATTCGATAAATTATATAAAGATAAGCAGATAAGGTTGAGCGACAAACACAAATTGCCAAACCCTGAACAAATCAAGGGTAAAAAGTACTGTAAATGGCATAATGCATGGTCACATGCGACTAATTATTGTATGGTTTTCGCCATGTGTTGCAGGATGCTATTGAATCAGGACGAATTACGTTCGAAGAAAAGAAGAAGATGGCGGTGGACGAAGACCCGTTCCCACGGCCACTAGCAATGAATATGATAACAACTGGCTTGAAAAACAAATTGCCAAGGTTTAAACTGGTGATTGATGACGAAGAAGAAGAATCCAAGCCGCTTCCCAGCGTTTTTGAACGCATCAAAGGGAAGGAACCCAAACAGGGCGAAGATGTTCTGTGCGACAGGTGTAAGCACGAGTTGAAGGCGAATACAGGGTCGTCAATGACACGGCCATTCCATCATCGGCCTGATTTCGTATCAGTCGCTCAGCCTGTCAGGGGGCGAAGGGTGCCGTTGTACGGAGGATTACATAGAGAAAGGGGGTTTGGGTCGGCCGGTCAAAGAAGAACATTTAGGCCGCAACCTCGCCAGCCCAATGTATGGCATTCGTTCCAGAACAATGCAGGAAGGGTAGTGCCGTTCAATGAAATGACCAGAACCCAACAAAGGCGTTACCAACGTAATTACGGGAGGATGATGAGGCAACAGCAAGAAGAATCACGCCCTAGAGCGCCCAAAACGCTCAGAATAGCCAACGAAAATGTTTTTGAAGATAGCGAAGAAACAGGCACTGGTGAATCAATGGGAGAGTTGCCGGAAAGCTCGTCTGGTAGATCGAAGTTTGAGCGAGACAGGAAAGATGAAGATGATCCCGACCAACCTCTAACTATCCAGTTTGGCACATTACCTCCCGTCCTGGCTAACAACTACTTGTTGGCCGATGAGTTCAAAAGCAAAGACAAAGAGGATAATGAGGAAGACGCCTGCGTGCTAGTCTGCGATGAAGGCCAAAGTTCCAGAGAAATGTGTGATGATGGCGAGGACGATGGTATGACAGATGTTGAAGAAGAGATTGATTTAGAAGCAGAGAAACGGAAAAGGGGAGTGTCGCGCAACACCCTGTTGAAACAATTGCACCAGGAAGGAGTCCGCGAAGTGGATCTATTGGGAGAACCATCTGGTCGACCGTTTGATTTCTATGTGCTGTATGGGACGCCAAAAAAGAAAAAGAGGGTACCTCGCTCTGAAAAATATGGATCACCCCCTAGAATAATGCCTCCTCCTACAAATTGGGTAACTGAGGAAGAAATATTGGAAAAAGAGAATGAATGGACCCAAGGAAAGAAAGCTCAGTCCGATGTGCTGCACGTTGATCTATCACCAAGAGATGGCCCGCCAGAAAATAGGCAGGAAGTAGAAATAGACACTGCTGAAAAAGTCATCTTCAACAAACCAGCGATGAGGTTAACCAAACACTTAAGGCCACTGTACGTCAAAGCCTTGGTTAATGGTGTACCAGTAGTAAAAGTACTTATTGATAATGGAGCGGCTATAAACACCATTCCAGCCAGGATGATGAGGAAATTTGCTAAGACAGAAAGCGACATAATCCCAACAGAAGTCATTCTTACAAGTTTTAATGGTAGGGCAACTTCAGCAAAAGGAGTTATGCCACTGGACATAACTGTAAGGACAACCACTAGGACTACTGTTTTCTTTGTGATAGACGGTCCTACCAGCTACAACGTGCTACTAGGAAGAGACTGGATCCATGGCAGTCGATGTATTCCCTCATCACTCCATCAATGCTTAGTTTTCTGGAACGACAAAGGGGAAGCAGAGGTGGTACAGGCAGATCATAGGCCCTTTGTGGCGGAAGCGAATTCAGTGGAGAGGTTCATGTATGAAGGGAATTATGGGCCTGTCAGAGTGGTTCAAGATGGGGAAGAAACTCAAATTACTGCCCGAAGCGAAGAGCCTTTCTCAATAGATTCGTTCACTGAAATGTTTAATCAAATGAGGCCAAACATAGTGGCCCTGGAAGAGCCAGTAATTGGCAAAAAAGAAGCCAAACAACCTTAAATGAGTTTTCAACAACAAAAACAAGAGGCCGAGATTCAGGCCTTCAAAGCCAAATTGATGGCTTTCAATAAAGAATGTGAGTGTATGAAGAAAGAAGAAGCGGCGTTAAAGATGCTGAAGGACAAACTAATGGTGTCCGAGATGGAGCAGAGCCTGGATTGGGAAGTTCATAAAGTAGATTGTCTGGAAGAGCAAAACCCTCTGAGCGACGTGGATGATGAGGCGACGAAGATCCCCAAATCAGGATATGCACAGGCACAAGACCCTTTAGTCAGGGTGAACATTGGCGAGGAAGGAGAGGATCGCCCAACGTTCGATAGCCAAATGCTGCCTCACGAGGTTAGTAACAGTTTAATCGCTTTATTGAAAGAATATAAAGACTGTTTTGCTTGGGAGTACGAACATATGCCTGGTTTGGATAAAAACTTAGTAGAACATAGGTTGCCGACTAAACCAAATTTTAAGCCTCATAAGCAACCCCCTAGGCGCTTCGCCCCCAATGTATTGCCAGAGATCAAAAAAGAAATAGAGCGATTGCTAAAAGCAGGTTTTATTAGAACGACCAGATATGTGGAGTGGTTATCTAATATAGTGCCAGTATTAAAAAAGAATGGCAAGTTGAGGGTATGCATAGATTTCAGGAATTTGAACTTGGCTACTCCCAAATACGAATATCCAATGCCTACAGTAGATTCTCTAGTAGACTCGACTGCAGGACATGTGATGTACTCTTTTATGGATGGATATTCGGGATATAATCAGATCTACATAACCGACGAGGATGTACACAAAACTGCCGTTAGATGCCCTGGGTCTTTAGGGTGCTTTGAGTGGGTAGTAATGCCGTTTGGACTAAAAAATGCAGGGGCAGCTTATCAAAGAGCAATGAATCTCATTTTTTATGATATGATAGGCAAATTTGTGGAAGTTTATGTAGATGATGTAGTGGTCAAATCTGTTAAAGAAGAAGACCATTTTGAACAACTGCGATGTTCATTCGAACGAATGAGGCAGCATAAACTAAGATTGAACCCTTTGAAATGCGCGTTCGGCGTGAATGCAGGAAATTTCCTTGGATTCCTGGTACATAAAAGGGGGATTGAACTTGATAAGAATAAAGCGAAGGCCATTTTAGAGGCTAAGGCTCCTAGTAATAAAAAGGAACTGCAAAGGTTTTTAGGCCAAATCAATTTTCTAAGACGCTTTATATCCAATTGTGCAGGGCGAACGAAAGCGTTTTCGCCTCTCTTAAAGCTGAAAAATCAAGACGAATTCGTCTGGAAAGAAGAACATCAAAAGGCTTTCGAAAGCCTGAAGACATACTTAACAAGCCCACCAGTGTTGGTGTCACCAATCCAAGGCCGGCCGATGAAATTGTACGTGTCGGCTGAACAAGAATCGATAGCAGGGATGGTCGCACAAGAAAACCAAGTCGGTGAAGAAAGGACGATTTATTATTTAAGTAGATGGTTAACCAAATGTGAATGTAATTATTCTGCTATCGAGAAGTTGTGTCTCGCATTATACTTCACATGTACGAAATTAAGGGCCTATTTACGGCCTGTGACAGTCTATCTAATTTCCAAAGTTAATTTATTCAAATACATGTTTTCTCGCCCTATCTTACACCAACGGGTGGGTCTTTGGACTTTAGCACTGTCGGAATTCGAAATAAGGTATGTACCCCAAAAGGCAGTTAAAAATCAGGCCTTAGCTAATTTTCTGGCCGATCATCCATGCCTTGACGTTCCCAACGAAATAGAACTTGAGGTTGATTCATTTGAACTAAAACCATGGGGTTTATACTTTGATGGATCGAAAACTTCTAAAGGAGCAGGAGTAGGAGTGGCTTTGATAAATCCTTTAGGGGTTTGCTATAAATTCGCGTTTACCTTGGACAGAATCTGTACTAATAATCAAGCCGAGTACGAAGCCTTAATTGTAGGCTTGGAGTTGATGGTAGATATGAAGGTAAAAAATGTAATCATCCGGGGCGATTCTCAATTGGTGATTCATCAATTGACCGGTGATTTCAAATGTCAAAGTGATTCCATTATAAGTTTATACGAAATCGCCTGAGAGTTGTTAGAAGAATTCGACCAAGTAGAACTTCAATGTGTCAATAGAATGTACAATGACATGGCCAACGAATTGGCCCAGTTGGCTTATGGCTATTCAAAGGCGATGAATTGGGAATCTACCTACAAATACCGAACTATATTGCCCGTTGTTCAGCGGAGGGCAAGGAAAATTGAAATTCAATGCATAGAAGATGGAGTCACACTGGATTGGGTAGATGAGATTAAAGAGTCCTTCAAAGAGCTTGGTGGGCGAACCGATAGAAGAACGAAATTGCGTTTATTAAACTATGCATTAATAGACGAAGAATTGTTCAAAAAACGTTCTGATGGTGTGTTGTTAAAATGCGTGAACTTACAAGAGGCTAAGACAATTATGGCCGAAGTGCATGAAGGGATATGTGGAGCCCATCAGGCCGGCCAAAAGATGAGATGGCTAATTATTAGAAGTGGTTATTTTTGGCCAAAGATGGGTGAATCATGTGTTCAATATGCAAAAGGTTGTTTAGCATGCCAAAAACATGGTCCAATACAGAGGGCACCAGCAAGCAACATGGCACCCATTATCAAACCTTGGCCGTTCAAAGGTTGGGCGATAGATTTGATAGGAAAGATTTACCCTCCATCATCCAAACAACACACCTTTATTATAGTCGCCACAGACTTTTTCACCAAGTGGGTTGAGGCAGTCCCTCTAAAGGAAATCACCCAGAAAAATATCATAGAGTTTGTCCGGGACCATATCATCTACAGATTTGGGATCCCACAAACTTTAATGGCAGATCATGGGACTTCCCTAAATGGAGATCAGGTGAAAGAATTCTTGAGCGAATTTGGAATTAAAACAAGACTCTGAAATCTATCATAAGGAAGATGATAGATGAAAATGCCAGAAATTGGCACGAATGCTTGAACAAGGCCTTATGGGCTTACAGAACGTCGCCCCGTTCAAGCACCAACGTTACGCCTTTCCAACTCACTTACGGGCAGGAGGCTGTATTGCCCGTGGAAATCAACGTGCAATCCATAAGGGTGCGTCGGCAGCACGAATTGAACGATAATGAGTACAAGGAATCGTTGATTCAAAATTTGTTAGAATTAGACGAATTGAAGTTAGACGTGCTAGACAGGTTGCAAGTTCAGAAACAAAGAGTGGCTAGATTTTACAACAAGAAAGTTATAGTCAAGTTCTTTAATATGGACGAATTGGTTTGGAGGGCAATACTTCCTTTAGATAGTAAAGACCCAAAGTATGGCAAATGGTCGCCAAATTGGGAAGGGCCTTATAGAGTGAAGAGTGTGTTGCCTAATGGAGCTTACCACTTGGAGGATTTAGATGGTACTAGGCACATAAGATTTATTAATGGTAAGTACTTGAAGATATATGTTCCATCCCTTTGGGAAAGTGAACAGATAAACACATGAGTGATAAAATCGCAATCGTAATACAACCATGCCAAGCGATGGCAGTTAACAAATTGGACGATCACGTTCTGATAGCAAAATAAACAGAATAGATGCGTAAGTGGTAAAATTGCAATTGCGATGTATTCATGCCGAACGATTCGCGGTAAATAAAATTGGACGATCACGTTCTAAGTAAAGTCAGAGAGAACAAGGCATATTCAAAACAAAATCCTTTATTATCCAGTACTCCTTACAAACCATTCTTTACAAGAATTAAAAGACACAGGCAAAATACAAGGCGAGACACGCTACAAATCATCCCCCTGTAGCCTTCCCAAATGCATTGCTGCAATGGTAGACGAGGAGAAGCAGCCCTTCAATCCATGGCCAAATAAGAGAGTGAAATGTTCCCTACAGCCTTCCTAAAAGCATTGCTGCAATAGTAGGCGAAGAGAAGCACTCTCAACAAGCAAACCGAGGGCAAAAATCTTGCCTCGGTTTGACATTTCCTATACCTCCCATACCAAAAGTGATGTCAAAACAAAGGAGATGAGTCGAGAAACCCATCCCTGTAGAAGAAGAAATTGTTGGGAAACGACCGGAGTGTCATGCAGTGGCATGAGGATGAAAATGATGAGTATAAACATGCATATTTATAGGGGCTGGAAGATCAAAAGCCGGAATGTGGAAGGTCACATTTATGACCAGTGAGTGAAACCAATATGGCCCAAACATTCAGGGAAGAAAATTCAAATGCCAAGAGAATATGCATGAATGTTGGCACAAAGACTGAGTACGAGGAAAATCGGCGATCAAGGATAAACACCACTTCAAAATAACTATTCATTAATGATGATGAATAACATCAGATTACATAAAATCAAGGCAGTCAGCGCGAAAAGTTACAAAAATTAGAACAATAAATGTTCAATTACAATTCGCCCCAAGCTGAGCGCATCTGTTGCCTAAGTCTATCCCACTCTTCGCCTTGCCTAGAGGAAATGATACCAAACTCCTTCACTAAGTCATCATCAACCTCCAACTTCTGATACTGCTCCAATAGAGATTTGGTTTTTGCAATTCCTTGGGATGCAGTACGCCTCTTAGCAGCTATTCTCGCCCTGCAATCGTTCATTTTCGCTTGCAGCTCTTTCATTTCAGCAGCCAGGCTCAACATCAAAGAGTCTTCCACTACAAGTTCTGAAGAAACCTCAGTCAAATCAGCATGGTTCCTGTCAATTTCCTGGAGCAAGGACTCTTTCTCAGAAGAAGCGCGAAGATATTGGGCACTTCTGGTCTTCAATTCTGCGTTCTTGGCCAGCAAGGAAACGATGTCGGCATGAAGAACCCTCAGCTTCACTTTAAAATCAGTAGAAATGCTGAGCGATGGGAGCGAGAGTACTTGCAGTAGGTTCGCACTCAACATATCTAGCTTGGCCTTTTGCTGAGCAGCGCTGGCACGGCCGATCTCCATATCCATGAAGGAAACATACTCAAACAATGCCTGTTTGAGAAGTGTCATGTCCTCGTTCGCAGGAATGGAAGACGATGCAGAAGATGTTTTCATGCTCGCCCAAGAGGTGAGTAAGTCTTGGATAGAGTTAAGAATGCTATCAGATTCCTGCAAAAGGGAGTTACCAATATTGAAGGTTTTTCTACACAACAAAGCAAAATCAGAGATAAGAGCGCAGTAAAAAGACCTCATCGGCGGTGGTTGGAAATTCAGGCGCTCCCCTTATTTCTTCCATCACTTGAGGAGATTGCCCTTTAGCTGGGCAAGAAGGACCTTCCCCACCAGACGAAGACACCAGAATCTCTGCACATTTCATACCGCAGTAAATCAATGAAACAGCAGCGATAAAGAAAGGCCAAAGGCATCAAAAGTAAGCATTACCTTCGAGGACCACGCTTGGGGGGTCGACACCCTGAGGAAGGGGATTGGCTGATGATGATGTTGCTGGAGCTTGATGCTTGGGCGGCGCAGCCTTGACGAGAAGGGATGAGGAAGAATAGGCCAAAACTATAGCCCTGGAAGGAGAAGTTGAATCCTTCTGGAAAGAAAAAAGCAAATCATTATCGCATGAAAAGAAAACAACTTGTGCAGTAGGTGAAGTTCAGTTACCTTTCTCCTTATGATGAGGGGAGCGTCATCATCATCATCATCATCCTGCAGAGATATCACGGTCGCAGCTGGCCGCTTGCGACTGGGAGTACCTTTAGAAACGGTAGGCTTCGAAGTTGGGGATGAAAGAGCAGAGCGCGTAGAACGCGAAGGGGACGCAGTGGAAATGGGAAAAGTACCCTGTCTATCCAGGAGGTGGAAAGCGCGATTCGCATCAGTTGAAAATAACCTTTGCTTCACTTATGGCCACAGTTGGTCAAAAAGAGGATGAGTAGCAGCAGTAGGATTGAAGGGAGCAAAAGTAAAGCCGGTTGCCAAAAGTTTATTACGGGCGTCGATGGCTTGGGCTTCTGCTTTGTTGAGAATGTAGAAGCGATCCATTAAATTATTGGAGTAGCAAGGAGGGATAGGCCACATTTGGCCGAAACCAAGCTGGCGAGCACAAAATTGAGGCGCATATATCTCTACCCCCGCCTTAGCATTGGTTCCTATCAGAATGTCATGAAACAATTCTCTCCCTACTAAAAATTGAACCCAAACAGGCAGAAATGTATCCGCCTCGGCCAAAGTAGAAGGAGGCCGCACAAAAGAAGGAATTTGCTCAGAAGGGAAAGGAAAGAACGAAAGGGTTGAATTCAAAGTGTGGAAGAAAGTGAAAACGTCTCTCATGGACATATTTACAGGGCTCAGTTGATGAATAAAAAGCCCATAGCAGGAAACCTCACGGGGAGGAAAAGGTGGAATACCCAGTTGAGGGAAATAAGATCTCAACCACAATTGAGCAAGCCATAAGGGCCCGCTGCCAGTGGGAGATGCATTATTTTTCAGTTGGAATTGGAGCATGGCCATGCCCCTATAAAGAGCAGCCAGGAGGAATGAACATAAGTTCAAAGGTCTACCCCGAGCCAACTCATGAGATAGGGGCAGGTAGCTCATAGAGGGTTTCAAGCTAGGAACACAAAGGACATATTTACAAAGCCAGACTTGGAGAAAAGCGACTCGCTCAGAATGGCCAGGCTCAGATACAGCAGTGACGTAACTGCCCTGCAGGCTCGAATAAGACTCAGTAAGCTTTTTATCAAATTTTGGGGCAGCACCAGAAATTAGCATGCCAGGAAAAATAGTATCGCCCAAAGGCGGAAGATTCAGCAAAGCCCCAACGTCCCTCAAAGTAATGGTCATGGGACCAAGAGGAAAAACAAAGGTATTGAACTCGGGGGACCAATAACTTAGGGCGATTGGAAAAAGCACAGGGTCATATGTTGGGGGGAAAAGGGTAATCTCCAATAGGTCCAAAATTTTAGCACGTTCAAAAATTAATTTGGTGGGACCATGAGCCACCATACGTGCATGCCACCTACGGAAAGATGCATCAGTTTTAGGCCAAGTACGAATACCTCTATCATGGATCGGCCTCAATGGCAAAGATTGCGAGAAAGGGAGATCCTCAGAGCACGGGAATAAATGACCGACCGCGGCCCGTTCGACGGCTTCAGCATCATTAAACGACGGACCCAGATAAAACTCGTTGCGGTCAGCGTTGGATTGTGAAAGAAAAGACGGGTTCACATATGGTCTTGCAAGAAGGGTCTGGAAGTCCTCAAAACCGAAGACATTGTCCGAAGGAGTTTGAGAAGTAGTCATTATGGCACAGAAAGTGATTTGTTCTCGAAGATTGTTTGGTTTAAATCGAAGGTTGCCGCAAGGAAGGCGGTGAAATGGTGAAGAAAGACGTAATGCCGCAGAGATGTAAATGAAAAAGGATGCCGCGTACTTTTGAGGTTTTAAGGGTTTATAACGTCGCAACCTTTCAGGCACTAAAACGCAAGCGGCGATTGAAATTCTGGGGAAGTTCAAATATTGCGGGAAAGATACAGAATGAATATGGCAAAATTAATGATTGGTATTAACTCTGCCATATTGGGGGGTAATTGTTGACACACTAAAATGCAGCCCAAAATCGAAAGGAAGTCCAATTGAGAAATCCAAGATAAAGACCCAACAGAAGCCAATTAAAAGGCCCAAGAAGAAAAGCCCAAGTTGGAGGCCTGTGGAAAAACCTGAATATTGGAAGCCCAAGAACAAAGGAATACCATCGCCCCAAGGTTGTAGGACGCCCAGAGGCCGAACGAGGATAGTACGGCACAATCGCCCAAGACGACAACCTCATTGTCGCCCAGAACCCCAAGTCGCCCAGAATCAGACAAGTCTAAAGGATATAGTTTGGAAGCAGTTGGCAAGTAAACCCGGCACGATCCCACGATCCAGGGAGCAGCAAAGGTAGTGGCAGCGGTTACTAAGCAACCACTCCCCGAATAAGTGGTTCCTCACTAAAAGAGTGGGCGGTTACGAAGGATATGAAGCAAATCTGAGCAGTTTCGATAACCAAAGGATGCTCAAGAAGTATAAAAAGAAGTAACGTCATAGAAGAAGGGGACCGAATCAAAAACTCTCTACAAGAGATCATGTAATTTTTATTTCTTAGTTTAAATTTAATCCTTTTTCAGTATTCGTGTGCTTGCGCCCCTTGGAGGCGTTTTGTCTACTTCCCAATTGTAATCCTTCACTGGCATACGCACCCCTTTTTGGGACTTTGTCTCAAGAGGTCTGTTCCTTACACAATCGTCTGACCCCTCTCTCTCTCGTAATTGTTGGCGGGTTGCAAAAAACGCGCGAAAACAAGGTGAAAAATTGATATTTCCTCCATGCCAATTTATAAATGTTCAATTATTGCAAGATGTAAAATACTTTCTGGGTGCAAACATTCTAGAAAGTGAAAATTTTCTACCTAAAGAAGAAAGACAGTGCAGAACAGGAACTCATGAGATCCTAATTGATGTAGAAAATCTCCCAGCTGAGTTTGGAGGTAAAGTATATAAAAGAAAAAAATATATGCATAAACACTTTTAATTTTTTGTGCACTTAATATTTCTTGATGACACATAATTAAAAGTACGTTAGACGAAATATTGGTGATATGATGATTTCACTTAATTGACTACATGTTGTTGGTAATGTTGTTAACATGAAGACACCATATATATATGTCAGAAGAAAGAAGTTGGCAACATGTTTAAGAGAATAGATTTATTATTCACGTTTGTTCTTTGTGTGCCTTAACTCGCGTCAGTTATGCATGGTGACAATATTCGGTAAGAAGTGCAATCCTCTACTTGAGCTTGGAACTGGCCTTGCAATGCTATCTGATAGAATCCACAAAGCAATTGTATTCTTGAAAAGAATATTGAAATTTTTACTTCATTTTATGTTTTCTTTTATTTAAGTTCAGTAGCCTGTTTCATTTTGGGAAATGAGTAGTGTGTCAGAATTGCTGGTTAAATTGTCCAGGTATTCGAGAATGAATGTCTCTTCTAATTTTATATGCTTTCAGATATAAATATACAACACAAATCAGTAATTGGTTCTTTGCTTGCTTAAATGTGTAAAGCTGGAAGAAGGTCAAGATGACTGTCACTTTCCATGCCACCATCGGCATCCCCTTATCAGATAAAATGTTCGTTCTCTAACCAAAAGAATAGGAACAAACATGTATATAGAGATGTTAAAATGAGAAACTTGATGCCTGAATTTTTGAATTTAACTTGTCATTTGGCTCGGGTCTCCTTTATCCGATGAGACTACGCCCAGAAAGTCAAGGAAATCTTGAAGGAGTACATGAAGGAAATGGAATCGCAAAGGCTCGAAAAATTGCACAAAGACGAGGCCAAAAAAGAGGATTTCAGGCACGAGATTGAGGACCTCAAGGCCAAGGTTAATTCCCTAACCCCTTTCCTTTTCTCTTTTCCTTTCCCTTTCACTTGGATAGCAGTTCCAAATCACTTTACCCTTGTTAAGCTTCAAAACCTCATCCTAAGATTCAAAACCTCACTCCTTTTCCTCTATTCACAACAAAATTTCTGCTATTTCTTCAACAAGTCTTGCAATTTAACATTCTACTTTTTCAATGATGGTTGAAAAGCACTAGTGTGTGTGTGCAAGAGAAAGTACTCAAGTCTCTTCATTATTCTGTTTCCTGATTCCCTATTTACTGCATTCTAATGCAGCTTTTTTATTTTAATTTTCCAGACGCATATGGATGATATCCCAAATCTATTGTGTATGGATTGAAGATTTGCTCTACAAGGTTTGTTTATATATTTGTTGGATTTTTCATTCTACCAAAAAACATTGAACCCTTCTGGTTTTTTATTAAAAGTAGATGTATATTGCAACTTGTTGCAGTTTAAGGATTACATATATATGCAACAATTACTTATTGGACGTGGGGATGTCATAATGCAGTACATGTGATGAACTTTCACTCTGCATTTCTCATGTTTGTTAATTTTCTCTACGATTTATTGTTTCAATTTTCTCTACGATTTATTGTTTCATACAATAGCATTGACATTCCCTTGGCAATCTCTGTTCCAGCTTTTGTGACGAGGTTAGTTCAACGAGAAGATATCTCATTGGAGAATATTAATACCTCCCCAAAACCTAAAGACGTGGAAATCATAAAATTATCAGATAGCAACATTGATATTGAAGCGCACCAAGATATTTCTTGTTTGTGGGTGCCCATGAGGTTACAGCATGACAGGAAATGTCATTGTTCTTGCTCTTGCTGGTTCATGGATTGTGATACGATCTGCGTCGCAAAACGATATAGATATCGTTCCTGAAACACAAAACGATTTAAATATCGTTTCAGCATTAAATACATATTGCTTCACTGATTTTCATAACGACATTGATATCGTTCCTGTGTTACAAAACGATATAGATGTCGTTTCAATACGAAAATTGCACCGATTAAAATTAACGAGCTCAAAATTGTTACATTTCAAATAATAACAACGACATTGATATCGTTTCCTTTCATTCAAAACAACATCCATATTGTTTCAGTTAAAATCATAACTACAACGACACTTGTATCGTTTCCTGTTATATCAAACGACAATGATATCGTTGTACTAAGTTTGAATGAAATTTTATAATTTTTTTATGTTTAATTGTAGTTTTGGACACCATGGATATGTCATGGATTCAATTTGACTTCTAGTTGAATATGAGCAACCAGTTGAAGGCATTTGAGAATTTAAATATGTAGTGAATGATAAAGGGAAAATATTGGTTATTTTTGTTTTGAAAATAATTTCATGTGCGAACTTGTATGATAAAGCTAGAGAGCTGTTGAAAGTCGATACAATGCTATGCAAAATGGAGATGTCGACTTGTCCCTATAACATCCGATGTTCTAACTGTAAGAAAACTTGTCATTTTTGCTTCACTTATAAATGTCAAACGGCTGGTAATGAAACTTAAAGTTGTATAATTGTCGTGACTTGTAACTTTTTTATTTTGTATTTATTGGAAGTACAAAATGATTTATTGAATTTTGTTATTTTGTATTTATTTTGTACTCATTGATGAACTTTATAGTTGGAATGTAGTGAATGATAATGGCGTTGAATGTAGTCGGATTGTACCTGCAAATGCAAGTTCGCTCCGTTGTGAGATATCAGTAAGAATTCCAGAAAACAAAGATGTACAAGTGAACCGATTGTTTACATTGAAATATGACCTAATATCAAAATTGCAATTGCTAGTTGTAAAATGTCACTTTGAATACAAAGTTAAGAAGTCGAATACGAGCACTTATACAATCGTTACTGTAATAAAAAAACGACTTCAATATCGTTTCAATATGAAATACACACTGCTTCACTGATCGTCGTAACGATATTGAAATCGTTCCCGTAACAAAAAAAAAAGACATGGATATCGTTTTAGTATGAAATACACGTTGATTTTAGTAACGATATGAACATCGTTCCTGTAATAAAAAAATGACTTCAATATCATTTCTGTATGAAATACACACCACTTCACTAATCTTCGTAACCATATTGAAATCGTTACCGTAACAAAAAAACGACTTGGATATCTTTTCAGTACAAAATACACGCTAATTTACGTAACGATATGGACATCGTTCCTGTAATAAAAAACGACTTCAATATCATTTTCATAATTTTCATAATGATGTAACTAGAACGACATAGATGTCGTTTCTTCCCATATAAAACGACAACTATATCGTTGTAGTGTCAAACTCACGAAACAAAGTAACGACGTACATATCATTTTAGTACAAATTAGCGAGTTGGAACTCGTTTCAGTCAGTAATTAGAACGACATATATGTCGTTTCTTCTCATATGAAACGACGATAATGTCGTTGTAGTGTCAAACCTACAAAATAAAGTAACGATATTCATATCGTTTCAGTACAAATTTGACGAGTTTGAAATCGTTACAGTTCAAATAATAACTAGAACGACATTAGTATCGTTTCTTTTAACAGAAAACGAGAATTATATCATTATGCCTAAAAAACGACGATTCGATCATCCATGGCCACTTGACGTACATTCTTCGATCGTCCTACGTATATTGAAGGCATGTTGGGTGGTTGTGGATGATCGAATCGTTATTTTTAGTCAAAACGATATAAGTATTGTTTTTCATGAAAAGAAACGATATCTATATCGTTGTAGTTATTATTTGAACTGGAACGATTTCAAACTCGTCAAATTTGTACCGAAACAATATGGACGTCGTTATGTTATTTTGTGGATTTGATACATAACGATATCCATATCGTTTCAGTACAATTTTGACGACATCAATATCGTTTTAGTTTAAATCATAACTAAAGCGATACATAATCGTTTTAGTTTATATAAAACGATAATTATATCGTTTTTGCTAAAAACGACGATTCGGTTGTCCATGACAACTCGACATACATTCGACATACGTAAGATGATAGAAATTGGTCATCAAGTGGTTTCGATCTCACTCAAAAGAAACTATGATAGTATTTGTGTTCTCGTGACTACATACAACCTTCGAACTATTCCAATAGAAAGAAAGTATCTTCGTTCGTTCTTTCTAAGTCATTCGAGAAATATCAACCCACTTGATGACGTTTTTCGATCGACGTATGTATGTTGAAGGCGTGTTGGGTGGTTGTGGATGACCGAATCGTTATTTTTAGCTAAAACGATATAATTATCGTTTTTCATGAAAAGAAATGATATCTATATCGTTGTAGTTATTATTTGAACTGGAACGATTTCAAACTCATCAAATTTGTACCTAAACAATATGGACGTCGTTATGTTATTTTGTGGATTTGATACATAACGATATCCATATCGTTTTAATACACTTTTGACGACATCGATATTGTTTTAGTTTAAATCATAACTAAAGCGATACATATATCGTTTTAGTTTATATAAAACGATAATTATATCATTTTTGCTAAAAAGGACGATTCGATTGTCCACGACAACTCGACTGCATTCGACATATGTAGGATGATCGAAATTGGTCATCAAGTGGTTTCGATCTCACTCAAAAGAAACTATGATAGTACTTGTGTTATCATGACTACATACAACCTTCGAACTATTTCAATAGAAAGAAAGTATCTTCGTTCGTTCGTTCTTTCTAAGTCATTCGAGAAACATCAACCCACATGATGACATTTTTCAATCGACGTATGTATGTTGAAGGCGTGTTGGGTGGTTGTGGACGATCGAATCGTTATTTTTAGTTAAAACGATATAATTATCGTTTTTCATGAAAAGAAACGATATCTATATCGTTGTAGTTATTATTTGAACTAGAACGATTTTAAACTCGTCAAATTTGTACCGAAACGATATGGACGTTGTTATGTTATTTTGTGGATTTGATACATAACGATATCCATATCATTTCAATACAATTTTGACGACATCGATATTGTTTTAGTTTAAATCATAACTAAAGCGATATATATATCGTTTTAGTTTATATAAAACGATAATTATATCGTTTTTGCTAAAAATGACGATTCGATTGTCCACGACAACTCGACATGCATTCGATATAAGTAGGATTATCGAATTGGTCATCAAGTGGTTTCGATCTCACTCAAAAGAAACTATGATAGTATTTGTGTTCTCGTGACTACAAACAATCTTCAAACTATTCCAATAGAAATAAAGTATCTTCGTTAGTACTTTCTAAGTCATTCGAGAAACATCAACCTACTTGATGATCTTTTTTGATCGACGTACGTATGTTGAAGGCGTGTTGTGTGGTTGTGGACGATCGAATCGTTATTTTTAGCCAAAACGATATAATTATCGTTTTTCATGAAAAGAAACGATATCTATATCGTTGTAGTTATTATTTGAACTGTAACGATTTCAAACTCGTCAAATTTATACTGAAACGATATGGACGTCATTATGTTATTTTGTGAATTTGATACATAACGATATCCATATCGTTTCAATATAATTTTGACGACATTGATATCGTTTCAACTTAAATCATAACTAAAACGATATATATATATATCATTTTAGTTTATATAAAACGATAATTATATCATTTCTGTTAAAAACGATGTCATTAACTACCACGTTATGAAAGTTGTTATGTTATTTCGTGAATTTGATACATAACGATGTCATTATCGTTTCAGTACAATTTTGACGATATTGATATCGTTTCAATTTTAATTTTAATTAAAATGGCATATATATCGTTTTAAGATATATAAAACGACAATTATATTTTGTAAGGTATATAAAAAGTATATATTGCACGTCGTAAAAAGTTTACGTGGGGATAAGGGGAAACAATAAAAAAATTAATGGTTGAACCGGTTGATGATTACTTAAAAATATAAAAAAAATTATTTGAAATCAAATTAAAGATTTTAAGTTAATTGTCACTAATTATTTATATATTTCGAAATCTTAAATTTTGTAGACATTCAATTCATCTTAATTAATATTAATCTTTTAATACATAATACGTATATAAAATAAAGTGAAATATTTGACTATAATTTTTGAAGATATTCAGAAATATGAGGTTATATATATGTTATTGCATTAAAATAAAAAATATTGTTCAATGTTTTAATGGTGAGAGAAGAATCATTTTTCTTAAAGGTTGAAAGTTCAAATCCTTGGACTTTGTAAATTTGAATATAATTTGTTAAGATATATATATAGGTTATTGCAAAAAAATTAGCAATATTGTTCAATGTCCTAGTGGTGAAGATAACATTTAAAAAAAAAATTTCTTAAAGGTTGAAGGTTCAAATCCTTGGACCTTGTAAATTTGAATATGATTTGTCAAGATATATATATAAGTTATTGCAAAACAATTGTCAATATTGTTCAATGTCCTAATGGTGTGGGGAGCATTTTATTTTCATAAAAGTGAAGGGTTCAAATCCTTGGAACCTTCAAAAATTTCTTTTTCCTCATTTATTTGGTTATATAAGGGAGGGTAAAGTAGATATTTGAGATTTTTAAATAATTAATTCTTTTTTCTTTTTAAAGAATTTGGTCAAATGCCATTTAAACAAAAAGTTGTTGAGTGGTGGTCATTCCAACTCATTCCCCCCCCCCCCCCCTTTTTACCTCCTCTAATACCATTATTTATACCATCTCTCTCAAATGTATAGATGACTTACAATAAGGATCCATCGTGGCGATCGACACGATGGAGGTGGGGGAGTTCAAACTCGAGATCGATGACCTAAAGGCCAAGGTCAAATTCCCTAAAACTTTCATTTTCACTTTTTCTTTCCCTTTCCCTTTCCCTTTCCATTCTCTCAAAGAGTTGCCCAAAACTGTTGATTATTTAGTTTCATAAACACAACTCTATCCCTTTCTTGCAAAATGTATTCCAATAAGCTAAGACTCGAACCGTCTCTTACTTCTTGAATATTGATTTGAACTTACTCTTGATTCTGGTGGTTCTTATATCAAGAAATTTTTTTCATTACGTTGAAAGGAAGTTCCGTTGTGTGTTTTTCTGTTAGAATATTAAATTTTCGAATTGGTGAGTTATCTTATGATATATGGTGAATGTTTATTAGTTGGAAAAGTTTCTTTTGCTTGCATATAAATTCATTGTTTAAAACCAATTTGAGGAAAAAAAAAATGAATTTTTGTGGTTAAATGAGGGACGAGTTCTTCCTTGGAACTAATCAATAATCCTTTTAATCGTAGATTTTTGGTATTTAAACAGGGATGACAGTAGTGGTAAATTTCTTCTCATGCAATTTATAAGTTATTTTGCTCGAAATAATAATGGAAACAAGGTAAATGTCGATCTTTTGTTGTGAATAATGATTTGTCAGTAACTCGCTTAAGCACTCATCTTCTTTGAGTTTTTGAGGTAGGTTCTTCATGTAGAGGTCAAAATGGAGCAGAAGCCTCAAATGTTGGTACGGGGACTGAAATTGGGTAC
Source organism: Fraxinus excelsior (assembly GCA_019097785.1). Classification (NCBI taxonomy): domain Eukaryota; kingdom Viridiplantae; phylum Streptophyta; class Magnoliopsida; order Lamiales; family Oleaceae; genus Fraxinus; species Fraxinus excelsior. The sequence goes on from CM032626.1 coordinate 8,754,394, forward strand.
CCAAGGCATGAAGGTACCTCTCCTCACTCTTACTTATAAAATATGTTTTTGTATTGATCCAAATTGGAAATAAGTGAAATGTTGGATGTGCATATTGATATTTTGTGCTAATTTGATCTTGAAGCAAGTTAACACACTTCCTTTATTGTATATTTATCTAATCAATTAGCTTATGTTTCCTGCACGAATTTTTCTTGTATATATAACCAACTGCTCTTATATAATACAACATGCACAAAAGTTTTCACGAACAATTCTCAAATGTAAACTTTTACCATATGCATCATTTTTGCTACAAAACCCCCTCAAATTTCTCATTTTTCTGATTTACTTGTCAACTGATAAGCACATTATTGTTATTTGGTTTTATCTTTTTAACATATTGGTCAGCGTACGTACAACTCTGTGTGACTTATATGAAAGTGGAAAAATAGTTGCACTTACAATTTTCTTTGTCACGGGCAAGCTTAGTCATTGGAACTTACATTTACCACGTTCCACTGCAAGAGTGATTTTCTAAATGATCAGGAGAGCGATGTGTTATATATTTATACAATAAATATAATATGTGAAACAAATAATTAATTAAGATAAAGTGCCCAACTGGTAAAGAATGTGAGATTTGTGTAGGAGGTCAGAGGTTCGAGCCACGCCCTCATGCATTATATTAAAAGGGCTTTATTGATTTTAAATAAATAATTTCTTTTTAATCATTTTCGGAATTATTTAATGGGTCAACTAGCCAGTAGAATTTTATTGTTTTAACTGTCTAGTATTAATAACTCATTATCACAAGCTATTAAAATTGCATTATCACAAGCCATTAAAATTGAAACTAATGCTAGATCATGGTGCGGGCAGTTTCTTCAATTTTCAGCCTATATAAACAAACATCTGGGCACTAGAAAAAAACACATCAAAAAACGAGATTATATCTTTCTATACAGAAAAATATTATTCTTTGTTTTACATATTTCTGGAGTACACTTGAGAGTTCTAAAAACTATTTATGATTGCTGCACAATTGGGTTATTTGATCGTTGTATGCTAGAAGTGATTGTCCACGGAGGTCGCAACAGATATCGACGGGCAATTTCGCTTTAGGACATCGTGCTGTTACGAGACTCGATCAGTTGATAAGTTTTTCTGCACTTTACAGTATTGCAACTAATAAATTTTCCAACACGATAAGCTGCAACATGACCACAAGGTAATAACTTCTGATTTCACAGCAAAATTATGGTACATTGATTTGATTACATGTTAGGTGATTGAAGTCACTGAAATAAAAGTGAAAGTTAGTTTAATTTCACTCCCAATGTCCGATTGTAGTGATTCAAGATGCGTTGAAAATCTCACTCAAAGGGATACAACTTTGCTTCATATATCATTTTCCAATTCAATCATTTACCATGTTAAAAATGGATTTTAATATGAGACTGAAAATCGGTGCATAACTTTTTCAATTGTAAATTGATGTGTGATCATACTTTGACAATATTTCATCATTTTGATGTCTTTTTTCATCCAATTGACTCCTAACACTCTCAAATCGTAATCATGAGGTTCGACACAACTTTTTTTAATATTTGCACTTGAGTCCTCAAACTTTGCTTTTGCTTCATTTAAGCCCATTTTTTTGCTTGTTTTTCCTAATTTCCCCTACTTTCATCATCAATGTCCTGCGAAAATATATTATATCGAATTAAGCTATATTCTGCACATTTATCGACAATTTTCCATGTTTGTGAACTGAAATGACGTGTAAAAACGCTCTTATCAACTCCCCCAAACTTGAATCATTGTTTGTCCTCAAACAAATTCATAACTTAATTCTAAGTAAAACATGATTCAACAATTTGCTATGTCTCATGATTGTAGCTTAGTAAGAAACAATCTGAACAACTACAGCCGTGCAAGATCACATCAATCTACACATGTTACATGCATAACTCGACTTGTGTCTGTGCAGACTCATACCAACATATTATGATCATGACTGACTCATACCAACATGTTAGGCATAGTAAAGTAAGGCCATTGCCTTCACCATCTATTTTTTTATTGAGTGCAATACACACTCTACAAGGAATTAAAATCTAAAATCGATAAATTTTAAATGAATGTTAGGTATAAAAGGAATATAATAGGTTATTAAAGAAATTTTGAAATTATTCCGGTAAAGATTAAAAGTTATGAAAAGAAATAGATAGAGAGCCTAATTTCGCATCAAATTATTGGATCCCATAATAATATATATTTTGCTCATTTATTTCTTAAATCCACCATTTAGGCCTATGATATAATCTGCCTCATTTAGGTAGGACTATTTGCTTGGAGTCCCTTAAAACGTTTTGTAGGAGATGGTGCAAAATAAAGTGTTAGAACAACATTCTACGCTCCATTTCTTCCTCTTTTATACTTTCATTGCTAAGTTCTTCGTCATCTTAGTGAAGACTTTTTGAACAAATAGTATTGTTCCATTAGCACACCAAATAATATTTTCCTTCAACATTTCAACCATGAAAAAATGCCCACTCCCCCTTCTCTTCCCCGCTGATGTCATTGTCGTCATCACCATGACCAATATTTAAAAAAAATAATAATTAAAACCTGATTTTTTAAAATTGCAATTGCTTCATTTTCTTCACGAGGGAATAATTGTATGGAGATGTTAGTTTTTAGAAAGAAAAGTGAAATGTGACCCCTACTTTTGATTTTCTAAATAATGTCAAATTTTCCAAGCTTTTTTGTCAATTTTTTCAAGGAGATACAGTTTTCTCTTTCGACCGTGTTCAACTTTTCTTTCTATTTTTTTGTACAATTTCAAATAGAATAATATTATTTGTAGTCACTCACTACCGTAATTGACGTACATGACATACATGCAGCAATTAATTATTTGATGCATGAGGTAATAAAAAAACTATTACATTAATGCATCAAATCACTAACCGACATTGTATGTCACATAGGACGACTACGGTAGTGAGGATTGTAAATAACATTACTTTTTCGAAATGTAAATATTTTTATAGATTAAGAAAAATTAACGGGAATTCCTAGTCCATTTAAATATCCTAGTCTTTCTCATGAATTTATACGATAAATTTTATATTATCAACAAGAATCTTATCAAATTTTCTTAGAGGATGTTTTATTTAAAGGGGCACTATAATCATTTTGCATGATTGAATGACCAGATTTAAAAAAAAAAAAAAATCGTAATTCACTTTTACAAAGAAAATTACTCTGTGTGAAAACATATTTTTTGAAATACACGTAAGTTTCTGAAAATACTTCGGCATATCAGCGCATATCCTATTAATGAGTAGAATTGACATGAAATGGTGCTCTTTGATATTGAAATATGCTGCACGTACAGAAGCAGTAGAAACAGAAGAAAACAAATACTCACAAGGGGGGTGGGTGGGTGGGGTTGGGCGGGCCCAGCACAAAACTTCAGCATCTGCAGACGTCGACGAAGGGGTTGAGGATGTAGGTTGCTTTATGATACCAGAGGAGTTTGGATATGGGGTAGAAACTTTACACGTGTTCAAATCCGCAACTCGCAAATCCTTCTCTCCAAATTCCAATGATGTTGTTCATTAGAAAACGCTCACCATCGTACCTAATTTTCATCTTAATCGTTATTTTAACCACCCATTTTTTACCCACCGTCCGATCAAGCTCCAATTTCCTCAAATTACCCTCCGACCAAGAAGAAGATGGAAATATCTACTCCGCAAATTTGAGACCCGATTTTAGGCCTGTAAAGTGCTTCCATGCGGTTGCGCAAATGCTGCTGATGATGAAAGCTATTTCATTTAATTGGGCCTCATTTTTTTAAAAAAAAAATAGGCCCAACTCTCTCCGCCCAAAACAAATGGACCAAAACTAAAAAAAAATAAAAATGCCCAAACATGTTCTTCTTCCTCCCCAACTTCTATGTTCTCTGTTTTCTCTTTTCTTCGGCAGCGGCGACCAGCGAAATTGAAGGCTTCGGTGGATCCAACACGAGCCGTCGCCACCCCCCCCTCATCGGGTGCTGAGTCCGCCCCTAGGTGGGGTGGAATTGGATTTTTTTCAATAATTTACTCACATGAGGAGTAATCTGTTGGATTTTTGTTTCTTGGCAAAACTTGTACGTGCACTGTGTCCTACATTTTTAACTTTAGTTCCATTGAGAATTTGAGATAATTATATTAGGTTCATTAAACTAATTTTTATAAGGCTTAACTAGGAATCTAGTCTGTTTTAACATTTTTCATTGATTTTTTGAAACATTCATACCCTACCAATAAAATAGCTCATGGAATTAGATTTATACTCTATTAAAGCTATAACACAATCCCACGTTTGGCTTTTCTTGACATTTAAGCCATCTCCAATGCAAAACCCTTTGCACCAAAATGCACCAAATTTTGGTGCAAAGGGCCTCCAATGGAGCACCATCTTTTGCACCATTTTTTCAAAATGATGCAAAGTCAATTTTGCCCTTCATTTACTTTGCCAAAAGTTTGATTGAAGGGTATTTGTGTCATTTTAGTTATATAATTTTCAATATTATTATTATTATTATTATAAATGATATTATTAGTATTATTATTTGCATTGAAATTAAATTTGAAATGTTAAAAAATAATAATTACTGAATTAATTAAAATAAGAATAAAAAAAAATTAAAATATAACTAACATGATTATTTATAACATAAAATATTTAATAATAACCACATACCTACATTAAACGGGTTCTATTTTAAAAAAACAATACATAAAAACAAATGCATAATTTAGTAATTTGGAAGATCGCTTTTAGATCTTCCAATATCGTCAAAATAATTTCCATACAAATAAGATGAACTTTCATATCCTTTATCGTGTTATTGAGATCTCTTTCGTAAAATTCTTGTTTGTTCGTTTTGAAAGAACAAATGTAGGTTCGGATCTGCTATCGCATTCAAATCCTTTAATAGAATTTCCTCACGATATTCCATCATTGCCAATTTCCTTTTTTGAATTTCATAATTTTGATGTCTATCCTCAGTACTTTTTTTCAGAATTTCGACGAGTTGTCTGATATTAACGGTGGAGATGAAGTTGCCTAGATATCCTATATTAAAGTGGACTAGGATAAGATCTCTATAAAATATATAAATTCAATGGTTGAGATCTTGACGTAATCTGATATTAACGGTGGGGATGAGTTGGCCTAGATATCTTATCTTAAAGTGGAAAGACCAGCAAGGTTTTGGGAAAAATGGGGCTGGACAAAAGTTCTTGAACCGAAACGAATCGAACTGAACCGAACCGAACCGAACCAAGCGGTTCTTCAGGAATTAAATACCCGAACGGGTATCTGAATCGAGAACCGATGGGTTTGATTCGGTTCTCGGTTTTAGGCCAAGAACCGAATCTAAATAATTTTTTAAATTTTTTATATTGAATTAATTAAATTTTTTTAATTTTTTTAAAACAAATTAGCAAATTAATTAGGTAAATTTAATTCTTGATATTCGTATATATTGAATTAATCTTATTGAGCAGCTTGTTATTTATATGGTTTTAAATTGTGCTACGTTAATTTGTAATAATTACGAATGGACTCTAATAAGTTATACTTATGTAGTGTTGTTGTAAATGTTAGAAATTTTAATTATGATACGAAACCGAACAGAACAGAACCGAACCGAACCTAACCGAACCCGAACGGTTCCATAATTATATTTGGACATGACGGTTCCATTTATTAAATACCCAAAAATTTTGGGTCGGTTCGATTCTGAAGAGAACCGAATCGAAATGGACAATGTTCAGCCCTAGGGAAAAACATGTATTACATGATATCATGACTGCATGTATAATAATGCATAACATGATTATTGAGGACGAACGTATTGTTGATGCACCAGTCCGAGAATGGACAGAAGCGCCAAGTCCTGAAGTTGAGTTGGTTGAAGACGGAAATCATCGTTTTCAAGAATTTCTTGCTAGACAAATCAAGGATAAAGAGGCTCACGTTGCACTCCGAAATGCATTAATTGATCATTGTGGGAAGAATATACGAATTCAGATAATTAAATTGCAATAATATTTCGACTTCGTATTTAGTAATTTAATAAGTTTTAATTGTACTTTGTTTTAATAATATATTTATTTAATGAATTTAATATTTTCCTTAATTTCACATAATTATTTATTTAGTAATTTATATATTTATAAAATGAATAAATAATTAATATTCCGAATAAATAAATTACTAAGAAAAAATAGAAGAAAATGATTAAATACTGTTCATTTGGTGTAATGGTTGGAGTTGAATTTTAGTTTGGTGCAAAGTTTGTTGCAAGATTTGGTGCAGCGTTGAAGATGGACTAAGTAATGACTGGTTTCAAAAAAGTAATGTTTTCGGAGGGATTTTAATCAAAATTTTAACCGTTATAGTCAACATGTAGACCCCACATGTGAAAAGGAAAGTCAAAAATGTTGGTTGATTTGATAATTAACGGCTAGAATTTTGATTAAAATTTCTCCCAAACAAGTTCCAAAAAAAAAGGGGGGGACCAAATTTAAAGCAATTTTTTTCGTCAGCAATAACTATTAAAACTTCTGGCTTTTTCTTAGACCATTTGAGTTTGCACCATGTGTCTTTTTTCGGTAGTTAGAAAAAGACTTGACCTTCAAGCAGAATTCACAAAAATCCAACAGAGCAGGGGGGAGTTGGTGGATTCTTTTTCAATATTCACATGGGGGGTGGACTATGTGTCTTTTTACGATACTAGTTGGCGCCTCGTGCGATGCACGAGTTTTGTACTTATTATATGTTTATTAGCGTGCTATTTAATGATAATAACAACAACGTAAAACAAAATCCTTAAATATCATATTGATTGATCAAAATAGAATACAGGGAGATACAGTAAAGAGCTGAAAATAGTAAAGTGCAGTTGACATTTTTGGATCAAATCCAATTATTAGAGTCAGTATACGAATAATAATGCTACCTTCCTGAATACTTCTAATATTCTTCAAAGCAGCACCTCCAACACTTTTTTGAGCAGCAGGAAGGAATCTCCAACACTTCAAATACTTCTTAGAGCAGGATCAAGAAATCCTATCAGAGCACTTTTCCAATTGGGTACCCACAATAATAATAGTACTTGCAACAATCCTCGGTAGAGGGGTACCCAGGTTAGGTATTGAGGTTTCAGGCAAAAGCGGTCATTGCATTTTCAGTTATCGCGCTACAGGCACGGAGTTTCAACTTTGTGAGATTCCTACACTTTAAAGAAATCAAAATCAACGATGCGTCACCCAGTTCATTATTGGCCATCACTCACAACCAGGCCACAAAAAAAAACCATACATAGTCACCCGCAGCTTCATAATAGCGAAATGCATAAATGATAAATTTGCAAATACTTTAAAAAATGAGATTCGAACTATCTTTCAGAATTTTTTTCAAATAAGTGTAAAAAAAAAACTGAATCAAAAAATATATCGTTATATAGGCCAAGTTGTTCATATTCTAAGTGTTGACATAGAAAGTCCGATAGAAATGAGCCATCATTTTTGTAACTAAAAATAATATCATTCAACATTGAATTGTTTTTAACAAGTTTAAAGGCTGAGCTTTTCGAGCAAAGAAATTGACCACATTAAACTTTCAACAAACACATTTTGTTTGGACTCTTGAACAAGAGAGTTTTCTTCTTCTATAATAAGCAATAATTTTCAACTTCACCAGGGAAATTTACCTCTTACAAATTGGAGTTTATGATTTTCATCATCCCTGCCACCAGAAATCAATACCAAAACATATGTACGAGAGAGAGAGAGAGAGAGAGAATTATTTTATGATCATCAATCAGCCTCATTAATTGAATTCAAAGAGATATTCACCTCTCATGCATCTAATTGTATCATCGTCCTTGCCACAATTAATCGATAAGCAAAATAATCACAAAATAAATAAATAAAAATCGGTTGGCAAACAGTAAATTTTGAAGGGTGTTTCCCATCTTAAGCGCAGGCATTTGTAATGTAATTTCGGATCTATACAATCTATAATTTACAACACCAAATGGAGTTCGAAACTACAGGAGAAATATAGATCCAAATGAAATTGAAGTGCAGACTACGCCAAAATCCCATCTTAGCTGCCAAATTAACACCAAATAAAATATACAAAAGTGATATTTAACTTAATTGAAGTCCCCAGAGTTTTGTTTTAAAACCTAACGCACAATGATATTTACATTTTAATGGTAGGATTTGTACCTATTATGTTTTATTACAGCACCTGTAGAAGCAGTTGTGCTATCAAAGTTCAGTGTTGTCTTCTTAAGAAATTGGGAACAGAACCTAACCTATAAGCCTTTGTTAACTTCAAATGGGTACTACATTGCTTCAACTTGCTAAGATGTATGTAGACAGAAAGAAAGAGGCTTAGGCAAAATACAACATAAATTTTTGTCAGTAAGTCCACACCTAGATTAAAAGATTTCCTCAGCCCCCATGAAACCTAAAGTTATTAAGAAAATTTTTTAAAACATATAAGCAGGTTAGTCACATCTTAAAACTGCTAATGTGGTCACCATTTTATGATCAAAAAGTTTCCTACAGGAATGTATATAACTGCGCTTTTAACACTTAACTTCGCATAAAATTGCAACTTGGAACAACTCTTGTGCCTAAATCTAGGAATGCTGCCACATGGCTTTTTTGTGTCATCATGAACTTAACCGTTGATTGATCCCCATTTCTTAAAACTCATTTTTCTCCAAAATCAATTTTATCCACATATTTCATGGGATCCACAACTTTTTAACCACATATCTCATCACCTTTTTTTCAAAATGTATTAAAAATCTAATTTTTATCTAAAGCAAACATGGGACTAAATGATGTAGGAGCATTTATGAGTAGAGCTACACTATATATGAGATTAAGTCACAAGTAGCAATACCTCTTTTCTCCTATCACGCTTCCTTTTACTTCATGGAACGTATCTGCAGAAGCACATGGAAACAAATTTGTTACCTTGCAACCAACAACTATAACTGGTACCCTGACCTAAGCAGACATACACCATTTGACGTAATCTATAAGTTTTGGATAGTGAAATACACAGAACATATATATTTTACCTGACATTTAAGAAGGGCGAAGGAAATATTCATCGAAAGCTACATCGATTGCAATTTTTCGCCTGTATATATTGATCTTGTCTAATGAAATTGATTCAATTGGTTGTCCAAAAAGGAAGCATTCAATGTGTTTGAGCACAAATACTCCACAATTAGGCCTGAAATAATACAATATAGTATTAGACTATTAGTAATGTTAATATGAAAGTAAATTTAAGAGTAAATTTAATTTTAAGTAATGTTAATGCGCACCCACTGTTTTTGGAAGCAGGACAGGGTATAATATGTATGTCCATTTTTTTGTTTTCGTATTTTCTTAATCCCTGTTTGTCAGAGGGCATTAATAACCCTTGAATTAACAATAATACCGCCTTTGCATGCAGCTTGATTTCGTCTGGGTAGCGAATGGTGTGGCTACAATTATATATCTGAAATTTCCATTCGCGTATATCCACAAGATAAAGATACCAATTATTGACCGGCGTCGAACATGGAATTAGTAGATAATTGCACTTTTTCCATGGAATTCCATAAATCGGTAAGATGCCGGATACATATTGCTGGAACACAACAGAGCTTGGTGAAGTTCCCTTCTCAAGGCCTTGTCTGACATTGTTTTGTCATATCATATAACGAGCACATTCATCTTCAAATGAGAAATCTAAGAGTGCATATTCTTTAGAGACGCGAGGAGATTTATCACGAATCAATCGTCTTAATAGTGTTAACTCTGTGTTAATAATCTATTGAAAGAAATAAATTGAATGAGAGACATTATTTATGCATTGCAAATATTGCAGTTATTATTTCTACATTATACTAACCGAAACATGTAGATCTTCAGATGTATTTTGTATAGTCAGCAGCATATCTCGACTATATTTGTGCCCGCTTCCGTTATCCCAGTAATGACTACAAAAAAAATTTATATCAGTTTCAATACAATAGAACGAAAATTGTGATATGTGAAATAATAAAGTATAAGTAGATTTCTTACTCTGGTGGATTTCTGTCAATCCAATCTGTTATGGTTGTGTATTTATCCACATAAAAGTCTTCCAAAGGAGATATAAATGATGATGTAGATTCATCATTTGTTCGACCTTTATTTAGAGGAACGTTTTGTTGTAGAGAATTTACAATAGTGTCCATATTAGATTTCCAAGTAGACAAATGAAACAGCATATTCTCATTCCTTTCAGCATCTGAAGATTTTAGTGAACTTATATTGGTATCTATGAAGGATTTCATGGATTGGATGTCTTGTTGTGATTGTTTCTGTTGTTCAAATAGTTGTGTTTGGTTGTCAAGAATGGTTTGGTATCTAGCTTCATGATTTCTTGATTCTTGAACCATATCCGCCTTTAAATTATCGTATAAATTAGACACTTCTGATACCAAATGTTGCTTGTAGATGCCAAAAAGTTCTTCCATGTGTTCTTTTGTTACATAATTATAGCGAGAAGAGGAAGAACCTGGCTCAAATTGAAATGTAGTGGCCGGCACATCTGTCTCATGATCATGTATGTCAGCAGGCGGTATTTCAAATTCAAATGAAGTACCTGGATCAGGATTATTCGTTTGATGTTCTTGTGTGGTAGTATGCGGGATTTCTTCTGTCACGTTAGCGAATGTTCCATTCACGATAGCATCTAATATATGTTGTTCATTATCTGGTGTCAATGACAGCGTTGTGCACCACACTGTTTCTGATTCTTCTTCCGTGGGTATCAGAACTGGAATGACTTCAATCTATAACAATGGAAGAAGATCCTGTTAATTTTTAAAACGAATAATTTAATAGTAAAATATTATTGAATGATTATAATGAATTTTAGAATACCTCTTCAGCAGTTATAGAGGTCAAAAAATCTCTGATTACTTTTTCAGTCAGAAATTTGTTTGGTCTCCATTTATGTATTCTGGGAAACTATAAGGTTCTACGTTTGCGACGACCGAATTGTTGCCCAAATTGTGGAAAGGCTTCGTATATCCAACACTGCAAAATTATAAGAAGTGAATATTATACGGCAAAAATTTATTCTATAGGTAAATGAAAATTTATTAAAAATATAAATTACATACCTGAAATGCAAGTGGAAATCCATGTATGGAATATTTTCGATCTGTCTGTTGGTTGTTTCGCAGTTTTTGTGCGCGTTGTTGCAATGAATTCAACAGAACGAAATACGATATACGACCCCATGGATAAATAAGAAATTCGTCTAGATTTTCAACCATGCCCAATGTCTGGTAATTAATATATCTTCCAACTGGTTTTAAAACACACTCCACTAACATGACTAATCCCAATTTGAATTTATCCTCCATATTTTCACATTGATGAAATGTTTCGAAAAGCATTACCATAGTGATTCTTTTAGTTCCGTGAAAATAAATATTTCTAAGTCGATCATCACTGGAGTCAAGTTCTGCTGTTACTTCGTGACAAGGTAATCCAGTAAGCAGACAGTATTCTTGAATACCAAATCTGGCAAAATGATTATTTAATTTGACCCATATTTCATTTGTTTTGCCGGAATCAACAATCCTCAATATAAACTCGTGTATTAATATGCTACAAAATTGTTGCTCTTCTGTTTTATAAAGATATCCACAAATAAACCCACACAAACTGCTGCTAAATATCAAAGACTGTTTGTCTTCTTCAATAAGTTGGATGAAATCTTTAACATACCGAAGCAATGGAAATTGGGTGATGGTGGCAGAGAACCATTGATCTGGGGAAACGATATAATCAAGAGACATCTGCAGGAATAAATAACCTTGAATTAGATATGAAATTGAATTAGATATGAAATTTGAAAGAAAAAAAAATTGTATGGAAAGACGGCTATCCTCCGCCAGCTCCGCACGCGGAGGACAGATCCTCCGCACGCGGAAGCTCTGTCCTCCGCAAGCGGAGGATCTGAACCTCCGCTTGTGGAGGTTCAGGAGGATCTGAACCTCCGCCGCGGAGGCTCTGAACCTCCGCAAGCGGAGGGACAGATCCTCCGCGCGCGGAGGACAGATCCTCCGCCGCACGCGGAGGATCTGTCCGCCGCGTGCGCGGAGGTTGCTTCTGCACTGTTATTTCACCCGATTACCTTGCTTCTGGAGTGGAAAATCTTGCTTCAAAGAGAGATGGAGTAGAGGTATGGAGGGGTGAATGAGAGAAGTGAGAGAAATTGATTTGTGAGAAATGATAGATTTAGGGATTTTTGGGGGAGATGGGAAGAAGATATGGGTAATTTTTAAAACGGGTTTAAATATTAACTATTTAGTTATTTATTTAGTTATTGTAATTATTTATTTATTTCGTTATTGGATTTATTTAGTTATTGTAGGTATTTATTCAGTTTCAGTTATTGTAGGTATTTATTCAGTTGGATTTATTCAATTATCGAAAACATATTAATTTTTTTGTTTTATTATTTTGATAATATAAATCGAAAATAAGTTTTACAAGTAATTTAAATAATATGATGGATATAATATAAAATGATGAATAAAATTTTTATATTAAGGAAAAAAAAAAAGGAACAGAAATTTTCAATAAATAATTTTAATAATATATATAATGTTGAAACCTCCACGTGCGGAGGTTCTACTCTCCGCGCGCGGAGATTACAGCCTCCGCAAGCGGAGGCTGTAACCTCTGCGTGCGGAGGTATAATACATCCGCGTGCGGAGGTTACAGCCTCCGCTTGCGGAGGCTGTAATCTCCGCGCGCGGAGCTGGATTCTCCGCGTGCGGAGGTCCGAGTCTCCGCACGCGGAGCTTGTTGCCGCCGTGCGTGGACGTTGATATCCCTGCGGAGGTTCCAGTTTCGGGGCATGGATTCTTCGCAAATGCTCCGGCCTATTCTAAAAATTATGTAATACAAAATGTTGGCATATTTAAATATTTAAAAGTAGAAACAAATTTGTAACAAAGAAGAAATGAAAATATATTCACGTCAATTTTCCTTCATGGTTTTCTTCATGTTTCTATGTAAATGGGGTAAATGGGGAGACGGAAAGTTGTGGCGAGAATAATGCATGTCTCTTTGTATTTTTCTTTGATATTATAAAGGAGTTAATGTTTATAACGAAAGAGGGTTATTTTATATAGTTGTTATTTATATTTACAAACAGCGAGACGAAACGACTAAACAAGCATCTTCCAAAACCTATTCATCTGTTTTAGAAAATAACAAAAACCCAAAACAACCTCTTCATATTGCCTCAAAAGTTATATGTTACGTATGGAGGAGGTCGTCTTCACTGCGTCTTAACTGCTTCAAAAAAGAAAAGTTAAAGTCACTCTTGATGTGTTACTGAGGACTCAACTTTTGCGAGCTTTCTTCTCTAGATTGGAATTTGGTTGAAGAGAATCATCTGATCGAAAGAGAGACTTTTTTGCAGCAGTTGTTGTTTGAGTATTTCCGGATGGTTCACTATTTGAGGATTGTGCCTTCGCTTTCCCTTTATTTTTCTTGTTGTCTTTGTTGTCTTCTGCAGCTGAATTTTTATCTGGATTTGTCTCATTGATTGCAGCAATTGAAGGTTCATTTTTTTCTGAAGAGTTGAAGGTGAAGATAATTTCAAAATGGCACTCCGAAGGATTTTGCCGTTTTTGTGTCGCTTTGAGATAAAATATTGAATCTATTTCGTTTTCACTTTCAATTTTCATAAAACTGTTTATGTCCACATCTGGTTCCTGCAATAGAGTAGAACGTAGTAAATTGGAAATATTGAAATGTAAAGAAAACAATATTTAAGAATAAGAAAACAATCTTCAAGAATGTAAACTGTGATTTGACCTTTTCAAAATGGGTCCTTATGGCGTTACCAGTACACTGTAACAATGTTTCTGCAGCGCTTCCTATGATGCTTGCGTCTATCATTCCAGATTCGTCTTGTAGATGCACGAAAGCATTTGCTCTGGAGGAGATATATTACGTGAATTTTTAACTCTGTTGCTGTGTTAAATAAAATCTGAACAATATAAATTACCTTGGTACAGCTTTTGCATATTCACATTTACAAAATCGGCACTTGTGAATTTCTCCAAGATCTGCGTTCGACAATTTTTTGCAGTTATCGCATGACATATACCAGAACTTTTGATTTTTTGAAATGATCTTCCAACGTGCTTGGACCCAATAGAATTTTTTCTGCACAATAAAAATATTAACAGTTAGAAAATGTTGAAATTTGAAATGAACATATTTATATTAATGAACATATATATTTGATGAAGACTTACCTCCGGATGAATTCCTAGTAACTCTGCAATTGGCGTAAATTTGTCGTCGGAGGGAGGTATTATTTTCGGTGGTGTGAGAGGAATAGAACCGTGATCTTGCGTGAGTTGGTCAAGTTTTTCTTTGTTAACTTGCAGCCTATAGAAGAAAGTCAGTGTATATTTATTTATAAAAATGTAAAATGTATTTTTTATATTATATTTAAAGTACCAATCTTTGTACTCTGCCACAGCCAGTATGTCGCTATTGATGAAGAAAGTGCTGTTAGTTTTGGTTGATAAAGTAATACCTGCAAAGTAAATAATAAATGTTGGTATATTTGTGCGAAGTAGATGTATTTAAATAAATAAAAATGAAATTAACATTTATACCGTTAAACGAAGAAACCTTAAGGTTTATAGCCCATATGATTGGTCTGTCGGTCAGATTGGCTATAATGGTAAGACATTCTCGTTCCAGAAAACTGTCCCACAACGTTAATATCATTGTTTGAAATTCTTTATCTATCAAAATGATATCCTGAAGAACGGCCTCTGTGCCAAAATGAGTTTGGATAGTTCTCTTTGGTTTAACGTCCACAACTATTCCTATTACACCTGAGAAAAAAATTGTTATAATTTTTTCGATACACAGAATCATACATATAATTATAATTGTATAATATTTGATAGAAATTTTACTAATATTGCTGTTTTGATCCATGTGGTGTTCTAGTTGATGAAATGGAGTAAGTTGATATTGTGAGAAGACGAAGTTTAAATTGTTTTCATCTATTTCTTCAATCTTTGTTCTTCCTGTTATGGTCCATATTTTTTGGTCAGAGGAGCTTGTTCTTCTAAACGGACTTTTGTTTTCTTTCACCGTTGCATTTGAGATCACATAGGTTTTTCCCAGTTCCAGTTGATCGTTAAGTGCAGTAATATTTGTATCGTACAGAGTTGCTGTGACTTCATTACCCTGTTTAAAGAACTTGTTAAGTGCTTATAGAATATATATAGACAAAATAAAATCGAAAATTTATTCAGTTACTGTACCTCTAAATCCATCAGCAGAATAGTTTGGTATTTGGTGTTGGAATTACGAGCAATTTTGGGTATTTGCTTTCCGATGATAACCACCTTTGCGGACCAATTAGTTTCTGAAATTGCAATTTGTGGGATAAGTTTATATGGTGTAGCCATGCCTGTGTTTGGTCTGTGATTTGTAAGTAAGAAAAAGTGTCAAGACGAAGCTATTTATAGAAGACGAAGTGGATGAATAGTGTTAATAAATAAATAATTTATTTTAATATGTTATTGGAAAGATAAACCTGGATGAATAGTGTTAATAAATAAATAATTTATTTTAATATGTTATTGGAAAGATAAACCTAATAATTTCATATTCAAGTTTCAATGTAGGTACGTGTCTTTACGTATCTAATGTGGTGTATCCACGTGTTATGTACAAATATCTTTATTTTTACTATAATTGTCGGCGAAAAAATTTGTCGATATGTTATGTGTATATATTATATAAAAAGCATACATAGATAATAAATAGAAATATATAAGTTTGATTATATTTTTTTTGTCGACTTTGATTATACTTTTGTTTCGACAAATACATTTTTTTTTTGTATTCGTATTTGTATTCATTTGTAAATTTTATTGTGTTCTATTTTTGCAGTAATATTTTTTAGCAATATTTTAAAGTGAATAAAAGTTAAAGTCAAGTGTATAGAATATATATATAATGTATTTTATTAATGGCTATTTGAAAGTAATTGTTGGTGCATATTGAAATTATGACAAAATACTTACCCTCTGAATTTGCAAAATGTAGATTTTTTGAATAAAAAAGAAACAAAAATTGTAATTAGAGACATGTATTGAAAATTACAATAGCAAAATAAATTATACATTAGTTATAAAATAACTCATATCTCAATGTTACATAACATGTGTCACGCACATTTAGCATAGTTTTGCGACCATAAGCAAATAATTAAGCCAGGTTCAGTGAAAGCTATCCATACATATTCGGATCAAGTTTCCCACTATCAACTATAAGTATAAGAAGATAGTGTGAAATATACCTGCATATGAAAATAAAGACAATTATCAGTAATTCAGTTCACCTCATAAAAATAAGAAATACATACATTTAAAATATTGAAAATGAAATTAGTTATGAAACAAATAAATAAACAAATACTTACTTATACTTCTATGAATGAATAAATGAAAGAATTTCTTTATAAACAATATTCTTTGTACACGTATTGTGTAAATTGTCATTGTTTGATGGTTTTAACAAAA
The DNA here is from genome assembly GCA_019097785.1 of Fraxinus excelsior. Lineage (NCBI taxonomy): Eukaryota > Viridiplantae > Streptophyta > Magnoliopsida > Lamiales > Oleaceae > Fraxinus > Fraxinus excelsior. The sequence continues at coordinate 8,771,093 of CM032626.1, forward strand.
CTTTTAAAGATTTACTTGTTTTAGCTCTTGATAATGCTACGTAAAGTTGACCATGACAAAAAACTGGTTCAGGGAGATATAAACCAACATAATCAAGTGTTTGACCTTGTGCTTTATTTATCGTCATTGCAAAACATGGTCTGATTGGAAATTGAGTTCGTTTAAAATGAATTGATGTTTGATCATTTTTTAGATGTACAAAAGGAATTCTTGGTAAAAATACATGTTTTCCACGATATTCGCCAGTTGCAATTTCAGCAAGAATTACATTCTTATTAAATTTCTTACAGGTAAGGCGTGTTCCATTACATAATCCTTCAGAAGGGTTGATATTTCGTAACAACATAACATGACAGTTTATCTTAAGCTTCAATTCATGCGGTGGAATACCATTTGGAGTTAAAGTATTCAAGAAATCTTCCTGAAGGTTTTGTTCTGATTTGTCAATCATCTCATCAAAGCTATAGTACGTGAAAATTTCACCAGGAATCTGATCAAGTAAAATTCTGTTAATATAATCAACACATTCATTTCTAGGCGTATGTAAAGTATCAACATATGTTTCTATATTTGGGAAAACATGATTTATTAAAATTTGCAAAGATGTAACTTCATCATCAAATGGTATAATTATGCTAGCCGGAAGTTGAATGTAATTACAATTATGTTTTTCCTCTGTTCCATTTCCAATTCGAAGCAAATATTCAGAAAATGCAGGATCTAATTTTGCACGCATGTTCTAAACTAAGGGTAAATGTAAATACAAAGGCCATAAGTCTGAAAAGACTAAGCTAGCCTTCATTATGTCTTCTTTTTTTCCTCTCGGTATTACTGGTAAAACTTGTCTGAAATCTCCTCCTAAAACAACCACCTTGCCACCAAAAGGCAAATTACAATCATTAATATCTCTGAGCATTTTATCAACGGCTTCAACGGTACAACGATTAACCATAGGTGCTTCATCCCAAAGTATTAATGTAGACATTTTTAATAAAGTCCCTAAAGCTGATTGTTTACTAACAGAACAAATAATTTCACCAACTGTTTCAAGAGGAATTTTAAATCTTGAATGAGTTGTTCGACCTCCAGGTAAAAGAGATGCAGATACTCCAGAAGATGCCGTAGCTAAAGCAATTAAATTTTGAGACCGTACACCTGTTAAGAGAGCTTTGTACAAAAAAGTTTTGCCCGTTCCTCCTGGACCGTCGATGAAAAAAATTCCGCTAGATTTTGAATTGATTTTTTTCCATAATTGTATCATATGCAGATTGTTGTTCATTATTTAAAAATGATGTACAAGTGTAGCCTTCTTTTAAGTTCCAGTTTGTTGTCTCCTCTTCAATCATCCTTCTTAATCTTTCACTTTCATTTACATTTATCCTAAATGGTACTATTTCGTAGTCATTTATGTTTTTACCTGATGATTTTAAAATGGAATTGATATCTTCTAAAGATTGTAATTCAGCATCCTTTGAAGATTTATTTTGATGTACATAATCATCGATCATATAAATTTTGAATTTTTCCCACAGTAATTTTGGATGATTGGGATTGCAAAGGATGAGAAGTGTAGCAAAAAGACGTCTTAAAGAAGTAGGCATTTTGTAAATAATAGATTCAGACATACATTCTTCGCAATGATTATCTCCGCTTAACAAACCATGTAAAAGCGCTCCTTCTCGATATGTATTAACAGTTACTTTGTTTAAAGTTCGTAGATCTTGAAATGATATTGGACCTCGAATATGATTTAAAAGAACACGTAAGAAATATCGTTCTCCTTCAGATGGATTCGCTGTGACAACTCGTCTTATAACAACGTGTTTTTTTCTAGGACTCCAAATCTTTTTAGTTGAGTTCCAAATAAAATGTGTTGGAAAATCTCTATACAATAATGTACGAGCAAATTTATTTACTTTATTTACCTCAAAAAATTCTGTCAACATTGTTCTTTTCGTATTTTCATTATTAATAATAACAGATAAATTATCTCCGTCATCATACCTTATTTGTTGATGATTTTCAATATGAAGCTGTAAAGAATAAATAGCTGGATAAATTTCTGCTAAATTGAACGAGAAAATTCTCCACATAGCTTCAGGTGGAGATATCCATCTAGCAGATTGGTATGCTGATATTTCATCGATTTCTTTTCCTGTTTCATTTGCAGAAAATGAAAAATGAATACGATCATGCCCTTTATACACATATTTGTACAAATATTTTACAGCTTTAATAGAAGAACAAACTTCAACATTAATATGACAGTCAAATTTTGCACTCAAATAAGGATTATATGGTACAACCCATCGATTGTCTAACATTTGGCTTCTAACTTTGATAGAAATACCAGTATCACGACGTTTATACAATGGATATGAGTTATGACCAAAAATAGTGGTATTACAGTAATCTCTAGGGTATTTATTTTTGCAAGTTTTGTTTGCTTCCATACATATGTTTTTTGGATTAAGATGTCCACAAGGGCCGTGCATATTATGTTTTACAATAACAGAATGAAGATATGAATGTTTTTTTTTATCAGGAATTTCACAACAAACTATCTTATCAACATCTACAGCAGAACAGATTTTATGGCCGTGATTAAATATTAACAATAGATGTGCATGAGGAAGACCTCTTTTCTGAAATTCAATAACATATATATGCGCAATGACTGGGCCTAAAACAATTTTTTGGTATAAATCATTTTTCAACTCTTCTAATTTTGCTCTAAATATACGCACAATTAAATCAGGCCGATTTTGAATCTCATCATTGTGTTTTAGTTCTTGTTTAATTTCTGGCCAATTTGGATTGCATGTTATAGTTAAGAAAATATCCGATTTTTCATAACGCTGTACAATAGCCATCGCATCCATATATCGCCTTAACATATCTCTAGGTCCACATGTAAAAGATTGAGGCAAAACAATTTTTCGTCCAATTTTCGATCCTCTTGTTTCTCCATTTTGAATGCTATCTACAATACCCTGGTAAAGTTTAGCTCGAATTTGATTTTGATTGTTACGAAAATAGTCTAACCGTGCAGTTTCGATCTTGACATACATATCTACAACATATTGTTGGAGTAATCTACCACTGTGAAGTAATACAGACTTACCGAAAGGTCTGATTTGCAATTTGTATGAATAGTATTCTCGACAAGAAACCTGTGATCGGCTCTTCATTCCTGTAAGCACTGTAAAAAGAAGGTATTATATGAAAATAGTGAGAATGCAAAACAGAAGTAAATATACAAGAATAAAGGTTTACGTACTTTTATTTTCTTCTTTTTCAATAAATTCAGATGCTGAAGTAATCGTGTCAGGAAATTGAACAGATTCGAACAAATGTTCAGTCCGTCTACATCTTCTAATGCCTTCATGCCAACCTGATTCTCCATATGGAAAAAGCAAAGGATATTGTAAAGGATCATAGCAACCGTAGTAATAATGAACTCTATGTAAATCACCAGAATGACCATATATAATAATATCACGAGAACGATTGGTAGCATTTTCGTCATGATCAACCCACACAGCAGCTACTTCAGATGAAGTTGGAGTATTAAACACTCTTTGATCAAGTCATGGATCACATCTTATATGTATCTGATAATTATGTAAGTTAGGCATATTACTTAAAGATCGAAAAAATCTGCTATATGGATTTACCTTTAGGATTTCAAGTAGAATAAATAAAGTGAATTCATTAAAGTTCTCCGAAATTTTCATACGATTTTTAACTTCATTATCTGCATCATAAAAATATAACTGCATATAAGAAGGCTTGTTATTCTTTGGAATAAGTTCATTTAGGTAATGATATACTTGTCCTTGAACTTTAAATGTGTAAATCTTTGTCGTATTTGACACCAAAAGAAGTAAAAGCAAAGTGGTTATTATATCCTCGTACAATTTTCTTAAATTCCATACATTTCAATTCTGTAGAAGTAAATAAGTTATATAATTCGGTTGGTGAATCAGGTATGGAAATATGGACCTTTCCATCAGAACAACAAAAACCTTTACTTTCTCTATAAATTTTTCTTGCACCGCAATATGTACAGCTATTACATGTCGGTAATACGTATGCAGTCGTTGGTATATTTAATACATTAAAACTAATTGGTAATGTAGAATCGGAAGTATAGAGTACCATTTGGTCTGAAGTAGATGCCTGAAGATCATGATGTGTTACAGGTTGTTGAATTTGTATATCATTTGAAATGTCATCACCATATGATGTAAGATTACATATTCTTTTACGGTGATCATTGCAGTTATGTTGAACTCTTTTTCGTCGACATCTTTTTCTTTGATTTTCTTGTTGACAGTAAGACATTGTTTCAAAACTACCATCCGAAGTGTTCATATCGAACAGTTGAAACCTAACCTGATGAATATAGGAAATGGAAAAAATTAATTACAAAGGTTATCAAAATGTTTAGAGTAAAATAAAAATATTGAATAGCTGTCTTTGTAAAAAAATATTTCATTTTGTATTATTAAAAAAAAAAGTTGGTAGATAGATAAATTCTAAGTTTAGAAATTAATAGTTTTGGATTTCTTATGGTAAAACACAAACAAAAAAATTAAAATGGAAAATAGTATTGTTGCTGGAAAATGAAGGAAAGGAAGAAATAAAATTGTTATGAACATAGGAAAAAATAATTCGGGCACAGAAATTCACTTTAAATATAATAAAACAATACAATTTACAAGGAAGAAGTAAATATAAATTGAAGGGAGTTGGTAAATATTATAATGTAAATTTCAAGGAAGGATACACCTAAAATATATAAAAATATTTATACGTTATTATTAGGTAAACAAGAAAATGAGAATATTATATATATATAATATGACGCACAATATTCAATATATATATTTTGTATTTATTTGTCCAAAATTATTAAAAAAAAAATATTATATATATATAATATGACGCACAATATTCAATATATATATTTTGTATTTATTTGTCCAAAATTATTAAAAAAAAAATATTTAAGTTTTAATATAAAAAAATGTTATTTTGTTTTGTTTAGATTACTATCAAATATTAATGAGGAACGAAATAGCAAAAATAATGGCTCCCTAATATATATTTTACGAAAATAAATAACTTAGTAAAATTGTATGTATAATTTATATTTTTCGAAAATAAATAACTTAGTAAAATTGTATGTATAATTGTATGTATAATTTCAATGTAAAATTATTGAATGTTTTTGAAATTCTTGTTAAACATAATTTTCGAATTTTATGTCCAGAAAAATGTCTGATGAAATTCCAAAACATATATATAATATATAATATATAATATATATGCCCCTCCGCACGCGGAGGTCTATATCTCCGCGCGCGGAGGTAAGCACCTCCGCGCGCGGAGGTACTGACCTCCGCCAGCGGAGGCGTTCGCCTCCGTCCGCGGAGGTACTCCTAAACATTAGGATTACATGCAATTTGTAATTCATCCAACTCGACAAATTTTTTTTTTTACGATTTCTATTCTAACATTTAGAATAATACTGAATTTAAAGAAGTATTTAAACAAATACTGAATGCATTCAGTATTTAAACAAATACTGAATGCATTTGAATAACAAGCATTAAAAATTTCTTATTCCTATATTCCTAAACATAATCACTTAACATTTTATTTAAACGCTGAATATATAAAACTAACATAAACATTTTACATAATTACTCACCGCTTAACAGTATGAAAATTATGAATTATTTTCTTATTTAAACGCTGAATATATAAAACTAACATAACATTTTACATAAGTACTCATCGCTAAACCGTATGAAAATTTCGAATTATTCCGTTGCAAGTGGAAATCAGTTGTTTAGTTGCTTCAATAACAGTTGCTTACTTGCTTCTTCACGAGACAGAATGAAATGGAATAAATATTCGTCAAATTTCTTGGCAGAAAAAAGAGTACGATGAAATGGAATAGTATTTTTCTTATTTGCAGATTGCAAAGTAATGAAATGAAATGCATTTGTCTCCTTTATATAAGGAAAATACAGCCACTGTTATGACACGCTAAACAGCACCGCCTTCGTACAAGAACAAACACAGCAAAAATCGGCCACCGACTGAAGAAAGCAGATACAGTGAATTTCGGCGTCTACATTTTCATTGGTAACAACAAATTCAGTTTCATTGGTAACATCAAATTCATTTTCGTTGGTAACAGCAAATTCTCAACCGCCTATAATTTCCAACCTTTTTTCCCTTCAAACAATCGCTATTTATATTTATAATTGATAGACAGAGGACAATTTGGTAACAAACTGGGGATAAAAAGGGAAAACCAAAATAGGACATAAATGAACAGTAAACTGCGGATTCACTCTTTTAATAGAGGAGAGGATTTGACTCTCAAACGGGCTGTGACAAGTGACTCGCTTGAAGAAAAATCCAGTCCAGCTCACTCCATGACTCGCCTCCAACGAGAGGCCATATCCTTCTTCTTTATACATTATTTTATGGTTTAGGATTGGTAGCTAGTTAAGAGTTTAAACTTTAAAGCACTAATGCGTGTTTTGTCTTTTAAGTATAAATTAATTTGGAAAATTAACGTATTTTTGTAAAAATTTGTGGCATATAAATGTATCTATTTATTATTATTATTATTTTTTTTTTTTTTTTTAATAACCGTGGATGTCTGGACCAGCTTGTGCACACCTCGACTAATTCCACGGGACCCTGAAGTTTACGGCCAGGTACTCACTTCAGTGGCCTTGAAAGGATTCGAACTGATGACTATTGGGGAACAAAACTCAAGGCCTCACCAATTGAACAACCCCTCAAGGTTATGTATCTATTTATTTATTTTTGACAACCAATTCAACCTTTTGAAAACATTGCAATATATTACACCAGTTGTATAAAGACACTAAGGAATTCAAGAATGTCTATTCTGGACAACCCACTAGAATTGAAAGCTTCAACTAAGCATTTACAAGGAATAAATAAATTAGAAGCAATCCTAATTTCTTCATTTTTGAAAAGTTCAATAAGGAAATACAGATGGAGTACAAAGGAAGACGAAATCCATACAAGTAGCGCATTGCTAGTCGGGCACATAAATACCTGTATTCACAGCACGCAAATACCTCAAACGATGGACCAGAACTTCTTTCTGCAAAATAAGACTGGTTCCATTTTCTTCTGATCATCTTCCAGAAAATGCAGCTGGGTATCCCAAAGAAACTTAGGAGCAAGATCTACCATGCGTGTTCCATTACATAATCCTTCAGAAGGGTTGATATTTCGTAACAACATAACAGGACAATTTATCTTAATCTTTAATTCATGCGGTGGAATACCATTTGGAGTCGAAGTGTTCAAGAAATCTTCCTGAAGGTTTTGTTCTGATTTGTCAATCATCTCATCAAAGCTATAATACGTGAAAAATTTCACGAGGAATCTGATCAAGTAAAAATTCTGTTAATATAATCAACACATTCATTTCGAGGCGTAAGAATTACACGATTTCCCATCGTAATGTAAAGTATCAACATATGTTTCTATATCTGTATTTGGGAAAACATGATTTATTAAAATTTGTAAAGATGTAACTTCATTATCAAATGGTATAATTATGCTAGCCGGAAGTTGAATGTATTACAATTATGTTTTCCTCTGTTCCATTTCCAACTCGAAGCAAATATTAGAAAATGCAGATCTAATTTTGTCACCGCATGTTCTCACTCTAGTGTAAATGTAATCAAAGGACCATAGTCTGAGAAGACTAGCAGCCTTCATTTATTGTCTTCTTTTTTTCCTCTCGGTATTACTGGTAAAACTTGTCTGAAATCTCCTCCTAAAACGACCACCTTGCCACCGAAGGCAATTACTAAAAAAAAAAAAAAATCATTAATATCTCTGAGCATTTTATCAACGTCTTCAACGGCACAACGATTTACCATGATTGCTTCCTCCCAAATTATTAATGTAGACATTTTTAAATAAAGTCCCTTAAAGCTGATTGTTTTACTAACAGAACACATAATTTCACCAACTGTTTCAAGAGGACTTTTAAATCTTGAATGGGCTGTTCGACTCTAGGTTAAAGAGATGCAGATACTCCAAAAGATGCTGTAGTTAAAGCAATTAAATTTTGGAGACCGTACACCTGTTAGGAGAGTTTGTACAAAAAAAGTTTTGCCGTTCCTCCTGGACCGTCGATGAAAAAAATCCCGCTAGATTTTGAATTGACTTTTTCCATAATTGTATTATAGCAGATTGTTGTTCTTAGTTTAAAAATGTGTAGCAAGTGTAGCCTTCTTTAAGTTCCCAATTTGTGTCTCATTCTTCAATCATCCTTCTTAATCTTTCACTTTCATTTACATTTATCCTAAATGGTACTATTTCGTAGTCATTTATGTTTTTACCTGATGATTTTAAAATGGAATTGATATCTTCTAAAGATTGTAATTCAGCATCCTTTGAAGATTTATTTTGATGTACATAATCATCGATCATATAAATTTTGAATTTTTCCCACAGTAATTTTGGATGATTGGGATTGCAAAGGATGAGAAGTGTAGCAAAAAGACGTCTTAAAGAAGTAGGCATTTTGTAAATAATAGATTCAGACATACATTCTTCGCAATGATTATCTCCGCTTAACAAACCATGTAAAAGCGCTCCTTCTCGATATGTATTAACAGTTACTTTGTTTAAAGTTCGTAGATCTTGAAATGATATTGGACCTCGAATATGATTTAAAAGAACACGTAAGAAATATCGTTCTCCTTCAGATGGATTCGCTGTGACAACTCGTCTTATAACAACGTGTTTTTTTCTAGGACTCCAAATCTTTTTAGTTGAGTTCCAAATAAAATGTGTTGGAAAATCTCTATACAATAATGTACGAGCAAATTTATTTACTTTATTTACCTCAAAAAATTCTGTCAACATTGTTCTTTTCGTATTTTCATTATTAATAATAACAGATAAATTATCTCCGTCATCATACCTTATTTGTTGATGATTTTCAATATGAAGCTGTAAAGAATAAATAGCTGGATAAATTTCTGCTAAATTGAACGAGAAAATTCTCCACATAGCTTCAGGTGGAGATATCCATCTAGCAGATTGGTATGCTGATATTTCATCGATTTCTTTTCCTGTTTCATTTGCAGAAAATGAAAAATGAATACGATCATGCCCTTTATACACATATTTGTACAAATATTTTACAGCTTTAATAGAAGAACAAACTTCAACATTAATATGACAGTCAAATTTTGCACTCAAATAAGGATTATATGGTACAACCCATCGATTGTCTAACATTTGGCTTCTAACTTTGATAGAAATACCAGTATCACGACGTTTATACAATGGATATGAGTTATGACCAAAAATAGTGGTATTACAGTAATCTCTAGGGTATTTATTTTTGCAAGTTTTGTTTGCTTCCATACATATGTTTTTTGGATTAAGATGTCCACAAGGGCCGTGCATATTATGTTTTACAATAACAGAATGAAGATATGAATGTTTTTTTTTATCAGGAATTTCACAACAAACTATCTTATCAACATCTACAGCAGAACAGATTTTATGGCCGTGATTAAATATTAACAATAGATGTGCATGAGGAAGCCCTCTTTTCTGAAATTCAATAACATATATATGCGCAATAACTGGGCCTAAAACATTTTTTTGGTATAAATCGTTTTTCAACTCTTCTAATTTTGCTCTAAATATACGCACAATTAAATCAGGCCGATTTTGAATCTCATCATTGTGTTTTAGTTCTTGTTTAATTTCTGGTCAATTTGGATTGCATGTTATAGTTAAGAAAATATCCGGTTTTCCATAACGCTGTACAATAGCCATCGCATCCATATATCGCCGTAACATATCTCTAGGTCCACATGTAAAAGATTGAGGCAAAACAATTTTTCGTCCAATTTTCGATCCTCTTGTTTCTCCATTTTGAATGCTATCTACAATACCCTGGTAAAGTTCAGCTCGAATTTGATTTTGATTGTTACGAAAATAGTCTAACCGTGCAGTTTCGATCTTGACATACATATCTACAACATATTGTTGGAGTAATCTACCACTGTGAAGTAATACAGACTTACCGAAAGGTCTAATTTGCAATTTGTATGAATAGTATTCTCGACAAGAAACCTGTGATCGGCTCTTCATTCCTGTAAACACTGTAAAAAAGAAGGTATTATATGAAAATAGTGAGAATGCAAAACAGAAGTAAATATACAAGAATAAAGGTTTGCGTACTTTTATGTTCTTCTTTTTCAATAAATTCAGATGCTGAAGTAATCGTGTCAGGAAATTGAACAGATTCGGACAAATGTTCAGTCCGTCTACATCTTCTAATACCTTCATGCCAACCTGATTCTCCATATGGAAAAAGCAAAGGATATTGTAAAGGATCATAGCAACCGTAGTAATAATGAACTCTATGTAAATCACCAGAATGACCATATATAATAATATCATGAGAACGATTGGTAGCATTTTCGTCATGATCAACCCACACAGCAGCTACTTCAGATGAAGTTGGAGTATTAAACACTCTTTGATCAAGTCCTGGATCACATCTTATATGTATCTGATAATTATGTAAGTTAGGCATATTACTTAAAGATCGAAAAAATCTGCTATATGGATTTACCTTTAGGATTTCAAGTAGAATAATTAAAGTGAATTCATTAAAGTTCTCCGAAATTTTCATACGATTTTCAACTTCATTATCTGCATCATAAAAATATAACTGCATATAAGAAGATTTGTTATTCTTTGGAATAAGTTCATTTAGGTAATGATATACTTGTCCTTGAACTCTAAATGTGTAAATACCTCGATATGTTTTGAAGAGCTCTTTGTCGTATTTGACACCAAAAGAAGTAAAAGCAAAGTGGTTATTATATCCTCGTACAATTTTCTTAAATTCCATACATTTAAATTCATTAGAAGTAAATAAGTTATATAATTCGGTTGGTGAATCAGGTATGGAAATATGGACCTTCCCATCAGAGCAACAAAAACCTTTACTTTCTCTATAAATTTTTCTTGCACCACAATATGTACAGCTATTACATGTCGGTAATACGTATGCATTCGTTGGTATATTTAATACATTAAAACTAATTGGTAATGTAGAATCGGAAGTATGGAGTACCATTTGGTCTGAAGTAGATGCCTCAAGATCATGATGTGTTACAGATTGTTGAATTTGTATATCATTCGAAATGTCATCACCATTTGATGTAAGATTACATATTCTTTTACGATGATCATTGCAGCTATGTTGAACTCTTTTTCGTCGGCATCTTTTTCTTTGATTTTCTTGTTGACGAAAAGACATTGTTTCAAAACTACCATCCGAAGTATTCATATCGAACAGTTGAAACCTAACCTGATGAATATAGGAACTGGAAGAAATTAATTACAAAGGTTATCAAAATGTTTAGAGTAAAATAAAAATATTGAATAGCTGTCTGTCTTAAAAAATATTTCATTTTGTATTATTAAAAAAAACGTTGGTAGATAGATAAATTCTAAGTTTAGAAATTAATAGTTTTGGGAAGGAAAAATTTTTCTTATGGTAAAACACAAAAAAAAAAATTAAAATGGAAAATAGTATTGTTGCTGGAAAATGAGGGAAAGGAAGAAATAAAATTGTTATGAACATAGGAAAAAATAATTCGGTCACAGAAATTCACTTTAAATATAATAAAATAATACAATTTACAAGGAAGAAGTAAATATAAATTGAAGGCAGTTGGTAAATATTATAATGTAAATTTCAAGGGAAGGATACACTAAAATATATAAAAATATTGTATACGTTATTATTAGGTAAACAAGAAAATGAGAATTGTAAATTAATAATAGCACAACAAAGTGAGGAAAAAAAGGTTAAAAAAAAATTATATATATATAATATGACGCCCAATATTCAATATATATAAAAAAAAAAATTTATTTGTCCAAAATTATTAAAAAATATATATTTTAGTTTTAATATAAAAAAATGTTATTTTGTTTTGTTTAGATTAGTAAATAATTTCTATAAAATATTAATGAGGAACGAAATAGGATAAACAAAAATAATGGCTCCCTAATATATATTTTACGAAAATAAATAACTTAGTAAAATTGTATGTATAATTTCGTTTTTGAAATTCTTGGTAAACATAATTTTCGAATTTTATGTACGAAAAAATGTCAGATGAAATTCGAAAACATATATATAATATATAATGTCCCCTCCGCACGCGGAGGTCTATATCTCCGCGCGCGGAGGTACTTGCCTCCGCCAGCGGAGGTTCACACCTCCGCGCGCGGAGGTACTTACCTCCGCCAGCGGAGGCGTTCGCCTCCGTCCGCGGAGGTACTCCTCTCTCCAAGGGAGCTTGGAGGAAACAACATTTTAGAATACTGAATTTAAAGAAATGCATTCAGTATTTAAACAAATACTGAAATGCATTCAGTATTTAAACAAATACTGAATGCATTTCTTGATTTGGAATAACAAGCATTAAAAATTTCTTATTCCTATATTCCTAAACATAATCACTTAACATTTTATTTAAACGCTGAATATATAAAACTAACATAAACATTTTACATAAGTACTCACCGCTGAACGGTATGAAAATTATGAATTATTTTCTTATTTGAACGGTATGAAAATTATGAATTATTTTCTTATTTAAACGCTGAATATATAAAACTAACATAACATTTTACATAAGCACTCACCGCTAAACCGTATGAAAATTTCGAATTATTCCGTTGCAAGTGGAAATCAGTTGTTTAGTTGTTCAAGAACAGTTGCTTACTTGCTTCTTCACGAGACAGAATGAAATGGAATAAATATTCGTCAAATTTCTTGGCAGAAAAAAGAGTACGATGGAATAGTTTTTTTTCTTATTTGCAGATTGCAAAGTAATGAAATGAAATGCATTTGTCTCCTTTATATAAGGAAAATACAGCCCCTGTTATGACACGCTAAACAGCACCGCCTTCGAACAAGAACAAACACAGTAAAAATCGGCCACCGACTGAAGAAAGCAGATACAGTGAATTTCGGCGTCTACATTTTCATTGGTAACAGCAAATTCTCAACCGCCTATACTTTATAATTTTTCGCGGCGCCAACTTTTTTTTCCCTCCAAACAATCGCTATTTATATTTATAATTGATAGACAGAGGACATAAGAGGAATTTGGTAACAAACTGGGGATAAACAGGGAAAACCAAAATAGGACATAAATGAACAGTAAACTGCGGATTCACTCTTTTAATAAAAGAGAGGAGTTAGGAAAAGATTTGACATCCGCGTATAGAAGCAAAATTCACATAAATCCAACAGAGCACGGCAACCCCGTGTGTATTTAAAAACAAAGGATATGACATATGGCCATTATATGCTACCTACACATAGCATTGTTCAAAAACAAAATGTAGTAGTCATTTTAAAACCCTCAAAATTGTAAAGTGAGAATAAAAAACCGACTCAACCCTTTCCTATTAAAAGGCGAAGTTGTGGTCTTGTAGTAGCCGCTCTCTCTCTCTCTCTCTCTCTCTCTCTCTCTACGTACACACACACACACAGAAATATGTGGAGTTCAATAGTCATTCCAATTATTACAGTTATTCTTGTAAATTACGGGGCTTGGGAAATTCTCAAGTGGGTATGGATAAACCCTAGGAAGAAAGAGAAGATGCTGAAACAGCAAGGCTTCAATGGAAACTCTTATACTTTGAGGAGTCTCCTATTTGGAGACGTAAAAGAGAATTCCATTGCATATGCAGAAACCTTGGGGAAACCCATCAATGTACACAGCGAAATTGTTCCTCGAGTAATCCCTTTCGTTCATAAAACCGTTCAACAATATGGTACGTAGCTTATAAATGTTACTATCTCCACGTTTTGCACTTCCAAGAAAGGAATAATAATAAAATAGAAACTTTTGGACGGACTTTTTATTATTTTATTTTATTTTTGCAAATTTTTCAGGTAAAAAATCATTTATATGGGCAGGAGTAAGACCTCAAGTGCTGATATTAGACCCTGACCTAATTAAAATTATCTTGAATGAGTACAATAATTTCGTGAAGAATTTTAAAATCACTAATGATATATTACGGTCATTCGTTGGCGGACTTATCTCCTATGAAGGTGACAAATGGACCAAAAGCAGAAGCAAGTTCAACCCCATTTTTTATGCAGGAAAATTAAAGGTAATAGTTTCCTATAGCATATTATTTTTCCTTTATTTTCGTGGAGGATGTGTGGTTAGAAAGTAAGAAAAAATTATTAAAATACGTGTAAAATATTTTATTATGTGAATGTAGGATCTGGATCATAAAATAAATATCATTTTTCTCAATGTGTTTTGTAGAAAACGGTTCCAGCAATTCAACTAAGTTGTGATGATACTATAAATGAATGGAAAAGGATGGTATCCAACTCGAAGGAGGGGCGGCCGGATTCGTGTGTGGTGGATGTGGTTCCGTATTTTGAATCTTTCTCAGCTACAATACTGTGTCGAGCATTATTTGACTCTGATTATTCTGAAGATGAGAAGATTTTTGAGCTTCTTAGAGAGATTTCTTTAATTGCATTTCAAACCAGCAAGATTGTTGAACTTCCAGGAGGAAAGTAAGTCATCATCATGCACATACAATGCATAATTCGATCGTTTGTTTGTTTGTAAGTTGGACTACATGGTACTTAGTATAGTAGACAAACAAATAAAACAATATTAAAATCTTGTTTATTATGCGTTATGTATGTACCAAACATACATTTTCTTGAAGACAAATGATTTCATATGGAGCTAATTTATTGCATGTAACTACTTTTCTCCAAAGCAAGTCTCAAGCCATTATTACTCCAATTTTGTATAATATGGCGTAAATTTTCACGTGTTGTTTTAAGTACAGGTATTTACCTACGAAGGAAAATCGCAAGGCTAAACAGATGACGAGGGAAGTACGAGAATTCTTTATGAAGCGGATCGAAGAAAAAGCAAAGGCAATTAAGGCAGGGGACACTACGGGGGAAAGCTTCTTCGACGTGCTGTTGGAACCTGAACTTGCAGAAGCTCATGGTATGAAGAATATGGACGATATCATTGGACAACTCAAGTTATTTCACTTTGCTGGACACGAAACTTCTTCAATGATGCTTGTTTGGACCATGGTTTTACTGAGCATTCATCAAAATTGGCAACAACGTGCCAGAGAAGAAGTTTTCCGAGTTTTTGGCGACTCTAAACCAGATTATGAAGGATTAAGTCAACTCAAGATTGTAAGCGAACTTTTCCTTTAATTACACAATGCCCAAAACTGGTATACAATCTCTATTGCTTTATGATCATATTTATATTTGTTTTTTTTTTTACAGGTATCTGTGATTCTGAATGAAGTCTTGAGGTTGTATCCTCCGATTCTCGAGCTCTCTAGACTTGTAGAACAAGAAACAAGATTAGGAGAAATCGTTGTACCAGCCGATACATTACTTATGTTACCAACACTGATGGTTCACAGGGATCCTGAAATCTGGGGTGAAGATGCAAACGATTTTAGGCCAGATAGGTTTGCTGACGGAGTTATGAAAGCAACAAAGGGAAAGACTGCATATTTCCCATTCGGTTGGGGTCCCCGAGTGTGCATTGGCCAGAACTTGGCATTGTTGGAAGGAAAATTGATGGTGGCAAATATTCTCAAGACATTTTTATTTGAGCTTTCACCAACCTATACACATGCGCCCCAAGGGGTTTCCACCCTTCAACCTCAATATGGTGCTCATATTGTTCTACGTGAACTCGAATAAAACAAGAAAACAAAATGTTGGAATATCATAATCGGGTCATTGCAGTTGTCTTTTGGAAATCGTAATGTTGTATCATTATTGGCCTGTTGGGAACTTTCAAATGCAGGGAGGTCTGGATGAGCACCCTGTAATTAAGTGTTTTATTTTTGTTATTAATAAAGCATGTCGCCTAGAGTGGTTTGATAATAGAACATCTAAATTTATGTTTCTCTCTTTCTTAGTACATTTGTTAGAAAATATGGTGGTCCACATCTCAGTTTTTAATATGGTGGGGATTAAAATCAAGTTTTTAGCAAATTTTGATAAAAATTGATGAAATGTGTTGTTGGAAAGTTATGTGTAATACCCAGACCAAGGAAAGCTTAAAAAGATTTGGTAGGTATTACTCATATCAACAAGGTGCACAATCTTTTCCGAAAGCTCATCGTTAGAAACTCCACAGTTAAGCGTGCTTAGCTTGGAGCAATTTCATAATGGGTGACATCTGCGAAGTTTTTTCGGATAGCGTGCGAGTGAGGACAAAATATGGTGAAAAGACTCATGTTGCTACAGCAGTAGAGTGGGGACAGTACGTCATCGATCTAACGGTCGTGATAGCCCGTTAAGTGGGACTCGGGTCGTTACAAATGGTATCAGAGCCCGATTGCCAGTTGAAAATCAGAAACTAAGTGCTATGCGGGACAAAGTACTACGTCATAGAGCGGGAGCCACCTCTTGAACCCGTAGAAGTCACCTCTACAATCCCAACGCCTGACAACGGATCCTCAAATGGATCAAACGAGACGAGGACGTCGCGAGTCTAACGAGGGGTGATTGTAATACCCAGACCAAGAAAAACTTTAAAAAAATTTGGTAAGTACTACTCATACCAATAAGGTGTACCTTTTTTTTTCCGAAAGCCTATCGTTAGAAATTTCACAGTTAAGCGTGCTTAGTTTTGAGCAATTCTATGATGGGTGACCTCATGAGAAGTTTTTTTGGAAAGCGTGCGAGTGAGGACAGTACGTCGTCGATCTAACAATCGTGACAGCTCGTTAAGTGGAACCCGAGTCGTTATATTATGATTCCATAAAATATGTAATTAAAGTTGATGATTTTGACTAAAATTAAAACCTATCTATATATCTTCTACCGATTATCATGCTGAAGAAAAAAATGGGGCAGATAGCCCTATCACTTTCGTAGCTGTAGGAGTAGGTATTGCAGCTGTCTCGATTTGAGGTCTAGTGTTTGGTGGTCCACTGAATAATTGAAGCGGTATTGTCTTCTGGAATGAACTCAATTATTGTGTCACTAATTTGCACGTTTTCTGTAAAATGTCGGCATTATGACACATGGGTCTTACCGACCCCTCACGAGGGACGGGCTCCATGTATATTAAAAAAAAATATTGTACGGGCCCACCAAATGCGTGTTGTCTATAAAATGTCTGTAAAAAAATCCCTTGTAATGCAAGCATGGTTGCAGCATTATATATGCTTTACCACAGTGTTTATGGATTGAATTAATCTACTTTGTACAATGAGTTTGACAATGTGTGAGGTGTAAAGATCATTTGTCATTGATTTCAAAAATGGATTTTCAAATCAATGGACAGCCAACTCACACGTTATCAAACTAATTGTACAATTATCATTATTCTTATGAATTTGTTTCATACAGCCTTCACAAAGCGTGTATGTCTGGGAAGTTACTCTTTAAAGCAGCGAATGGTGGGAGATGGCGTTAGAATTTGAAACTTGAATAAAAAGGCAGAATGTGAGTTGTCGTGCAAGTATCACATGTGTTACCTTACAAATAATGAATTCTTTTTAATTTAATTGAAACAAATAGGTTATGGTGTTGGCACTGACACTAGCATTGACATTGACATTGGCAATGTATGGTGACAGTAATGGTATTAGGGTTGACCATGGAAAATAGTGTGAGAGTTTAAGACTAGGGTAACCAGATAACACTTGTGTTACCTTACAATCAACGAATTTTTGTTAATTTTACTTAATTTGGATAGGTTGTCAAATCGATGATTAAGGCGGAATCACTGAAGGTAATGGCTTTGGGGGTGGTGGTGATTGAACAAAAAGTAAGAGTAATATGAAATGATGTACGTAAAACGTGAAGTTTTAAATAAAAGTAGCATATAGTGTAACATAAGGTGTTATTTCTATAGAAAGTTAAGACTTTTAAATAAAAAGTAACATAAAGTAACATATATGTCACTCTAAAATGTTGTTTTTCATTAAAAAAAGAAAAAAAATAAAGAAAGAAATTGAAATATTTTAAAGATACTCTACAAGTGACCCAATAATATGTGTTACTCTAATATGATTAAAAAAAGCTCACTCCATCCAGTAACATAAAGTAACATATATGTCACTCTAAAATGTTGTTTTTCATTAAAAAAAGAAAAAAAATAAAGAAAGAAATTGAAATATTTTAAAGATACTCTACAAGTGACCCAATAATATGTGTTACTCTAATATGATTAAAAAAAGCTCACTCCATCCTCTATCTTTCTTTATTTTCTTATCTCAATTATATAGTTATTTATTTATTTATTACTTTATTAAGAATGTTTTGTTTTGTTTGTTTGCTGATATACCCTTATTTTTTTACTATTTTCAATAATAATTTACCACTAGTTATTGATAATTAAATAAATGTAAACTAGGAAGGTTTTAGGCAAAAATATTTTTTCAATAATATTAAATAAGACTTCTTAATTCGTATGAAAAACAAAACAATCGTATATAAGTAGAACGGAGGAAGTATTAGTTTTTAACTAAAAATTGAATTATTGATTTTAAAGGAAATGGGGGTATGTTTAAAAAAAATTGTAAAATGAAGTAAACGTAAAACATTGATTTTTATTGAAAAATGCCTTTTAAAAAAAAAAAAATTTATAAAATGCGGTAAGTTTTTTGGACTGAAGTATGGTATTTGTGAGGTATCCCAAATTTGGGAAGATTTCATAAACCATGTATTAAATATCACTAAATCAATTTTCAGGTTTTAAGTTTAAAAATGCAAAAATCATGTATTTGTTAATTAATTAAATATATTAAAATCACAATTATACAATTCATGGTCACAGATGCATTCTTATGCGTCACAAATTATTTACTAGTCACATTTTATCAAATTAATTAATCACAAATTATTTTGAGGTCACAAATCAAAAATTTTATACGTCACAGTTTTTTTTATTGGTCACAAATCAAAAAAATTGTTGGTCACATTTTATCGATCAGTCACATATTTTCAGGTTGAACCAAATGGTCACATGCACTGAAACACCCCAACCCCGATCTGATCCACCATCCATACTTTGTCACAGATGACCAAATAATTGGTCACATATACCAAATAGTGGTCACATACCATCGTCACCAACACTATCGCCACAGCTACTACGACAACTTGCGACCACCCTCACCCAACCACTGTCATCGCCGCCAACACCACACGCCGCTGCTGCCGCCGCCGCCACACCACCACCACAGAAATGCACCACTGTCGCCAACAATAGAAACGCACCATCATCGTCGCCTAAAACAAAGACATTACTATCACATCGTCGTCGCCTCGCCACAAACACCTGCTGCAACACCACCTCCACATGCAACTTCAATCACCCACCAACTCACAGTGTCGTCGTCGCCGCCTCCATCATCACCGTCAGCCACCACCGCAACTACCATTTCCAACAAAAAATAAGATCCAAACCAGATCCCGCCACCATCACCGCGACCACCAGATCTGCCACAACCACCATCACCTCCATCACTGCAAACACCAAATCCGCCACCCAACACAGCCAACATTCTACAACCATCGTACTGCCATCAACACGACCACCAGATCCGCCACCCAACATAGCCAACACACTTCCGTCGGCAGAGATGGGATGCGTCACCGGTGAAGGTTGGTAAAGAGAGAGAAGAGAGAAGGTGGAGAAGACGGAGAGATGGAGAGAGAAAGAAAATGGAAATGGTTTCTCGGATTTGAGATGAAATTGATTTATTACTTGATTTTTGAATAATTAAACTTTCAACCTGATTTTTTAAAATCAATCTTTAAACAACTGATTTTTTGTAATTTCCCCCCAAATTTTTTAGTGATATGCGAAACCACCCCCAAATGAAACCACATTTGACCCAATACGTTTGGGCCCAACATGCATCCAAATCTAAGTAGATAGGTCTAGGCCACAACCATTTTTGGTCCATCTTGGAAAATGGGTAGTCCATTATGTATTATAACAAAAAAGTTGTGGGTAACACATCCACCTGCCGTCCTGCCTATTAAAAATAAAATAAAAATTAAAACATCCAATGAATATTGGCATTTTTAACTATTTTTTCCAATGTTCTAAATGGCATGCCTTGAGGAGCCTAGGTGCGAGACGTGGCAAAAAAGCCACGTCTAGGACCTATGCACTAATTTAGCGGTCAACGAAAGTGTTGATCGCTTTAAGACGCACATAAACTCGCATTATTATTTATTTATTTTTAATTTTTTTTACACTGCATAAAGTTTTCAACTTTTAGTTCAACTGCATTGAAATGCCCAAAAATTAATAATTATAAGAGGAAATTACACCGAGTAACTATTATTTAATTAATATTCAAATATTACATTTCATCTTATTTTTCCCCATAAATACTGAATAATTACAGTAAATTAAAAATGCTAAATTTTAACAACTCACGCAATCAAGTGCTAATTTCACTCCCCCAAAACAAGCCCTTACCAAAACGTAATCACATCTTTAATCTCCAAATTGGTGTCTATTCACATTCCTCCCTCCCAAATCATCTCAACTCAAGAAATTCCAAAAATAACACCAAAATTTGATATTATATAGATTTCAAGCACCGTAATCCATTATTCCATGAAATCAATTTGTCGATATTATTTATTCCGTTGATTTTTAGATAATTTTGTTGGAATAGTTTGTTTTGATGTTTTCAGCACATTGGTGTGATGCTATTCTTGTGGCAGATTTCAGTTAGTATTGTCTGGGAATATATTTTTTCCCGATGTTTTCATGAATACCTTCTTTTGATGTTTTCAGGATGCTGATGTGACGTTAATTTGATGGCAAATCTGGATATGCCATGTTGCATCGAATTCGAAGTGCATATTTGTGTTTTACGACAGATGAAATTCTTCATTTTGGGATAAAATCATGCACACATTTGTCGCTTAACAATTGATATCCAATCTTTTGAATGTTGACATTTCTGTATTATCCATTTCAATTTAATACATCTTCATATATGGACATCCTAAAACGCCACACAACGGTTCAATGATACTTTCAATGATGTGTATGTACATGTGAACCCGACGATTGATTTGCGACACGACGATTCAAAGATACCATATACATATTGTTGACACACTAAAATGCAATCCAAAATCAAAGGGAAGTCCAATTGAGAAGTCCAAGATGAAGACTCAATGGAAGTCAATTAAAAGGCCCACGAAGAAAAGCTCAAGCTGGAAACCTGTGAAAAAGGCCTGAATATTGGAAGCCCAAGAGCAAAGGAGTACAACCGCCTAAGACTGTGGGACGCCCAGAGGCTGAATGAGGGTAGTACTGCACAATCGCCCAGGACGACAGCCTCATTGTCGCCCAGAACATCAAGTCGCCCAGAATCAGACAAGTCTAAAGGGTAAAGTTTATCTAATTCAACAATTATGGAAGCGGTTGGCAAGTGAACCCGGCACGATCCCACGATCCAGAAAACAGCAAGGGTAGTGGCAACAGTTACTAAGCAACTACTCCCCAAACAAGCGGTTCCTCACTAAAGGAGTGGACGGTTGCGAAGGTAATGGAGCAAGTCCGAGCAGTTTCGATAACCAAAAGATGCCCAAGAAGTATAAAAGGAAGTAACGTCGTAGAAGCAGGGACCCCCGAATCAAAACATCTCGACAAGAGAATATGTAACTTTTATTTCCTTAGCTTAAATTTAATCATTTCTCAGTACTCGTGTGCTTGCGCCCCTTGGAGGCGTTTTGTCTATTTTCCAGTTGTAGCTCTTCACTAGTAAACGCACCCCTTTTTGGGACTTTGTCTCAAGAGGTCTGTTCCTTACACAATCGTCTGACCCCTTTTTCTCGTAATTGTTGGCGGGTTGCAAAAACGCGCGAAAACAATTTGGCACGCCCAGTGGGACAGTTGGTGTTTTGTAAGTGAAGATACAAAAAGAGAAAAGATATCATGCCTCATAAAAATTTCGATAAGGAACCAGCAAGTCAAGGAGTAGTCCAGTCTGTGGTCGAGCGATACGAGGAGCAACAACATTCCCCACAGACAGATGGACAAAGTCAAAGCAGTCACAGCCGCTACGAACCAATGACAGAATTGAGCCCTCGCACAATGCGTGCATTGCTGGGAGAACTCACGCAGGATGTCGTTGAACAGGTAAATTTACACAGCATTCATAATATGGAGAAGTTTACCCAAAACGAGAATAGGCATTTTGATAGTATGGCTAAACAACTGAATACGTTGAATGAAATCATGAATAAGTTGGTAAGCCAAATGTGTCAACCTGTTATGCCTATAGATAACCACTTCCAGTCTAGGACTATCGTGGGGCATACTTCGCCATACAATTCTCTTGGTGTAAACTCTGGCCCAAATCTGGAGCCACCTTTTGGCCCTTCTACGTCGAACCCAGGGGGAAACAGGACCTTGAATTTGAGTAATAATAACACTACGTCCAACATGGGGGTAATACAAACGTGAGAGATAATGTCCCGAACAACGGACAGAATGATTTACGTATGAATGAAGGTCTAAACACTCAATTTAACAGTCATAATAGCCCGAATAATGGCACTTTTATCGCCAATCAGGGGCAAACTACCAGGCCTCCCACGAATCAGCCAGTAAACCAACTAATTGGAAACCCATATGACCCTAACGCCGTGCTAAGAAACCAAATTATGGAAATAGTGCAAGATCAAATAGCAGTTGGGGTACGCCCGGTGATTAGGCCAATTTATACCAAGCCATACCCTGATTGGATAGATCAGGCATATCCATGGCCTAGAGGGTACAAAGTACCGGAATTCTCACTATTTACTGGTCTAGGAGAAGTGTCTACGCTAGAACATGTAGGGCGATTTACGTTGCAAAGTGGTGAGGTGAATGAATATCATAAGTTGAGGTAATTCCCAAGTTCTTTAACAGGGGTAGCTTTTTCTTGGTTTATTAATTTGCCAGCAAACTCTGTCCAAACTTGGCAGCAAATGGAGCAATTATTCCATGCTCAATTCTATAAAACTGAGTCTGAGGTTACACTGGCCGATTTGGCGAATTTACGTCAGTTGCCTAACGAATGGGCAGAAAATTTCCTACAAAGGTTCAAAACGGCCAGGAGTAAATGCTTTGTGCCTTTGCCAGAAAAGGAATTTGTTAAAATCGCACAAAGTTGTTTAAGTTTTGATTTAAAGAAAAAATTCCAGGATAGGGGATTCCCAGATTTGTTCCAACTTAGTGCAAACGTCGTTAGGTATGAGCGACTGGTAAGAGAAGAAGAACAGATGAAAAATTCCAGTAAATGGACTTATTACAAAGATCCGAATTTCAACGTTCATACTGTCGATGATGGTTATTATGACCAAACAGAAATATGTTTGGCTGAGTTAATAAAGGGAGAAGCATACACTTGTCTCATACTAGTTAAGCCAAAAATAGTAGGCAAAGATGAACTTGCAAAAGGTGAAAACAGAAAGGCGCGAACGTTCTCGTTCGATGTAACCAAAGCTGACTTTATATTCGACAAATTATATAAGGATAAGCAGATAAGGTTGAGCGACAAGCACAAATTGCCAGACCCTGAACAAATTAAGGGTAAAAAATACTGTAAATGGCATAATGCATGGTCACACGCGACTAATTATTATATGGTTTTTCGCCATGTGTTGCAGGACGCTATTGAATCAGGACGGATTACGTTCGAAGAAAAGAAAAAGATGGCGATGGATGAAGATCCTTTCCCACGGCCACTGGCAATGAATATGATAACAACTGGTTTGAAAAACAAATTGTCAAGGTTTAAACTGGTGATTGATGACGAAGAAGAAGAATCTAAACCACCTCCCAGCGTTTTTGAACGCATCAAAGGGAAGGAGCCCAAGCAGGGCGAAGATGTTCTGTGCGACAGGTGTAAGCACGAGTTGAAAGCAAATACAGGGTCATCAATGACGCGGCCATTCCACCATCGCCCTGATTTCATGCCAGTCGCTCAGCCTGTCAGGGGGCGAAGGATGCCGTTGTACGAAGGATTACCTAGAGAAAGGGGGTTTGGATCGGCCAGTCAAAGAAGAACATTTAGGCCGCAGCCTCGCCAGCCCAATGTATGGCATTCGTTCCAGAACTATGCAGGAAGGGTAGTGCCATTCAATGAAATGACTAGAACACAACAAAGGCGTTACCAACGTAATTACGGGCGGATGATGAGGCAACAGCAAGGAGAATCACGCCCTAGAGCGCCCAAAACGCTCAGAATAGCCAACGAAAATGCTTTTGAAGATAGTGAAGAAACAGGCACTGGCGAATCAATGGGAGAATTGCCGGAAAGCTCGTCTGGGAGATCGAAGTTCGAGCGAGACAGGAAAGATGAAGATGATCCTGACCAACTTCTAACTATCCAGTTTGGCACATTACCTCATGTCCTGGCTAACAACTACTTGTTGGCCGACGAGTTCAAAAGCAAAGAAAAAGAGGATAATGAGGAAGAAACTTGTGTGCTAGTCTGCGATGAAAGCCAAACATCCAGAGAAATGTGTGATGATGGAGAGGACGATGGTATGACAGATGTTGAAGAAGAAATTGACTTAGAAGCAGAGAGACGGAAAATGGGAGTGTCACGCAACACCCTGTTGAAACAACTGCACCAAGAAGCAGAGAGGCAGCATAAACTAAGATTGAACCCTTTGAAATGCGCGTTCGGCGTAAATGCAGGAAATTTCCTTGGATTCCAGTACATAAAAGAGGGATTGAACTTGATAAGAATAAAGCGAAGGCCATTTTAGAAGCTAAGGCTCCTAGCAATAAAAAGGAGCTGCAAAGGTTTTTAGGCCAAATCAATTTTCTAAGACGCTTTATATCTAATTGTGCAGGGCAAACGAAAGCGTTTTCGCCTCTCCTAAAGCTGAAAAATCAAGACGAATTCGTCTGGAAAGAAGAACATCAAAAGGCTTTTGAAAGCCTGAAGACATACTTAACAAGCCCACCAGTGTTGGTGTCACCAATCCAAGGGCGGC
Organism: Fraxinus excelsior; assembly: GCA_019097785.1. NCBI lineage: Eukaryota > Viridiplantae > Streptophyta > Magnoliopsida > Lamiales > Oleaceae > Fraxinus > Fraxinus excelsior. The sequence goes on from CM032626.1 coordinate 8,796,231, forward strand.
CGATGAAATTGTACGTGTCGGCTGAACGAGAATCGATAGCGGGGATGGTCGCGCAAGAAGACCAAGTTGGTGAAAAAATGGCGATTTATTATTTAAGTAGACGGTTAACCAAATGTGAATGTAATTATTCTGCTATCGAGAAGTTGTGTCTCGCATTATACTTCACATGTACAAAATTAAGTGCATATTTACGGCCTGTGACAGTCTATCTAATTTCCAAAGTCAATTTATTCAAATACATGTTTTCTCGCCCTATTTTACACCAACGGGTGGGTCTTTGGACTTTAGCACTGTCGGAATTCGAAATAAAGTATGTGCCCCAAAAGGCAGTTAAAAATCAGGCCTTGGCTAATTTTCTGGCCGACCATCCATGCCTTGATGTGCCTAACGAAATAGAACTTGAGGTTGATTCATTTGAATTAAAACCATGGGTTTTATACTTTGATGGATCGAAAACTTCTAAAGGAGCAGGAGTAGGAGTAGGAGTGGCTTTGATAAATCCTTTGGGGGTTTGCTATAAGTTCGCATTTACCTTGGACAGAATCTGTACTAATAATCAAGCCGAGTATGAAGCTTTAATTGTAGGCTTGGAGTTGATGGTAGATATGAAAATAAAGAATGTAATCATCAGAGGCGATTCTCAATTGGTGATTCATCAATTGACCGGTGATTTCAAATGTCAAAGTGATTCTATTATAAGTTTATACGAAATCGCCCAAGAGTTGTTGGAAGAATTCGACCAAATAGAACTTCAATGTGTTAATAGAATGTACAATGACATGGCCAATGAGTTGGCCCAGTTGGCTTCTGGCTATTCAAAGGCGATGAGTTGGGAATCTACCTACGAATACGGAACTATATTGCCCGTTATTCAGCGGAGGGCCAGAAAAACCGAAATTCAATGCATAGGAGATGGGGTCGCACTGGATTGGATAGATGAGATTAAAGAATCCTTCAAAGAGCTTGATGGGCGAATTGATAGAAGAACGAAATTGCGTCTATTAAACTATGCATTAATAGACGAGGAATTGTTCAAAAGACGTTCTGATGGTGTGTTATTAAAATGCGTGAACTTACAAGAGGCTAAGACAATTATGGCCGAAGTGCATGAAGGGATATGTGGAGCCCATTAGGCTGGCCAAAAGATGAGATGGCTAATTATTAGAAGTGGTTATTTTTTGCTAAAGATGGGTGAATCGTGTGTTCAATATGCAAAAAGTTGTTTAGCATGCCAAAAACATGGTCCAATACAGAGGGCACCAGCAAGCAACATGGCACCCATTATCAAACCTTGGCCGTTCAAAGGTTGGGCGATAGACTTGATAGGGAAGATTTACCCTCCATCGTCCAAACAACACACCTTTATTATAGTCGCTACGGACTTTTTCACCAAGTGGGTCGAGGCAATGCCTCTAAAGGAAATCACCCAGAAAAGTATCATAGAGTTTATCCGGGACCATATCATTTACAGATTCGGAATTCCGCAAACTCTAATGACAGATCACGGGACTTCCCTAAATGGAGATCAGGTGAAGGATTTCTTGAGCGAGTTTGGAATTAAATTGGTAAATTCCACACCATACTACGCTCAATCAAACGGTCAGGCAGAATCATCTAACAAGATTCTGAAATCTATCATAAAGAAGATGATAGATGAAAATGCCAGAAATTGGCACGAATGCTTGAACAAAGCCTTATGGGCTTATAGAACATCGCCCCGTTCAAACACCAACATTACGTCTTTCCAACTCACTTATGGGCAGGAGGCTGTATTGCCCGTGGAAATCAACGTGCAATCCATAAGGGTGCGTCGGCAGCACGAATTAAGCGAGAATGAATACAAGGAATCGTTGATTCAAAATTTATTAGACTTGTACGAATTGAAGTTAGATGTGCTAGACAGGTTGCAAGTCCAGAAACAAAGGGTGGCTAGATTTTACAACAAGAAAGTTATAGCCAAGTTTTTTAGTGCGAGCGAATTAGTTTGGAGGGCAATGCTTCCTTTAGATAGTAAAGACCCAAAATATGGCAAATGGTCGCCAAATTGGGAAGGGCCGTATAGAGTAAAGAGTGTATTGCCTAATGGAGCTTACCACTTGGAGGATTTAGATGGTACTAGGCATATAAGATTTATTAATGGTAAGTACTTGAAAAAATATGTTCCATTCCTTTGGGAAAGTGAACAGATAAATGCATAAGTGATAAAATTACAATTGCGATATATTCATGCCGAACGATGGCAGTAAATAAATTGGACGATCACGTTCTAAATAAAATCAGAAAGAATAAGACATATTCAAAACAAAGTCTTTTATTACCCAATGTTCCTTACAAACCATTCTTCACAAGAATTAAGGGACACGGTCAAAATACAAGACGAAACATGCTACAAAATGTCTTCTGTTTGGTGGGAACAGAAAGAGTGAAACCAGTACGGGCAGCCCGTCAGTCTATGGCCGAATAAGAAGGCCAACCGCTCCCACAACCTTCCTAAGTGCATTGCTACAATGGCGGGCGAGGAGAAGCAGCCCTTCAGTCTATGGCCGAATAAGAGGGTGAAATGTTCCCTTAACCTTCCTAAATGCATAGATACAACGGTAGGCAAAGAGGAGTACCCTCAATATACAAACTGATGGCAAAAATCTTGCTTCAGTTTGAAAAAACATTTCCTATACCTCCCATACCAAAAGTGATGTCAAAGCAAAAGAGACGAGTCAAGAAACCCATTCCTGTAGAAGAGAAAATTGTTGGTAAACGATCGGAGTGCCATGCAGTGACAGGAAGCTTTGATGGCAAGAAATTGAATTTGAGGAGGCATGAGGATGAAGATGATGAGTATAAACATGCATATTTTGCATATTTATAGGGGCTGGAAGATCAAAAGCCAGAATGTGGAAGGTCACATTTATGACCAGTGAGTGAAATCAATATGGCCCAAAGATTTAGGGAAGAAAATTCAAATGCCAAGAGAATATGCATGAATGTTGGCATAAAGATTAAGTACGAGGAAAATTGGCGATCAAGGATAAAGGCCACATTTAAATAATTGTTCATTAATGACGATGAATGACATCAGATTACAAGGAAAAATCAAGGCAGTCAGCGCGAAAAATTACAAAAATTAGAACAGTAAATGTTTAATTACAATTCGCCCCAAGTTGAGCGCATCTGCTGCCTAAGTTTATTCCACTCTTCGCTCTGCCTGGAGGAAAGGATGTCTATTTCTTTCACCAAGTCATCATCAACCTCCACCTTTTTATACTGCTCCAATAGAGTTTTTGTCCTGGCAATTCCTTGGGATGCAGTACGTCTCTTGGCAGCCATCCTCGCCCTGCAGTCATCCATCTTCGCTTGTAGTTCTTTCATCTCCGTGGCTAGGCTCAACATTAAGGAATCTTCTACCACAAGCTCTGAAGAAACTTCAGTCAGTTCAGCCTGACTCTTGTCGATTGCCTGAAGTAAGGATTCTTTCTCAGAAGAAGCGCGGAGATATTGAGCACTTCTGGCCTTCAATTCTGCGCTCTTGGCCAGCAAGGAAACGACGTCAGCATGAAGAACCCTTAAATTTACTTTAAAATCAACAGAGATGCTGGGCGATGGGAGTGAAAGTGCTTGCAGTAGATTCGCACTCAACGTATTCAGTTTGGCTTTTTGATGAGCAGCACTGGCACGGCTTACCTCTAAGTCCATAAAAGAGACATACTCAAACAATGCCTGTTTGAGAAATGTCAGGTTCTCATTCGCAGGAGTGGAGGACGATGCAGACAATGTCTTCATATGTGCCCAAGAGGTGAGTAAGTCTTGGATGGAATTGATGATGCTATCAGATCCCTGCAAAGAAAGTTACCAACATTGAAGATTTTCGATACAACGAAGCAGAACTAGAAATAAGAGCGAAGTAGAAAGACCTCATCGGCGATAGTGGGAACTTCAGGCACCTCCTTTATTTCCTCCATCAATTGGGGAAATTTCCCTTTAGCTGAGCGAGGAAGATTCTTCCCACTTGACGAAGCTGCAGGAATCTCTGCATGTGCTACATCACAGTACACAAATGAGCCAGCAGCGATAAAGAAAGGCCAAGGCATCAAAAGTAAGCATTACCTTCTAGTTCCACGCTTGGGGGGTCGACACCCTGAGGAAGAGGATTTGTTGGTGATAAAGATGTTGAAGCTTGAGGCCTGGGCGACACGGCTTCGACAGGAAAAGGTGAGGAAGAGCCTGTCAAAACTATGGCCTTGGAAGGAGAAGACGAGCTCTTCTGAAAAAGTCAGGTAAACCGTTAGCACACGGAAGAACATATCCGCGAATATACAAATATGGATTACCTTTCTCCTAAAGGTAAGAGGAGTGTCATCATCATCATCATCATCATCATCATCGTCTACCGGTAAAACAGGGGATGCCGAAGCCGGCCGTTTCCTGCCTGATACACACTTGGCAGCAATGGCCTTAGCAGATGAAGAAGCAGGAGAAAGGATAGGCTCTTTAGAGCGAGAAGGGGGAGAAGGACTCCTGATTGATACAGGAGTGACTAAAAGAGGAGTGGAAGAAGTACTCGGCCGGTCCAGCAAATGAAAGGCAATAGTGGCGTCAGTTGTAAATATCCTCCGTTTCACTGACGGCCAGAGTTTCTCAAAAAGGGGATGGATGGCGGAACTAGAACGAAAAAGGGTCAACGAAAAGGCGTCCGCCAGAGCACGGTTATGGGCCTCTATACTTGCGACATCTGCTTTATTAATAGTATAAAAACGCTTGGTCAGATTTTTGGAATAGAAAAGAGGAACGGGCCAAGTCTGGCCGAAACCCAGCTGACGAGCAAAGAAATGGGGAGCGTAAACCTCTACCCCAGCCTTGGCGTTGGTTCCAGTGACAATGTCGTAGAACAATTCTTTTCCAGCCAAGAATTGAACCCAAATGGGTAAGGAGTCATCCGCTCCAGAAGGAATATGAACATAGTTGGGAGTCAAATGAGTAGGAAAAGGGAAAAAGGAGGAAATGGAACCTAAAGTATAAAAGAATGAAAAAATGTCTCTCCTAGACATGGCCGTTGGGCGCAGGGAACCTATGGCCAACCCATAACAGGCGGCAGAAGTACTGCGAATAGAGAGGGCCCCAAAGGAAGGAAAATATGCTCTCAACCATAATTGAGCAAACCAAAGAGGCCCACTGCCAGTAGGAGACGCCCCAGTCCTCAATTGAAACTGGAGCAAAGCTAAACCCCTGTAAAGGGCGGCTAAAAAGAAAGAACATAAATTCAAAGGCGTGCCACGGGCCAATGCATGCGTCAAAGGCAGGTAACTTGTAGAAAGTTTCAAGTTAGGGACGCAAAGAACATATTTACAAAGCCAAACTTGAAGGAAAGCCACCCGCTCGACATGATTAGGCTCAGAAGCAAGAGCGACAAAAGCACCCTGCATAGCCGAGTAAGATTCGCACATTTTTTTATCAAACTTAGGGGGAACACTGCCAGCAGAAACCGAGACCACCATACCGGGAAAAATGACATCGCCCAAAGGAGGAAGGTTTACTAGGGCCCCAACATCCCTCAGAGTAATGGACAATGGGCAGTAGGGGAAAACAAGAATATTGTACTCAGAAGACCAAAAGCTCAGGGCGATTGGGAAAAGAGCTGGGTCATATACGGGGGGATTAAGGGTGACTTTTAATAGATCCAAGATTCCTGCACGTTCAAAAATGGATTTGGTGGGGCCATGGTTCATCATACGTGCATGCCACCTACGAAAACCAGAATCGGCTTTGGGCCAAGTACGAATACCTTTATCGTAGATGGCTTTCAATGGTAGAGAACTCAGAAAGGGAAGGGTTTCGACGCAAGGGAACAGCTGGCCCGCCGCAGTTTTCTCGACCGACTCAGCATCAACAAAAGATGGTCCCAAGAAAAACTCATCGACGTTGGGACCAACCCGCGAAAGAGGGTTCGGATTTATGTACGGCTTGGTGAGGATGTCTTGGAAGTCCTCAAAGCTAAGGACAGCAGCGGACTGAGTACTTGAAGTAGCCATTTGTTACAGAATGTGAGTCAAGTAAGGGCTAAAGAGTGTTGATAAAACGTAGCGCAGAAACAAGAAGATGAACAGTGAAAATGGCGAGAGAGAAGCGTAAGATGGCAGAGACGTATAACTAAGAATGCCGCGTATTTTGGGGTTTTAAGGATTTGTAACGTTGCACTCCTTTAAGCGGTAAAGGTACGTGATGATTGAAATTTTGGGGAAGTTCAAGTATTGCAAAAAAGGATACAGAGTGAATATGGCAAAATTAATGATTAGTATTAATTCTGCCATATTTGGGGGTAATTGTTGACACACTAAAATGCAGCCCAAAATCAAAGGGAAGTCCAATTGAGAAATCCAAGATGAAGACCCAATGGAAGTCAATTAAAAAGGCCCAAGAAGAAAAGCCCAAGCTGGAAACCTGTGAAAAAGGCCTGAATATTGGAAGCCCAAGAGCAAAGGAGTACCACCGCCTAAGACTGTGGGACGCCCAGAGGCTGAACGAGGGTAGTACTGCACAGTCGCCCAGGACGACAGCCTCATTGTCGCCCAGAACCTCAAGTCGCCCAGAATCAGACAAGTCTAAAGGGTATAGTTTATCCAATTCAACAATTATGGAAGCGGTTGGCAAGTGAACCCGGCACGATCCCACGATCCAGAAAACAGCAAGGATAGTGGCAACAGTTACTAAACAACTACTCCCCAAACAAGTGGTTCCTCACTAAAGGAGTGGACGGTTGCGAAGGTAATGGAGCAAGTCCGAGCAGTTTCGATAACCAAAAGATGCCCAAGAAGTATAAAAGGAAGTAACGTCGTAGAAACGGCCCCCGAATCAAAACCTCTCGACAAGAGAATATGTAACTTTTATTTCCTTAACTTAAATTTAATCATTTCTCAATACTCGTGTGCTTGCGCTCCTTGGAGGCATTTTGTCTATTTTCCAGTTGTAGCTCTTCACTAGTAAACGCACACCTTTTTGGGACTTTGTCTCAAGAGGTCTGTTCCTTACACAATCGTCTGACCCATTTTTCTCGTAATTGTTGGCGGGTTGCAAAAACGCGCGAAAACACATATACTATGTACACGTAAACCTTTACGTAATTGTGTCAATATAACATATTCACGTAAAATTAACATTTGACTTTAACTTCAAGCATCTAATCACATACATCGATTTCACATTACATCAAATGAAATAATTATGCATTTTATTCCCAACAATATCTTAGGGTCCGTTTAATTTGGCGAAATTTTCCATGGAAGTAGGAAAATATTTTCCTACTTCCACTTTTTGACTGTTTGATAGGCTAAATTTTCCTCGGAAAATGTTTTCCTCTATTTTTCTAGGTAGAATCATTTGATGCACAAATGATGGAAAATATTTTTTCACCTAATAGGTAGGAAAACATTTTCCACCTTTTTTTTTTATCAATGGCAACCAATTCTATCAACCATTGTAAAAAGAATTTTCATTTTTGTTGACAATTTCTAGGCAAAACAAAATCAAACGAATATGGTAATTTTTTCTAATTGTTTAAAAAAAAAAAAAAATTTTACTTATTGGTAATTGAAACAAATTCTAGACGTATTGGTAGAAAAAATTATCACTTTAATGGACAATTTTTATAAAAAACGAAGTCAAACGGACACCAAACTTTCAATATTTTCCAGGTAGAAAATTATATCAATCAAACACAATTAATTACAATTACCAGTAAAACAAATTCTAGTCAATTCAATTCCCAATAAAACATTTTATTTACACTCATTTTTCACCTTTGCAATCAAACGGACCCTTGACATATTATGGAAAATGTGTAAAAGGATTACATATATATTGTAATAAATTAAAACCCCATCAAAGTTGTTATGTCAATACAAAATATTTTATTCCCAGCAATATCTGGAATATATGGGTGTGTCTCCACCATTTTTCCTTTGAATTCAATATACTTCAATGTTAGTTACAAATGTGATTTTGGATATATATTTAGAAGTTAATATTTTAAAAAATAATTTACATATAAGTTATTACTTATAGTTATAATTTCATTACATAGTAAAGTGTGAATTCTTTTTTATTAATAGGACATTTACGATTTTTTTTTCATACTTATAAATTTTTCAACTTTTAGGTCAATAAATTAAAAGCCCAAAAAGTTGATTACGCACTTATTGGTCCACTATTTTATCGAAGGCATCTTTAAAGATTTTGTTGTAAACTTTCAATATGGAATAAGAATCCCTTTAGCTTGACCGCAATACATTGTACCTTTGATTTGTCTGTAATATATTATCTCTTTGATTTGGTTATAGTGTATTGTACTATTGTATAAATGATTATTTATATTTTATTAAGTAATTAAATATTTATTATTCGAAAATATATTTATTTTGTTAAGCGCTTAAAACTATATTTGGTACTGTAATTTGTATGCACTATTAAATGATTTTTAAATTGATTAAAAATTTAAAGTAATATGAAAAAAAAAAAAAAAATTAAGCCTAATCCTCGCCTAGGCACGCATCAATCAAACCTCGGCCTCCATTACGCTTTATAGAACACTGATTTTTTTAACATGAATGGAATATTTATTTAATAAAATAATAAAGTACAAGGCTCAATGCTCTATAACAAACAAACTTCGTTATATATTCTGTTCAAACTTCAAAGAATCGTTCCGATTAGATTTTTGTTTATAACTTTCTTTCATGTGATGTGATTCTAATAAGTGAATATCCATGTGATGTGTTATACATTTGAAAAACAATGAAAATATCAAAGTCTTATACGTACCACACTATAGACCAAAATATTATTTTTAAAACACGTGGGTTCTTGTTTCAATTTTGACCCAAGATTTTTATATTTGACTGTCAACTTGTTGTTTTTTAATATTTTAATCAAAGATTGAGAAAAGAAAGATTTTCAACAAATTATTTTTATATATGAGATCATTTACATCAACGGGCTAAAATAGTTACATCAATGCGTTAAAAGAATTAATATCACTTGTTGGATATGATAAACTTCGATTTTTTCCCCACATCTGGGTTAATTATCCCAATAGTCACTGAATTTTGACCAAAGTTTCCATCAGGTCACTGAACTTTAAAAACTACGTGGTTAGTCACTGAACTTTCGAAAAATCATCTCATTGGTCACTGAACTTTAAAAATCACATCATTGGTCACTAAACTTTGCAAAACGTTTCCACAATGGTCACTGAACCCAGTGACTAACTGGAAAACTTTTTACAAAGTTCAGTAACCCTGTAGAAATCTTTTACAAGTTCAGTGACCAATGAGGTGATTTTTAAAGTTCGGTGACCAATTGAGCGATTTTTCGAAAGTTCAGTGACTAACCACGTAATTTTTAAAATTCAGTGACTTGGTGGAAACTTTCGGTAAAGTTCAGTGACTATTGAGGTAATTAACCCCCCACATCTCTTTTTATTTTTTTCGACATTTTTAATTTCATAAATGTCATATAATAATTTGAAAAGAAAAAGATTAATTACCTGAATTATTTGAGTACCAAACTCCCACGTGCACTATTTATGACAATATAACGGTATAAGATTAAGAGTCTGTTTGATAGGCAAAAGTGGAAAGAAATTTCGATTCCATGTTAGTTGGAAAATAAAAACTCACTAAACCCATATGAATTTGTTTTCCATGAAAACAAATAAAATGCAGTTTTAAAGTGGTTATACCTTAGAATTCGATTTCTATTTTCACGTTGCAATCAAACAGTCAAAATGGAATTCGTTTTCCTCAGATGAGATATTTTTCATGTAAATTCGTTGCAATCAAATAGGATGTAAGTGAATTTGCTAAATAGATACAAAAATATTCTTATATGGGCAGTTATTAATATATACACGTGAAGTTTTACCGAGATTAGTTATTCTATTCATTTCCAATTCAAACTACGACTTTAAACTTTCTTCGCATGTTATTTTTATGCGTGCTGCGTGAAAGTACAACTTCATTTTTTCAAGTAATATGGGACATAAAGGACAAATTTTGTAAAAAGAGTAGGGACCTAATTACAATTTTTCAAAAAATGGGACGGTGCGTATCATCTTCGAAATTTATGAATATTCCCAAATAAAAATTAATTTCTAGCCCATTTTGGGATAAATTTATTGAGAAAGATTACATACATATATATATATATATATATATACACACACGTGCACGCATATATCTCTACTCTCTCTTAAAAGAGAGACTTGGAGATTCACTATTCACTTGTGAATTATACTTACATATTACTGTTTCATATGTAGACAAAAGAAAAAAATTTGCCGACTTTATTGATTGAATTGATCCAGTAATTATAAAAAACTAAAAACATCTGCAAATCGACTCATTCACACAGTAACAATGGAACTAACCGTCAATTGCAATTGATATTTATAAATATCTTCTCCATCTACGTATTGGAGAAAACGTCAATTACAGTTGATGAATATTGCGTATTGGAGAAGCAAATCCGATATATTTTTTAATTCATTCCTCCTCTTAAATCTTTCGACTTCTCACTATTTCTCTCTTGCCGCGAAATTCATTGTAACCAGGTTTTAAAATAAATCTTGGATATCAACAGTAGTTTATATAACAGAATTAAGTTTGCATATACGACATTATACATCTTGATGATCATCGTAACGACATTATACAGCTTGATGATCATCGTAGTGCCGGACAAGTTGGGAGAAACTTCGGGACATGTTAAGTTTTTTATATTGATTCAATCTTCCAATCCTTATTCCGTTTACGCTTTACTATTTAATGAATTTTAAATATGCTTTGCGATTAGATTTTAATGTAAATATTACGAGGTTGATGATTTAAGTGTTATATATCATTTGTTAACACTTGAAAAATAAATTGAAAATTATTAAAGATGCAGCCGCATTGTGCGGAGTTACTTTGCACAATACGGAGTACAGCTCTACATAATGTGGAGTTCAACTCAACTCCACACATCATTTTTTTCCCGTAATTTAATTTTATATATTATATATGTAATATTACTTATTTCTAATATAATTACTAATTCAAAAAATTACTAAAATACAATCAAGTCCGATTTTTTTTTATATGAGTTTTATTGTTAGTTAAAAAAAATTGGTTACTCCACACAACGCGAGCATTCACTCCGCTGAACTCCACACTTGGACAGAGTGACACTTCGCACTGTGCAAAGTAAATATTCCGCAGTTTTTTTTTTTTGTCCAAAAAAATAAGCTTTCGTAAATTTTGTTAATGTTACTTTTAAAGATGTTAATAGGGAAGATTACATTTATAAGGGGTTTACTTTACACCATTTCAAAAATACAAAAACAAGTTTCAAATTTCAAAAATCAGGTTTTTAATATTTTTATTTATGAAATAATAAATTATTAAATCAATTTAATATTACATATTTAATTCTAATATAACATAATTACCATACCCCTACCTCCACCACCCCTACCACTCCGGGGACTATTCCGACTACAATTTCGGTCACTATTCTTCTCCGACGACTGTTCCGGCAACCGTTCCGAGTTCGACAAATATATGAAGGCCACAGATCTTTGCAATTTGGTCACAATCTAAGAGTTTTTAGGTCACAATTCAAGATTTTCATAAGTGCAAATTTTTAATCAGTCACAAATTAAAATTTTAAAAGTCACAATTTGTTCACCGATCACAAATCATAAAATTTATAAGTCACACCACTTAGGTCACAAACATTACATTAATTGAACATAAATTATATTTAGGTCACAATTTATCAAATTATTGGTCACAATATAATAATTTTTAGGTCACACAGCATGTATTGGTCACGGTTTATCTAATTCATTGGTCACAAATTCTTTATTGGTCACACAACAACCAAATTATTGGTCACAATCAACCAAATCATTTGTGACCACCATTTCGCTACTGCCTCCACCAGCGACACCACCATTGTCACTGCCCAATAGAAACATCAACATCTCAAAACGAACACCAAACCCTCCACAACACCACTATAACCACCGCCGCCGCACGCTGGCACGCACATCATGTCCATCGCCGCCAACATGGACGCAAAGCGAATCCCCAGCCCACCACATCTCCACCACCATCGTGCAGCACGACCACCGCCTCCAACACCAACACCACCACTTTCCAACAACAAAATCACCATTTCAAAAAATCACAGCCTACGTTCTAACTGTTAACACCACTACCACCGTCCCACCACCACCCTCACTGCATCGCCGCTTGCCTAATCCATCGCCAGATCTAATATAATCACCACTACCCAAACACCACCACCACCACAGCCCCCATCCACGAGTGAAAACACAGCCCAAAAATCCCATACCAAATCAAGGCGGTTCAGATCTCCCCGACCACAGCACAAACATAAACACGACCACCGCTGCACACACACACGCACACACACCAAACCATCGCACCGCAACCACACCCACACCCACACCCACAGCAACACAGCAGCACTGCACCAGTAAAAAAAAATAGATCTGGCGCAGTCGCGATGCGGAGGTACGCCGCAAAGCTGCTCCATAAGTGGCCAGAAGCACCGCGCCTCTGCTATGAGAAAGCGGCGGTTGTGCCTCCTATGCCGGAGTCCCCTTTCGTCGGAGTAGAAGAGATAGAAGAAGGTGTAGAGAGTGAGAGAGAGAAGATACGGTAGGTTGAGAGAGAGAGAGAGTAAAAGAAATAGGTAAATGATTAATTGATTTTGTAATATAATTATTACTATTAATTTTTTTAATTATAACCTGATTTTTGAATAAACAAACTTTGGACTTGATTTTTGAAATTGGATCTTAAAACATAGGAGTTGGTGTAATTTCCTCATGTTAATATTACTTCCGGCCCGTGCTCGGGGCGAAAACTAGTATATATATATAAGCGTATAGGCGACCCTTATTCCATCAAAATATCAACCGACCCAATTTGTTTGCCATCGCAATCTTCAGCCTTTTCTTCTTCCGCATACAACTTTTTCGCCTTTTTTAAATTTCTCTTGATTTCTTCTTTTAGGTCAGTTTATCGCAAAGTTCCAACAAATTCAATTCCATTGTGAATGGTGGAAATCTTGGGTTTACAATTAATGATATCTCCCTTTTCTTCTGCAAGAAGGGGGTTTTCTGTTGACACCTCTTTCTGCTTCGGCTCCTGTATGGAAGGCTGGTACTACCGCTGCCTCGGCCTTGACCCCTGACTCAGAAACACCTTCAATTCAATTTTGCGATTTAGTTTTTTTGCTGCCTGTTTTATTTGATTGAAATCGTTAATCCCTTCTCTTTTTGGGTATTTATTTTCCACTTTTCGATTTACGGAAATAATTTTCGAGAAAAAAAAATCGGGATTTAAAAATGTTGCTTTCCAAGCAGAAGAAGAATCAAGCAATGAAAGGTAACCGCTTTCTCATCAGCATTACGGTTCTTGGAAGCGCGGGTCCGATCCGGTTTGTGGTGAATGAGGAGGAGCTTGTTGCTGCTGTAATCGATACAGCCTTGAAATCTTATGCCCGCGAGGGGCGGCTGCCCGTTTTAGGGTCTGATCTTAATAATTTCGTGCTCTCTTGTCCACTTGCAGGGATGGAAGGTAATGATTTTTTGCCTACTATAAGTTTTTTATATCTAATTATGTGATTATTCGTGCTGTTTTGTCTTATAGAAATTTTAAATTGTATTCCATATTTATCCTTTTTGGATTACTATGTTTTCCATTATCTATCACCTAATAAGATGCAAATTCAAATAAATTCTACTCTGAAGGATGATTTTTTCATTTTTGTCCTGTAATAAATTCTGAAGAATGGATAGCAGCTGAATTTGTTTGTTATGCAGCATAGGTATTGAATTTATTGAAACTGCAAGGGGATTCAAGTTATTATACCTAATGTTTTCTGCATTCTGTAATATGATAACAGTGTTTTTGGGTTTTGGTTTATGGTTTGGGATCTTTAATTATATGTGTGATGGATATTTGATCATTTTTTATGATTCTACTCTGATTCTTACAATAGTATTGATTTTCATGTCATCTTTGTGTATAGGTCTTAGTCCCTGGGAGATGATTGGATCACTTGGCGTTCGGAATTTCATGCTGTGCAAGAAACCGCAAACAGAGAAGGTCGTCGATAATGAGAAGTCGGTGACAATGGCTCGGAAGGGGACAGGAAGTTGGAAGGCCTGGTTCCATAAATCTCTTAATCTTAAGGTTTCTTCCCATTGAGTTGAGATCTGAATGATATTATTGTAATTGGTGTTTTAAGATTTAAAAGTAGAGCCAGTAAGAGTTCATTCCTGGTGTAGTAGCAGTTCTTAGTGCCATTCCTTCAGTCCCAGTTTGATTTGAGTCTAGTCATCATAATTTACAGGTGACAAATAAATGTAAAACCTTTTTTAGGTTTCCACTAGAATAAAATAGACTCTTTTTTTGTTGTTCGGTTTACGTTCTCATCTCTTTGTTGAATTTATTATTCACAAAAGCTGAAACCTTAGAATAAGAAAAGTTGATTTTATGATTTTAAAATATTTAATTTCTTTGAATTGGATGCAAGACTCTTGAAAAAAAATAAAATTGGGTTTTATAAACATTTTCACTTTATGTTTAATTGCGAGAATATCAAATCTTGTGATGTAACTAAGATGCTTGCTTCTGCCGGCCACCACAAAAACACATCAGACCACACACAAGTAGGTGGGGTCTGCCATTTTTTGCAATATTTAAATACGCAGTGGCTCACTACTTCTGTCTTCTAGTCAATTTATGTGGTGGTTTCCTTTCTGTACAATGGGAATAAACCGCTTTTTTATTAGAACACTTCCACTTGATCAGAAAGATTTCATCAGAAATCTCACACGGAGTTGGACGTTGGGTCCTACTGGTGAATAAAATATTGCAAAAAATGCGGGCCACCTGTGTTGTTGATTTTCTGTGTGTACAGCAACATGTTTGTTTTTATTATAGTATCTTTTTACTAGTTGGCTTTTGTAAGTATAGTGAAATGTTAAGTGTATCTATGCATGAAAGTTGTGTCTTGTGTGATAGTAGCATATTTGAATCCTAAATGTTCTGCATTCTATTGGAATTTACTTTACTTTTCTCCTCTTGGTGACAATTGAGTTGTGAGATGATGCAGTTTTAAGTATATTTGTGATTTGTCCTTGGAAAGAACTCTGGTTTTCGATATGGGGATGGGTGGGATAAGTTTGAAAGAGATCTGTTTTTACATATGAAGAAGACACTTGTCTATATGGAGCGTCGGTCATTTGTTCTCAATTGATAACTTATGTTGTCAATTCGAGTTGGAATTCTCTTGTCTCCAACTAGACCTACTCGAGCAACTCATCATATGTGCCGTGCCGTATGCAAAAATGTTTTTTAATTTTGTGATGGGACTTGAAGTTGAATATTGTTGGTTGTTCAACCTAGGTTTTGATGAATTTTGTGGATTTGAATAGATTTCCACAAATTTCATAAGAATTTCATCAAATATGGTGAAATTTCAAAAGATTTGGTTATATATATTTTCAAGATTGAAATCCTTTAATAAAATCCATTTATTAAAGAAATATTTATAAATTCACTAATTATTGAGTACACCTAAATTTTAAAGGATTTCATTGAATTTAATTAAAATCTCAATTGTGGTTACTTAAATTTTAATGAATTTAATTTAAATTCAATAAAGTTTGAGTTGAGTACACCTAAATTTAAAAAGATTTTTAAAATTCATCATAATCTCAATGGAAGACACCCTTAATTCCTGATTGACATACTGATAAATGATTATGTTTTTTTAATAGAAATCCAATGTCTAGACGGCAACTCGGAGTATGTTTGTCGGGGAGCGGGGTGGGGTGGGGTGATTAGTATATGCTGGAATAAATCCTTCTTAAGATGTGCAAATGACAGGCCAAGTTTCATATACGAGTCCATCCTCAAGCGTGCAAGATCGATTGTGCCCAAGATAGAAAATTGTTAGAAACACTAGACAATTCAATACCTGCATTTAACCACCACTCTTACTTTTGGATGATCCAGCTTACGTCAAAATCTATTTTACATAGTTCAAAGATTTTCAAGATCACGATATTGATGAAAACAATAAATTATGCTTAAATTTCACATGGTATGTTAGTAGTATCATTTATTGACAAAATATCTAGGGCATGTTCAGGGGTCCAGGATTGGATCCAAGACCGGGCTACAAAATTTCAAACGGGCTAATACGCGAAAAAAAAAATTTACACATAAAAAATTGTTGTTACAAAAAAAAAATTTGGGCCTTTTGGGGGGGGGGGGGGCTACAACCCAGCCTCCCCATATCCGTCTCTGGGTATGTTTGATACAGATTAAAATCAGATTTTAATCTAAGTCAAAGTCAAACAATCAATATTAATCACATTTTTCATGCGTCCCACAGCTTTTCAACCACATATTTCAAATTTTTTTATCACAATCTACTAAAAATCTAATTTTAATTTCCACCAAATACCCTTCTAATAAGCATTGGTGCTCATTTCATATAGTAGCGGTGACATAACATATCTATTTATTTGTGGATAAATTTATAGCGTGTTTCAAAATTTGTTATCCATCAATGAATAGTTATGTCATGTTACTAGTGCAGTATAAGATGAACATCAATGCTCATCAATTATCTACACTTCTAGAAAATATAAAAAATCTTCTTTTCTTTAATAAATTAAATTTATACAAGCTAGTAGACGATAGTCGAGTGATCAAATCTCACATAAGTGATCAGCTATGATAAACTTTGCGCTTTAACTCAAAAGAATAATATATAAAATAATCTCGTATTAAAGTAAAAAGAACAATAATAAAAATTCACATTTTTCTCTAATCTCTTATGCATAGAAAGAATTAAGCTGTTTTAAAAGCAACAGAGGAGCAGATGGATCGACTTTATTGGCTGTAAAAAAACTGTTTTTTCCTAAGGACAAATCATTGCTGGACACCTCTGCTGCTGTTATGCCATCTGTCAATCCCTTTTGCCAGTGTAGCAAAACTCTGCATAGAAATGATACAGACATCACCTATGTTCCATAACAACACAAGCTTGGGAAACTTGACAAACCAACCTAAAATAGACAAACGCGTGCTTAGAATCAAATACGAGAAGCAACAAAATGCAAAGGCTAAACAAACCACACCATGCAAACTAGATTTATTGCCAAGACAAGTAGAACATGTCTGGTACACACTGACACTACTACTGATAAAGAAAAGATTAAACAAGACAGAAAGCAAGGTTCGGATTCTGTCGAATTTTATTCGACCCATTGGAATATAACTTTTCCTATCCTTTGAGAAGGTAAGCATCCACATCCCTTAAAGCATTTACTAGAAACTCTAGATGAGAGTGTGGAGTGGGCACATCTTCACTGGCCTTCTCATATTCAAGGCTCCATGTCACTATATTCTTGTCAGCCTTGGCAGTGGCCTCAAGTGTGGCCTTGAAACTCTTGAAATATTTTGTAACCTCTCCACCAATTAGCTCAAATGTGATCGACTTTTTTTCCTCATCAACTGCATCGATTCTGTCTTTGGCAATCACAGGAACACCTGCAACAAAGTTAAAAAAAAAGAAGTTAGGCATTGCTATAGTCAAAAATGATTTCATGCCTTACTTTTCAAAATATAATGATAAAACGAGAGGCTCGACTTGAAAGAATACGAGTTCTTCCGTTTGTATTGTGTTTATCTAATTTAGGGTTTTGGGTACATCCTTTAAGTGGTTGAGATCACTCAACTTCTTGTTTTAGAGGATGAATTATCTAATTTGATCAACCATTAATGAACAATCATAACGTAGATTCGACTGTCTCATCTAAAAGTTATAGAGAGACAAATTTATTTATTTAAATTTCAACATGTCTCTTCACATGCATGTCAAATTTGTCTTCTCTTTATCAAATGTCATACATGTACATATTTTTCATAAATGAGCGCAGCAAGTTTCAAATTCAGAACTTATGTCCACTCTAATAACATGCTGAACCATAGAGAGGGGAGGAGGCGTATGTATTGATTTAAATCGCGTTTCTAACGAATTTATGTAGAAATAGTACACTTCAAGATCCAATTACCCCTTTCTATTCAACATGTCGAGGGGGATTAATGGAGTTAAAAAATAATTTACAAAAAAAATCTTATAAGTAAATTACTTTTAATGACAAACAAAGAGCCTAGACTTCGACTTCAAATATTGAAATTCGACCCCAAAAAAATAAATAAGTAACATTCTTAACCTTACCCATGACATAAGTCCAGAGCCTGACAGAACCAACGCTCACTCCATCTCCTTCAATTACCCCAATGCTCTGCAATTTGTTTGGACTAATCTTGGGCATGAGGTAACTTTTGTTCTTGTATATGTCAAATACTCTGTCTGGAGATGACCTTATTTGAGTTTGAACCTCAATCTTATGAATTTGAGCCATAATTTTACTACTCAATGAGCAGAAATTGTTTATGACCAAACAACAAAGTTAAAATAACTTGATGTCCACTGGGGAGATTGTGGGCTTTTTTATAATGCCATGCAGAACACTTGGTGAATGATTCGGCATGTTTGGCTAAGCTTAAAATAATTAAGTTATTTTTAAGTAACTTTTGTCATATATATAGAAAACTTATATTAGAGAATAAAAAAGAAAGAAGTTGCTTTAATACTTATCTACTTTTAAATTGTAAGTAGTTTGCTTTATCGTTCCAAAAAAAGTAGTTAGTGGTGGCAAAAGACGAGCATTTTCTATCGATAAATATAATGATTTATCTATGTGTCTTCTTGATATTCTTTGCCATTAAGAGGCAAGTTCACAATAATTTCTCAAAATATTCGAGCACTAACAATTATAGATGTTCCCATTTGCTTTTTTTATCGAACCACCCAAAAAAGGAAAATGTCTTTTCTTTCTGCTCATGTAATTGGAGAAAATAATGACTCCTGGACCCGCTTGGTATAACTTCGTGGATAGTTGAGATGATTTGAATCTAAAGGTAATGTATGGTATTACATTCGTAGAATGCACAATATTTTTAATATTTTTCTTTATTATATTATCTAATTTTCAAAAGGGTTCTGCGAGAAAACTGCATGATCGGAAATTTGAACGAGGGGAATAGACTATCAACTCATCTTTAGGTAAAGTTGAATCTCACTTAGCCCCCATTTGGTGGATTTTATTTAAGTCAAAGTCAACAATTAATTTTAATAATACATTTTATGAGATCTACAACTTAACGGCCTCATAAACTTTTATATAGATGGCCAAATACAATTTTAAACTAACACAATGACACGGCGACAAAAGCCAAACTTCTAGTACAAGAAAGTCAAAGTCGATATTACTTTTCAAACAATAAAAGTCATGTATTCATACTCTCTTAATTTTTGTAAGAATTACTTGTACCGAAATCGTTGACAACTTTGTTAACATAATGCCATATGGCCAGGCGCCCCCCAATAGGGGACCGCCATGTGGCATTATGTCAATACTATTGTCAAAGATTTCGGTACAAGTAGCATGATTGTTTTTGTAAGGACTATTTTCTTATGACTAAAAGTCGTGTAATCTGTCATACTCTCTTAATTTTTGTAAGGACTATTTTCTTATGCCGTTGTCATATTGAAAGTACAAGATTCAAAGAACGAATTAAATTTTGATTTTGGGTAAATTCGATGATTGAAAGCAAAAGCAAGGCATAACAAGATTTTGAGTGATTTATAAGCTCTTTCTCAAGAATTATCAATTGTCCGTTTCTACATTTTTATCAAAAATAATGCTATTTATCATCACTACCGAATTTAAAATATATTTTATTCATTCCATTGTCACATAAATCAATGATAATTAACATTGCAGGACTGATCTCCTACCCATAGTTGGCGGGATATATCTTGCCGATTAACAATTTAACATTAATAACAATGAAAAATATCGTTATTCTTTTATAGAAGTGGGGTATCAAAACATGACCTGCACTCCATTACGAACTATGGAATCAACTTATTCACTACAAAACATTCTTAGCAATAGGGTTGGTCGAGTCAGAGCCGGACCTGAGGGGAGGCCCAAGAGGCCGCCGCCTCAAGCCCAGAAATCTTTTATTTTTATTTTTTTTAATTTTCAGCCCATTTTCGTTACATACCCACTACCCAGTTACCCTTCCTTCCTTCCCCCATTTAGCCATCCCACCGTCGTCCGTCCCAACTCCCACCCACGACGAATCCTCCTACTTAACCTCACAACTCCCCCACTCCCCAGCCCCCACTGTTTCCGCCACCGGACCACCGGTAGCCTTGATTAGCCAGTCTGCCTCCACTCCTCAGCCTGTCAGCCACCACCGTCTGCCTTCCCTGCGAGCTGCGACTTTCCTCATCCCCGCGCAAGTCGCAACTTTCCTCAACAGTCAGCTCAGTCCACTGCTGCTCCGGCTCTGTCCGCTACCGCCAGTTCACCTCCACGACGTCGCCCCCTTCAGGAATCAGGTACGACCAGGGCCGAAATAGAAAACCTTCAGGCTTCATCTTCATGGCTTCATCACTAATAATTTGATTTCAATCTTTGATTTACAGGTTAAGATAGTAGAGGCGAGCAGCTGGAGCTTGGGCCGTGCATTTTCAATTTTTCATTCCCAGCTCGACTGCTCAAGTTACAGTTACAGGCTTCCAGCCTTGTTCAATGAGTTGAGCCTAAGCCCTAGCCAGTAGCCCCTACAGATCCGGGTATGTTTCTTGATTTCATAGGAGTTTTTTGCTTCCAGATTGAGATTTGAGAATTTGAGTTTGTATGAATTTGAGAATTGAGTATGAATTTGAATTTGAGACTCTGTGACTAATGACTCTGTCTCTGTATGACTGTATGGATATTTCATATTTGGATTATGATTTATGAATTTGAGTATGTATATTGGATATTTGGATAATGAATTTGAGAATTTGAGTATGGATATTGGATATTTGGATAATGAATTTGAGATTTTGAGTATGGATATTGGATATTTGGATGTATAAATTGAATCTATGAATGTGATTGTATGATTGAATATGTGTTATTGTTATTACTTCTCTAGTTCTCTGGATTTGGCTTGATATAGTGTGATTGAATGTGTTAGTGTTATCATATGAATGTGATAGTGTGATTGAACTAAGATTTTGATGTTTTGTAAATCTACATTCGCTCATGTTAATTGTTATGTTCAATTTCAGTAACCGTTAGCTGTTGAGTGATTTGAGTCCAATACCATGGCTCCAAAATATGAATCTGGAGCTCAAAAAAAGAAGAAGAGAGAAAGAATAGAGGCATTAATTCGAAGTCAGACCGGAGATATGGATAAATATTTTAATAAGAAAAGAAAAGAGAATGAAGGTTTTGAAGAACAACAAAATCAGAATGATAATGATAATGTGGATGAAGTGAAAGAGAACGAGGATATTATTGAACTTGCCAATGTGGATGAACCAAAGCAGACTCATGAAAATGATGTTCAAGATGATCAAGCGAATTGCTTTACTTTGAATTTTGAGGATCCTGGAAATTGGAAAAATGTTCATATTGATCAAAAGATAAGGGATTTTTTAGTTGAAATAGGTCCAAAAAGAGTTGATGATATCGTGTTTCCCAAAGATAATCAAGGTAGACATTTTGAATCATCACAATATAAGCGAGCACTTGCAAATGGGCAGACAACCGATAGAAGGTGGTTAGTGTATTCGATTTCTTTGGATAAGATCTTTTGTTTTTGCTGTAAGTTGTTTAAGACAGAAAAAATGATGCAAAGTATTGGACAATTGGGTAACGACGGATACAAAGATTGGCATAATGTGCATCGACGCCTTACAAATCATGAAGTATCTAAGGATCATATAAGTTGCATGACTAGTTGGATGGAACTGGAAAATAGGCTTCAAACAAAACATGTAATTGATGAAAGTGTACATTTGGCCATCAACAAAGAAAGAGAGCATTGGAAACAAGTGTTAACGAGGATAATTGCTATTGTAAAAAGGCTCGCTAAAAATACTTTGGCATTTCGAGGAGATTATGAGCAACTTTATGTTGAGAACAATGGACTTTTTTTGCAAATGATAGAAATTGTTGCTGAGTTTGATCCAATAATGAAAGAACACATTCGACGTGCTCAAGCACGTGAGATTCAGTACACATATCTTGGTCCTAAAATTCAAAATGAATTGATACAAACTTTGGCAGGCGAGGTCAAAAGTGCAATTATCACAAAAGTGAAACATGCAAAATATTTTTCTGTCATCCTTGATTGTACTCCAGATGCGAGTAATGATGAGCAAATGTCTCTAGTAATACGATGCGTGGACGATGCAACAAACTTGTCGATGGTTAAAGAATATTGGATTGAATTTTTGAAGGTGGATGATACATCAGGACTTGCTCTTTTCAATGAGCTTAAAAATGTGTTAGTGAATCTTGAGCTTGATATTGATAACATAAGAGGTCAAGGGTATGACAATGGAGCTAACATGAGCGGGAGACATAGAGATGTACAAAAAAGGTTACTTGACATTAATCCTAGAGCTTTATATACTCCATGTGGTTGTCATAGCCTTAATCTAGCAATATGTGATATGGCAAGTTGTTGTTCTAAAGCTATGTCCTTCTTTGGAGTGATACAACGTATCTATACATTATTCTCTTCTTCTCCCAAACGATGGAAACTTTTTAAAGATAAGGTTGAAGGTTTGACACTTAAGCCATTGTCACAAACACGTTGGGAGAGTCATGTGGAAAGTGTTAAGCCGATAAAATAGCAATGTGTACGAATAAGAGATGCTTTACTTGACTTGGCAAACATTGCTGAAGATGCTAACACGAAGAGTCACGCTGAATCCTTAGCAACACATGAACTTGAGAAATTTGAGTTTTTACTTGGCATGGTCATTTGGTATAAGTTGTTGTATGCTATCAATACCGTGAGTAAATTTCTTCAAGCTGAAAACATGGAGAATTTGGAAGCGCTTATTTTGTTTCTCGAAAATTATAGAGAATTTGGATTTGCAAGTGCTATGGATGAAGCTAAACAAATGGCAAGTGAAATGGGCATTGAAGCTGTTTTTCGGGAGAAACGCAGCATTCGAAGAAAAAAGCATTTCGATGAAAGTGGTAGTGAAGAGGTAACACAATTAGCTGAAGAATCTTTTAGAGTTGATTATTTTCTCTTTATAATTGATCAAGCTCGATCTTCACTTCAAACTCGCTTTGAACAATTTAAGCATTATGAAGAGACATTTGGATTTTTGTTTAATTTGGAGAGGTAAAGGAGTATGCATTTTGATAGTTTGTTGAAATCTTGTATGAATCTTGAGCAGTATTTGAACCATAATGGACATTCAGACATTATTGGTGATGACTTATGTACAGAGTTGTTAGTTTTGAAGTGCTATTTACCTGAAAAAATAAAAAGAGCTATTGAGGTGCTAAATTACTTGAAGAAAATGGATGGTTGTTTTCCAAATGCTAGCATTGCTTACAAGATTTTGCTCACTATACCAGTTACAGTTGCATCAGCAGAAAGAAGCTTCTCCAAGTTGAAATTGATCAAGACTTATCTCCGTTCAACTATGTCGCAGGAAAGATTGAATGGATTGACTATGTTATCCATTGAAAAAGAAATGGTTGAACAACTCGACTATACAAAATTGATTGATATTTTTGCCTCGAAAACTACAAGACGAGTTGTATTTAAGTGATTGGTTATAACATTTTGCAAAATATATATTTTTGAATATTTTAGTTTTTTTTGTTGCTTTATTGTTGAATTTAAGTTAACAAATTTAGTTCCGTAGACTTTTTTAAAAGAAAAAGAGGATTGTCTGCTATGGCTTAGGGTCCCAAATTCTGAAGTTCGCATCAGGCCCCGCGAAACACAGGTACGGCCCTGGGTCGAGTTGTGTAATTAATTTCACTGGACCGTGCCATGCTCCTTGCTACAAGGGGCCAATATTTTTTGGATACGAAATTGAATTTCTTTGAATTTTTTCGATTTGCTGAATGCTTTTTATGGTTTTTTTGTTTTATGGATTGATTAAATTGTTGGTGTTTGTGTCAGCTGTGGTGGTGTTGCATGGAGAGTTGTAATCGTGGGGACATCAGCAGCTTACAAGGGTTATGTGTTACAACTATAATGTTTTAATTGACGGCGAATATGTAACACACGATGTTTTGAAAAACAGATTGAACATGACCCAGAAAAAGAAGAGGGACAAGGTTAGAAGGATCGAATAGAGATTAAATCGGGATCGACTCGAAAATTAAATTAATTAAATAAATAAAATTTATATGGATATGTACTATTTAAAAATATAAATTGACATTTGTTAATTATTTTTTAATAATTTCCTCTAATTATTTTATGACATAAAAATTAAATGGACCCAAAAAAGTCACAAGCTACGTATGAAATAGAAAGGCCCAATAATTTCCTTCTCATTTTCTTCACGTGGCGGCCTTATTCTCAATTTTGCCCCGCAGCGTCTTCTTTCTATTTTTTCGGCAGCTTATTTTGTTTTGGAAAATTCTATTTGTACATAATATTTTACATAATGGATTAAAGCTCGTAAAAACTCGACAAAATTGTGTTCGATTCGGTTTTTGGTCGATTAATGTTTTTAATATTTTTACTTTTAAAAGTCGTTATTTACGAAATTTTTTTTAAAAAAAATTGAATAGTGAAATTGAGATTTTGAATATTACTGCACTATATTAAAATTAGATTTTTAATATGTTTTAATAAAAGTTGATCGATTTCCACAAAAGTCTTTCCAGTTTTCCTATAATTCAGACTATTTCGACTCTTTATCTTTATCTTTATCTTGTCGATGGTTGAGGTACTTGAATAAGAATTACGCAAAAACAAAAATAAATAAATAAAAATAAAGTTAACACTCGAGTAAAAATTACTGCAGAAAGTTGTATTTTTTTCATTTCCATAAATAGTACTAACAAAATAAAAAGAAGTTAAGGTATATATATAAAAAATAAAGAGCCTCATTTGTATGCAAAGATGCGACGATGAACCTCTCGTTTCACCTTTCAGTAACTTCATTGAGTTAGCTGACCTTTCTTTCGTCCATCATAAAGTTATGATACGTAAAAGAGGAGAAATTGTGCTACAAAATCATTATTGCCTCACTTAGTATTATTTGAGTAAATTTTCCCATAAAAAAGTGGAATACGCCATTAATCTCATCGTGTTGGTTTCTACGGATTTTTCCATGAGGAAGTAACATAAAATCAGACGTAGTACCCTCTCCTAATTTTACAAATCCTAATTATACTTCATTCTTCTCACTCTCCCTCCCCATCTTCTTCATCTCCTTCTCATACCCTCCTCTCTGTCAGACGTCGTCACTGCCGTTGTCGGAGCACCCGCCACGGGAACCGCATCGTCGCCACCACTTAAGCAGTGCCGCGCTGCTTAATGAAGAGATCGGAGCCTCTGCGTGCGGAAGTGCAGGGGCAATGATCTGAAATCTTCTTCGATTTGTGACGTTTCTATGATGATTTTCTGTGGCCCATGGTTTGCGCGGTAGCGATGGTGGTACGACTTGGAGATGGCGACTCTATGAACGTCACTGCCAGTGGCTCTGCTTGATTTTTTTTTTTTTTTGGTTTTGATTATTGGATGATGTTTTGTGTGGAGGTGGGATGATGTTTGCGTGGTGGCGGACTTAATGATTTTGTTGGTGGGGTGGTGGCTCAGCTGGCAGTGGCGACGGAGTTGGAGGTGGTGGCAGGTTTGTGGTGGGTGGTGGTTGTAGTTGTGGTGTGGTGATGTCTTTGTTGTTGTTGGAGACAGGGATTATGGTAGATCTGGTGGCGACGACGACGACGACGAGGATGGAGGTGGTGGCTGGTTTAGAATTTTTTTATTGGATCTAGTGGAGAACGTTTTGTTGGTGGTAATGTTGTGGTGGTGGCGACGATTATGAGGTTGGCATTGGATATGGTGGCCACATGGTGGTGGTTGTTGGTGGCTGAGATCTGATAGACTTTATTGTTATGGTTTTAGCGGTAAATTGGATCTGGTAGCGACGATTTTGTTGGTGGTGATGTCGTGGTGGTAGTAGTGGTGGTGGTATGTCGACGACAGTGTAGGTGGTGGTCGTACGTGACCCACTATTTGGTTACCTGTGACCAATTGTTTAATTGTGATCTTAAAATTCGATAATTTGTGACCAACAAATTTGAAAATACGTGAATAATTGATAAATTGTGACCTATAGTTTTTTTATCTGTGATCAATAAAATAAACTGACCTAAAATCGATAATTTGTGACCAACAAATTTGAAAATATGTAATTGATTGATAAATTGTGGCCTATAATTTTTTTTATCTGTGACCAATAAAATAAAATGTGACCTATAAAAATTTTGATTTGTGATCTCGAATTAATCAATGGTCAATTAATTATTTAATACGTGATCGATAAATAAGTTGTGACATATGATTATGTATGTGTGATCATTAATTATATAATTGTGATTTTATTATATTTAATTAATATAATAAATAAATACATGATTTTTGCAATAATTAAACTTAGAACCTGATTTTTGAAATGTGCATAGTTAATACCTCAATTGAGAATTTTTGCCATTTTCCATGTGTGTGGTCATAGATGTGTCAATGGGCCGAGCCGAGCCGGCCCATACCCGCACGAGCTCGTCTCGTGACCAACGAGTCGAGCTTAAGCTCAGCTCGTTCGTTTTTGGGCGAGCTCGCCCAAAACGAGCCGCTCGACTCGCCGGTTCGTCTATTTTTAAATATATATTTTTCAAAACAATTTTAATTTTTAAAATAATAATAACAAAATTTTATTTGTTGAGAAATGAGAACTTAAAGTAAAAATGTAAAATATATATAAACACATTTTGTAAACAGTTTTTAAATATACATTTTTCAAAACATTTTGATTTTTTACAATTAAAAAATAAAATAAATCATCCTCATTTATCCGAGTTTGGGACCGACTACTTCCTTTAATCGAGTAGGCGGAGTTAAAAATTGTACACGAACAACTTGTTACGTTTACAATTTTAAAAAAAAAAATTATAAAGGTATGAAAATAAAATATTGTGATGAATGTGATGAAATTAAATATCACTTACTTGATTACATGCAATTTCGGCATATTTATTTTGAATTCGATAATTAGCGTCCTCTCAATCCTTCACGTACATTAATGCTTCTAAAATATCTTCTTTTAGTCGACTCCTGACCTCAGAGAATACCCTCTTCTCTGCACTAAAAGTAGATTCCGAAACTACAGTGCTAACCGGAGGTGTTAGTAGATCTTTTGCCATTGTAGAAACTATTGACCATCGACGTTCGTTATTTCGCCACAATTCAATGACATATTCTGAAATTTTACTAGTTGCTTTGTTTGTAGGCAAATCTTGACTAAAATAGTCAATTAATTCATGTGGCAACGTATTTGGATTTTTACTACGACTGGAAGTTTCAGTACATGCAGTGGAAGCCAAACTACTACTATTACTAGAGGAACCACATGCATATGCAGTTGCATCAAATCTATACGAGTGCATACTTTCAAATAAATTCAAATTTTTAGCATCGTCATCTATTATATTAGTAGGAGGAGTATGCGTAGGTACACAATTAATATATACACCCATTCGTGAAGTATATAATTCATACATTTCACAGAACGCCGTTTTCAAATTCCTATAACTAACAGGTGTAGTAAAAGTTAAAGCATTTAACATTTGATCAATTATAAATTTTGTATCCGATAAATTATATCGGGGTCCATGATACATGTTAAAGGAAATAACACATGTAAGTCTTCCCAATATTTTCTAAATTTCAATTCCATGGTATATATAACAGTATGAAAATCAGGGTCAACTTGAAATCTCGCAAAAGCTCTAACAGTTATATAAAGACGTTCAAGAATTATACAACTAGTGGGATAATAAACACCAAACAATATATTTGTAGACTCATAAAAACTTGTCAAATTTTTTTTTATTTTAAAAACTATATTCCAATCGGATTCACTTAAGATAGTATCGTCTTCGTCTCTAACATGCATATTGTTATAAAATTCAGTAATATACGTTTTATAACCTTCACATGATTTTAGTAATAAGTACGTGGAGTTCCATCTATGACCTACGTCAATAATAAAGGTTTTCGTATCCGTTATCCCTGATTGTGCACACAAACCCTCAAATCCTTCTTTTCTACTAAGTGTACACTTGATATACATAAATACATTCCTAATTCGATTAATTTCATCCCTAACATGTTTTTACCGTTTTGTACTATTAAATTAAAAATATGACATACATATCGAATATGAAATAAATAGCCACCGAAATCGGGTTGAAGTACTCTATGCAATTTATCGATAACAACCTTATTTATAGTAGCGTTGTCGAGCGTAAAAGAACGAATTTTACTCTCGCATTTATATTCTCTAATTATTAACATAATAGCATTAAATATAGTTTGAGCGTTGTGCGGATACTCAACAATTCTAAAAGCAATAATTTTTTTATGTATGACCCAAAGTGGGTCAATATAGTGTGCAGTTGCAGCCATATAACCCCTCTTATTAATCCATTCCCACATATCTGAAATTAAAGATATTACACCCCCATATTTTTCCAAATCCGAAATCAATAGTTGCTTTGTATTAAGAAAATATGCAATTGTATCAGAACGATGAGTATTTCGACTTACCCCTTGGTACCTCGGTTGAAGATATCTTTTGACGTAGTTAACAAAATGTTGGTTGTCCGCTATTGCTAGTGGCAACTCCACCGCGGCAACGAACTTCACCATTCATGTTCGAGCTTCCTCCTTCGAATACATCCATGGAGAAAGTGGTGTAGTAGTTGCGTTTGAATAGCTGGAAGAAGCCCATGTTTGACCGAACATGATTTGTCGTGACGGTTGAGGTGGGTGGTTCCAATGCATTTTGTCACGTCAGTCGTTGTTGGCAGTATTTACATACCGTTTTGGTTTCTAGAAGTCCATCGACCACACGACCAGTGAGAACCATTTGAAATGGTCCCAACATTTTGCCTGTTTCTTCCCCCTTCTCTTCCCTCTTACATCGAGAATATTTAATATATGTTCTTCATCTTGTTCCAAATCAATTGGAACACTAGCCGCAACATCAACGTCATCCAAATCAATTGGATGACTATCATGAACGTCAAAATCTTCAATATTTTCGGGAATTGGTAATTCATTGAGATCGGAGAATTCATTCCCAAATTGATTTTGGGCAAGTGTTTGTGTTTCGTTCTCCATATCGAACAAGTTTTCAACAAATGATCGTGAATTCATTTATTAAGAATAATAGAAATTGAATGTAGAAATGTAGAATTGAGAAGTGAATGAAGGTTATGTTATATGTAGTAGTGTATGAAATAAATTGTAAAATAGCAAGAAATAATGTAAAGAAAAATGTAGAAGATGATTATAGAATGAATGGATGATATTGTTGATAATTGATAAATAAAGATTGAAGAATGTAAATTGTAGAGAGTATAAATATAGTAAATAATGAGATATTGATATTGGTGGGAAAAAACGGTTGATTAGGGTAGATATTTATATAGGAAAAATTATGAAATTGAAAAAAAAAATTGAAGGACTAAAACGATCACTGAAATAAATTCAGTGATCGTTTGTGGAACAGTCATTGAATTTATGCCAGTGACCGTTCTGGTCACTGACCTTTTAAATTATGTTTTTTTTACGAGCTACGAGCTGAGCGGCTTGTGGCTCGTTTAAATAAGACGAGCCCACGAGCTGCTCGGGCTCCTTTTTTTACGAGCCCGAGCGGCTCGTGGGCATGAACAGTACAAGTAGAGCGGTTGAATTGACGAGCAGCTCGGCTCGATTGCCATCTCTATGTGTAGATGATTGGCCATAGCCATGTTAACGAGCCGAGCCACGGGCCCAAAAAAAAAAGCTCAGGCTCGACTCCATCTTTTTGGGCCCTAGCCGAGTCAAGTAAAGCCTGGCCAAAAAAAGAAGCTCGGGCGGGCCGAGTCGGTCCAATTTTTCTTAATGTCAAATCTATATTTTTTTACTTAAAGAATTTAAAATTTGTACGGTTTATACATACTATAAATTAAATAAAAGTTAAAACCCTCCTCCTTTTTCCGAGTTTGAAACCGACTACAATTATCGTATGCAGAGTTAAAATTGCATACGAATAAAATATTTAGTGTATAATTTTCTTAAAACATAAATTTTAAAAATTACGTATTTTTTAAACTAATCAATTTAAAAACTTACAATATCTTCTGCTTTAATCTGTTGTAACTCTTCGGCCATTATACTGTTAACTTATTCTTAAAAACGTAATTTCGCGCATTCCTAGTCCTTCAAACATATTAAAACTTCCAATGTATTCTTTTTTTAGTCTTGATCATTCGTCACATAAAACTCGGATACCTAAACTAAATGCAGTCTTTGATACAAATGTGGACACCGAAGGTGTTAGTAGACCGCTAGCAATTTTTGAGACAATTGGATACTGCCTCTCGTTATACCTCCACCATGATAAAAAATTAAATTCTCGTAATTCTTGTGATTGTAACATACTACGAACATCACGTAGCCATGTCAACGAGCCGAGCTAAGCCACGAGTCGAAAAAAAAAGCTCGGACTAAGCTCGAGCTTTTTTGTGCCCGAGCCGAGCCGAGCAAAGCCAGACAAAAAAATGAGGCTTAGCCCGAGCTATATTGAGCCCGAGCCGACAAGCTTTTTTGTCATCCCTAATTGACCCCCCTTTGTTTATAGATAGGATGTTGGCTACCCATGACTTGTGCAAAAATTGCTTCTTTTTTCGAACAATCCAAAGATAAAATATGTCTTTACCTTTCATTATTATTTTGGAAAACTTCATTACTTTTCATCTTTTTGACATTTTCACTCTTATTTCTACATTTTATTGCGCAAAATGTCATTTTCAATTCATAATTAAAAGTTGTAAGAAAGAACTAAGAGTACGTTTGATTGCCAATATTTTCCATGAAAAGTGGGTTTTTTTCCAACTAATTTCATACTTTTGTGATGTTTGCTTGACAATTTTTCCATAAAAAATATTTTTATACTTTTGGCCACGTGACTATATTTTCCTTGAAAATAAGAAAAATATTTTTTTTAGAGATAGTGATTTTTATTTTCCAAGTAATTCACTCTCTCTTATCTATCTACTCTCTTTCATCTATCCACCAATAAAATTGGACAAGTATAATATTTTCTACGTTAAAAATTAAAGTAATCAAACACATTTAATTGATAATTTCCAAACAAATAATATATAGGCAATTGAATTACCTAAAATTTATATATTTTCCATGCAAATTTCATGATTGTAATCAAACACACTCTAATTGAAACAATAGTTCCAATTTTTTTAAAAAGTGTAAATGAGTTTCAAATAAATTATTAAAAGAATAATTAGTACATAATGTTCACACCTTTCTTTTTTTTTTGGTATTTTTATCATTAATTACACATTTGATTGTGCAAATCATCATTTTTATCCATATTCATTCAATTTCTAAAAAAAGTTGTGAAATAACGAATATGCGTTTCCATTTAAATAAAAAAATAAAGAACTAATTACAACCATAGTTCCATTTTTTTTTAAGAAAATCTGTAAACGAGTCCCAAATAAAACTTTAAAAATTAGAATTTTTTTTTAAAAAAAGTGCAAACGAGTCCCAAATAAATTATGAAAAAAACTAGAAATTAAAAAGATTTTAAAAGTGCAAATGAGTCTCAAATAAAATATTAAAAAATTATGAAATAATTTTTTTTTTTTTTTAAAAGTTCAAACAAGTCCCAAATAAATTATGAAAAAGTTAGAAATGAAAAAAAATTTAAACAGTACAAATGAATCCCAAATAAATTATTAAAAAATAAGAAATTATTTTTTTAAAAAAAGTACAAATGAGTTCCGAATAAGTTATTTAAAAAATAAAAAAATGCAAATGAGTCTCAAATAAATTATTAAAAAAATTATTTTTCTTATTTAAATAAAGGGTATTTTTGTCATTTTACAACTTCTTATTGAGAAATTGGATGAAAATGGAAACAAATGATGGTTTGTGCAATTAAATGTATAATTCAAGGTGAAATTGTCAAAAAAAAGAAATGAAAGATAAGAACATTACGTGCTAATTTCCCTTCTAATAAATTATTTGGGAGTTGTTTGCATTTTTTTTTAAAAGTGGGACTATGATGCAATTAGTTCTTTCTTTTTTCTTTATTTAAATAGAAGAGTATATTCATCACTTTACAACTTTTAATTGAAAAAATTAATGAAAATGACATTTTGCTTAATAAAATGTGAAAATGTAAAAAAACAAATGAAAGGTGAGAACGTTTTGGATAATAATAATGAAAGGGGTAAATAGCACAAAATGTCCCTACCTTTTAATGTCATTGTACAAAACGTCCATACCTTTCATTTTTTGACATTTTCACCCTTACCTTCCACCTTTCATTGCGCAAAAGATCATTTTCAACAATTTTTCAATAAAATGACGATTTTACCATCATATTCAAATGAAACAAAAAGAAAAGAAAAGAAAAAATAAAAAAAAACTAATTGCAACTATACTCCCAATATTTTTAAAAAATACAAATGAATCCTAAATAAATTAGAAAAAAGAATTCTCTTTCTTTCTCCCTCCTCCTCCTCATTCTCCACCACCACCACCGGGTTAAAGAACTAATCCCACTTAGAATTCCAGATAACAGAAAACCCATCGCCAACCCATTAAAAATTTATGTGTACTCTCCTATCAACACAACACACTCTAACCTAACCTACCTAGAAAAATTGTAATTTGAAAACTTGAAATCCTAATCTCAGAAGCCACTATTTTTCCTTTACAAAACCATTAAAAAAATTCTTAATAAGTGGTGGTACAGTTCTCGCCCTTACGACCCTCACCTTGTTTCCTTGATAGATTAAAACGTTAAATATAGCAATCGTTGCATTCTTCTTTCCTCTTGGAGTCCCTTGACAGAGCAAATCAATCAGAAATGACATGACTCCAACTACTCCTATTTGAATTGTAGTTTCACAATTGATTGCTTAGAAATTTGTTTAATTTTTGGGTTGAGTGGTGGCAATGGTGGAGGAGGAGGAGGAGGAAAGAAATATAATTTTTTCTAATTTATTTAGAATTCTTTGTACTTTTTTTAAAATATTGGGAGTATGGTTGTAATTAGTTTTTTAATTTTTCTTTTCTTTTCTTTTAGTTTCATTTAAATAGAAGGGTAAAATTGTCATTTTATTGAAAAATTGTTGAAAATGACCTTTACGTAGTGAAAGGTGGAAGATATGGTTGAAAATGCCAAAAAATGAAATGTATGAACGTTTTGTGCTATTTACCCATAATGAAATATAAGAATGTTATGTGCTAATTACCAGGGCGGACCCAACATCGAAGTTCAACCAGGACGGACGTTAACTGGTCAACATCGACAATCAGTGATCGCAAGAATAATGTCGTTTATTAATATTTAAAACTTAATATATATATATATATATATATATATATATATATATATATATATATATATATTGTTTTAACGGAAAATTTTTTAACTACATTATTGGACTTCAAAATTTACAATTCTAAAGCCCATGGAGAAGTATTGAATGTCATGCTCATTTTATAGATACACTTCTCTCCAAAGGTTTTATAAACTTCCAATGTGGGATTGTGCATTTTATACATGCTCTTAACTCTAATAGTTTTATAAACTTCCAATGTGGGATAGTGACAAAAAAAATGTTAAAATGCTCATCAAAATCATTTTCAAATGTATGTCTAATTGACTAATTTGATTTTGAATTACAACTAATTAAATTATAATATTCACTTTCATTCTTTCATTTATTTAATTTTCAAATTTAACTTAAATTGCACTTGATTATTAATATATTAATGTTAGATATTATTTTTTATAAGTTTAAAATATTTTAATTTAACAAAGTAAACTATTTTAACATATTTATTTTTAATTTTTAGTGTTGGGACTAATTGTAGGATAATGAATCTAATTAGTAAAGATATATTTACTTTGAATTATTTTTATATATTTATTGCACTCGGTTCAACCCCAGTTGAATTCCCACGAACTTCACGTCGAAATCATTTTCGATTGTGAATCAAAACCCTTCATCTCCATTTTCAGATATCGGAATTATCAAATCCGCATATTTTTTGTATAAATCATATGATTAATGCTCATGTTTAGTTCCTTAATTAATTAAAACAAATTAAAATTCTTCTAACATTAATTAGCAATATTATAGTATTATATTAAATATTTAGTAAGTATTGTTTTTAAATATTAAATGATTTTATGATATAGTAAAACATCTATTTTTTTTTATAATATAGAAAAAACTATTTTTTAAAATAAAAATATATTTAATGTCTTAAAAATAATTAAAATAATATTAAAAATACGAAACGCATTATGACGCTTAGTTTTCGTATTGACGCACCTAAACTTGTGATTCTTGATTCTCAATATTGACGTCTCACAACGCATTACGTCTTTTAGAACATTATTAATAAATGAATGGGAAATGCAAAAGTCTTTGTACTACTACATTTTAGTCACTGGAAAACTAAAAAAACAAAATGGGTGTGGAGATTATCAATTTAAAAATACTAATAATTTATTTGGTAAGGTACATTGAATTCAATGAAGAAAAAACATTTATTTATTTTGTTTTGTATTATAATGTTATCTATTATTTTATTATGTACAAAAGGTTCATGATTAAGTACAAAATTTAATATAATATAATAGTACGAAACACAAACTTATACATTTTAATTTAGAATTTAACACTATTCAAATTAAAATTAATATATCACAATGTGTAATTATTTATCAATTACATAAACATTACATCATTAATTATTTAATGAACCAAAAAAATTATATATAAACTAAGCAAACGTGCATTGCACGTTGCTTATATATATATATATCAAACTCAACAATTGCTCTAATGGTAAGAATTTCTATAATCTTAAAGATATTCACGGGCTCGATAAAAATTGGAGAATTGAAAATATATGAATTACAAGCTAAGGAATCGAACTAGAGACATTTCATAAGAATTGCAAGCTCTAACCAACACAACTAAAGGAAGAGTTTGAAAATGAAATGAAATAACAGTTATATAAGCTAAAAAATTTATCGATGGTTAAAAAAAAAAAAAAAAAAAAGGTAGTTACTGACAGACCTAGCACCCGGCCGCCTTACCCATAAGCTATCATAATGCATTTTGTCAATTAAGTGGGCAAAATCTTATGCACAACCAGCAACTGTTGTTTCCACACATCATCTCTGTACCCATTGTGACTCGAAATAATGCATTCCAAGTACAACAACGAATAAATAATGAATAATGGTTAATTTTATCGGTTAAAATTTAAAAGGACAAAGGTGAATTTATTTTTGAACTTTACCCGGAGCCCATGGTCCTAACCAGACAAAGTCCTAGGTAAGAATAGGGGATCTTTTGGCTAGTAACAAGAGAATATGCCACACACGACTATTTTGCGAGGAAGATTCGTTCGTTATAATTCGCATCTCCTTCGTCTATATAAACCCAAGAACTGACAATTTTCTCTCTCTGCCACGGATTCCCACTTCTTAGGTAACTATTTTTCTTCTCTCTTGAATATTTCCAACGAAAGTACAAAACCATCTATTTTGATTTTCCATTTTCTTGATTTTAATGTTGCTGTAATTAGTTTTGGATCTCTGATTAGAAACCCTTCTGGGGTTAATTGTTCTGTTGTGTTTTACATTTGTGTTTTACATGTAAATTCATGCGTTTTGGTTCAGGCATGGGAAAACTGTTGTGGGTTTATTGAATGGTTGTTGGATTGAGTAATTGCTGTTGTCCAATCTTGAAGTTTTTTATGTGGATTTCTTATTTCTTGCGCACCATACGTAGATGGGAATGCGATTTGGATCCAAAATCTGTGGATTACTGTATACCTGGAGTTCTTGACTCTATATTGATTTATGGAAAATGCAGTTTCAGTTTTGCTAAATCTTGTAATATAAGTAAAATGTTTATGCTTGGGATGAGACGTGGTGTTTTAACATGATATTAGAGTTTGAAGTTCAAGTTTCATCGATATCCATTTATAAAAAGGTGCACATATCTTGTGGTTGAGGAAAAAAGTGAATCCAACGCCCAGTGCAAGTTGAAGACTAAATTTTAATAAACAAAAGTGTGATCCATCTAACGACTTAAAGCTTTTAGATTAGGTGGTTTAATAGTCCGTGTAAGTCATATATGGTAACTACTATTATTACATATTTAAAGATAATGAAAAAGATAAAGAGAAACAATTAACATTTTAGATTGTTAACCTGACTTGGATGGGTAATTCTGGTCACGGGTCACCTAATGTTGTCTCTGTCATGGAAACTCGGAGAAATGTCGAACTTGTGGAAAAAATATTGGAAGAGAAAGGATTTATCTTGTTCCTCAAACATCCGAAGTGTACAGACCTGACCTATAAACCGATTTAGAAGGGGCATTAGAGAATGGATGTAGAGCCAGATTACTGAAAGCAAGGTTTATTGGAATATGAAGCTTTCGAAAAATTCCTAGTTAAGAATGTTTTAAAGCAAGAGCAAAAGAAGAGTGCTGTATGAGGAAATGACTTAGGTACAAACTATTTCTAGCAATATTGATATAATTAAGCTATATGCTAAAAACAAATTGTAGCATTTTGCTAATGATTCTGAGTTTAGTGTGTTTCCAACCTTTCTATATTAGTATATTTTTAGCTTGAAACACTAGCACAGTTCTTTTATTGTCTCATTGAAGTTATTACTTAATCGTGGTACAGTGATTCAAGAATTGGTGCACCCACACTTCTCTGTATTGAAACTTGTATGTTATTACTGGCAATCAGTTCGATTCAATCGACTGGTTGCCAATTAGCATATGACTCCCGAGAGTGCATTGAATCCCTTAAATGGAGTGCGTGAAGTGCACCTGGTGCCTCACTCGCCATTTGCGTATGAAGAGATAAAACATCATGGAGACTTCCATGAATCTACTTATGGAAGATCTGACTTTAGCTATAACCAAAGGCTTAGAGTACAGTAAGTGAAGAGTTTTGAGATTTCATTCTACTTAACATATGATTGTACAATTTAAAAGATAATAATATCTATTTTATGGGAAAATTTTAGAGAGAAGATCTTATCTACCAGGAAAGTATGGCAGCAAAGACCTGCTTGTCTGAGGCCAATCCATGGTTGCACGAATGGTAGACAAATTCATCAGTTGTTTTAGATGAAGTGTCTTCTTGATGCCTCTACTTTCATTTTGTATGCTAACATAATAAGTTTTTCCTGTTAGGTGATAAACATCTTGCAGAAACAGTCGTTAATGTTCTAACTTCACTTCCTTTCATTGCCCTTGGAATCCAGGCCCCAAGGTTAGATTTTTCCTTATGGCATGTTTGGTAGGTAGGACTAGATAGCACTAAACAATATTCAAGGTCCAAATAAAACCTAAAACTCTAGTTTATTATAACTGTTGAGTCATGTTTCAAAAAATATTAATAAAAAGCTCTAGAGTCCTGTCCAGTATAATATATCAAACGTGCACTTAATTTTTTTAATAATGAGTACAGGAGCTATACATGCTTATCACCTTGTATGTCTTGCTTTGCTAATGCTGCAGGAAGAATTTGAATTGTAAACTCTACGCTAATTCATTAATTGGAGTGGGAATCGCTTCCAGTGTATACCATGCTTCGAGAGGAAAATTGAGGAAGTATCTCAGATGGGCTGACTACACAATGATAGCCACAGCAACTGTGGTGAGTATAAATTATTGAATAATTCTAAATGTTATGGGCTTTAATGTTGGAAAAAATGCTTCATGATATATGCAGCTATATATAAAACGTGAGTTCTTGAACTTCGAACTTATTTTTCTACGCCTGTTGCATGGGATTAGGAAATGTTCTTGAATTATACTTAAAGCCTGCTGAACATGCACCCAACACTAAATGCATGTTTGGTTCGCAATATCAGACAATAGTGGAAAAGGACGGTAATTGTATAACGAATAAGATTTAAGCTTCTTTTTCTTTTTAATACTCTCC
The DNA here is from genome assembly GCA_019097785.1 of Fraxinus excelsior. Classification (NCBI taxonomy): domain Eukaryota; kingdom Viridiplantae; phylum Streptophyta; class Magnoliopsida; order Lamiales; family Oleaceae; genus Fraxinus; species Fraxinus excelsior. The sequence goes on from CM032626.1 coordinate 8,834,516, forward strand.
AGTGGTGTAGAGTCCATCCTACCAAATAGACCATGAGAGATTGACTTAATTCATAAAAAGAATAAGAAGGTGATTTTTGTAGCACTGTAATTATCTGTTTATAATCTAGAATGGGGTAAACTTGAGCCACAAAGGGCAACCTAGTGAATCCCCCCCCCCCCCCCGCCCCCGCCCCCCACCCCCCCCTCTCCACCCCCCCCCCCCCCCACCCTCCCCCCCGCCCCCCCCCCCCCCCCCCCCCCCCCCCTCCGCCCCCCCCCCCCCCCCCCCCCCCCCCCCCCCCCCCCCCCCCCCCCCCCCCCCCCCCCCCCCCCCCCCCCCTCTTCTTTATTAAGAATATTTTTAATACTATCTGTAAAAATTGCGGTTTCTATATATTTTTTGTCATGCGTTCACTTACATAGAAACCAGGACTTAATTCTTCTTGCAGTGTCTGTCTAGGGCACTTAGAAATGAGAACCCAAAGTTATTGATGGCAGCCTCAGCTTTCTTTCTACCAATTCAGCCTCTGATGGTGTCAGCAGTTCACACGGGGATCATGGAGGTAGGCTTGTGCACTTTATATATTTAGTCAACTGAAAATCAATCTTTTATCTCTTTTCAAAATGATTAGACATAATCTCTAATCGAGAATCTATATTGGTTTAATTGCAGAGTTCGATATAATGATTATTAGTCCTCCCGTAATGAAAATAGATTATTTTATGAAAATACACATTCTTGTTTTTCTGTCCACTCGCTCACATGCACGCTCGACCTTCTGGTGACCAATTGATGCAGTAATACTAAAGTGGGTTGTAAGTAGGGAGGGCGAGGCGATTCTGGTCTCTGCCTTCAGTATATAATGTCAAGTCTCTATATCTTTTCCAACACAAATACATGCCAACTCCCAACTGTGACCGAAAATTTCCAACGGGAAAACTATGTTGCTGAGAGCAACAGATTCTCTGACAGAAAATATTAAAATTATTAACGCTGGAATTTTTGTCGAAACATTCCATCTCTTGAGAGTAAATTGGAAATTCTTCTGTCTTTTTAAAACAATAGAAAAAAAAAATAATAAAAAAAAATTACTGACAGAATTTCCAACGCTGAAAGTCCATCAATTGTAAAAATCATCTCTATTAGCGATGGGATTCAAAATTGGAAGTGATCTTCTTTCTGTTTGTGAATTTCGTTGATCATCATTTTTATGGATTCCTGACTGAAATTTGGGTTTCAGTGAGGGAGCTGAAACCGTGTTTTTTTTTTTTTTTTTTTGGGTAGTTCTGTTCAACTTTGTTGATGATAAATATTTCTGATTTGTCATCCAGGTCGCATTTGCAAAAAGAGCATTTCAAGATCCAGACCTCAGGATGGCACATAACGTGCATAAGATGTCGTCATTGTTAGGGGGTGCACTTTTCGTTGCCGATGACTTATATCCTGAAGCTCCATTTCTACATGCTGGTTGGCATCTTGCTGCTGCTGTTGGAGTTGGCACTTGTAACAAGCTTCTCAACTAGTCGAGAATCCTCGCTAATTTGCCGAAACAACCTGTATAACTCCCATGGATTTTTCAAGAGTGCCTTGAAATAGTATAATGCTGATCCTGCCTATAAAGGGGTTTGCATGTGTAATTTATACAAGCTTAGTAAATATTGTATTCAACTTGAACTATACAATGCATAATATGAAGATGGCAATCCATTGTTGCCTTGTGAACAAATAATTATTTGAGAAGGACGAAATGTGCCCATTAAAAATTGTTCATTTTGTTATTCACTTTTTCATAATTCAAACGCTTGTTGTACAATGTATGACATCTGGAATCCACTTTGTATCCAAATGCTATTGACCCTTTACGATTGCATTGAGATGCTCTTACTTGAAAATCTACAGTGGCTTCTAGACTGAAAGGTGTTTAAAAATCAACTATAACACATCAAATTTATGTACATGTTGAGAATCTTATGCCCGTAAGTAACTTCTACTTACATTGCAACAATAGAATTATATTTCAAGAAAATATCCTAGTTTATTTGCATTTTAAGTAAATTATTAATTTATGGCGTGAATGAGTCCATAGATCAATATTTATTTTCTTATAAATTTATCCCAATTAATAAATTATTTGATTAGCCTAAGTAGGGATCGAGAAATTTTATTATATAATAAAAATTCTTAATTCATAGAGGTAGTTTAAAATATTATTCATTCTAAACCATTGGTGCATATTCGACACTATAAACTCAATGAAATGCATGAATCCTTCAAATAATATAATCAACCAATTCAAAAGAATCACGCATTATACTAAAATGTAACATATTCTAATTTTAATACGAATTGAAATACATAAGGTTAATAGTTCACTGGCTCTTTGGTTGCGCGTCTTAACTTTCTTAGAACTTCATATTTTGATGGCTAGATCATTAAATTAATAAGCACCTGTTTCGTAAAAATATTAAAATCTAGATTTTAATCTAATCCAACAGTCAATTTTAACGACATTTTTTATGAATCTACAACTTTTAAACTACAAATTTCGTTATTATTATAATTATTTTTTTATCAAAATCTACGAAACTGAAAATAAGTTGTCAAATAGGTTTAAATCAAGATAGCACTTCGCTGCAGATTAAAGGTTTCAGATGCTTCTATCCAGGGACGTAGTCAGGATTTTTAGTTAGGGGGGACGAAAATACGGGGAGTGGAGGGGGGCGGGCCCCCCTCCCGGGGGTTCGGGGGCGGAGCCCCCCGAAATTTTTTTTTTTAACTAAGAGAATTGAAAACAACGATTTTGAGTATCAAAATAATACTGAAAATCAATGTTCAATTCAATCATTACTGACTATTCTAATACTTAATTCTTAAATTCAAATATTCAATAACTAACACAATTATATAAACTAACAACAACTTCTCTACTTAATTCTTAAATTCAAATATTCAAGAATAAGACTTATTAGGATTGAACACACAAAATGACGAAATCAACTTTAACAGTGCACCAGTCACAAATCACAATCTCAATATCTTCCTTTCAATGAGAAATCAAAATTATATACTAGACAAAACAAGTAAACATGCATTATGCATACACCAGCTTGAGAATTAGGTTTTAATTAGTTGGGCATGAGAATTGTGAACTTAGGTTTTGGATTGGATTTTGGCTATTTATTTATTTAAGTAACTATTGGATCTTTTGTTTAGATCTAAGATTTTTGTATGGTTGAATTTTAAAGTGTAAGTTTTTTGCTCAATATTTATTAATGGAAAAAAAATAAAAAAATTTCAAAATTTTGGGGCGAGTCAAAATCTTGGGGGGGGGGGCGAAACTGAAAAATACATTACAAATTAACTACGAATAGTGTACCGCGGACAATGTTGGGGGGCGGGAGACCGCCCCCCAGCTCCGTCCTTGCTTCTATCTAATGCATGACAAAAGGAACATTAGGGTTTGTTGCATTCAGTTTACTATCTCTTAAAAACACTATTTGATTCTTCTCTTTGTGAGACACTTTTTCGCGATCTTTGAAAATTACTGCAGCTCTATCACAAATAATGACTGCTTCAACAAATAACTTAATAATTATTGTGAAATTGAGGGAACATAATTGTTGGTAGTTGATAGGAAATACAATCATTAATTGGACAACAGTGTGTGTGTGTGAGAGAGAGAGAGAGAGAGAGAGAGAGAGAGAGAGAGAGAGAGAGAGAGTGTGTGTGTGAAGTGTGACCATAATGGGATTGATTTCTTCAAGTTCTTGGAGACAAAGAACTAAATTGTGGGAGGTTGGAAGTACAAAAAGAATAATGACATAATGAAATTATATAATAATTTACGTACAATGAAGTATCAAAAAGAGAATAGTGAATTTTTTTTATTATTTAATTGAAGAAATTCTAATTTATTTATATCTCATCATACCATTTGTATGCAAATCATTATATACATGCAACCACTCACAACAACTCGAGTTGTTAGCTGTAAAGATGTGACTAGGTCATCTTTCTTGACCTTATGATACTAGAAAAGTGTCAATCCAATACATGGTCCTACAATTTTATGAAAATTGTGTTCTTAATGAATAATTGTTCCAATGTAGTACCACACGTACTGTAACTCTTTTTGCGAAGTACTACATTTGGTCTCATGACATTATGGAGACCAGTGTTTTCAACAAGAATTATAGTTTTTGTACATTCTGTCTTGACATTAAGGTTGACATCTTGTTTATGCATCGAATATCTAGTTAATGATTGACAAAAATGGTATTTAAATTAATATACAAAAATTTGTCAACTCACATGATGTCAAACTTGATATACATGTAACATGATTGTTTCAATAAATGACTACTTAATCTATTCTTACGACTCTTTTCGTGAAGCACTCCTCTAATTATACATATGCGTGTAACACACGTAAATGTGACTCTTTTTAAGTCTTTCTCAAGCTCCAAAAAAGTGTTGTAAAATTTAACAACTCTAGAAAGTATATATTAATTGATAATATATTAACATAAAATTATTCGCAAAAATATTCCTGGAATAAAATATCATAAAACAAATTTTCAAAACTTTAAATCAAACGTGTTTTCTAATTTCTGTTTTGAGAAATAGTTTTTTCAGAATGATATATCAAACACGTTTGTAGCAATCTTACCGCACTCAAAAACAAAAAATTGAAAAAGAACTCAAAATTCAGAAATTATAACAAAAACAAAACATAAGAATTTCTTGATCAGCGTGCAAGTTTTCTCAGCTGTTTATTCAACGCATAGAGCACGTGTAGCAGAATTGCAGCAGTTGGTTGAAATGAATGAAATCTGTCCATTGAAAGATTCAGATCAAGAAGATTTTCTTGGCCTAAACCTCATCATATCATTGCCATTCAAGAATGATGATATGGGAAATCTTGAAAATTGAAAAAATGAAAATTCAACTCTAGAGCTCTACCCAATTTGGAGAGGAAGAATGCTAGATGTACATGAGGGAATTCCACCCAAATTTACCAGAACACTCTCAAGTGTGGGTCTGCACATTTTATTTTAATTTTTAAATATATGGTGGGACCCATTCATTTGTGAGTATTCTAGTTTACTTACGTGGAATTCCTTCTGTGCATGAGGTTTTAGACCCCGTTTGATAGGCCGAATTTTCCATGGATTTTTCACCTTTTTGAGAAAAATAAATTCTTGATATTTTGGTGAGAAAATATTTTTCATATATATATATATATATATTATATATATATTTTTTTTTTTTTTTTTTTTTTTTTTGCAATTGGAAGAAATTCTAGACTTAGTAAAAAAAATTCACTTTTATTGACAATTTTTATGCAAAACAAAGCCAAACCAATGACATTCGATATGATTATTTTTTTTTTTTTGATAATTGGAACAAATTCTAGACCTAATAATAGAAAATATTTTCACTTTAATGGACAATTTTCATAAAAAAACGAAGCCAAATTGACAACAAACTTTCAACATTTTTCATGAAAAATTATATCAATAAAAAATAATTAATTACAATTCCCAGTAAAATAATTTTTAGGAAAAAAATTTCCCTGTAAAATATTTTTTTTCCACCCTGCAATCAAACGGACCCTTAGTGTTTGGAGAAATGACGAGGAAGACCCTTAATTATATTAAAGAGGGCCACTGATTTTACAAGCATGAAAATCACTCTAAATAAATTCTCTTTTGAGTTTCTTCCTCTGTAAATTGATTAGGGAGAGTAGAATTTATTAGACAAGAATATGTTTTTGGGGCTTAATTTCCTGAAGTTACTTTATGTTTATGTATATTAAGGATGATGATGTACAAACAGCTATTTCACTGCTACAAGGAAGAATCACCCCTTGTAAAGAAGCAATTGAAAGTATATTAAATAAAACAAAAAAACATTTTTTCCATTCTTCCTTGATTTGTTCCCTGAAAGCTTATTCTTTCCACATTATCATGCCAAAGCAAAGTTTTTAATGTACAGAGATACACAGAGGATATGAGTAGCAAACGTAACTTTTGATAATAGATTAAAATCAACGCACGAAAATGGGCTCGGGAGCTACCTTTCTTTGAATCCTGAAACAAGTTAGAATTAGAAAAGTATGATCAGTAACTCGATTCTGGCAGTCGTACATTGAAAAAATGGAGAGCATCAAGCTACAAATAATGAAAGCTGTGCATGTGTTTCTTTCTGAAAATTGCCTTGTCTCGAAAAAATGATTACTTAGGCTAAAAGTTCTAGATAACATCATCCAGAACCTAACAAAAAATACTCCAGTTATTTACCAATTTCAAGCACTATGATGTCAAACAATAAATGTTGGCATACAAAGGATTTCTACTAGGGAGAAAATAAGAGCAAGACGGAAAAATACCAAAGGTGGGAAACATTGAGTATTTAAATTTCGTATTTAATTTCTTGATTAAACTGATCCCACTTATACATGATGCAAGGTTAGGGATGCATACTGCGGCAATCAAAGGCATGACTAGATGAAAGTGATAACAAATACTAAAATCTAACACTTCATTTTCAAGTTGCTAAGTTGCTGAACATCTTATGATGCTGCACTGTAACAGCTAAAAAATTGTTTAATTATCCCAAGTGCAACCATCAAACAAGATTAGCCAGCTTGATTTGAAGAATCTTAAGACTGGATGTAATGTTTTTTCTCTTAAAAGTTGTCTAGAGTTTTTTCACCATTTCCTAAGCTAGCAGAAGTAACTATTACATCACATCATATAAAAGATAGCATATGAAATTTAGTGTCAAAGTATTGGCAACAAATATACATCCACAGATTGGAGTTTAACCTAATTTATCACTTTGTGGTGGCAATGATTGTGTAATCATTTTTTCTCTGTCATCGAGCTTACTACAGTCAATGTCAATAAAATCATCACTCACCAATTATCTTCAGTCCATTTACAACCATCAGTATCCACCACATGCAAACTGTAAGCATGCCGTGAATTTGAGGAACTGTTCTCGAAACTGTAGAAGAAAACATATGGGCATAATGTTAAGTACATCTCACATAACTGCATTAAATAATAAGCATGGGTGGCTAAGCTTAAAGTTAACTCAAGTTTTTTATTTAACAAAGCAAGTTATCTAAAGTACCTTCAATTTTACTTTTTTTTAAGCTTAGCCAAACATGCTCTAAGTTCAGTCAACTGACCTTTGATGAATAAGATCCCCATGAATGATTACCAAGGAGCCTGCTTTGACTTCAATTGAAACAAAATCCTTTTGATCATAGGTTGGGGATGGCTTATCAAAGTGAACCCCGTTCTCATCTCTAACGAATCTTCTCACAAGGCCATCTACAGTGTCAAAAGAAGAAAAATCGACTATTTAAGACGTTTCGAGGCCCAAGAGGGTAGGGAGACTACCAAAATATGAGATGCTGATACCTTTGTGTGATCCCGGAATAGCCCAGAGGCATCCGTTTATAATTGTAGCATCTTCTAGAGCTAGCCACAGCCCCGTGCAAGTTGGTGGATCAGTGTATAGAAATGAATTGTCCTGGTGTGGCACCACTACACCACCAATTCCTGGTTGCTGGAAATGAAATTCATAGACATTACCTTCAAGTAGACTGATATACGAAAATGTTTGCACTTAAATAGAAGATTTAGATTGTCATCAAATCTGAAACCGCACAAAATAAACGGAAAAATCTGGAAAAAATCACGAATGTTAGGCGTTTTCACTATTGTGACGGGACCTTTTAATTTGCGCTATCAAGTAATGTAGAACGTCATGAGTCAGCCATCCAATGCTCCATCAATTTGATGGCATGACAAATACACATGGATGTATATGTGGACAATTGAGGGCATAAACCATGCCACGTCTAGAATATAGAAAACTAACAAAACCCCCTTAAAAAGTAAAAGTAAAAATGGAAAAGTAGAATCACTGTACAAATAAGAAAAAATCACATGGGTCTACTCCTCATCGAACTTAGCTGCAAAAGTTTTTACTGTGAAATTGCCTAGTAATACACAATGCTGTTCTGCCACAAAGAGGACAATGAACTCTCCCAATATTCATTTCCAAGGTCCAGAAAATCGAATACATTCACGACTCCTAAATGTCTCAGTCCAAATGCAATACTATCATGCACATAAAATTTACAATAATAATTTGAAGAAAATGATGATAAATTCTTCTATAGTGCATAATTGAGCGTTTTAGCAATGTCTGATATTGTTCTACAGTTGAAAAAAAAATTATATCTGAAATTCGGACTTCTGTTTATACTTTGTAAACACAGTAAAAGGAGTGTTAGTCATTTGTACATTGAAGAATATCAGTGTCAAACAACTCAAACCTGTCCAACACAGAAATGTATCCTTTGGGAGATTGTGTGTGCATCTTAGACTTAAATAATTATGAAAATTTGTGGAAAAACTTGGATGCCTAGGACTCTCTTCCTAACAAATTGAACAGACTTCGAATAGATAATCTAATATGCAACAACTTAAAACACTAATTTTGATTTTTTAGTTATCAGAACACAATGGCTTTTTTTTTTTAAGGATCAGAATACCGATAAGAATATTTGGATTGTGAACTCATAAGAAACTTCAACATGAAATCGAAGTACCTTAAAAATGTACATGGACTGTATGATCACTGGCCTTCTGTATCCCAAAGAGCATAGTAAGCCTGACATTTTCTCTGAGCTTGAGAACTTCTTAAACACTGGATCAATGCCGTGCAAATCTGCAAAATAATACATGAATGCAATATTAAAATAATAATAGTACTATTTTCGATAATGCATATTCTGAAAATCCAAGTAGTCATTTGGGGGGGGGGGTTGAAATTCAATTTATATATGGACGTATTCCAACATACCATGCCCGACTTTGTTAATAGAGAGTTGCTTTGGTTGCTTCAAGTTACCTCCTTCATCAAATGCTTTCTCTGTTGAAAATACAAATCCATGCACCATTTCAGACAGCAGTATACAAAGACTGGCATCAAGAAAAATACATGTGCTAATCCCATTAAGTCAGGTAAAAAAGAAGACCAAGACCGGATCACAGACACGGATTAATAAATTTGAACCTGTTTCATCCACCAACACGAAGAATACCTATAATCTTGAACTCTAAACACTCTTAAAACAGCAAACGGAACCCACACGATTTTTAATTTCAGGTTCCTTCAGACACATCTTAAGATCAAGAAAAATAAAATCCGAATATTTTATATACAAAAAATCACTTTCTTTATCACATATACAAAGGTTCCACTTTATTTTATTTCCCATTACAATCAAATAACTGAAAAAAAATAAAATAAAATAAAAAATACACCCTTCAGAACCATCTTTCCTGGTGCAACTTGCAAGCATCAAACGTAAGGTGAACAAACTTCATCAATCATAATTAGCACAAAAAAATTACAATAACTTTGAATTTAATGACTGATTCAGCGTAATTAATACCTTCAAAGAAAAACGAAATCTTCTCAGCACTCTCAAAGAAGTATTCATCAGTGCATTGTTGCTGAACCCAGAACAGTAGGATGAAGCAAAAATTAATTGAACTCTAAATTCTAACTTATTCCCGCAAAAACTCAAATATTAGATCTATACCAACAATAAAAAGGTCGGATCTTTACGTGGTTCACGGTGGAAAAAATTGAAGAACTCTTAGAACTATCAATTTCGTCAAGTAACTGATCCATTCTTTTCCTCAATGAATCTATATCTTCAGAGCTTGCGAATGATTCCAACACTAAATACCCTGTTCCATTAAAAAGCAATTAAAGAAAGAATCACCATTATTTATACCTATTACTTAGTACTTTCTTTACTACCTTGAGAGTTGAAGAACTGAAGTTGATCGGGATTGAGGTTTCCAACAATTCCCATGTCTGAAATTTGCTTTGCTTTCGAATTTGCGATTTTTTTTCCCGAGGAAGATAGTGAGAAAAATCAGATTAGGTGCACCTCTATATGAAGTATATTTACAATTAATCCTCCTACTTACAGAAACCATAGAATACCATCCTCCAACGTTTGGATAGCATCAACTCGGTCCTCCAATTTCGGGTTACGGGTCCAGTTTGATCATATTTTCTAAAGGACCGGTCCCACTGACCAATCCAAAAGCAGTCCTTTATTGCACATCACAAATTTTAATTGAGATCCATTAATTTGGTACGATGAAAATGTCATCATCTTAAACGTTAATTTGTTTAAATGTAATAAATTGCATAGGTATCACCATCAAGAAATGTCCCAAAATCATTTACTTGTACTTTATCATCTTCCTCTTTCCCTCCCCACCACCACTACCGTTGATATTACCCACCATCATCATCGCCGTCATCGCCTAACCACCCCAATCCCACCATTCACTTGCTACCCGATACCACCACTCCCACTCCCCAACTCACATATCCAATCATGGCACTCATTCAGCTCGTGAAAATCCACTCACTTCTCAAACCTTTCACAATTCTCATAATCATGAGCTTCGTTGTTATTTCATAGGTAATCTCTATACCAACCTCTATATATATTATTAAATTTTTTTTCAAATTTTTTTTTTATGTTTTTTACGAATTGTGCAGGCTTTCTTGAGTATTCCCAAAACTCCCAGGCCTTTTTTAGTTTTGATATTTTTAATTATTTATCTGGGACTCATTTGTAATTCGTTGAGAATTTTGGGACCATGGTTGTAATTATTTTTTATTTTTTTCTTCTTTTATTTTTACTTCATATAAATTGGAGGGTATATTCGTCATTTAACAATTTTTATTGAGAAATGGACAATAGGGGATATTCCACGCTAAATGTTTCAAATATGGACGTTTGTGCTATTTTCGAAAAGTAGAAAATTTTGTAGGGGGCATTGTGTTGTTTCGGCTAATATAAATATATGTTTGACCCACCCCTTTTTTTTTTTTTGAAAAATATGAAATTATTTTTAACTATACACTTCATGGATTCACAATATTTATCAATTTTTAATAACATATTTTATTAACTTTTATCAAAATCTATTAAAAATTTAATTTTTAGCTAACAATTCGGGACTTAGTTTTGATTAATTTTGATTTTAAAATTTAATTATTTTTTAGTGACTCAAAAAAAATTGGTAGAAAAGGGATTTTCTTAGAAACTATTTAAAAATCGCATGAATATAAATTTTAGTTATTGTTCTAAATAGCTCGTCTATGTTTCGATTAAGTTTGACATTATCTTCCAAACCATGCTTTACCATTTTTTTACACAGACTTGCCTATATGAATTTAAACTCGTAAAATATTGAAGCTTAATCTTGCCACCTTATAACGTTTTACACATTTTAGAAAATTATTTAAATTTTAAGTGTGATGTTGATTATTTAAGTAAATGAAATTGTTATATATGTTTGAGGATGACTCTGAAAATATACGAGTTTGTATACTTTATTTTTATTTTTGAAATAAGCTATATTTTTAAATTGTAAACGAATATGGAATGTGTACTTTAATTTTTTGTGATTTTGGTGTTTAATCTCGTCATGGTCCTATTTTATAGATATTACTGTTGGAGAGTTTGTATAGAAATAGAGATTTTTTGGATGTTGTTTGTCCTACATAAGATAGAAATAGAAAGAAAGATTTGTTTATAAATATGAAAATAATATACCTAATAAGTTGGATAAAAGACCACACAAATGGGCTTTGGACCTGAGCCATAAGATTTGGGCTTGATTGGACTCCTTGATAGACTATATATATATATATATATATATAGTCAAAAGATGTGCTCTTGAGTCTTGTGATTTTCAAATTTCAGCTTTCTATATATATATAGAAAAAACATTTGATTTAAACACAAAAATCTTTCATTTCAATCCTTCATAAAATTAGTCAGAAAGAAGAAAATACTGAGTATAATTGCCAGAACTAAGAATCGAGTGCTCAATTCTTAGGAACGGATTGTTGAATCCTGGTAGCATACGCTCATTGAACTACAAGTACATGAGTAGGGGAGAATTTTTGCTATAGGATATAGCGTTGCGCTAGCCTCAATCTGAAATTCAAGTCAGTATTATTTATATTAATTTTGTTATCAATCTGTATATTGCAATAATAGTATTATGTTTATAAGTTCGTTGCATTATTTGTTGTGTCTAGTTCCTGATTCCTTCCAACAATTACATCTATAAAATGAGTACAAGGATTCTCGACACAAGATACACATTATCCAAGCATTGAAAATTTGAAACGCTCAAACAATCCTCATTTCGTGAATTTCCACACTCAGGAAATCGGATAGCACAATAATATTATTCGGGTCAAATCTCTTAGAGAGAGTAACAGTGTGAAACTATTAAGCCAATCCATAGACATCCAACTGGATATGATCGATGGATTCTCATTTCTGTAGTAGAATCATTTTTGGCAGGAACATCAGCAGGATTCTGTTCATCCATATTTACTGTTGTTTTTTGCATCTTATTTGATTCATCGTTCCCGACGATTCAGCCGAGGAAACGGCAAAACATCCACTATAGAAAGTATGTTCAACACAGCTTACCTTTGTTCTGTCTTCAGCCGACAACACTCTTGAACGGTCTAGGAGCTTAGTCTCGACACCCTGCTCTCAAAGTGGAAGAAAGGCAAACGTCTTTATAATTAACAAGAACGAGAAAATAAAATATGCATAAAGAAAAGACTCAAAGGGCCACCTAAAACCTTTTTGTAGAGTTTAAAATGTAGTGAAGAAATGATTATTACAACTACAATGCTGAAATATAAACACTCAAAGTGTAAAATCGAACCAAAAAAGACTCAAATCTTCTTCAACACTACTAATGGAGTGTCATATGACGTTGAGCTCAAATTTTTGCCACACCGAATCATGCACCATCATCCACGGAAATGACAATGGATATACCGATAAATAAATCCGTCAGAAGCTTCCAAGAATTTCACAGGAGATATGAACTTCTCACGCTTGATTACCTCTCCATGCTCTCTCTATTTTGTTACCTCAAGTCCAAAATGAAAATTTGAATAAGTCTTGTAATTATAGAGACAAATATCCATTTGAATTCAAATTCAAATATTGTATTATGAAAGAGACATGACTAGTATATGTAATTGACCACAAGTTAAATCCAATCGTTGAGTTTAATTTATGGTCCATAATACACATCTAATACAATCTTTTCCAAGTGCTCAAGACAAATGCTCATGTGTCAAGTGGATTAAATTGATCCTCCTCACACTTTTAGCAAGATAAATTGGTAAAACGGGTTATAGTTACAATGAATGAGCGAGAAATGCAAATGTTTCTGGCATTCTCAAAGTGGGTTCAACACTAAGATTATTACGGTCCAAACCACAAGGTTCGACGGGAGAGAAATGTTTGCGATGTATGCTAGTCGTTTGCCTCGGCCGATGGTGACAATGACGCGGCTGCCAGATTTGCTTTGGGTGGGAGATGGCAAGATAACGAGAGACTGCTTTGGGGGAAAGGAACCATTATATTTCATTTTGCCACCGGTTTCTTTAGAAGTTGAAACCGGTTTTGCTCACAGCTTGGTTTTGCCCCACCAAATTTGTTGGAAAATTCAACTCTGCCATGTCACCAAATTTAAATTCTTGTACTAGTTCTTATTCGTTTCATGTACCTAGAGACTAATTGCCGATAGAATGACCATTCTATCCTCTTAGCTGGTTAATTTCATTTTTTGCCACTAAAATTAATTTATCTCAATTAGATCGTAAATTTCAATTATTCAACGTTAGCCACTCCGTTAGCACGTATGGCTAAACTAACATCCTAACTCTACATGGAGAAAATTGATGATAATCTACCAAGGAATGGGAAAAAATTTCGAAATTTCGTGACAGGGATTGGATGGTAAAGATCATCTCATCCCCACTCCGTCCCATTTTCATATCCCTAAATTTAACATGTCTTATACTTCAAGGTAATCTTGCAACTAATCAAGTCGTGGCTACAAAATTAGAAAATATATTGAGGGCTACCATATCATGGTTAATGATCAGGACAGATGGATTAACATTGAAATTAAATATTATTATTATTATATATTAAAGTTAAGTGACTCGATTGAGATTTTATTGAACTTGTGATGACCAATAATGAAATTTACGCTTGATCAACCGTCTCCCCGTTTTCTCACACACTGAGACGTGGCGGGTCGATTGGCCTAACTAATTACATTTACGAAGTGGGAAAATTTCACTAGAGGGCACCCAACATTAAATTTTGTTTCATAATTGGTCATTCAGTTTCAATTTCAATGACTTGACTTGTATGTTTCAAATTGGAAAGTGAGACTCACGTGTTCGCACCTAAATCAATTAATCCAAGATGATGTCTTGTCATGATTCGACCGGACATATACACATAATTTTCCATATACTGTGCTACGACTTAGCATGTTACATATTCAAAATACGAGCAACGTACTCGTCACCACATTTTTGCTGTTTGATAGAATATGCCTATTAGCCTTCTCCATTACACTCGTGCATTGTCTACTAAAAGATTCGATTCCATGAATATGTATATAAAGAAATAATGTAATACAAAGTATGGTGATATGACAATAATTGTGTTCATATATAGGAAATTGTATGATCAATAACCTTCAAAAAGAGTATAAGAAAGATTAAAAGAGCGATAATGCCGAGACTGAGTAGCATCCATTTATGTTATCTACTCCTAATTATTTTTCAAATAACAGTACATATTGCAAATCAAAATTCAAGAAACTGCAATATTTTCAAATTTTCACCATTTCATCGGCTATAAGAAGCTGATCAAGTCTGGCAATTCTTGATGATGATGTTGTTGGGGAGGTGGTAGAGTCAATGAGGCTGCTATAAATGGATTCTTTGGTACTTCTGTAGAATTTTCTTCGTCGAATTTCTCCCAATTATCTGTGATTATAGTTTTAAAATCATTCCTAGAATCCATCACAACATTGGCTTTCTCCTCCTGTCGATTCAGTACCAATTCGTCATCTCCAAATTTATCCGGGAACCCTTTGATTATCTGCTGGAGTTCTTGGATTCCCTCGTCAGGTGCGCGCTCAATGCAAGGCAATTCTGAGGAGTTCACCACGCCAATGTCATGGCAAAACTCAAAGTAGGAAGAGAGTTGGTCACCTTGAATCATTGCCTTCTGCACAATTTTGAGTGCCATTGTTGCTTCAACCTTACCAGAAGAATAAATATTCATCAAAACAATGGCAATCCCTCTGCAAATATTCCCATAAACGTCAAAAATCTCGATTATAATCCTATCCATTGCCTCAAATACAAGAGGAACCATAGCTGCTTTCGAAAGTGGCTTAATCTGCATCAACAAATCAAGCAAACTCTGCATTTTCTGCAACAAAATCAACTCATGCATTATCACAAACACATGGTGTGCATCTATCCCCCTCATTCCTCTTCCTTCCCCATTGCACGTCTGGAAAACAAAAATCGATTTCTGATCAAGAAACCTATAATACGCCCTCACAAACGCATTATGGGACCAAATTTTGCGTGGCTTGTCATGCCCATCTTTAAAATTCGACAAATCAAAGGGCAATCTTCCAATCTTGGGAACAGAAGAGGCCTTACAATTAATCACACCATGCATTAACATCAATCCCTTTAATGCCACCACCCAATATCTGGTCCTGTACATTCGATTCGAAATGGACCATACCAGGGGCTTGAGATGAGAAGGGGAGAGACGAATCCATTTGTAAATCCTGTCGGAATATTTTAAATCAATTGAAAATTCGTCGTGGCTCGTGGCTTTAATGACGGCGGCTTCAATGTCCGGGTTCCGGAGGGGACTCCTTTTCGTTAAAGTTGCAAGGAAGATGCTATTTTGGTCCTTCAATACTCCGGAGGCCCTTTTCCAAAGCCTCATCTCCTCTTATTTTTTCTCCACCCTCTCTCTCATCTCTTTTTCTTCTTTATGTTTTTCCCATTAATTATAATTGTTGTAGTTATTTTTATTTTTTTAATTTATTTATTATTCTTATTTTTTGTGATTTAGAATTGTGGTTTGATGTTCGATGAAAATTCAACAAGTTTTTCGCTTCTTTTTGATTAACTATGTCAATCGTTCAACTCAACCATTATTTTCTCTCTCTTCTCTCTTTGTAGTATTGGTGAAAACCATTTATATATATATATATATATATATATATATATATATATATATTTTTTTTTTTTTTTTTTTTTTTTTTTTTTTTAATATCAACTATTTTCTTATCACAAAGTTGTAAGTTGGATTTAATATTTATAGTATTATCACTTTTTTCTATAAAAGTTAGTTCACCTAAAGAAAAACCTTATGTAACAATCTATTTGTTGATTATCAAATGTCACGTTATTATTTTTCTATTGGACAAGATAGTGAGAATAAACGTAGTGATCAACTTGAAACAAATGAAACGTAACATAAGTTTAGTGACCAACACGAAATTTGATTCAACGTTGGATGAAATTCACTCGATCGAAAGAATATGGTTAAATGGCTCGATCTACATGACCTAGTAGACAAAGAAAAGTAAAATAAAGAGACGGGACCATTTTTTTTCTCTCCCCGATTGGCATCCATGACCTGTTCTGCAAAACCGAGAAAAGATGAAAAGTGAAAAATTGGTGAATACATTTTCAAAGAAAACGGAGAAAGTAAAAAAAAAAAAGTTTGTCTTCATGAACACGCCGAACCCAATAAAGATTAAAGTGAAAAAAAGAAAAAGATCGTAAATTCAATTGTGGGAATCTTTTCCTTTCTTTTCACTGTTCTGAAGATGGTATCATCATCCTCTCTCCACAAATATATACATTTTCACTCTCTAAATTCTCTAAAAACTTGAACTCTTTTTTTCTTACTCTCAATTTTCTCTGATAATATTTTGGTAAAGAGTTTTTTTCCGGATGGGTCGCAAAGATGAATCTGTAAGACTCTCTATACAATGTTGATTAGTAGATCAATTCTCTGTACATACACAAATAGAGATATGTGGTCATCTGATACTCTTGTATATACGTATTAGCAGGATTACGAAAAAGGTGTAACTGAACCGGTGGAGGAGACGAGTTACAAAAGTAGCATGGATTTTAATGGAAATGGAGAGAGCTCATTTGAGTTCTGGCCGGTTCAGCACCCTTCTGAACCGCCGGAGGAAGACAGACCCGTCGAGTGCCCGATGCCTGCAGACTCATCTGTTATGAATGCAAGTATTGTTTCTAGTTAATGTTCACATGCACCAATTGTTTCCATATACCATTCTGAGTCTTGATTTTTAGGTACGTTAAATTAGATAGAATAAGTGAAAATGATAACCTTGACTATGATACTTGATTGTTTTAAGTCTTAATTTCTGCTTAAGAGAGTCGTATGAAGATTAGAAAACATGCAAATCATCCTCAACTTAAGAATTACGTCCATTTCACTGCCATAAAGTTTCACTCTAACAAAGAAAACGAGTACAAGTTGATGTCGATCCACTCTAATTGCATTCTCAACCTCCCCAAGAACCATCCTCTTTGATTTGATTGACAGGCATTCCATGTCACTTGACGGAGACAATACAATATTTAAGCTCTCCATCTAGCATGCCTAATACTCGCGGTTGAATAGATAAGTGTACAGCATAATTAACCTCGACTAAGTCTACCATCCTGGTCACATAAAGAGCATACCCCAATATTTATAAGTTGGATTTGACGTTTTAGAGCAACTATTATTCTGTAATGCTATTATGCAGCAGAAGGTTCAAATTCTTATTGACAAAGTCTCTGGTGTACAGGGTAATGGCAAATTGCAGCAGAAATTTTCTGAGAGATTGCAGAGAAACTCAGAAGCGTTCAAGACCGAAAAGAGACTGGATAGTGTGCTTCCAATTCAAGCAACACGCAAGAGGCATTACCGAGAACAAATGACAAACCCTTTATTAGGGAGGCATTCTCTCGACCAATTTCTTCCACTGCGCAACATTATCATGTTTCAAATGCTAAAAAAGTTTGATTCTTGATTGATTCATCATGGATCATGTGTTTGCATGAAAATAAATTACATCTAGAAGCTCAGGGAAGGAGGGTAGAGTACTGTGCTGGTTTACACAATCAAAGAATAGAGACGAGCTTTAAGACGTCGTAATGTCACTTTCTTTGGAACGTTATTCAAACACCCCCAACCCCAACCTAACACACGCACGCACGCAGACCACACATTCACAAATTATGATGTACAATTACGTTCAAGTGAATCGCTTTCCAGCGTAGTTTTTTATTTTGTCTCCCCCCTCAGTCGCATGCAATCAACTTTCAACTCAGCTAACTCTAACTCTCCCTTCTGTACTACCTCACTAAAAAAAGAGTGTGATAGTGTAATGTCTAGAAAATACGTATTTGGTTTAGGGTGGATAATGTTATATAGACAGAATTCTGATGGATAACAACATGAAATAAATGATTTACTACAACGTTTAACAGAGTTTTCAAATTCATGGCATTATAATATAATAAAAGTTTTTCATATAGAAGAACAGCAATTACCTATGTCATTCTACAAGGGAAATACAAAGGGCAATGGCCATGCCCATCATCAACGACACTAAATGAACCACGGTACTTCTCAAAGTAGAACTGCCATTGTTCATCTCAGCCAACACTCCAGCAACTGAAATGTAGATAAAACCTCCGGCGGTAAAACCCTGCAAAAATACCAAACAAATGTATAATCATTCACTACTGAGCAATACTTAAGGGTAAAGAGAATCTAACTACAGATTACTCGAAAAATAAACTCTCACCTCAATCAAAGACGATTGACCCGGATCTTGTCCCATTGTCAAGGCCTATATAGTGTCAGTGCATATATTATTTTATGTAGTTTTGAACATAGGTTTAAATACACCCGTGATCACTAAAATTGTAAACTTCATTTTGTGTCAAATTGGTGTCTAAACTTGAACTTTATTACACAATTTGATCATTTCTTTCACATTCATTAATTTGACTAATGAACAAGCTGAGGTAAAATTTAGTTATTTGCTAACTAGACTGCCATATCAACTTTTCCGTTAGTCAAACTAACTAACACGAACAAAATGACCAAATTGTAACAAGTTTACAAGTTTAATGACCCAATTGTAACAAAGTATAATTTCAAGAAAACAATGAGGTTTAGCGACCATCATGAAATTTTGGGTTCATGCTGCTAGTGTTTTTAACCCCTGGAACATATAGTAAGGGAGGAGAATAATAAGCTCATCTTTCTTCCAATACTAACCAGCGCAGTTCCTGCTAGTGCCACGAGTGCAGATAAAAAGTTAAAGAAGAGAGCCTTGGAGACACTAAAACCCGACCTCACCAAGATTCCAAAATCGCCTATCTGCTCCACATCAGAACAAAAGGTATTCAGTTGGCAATGCAAATTATCTAACAATTTTCAGCAAAAAAAAAAGGTTGGATCAGAAAATTAGAACTCCCAAATCTTTGAAATTGCATAGAATAGCTCGTGATGAGTATTTACCACATTAGTGTCACTATATTAATACACTAATAGCCTTAGAAAAAATGACATGAAAATGAAAATGAACGATAAAAATCTGATTTTGAAAAAAAAAAAAATGACACTTATTTTGGGATATCATAAAATAAGCAATTGATTTCATGCTTCTCAAGTATAGAGTGAACGGTACATAGAACCCTAATAAATAAACCCCTAGTTACAACAAACTTCTTCCTCAATGGCCAGTACACTAAGTAAAAAGGTAAATCAATAAATTCATCACGACATATTATATTTGCGAAAACACGACAGACTTAGTAAGATGAAGAGCATTTTGAGTGAATACAAAACTGGAGAAGCTTTCCCACGACGTAATGGGACCATTTGCCTTTACAACTTAAGTTCATGATAACATATGGTTTAACATGGTCCTCTTACCACAGAGAATCATAAAATTATTGGAGTGCAAATAAGAACTTAGACCAAGATTCTTCAAACCCAAGTTAATTGTATAATCAACTTCCTCAAACTACACCTCCAAATGAAAAATGCAAGAAGTAAATCACAGATGGTTAGCCAAAAGCAGGGGAAGAGCAAAGAAGGTAACCCAATGGGGACATGCATGAGTAAGAACAATAATTTTGAAACAAGGTCCTAAAATATGAATGTTGAAAACATTATAACCTTTTGTGATAGATTACCATTGTTTCCTACAGGTTTTAATATTTTGTAAACGTTGTATAATAACCTTCATCTCTAAATATTCGGTTAGCGTCTTTCACTTAACGAATCATGCGTTTTTCAAAGCCTTACTATTCCATTATCAATATTATGTAATATAATATTCTCAATAGACAACTAACAGTCATCATTCAGTGATCTCAAATTCGATTGAGCAGTTTATTTATCATAATATTCATAGCATAAGATATGCTCTACAATAGCATTAGCAAACAGAAGAATTAATGCCTACATCTTAAGTATGTAATGAATGGGTATTCCACTCTTATCACATTTTTGCCCCATTGCATTCGAAAGAAAAATATCACAAGATCATAATGTGTTGTATTCAAGTCTAAAACTAAGAAATCATTGAGCATGCCAATTAATTAAGTATTTTGCAGATAATTGCAAATAAGGCACCATACTAACAATAAAAAATTAAAAAGAAACTTTTGTTCCAGTTTATATTTAACTTGCTAGTGTTCTGAGTATATTAGTTTAGTAAAGAATGTTAGTTTTATATTATTCTCTCTTTTATACAATGAGCCCCTCCTTGGGTATGCTTATTGAAGCAGAACACCTTTTCCAAACCTGTTCTCTAATTGCAACCGATTTTGATTGCTACCAACTAAAAATCTGCTGGTTCCTTCTCCAAAAAGGATTTCAGTACAAGTGCCATAATATAATTGCAAATACACAGTACAAAAGTGATAACTTGAACCTCCTGAGGGAGCTCATGAGCAAGCAGAAACAAAGTTCTTGACCAACCACCAACCGATCCATAAAGGAGAAAAGCACTTCCCAAAGCCATTCCATCAGTGAAATTGTGCTGCACCAAAAATTAGATTATATCTAGTCCATAAACATTTCCTCGTTAAATAAATATTGAAACATTTAAAATGAAATGCTTCACAATGTAAATCTATTGTAGATTTAGAGCCGAGCTAAAAAAATCCAAGCAAGGAAAAGGGTAAAATGAAGGACATACTACTCCATCAGAGAAGAGGTTGAGATAACCAAACACCAGATTTGACTGTGACTTGGTAGGTTCTTTTCTACTAATGGACTCATTGTCACCATTGGAGCTGTTCATTGCAGTTAAACTGGTTTTATCTTCAGCATCACTTCTGCCAGCATTTCTCTGCAAATGCAAGAAATAGTAGACAAATTTCAGGGGAAGAAATGATTTGCAGGGACTCGGTTTTATAGGACTTAATGCCATGAAATCTTAATCAACGATAATATTTACTAAAGAGTAACAAGGAGTTAATGGAGAAACTGGACAACAGTTGCAAAATTTTGTATCTAGAAACGTATATGTTGCAAACTTCAATCAGGATAACTTGTTGGTCAGTCATGAAAGCAGGAAAGAGTAAAGTACAACAATAGAAAAATATAAAGACCTAAGGGCACATTCTTTTAATTTTTTTTACTTCTATTTCAGATGCAGGTCTCACATAATCCGTCTATCCTTACTGGGTTTAAATCCAAAGTATAGTCGATCCCCCAATGAACATGATATACAAACTTCTCAGCCTACCTTCCGAAGAACAGCTTTTTCACTTTGTTCATCTCCACTGCGAGCATCAGTGGGCAGTTCATCCAGTACTTCAGATTTCTTTTTGGATTTACTTCCATCTTTCTCAATATTAGACAGTCCCTGGAGATTTTCATGAGCATCATTATCATCCTTCAATTTATTGTGCTTATGATGATGATGGTGATGACCATGACTCCATGCATTAACTCCTCCAGAAAATTCTTCAACATACCTCACTAATTTCTCAACAAGAAGAAAAAGTACAATTCCAGCTGCAACAATAAATATAATAATAAGAATTTGAACTTTGGTAATCTGATCTTCAAATGTAATTATGTAAAATTGAGTAAGAAGACAAAGAATACTTTATATCCAGGAAAGTGAAGAATAAGATTATAACACGAAAACAAAGTGCAGCAGAGAAAACGTAATTAATCCAAAAGCTTGGTGAACAAAATACTTCTTTAATGTGATGACAACATACGGTAACTTATCTAAATAAGCCACCACTCAAGAAAATGTCTAATCGACACTGAGATAAGCAGAGTGTCTGTAACAATATGACGAACTATTCAGGTTCTTACACCATGTTAAATACTTTCGCGTCGCCAGAACTCTAGGCATTGAATATTATGCATCAAGTTCTAAAAGCTGGCAATCTTTAATTTATGTCTGATTAAGATATTCCCAGGTCAATGATAGTTTTATCTTTCAAAAATTGCCAAGCATGGGCCTGATGGATGTCCTTGCTTGAAGTTCACAAGGATATCCAAACAACGAACATGAGCCTTTTAAAGCCTAATTCCATAAATTTTTGTATCGAGCTCCTAAAATGATTAAAGTTCATTATACTTCCTTTTACTAGTCTTCTAGGATGGATTCATAAAGGGGCAGTCTCGTGATTTTTTCTGTAGGTCGCACCATTGAGAACAGTCTAAACTTCAATCCTCATTTCTTCCAAGAAGCCAAAAACTCAGATACGTTAAGCATTTGAAACCACTCTCCACCCAGCTTAAATAATAGTCCACCACAATCATTATAAATGATAGCCCCATATTTCACAATCATGACATACTTGCCATAGTTTTACTATAGTGCAAGAATTATATACAAGATTTCCACAAAGAACAAATATGTGTCTTTTTCACATGTTCCATCACAGCCTGCTCTAGTCCTAAGCATCTGGCTTTCAACAACATTATACTGAAACCATTTAATTTTTTCAAGGGCAGTGGGGAGATAGGAAAGATGGAAAGCATGTAATTCACAAATTTCTACTTACCCAAGACTGACAATCCAACGGAAAGATCCTTCAAGGAATGTGAATGCGACTCTCCAACATGAACGTGACCATGAACATTCTCATCGTGGTGATCATGTGAATGGGAATGCTCACCACCTGCAAGAATAAGCCCCTGTTTGAGTCACGTTATTTTTTTATTCTCATTCTTTTACTCATTTTCAATCACACATTCTTCAATAAAATAATATTTTCCATCACATCAATAATTTTTCCTTCTTTTTCAACCACATATTCTCCATCACATCAAACAAAAAAATGCATTCTTGTGGAAATAATGTGGCCCAAACAGGGGCTAAAATAGAAACAAGTATGACAGCAAAGTACAATAGAGTGAATCATATTTTGCAAAATCGAGAAGCTTCTTCAGATCTGGAAACCAAGCTCGAAGAAGAGACCAGAAAGGAAAAGAAAATGGTATCTGCTCACCGAGGCACAAATTTTTAAGTTAACAGTTTCACCAGCTGATGTCCCATCATGCTATATAAAAAACATATGACAAATCTATGTTAACCTAACATCTGAATTCAATTGGTACCCATGGTTTATATATGAAACACACACTTATAAACCTACAGATAAAATATGTATTTATATATGCCTACTCACAACTGAGATCATACATTCATACTAACTTTTCCACAAGGAACCATTCTACATGTGGCAATGATTAAAAATAATCTGCGACAACTTTTATCAAGAGGCTCAGAATTGAAGTATCGTAAAATCTTGTAATACTACGTATTCGCAAGAGAACTTAAAAGAAGAAAGCAATCAAAAGTATGAGCTTCTCAGAGTAAAAATTATCATGTTTCCTTTTATATGATTTTTGTCTCTCTTGTAATTACTATGCTCACAAACAAATAACATATTCAAATCAAAATTATCAAAGTTGTTGCAGTATCCATGCCCCTGCATCTCTACTTCACATCACCAAAGAAAAAGAAAGAACTATAAATATTACAGAATATTTAATGGGCATTCTATTTTTTGCAATGGGAACAGAACATTTCAGGGTATATACAATCAATAAAATATCCAGTGCTGTGCAAAGTTTATTATGCTATATGGAAAAGAATTAGTTAATTAAATGGTATTGTCAAGGTGAAATTTAGTACATTCAGCGTTAGAATGTGATTATTCAATATTATTTCCTTTTAACAATTATTTGTCTCAGAATTCAATAACCCCTATTGCACAAGTCTTAGCCCATGTTTGGCTAATGTTTATAAATTGTTTATAATCAGTCAAACCACTTTTCATTCACACATTTCGTGAGACCCTCAAGTACTACCTACTTATCCACTACTCATTTATATCTATTTATAATTTAAATCATTTATAAACACTTCCCAAACAAAAAAGAAAAGAAAAATCGTTATTTTGACTTCATTCCTAATATTTTTCTGTTTTTCTTTTAGTTTTTCATTCAGCACATCTATTCACCAACCAAGACTTTATTTATACTAAGAAATGAATTAGAATACTGGCTCAACAAACTCCAGATTAAACGAAAAAGGAAAAACTTTAAGATCAAAACTGAGGAAAACAGGAACTTTTAGCATTAATTACAAAACATGGGCATTAGCTTGTTTTGCATGCGTACCAAAAGCATGTGGCAATTGGTGAAGAAAAGCATCGCCCAGCATTGCTCCTGCCTGCATAAGTGAAGTTCAATCAAAATCAACCTAGTGAAACTCAAATGGAAAATCACTGAGTGAATGCTTTTTAAATTTAGTGATCTATAATAATTTATCATGCCATTTTGCAAAGATATTCAGAAAAATTGAAGTTAAGAAAAAGTTAGTAGTATGAAAGTGGCATGCATTAATTTGTAGAATAAGAAATCTGCAAAGTTTATCCTGATAAAATACTATTTCACTAGAGAGTCCTCCGAAACAAGTCTTCTAAAACGCTAGTATAGGATAACCTCAAACTACAATATATATATAAAAAAGGCATAGGCTCATTTCAGAAGCATTGGTAATATCTTCAGACTCCAATAATTCATATTCTCCCCACTTAACAAGAAATCTTATAATATTCTTTCAGTTCAAAAAGTTTAGCAAAGCCTTCTCCAATCAGAATAACAATAACATAATACCCTCCCACTTTCCCGTATATGTTACATCATTTCATTAAAACCAACTTTTTTATGAATTATATCATCGCATTGACATTTGGAACTATTTACCTATTTGGCCCGAGTTTAAATTCAGAAGTTGAAAAAGGTGATAGAATGGCGATTAATACATTTCATTTTTGTCCTTTTGAGTGGACTTTAGGGTAAAGTGAGAGCAAAATGTAACTTGAATTTTATATGTCCAAGAAGGCAAAAAATTGCAGTAACAATGAGGGGGGAGTAAGATTTATAAAAGGAAATTAGGTCATCTCCAGCGCTGCACCAAATTTTGCATCATTTTGCACTATTTTGCACCAAACTAAAATTCATCTCCAACCACTACACCAAATCTTACACAAAATGAACATTGTTTAATCATTTTCTTCTATTTTTTTCTTCTTAGTAATTTATTTATTCGGAATATTAATTATTTATTCATTTTAGAAATATATAAATTACTAAATAAATAATTATGCGAAATTAAGGAAAATATTAAATTCATTAAATAAATATATTATTTAAACATGATACAATTAAAACATATTAAATTACTAAATATGAAGTCGAAATATCATTGCAATTTAATTATCGGAATTCGTATATTCTTTCCACAAATGATCGATTAAGTGTTCTTCCAGATTACTAAATTATACATTTGTTTTTATGTATTGTTTTTATTTAAATAGAACTCGTTTAATGTAGGTATATGGTTATTATAAAATATTTCATGTTAACTATAAATAATCGTGTTAGTTATATTTTAATTTTTTTATTCTTATTTTAATTAATTCAGTAATTATTATTTTTAACATTTCAAATTTAATTTAAATACAAATAATAATAATACTATTCACTTTTGCACCATTTTCCAAAAATGGTGCAAAAGATGGTGCTCCATTGGAGACACTTTGCACCAAAATTTGGTGTATTTTGGTGCAAAGGGGTCTCCATTGGAGATGGTCTTAGAGGATTTATTGAGGCAAGATAATCAAGCAAAACTAATATGATCTCTAGAAGCAATAGCCTAGGGCCAATAATAACAAGTAACGAATTTAAGATTTTCAGATATAAAGGGGTAAAGTAAGAGGGAAAAGAGTAATAAGAAAACCCAACCCCAAATAATGCCAAAGAATCAACAACTGCTTTTGATGGCTTCCCCTGTACTGCAGAAATTAAAAGATCGACAATCTTTTAGTTAGAAAAAAATATAAATTTAATTCTTTGCGAAAACAATAACACAAATGAATCATGACTGTTGGGCTACTTACTGAATATAAAAGGCAAAATAATCAGGCAAATAAGGGAAGCCAAGCTCACCAATAGTGAGCAACCCATGGCATTGAGCCAGAGACCTGCCAAAAACACAACGAAATAGAATAATTAGAAAAAATCCTATAAAGATAAGCAAATATAATTTCGAAGTCTTTCCATATAAGGTCTATATGAAACAGGAATGAAGTGATTGAAACTTGTACAGTCAATTAAACTGCAGCAACTCAACAATGAACGGGCAGGAAAAATCTCCTTGGAAATTAACATTTCAAACAATTGGCTCATGGCAATTCAATATTGTTGCATACAAACTCTATAGCAGAGGTAAGGCAAATACTTCACCAGAAAACTTCTTGTCTTGGTGATGGAGAAACTCACAAAATCGGCCTAGAAAGCTAGAGGCCTCTAACAGTATCCTTAGAGGCAGCTATAGGGACCGTAATCTTTACTTAATTCATTCAGCGCTTAAATCCATGAATTCTAGGAAGCAAGCTTGCATATGGGAATATGCTAGTGACACCAACATAAGTTGGATTTGAGAAATTTTGGGGTTAAGGTTCCGGGTTTTCTTCTTGTTCATTATTTTTTGCTTTGTGCAATGGTTTTCATTCACAAACATCAATATGTGTGCATGTTTCTTCCATATACAATAAGGACCAGATTTAAGAACAACATAAATCTGATTGTATCTAATCTAACTAGACTTCTTTACTTTGGTCTTAGTCTAGCCTTGGGACTCCTAGTTAGAAGAATCCTTATCTAATAAAGATCTCACGTTAAAGGTACTGACTTCATAAACCAATTTGAACAATCCAAGACCCTCTTGGACATATGAACTCTTTCCATCCTCATCTCAATCCAAAACCTTTTGGATATGCTAAACTATTTCAGAACCATTCCTCTTTCTTTGAAGTTATCTCACACCTCTATTTTGTGTATCTATTCCAGTATGAATATGCCAAGAATACCAAGCTATTTCTACTCTTAAATATATTAGACATTCCCCTTACCTACTCAACATATGCGCTCCTTATTGTAAACTCTAATGACTCCACACATAAGTGTATCCAGAGTACTATATCTTAATCAAAAATGTGAAGAGAAGACCTTTATTCTACAGTATACCCTAAAATCTCGTGCACAAGAAATAAAGGACTATTATTTTAAAGTCTAAAAGAACTGAGTAGCTACGCTCCAATTATCGAAAAACAAAAACTGAAATAAATAAATATTGGAAAGAAAGAGTAGTCCAGCTAATTGAGCTAACAGATGAAACCATGTGCAAACCTAAAGGTATACCACAAAATCAATTACTTGGGTGTAAATGGGAGACAGATCAAGTGCGAGACCAATGCGAAAAAGGTCTGATTGCTAGAGTTATACGCTAAAATGGAGAACAAATAATACATATGCAGCAATGGCTGAGATTTTCAATCAGTGCCATTAAGTTGAGTTAAGAACCATAAAAAGTATTGATGCTCCAGAATTATTGCTAAGTAAGATACTAAGTAAAAAAAAAAAAATTATTTTTCAGAGGACAAAAAGTGTAATGTATTGCGATTATAAATTGAGAAAGGAGAGTAAGCAGCATTCGCCCAAATAGACTCAACCGCACTCTATTCACATTTCTAGCCAATTCCATGGACATCCCAATTTTAGTTATCCTGCATATACAAGCCTCAGAAATTGGAATAAAATGTTAAAAAAAATGTTTCCCGTCGCCCACGTGAAATTTTGTGGACCCACATTCTCCAAAACACAGAGATTCAAGGAACCCATAACTAAAATTACGTAAATTAAGTCAACAAAAACATAAAATTTAACAAAATTACAATGCAGCTGAATTTTTAAGAAAATAAATCAAGCTAAATAGGGGAAATGTTTACCAAGACCAGAAAGCTCCACAATATCACTATGCTTATGCTTCCTTTCGTGGTTATGATTGTGGTGCAACCCAAATCCATAGAGCTCCAGATCTTCCTCTTCAGCAAGTTCCTCCGGAAGTAGCTGTTGCTGCTTTTTAACTACACCCACATCACCACCATCATGATGCACATGATCATGGTGATGATTGTGGTCCAGGTGATGGTCATGATGATGGTTACACTGGTGGGCTGCCGTCACAGAGAATCCCACAACCACGAGAGCACTGAATGCAATTCTGAAGCAATTATAGATCCGCTGCTGTTTATTCGAGACACTCCCCATTTTCTTGAAAGAAATTCGGATAAGGGAGTGTTTGGATTGTGAAAACTTAAGAAGGTTTTTAAGGGTTAAGAAGAATTGCGATTCTTTTTGCAAGTGCCCTCGATAGTGATGAAGCAGACAGCGCAGAAAAAGAGGATAATTATTCCGACGATGATGCCGAACGTTACTACATCCATTTATGCGAAGACTTTATGACATTTATATATATTTATGGAATTCCCTTTTTAAAATATTTTCCTGCCCTTTTCTTGATATTTTCTAGTGTTGGGCTTTGTCGAATTTTCTGAATCTTTTGCAAGAAAAAAATTGGAAGCGTTAAGAGGGAGCTCGAAATTGGGTTGCCACTCGTGTGAAATATGCAGAGAAAAAGGAAATGAATGTACATTTGATATGGGATAGAGAGTGGGTGTGTAGAAAAATGGGGAGTACACCATGTATTTATTGATGGTGTGGTCTAGACACGATAGGGGTTTCAAGTTTTGCTAGGGAAACACTGTTAATAAATAGTCTGATTCAAGTCTCGATATGGTTCGAGACATATTAATCTTGACACTTTTTTATAGTCCAATTATAGAGACATTAATCGTTACACTCTGATAAGAATCAATAAAAAATTGCAAGTTATATTGCGGTGTAAGGACTATCTTCACTAGACCACTGCTACTTTGTCTAGTTTGATCAATAGGCCTTCCGCCTATAATCTAGTTTAAGAACTTGTTCATGCTTTTGTTTGTTGAACATATTTTACCTCTTTTTTTTTTCTTTTTGTACGTAGGAACCCACAGTCGCTACTCGTCAACGGAGCCCAGACCACCTTGAAGGGGCGGATGCCAGAAGTAAGTTCACTAATGAACACTAGTTGATTAAAAGCTTTGCTTATGGAGATGGAAAAACTTTTCCACTGGATAATGAAAACATTGTCTAATCACCACCTAAAGAGGTTGTCCATTGTCAGTTGTTGGAAACCACTTTTTGTTTACAAAAATGCTATTCATCGGGTTACAATCCAAGTCTAAGCGGCTCTAAATGATAGGTTAAATGAAATGTGAAATGAAATGATTTATTTTTAATTTCACCTATCATTTAATCACACATTAACACCACGTAAACTAGGTTATAACCCAGTGGGGATTAATAGCATTGCTCTTTTGTTTATTAATATTGGTTAGAGCATCAAGATAAAATTCACATCGAAAAAAATATAAAATAAACAATTAATATATAAGATATTGTATTATTTTTTTCTTTTTCAACAAAATTGATCTTTTAAAATAAAACTTAAATTTTAGTATAACATCAGAACTCATTAGATTTAGACGAGCAATCTACTCGATTGAGACTAAAAATCGAGCACGTAGAATTTCAAAATTGATCTACTAAAATTATTCATGTCTCTCACGTCGAAATATAATAAAATAGATAATCAACATATAAATTTTTGAATTACTCCTCGTAATAAAATTAATCTTTTGAAATGGAGATAAGTAGTAAGCCGTAAAACACTACCAATTATTGAAAATAATTTAAAAAGTTTTATCGATGAGTCCAATTGATCTCAAAAAAATTAAGCCCCTTTTTATTTTGAGGAAATTACACAAAATCAGATTTTTAAAGTTTCGATTTCAAAAACCAGATTAAATGTTTCATTTTTCAAAAATCAAATATTTTATTTTAAATTTTAAATATTAATTGTACAATTTTCATCCTAAACCCCAATCAATTTCTTTTTAATTTTCATCATCTCTCTCTCTCACCGTCACTCTCCTCTTCTCTCTTCTCCACTCTCCACTCTCTCCGCCGGTAGCTCAACCTCCAAGAGACAAAGAGGTCGGAACTGTCGATTTCTGGTCCAGGCCAATGCCCGTGAATTAGCCATCGTTTTAGCCGCATCGGGCTTTGGCTTTCGGTTCGTGGCTGACGTGGAATCCTGTCTAACGTCATCGCCACCTGATTGGCGCTGGATGTCCTCTGTTGAGTGATTTCGGATGCAATATTCCGGCGCCAGAGCCTCACTCGGTAAGTCGGTTCTTATCTGATTGGTTTTCAATTTGAGACGAGAATCCTTCTCCAGAGCCCTATATGTGTTCTCATTTGGGCAGCGGGCGACCAGAATCCAGACGACATGAATTTTGGCGATGTTCTGCACGTGGAGTAGTGAACTATTGCTCACGGAGGGGTCGACTGTGCTATTGATTTGAGGGGTCAGAGCTGCAGATCTCTGGTCTGCAATTGTGGTGTTGTGTGCAGTGTTGTGTGCGGTGGTTGTATGCATTGGTGGTGCAGTGATATGTGTTGTAGGAGCGATCTCCCTTAGGGTCGACTGTGCTGTTGATTTGAGGGGTCAGAGCGGCAGATTTGTGGTTTGCGATTGTGGTGTTGTGTGCAGTTCTATGTGCGGTGGTTGTGTGCATTGGTTGTGTAGTGATATGTATTGTAGGAGCGATCTCCCTTACCAAATCCCTTGTATTCTCACACTCCCAAAATTAAAAACTTAGAACTGGTATATAATTTGAAGTCAGAAATAGACTATAGAATTCAGGAACTACAAAACTAGACTTTTCATCTTTTGCCAACATAATCGCACCGGTCAAACCAAGTGGAGCATATTCCATTCATTCCAAACAATCCATTGCAGCTTAAACAAATCTGTATAATTCAGTCTTCTTGCCTACTTACAGAAAGACCCCTTATTTAAATCTGGATTGTGGTGCTGGTCCGTGGTGTAAGCGAATTTGTTTGTGGTGACCATTTGTGACCAAATATGTGTGTACTGTGACTGGTTGTGACCAATTGTGACTTGATTATATTCAAGTCACATTCGTTCACAGACAGTCACACTTAACACAAATTTGATCACAGTTAATCACATGGAATACACACTTGGTCACAATTATTTGCAGATGAAACCTGTCGCGGCTTGATTATATAAAGTAATTTGAAATTTTTCCAGTAATTTTTTTAGGAAGTGGAGACAGAGGGGGTGAAGTGATGGTAGGTGGATCTATAAGGGTGGAGGTGTGATTTCCAATTTTTAGTTTTCTGGAAATTTTTAAATCACCCGGAACGAACGCCGGAACCGTCGTCTTAGCAGCCGCGTGGAGGCGAGACTTCGCCGGAGTAGTCACTGGAGGCGGAGACGTCACCGGAGTGGTCGCTAGAGTAGATGGTAAGAGGTTAGAGAGTAGAGAGAGAGAATGATTTGGATTTGAAATTTAATAAATTGAGGTAATTGTATTATATTATAATTAAAAATATTTAATAATTGATTTAACACCTGATTTTTGAAAAGATTTTTGGAGTTCGTTATTTTTTAAATGTAATTCTTATATATAGGATTTATATATTGTTCCCTTTTATTTTAGTTTTTTAGATTATAAAGGGTTTAAATTTTATTTTTAACTCTATATATCAATGGATTCATAATTTTTATTTACATTTTATGAGATCCACCAACTTATAATCTTAGAAAAGTTATCAAACAATGGCTAACTTATTCTTATTTTTTAAGAATACATACATAGAAAATAGTGTAAGTAAAGAAATTGTGAGATGTAATGTTAAACAAAATAAATATCTTTTTTGAGAGTAAATTCTACGTAATGAAATCTAATAAGGGCACATTTAGTGCATAGTATTAGATCGAATAACAATTAAATTAATCTTATTTAGTGCTTGTCTGTTTCTGATTCCTTGCAAAATTTTCATTGCTTTTGTGACCGTTGAAACAGGAGACAGCACATCTTATTTGACTTCCTATCTCATAAATGGTTCCCATTTGCTAAAAAGAAACGGCTACAAAATTGATTTTTTGGAACAAATAATCAACAACAGACTAGCCCTTAATCCTTATCGATGTTCGGTGCACTTTTTACCCGAATTAACTAAATCAGGGGCTTATCCCATATTTAACTGTAATAAATCAATGCTATGTGAAGTGGGTTTAGATTGTGTTATTTATTCATCATTATATGAATTAATAAAAGAATAATTAAATTGAATTACTTACATATTACAAGTAAACTAGAGCTAAAAATCTAACTTACTTGTACCTAAAAATCACTTATAAGTGAAAAAGAAGAAATTATCTTAAGTAAAAATTCACTTAAAATTGAAATTTTTATTTTAAAATAAAAACTCGGGTACAAGTTAAAATCGCATATAAGTGAAAAAAGTATAAAATTTGTGTATGAGTAAAAGAAAAAAATTACTAATGAGTAAACATTCACTTATAAGTTATAAAAAATACTTGATTGTATAAAATTCCCTCATTAGCTAAAAGATAACTTTATAATCGAAATTTTACTTGTAGTAAAAAATTGGGTATGCGATCATTGAACTCTAAGTTGCAATCAAGTCGCTATACTTTAATTCGAAGGAATCACATCACAATACTTTAATTGCGAGCAATTAGGCCACTCTATTATCATTGTGTTTTAACCACTTTAACAGAACTTACGACGTGACCTTTGCCAAGTCAGCAAATTAAATTTCAACTCAACTTTAGTCTTGCAATCAGGTCTTTGAACTTTTAATTTGGGCAATCACAGCCATGAGCTTTGATTTCAAGGTTCTAAAAAAATTGTTTGTTAATTTTAATATTATTTTAGGATGATTAAATAAATAAAATAATACATACCAAACAACTAACGTCATAAATATTAAATTACTTAATAATTTCGAGTGAATTGCCTAAATAGGCACTGAACTTTACGTAATGCGTCCATGGGTCACTGAACTTTAAAAATCACTCAAATGATCGCTGAACTTTGCAAAATGTTTCCACTAGGTCATTGAACTTTAAAAATTACTCAATTCATCACTGAACTTTGCAAAATGTTTCTCATGGGTCACTAATGCAGTGGTTTCCTAGGCAACATTTTGCAAAGTTTAATGATCTCGAAGAAACATTTTGCAAAGTTCAGTGATAAATTATGTGATTTTTAAAGTTCAATGACTCAGTGAAAACGTTTTGCAAAGTTCAGTGATCATTTGAATGATTTTTAAAGTTCAGAGACCCCTTGGACGCATTGCGTAAAGTTTAGTGCCTATTTAGGCAATTCACTCTAATAATTTCTATAGTTTTCTTTTTTTGTTCTAAAAATCATGAACAACACGATCTAACTCTCTTCATATCAAAGAACGTGTAAGATATGTGGAGGATCCTATCAATTCCAAAATGGACTTGATAATGGCCATTTAGGTGCAAGAATTGATGATTTGTTAACTGCATCATTGCTTTGTAGCAAGCTGTTTCAATCACCTAAACCCCAATACTGCCCAACTGCAAATGCAAGGCCCTCTCGAATAACTTCGACATGGCTGCAAACACCCATATTAACATCCCTACAAATAACACCCTCAACATAAAATCCATCGTATTATTTAATCGATGCATCCACGTTTATTTTCAACAAATCGAGTCAAGGCATATACCATTTGACTACTATCGTATGTCCAAAAAATCATCATGCCTACCTATAAGCAATCTTAAATGTTTGATAATCCGTTACAAAATTTGAAAAACTCCAATTAAAACTCGCCTTGAGGTTCGCCTCAGAGTGAGGTGCACAAAAAATACTTCAAGACACTGATTATAAAATAACCTTTAAAGGTGTACATCTCAATCGTGTGAAGCATCCGCATCACTACACGAGTTCAATGCTTGTAACACAACATATTTCTGGTTGATCAATTTTGAGAATATCTCACTACCCACTAAAATATTAAGAAAATGTATTTCCCATAAGCCTACTTGGAGAATAATCCCACTCCTCCCCACCAACTAATTATAATATCTTTATATATTTTTCTTTTAATTGTTTGCATACTTTAGATTGTTGTTCTATCATTGATTTCGAAGATTGTTAATGATATATTATGAATTTATTTTGCATTTAAAATTTTTTTTTGCAAAAAAATTGTGTACGCCTCAAAGATTATACCTCACCTTGTGGAACAAAAAAAAAAAAAAAAGAAAAAAAAGAAAAAGGCCTGAGCACTCGATTACACATTTTAAAACACAACTCCGATACATAGGGCTCCAATTATTCAGCAGAAACTCACTTCGCATTATTACCAGCACAACCCCATACCAGATGCCAAACATAATAATTTAACGATCAAAATATTAGTGGATGATATGTAGTAGCTTGCATAATATGACAAACCAAGTTTTTTTTTTTAATCGTATATGTCCGAACCTGTTTGCGCGCACCTTGACTAACCACACGAGGCTCTGAAGTTTTAAAATATATATAGTGTCACTACTACTGTCCAATTCAATCACTTTACCAAACAAAACTCATATTCTTACATTTTTGAGGTCTATCTAATTCAAATTTCAACTAAAGCATTAAATCCTTCAACATTGATTTCATCATCTTGAATTTACGAGAACTATTAAATACCCATTTCCAACACAAATTCAAAACCTCAATATAAAAGTTCAACATAAAGTAAATAATTGGCACTGATCAAATAAATAGTCTATATCAAATAATACTCCTACAACAAAAAAGTAAGCTTTTTGAATGTGTATACATCATGAGGCCGACATCACACGAAACGAGCCAACAGCTTGGCCGACGAGGCCGAACGTCATAATATATCTTGTCACAAAAAAGAAGACCTG
Organism: Fraxinus excelsior; assembly: GCA_019097785.1. Lineage (NCBI taxonomy): Eukaryota > Viridiplantae > Streptophyta > Magnoliopsida > Lamiales > Oleaceae > Fraxinus > Fraxinus excelsior. Next base: position 8,869,834 of record CM032626.1, read on the forward strand.
AAGAACTTAGCTAAGCCTTTTTTTTCTCTAATAAATTTGGAGGCATTTTTCCCCAGCATAGACCTCGCATGCCATCAAAGACGAGGACTATTGTCATAACACATCTACTAATATAAATAAAAACTTATAATTAGAGACCTGAAAACTAAGCATTGATTTAAAAAAAATTCTAGAATTTCAACGGACAAGTAGATTACACAAGTACACAAGTATCATAACTAGCAGGAACCTTCCCCAATATATATATCAAAACATATGCAGCAGGAAGGAAATCAGTGTCCAAATTCACAAATCACTTTAAATCCTATACTCCAAACTATAAGTAATTAATTTGAACACTAAACAAAATCAATAGCTGTTATAACTTCGTAAACAAAGCATTACTGTTCTCTCGTTCAATTTGCAACAAAAATGGGAACTAGTTCCACATGAATAAAAGTTAAACATGGAAATTACAGCAGCAAACTATATTACCATAACAATACAAAGCCTGTAGAGCAACAGTTGTTGGTGACTGACATTGGCAATGTCATAATTAACAAAGCGTTAAAAGAAATGTATCTTGAATCCTTGATATACAAGTACTAAAGCAAATAAAATAAATCTTCTTTCATAATACGACTCTTGATACCCAGAAGTATTCTAGCCTCTGTAACAAATTAAAAAATGGTTCTTGAGAATCCCCGAAATCTAAAATTCTAGAACATGAATTGTGACAACATAATTTATGGACTGTGTAAAGTTACCTAAAACACCTCTGCCAGGCCGCAAAATATTTACATGTAAAACACGCCAGACGCAGTAGCAATCCATTTGCAGTAACCACAATATAAATCTACCTGATAGTCACAAACTTATTGGTACCATGTTTTGCCCAGTAAGTCTTTAGATCAATTGGATTACTGAAGTTATATCCCTCTGTTGCAAGTCTCTCCAAAACCTTCTTGAAAGCACCCTGACTCATCTTTCGTCCAGCAATTCTTGACCCACGTCTTTTGGTACTGATTGGCAAGGGATACATAGATATAGTTGTGGTGCAACAAGCTGACTGCCAACCACCAAACCCCCATCGATAACATTGCTGTGGAGTACCCGTACAAGAGCAAACCGGAATTGGAATATCAGAAATATCCATATCAATTCCATTTATTACAATATCCATACTCTTTTTCGCTATTCTTGCACCATGAACAGAGGAATTACCATTTTCCTTCTGTGCAGGAGGACCTTTCCTAGACTTCTTTGCCTTTGGGGATTTATCGGTGACAGCAACTGACCTTTTTTTGCCACGGCCAGAATCCTTCTGAACACTTGACTCCTCAATGCTCACATCTGTTTCTTTGGTTGTATCAGGCTGGCTTAACGTCTGCATTGAATTCTGAGTTCCAGATGGTTCTGCAAGAACCGAATTATACAAGTTCCCAGGGAACATATGTAAAAATTTATCTCTGTGATTTATCCAAGTGTCTCTCACATAGTCCAAGTGTGCGACAGGGGGTTCAGTAAAAGCAAAATCCCGGGGACGAAAAACCCCATTTGCTGGAACAACAACAGGATTATCACGCCCAAATAGGAAAGGTTTTGTGTCCTGCTCCGTCAAAGATGACACGAGTTGAAGACCAAGATGCCCTTTAAGAGGAGGCTGTTCGTAATAACCCCAATTTCTCATGTTCAATCCGTCGTCGTCCATAAAAACTAGAGATCAAGGTAAAGAACACCTCATTAGGTCCTTAGCACAATTCATTTCAATCTTATGTACTATACCTACCAGTGAATGCATAATGAATGGCACATGTACAATCAACGCAATAATCAAAATTGATGGCCCTAATTTGACAACGTGATCAAAAGGTACATAGACCAAATTAAAGAGAACAGAACAACATCCTAAACCGTCAGACTCGAGCAAATCTTCAGAAATCCCCAGACCCATAATTTGAATTGCAGTTCTGATCAAAATCCCGCAACCACCCACAAACCTTAGAATCGTTAGCACCAATAAATCTTAAAAAGGGGAAATTCCATTGGATTGAAACAATCGCAGAAAATTGAAAAAGGAGAAAAATCGCTTCTCTTGTAAGTTGAAAATCAAAATGATAAATCGCCAAATTAAACACACGTAGATTCACAGAAATGACTCAAAAAACCAGGCAAATCGTCAAATTAAATGTTGCAGTATATAATTATGGAAGAAAGAAAGAATCCCAATACATATATTATCGATCGTTCCGTTTTAAACATGGATCTGACAAAAAACAGATTAAAAATAAAAGTTAATTAACAATAATCACTAGAACAAAATAAATAGGAATTTCATATGAAATGCATATTTAAAAACAAATGGCGGGCTATTATTCAGATTTTAAGATGGGGAGAGACAGAGATGTTTTACGTATGTAGGAGAGAGAACTTACTTGTGGGCAAAAACAGTTCGTTCGGGTTCTCTCGCTCCCGGAGAGAGGAGAGAGAAACTAAAAGAGAGAGAGAGAGAGACGAGGGAAGAGAGAGACGAGGGAAGAGAGGACCTAGATAGAGAATAGAGAGAGACCTAACCTAATTCCTCTGGAAAAGCATTTTAAATAAGGAGAAAGGCATCTGTACAACTTCGGTTGACAACCCTCTCACAATGATGGGTCCAACTGTGTTTAAAAAAATAAAAAATTAACCATCTCATCCACCCCACATGTGAGAGGTTGTCAATCAACATTGTCAATCGAGATTGTACAACTAGCACGGTCCTTTAAATAATTAAAATATATTTTTGCATGCACGTCTATGTTTAATACTTTTTTCTTCGCATTCTTATTCTAAATTAACATAAATTGTTCCTAATTTTATTTTCTCTTCAAAATTTTCTTTGTAAAAATACTCAGTTGTCCGTTGATTTTAAAATAAGCAAAAACAAATAATAATGCAAAAATACAATCAAATATTTGACCCTCATTTTAAAGCATGTTAACATATTGGTCATAAGCTCTTACATTTTAATTCGGCCACGTTCGGTAAAGATTAAAATTCAATTAAAATTGTAAATATAGTCGTTATTGTGTCTCACCCGTCTAATAAAAGTCAACAATAATGACTAATTTTTCAATTTTAATCTCCATCGAACGGCCTGCTAGTAAGAATCTTTAAAGAATAGCCCAATTCTAATAACCACGATCCCGTGACAAGTGAAGTTGATAAGATAATAAAATTAGATTAATTGCTTCATATACATAAGTTGTTTTAGGTTCATGAGAGCGCGAGCATTAACGACAATTTTGTATTAACAAATCATTTTCCCAAAGGGAAAAAAAACCAACAATTACGAGTTACAACTTTAAGAAGAAGAGAGATGCGTAAAATTCATGTCAGATTCCAAATCTCTTAGAGTCCGTTTAATTTGACGGAATTTTCCATACTTTCACTTTTTGACTGTTTGATATGCTACATTTTCCACCTTTCTTTTAAACAATAGCAACAAATTCTATCAACCATTATAAAAAGAATTTTCATTTTTGTTGACAATTTCTATGCAAAACAAAATCAAACGAATATGGTAATTTTTTCTAATTGTTAAAATTTTATTTTTTTGTACTTTTTGGTAATTGAAACAAATTCTAGACGTATTGGTAGAAAAAATTATCACTTTAATGGACAATTTTTATAAAAAACGAAGTCAAACGGATACCAAACTTTCAACATTTTCCAAGTAAAAAATTATATCAATCAAACACAATTAATTACAATTCTCAGTAAAACAAATTCTAGGCAATTCAATTCTCAGTAAAACATTTTCTTTTCACCCATTTTTCACATTTGCAATCAAGAGCCCTTTGAGAGCATGTATCAAATAAGGGTGTGTTTGAGCTACATTATTTGGAAATAATATATTTTGAAATAGTAGATTAATGGATAATGTGCGGTTGAAAAAGAAGGAAAAATTATTGATGTGATGAAAAATTTTATTTTATTAAAGAATGTGTGGTTAAAAATAAGTAGAATAATGAAAATAAAAATTTTAATATGTACCAAACAGAGGCTAAACAATTTACTAAATTGTATTTATTTGAACATCTATTGTCAATACTAAGATTGTAAGATTGATTGTGCACAAAACATCTTTTTTCTTCTGGATTTGTTTGCCCTACTTCGTAGCTCCGAAATAATTCGGTAAATCATCGGATATAATGCGTCTTGAAAGTTCATATTATCCATGTATCACAATGTTGAATCGTCGATGTCGTGTTTGGTGGAAAAAAAAAATAGCTCAACATTTGGTTTCTTCAATAGTTTTTAGATGGGCCAGACAACTTTCTACAACCAGGAGGACACTTTGATGTTATAAGATGTTGCTATTAACCAATGTAATCTTTTTCAAGTCATTAAACATATTCCTTGAAAACTCCATGATCTTTTTGTTGGAATGACATTGACAAATCGTATGGTTCTTTTCACATTCTCGAAGAAACTGGTTTTGCACGATTTTCAAATATCCATAAAGGATTTTCTTGTGAATCTTCGTCACAACTGAGAACAATCCTAAGTCTTTCTTTATCTTTTTTTTTTCTTCAAGTTGTTTTGTTACAAGGGAATGATCATGTTGTAACCTATATAACACAATCTATTACGCCTACGTGACAGCCAACAGCAAGCCTAATCTGGCCAGCACTCTGCTCACTATCCTACTTGACCTAACCCAAGTCATAAACTTAGGTAGTCGAAGTGATGCATCACTTCAGCTGAGGTATCATGTAGATGTCGACAGTCCATGGTCTAAACGAGTAGCCATAACCTGCTACAAAGTAGATTCAAGGTGATCGGCCTCTCTATGCGAGAAGGCATCCTCTTACTTCACCTTTTCAAGGGATATTCGATACAAAACCTCTGTGAATTACTGATTGATGTGACATTTTTGTAGCGGATACCTCACGGTCAACTTATGAGTCTACTTTTAAGAAGTCAGATCTAGGCTATTGAGTGAATATTTTTCGTAATCATTAAATGTCAATTAACCTAGGATTGATGGAATGACAACTATGAGGAGACTCCTCGACCAATCGGATGAAGTCACCTGTCCTTTTATCCGACGATAATCATTTCACTTCTTCTATATAAAAGCTCACAATTAGTGTCAATTGAAGTAATGCAATTTTACACGCACAGTCATAGTAATATTGCTCCCTTAATATTCACTATACTTCAGGTGTATGTACGATGTCCGTGTACTAATGTGGATCACGTCTTCCATCTATCCCACACCAAAATACATACTTACAAGTTGACTGACTTGATCGTTAGAGTGCTCGTGGTCGCTCCCCACCATTGGAGAAGACCACGTGCTTTTAACGATTCGTCTAAGTTTGCAGGAGCTATGCGCATAGACATGAGTGGAGTCGGGATCTGTTGGCCACGTCACTGGTCCAAAAATCAAGGTTAACACAATCTTATCTTATCCACATCAAAAACATTTATTGGGACAAATTGGTCTATTGTTTCATACATAAACTTCAATTCGTTCTATCCGTCCAACATACCAACTGGTCTACTTTTCCTAAAATGATTTGATTTCATGTCTTAAAATATAAACTTCACATGCCAACCTATAGAAAAGTTGAATTGTGGAGTATTTTTCGAATACATTTATTTTTCAGGTCTCTCCACTAACCTACAAAGAGGTGGTGGTAAGAAACAACAGATGATAACATTCTCATAAAATAAATAATAAGAAAATAAAATAACCTAAACTGAGAAAAATATGAGTTGCCATAAAAATAGAAGACGTTCGACACGAAATACATTATGCATCGATTCAATGTCCAACATTTTGGAAAAGGTATAGGGCTAAAAAATCTTTTGCTCATAACTTTAGGTTCAAAACAATGGTGTAGAGGAGAGAGTTAGAACAATTAAAATAAAAGCTATTGATGCAACCTATGTGTAGACCTATGGTAAATTGATCGATCATCGTCAAAAGATCTTAAAAGACAAAAGTAAAAAAAAAAAAAAAAAGATCAAGATCAAGAGTTTAAAAGCCAAACATCAATGAAAGAATAAGTCGAGAGTCTAAGAGCCAAACTTTGAAACAGAACCAAAGACTAGATAACTTAATTCAAATGTAAATGTACTAATACTTTAGCAATGAATGATAAAAGCTCAAAAATTATTTTGTGCACTAAGAGCTATTTTGATCCTCACTTACATAAGATGTTTTGATCAAAAGTAAAATTGATTTTCAAAATAATGTTTGAACTTAGATCATATTTTTAAAACATCATTTACCTTGAAAACTAGTTAAAAACACCTTCCAAAAGTTTACATTTGTCAAAATATTCAAATCGGATCAAGGAGGGTCGAAAACAAAAAAATTGATCGAAACGGTCGGACGTCCGGTTGGTCGTCTGTATTCCTGTAAAGTTTTGCAAAATCTTTCTTTAAAAATTTATGAAAGGCAGACATTCGGTCAATGCGATGGTCAGATTTTTTTACCATTATATTTCATATGCATAACGGCTATTTTGGTCATCCAGATCCAAAGGCGAACGTTCGGTTGGCTGTCCGGTTTGACTGGGATTTTCCTTTTTGAATTCTATAGATACCCCAACTCTTTCTATTCTTCACAAAAACTTTTAAGAGTATCAAAGTGAGCTATGAGAAAAATCTTTGAGCTTACATTTGCATTCATTTCAATTATTTTTTCGTATCAAAAAATTTGATTGATTGAATCAAATTCTTTAATCATCATCTTTATCAAAGTTTTTCATCTTCCTTTTGATACTTAACTTATTGCTATCATTTATAAAAGAGGAATTTATTTTGAAGAAATTTTTTGAACTTACATTGCATTTAATTCTTCTACTTCTTTATAAAAACTTTGATTAATTGAATCAAACTTGAAAAATCATTATATTCATCAAAGTTTTTCATCTCTCTAGATACCTAATTTATTGTTATTATTCATTAAAAGAGAGAAATATTTTGAAAAGATTTTTTTTAACATAAATTAAATTAAATTCATCTTCATCTTCTCATTGGAAAAGCTTTGATTACTTAAATCAAACTTTTAATTATCACATTAATCAAAGTTTTCATCTAACGCTATCATTTGTTGCTATTCATCAAAGTGTTAGCATCTCTTAGTACATAATTCATTTGTATGATTATCGAGAGACGAGTTCATTGTAAAATTATTTTGTTGTACTTGTGGTTATATTGAGGTCCCGTAAAGTTCAATAGTGTAGGTCATATTGAGGTCCATAAATCCCAATAGTGTGAGTCATATTGGGGTCCTGTAAAGCTCAATATTGTATAAAAATCGATGCTCATTGTTTGTTAGTCACCGAATGCATGGTAAATGATTGGATTGCATTATAAATCAATCAATATAGTGAAAATGTCTTACTCGTGTAGAAGAGCTTGGTAACGAAAGTAAATCATTGCTTTGGATCGAACATCCACAATTATATCATTTGCATACTCTCTTCCCCTTTACTTATTTCTTTCATATTTGCACTTATTATTTGAACTAAGGGAAAATTGTAGCCACGGTACCAAACCTTTCAATTTTTTGCAGATTTTGTCCAAACCATTGATTTGTGTCACCCATAGTATCAAACATTCAAAACAAATTCGCAGCTCAAGTCCAAATAGATGGAAACCGTTAGTTTAACTGTTAATTGACTCCAAAAAATTATTTTGACCAAATCAACAAAGGGAAAAATGGTAACTTCATAATTTTAACATAAAAAAGGAAAATAAAATAATTAAATTAAAAAAAAAACATCATGTTCATCTTCTTCCCCCAACCCCAACCACATGCTCGCCCTCACCCTCAAACACCATTGGCCGCCATTGTCGACTGCCACTTTTCACCACCAACGGTGGAATCACCTCCTAAACACCACTACGCCATTGCAATTGCAGAACAACACAGACAACTGAAAAAATGCAGTTTGAAACCACGGCAAACACACAACCAGAAGATTAACACAATCAATTGTAAAATCCACAAACAATCTATGGTTGTGGTTTCCAATCATTTCACCGGAGTACATAATTTTTTACAAAACAATGCTACTGTTCATCTTCTTCACGGCAGGTCAAAATTCATCGTCTCTTCCTTCATTTGCACATCCTCAACAACCCTCACAATGGCGGTGACAACGGCGGCATCTTCATCATCAGTTGAGTTGACAACTGAAGGACTAGTCCTCACCCTCATCAACAAAGCATTCGCTCCCTCCGTAAGAAGCAGAATCGTATACTCCAAATGGAAGAGTCCATCTCCGAGGGCAAAACCCTAAACAAGGAGCAAGAAGAAACTCTTAAATCCAAACCCATCGTCCTCGCTGGAATCGATGAGCTCAAAAAGCTCCGTCATCCCCTCGCCAACGCTGTGGCTCAGGAAATTGCTATCGCTTTTTATAATAGAATCTCAAGCCCCAATAAAGCAAACCCCTGATGAGGAAACCCCAAAGCCCGAGGTGGTAGAGCAACCATTGGTAGAAGAAGAGAAGTCGAATTCAGAGGACATTTATGTGATTTCTGATATGATGAATCTACTTTGTGAGGGATTCATTCGGATTTGAGCTGCGGATTTTTTGAAGGTTTGGTACCGTGGGTGGTACAAATCAAAGATTTGGGTAAAGTATGCAAAAAGTTGAAATGTTTGGTACCGTGACTGTAATTGTCCCTTGAATTAAACTATATAGTCTTTACGTGCTTGAATTTAGATTAATTTTTCGAAAAAGTTTAAAAATCAAATCACCCCCTTTAGTTAATTATTATTGGGCTATCACTATGTTGTGTCAATACCTTCAAATATGCCATTGATGATATAAAGGACCTCGAATCAAGTCTAGTTTTCTACGGTCAGATTTTCAGCTGCCTAACTCCTCATGGATCAGATTCCAAAGTCCACAGTCTGCATATTCTAGTAAGCATGGGCAAGATATGATTGTGATCCATCTAAGGCAGACAGCATCACCAAGAAAAGCATCAGTCTAAGAATTCCATTGATTTTCATATAACACGCTAACAAAAGACAGATATACTATATAAAGAATTATATTAAACATACATTGCCAACAACCACAACTACTAGGGCCAAGTATTGCAAGAAAAGTGTTGTCGGAAGCACTAATTAAGATAAGGGTCTGACATACCATTCAGCATCATCGGCACCAATTTTTGTTGGTTTTCCAGTGATAGTCAAACCACTATCTCCTCTTGTATCACTTATTCAGGAAATCTTAAACTTGTTTCGAAAGAAGTTTCCAGTTCTCATCTTTTGAATGCACAGGTTTCTACATGACAATATCAATAGTAGACAAGCCAATGATTGGATCAATGTCAAATTTGCATGCAGTTGTATGTTATTCTTTATTGCAAGGACAATTTAAGATCAATCGAGACATGAAACTGCAAAATTATACAAGGGCAGAGATGTTATGATGCACCGATACGGACACGTGTGTCCTATACGCAATTTTTTTAAAAAAAAAATACTGATACGATATGTCGTCGACACGATTAAATTCTTGTGTAAATTTAGTTTTATACTTGTTATTAATTTTTCTAATTGAAGTCTTAAATATGAGTGTCAATTTGTTATTTAATAATAATTTTTAATTAAAAAATATATAATAATTCTATGAGAGAGAGAAAAATAATCGTGATATAGTGTCCGAAAAGTGCTGGTATCCGACACAGACATGTCATCTTAATCTTACACGGACACGTCATCCGAATTGAAGTGTCTGTGCAGCAGAGCAAACATGAATACCAGTCTCAACCAACATCTCGAACTTATAGCTAGATTACTTCAAGACTACTCCTTTTCTTTCTTATTTTTTCTTCTTCTACCTTTCATGTTATTATCTTTTGGTTCGAGAAAAAAGGGAAGAACAGAAACTGAGAAGATTTTAAGCAAGAATAATGTATCCAAGAAATACAATCTAAACTATGATAAAATATGCGATCATATATCACGACAAGTCCTTTCACTTAAATGTAGGTATGTCCAGATTATAACTTTGATGATTTAAAGGTTAACAACTTAAAATAGAGAAAGAATCAAACTGATACCTTTCCTCGGAAATTTCTTGTTAGAAATATTATTTAGCATGCGAGATATGTAACAAAATTAGAAATTAAGAGAAGGAAATGGCAAACCGAATAAATGCTTAACGAAATTGTAGAAAACAGTAGATTGAGGCTAGAGTTCGACTCTATTTCCTTAAAACGATTTTGGCCTGCTACGGTGCTTAAAGTTGTCGCCAATCGCCTCCCAAGATACAACAATCTTTTTCTTGCGGTGTAGAAGCACTCCAAACAGTAAGAACGGCGAACCAGAAAAGTTTCGTACTCTCTCAATGGAAGGAAAATAAATTTGCTATGCAGAATGCAAGAGTAGAGAATGAAGATATTGGAATGATCAAATTCGAAAATCAGGGGTCCTATTTCCAAAAGCTGCAACTCCTTGAAATGTTATTTCTGAATAGACACAACTATTAGTTTGTGTCTGTTTTACTCCGAACAGTTTCGAATATGTTTGAAAAGACACACATTTCCAATTAATTAATTTTTGAAATTCGGAAGAACCAACCACGACCCCCGACTCTTACCGTACCATGCCGTGCCGACTGCGCGAGCTTGTGAGTTTTGGACTAGTCTAGACATTGTCTAAGACTTCCCCATTCCAAAGACTATTGGTACCTCTTGAGGCCCAAACCTATATTCAAACTTGAGGTATATAAATTGGTTCAAAATTCTTTCAACTTCCTATATGGGATTAGGTTCCAAACTTGATGTCATATGCGTAATGAAAATAGTTAATTATAGAAAAATCTTGTTATTGTAATCGACAAGTGTTTATAAACTCATATTTTATTTAAACTAACAATTTTTTGTTTGTAAATTGATATTATTAAAGAAAATTTATGTAGCATACAACCTATAGAAGTATTATGACAATTATGTTTACATTTAATTTTTATTTGAGCCTCATTTTGCGTTAAAAAAAAAATAGTTTTGGAATGGTGTTTTTTCGGAGAATGTGTGGTTAAAAAATAATGAAAGTTTCTAAATTTACAAGTAATATTATTTTATTAGAAAATATGTGGATAAAAATAAGATAGAGAAAAATGTATTTTTGGACGTCGCAGTATTAACTGTTAGAGAAGTCTAATCATTATGACAATCAAGTATTTATAAACTTGGCCGGTTTAAAATTGATAATATTTCTTCTATGTTCTAATATTGTAAAAGAAATTTTACATAGCACGCAAGCTGTAGAAGTATTATAACAATCATATTTGTGATAGGTTAATTGCATTTAATTGTTGTCGTGTGCGTGACAATGATTAATGTTAATAATAGAAAGTCTAGTCATCATGATTAACAATTATTTATAAATTCTTCCTCGTAAACTAGCAAAATTTCCTTCGTGTACTATTCTTAGTAAAGAAATTTTACCTAGCAGGGAAGTTATGGAAGTGTGATCACATTCATGTTTTGTGATAGATCAATTGCATTCAATTCTTGTCATGTGCGCGACGACAATTAGTTGTTAATAGTCGAAAAACCCGATTATCTTGATCGACATATATTTATATTCGTCCTTGTGTAAATTGAAAAAATTTCTCCCTTGTGTTTTAATATTATTAAAGAAAATTTACGTTGAACACGGGGCTATAGAAATGTTATCGCATTCATATTTTGGAAATGTTTGATTTTCATTTTTTCCAAAATGCATTTTTCTTTTCAACCACACATTTTTCACTAAAATAATATTACACTCAAATCAAATACTTTTTTTCATTTTTTAACTATACATTCTCTATTAATCTGTTATTCCAAAATAGGTGCTTAAAAAATAATGGGGTTCAAACACCCCGAAAATAGCAAATTGATTGTATTCAATTGTTGGCGTGTACATGACAACAACTGAATAAAATTAATTATTTACTTTTTTAGTCGAACCCAACAGAGACTAAGCCATCCTCCATAATTCACTTCTTCCAGATTGCTAAGGGCATTCGTTGGTTGGTGAAACTGGCCTGGGAATTTCAAGTTTTCAAATAAAGAGGATTTTTTTTAAAAAAAAAAAAAATTGAAATCTGAAAATGAAATGTTTCTTGAAAGGAAAGACCCATAAAAATTGGTATGATATGAAAGGATTTTTTTAATTGAAATATGAGAATGAATAAATTATTACATATTAATAACGTGCATAATTCATTAAACCCGGTCGAGCATTCTCCACTCTAGTTTACCAAACATGTCATTGACTCGTTAGAATACATAACTATGTGCAAATACCAAAAGGAGAAAACCAATGTATGAAAAGAATATGCTCTACTGACCGTTGAGAAGGAAAATTGAAAACTCTTCTCAACGCTACTAGTGAATTATGCTCTGTAATGGACATCTGCCAATGCCTGTAGCAAAAATATCTCGGGTGGAACAACTAGCATCTGAGCGCCCATGATAGTCAACCTCTGTATTTGATGTATCATGTACTCGATATCTGTTTGGCCCTTAGTTGGCGGAACTTAAAAGTGCAGCTCCAGTTGATTTTTCATCAAGCAATCTTCCAACCACAGGCTGCAAAATGAAACTCGGTTACTCTTTTCTGGAGCCCCTGTTCGATGGACAATATTTTGAAAAATGATGTTTTGAATAGTAATTTTTTGGAGAGAGTGGTTAAAAAATAAGAAAAAATTTTGGATTTACGCAAAAATATTTTTTAGTGTAAATATGTGGTTGAAAATGAGTATGTGTATGTGTATGTGTATGGCCAAGCATTACTCTACCAATAATCATTTTTTGCATTTTGAAATAATGTGAGTGAATAAAATTTAGTAAACTATACCTCTTCAGCACTGACACTTGAAAGGAAAAATGGCTCTTTTTCTCGAATCCCACCATTGTCTGCAATAATTCTTTTGAGATCCTGCAGATATGAAGAACTCGTCAATATCGCAAAAAAGAAGACAGAACAGAGCTCACACTTATTTTCATGGAAATCCTAAGAATTTGAACAGATTACTATAACGAACACCACCTCTGTGCATATAAACACAAATTTACACGTCTGCACATCCCTTCTCTGCATTTTCTTATTTTTTAACTTATGCTCTGCATTCAGTCAGTAAAATAATTTAGGGATTTTTCTTCGAGAATCGCGGACACAGTGCATTAGGAGCATCCTTTCAGTTCATCTCTCTTGATCATTTGAGATGTTCTTGGCATTCAGGTTCAATCACATAGATAGTGAGACAGTTTAGCATTTTGTTTACAGAAAGAAGGCAACGAATTGTATTCTAGTCATTTGGTGAAAGAAGGTTTGGAAAATGACAACGAAGATAAAGCATGGCGGAACATTCAATAAGTCGTAGTATAAACAAAGACCACACAGGATGGTCAGTAAAGGCAATGAGAAATTAGACATCACTAAATATCTTTTTCATATTTACAACCTAACACTGCAAGAATAAACCCCCTTGACCCATAAAGAAAATAAGTTTGGCGACGATATTCAGCTAATACATCCAAAATACACCGAGAACAATTGCCTGTTCAATCAAGTGAGCATTCCTTGAACATAATGTTTGGTTCCACAGTCGAAATTGGGAGGCATACCTTTTCTGTCAAGATTTCATACTGAAGCAGTTCTTCCACAATCTTCTCCAGCACTAGACGATTTTTATGAAGCATCAGTTTCGCCTTATCGTATGCCAAGTAGTAAATCTGTACAAAATTCTCATTTTGCGTCAAAAATTGAATTATTAAATTTCTAGTTTCACTTTCCTGATTTACAAGCAAATAATGTGAAAATAAAACAAACTACCCGAATATTCACAGCTATGCCCAAAATTATTTGCAGTGCAGTACTCAAGCAACTGGTTTGGGGGAACCAAAGGCATACCATGTCATAATCATAGGAAAATGCAAGAACTATATCGATCCGTTTTTTTTTTTTCAATTAGAAGAGATCACAATCCTAGAAAGGACTTTAGGACCAGAGATCTTGTCAGTCTAATAGATAAAGAAAGTGGGAAGGATATAATAGACTTCACGGTGCCTCTATAATAATATTCAGTAACTAATAAGAGGAGTGTGGACTGAATTATAATAAATTTAGCTAACTGTGATTTTGTGAATAATGAAGATAAATAAAGAATAGTAAAATACAATTACAATACAACTTACAAGGAAGAGTATTTTACCTTTGCCCTATATTGAAGAGACAATTTAGCTTTTACAACCTTGTGTCTCTCATCTCATCTTCTACATGTGGAGCTTTTTCTTGATAATGAGTTTTGAGAATTTCTCACTGGTTCAGAGAAGAAATAAGGACAACTAGTGTATTTTCTATTACTTCCACCTGACGTATTGTTACTGAAGCTATTCCAAGGCGGTTCCAAAGCAAGTGAGAAACCTTGTTCTAGTACAAGCCGTAGTCACAGCTCGTCAAGCTCTACTTTACATAAGTAAACGGGACTCACCATCAGGGTTATAGTGAAAATTTTGACACTCTTGGGCAGTTAAATAGGTTACTAAAAAATGTGAACTTCAGTGTAATTATATTGTAAATTAGGATGTCATTCATTGTTTGAGATTGTCTCCATTTTTATGCAACATCTCATATTGTCATCCAAAAACACCCACACTTAATAACAAAAGCTCTCTTGTATTTCCTAAATACATAATTTTTATATTTGAGGAGTCGGAGGCTTTGGAAGCACAAAAGAGAGATGTTAATGTAAAACTAGTATACTAGTACAAGCAGATATGCACAAACAACATATTTTATCCAAAACAGCCATTAATAGGGCGTCATGGATAATTATGCACAAACAACGTACTTTTTCAACTTTAGCAGCCATCTCATACTCGAAGTTGTCTCCCATGCTTAAAGCTGTTGCCTGCATTACAAAAAGAATAAATCACAGCTAGTGCCAGGAAAAAAATCAAGTCCATCACATGGTTTGACGAGAAAGAGAATAATTGTCTATCCAAAGTACAAACAGATTCTCTTCACAAAAATATATATGCGCACATGCTTTCATTTTAAAAATAACATATCTTAATGCATGTACCAACTCCTTGACAACAGAGTATAGCAGAATTACTACTGTGCGGTATAATTGTGTGATGTCATGATTTACGAAGTAATCATTATACTTTATTCAGCATTCAAGGTTGTAGACGTCCTTTAATACGAATGAAATATTGTGCAGTTACATATTCAAAGATGAATACCGCATTGTCATAATGGTATATTGTTAAACTATCATCAGGATGCCATCCAGACTGAATAACCATTCGTGTAGCTATCTGTACCAAAGGTAAATTAGATTCATAAGTTCATTTGTATCAGTTTCAGAAAAAAGATATATATATAGTGTGTGAGAGAGAGGGAGAGAGACAACCTCCTGTGCCTGCTTCAACTCTGATGAAGAAAGAACATTTTCTTCCCCAAATGGAAGCAGCAGCTGGGATGCAACATAAGAGCCAAAGCAAAATACAAGTTTTTTTTCAAGATATGCCCTTGATTCCTCATTTCCATTCACAGAACCTTCATTTCTAGCCTTACTAATCTTGGTGCATGCAATTCCCTGCAAAAATAAGAGCCCAACCGCTTTAAATATTTCACAAGACACGTTGAAAATATGACTCAAGAACGTACATTCCAGAGTCATCCTTTTCCAACTCTAGCATAGTGGACACAGTCACACAGCTTTGAAAGTGTAAATAAAATATATCCCTATTTGGTGGAGATTAAAATCAAATTTTTAGTAGATTTTGATAATAGTTGATAAAATGTGTAGTTGAAAAGTTGTGGGTCCTATAAAATATATAGTTAAAATTAATTATTGACTTTGACTTAGATTAAAATCTGAATTTTAATTTCTACTAAACAAAGGCATAATAATAATAATAAACTCTATATGAAGAAGAATTGTCAGAAGAAATCTATCCGAATGCAGATAAAAGTAACTATCATGCTGGAGAGAGTCAACACAGGAAACCTATGCATTTATAAGCAAGAACACTCAAGATTAAGCACATGTTTGGTAAAAATTAAATCCAGATTTTAATGTAAATCAAAGTCAACAATTAATTTTAACCATGTGATCTACAACTTTTCAACCACAATTTTTATCAAAATATACTAAAAATCTGATTTTAATTACCACCGAGCAGGGGCTAAGTGTGAGTAAGATAATGTCAAAAAGATAATATTAATCGACTAATTGTGAAAATATGCTTCAACATTGTAAAATATGGAACCATCTTGCTCATAGGAACATAAATCATAAGCGGGAAAAGTGGCCAACATGCCCTTTCTGTCCATAAGCTCACTTGTCACTCTGTTGGACTTGCCCCTAAAACAAACAGACTACTATAAGGGAAAGGATCCAAGCTTGCAAACCCAAAAGGAACCGACTTAAGTTTGTGAAGTGAAGCATAAAAAATAACAACATATCTTACCAAATAATCTGCGTCCTACTTAGATCCTTTAACCCTTGTGATGATAGTAACACTAATTATCTTGTCATTTAGAAAATTTCAAGTGATCAAAATTGTGCAGGAAATAAGCACTATACTTTTGTAATTATAAAGCACTTAAGTCGCTCAATTTAGCATTTGTCCGGAACACTATCATGCCCACAACATTAGCTCCTTCAGATGAAGAAAAAGTGGCTTGAAACACTGAAATTCAAACATTTCGAAAGCATGACTACTCAATCACCTTGTATGCAGCTTATTTCTAAAAGTTGTGGTATAATTACAAATATTAACATGTAGTAGCGAAAGAAACGAAACTCCACAGGTAAAGTGAAATGCAAATACTTGTAGTGGTAATATTAAATATATAACATATTCAAAAGTGTATAATTGGCAAATGAAACAGAGTGGCTACCTCCCAAGAAGAAGGCTCAAGCCATAGATTATCAACATCATCAAAATTTGGTAATAGAAGAGCTATAAGACCACGACCAGCAGCCCAAACCGCGTGTGGAAATTTGGTTTCCCTCGTCCACTACAAGAAAATCAAAGCAAAAATTAGTTCTGTCTTACAATCAGGAAGTCTGTAGGAACATTCTGATTGCTAGTACTATATAAAAGTAAGTTACTTAACCACAAACGCTTCATCACACGTGCAAGAGAAAGACAACACTGAATTATAGAAGCAAAATCAAACAAAACTTTTAATGAAAATGACCAATATTCATAGAATAAACTGATTTTGCAGTGCCTTGAGAAAAAATGAGTGCAAAGTGGTGACAACATGGTGGAGCCACCATTGATAGTGACTAACCTTCTATAAATTGTGGCACCAAATAACGTAGAACATAACCGAACAAGAACGAGATTGAGAAAGAAGGAGGGGAGGGGAGGGAGGGAGTTTATAGGGAAAAAAAATCAATTTATTCAATATCAAAATTATACAAGGTTTAAACTAATTTAATTAGGAAAATACTACAAAATCTATTAAATCAAGCCCTAATTATTTTTCCTAAAATAAGTATCTAGCCTGGAAAGTAAATTAAATAATATGTCTACTAGGATTCCCATCACCAAGTGTTGGGCTATTAAACAACAAGATGTCCATAGCTGAATGTAATGGAAACGAGGATGATAAATTGAGAGAATGACAACTTAAATGATTGGTAATGTCTCGCATAGACTTAAAAAGGCACGAGTGACGTGATCTGATAAGCATCTAGTTCTTTGGATCTTCAAATAGATGTAGCAATGAACCAGATAGAGTGGCAAAAAAAATCATATAACCCACCCAAAATTTAATGGGAATAAAATCTTCAAATAGATGTAGCAATGAACCAGATAGATTGGCAAAAAAAATCATATAACCCACCCAAAATTTAATGGGAATAAAGCTTGGTTTATTGTTGTAAGGAAAACATCCATGAACTATTAATAGTTTGTTTATCATTAATGCCACAACAACTACATCAATTCAATTCTTGACCAAAACTCTACATATAAGAATCATTGATACAAGGAAACAACTGAAGGATAAAGTAATCATCACAATAACAAGACAATAGAAGAGAAAATGTAGCAATTGTGTACCATAATAAATTCCCTAATTTAGAGACGTGTAAGCTCAAATTCAACATTGGACATCATCAGCTTCCAATGATAAAATTATTATAATTGGAATCCTCCAATTCCATGCACAGGAAAGATGAGTAAAAGTAAAACAATGATAATTAATGTACACTAATTTGTATGTTATCAAAGAAAATAGGCTGGTCAACAGGTCCAGCCTGATTGGACCCAAACTCTTAACCCTCTAAACCCAAATTAGCCCATATAGAAATCTGCTTCAGGTCAGCCGGTTAAGTAACAGGTCTATTTTTTTCACCAGGACCTACCTATTGGGTTGAGCCAAGATCCTACCCAGTGATTAACTTGGAAGCTACCTCTTGGTAAAAAAAAAAAAAATGTGCATAATATGTAAGTTCACTATTCTTCGATTTAATTTTGTACTTACATTTCTTTATTTAGCAGGCTGAGGGAATTTCTAAAACATATATACTGAGATGAGGTTACTCTAATAACTTAGAAAAAAAGGGAAACCTAAAAAATGTTGCAGAAGCAAAATTCACTGATTAATAAACTGCAAAAGAGATATAATAAATTACACTTGTCTGAAAGGTTACTTACATCAAGAGGTGGATTCAGGAGTTCTATACCATTACATTTATACTAAGATATGGTTACTCTAATAACTTAGAAAAGAGGGAAACCTAAACAAAAGTTGCAGAAGCAAAATTAACTGATTAATAAATGGCAAAGAGACGTAATAAATAAAACTTGTCAGAAATGTTACTTACATCAAGAGGTGGATTCAGCAGTTCTATACCATTACTTATTTGGCCATACGGTTCCATCAAGTCAACCACATATTGCAAATCCTCTTTTGTCAATGTCAATCCAAGATGATTTACCAGCATGTTGCTAAACTTTTTCGCAACTTTGGTTTTCCTAAGCCATCTGGGGACCATGCCATCAAAAGTCTGCATGTAGCAATTAATATAGAGTAAATCCCTAAATAAGAAACTAAGTTCACAGCATATTATGCCAACCATAGACAATCAAAGAAAGTGGTACATCAGGTGCTACAGATAATTGATATCTTTTTTGGATGGTCAGTTAAATTTCCTGGAGTTTAATAAGAAAGATTTACTGACGTTGTAAAACAAGTTAAAAAGTATATATAAACTTTGATTATTTTAAATTTACTTGCACCGAGTCAAAAGTCCATGCACTATGCACAAAGGACAAGGAGAAATTTTTGCTCAATAATTAGATGTAACAAAATTTTAAAAATGACGACATGAAACATGTTGAGAACCATAATATTGATGATAATAGTGGCAGCTACCATTATGACTTCAAAAGGCACAATGAGAAGGAAGAGAAAATGAGTCATATGAGAATGCACCTAACCATTATGTTCATTGAGTCATGGAGCCAGAACTGACATTAAAGTATTTGTACAATCAGGGACAATCATAAAGATCATGGACGAAATAAAATGTTTTGTAAACTGATAACGGACTAATCAGTAATTATGAGGATGATATCATGATTATGGGAGCAACAGTTCTTACCGCAAACCAGCTGCAATAGCTCATAAGCTCATCCATGTCAACAAACTTGCTCCTGAAAGCACTACCTTCCAAAGCCACTGGTACAAGTTTTAATTCTACAGGACGAAGAAGAGCAGTTTTTTCAGCAACCTGCAGGATGGTGTCTCAGTGTTTAGGAAGCACATTATTAAGGATATTAACAATATGAAACATGCATTCTTTGGTATTAGATTTGTAAACATTCCTAGTTGTTGGATTATCAATTGACCATTAATGATTCGAAAAGACTAGTACATGATATACTTCGCTAAAGAAGATTACAAGCTTCATATAATCGCGTGAAATGTAAGTGTAATCAAGTAATCACGTGAGTAATCGTTGCAGAATGAGTTCACTGAACTGGCCTCAGAAGTCGGAGAAGTCACGTGAAAGTTCAATCATCGTCTCAATGATGGGTTCTGTGCTGGGATATTGTACGTGATCCTCAGACCTGATATGCCCTGGTTATCTTACATATGAATTGCCATGGTTTATTATTGTCATAAAGGTCTAGATCTGACCATGGGATTGACAAAGTCATAGTAGTAACAATCATGCATGGAGGAAAACAGTGCCCACTTCCCAGTCAATGATGTTAACATCAAGATAACGTTGAGCTGTACCAATCAATTAACCGTCCATTAACTCCAAAAGAACTGGCTAGATGCAGCAGGCTACCAGGCTGGCTAGGAGTGGGCATGGATGCGGCAAGGGGAGGGGGAGGGAGATTTATTTTTAAAATAAGGCCAGTCGAGTAATTAGCTATGAAGGGGAAAAAAGGGTAATGTTGATCATCACCGTTAACTAATAAACTGGTCTAAGTAAAACAATCCAAATCAATAGGAACTGTTGGAAGTGTTATCAAATTAGTAAACAGCCACTCAAGTGCTCATCCATCCAAGCAAATCAGGGATTATAGGACTTTGGTCAGTAATATGTTGAACACGGTAGTATAGAATGAGTTTGGTTAATTGAAAAGGATGAGCCTTCAGAAGCTCAAAAAAGACAAAGCTTAAGCACAGAGAGTTTCTCAATTGAGTCAAGAAACAACTTATCAAATGGCACATCATAAAGTGTCATGAGATAATTGAATTTTTTTGGAGAGGAAGAAATAGAAGATCAAGATATGGCCACAAGATAAAAATATAATGAAGAGTTCAAAAAAATTTGAACCTGTAAAGATAAACCATTATAAGCTCCTATTTCCTTTTTTCCTTTCCTTAATTAGTCATAATACAACTTGTTTTCAATACGAAAAATTAATTGAAGTTATATTTAATTGTAAAACAAACATGCAACCGAAAAGTGGGAAACAACCTAACCGAAAGGACTTGTGATTACCTTTCTCCAATCTACAAAGTCAATAAGATCCTCATCCATTGTTTCTTCTGCAGCAACACGCAGTATCTTCTCTCTTTCTGTTTGTGTTGGCCGCTGAAGGTGGAATATCCTATCCATCCTACCAGGACGCTGTAGTGCGTCATCTATTTGTTTGAGATTACGAGTAGTAGCCATCAAAACCACCCCATCTTGTTTCTCAAACCTGCAAAGGACGCTTGTATTAACATAAAAGTAAATGATTAATGCGACAAAAAAAGAATCTTTTTAGTTGATTTTGGTGTCATACAAATTTCAAACAGGTAAGATGTTTTTACCTCACTTCCAGGTCAACAAGGCAATCCTAAAACAATTACATAGTGTATCAATTTTGAAATTAAAGCTTATTATCTCAAACTCAATTATACTTTGCACTTCTAAGCACATTAAAAATCAGATATCTGATTAAACTTTATAGTACATTAAATTGAATCTCTTGCCAACATTGAAATACACCAACTCAACACCTTTCACCTCCACCAATTACTTTTGTCAACAAAGCTTCAAAGCTTTTTTCATTGCCCAATACAACAACAACAACAAAGATGATGTCCTAACCACTTGACGAAAGGGACCAAAAGCCATTCTTCATATAGCTCAACTCCGAGAATAGAAGTGGTTCATTTTCTTTCTATACGCAATTCAAGATTTCATTTTTGTTTCCCCTATTGTGTTTCAACTAAAATGGAATGTTTTAATTGAATGAAGAAAGACGGAACTCCTGTTAGACCCCCAGTGCGCTTCACTTATTCTAGGCGCAGGGGCAATTCTGGGAATTCTGGGAAAACTTAAGTAATGAGTGACTAGAGATAAGAGGGGGGTCTATTATGCAATTTCTTTCTGTTGCCTGATATTCTGTTGTAGGATTCAGGTTTTCTGTTATGGCTAGAGGGTGAGAATAAATAGAGTGGGGAGGCCTTGTTGAGGGATTAAGCAAAAGTATTGTTATGTGTTGAGCTTGCTCAATTAGGAGAGATTCTAAGCCTCTCGAATGCTTGGATGTTTACAAGTCATTCAAGTTATTCAATATAAATTCTCTTTATCAATTCTCTGTTTCTTCCTGTGTGGTGTTAATTTGGTTCTTCTTCAGTCCAGTGCATATCAACTCCTCTTTTTCCTACCCACAAATCGAAGGTTGGGAAATCTATGCTTTGTTAGTCGCCACTCTTCCTGAGACTCTTGATCTTTTGGTGGGAAAGCTTAGAGATGACAAGCTGGATGCGATTATTCCCAATAAATTTGGGAGTCAGCTACATGAACTTTCTTTGCCATTCTGTTCTGTTTGCTGCGTCCATTGGGAGATATAAAGAAGCTAAATAGCAATTAAATAAGCAGTGTTAACTCTAGCCTAACCTCCCTCTTCTAACTTGCTCTACCAAAATTGTGCAAAAAATGAAAAAACTATTGCACAATATTCCTACTATGACTAAAAAGTCATTCCATGTATTCTATCTCTTTTTATACTAAATTTAAAATATCTTATCGACGTAGGAACGTACCAATTCGACAACGAACAAGAAAAGAAAGGGGACCGTAAAGAGAAGAAATTAGGGCATCAAAAGAAATCAACTTATTCATATATTCAAGGGTTACCTATTACAATGAATAAACCCTCTATATATAGAGCAAATAATAAAAAATCATTAGAACTTCTAATAAACTAGAATTTTATTAAAATATTAAAACTAACCTAATCTAATTTAACCTAACATTGTTTAAATTAAACTCTATTTTAAATTCCCATCTCTATCTCTATCACTATCTCCATCACTTACACTCCAAAGTTTCAAATTAATATTATGTCCCATCCTAGTTTATCAGCTAAAACCTGCAAACAAGTTACACAAAAGGACCTCGTCTTGGATATACTTAAGCATAAGCAGAACAAGGTTAAAAAGCAGAACCTTGAAGTGACTTATGAGTTTAATACCTCCTTGGTTAATGGAATCTCAGTGCTTAACCAAATGATAATTTAATACTGTATGGAATATAATTTTTATAGATCCGTTGCAGAATAAATAAAACAACAAGCCATTTACCCATCAAGCTCCACGAGTAGTTGATTGATGAAAGCCTCGTGATCCTGCTTTTTGGTGTGAATGAACTTGCCACGGACACCAGCAAAGAGATCAAAATCCTCCACAAATATAATAACAGGAGCCTAGACATATGATTGTTCATGAGTACAGAAATCATCTAACATGTGTTAACAGGAAAAAACTGAACAATTTGAGACAACTGATGTCCAAAATATGACCGAAACAAAAGAAAGTACTAAAGATACATGTGAAATAATGAATAACAAGAGAATAGATCAAACATTAGCTAAATTTTTTTGTTTCTTCTTTCTTACATCAAGGAACTTGGATTTTAGTTTCTTCAAAAGGTATCAAAGCTGTGAAGTTTCATTTGCCTTATTTTGGCAGATAAAAACCATATACCACTACTAGAGCATCACTGCAAAACTTTTCATCATAAATTATCAGGCGAGAGATAAAGAAGAAAAAGGAAAATAAAACAGGGTTTAGATAAATTGGGTAAGTTAATAACAATACTTCACATTGACTAAACTGCGTCTATTTGACAATAAGGAGGTTAAAGGGATATCAAAAAGAAGAAATAAACGAAAAGGAAAGAGAAATAAGTTAATGTTTAAGCAACAGTATAATAGTTTTAACATTATCCGAGCAACATAATTACTGTTAGATTGCTCTGCAATTTCCTCACAATCTCATGCAACTAATTATTAATAGATAATAGAACCAAAGAGTTATTTATTTAGGAACTACGTAAATCAAGTTAGGAAAATAGTTGAACAAAAGCCAGATTGAAACTGAAACTAAAACTTAACGGATGAGAATACGATAAATCTCTTTCAAAAAAAAAGAATACCGTAAATTCATGTTACCAAAGGAACCCAATTAATCAGGTTGTGAACCACCAGTGAGTAGTTTTGAAGATCAAATTTAAATAACATAATGAGGCCCCTCTCTACCAGCTTAAGCGTTTAAATGAGATTGTTAACATGGTATTAGAGCCACATAAAAGACCTTGGTTAAAGACTCGTCATCAGCCATCTATGAAATTTGTACCCATGACACACGTTCAATGAAAAAAATGAATCCCAGCACGCACGCAAGGAGGTGTACTAAATATCAAATTTAAATAATAAATTTAGCCCCTCTCTAATAGCTTAAGCTTTTGAATGAGATGGTTTTAATTTCCAATTAACAAAACAGTTAACATTTAGGGTATAATTATTGAATGGACACCATGCAAGGAACTGAAATGAAATAAAAGACAGAAAGAAAGCAACCAGATCCCTCGCTGTCTGAAACAGTTCTCTAACATTTGATGCACTTTGGCCCACCCAGAGACCAGCTTCCAACTGTTGGGCTTTAACTTCAACAACAGGCACTTTCGCCTCCGCTGCTATAGCCAATGCTAGGGATGTTTTCCCAGTTCCTCTCTCGCCAACGATGAGAACTCCCTGTGATGTCATAGTAGTACATTTCAGACACACGGTATAAGCTATAATATCTTAGCCTCGCGAAATATCGAGACTGAAATCGTGATGGGTAAGTAACAACAAATTTTCAGCAAGAACAAAGAGTTGACTGCAAACATACTCCATAAACAAGAGAATGTCTTGTTTAGCTTGACCACACAATTAAGGATAAAAATGCAATTAAAACATACTCCTTAAACAAGAGAATGACTGTTGCACGTAAAGAAAATCTCAAAAATACATACCCTAGGTGCACGAGCTCCCATTTCTTGAAATACGCGAGGATTTTGCAGAGATGCCACAACTTCATTGATTTCTTCTCTCATAGATTCAACACTTGTAAAGTCTTTCAACCTTATGGGAGGATTCTTGACCCTCTGAAGTTAAAGAAAAAGTGAGGGCGTTGGCAAATTATTATAGCAGATGTCAACAACAATGAGATAAATCGTGAATAGATTGATAACCTTCATTTGATCGAAAGCAGTGCTTATTGGGTCAATACCATCCTTCTTCTTGCGCTTTATTTTCTTCACCCTATATCTAAAGTAAGCTTTCTGCAAAATAGCATAAATGTATAATCTACAGATAAATAATAATTTATACACGAAAAATTATACAAATAGAGGTTTATCAATAACTGATTTGCTTTTCAATTGAATACCACATAATTCTTCAAAATCTATACACGCAAAAACATTCCTAATTCTTATCAAAACTTTCAGAAGCAAGGATTTTTGCATTAAACTATTCGCATCATTTAAATTGAAGTCTAGGAGAGGGGTAAGTCTAGAAAGAGTTGATAGTGTCAGAATCATAATAGAATTAGTAACTAACTTCAATTTGCCATCCAAATATGCATGCAACAATTCGTATTGAGAATTCGGTAGCAAGGGTAAAATTGTACCACTCTCCGTAACTTCCTTAAGTTGGGATCTCTCCGTAAAGGCCCATAACCAAGAATTCTCGGAATTTTCCTCTTCATATACCGGAACACGTGAAACAATATGTATCCATATATGACAGATCTAACTAAAAACCAAAAGTACCACTGAAATTCATCTGTTTTCCTTGATTTAAAGTTCGTTTCAGCCTCAGATTGCCACTTCAAGTACCAAGTTGAGCCAACAGATACGTCGGAGTACTCTGGCCAAGCCATACCCAACTGCATCCTCACCTGTAGCAAAAATCAAGAGAATAAGTCCAAAACGTATTAGATCAAGGATTGCACAGCAAAGAGGAACGTCTATAAGAGATAATAATAAGACTGCACAGAGAGAGTTCTCAGCATATGGTACTTGAGTTAATATAAACAGATACTCAATTAATTACCTGATAAGGGATAATGAACTCCACAACAGGGAAAACGATCATCATCATTATGTCGTCATTAATATTTTTAATTTTTTTGAAGGCCCAATCTTTTGCATGTGAAACAATGCTACTATTCCACAAGCCATTAAAGCACTGATATGATATCCTCATTATTAAGAGAAACTGTTGACGCAAAGCTAACTCTGAAAATGGAATCCACATAAGCTGAACTGCAGTAGGGACGCCAGCTGCAATCATTCTCAAATACAAACCGTCAAATCCGCCAAAATCTTCAAACAGCATGTCATATTCCTGATATGAGATTAATAGCATCAAAAGCCTCAAAAACAGAGTTCAAATTTAAAATGAAAGAGAAACTATGCAAATAGCACCCTACTTTAACATCTACATAATACTCCTTGTCAATTCCCTTGAGTGTAATATACATGGCAGCCCAGTCATGCCTGATTAGAGCACTCTGCACAACTTTCTTGGACACAGCGTAAGGAACAGCTATTGGGTCCATCTCCCACCTATTCCGTTCTTCATTATACCAGGTCTTTGAGTCCACTCTATCCCGATACAGAAGAATACGTTCCTACAATTAACATTTCCCAAGGCATAGATGATGAACTTCCAGTAAAAAAAACAGCAGTTTTTGTCAGATGCAAAAAAAAAAACCTGAAACTTTCACAAAAATGTAAACAAATGCCCTTGAGAACTTATAAAAGAAAAATGAGGCATATGATAGACTCCACGACTTGCATGTGATTTAATGAACTGGCAGAGTAAAAGTCTCAATTCTAAAACTATCGAGCAGTTTTTTTCACCACAGCATGCCATACAATGTGCAAATGTGATATTTACAGAATTTCAAAGAGATTCAAATGCTTTTTGTATTGGATAAAAAGACTGATGTTTAGCAAAATGTTTCTTACAGAAGTACCCTAGAGCATCTTACTTGCGTGAATTTCTAGAAAGACTTGACAATACACAGTGAACAAATGTTTAGTAGTATTAGTATACTGAAATCTAGCCATTTACCAATTGTCGTGCATGGTCAATAAAGAAGTAACCACAAATGAAAAAGCCAACGGTAAGGAATCAATGTAGAGAGACAGGCAATTGATTGTAGTGAGCATATTTTTTTAGCGGAAAAAACATAGGACCATGATGCCATGACAACAAACAAATGCTAAAATTTATTGTATTTGTCAATAAATGACGATATTATGGTACTGATACAGCAGATGGGCATGTAGTGCATATCTAAACTAGATTATTACAACGATTTTTTCTGTCAAACTGTACCTGTCTTTCAGCCACATACTTTTTACCTAGTTCAGCATTTTCCAGCAAATTTCTTTTTAATTCTGCCTTAACTTCCTCACGCCATTTCTTCCAACCATGAAATAAATGGAGGCCAACAGCTTTTGGAACTATGACTTCCTTCTTTCCAAACATCCATTTCAACTCAATGTCTGGGAAACCCTTCACAATCTCATCCGTTGGAGTCATTGCTAAAATATGTCTCTCAACACCATGATTTTTCATACTTCTTTTAATGCTAGTCTCCAGGTTCTTCTGCATCTCGGCTGACGTCCTGAGTGCCTGTTGTATCCGATGAGCAAAATCTGTTGAATCTTGATTAAAGAGATATCCTGAATCCTCATTTTCCAAAGCACTCGGCAAAATTATTTGCTCCCACGATTGTCTTTGTGCACGTTCCAGTTCTTCCTGGATCTCGACTTTGGGAAGCTTGGTAACCGGGCCTATTGGAGAGCTGTGAGACCAGAAGTTAGAATAAGCAGTAAAAGTGGAATCAGGTCCAGCAGTAAATATCATATACCTTGCAACCTAAAGACCATACCTACGTCGAATATTGGAACTTGAACTTGCTTAAATGAGCAATTTCAAGCAACACAGTAAACACTTCTAAGCATCAGAACTAATGAGTTCATGCCAGAAAGATTAAAGAAATCAAAGAAAAGTGCTTTTATCTGTTGTCTATGAAACGATATGATTGGGCACCTCACCTTGACTATGGGTGGCCTAACTACAAAATCTTTTCAGACCTGGAGACTTGAGCAAGCCATCCCTGCAATGCTCCCCGCCATATCCAAAGCCACCCATACAACACCCAATCCAGCCGGCCACTCTACCGGCGCCGACCACCTGCCTCAGCCCAGACTACCCATACCCACCGGCCTCACGCCACAAATATCTAGCCCGACACCCCAAAACGCGACGGCTGCACCTGGTAACCCTAGCGCCACTGCTCAGATCCATGAAGGACAGGTCGGCGCACACGCCGGCGAAGACTCAGAGGTACAAGACGACATCACCCATGTAGGCAATAGGCGAAGAACAGATCCAGTGGAGGAGGTGAGTGCGAACAAGGGGATCCTCGTTCCGCTAGATCCGGTGACTATCCACCCCCATCCGCCTGCTCGGCGGACTGTGCAGGGCTTTTCGACTTCGGCGAGCTCGGCGCGACGTCCTGGCGGCGCTCCAGCAGCGCCGGCGACAGTGAAACTGCAAATTCAGCATGATAAGCCCAGGTCATTCCACCTCTCGGATCTACTGTTAGATCTGTCATACACAAAATTTCAGAGGCACGCAGTTATGATTGGAAAGAGGGATTTTAATTCTCGATTTAGAGTGGAGGCGAAGGAGTTTGTTGTGTCCATCAACGAAGTCGGCATTGTTAGGTTGACAGAATGGGGTTCGAGGATATCGAATGCGGTCTATATGGGGAGGTTTGGTGCCTTGTGGATATTGAATATGGTGGATAAATTGAGGGGGGCAAGCAAACAAGAGGAGTTCGTTGCTAAGTTTACTGAGTCCTCGAGAGCTTTTATGGCACAACGGTGTGGAAATAGTCGAGGTAAGTATCTGACGATAGCACAATACAGAGAGAGGCGTAGGAAAAGAGTTGTGTACCGGAAGGTGCAAATGGTGAAGGATTGGCGTCGATTCTGCGGGTGTTCCAAGCAGTTATCGATTTTATCGTCACCAGAGACAG
This sequence comes from Fraxinus excelsior, assembly GCA_019097785.1. Lineage (NCBI taxonomy): Eukaryota > Viridiplantae > Streptophyta > Magnoliopsida > Lamiales > Oleaceae > Fraxinus > Fraxinus excelsior. The sequence goes on from CM032626.1 coordinate 8,898,710, forward strand.
TCCAGCGCCAAACGGTTAAAGTCAACAATCAACAGGGGAGGACTTATGCTGAAGTTACGGAAAACCGACAGGTCGAGCAGAACACGAAAATGTCAGTGTTGTTGCAAAAGGAAAATGAGGTTTATGGGATTGATACTTGTGCACGTCCCTCTGCTCCTTTCAACGATGGTTACTAATTGATGCCTAAGTTGAAGGAGACAGTGACAAAAAATGCATTGGACATTTCAGTGAATAATGCTGAGATAAGGGCTCGCGTCCAGGGGTTGAAAGATGAGGTGCATGAATTGTTGAGGCTACTGGGAGGTGGAGCTCCAGAGGGCTCCAAGATGAATTGCTGTCATAAGTGCGGGGCTGGTGTGTCTTGAGTTCCCAGCTATGGAGTTACATTCGAACTTGATCAAAACTAAAGAAAAGCAGGTAATGACTGAGCCCATTTGTGAGAATCAGGGACGTTATGATGTAGTGTAGTGGAGATGACGTTGGAAAAGATAGGGTGGAGATGGATACGGATGGACAATACTCAGGGTATGAGAACACAGAGAAGAGTTGTGCATTTGCGAATGAGGTAGACATGATCGCATCTACAGAGGGAGTTGGGTTGAGAGTGGATGAGATGGGGACAGCGAGGGCAGTGGAATCTAGTCCGGTATTGACACAAGAGCAAGAGGTGACAAGTTCAACAACTACGATTGTTAACACTTACAATAGAAGGTATCAGAAGTCTTGTAGCGGAAATGAGGTAGGGAATGAAAAAGCGATAGTAGTGTGGGTGGATAGTGCTAAAAAAGGAATAATGGACAAGGGTACAGTGCAAGTGGAGGAGGGGAAAGGATAGATTGTTGAGCCTACTGGGTGTTGTTCTGCAGGGGAGATACTGAAAGTTAAGGCGATCGACATTAGACCTCCAGCCTCGAAGTGGGTTCTCCACAAAATTCGGGAATTCAGCAAGATGGTGGGTATGTCTTGTGATGGTTACGAAAATAGACTTATGCAATTGTTTGAGGAGTTGGAGAATAGTAGGGGACATGGGATGGGTACACCTGGAGGAAAAGCTAGAAGAAAAGAAGACCGTGAGCTTGGGCGGCTTAAATGCTCGGTAAACTATAATGTTAAAGGGGGTGAGTCAAAGAGAGGGTTGCCGAGAAAGGATGAAGAAGAGTTTAGATGATCCCAAAAATCATTAGCTGGAATGTGAGGGGGCTCAACGAAGTTGGGAAAAGGTTAGGTGTCCGGAACATGTTAAGGGGATGGGGGGTTGATCTTGTCTGTTTACAAGAAACGAAGTTAGAAATCGTCTCGAGGGTTGTTGTGAGTTCTTTGTTAGGGGGGGGGGGGGACAGCATGTCGGGTATCAGTTTCTTGGAGCATCAGGGACATCAGGAGGAGTGCTTGTCATGTGGGACAATAGAGTTTTTGACATGGAGGAGGTTAGTGTAGGGATATTCTCCTTATCACTTTCTTTCAAGAATGTTAGGGATATATTTAAGTGGATGTTTATTGGAATTTATGGGCCGAATTCAGATGACAACAGATAGGGGGTGACTTTAATGTGGTCAGGTTTCCTTTTGAGAGGTCGAGTAGTGGGAGACTTATAGGGGCTATGGAGAACTTTTCTAAGTTAATTAGTGAAAACATGTTGGTGGATTTGCCTATGATAGGGGGTGAGTTTACTTGGTCATCCAATCGAGATCAACCTGTTCAATCTCGAATAGATCGATTTTTGATTAGTAGGGAATGGGAGGCTAAGTACGCTGATGTCACTTAGAGGAGATTGGAGAGAGTGTACTCAGATCATTTTCCTATTTCATTAGCTGGGATTACAAGGGGTAGTGGTAGAAGACCCTTTAGGTTTGAGAAGATGTGGCTTAAAGTTGAAGGTTTTGGGGAGCGAGTTCGGACTTGGTGGGCCTCTTATGATTTCAGGGGGTCTCCCAGTTATGTTCTACATCAGAAATTGAAAGCTTTGAAGGGGGATTTAAAGAAGTGGAATGGGGAGGGTGTGGGAGACATAAACTGTCGTAAGAATCAATGTCTGTTAGACATAGAAGAGTTGGATAGACAGGATGAGAGTCGAAGGTTGCATGGGGAGGAAAGGGAGAGGCGTGGAAGGTTAAGGGGAGAGCTTGAGAGGTCGGCGGAGATGTAGGAGATTGCTTGGAGACTGAAATCTAGAGTCATGTGGTTGAAGGAAGGCGACAAATGCACAAAGTTCTTTCATCGGGTCGCTAACTTAAATCGACGCAATAATTCTATCACATTCTGGGAGGTAGATGGGGTTATGTATGAGGATCAACAAAATATTGTGACTCAGCAGGTGAGATTCTATCAGAACCTCTATCGAGAACAATATGGGTGGAGGCCCGAGTTGGAAGGGTTGGACTTCTTCACTATCACTGAAGAGGATGCCAGTTGGGTTGAGAGACCATTTGAGGAGGATGAAGTTAGGGATGTGGTCTTTAATATGAATGATGATAAGGCCCCTGGACCAGACGGCTTCTCGTTCTCATTCTACAAGATTTGCTTGGAGGGGGTGAGATCAGACATTATGAATACACTCACTTATTTTTTCGAACGTAGCAGGTTTATGAGAAGTCTTAATGCCCATTCATTGTGCTTATTCCAAAGAAACCGGGAGTGTCTAATATTAAGGATTATCATCCTATTAGCTTAGTCAGTGGAGTTTATAAGATTATTGCTAATGTTTTGGCGAATAGATTGAAGGAGGTATTGGGAAAGTGGTGTCTAAGTTCCAGAACGCTTTTGTGAAGGGGCACCAGATTCTAAATTCAATTCTTATAGTGAATGAATGCATTGACTCAATTGGGGATTTCTTATGTATATGCTCAGGCGATGCGGCTTCGGGGATAGGTGGTGTAAGTGGATTCAGTTCTGCATCTCTACAGTTTCGTTCTCAGTTTTAGTTAATGGCAACCCTAAAGGCTACTTCCGGAGTAGTAGAGGTTTGACTTTTGAGGCAAGGTGATTCGTTGTCCCCCTTGTTGTTTGTTATTGTGATGGAGGCATTCAGTAGAATGATTGAGAAAGCTGTGACAGAGGGTTTGTTAAGAAGCTTTGCGGTTGGTCACCTACAGATCTCACACTTGTTATTTGCAAATGATACACTGATTTTTTGTGATGTAGACGCCATGCAAATTCGGAATTTGCGTCGCTTGCTTCTATGTTTTGAAGCGGTCTCTGGTTTGAAGATAAATCTGGGAAAATCTGAGGCTATTCCAATGGGGGGTTGCTAATGTGGAGGAATTGGCAGCAATATTGGAATGTAGAGTTGCACAATTGCCCATGTCTTATCTTGGGCTTCCTCTAGGGGCGACGTTCAAAAGTAAACAAATTTGGAATGACATTCTTAAAAGGGTGGAGAGGAGGTTAGTGGGATGTAAGCGTATTTATCTTTCAAAAGGAGACCGTCTTACTTTCATCAAATCCACTCTCTCTAATCTCCCAACTTATTTTCTTTCATTGTTTCTGATTCCAGTTGCAGTGGCAAATAGATTAGAGAGGATTCAAATGGAGTTTCTTTGGGCACGGTTGGGGGAAGAGAGAAAATTTCATTTGGTCAAATGGGGTGACGTTTGTTCCCCTGTTGGGGTGGGGGTCTTGAATTGAGGAGCCTTGTATTATTTAACAAGGCCTTGTTGGGCGAATAGCTGTGGCGATTTAGAATGGAGATGGAGAGCTTCTGGAGAGAAATCATCGGGGTGAAATATGGTGTAATGGAGGGAGGTGGTGCTCGGGTGAGAGTCGAGGTCCTTATGGAATGAGCCTGTGGAGGTATATCCGGAAAGGATGGAGCGAATTTCAGAATAGATTGGCTTTTGTGAGAGGGCAGGTGTTAACTGTATATAATCTTCGAAAAAATGGTTGTTATATTACGGATTGGTGCTATATGTGTAGGAGGGATGGTGACACGATCGATCACTTGTTCGTTCATTGTGACGGAGTGCGTTGGCTGTGGAATGATATTCTATCTTTGCAACATTTGAGTTGGGTGTTGCCAAAGCGTATTAAGGAGGTGGTGTGGGCATGGAAGAGAAAGTTTCGAGATAAGAATAACAAGCTGGTTTGGGAGCTCATTCCAGGATGCATCGTTTGGTGTGTATGGAGAGAACGAAACAGCCGATGCTTTGAAGATCAAACACGGACGACAGAGCAGCTTAGAGAAATTTTTTACTTCACTTTGTATAGTTGGATTAAGGCTGCAACTATTAGTCCGATAGAAGGGTTGCCTAACTTTTTATCGTTCCTATCTTGTATCAATTGACAATGCACTCCTTGTGTATTATCTTTTGTTTTTAATTTATAAAATTACGAGATTACTTATCAAAAAAAAAAAAAATGAAACGATATTTTGAAATAAAATAAAAGGTTGCTTGCAAAATTCTTGGTAGCTGATTAGATAAACAATAAACTAAGCCTTGTTTTCAATAAATTTCAGTCAACTACATGAATCCCTCTTTTGCTACTCCCTTCCATTCGAGGCATTCTATCCAAAGCAACTAGATTCTTAGCAAACACAACAGGCCTTGTTGGAACCTTCGTTACCTGTTCAACTTAGATCACGGCATCACGCAACTCTTATGAATAGAAACTCTTTGGGAGGTCAAGTTTACTTCCCATTCCTCTTATTCTCATGAGTTTAATTTTGTATACTATCGGAGAATCCAAACCCCCATCAGTCTTCCTTGGCGGAGCCTGAAAACCCACTAAGGTTGTATTGATATTTTGCTTATATATATATATAGAAACTCTTTTAGGTCTACGCAAAACATGTCCTCACCACCTAAATTGTCGTTCCCTTAATATATCCTCTCTTAATTTATCCATTTTAGTACGTCCAAGCATCCATTTTGGCAACCTTATTTCCACTGCATTCATCTTAGGAATCCTTCGGTAGCCCACTCATTACCATAATGCAGTGTTCTAATAACTTTTGTAGAACTGACCTTTTAACCTTATAGATATCTTCTTATAACACAATTTCTGTAGCACGTCTCCATTTCATACACCACCCTAATCCCATGCATTACATCCTCTTTAATTCCTTCATTCTTTGTGTCCTGGTTCTACTATAGTCCTTCAATTTTCAAGGTACTCCTTCAAAGTTCTAAATTACAACATATCTAATCTCATCATCTGAAACTTTATCATCAGGGAATAGCATACCAAGGGAATTCATCTTAAATATGCCGTGCATGCAGAGGCAAGTGATTAACTAAAGAGTAAAAACATGATGCCAAACTCAGAGGGATGTATTGATAGACGGATTTGAAATGCATAGAAATGAAATTGTTAACCTTGAATTGGAAGCAGTCACTTGATTGGTGTCATATAAAATTCTCGGTATCCTTAGCTACTTTTTGTGTTATTCTGGTATCACATACTACCTCAGCTTCAAAATGTATGGGATGGATTGACTTTTCTCATCAACTAAAACTTGCAAATCATGAATGTAGCTCGTCTTGATCTTTCCGGCATTGAGGAAACAGTTGAAATTAAAATGAAAACATAGCTTTCTGACTATACAACCGCAAATTGATAAAGTTTCAATCTTTGAATTATATAAGAATACAAAAAGCAATTACTTATCTTACCACTGAATGTTTCGCTGCCTCATTTCCCGTATGAAGCCCTCAACCAAGGCCTCACACTCTCTCTCGATAAACAAGAGCTCCCTGACACCAATGCTCAAGGCCAAGGTTTCCTTCCTCGCTATTGAATCCTCGATCTCCTCAATTCTATCCCATATCTCATTATACTCACTCTCCCATCTCCTCATTTCTTCCTTCAATCTCTCAATTCTTTCATCACCTCCTCTTGCTTTCATTGTCAAACTCTCTTCCTCCCTCTTCGCATTCAATGTTTTATCCTCAATCCCCTCGGAGCTCTTCATCAGCTCCACCTTTTCCCTGTTCAAAACCCTAAACTCAGCATAAAGCCCGTTCATTATCTCATCTTGCAAAGCTTTCTTTGTTGTTTTGACCTCCTTTAACGCATCTTGGACATTTTCACAATCCTCTTGGCCAGAACTTTTGGCCTCCTCTATTGTCTTGAGCAGCCGCGCTACAATCTCTAATAATTTCCGAGTACAATGTGAGTACTTGTGACCCTTTTCCTTTTTCTCTTCGCCCCTTATTTTCCTCCCAAATAATCCCCGCACAACCGCTGAAGGTGTAGCAACAGCTGCAAAAGCGGGTTGCCGGAACCCTGGAACCGGGCAGAATAATCCAAGAACAATAAAAAACAATGCATACACAACCGGCTTCGCAATGTCAACTGCATTCTTGTCGTTACATTGATTAAAATTGGATGGGATTATCCTCTGCTTTGGTTCAATCTTGTTAGTATTATTAACAACAGAAGACTGGACAGTTCGAAATGGGCATGGCGGTTTGCTGCTTGAGAAGCATTTGACTGAAAATGAGAAGTTTTCAAAGCGGGTGGTTCTGAGTTTGGTTTTGAATTTGGGGTTGGGTTTGGGTTTCGAGTCGCGAACTGGGAAGGTGAATAAGAGGGTGTGATGGGGAGAAATTACAGTGGAATTCATCTGCACGTATGGAATCGGAGATGAAAGGAATTGGGGCAGCGTGTTTTCAATTTCATCGGCAGATAGAAAGAGATAAGCCCCGCCGGTTTCCAAACTTTGGGTTTGGGGTTTACAATTTGGCCAGAGCGTCCTCGGGCGCGAAGAAGGTGATAAAATAAATAAACAAATAGATTTTTTATTTAGCCTGTGTATTATACTATTATTAAAATCAATTTTTTATTAAATTTTGATAAAAAAAATAATGAAATATATAATCGTGAATTTGTATTTTCTACGAAAGAATTAAATTGTATTCTTATAATTTTTTTTTCATTATTTTTTCTGAAAAATATTTATTTTTTATTAAATTATAAAATTTATATAGACTAATTTATAATTAAATTTAAATATATTTTTTTAAAGTTATATTATATTAATAATACTGAATATTAAATTTATTTTTTACATGTATAATTATTATTATTTATTTGATTAAGGTCTTAAAATTTATTCTTTTTAAAATATATTTTTATTATATAGGGGAAAATGATGGAAAAGAGGAAATTTTGAGAATTATCATCTCGTATTATTGTGATAATTTCATTATATTGCACTAAATCCCCATAAGTTTTATCTCAAATGAAAGTTTTCATAAGTCTTTTGAATTTTACAAAAAAAAAAAAATTAAAAGTCTTAAAATGAAAATTTTCAAAAGTTTTTTGAATTCTACAAAAGACTTCCACTAATTCCATACAAATTTTTAAAAATCCATAAAATTCACATAAGTCATCACTTAAAAAAAGTCCTTCAAAATTTTTAAAAGTTTCAATTAAATACACCCCTAAGAACATCTTCAAAATACTCTCCAAAATCTAAATATAAAATGCTCCTTATTTTAAATAGTTATACTTAAAAATAAGTTTCAAAATACTCACTATTTCAACTTTTTAAAATACTAGTTTTTGCCTGTGCGATGCACGGGCTGTGTTATTTTGAAGGTAATGTTAACGTGTTAAATATGTAAAATTATGTTAAATTATCATGAATTACATTTTGAATGTTAGATATGAGCCACTGAAATAATCTAAATTGAATCAATAGTATTATGTTGAATTTCAATTATGTTTTAATATCAATATTATTAAAACTTTATTTACGTAAATTTGGATGGTGTCGATCTCATATCTTAGGTACTCCCTTGGTGTAAGGCATGATTTGATTTTACTTCAACATCGAATTTCAATTTTATCGTAAATATGGATTTTTCATGTAATTTGTAATCAAACTCAAATAAAGAATGAATAAACTAACATTGAAATCATCAATCTATGCAGGTGAAACTAATTCGATGAATAAACACTCATGATAATCACAACCAGTCCACGAACAATTATTTGTTTCATGCACACCGCAATTTGACATCAATTTGGACTCAAAATAATGGTTATTGTACTTCATTAATGTCAACATTTACTACTTTAAATAAGCTACGGCAGTAGCAAATAATAGATTTTATAAAGGTGTAAATGAAGACTCAAACAACATTGTACCATCTCAATTTGATTTCAATTGACACGCTAACAAAATTATTGAATACTACAAAGGATAATGTTAAAATAACAGTCTTTGAACAGTTGACTTTGGTATGTGACTACTTCAATCGTTCGATACTCCATAATTTGGCTGCTTCACAATAACATTGTACGTATGGCTGCTTGAAGATTTTATCTGTGCTGTGTAGAATGGAAAAACATCAAAGGCAAAATCATTGGGTCATTTCTCCTTCTATGATAAGCATTGTAATCAGTTATAAGTTTATTTCGCCTCTCTTACTACCGAAAAATTCGGTGGCATGGACCGAATTTTTCGGCCATGACCAAAAAAATCGGTGCGTGCCGTGTGCGGACACGCACCAAAACATTCGGTTTTATGGACCGGATTTTTCAGTCGTGGCACCGAAAAATTCTGTCTACCATGTTTTTTTTTCGGGGGATCGAGTTTTTCGACCATGGCACCGAAGAATTCGGTCATGCCATGACCAAAACATTCGGAAGCATGGCATTGAATTTTTCGGAGTCCCACATTTTTTAATTTTTTTTACATTATTTTTTTGTACAAATACGATTTTACTGACTAAAAAACAAATGAATACATGGGGAAAAAGATATTTTACAAAATATAAATTGCAATGTTTTGATAACAATTGTATCTCGAACACAATCATGATAATAACTGGGAACAAAAAATCGCAGTGATAATAGGGAATCTTATGGGAAAATAGAAAACATTGAATTCCCTGTCTCTCTCTCTATCTAAAAGAAGTTGGACTAAAATTTTTTTGCTCGGAGAAATTCTGCAATAGCTTCCACCACGTCGGAAGTAAAAACCTGAAAATGGTGCAATTACATTAGTGAAGTGCATACAATTAAATAAGGATCTAATAAAGAACACTTCAAGAATCAAGCAGAAACTCAATCATGAAGCAGTGAAGATGTTCTTCTCATGGCAATGAAACTGAATGGGAGTGCAAAGTTCAGGAACAAGAATGGTATATAAAACATTTAAAAATTCTGAAAGGTAAGTAGACAACACACGGTCTCCGAATTATTCAGAGACATTGTGTGTGTGTCTCCGAATAATTCAGTGTCACGATGTCTCCGTTATTCGGAGACACCGCGCACACGGTGTCTTCGAATTATTCGGCGACACTGTGTGTGTCTCTCCGAATTATTCGGAGACACCGTTATTCGAAGACATCGTGCACACAGTGTCTCCGAATTATTCGGTGACACCGTGTGTGTATGGCCGAATAATTTGGAGACACCGCGCACATGGTGTCTCCGAATTATTTGGCGACATCGTGTGTGTGTCGCCGAATTATTCGGAGACTCCATGTGTGTGTCTTCGAAATATTCGAAGACAGCACTGGGCATGGTGTCTCCAAATAATTCGGCGACTCGGAGACACCGCCAGGGTCTCTGAATAATTCGGAGACACCGTATGTGTGTCTCCGAATAATTCGGAAATACCGCGTGTGTTGCAGAATTATTCGGAGACACCGTACCTGCATAATTCGGCCGACACTCCACAGAATAGGGATCTCGTGCCTCGCTTCCACATAATATGTAATTACTAATATATTTTTTTGCTCAATGATATTTTCACACCTTTTTCTATATCCTCAATGACATTTTCATGACTTCTTCTACATACAATAACTTATGAACTGAACATGATTTTCAAAAATTCAACATCTTTTCACATTAATTTACTTTTGCTGAAAGAAAAGACATTTTAATGGCTTCTCCTATTTACAGTAACTTATGAAATGAAGATTATTTTCAAATCTAATCTCTTTTGACATATCTCTTCTAACATCTATTTCTCATGAACAAAAATCAATTATCGACAAACAATCAAAAACTGAAGCAGATCTTGTATTAATAGAAACATTAAAGAGCAATAACAGTACAACAATTAATGATGGCATCATCTACATTCTCTCTAAATTAAAAAACTTATGAAATCTCTGTAAAATTTTTTAAAAAAAACTTTAGAAAAGAAGAATAATAGGAACTTTAAGGGAAAAAAATCAAACATTTTGAAGATTTATCTGTCTCTCTAAAGAAGTTGAATGAATGAAGAAGAGAAATGAAGATTTGTTTTATTCCTACCGCAATCACCACCTCACTTTCTTTCCATTTATAATTATCTTTTTGCACGAGACATTATAATTTCACCAACAGTTTTAATGACCACAGCCTCATGCTCATTTAGTCAAAAACTGTGACTATGATATTTTGTATTCAACATAACCGGCTACATTAATTTAATTTGTTTGGGATAAATAGTGAAACACCAGTTAGCTACAGTGGTGTGAACACGAAGGCAGAAAAATGAACAGTGAAGTCTTATTCCCTCTTTTATATAAAGGCAATGAAATAATAGGTTAGACTTTCAAATTTTAAACACAAATATTCTTTATCTTAAATAATTAATGCTTAAAAATAAACTTCAAAGCACTATCTATTTTAATTATTTAAAATAGAGAGTGAATTTAGAGTAACTCCAAAAAACTTTCTATTTATAATGAGCATTTTATCCATGATAAATAGCATATTTAGCATTTGTTTGAGTCTCATTTATGGGCCAAATGCATTTTTGCATAGTATTTTATTGAAAAATATGTGGTTAAAAAAATAAGAAATAGATTTTAATTTGCGTGTAATGTTATTTTATAAGAAAACATGTAAATTTTTTTATGCGGTCTAACAATCTCTTTATTTTATTTTTTTTCAATTAATATTTATTGATTTTCATAATAATTTTATATGTTAATGTAAAACCAATTCAAATGTGATTTGAATAGTTTGGATTGTAAAGTATTGAAATGTGTAATGGCTTATTATGCTACTTGTACATAACAAATGGTTCATAATAATTTACATAAAATGACGTGGATGAAAAAAATTGAATTTATTTTAAATTGATAAATGGTAGAGCGTCATGTGGTATTACGTAATCCATTATATAAACTTTTATATATATGTAGATCCATCTACAATTTATTAAGTGCAATAATTATTAACTAAAATAGAGAGTGAATTTGACTCGCTAAATTTGGAAAGTCAAACCGACATTTGAACTTTTTTTTTTAAGTATCGAGTCTTTAAAATGACATTTTGTTTTAAAAAAGTTGACACTCTTAGCACTCAAAATTTAGAGATCCAAACTCACTATATAATCTTAACGTATAATGATTGCATTTAATATGTTGTGAATTTCAATATTCTACTTAAATTATTTAAGCCACGTTTCAATTGATTGCCCGTTAGCATATAAAAAATTATGTTAGACTAAAATATGATGAGAAATCAATTAATTTTTTTTTTTGAAAAATAGAATTAATAATCAAAATAGATGGGGTGTATAAAAAAATCGACTCTCCAAATTTAAAGCCACCGTTTGGGCTCTATTAAAAATATATTTCGGGAGAAGATGTACTTTGAAAAGGTGATTTTTTGAAGAATGCGTGATTTAAAAAATAAGAAAAATTATAGATTTATGTATAATAATATTTAATTGAAGAATGTTTGGTTAAAAATAGAGAAAGAAAAAAAATATTTTTTAAAAAATGGAGCCCTAACACGAAAGCAAATATGTTCTCTATAATGCACAATATGCTCTTTTTTTAAAAATAGTCATTTCGAGATTCTTTTAGAGAGCCAATATGCTAATCTCAATATTTTACTTCTTAGACTATTCAAATTCTACTTAGCCCCTGTTTGTCTATAATTTTATCAAACATCGTTTTCTACAGTAAAAAATATCTATCACACATTCACCCAATAAAATATTATACACACAAATCAATAAAGTTATTTTAAATTTCAACCACACATTCTCAAAAAAATACTATTCATTACATCACTATTCTCCTAATAATGGGAGACAGACACACCCTTAGCATATGTCTGTCTCCATTTAAAACAGAATTCTTTAATTTTCATACTCATTTTTAACTACACATTCACACAATATACTATTTTGTTCATAGGTCCAAAAAAATTCTTACTTTTTAATCATAAATTCTTCAAAAGAATTACTATTCAAAAAAATCATTTTTTTTCTTTGTAGTGGCTATCAATTATAGCCTTGAAGTGATTGATCATTGACATATAAAAAATCGTGTTAAATAAAATATGAGAATAAATCTGCAAATATTTAAAAAATCAAATTGAATGGCCAAAATAGAGGGTATTATTGGAATGCATGAAATCTTCGACTCTCTAAATTTAAGGGTGTGTTTAAGCCACATTATTTTGAATGCATATATTATGGAATAGTAAATTGATGGAGAATGTGTGGTTGAAAAATAAGGAAAAGTTTTTGATGTGATTGAAAATATTATTTTATTGAAGAATTTGTGGTTGAAAATGAGTAGAAGAATGAAAATGAAAATTTTAATGTGTATCAAACAGGGAGCTAAAGATGTTTTCTATAATGCATAAGACGTTATTCGTAGATAAATAATATATTGGAAACTCTCTATTTTTAAAAAATAAATTTTACAATTTAGAGAGTATTTATAAATTTAGGGATTAAAAATTCTTAAGTAGTTCAACATGTTCTTTATATTTAACATTTATTGTTTTTTCTTATTTTTTTATTTTTAGTAATTTCTTCAAAATATTATATTATTTTTGTCATTGAAAATTATAACATTTTAAACTAGCTATGTCAACAAGCTAAGCCGAAAAAAAAAGCTCGAGCCGAGTCTGGCCCGGCCAAAAAAAAGGGAACAATACATGGTTCCTACATTTCAAAATTACCAAACTTGTCAAATTATTTCAAAAATCAGGTGTTAATTTTAATTAATAATTTATTACTTTGTTTAGTGCATATTTTCCACATCAATAAAAAAAATGCGAAAACTGGGGCCCAACGTGTGAGGCAAGGTCAAAAATGACGGCTGGACTTTAAACTAATTATAGAATATTTCATATTTTTGCAAGAATAATATATAATTAATTAAAATTAATTGTCCCCACCCCCACACAAAAAAATGTCAGAAATTGAAAACAGAAAATCAAACCACCCAATCCACCCCTCACCCCCACGGACCCACCACACCCACCCACCCACACACAAAAATTGTCCAGAAATTAAAACAGAAATCAACCCTTCGATCCACCCCTCACCCCACGGACCCCACCACCCCACCCCACCTTAAAAAAAATTCAAAAAATTAAAAATTGGAAATCACACCCTCACCCCATGGATTCACATACCCCACCCCCTCACCCTACCTTTACCTCCCAATTTTTTTTTTTCAAAAATTAAAAATTGGAGATTACACCCGTTCCCATCCCCATTTCAAAAAAATTTCAACTGTGGGTAAATTTGTATTTAATGTGACTAATTGTGACCAAAATTGTATTCAATGTAACTAATTGTGACCAATCGAATCTTAACTGTGACCATATGTGATCAAGTCACAATCGATCACAATTAACACAGTTAACAAGTCACAATAGGTCACAATTAATACAGAATTGGTCACAACCAATCACAATTGGTCATATTTGCTCACAAGTTATAAAATTTATCCGTTTGTTTTTGAGTTGTAATCTTGAAAGGAAAAGTTAATTGTGACCGATTGTGACTTTATCATATTCAAGTCACATTTGGTCACAATTAACATAAAATTGGTCACAACCAGTCACAGTACATACAAATTTGGTCACAAATGGTCACCACAGACAAATCCGCTTACACCACTGATCAGCACCACAATCCAACAATAGTTATCACCTCCAATTGGAATTTTAAGATCACATTTTAATAGTTAGTTACAATGAACCAAATTATTGGCAATATTAATTTCATTTTTTTCTTCTAATACCATTTTCGATAACCCATCTTATCAAACAACCAATCGTTTCTATCGATTTGAAAAAAAAAATACTCTTGACATTAGAATTATCTTATCATTTCTGTTTCTGGAGGTCTAATGAGCAATTCAGTCTCAACATCCTTGAGAAATGCTTTCATTAAACTAAGCTCCTTATGAAGAGACTCAACTTGATCCTTCACTCCAGAAATCAAATCTACATGGTAAAGTAGAAGCTCCTTCAAGTTCACCAAGAGAAATTCTACAATTGCATTAGCCATTTCACACCCTGTATCTCTTCTAGAATAAACAACCCATACTATGCTTATTTCTCAGCTATCAGTCAAAACATTGAACCACAAGCTACAGTCCAATTCCTGAATCTAAAATCACAACCATTATTTGACTTCAAAGGAAAAAGAGAAGAACTTGGTGAATGAACAGAATTTGACATTACCTGTGTTTATTGGATCAATACGGTAGAGTTCAGTTGAATGCAGAAATTTCAAATTAAAAATTCTGAATTTTTAATGGAAACCTCTCATGTTTCTTTCCCCTCCCTTCAAACCAATCAGCTAGCAATCTTTGCCTCCAAAACCACTCTTCTCCTTCCCCAATCTTTGGATATTCTCCTTCTAACTCCTTAATTTCTCTAACGATTTCTCATACTCTCGACCCCCTATAGAGACTAGCCAACTATGCCATCTTCTGCCTCAACTCACTATCCCCATGTCTATTATTATTCCAAGTACACATCCGAACAATACATCCCAAGTCCTCCAAACTACAATTAGACGGAACATTTATAAAATTTAGCATAGATGTACAAGACCTATCAGACCTCCACATTTTGCAGCATCAGATGAAATTTAATTGAAATCCACCCCCACAAAAGATCCGGCGAAATAGCAGCCACAAACGTCCCACACCAGATCAGGGCGGGGAGCAAAACCTGACCACCATCAATAGATCTGCACCGTGACAGCGTAAGGGCGCCGTCAAGGCGCGGTTGCGCCTGCTATTTCACTGGATCGAAGAGAGAATTGAGAGAGAGAGAGAGAGAGAGAAGAACGGTTGGACCTGCGATACCCTAGGGAAGGAGACAAGATGAAGATTGAAGACGAGAGAGGAAGGGGAGGGGAAGAAGACGGACGGGTGGGGTGAGAAATGAATTAGGAGGAATGAGGCGTTAAATTTGGAGGTGACCGAAGATGGTTGGTCGTCGTCGCCGTCGAGGAGAATTTAGATGCGAGAGATTTTGGGGAAGATGGGGTGTGAGAAAAGGAGAAATGAAATTATAATCTGGGTTTTTCTTTTTTATTTTATGAAAAATTATAACCTGATATTTGAAAGAATATAATTTGTACCTGGATTTTGAAATTGAAAATTAAAACGTAGGAGTTAAGGTAATTTTCCCCAAAAAAAATGAGGATTGGCCCGAGTTTTTGGCCCGGGGCTTAGCGAGTCGAGCCTTTTTTTTTATGGCGTCTTATTGCCTAATGTCGGATAACATGTTAGATTTATAAATGACTAAATGAGCGACTATCCATTATAAAAAAGTGAGAAATATTTTTTAATAAGCAATTTGAAATTTCTTACAAATTTTAGTGGCCATTGTCCATTGGTGAAATTAGCTTAATTTTTAAATGTAATCAAGCAATATAGATCACTAATAATTTTACTTAATAATTAATATGGAAGAATAAACGTGTGTAAATGAAAAAATGCTTACTTTAAATATTTAGACACTTAGATAAATGAAATAGTAATAATACAATAAATATTAAACAAACAAATATCACACATTTTTCAAAATAATTAGCTGATAAATTATGAGATAAAATTGTCACTTATAATTAGTTTATTAGTTTCATGACGAGAAGAATAAGTTGGTTAAGCAAATTATGATCATTTGTCTTAATTTAAGTCATCCATCCCCAATAATTTATGCTGTAAAATAAATAGTGTTGGGCAAGTTTTTATTTTTTATTTTTACGGGTTTGCCCGGCTCGGGCGACTCCTCGAAATGAGGCTCGGCCAGAGCCTTAGCTCGGTGGAACCGAGCTCGAGCCGGCTCGGCTCGGGCTTTTTCTGAGCTGAGCTGAGACGAGCTCGAGCCATCTGAACCGGCGATCTTTTTTGCCATCTCTACTTTGAACGCATTTAATTATAGTGAGCGAGCCAAACCCACTCTCAGAATTAATATTTTAATTTAGAGAGTCTCTCTTAGAATAATTATAAGGGTTGACTCTATAAATTATATAGCATTTTATATATAAATGGTCTCTCGGAGATGATCTAATGAAATGTTTTGACTTTAAATTTGTTGTGATTTCTACATCAAAGAGGGACTTGTTTTCCATATGAGTTCACCTCCAATGAATTAAAACAAGTATACCGTCTATGTTCAGTACATTTTATTTAAAATTCATTATTAATCATTACACGTTCCATTTTAAGAATAAAAAAAAAAAAAAATTTACATCAAACATGCCTATATATATGGAAATGATTTCCTAAACGCGAGTGTACCAATTAATTAGTGTATCATTTAAATTCTAGACATATCATTGACTTATTCACCAATTATTTTGGCGTGTCCATGTAATAGGTGCTCAGCGTGTTTAGATGATATTTTTCCATTTATATTGTAGAATAATAATTCATAATTCTTATAAACAACTTTCGCCTCCACACATTTACTTATTGTACCCCTTCTTATAGGAACCATTACTATATCTACTTTGTCGCATGATTGCAACTCACGTACAAGATAAGAGAGTTAACGTAAATTATTCTCATTAATCGTGTTAGACGTTCATAGATGATAAGAATAACATTATTCAACACAAAAGATAGTTGATTAAGGTTGATAAACTAATACGTTGATTGATGAACAGTATTGCTTGATAGATTGACGACGTTAATGTCATGTCAACGGTAATGTTGATATGTGGTGTCAATATGGCAGAATTTTGATGCCAAGGGAGGCTATTGCACTCTTGAGAGGAATTTGATCCGATTCATTCGCTGACCAACAATCAAACACCGTAGCATGTAACCAAAATAGGCTTCTCGACGCTAGGATTTTCAACCGAAATTCTCGTGCTAATACATTATTTATCTCCCTTTCTACGGAGTAGGTTTAAATACATCCCTAGTTCACGAGCCAAATCAAATGTTGGCTCTCCAAATAATACGTGAACCGTCAACTTTCGTATTTTTATTCTTCACATTGTTTCAATCAACCCTTACGAGTTACGAGCCACAATACAAGGAGGGACACGGACACCAAAGTGTATGATTGTTAGGGAATATCTAAGGGCTTGAAACCTCATTTTGCACCGAAGCATGGATTGACAAATGGATCCCAAACTTTGATAAGTTCACACACCATACATTTAATGCAACTTGAAGCTACACTAGACAATAAGACACGTCAATAGATGTCCATCAATTCCATAGCTTCCAACTAATCAACTAAAAACAACATGATCTAAATTACAGCTATTGAGGTGCTTGGTGTATATTAAAATCAGATTTTTAATGGATTGTGAATATGTGATAGAAGTTTTGAAACGTGTAGTTGAAAAGACGTAGGACCCATGAAAGATGTAATTAATAATGATTATTTGACTTTGACTTAGATTAAAATCAGATTTTAATCCGGTCCAAACATACCCATATTTGAAAAGTTGGAGATATGCTAATTGAACAATAGGTTGATGGGCCCGTTTACACATGGTTCCTCTAGTACAAATAGTAGTTTGTCTTCTACTGCATGTACTCAAACATTGAGTAGCAATCCAAATGCGTTGCCTGTTGAATTAATTGATTACTTTAATCAAACTATGCATAGTAACAAAACAATTAGGAAAAATTCAGAAGAAGTAATTGAATTTTGGCGAATGTATGAACGTCGATGATCACTAGTTTTTGCAATGGCAAAAGATCTATTAACACCTCCGGTTAGCACTGTAGTTTCAGAGTATACTTTTAGTGCAGTTAAGAGTGTTCTCTCCGAAGTTAGGAGCCTACTAAAAGAATATATTTTGGAAGCATTAATGTGCGTGAAGGACTGGGAAGACGCTCATTTTCTACTGCAAGATAAAAATGTCGAAATTGCATGTAGTCAAGTAAGTGATATTTAATTTAACCATATTCATAACATAATTTAATTTTAATACCTTTATAATTTTTTAAAAAAATTGTACACGTAACAAGTTGTTCGTGTACAATTTTTAACTCCGCTTACTCGAAATTGAAGTAACCGGTCCCAAACCTGGATAAAGGAGGATATTTTATATATTTTTAATTATTATTATTAGTTTAAAAAATGACCAAATATATATATATATATATAAGCAACGTGCAATGCACGTTTGCTTAGTTTATATTTAATAGTTTTGTTTAAGAATTAATTTGTTATTAATAAAGATGTAATTTTTTGGTTAATTAAATAATTAAAGATGTAATGTTTATGTAATTGATAAATAATTAAATAAAGTGCTTCTCTCTATCATTTCCAACCCAAAATCACAAACAGAAAATTCAAGGTATGTTAAGGGGTAAGAAGATGAGTTTACTTAGGCTGCATTTGATTCTCATTAATGTAGAATGAGAATGAAAAATATAGCCGTTATTGGACCCCACACAAGAGATAGAAATTCAAAATTGACAGATTGATGTGATGAATAACGGTCATATTTTTCATTTTTATGGGTTTTTAATGAGAAACAAACGGAGGCTTAAACTTTTTGCATGACTTAAGTCTTTACTCTTTTTTAAGTAATAATGTAATTCATTTTATCGCTAAAGTATGATATGTATTACGATAATATATGTATATCATGTGTTAGACTTAATATTGGTAAGTGATGGGTAAATTTTCGAGGACGAAAATATTTTAATGGGGTGAGAATGTAATACCCCGAAAATTTTCATAAAATATAATTCGATTTTTATATACTATATTTTAATATTTTGAAAGTTAGGGACTAAATGATACATTTATCAAATTATATTTTATTTGTGTCAAATATTTAGATATTGATGAAGTTATCGTAAATATATGAATATTGATCTCGTTGGATAAATCGTAATTAGATACATAAATCAGATTCGAGAAAAAGTCGATTCGGATAAGTTAACTCCAAGATATTTTAGTTTGAAAGAATTATCAAAAGCTAATTTATTATTATTATTATTTAATTATAATTTTGAAAGTAGGGGGTGGTGAAAAAAGATTTTCCGTTAAAAACAAGAAATTCCGTTAGTTTTTCCGTTAAACCAACAAATTCCGTTAGTTTTTCCGTTAAACCAACAAATTCCGTTAAATAGGCACTTTATATATATACTAGGTTTAAGCAACGTGCAATGCACGTTTGCTTAGTTATATATAATTTTTTTGGTTCATTAAATAATTAATGATGTAATGTTTATGTAATTAATAAATAATTACACATTGTGATATATTAATTTTAATTTGAATAGTGTTAAATTCTAAATTAAAATGTTTAAGTTTGTGTTTCGTACTATTATATTATATTAAATTTTGTATTTAATCATGAACTTTTTATACATAATAAAATAATAGATAATATTATAATACAAAACTAAATAAATAAATAGTTTTTCTTCATCGAGTTCAATATACCTTACCAAATAAACTATTAGCATTTTTAAATTAATAATATTCACATCCATTTTGTTTTTTTAGTTTCATTTTTTCTTAGTGACTAAAATGTAGTAGTACAAAGTTTTTTGCATTTTCCATTCATTTATTAATAATGTTCTGAAAGGCGTAATGCATTGCGAGACGTCGATATTGAGAATCAAGAATCACAAGTTTAGGCATGTCAATACGAAGAATAAGCGTCATAATACGTTTCGTATTTTTAATATTATTTTAATTATTTTTAAGACATTAAATATATTTTTATTTTAAAAAATAATTTTTTTCTATATTATTAAAAAAAATAGATTTTTTACTATATCATAAAATCATCTAATATTTAAAAATAATACTTACTAAACATTTAATATAATACTATAATATTGCTAAATAGTGTTAGGAGAATTTTAATTTTTTTTATTAATTAAGGAACTAAACATGAGCATTAATCATAGGATTTATACGAAAAGTTTGCGGATTTGATAATTCCGATATCTAAAAATGGAGATGAAGGATTTTGATTCACAATCGAGAATGATTTCGACGTGAAGTTTGTGGGAATTCAACTGGGGTCGAACCGAATGCAATAAATACATAAAAATAATTTAAAGTAAATCTATTTTTACTAATTAGATTCATTATATATCCTACAATTAGTCCCAACACTAAAAATTAAAAATAAATATGTTAAAATAGTTTACTTTGTTAAATTAAAATATTTTAAACTTATAGAAAATAATATCTAACATTAATATATTAATAATCAAGTGCAATTTAAATTAAATTTGAAAATTAAATAAATGAAAGAATGAAAGTGAATATTACAATTTAATTAGTTGTAATTCAAAATCAAATTAGTCAATTAGACATACATTTTAAAATGATTTTGATGAGCATTTTAACATTTTTTTTTGTCACTATCCCACATTGGAAATTTATAAAACTATTAGAGTTAAGAGCATATATAAAATGCACAATCCCACATTGGAAGTTTATGAAACCTTTGGAGAGAAGTGTATCTATAAAATGAGCATGACATCCAATACTTCTACATGGGCTTTAGAATTGTAAATTTTGAAGCCCAATTATGGAGTTAAAATATTTTTAAATTAAAAAAATTCCGTTAGTTTTTCCGTTAAATCAAGAAATTCCGTTAGTTTTTCCGTTAAAACAACAAAATTCCGTTAGATAGCCACTTTATATATAAAAGAGATATATATATATATATATATATATATATATATATATATATATATAGCAAA
This sequence comes from Fraxinus excelsior, assembly GCA_019097785.1. Lineage (NCBI taxonomy): Eukaryota > Viridiplantae > Streptophyta > Magnoliopsida > Lamiales > Oleaceae > Fraxinus > Fraxinus excelsior. The sequence goes on from CM032626.1 coordinate 8,919,580, forward strand.
AAAATAGCGAGCCAACGAGCTAAAGCTCGGCTTGGCCCACGAGCTCACGAGCTCGCCTCAAGACGAACGAGCCGAGAGCTCGGCTCGTGTGAGTAAGGGCCGAGCCTTGCCATCCCTAGAATTAGTCGCACGAGTCATTAACAGTTTCAGAGATAGGGCTCCAGTAGCATGTTTGGCTAACTTTAAAGTTTTCTTATAAATAAATAAGTTGAAAATAAGCAGCTTAAAAGCCCAAAAAAGGCTTCTTTTGAGCTGTTTTCGGTTGTACAACAAAAATAGTCATGCTGCCGAAGAAGACAGTTATTCTTGAAAGGTAAGAAAAAAGTATAAAAAGTGGCTTAAAGTAATTCACCCTTTTTAAGGCTTAACCAAACATGCACATATAATTTTGTGACAACTGATTTTTGTATCTAGCTGTTGCTGCTGCAGTGACAACTAATTTTCTCCCCACTGTCAAATTGCTCTATTTCTAACAACACTCGAGTAGTTTATGGACGTAGCTCTGGTTTTTGATCGTTTGTGGTGATTTTTTAGTTTCTGATGATGATGAAATAGACTACTCCATCAAACCTGAATTTTATGATCCCAAACTTGATGACAAGAAAGGTATGACGATAGGCAATAACTTTCATATACATATTTGTCCATGTATTATTAGAATCCCACATTGCTTGGGAAAATATAAATAATCCACTTAATAAGGTGAGGGCAATCCTCCCCTAATAAGCCGGTTTTATTAGGTGGAGTTATGCCCAATATTCATAACATCAGATTTGTTGTAAAGATGCTGCATGAATTAGTCTTTGCCTTTTTTCCTTCAATTCTTCTTTTGATTTTATTCCTTTTTATGTATTGGACTGAGTTCAAATTTAAAGTTCCTAATATAGAGAAGAACACATGGTTTTACTTAGTCGAATAAATTGATTCTATCATTTAAAAGTCAAACGATTTAAGTGTTATCCATCATGTAAGTAGAACATTGAAGTTGGATAATCTTCGTTTCACCAAGTCAGACATAAATGAATATTCTTATAACAAATGATTTCGGTTCTTGGAGACAGACTTAAGAACTCCCTATATTAGGTTTTAACTCAAAAGATGATTGTTCTATGTTTATCAGTCATTGATTTCTCAAATCTTCCTTTTCCAATCTATTGTGTCGAAGGTCTCATTTAGGGTGTGTTTGAGTCACATTATTTTGGAAAAATATATTCTGTAATAGTAGATTGATGGAAATTGTGTGGTTGAAAAAGAAGGAAAAATTATTGATGTAATGAAAAATATTATTTTATTAAAAAATGTGTGGTTGAAAATGAGTAGAAAAATGAAAATGAAAAAATTTTAATGTGTAACAAACAGTGGCTTAAAGTAAGTCATAAATTTATAGAATAATTTTCAATCATTTAATGAACCATTTATTTTTAATATTATTAACGTTGGTAATTTTAAATTATTTCTTTAATTCCAAGTTAATTACTGATGTAATTATTTTAAAGGTAATGTATTTTTATTGACTGAAGTTCTATGGATAAACAAAATTTATTGAGATAATTTTTTATCAATGGTGAAAAAACTCCAATTGGCGAGTGTTAAATTATTATTTTCATGTTATTATGTTAGTTTAGGTACTATTTGTAGATAATACTTATATGTAAAAATAACTTTTAAGTAAAAATCATTTATAACTAAAGCAATTAATATTTAAATAAAAACTCAATTATAAGGAAAGTTACGCTGATAACTAAAAAATTTAAGTGATAAAACCTTAAAATCCCTTTTAACTAAAAAATCTGTTTTTTTTTTTTTTGTTTTTTAAAATTCATATATTTTTCTAGTGCTCACACACTCTGTATTAAACAATCTACCACCATTCATCTTAATCCAACCTATAAACGACTCGTGCATATGCCTAAACTGTTTACTAAGAGGTGTTGCCCACTTTGTGGGAGTCTGTGTATATCTTATTTTTCATGAATTTTTTTTCACCTCCTCAAATGTTCGAACTCAAGACCTAAAATTCCGTGAGGGTAAGATGGGTATAAGCTCTCCAAATCGAACACTACGTATAAGTTAACTGAATGTCGCGAGACCTAGAGTTGTTGCAAAAAAAATACTTGCTCAATTGGTAACATAATTCAATTTAAGTCTATCATTCCTAATCTTGTCCATCCCAATACCATCTATCTTAATCCTATACGTTTTACTAAACGTGCCCATTAGACCTAAATTTTCTCTAGGTGACAATTATAGGAGATACACAATGTACATTCGTTAGGTTGTGCCATGCATCGACAAATGATAATTTTTTAAACCCTTTTACTTTTCTTGACAAAGGAATCTTCGCGGTATAAAAGTACAAACTATAATGAGTATTTTCATTAAGGGTCCGTTTAGAAAATTGGTGGAAAGAAAATATTTTATAGGGAATTAAATTGTCTAAAAATTATTTTACTGAGAATTGTAATTAATTGTATTTGATTTGTATAATTTTTCACCTAGAAAGTGTTGAAAGTTTGATATCCGTTTGTCTTCGTTTTTTATGGAAATTGTTCATGAAAGTGATAATTTTTTTTTTACCATTGGGTCTAGAATTTGTTCTAATTGCTAAAAAAAATTGAAAAAAAAAATTACCATACCGAATATCATTCGTTTTGACTTTATTTTGTATGAAAATTGTCAATAAAAGTGATTTTTTTTACCATCGTGTCTAGAATTTTTTTTAATTGTAAAAAAAAAATAAATAAATAAAAAGTGGAACGTGAGAGTAAAAATGGGGAAAACAAATTGTCTAGAAAACAAAGGTTATCAAACACTTCAAAAGTGGAAGTTGGAATTCTTTTTTCATGGAAAATAATGGTGTATCAAATGGAGATAGAGAAAACTGAAAATGAGTGGAACAAAATCAAGACTGCTTGTAATTGTAAATATAACAAAACATAAAATAAAAAATGCCCCCATGCAGGATCGAACTACAGACCTTCAGTTTACAAGACTGACGCTCTACCACTGAGCTATAGGGGCATCCCATTAATGACCCTTATATAATCTAGGCTTTTATTGTAAAGTTTTTTTTAATTTCATTCATCTTAAGCTTTGCAAAACACAGCCCAGCAAAGTGAAGCAGTAGCAGTAATTGAGAGAGAGATGGCATCGAGAGGAGTAGGGTTAGAGATGGAGAAGATGAGCGTGGAGCAGCTTAGAGCCCTAAAAGAGCAAGCCGATCTAGAATTCAATCTCTTTCAAGACATCCTCAACAATATTCGTACCGCCACCGCTCGCCTCGAAATCGCCTCAACCGCCCTCCATGACCTCTCCCTCCGTCCCCAAGGTATTACTATTATTATTGCTGTTTACAAAAAGTAAAAATAAAAAATCTTCTGTTTATGTGTGCATATTGTATTATTTTACTAAAGATTCGTATTTAAAAATTTTGTGGGTTCAGGGAAGAAAATGCTGGTACCTTTGACGGCGTCGCTTTATGTTCCTGGAACGCTGGATGATTCAGAAAAGGTGCTGGTGGATGTAGGCACTGGTTACTTTATTGAGGTTAGTCCTAAATTACTATACAGTGCTTGGAAAATTTGGGAATCTGTTTTCTAGTTTTCATGATAAAATATTTTTCTGTTTGTATATCTAGTTATGAAGTTTTAGCTGTTATAGCATGCAAGTCACGCATTGATTAGAAGTTGAGTTCAAAATATTTTATGGTGATACAGATCTTATTTTCAAAATTTGTGTAAATAAATATTTCTATAGCTGTGCCAATTATTGCTCTTGTAATTTGAGAAAAGGAAGAAGAAAAAAAAAGCTGATTTAGTTTTGCAGCTTGCATTCAGATATTATTTGCTAGATTTATGAGCAATTTTAATGGCATATCACATAGTGTGTGTTTGAGCCGTCCAACAAATGTGTATATATATTTTTTGTGATAAGGCAACTCCACCGAAAGTACTGTTGTTTGGTGATTACAAGGGTTATGGCTGCTAATGAGAATATGTTGTAGTCTACTACGAATTACACAGTGATACATTAAAGCCATGTAACTAGGTCCCTTTTCAGCGTTAATAGGTGAAATTTTTGGAGAGTTATCAATCTCACATCACAGTGCTCTAAATGAGCTTTTTCACATCTGATGAAACAAGCCTTTCAGTTCTTATTTCTTATGTAAGCTTTCATTGGACATGTTTTTCTCTCATAATTTCTCTGCTTATTCAGAAATTCACATTTGGCGAGCTATTGGAATGGCGATGCTTGTAAATCAGTAAATGCTAGAACTGATGACTAAAGTGCTAATAATCCAATTACAATCTGATAGAGGGCTCCCTAGAGTAGAATTTTTGATAACCACCTCCTTGTGTTGCAACCATTTGAATTAAGAACATCTTCAATCTCTTCTAATAATAAGCCAGGTAGGCAAGGCATTCAATTGCCCCATCATCAAGGTTTATTTTAATGTGACCTGGATATAATGTAAGATCGTTAGTATTGAAACATTAACTTATGCCATTATCAGTTAGTAACTTAAGCATTCAAGCTTGGCTTCTTCAATCTCTCCGTATGAACCAGCACTTTGTGGACACGACTTAATGCGATTGGAAAATCTTTCAGGTCTTGGCCGAACAATCACTATTTCCACTCATCAAAGGTAGCAAAGTGCATTGCAATATAAAACTTTCCTGATAACTTTCCTGGTTGAACTTACTGAATGCTTCAGATTCTGATGCTCGGTCAAGCATTGATATGTAAAACAACCAAGTCAATTGGTTTTCTTGACTGGAAGCCCAAAAATTCTGAAGCGTGAATTTGATACTGTAATATAATTTCAGATCAGTCGAGTATTATTTTTCCCACTCGTGGAATCTACTCTTTCCTTAAGTGTTTCATACTCATTTTTGAACTTCAAGCCTTCAGAATGTGAGAGCTTGATACTTTTGACTTTTTCCTTGTGGCAATCCAGATATCTTTGCTGCTACACAATATTTTTAATATCTGCTATCACTTATAAATCCTAGAAACATGTGAAATAGTTGAGCAAGTAGATCCCTACCGTTTTTCCCCTGCTCTAGAATTCTGATGATTTAACATCAATCTCCTCAAATCTGTTTGATCTTCACGTAATCCTGCATGGCTATTCTCTCCAGATCTGATCCACATCTGTGATAGCCTGGACTTTGAACCCAAAGTTTGCTGTTTTTTGTCCAAGACTTTCAATCTCCGAGTTTGGATGGTTTCTCCTGGGGATTGTTAGAGTGTTGTTGGGACATTTTGGGAGGTGGCTGCATGAAGGGGATTGAGGAGTTTTTTTCAGAACTGAGCGATCAATTTTTCACAATTTATTTTTCATGTCTCATTCTGAAATAATCAGATTCTTTAATATTAATAATTTTCATCCGAATCAGTTCAGTTGTCAAGTTTGTACATGATTAATGCTCAAGTTTTAGCCAATAGGACGACACAAGTCTTGAGCGAATGGTTTCTGACATAACTTTGCATATGATTGTTACTTGCTTCTTTGTTAGATGTATTTGAAAATTCTTCATTGAAGATTTTCCGATTAAATAAAAGATTGTGCACATTGGATTACTTCTATAATTTTTTTGTGTTGGTCATAATTCTATGCCTTAATTATTTCTTTTGTCATCCATTTTCTACCTAGTTTCATTTTGAAATCGTGTGTCCATTGCAAGATTAAGGTGTTTGATTCACTTGTTTTATAGGAAGATCAATAATTGTGATTCAACACAAAGGAAATGCCCATGTTGCTTTCTCTCAGCATGCTGCTCAATGTGCAAAGAAGATACAAAATATCATCTGTCTGTACATTGTGATGTTGCTGGCTAGTTATGAGTAGGTTATCATAATAAGCAGGTTTTTCTTAGATATTGCTCGAGGGTGTAGTGGTTTTCTCTTGAAAGGACGTACTGGTTTGGTTTTGGTTAAGATAAGATTGTTGATTTGGGGGTAATATGGAAGTGAAGAAACTGCATGATTTTGAATGAAAAGTACCAGATATTTTTGAGTTGAGAATGGCCTAGTTTGTAGCGTTTCTATGGGGCATCTACATCAAAGGAGTTTATATTGTTCTCCTTTTTCTTTAATTGTTATTATTTGGAAAGATGTTTTTTTCTTGATTTCTTTAGTTTTATAGAGACATCTTGTCCTCTTGATAGTTGTAAAGTTATTCATTGATTAATAAATATTTTTTGTTTCCTATCGAAGTTTATTTATTTAAGCCCCAATTCAGCCTAGGTCACTTAAATTAATGATCTGAATATAGGCCACCATCTTGTGAGTTCAAACAGGTCAATGTCAGTTGAAAGTTTCATTTCTTATTGTTGGGCCTAAGGCCTGCTGAGATGCTAATAACAAAGAGGTATTTAGGAGTGTTACGGTTTAAACCCTTATCTCTTCTTGCAAGAGCAATAATAATTTGAATATATTCAGAAATATACAAAGCAATCACACAGATTTATTATAGTTCACCCTCCATGTGAGGGCTACTATTTTCACCTGCTGCAGGCTTCACTATACTAGACTCGTACAAGTTTTCTCATGCCTGTCAAACAAACACACTGAAACTGCCCCACTAAAAATTTCTTTATATAGAATGAATATTAGTATGATCTAACCTGCAGTTAAGAGCACAAGTGTATGGTACGATTAGGCTCCACATACTAAAAGGAAGGACGAGCAAAATACGTTCTTCTGATGTAACTAAGTAGTCAAAGACAAATGGACACGCTATTTTACTTCTTTCTTCAACATGGCATACACTGAAAATTGTAGGTACTGACATAATCTTTGCATTATTTTTGTTTGAGCAGAAAACAATGGTGGAAGGAAAGGAGTACTGTGAGCGTAAGATTAACTTGCTGAAGTCTAATTATGACCAACTTCTTGAGGTACATATTTATTATATTTTGTTACTTTTTGAGATTTTACATCTTATTTTCAAACCACAATTACAACAGAACATTGTCCTAACGAACTTTTAATGTAGCATTTCCTTGGTTTTGGAGTTCAAAATTTTATCCAAACAGGAAACTTTTCTGCTTTTTCTGTTTCACCCTTGATGCGTTAGCTTAATAGGTGGATTCTTGATTTTATGCAGGTTGCCACTAAGAAGAAAAGCATAGCAGATGAAACCGGGGCAATATTACAAGCGAAGTTGAAGCAACTAGCCCCCATACAATAAGTATTGTCATTTTGTTGTAACATCTGGTGGCACTTAAATCTTAAAATGAGCAGAATATTTGAACTATAATTTTGCCTTTGTGGAAGAAGAAACTTGGGAAAGTATTACAAAAGAAGAATGTATTGAATCATATCCTATTTTTCTCATCCATTTCCCGCAGATTTTGTACTTAAAAAAAAATAACAGATCATGGCAGTTGGAAAATTTATCCATCGTGTAAATACGGTAATGAGTTTCAGTCTTCATGAACATACATATTTGGTTAATGAAATTACTATGTTTTATGATTTTATCCAACATATTTATTGATAGTGATGAAGAAATGGTGCGAATTCTTCTTCTTGGTAATATTTTTTTAACGACCTATCTTCTTCTGATAGGCATTTAGACACTGTCAAAGCGATGAGGTGTAACTGTGTACGAGCTCTAACATGTTCAAATTTGTGTTTAGGGGACATGATTTTTATTTTTTTCATGTGGATCTTTTCTTAGATAAGTCGAAATTATTTTGGGTATGGATAAATCAATTTATTTTGACATTGTGAAAAATATTTCGTTGCTATATATATATGTAAAACGTTACTTTTGTAACCCCTTGTTTTTAACAAAAGTTCGCATTAGAACATTCAAAGTCGGTCTGCAATCAAATGGAACCGCCACGCGACCACCACCACCACCACCACCACCACCACCAAGAAGAGCCATCAAAACTCTCTCAACCACCCACAACCTGCGCCAACTGTGGTGGAACCACTTGTTTGCCCCCTCCGCCGAACGTATCCGCCGCCCCTTCTTACGTCCCTGTCCGATTCCCCGCCGTCAACCTCTCCAACCCACCAACAAACACCAAAGAGGCCATCATCCGTACTCCGGTCCCGCAACCCCAAAAAGTGGACCCCATTTCCCCGCCCTACCACTTCACCACCCCGTCGAAGATAATCCACTCCCAAGATGACATCGTTCGGTTCCACTCCTCTCCCGTTTTTCACAATTTTCTCGGCTTCGTTGTTTCACTCTCTGAGTCTATCAAATCCCGCAAGCTTTCAGATCCCTGCCATGTTTCTTCCACCATCGAAGTCATCATTTCAATTCTTCAGACTCTGAGTGATTATGTAGATGAAATCCCGCCGGCTCCTCAATCCTCTCGGTATGGGAATGTTGCTTATCGCGCGTGGCACGAGAGAATGAGCTCAGATGCTGAGTCCTTTATGCTGAAATTCCTACCGCCGGATCTTCACGGTGTTACTGTGGAACTCGTGCCATATTTCACCGATAGCTTTGGCAACTCTAGCCGCATTGATTATGGTGCTTATATCCTTTCCTTTATTAGTTTTTAATTTATTTTTTCTGTATATATTGCAATATGAGTTTTCATGTTACATAATCATTTTGCCTTGGGGATGGAGATGATATTTGTTGAAGCTAATGTTGGAAAACTATGTATCTTGTAGGTATCGTAAGCAAATTGCGTAGAAAATAACCATTGTGAAAATGATACTAAACATTTAATGATTCATCAATTTTGGATCAGTTTTTCTTGATTATATTTATGTATTAAAGTTTTGAGTAAGTGAAATTAGTTTTCATGCTAAAGTACTTTTGGAAATTTATACGTTTAAGACTCAAGCATTTCAAGACTCTCTATTTTCATATTCTACAATTTAGTGAGAAAATTTTAAGTACTCCTGCATGCTCTTTATATTTGACACTTAATTTTGCTATTCACAAAAAAAATATGACTTTTCCCTATCTTTTATTTTCCCTAGCTTTCCTCCAAATTATTATATTATTTTCTTTACTTTGAATGTATTTAATTATAGAGAGTTGGATTGGCTCTCTACATTTAGAGAGTCAAACTCACTCTCTAAACTAAAATGTTAATTCAAAGAGTCTTTTGAAGATGCTCTAATAAGCATAAACATAAGCTAAACAATGAACTTTTTTATGGTTAGGCTCTCAAACCTTTTTCTTGGAGACAAACCCTAACTGGAGGATAGCTAGCATTGGTGTACCAAAGGGATGCTTAATTTCAATTTAGAAGATATGCGAACATATTGCTCATTCTGAATCCTTCGAAAAAACTATAACAGTATATGACGAATGAGGATTTATGTTGTGCTGAAGACTACTTACAAGACACAATTCATGTTATGCTATGTGGCATAACCGTTCACATACTATTGAAGTAGTCCAAAGTCCACAGAGAATCATTATTGTAAATATAGTTTATCAATTTTACCTTTTTTCATTTTTCTTAAATCATTTATCTGGCATCACAAGTCATCAATTGACCTTCAGATGCCTTATGTAATTAGAAACCGTGCAAGGAAATTAGTCTTCCCTTGAATGCTTTCTTCTTAAAAGGCATATATATTATCATACTAAGACATCTTTTTCTTATTTGTTATAAGATTGTAAAGTATTTTCAAGTCAATAAGACCATGTTGTTGTCCAGCTAATCGACCATAAACTCAGAAGCTAAAATGACTTCGAAGTCTTTTTAAGGAAAAAAAAATCTAAAATGCAATAAAGTGGTTTAAGATGAATCAATTAGCCAACAATAGTTAACCTTTATGTTTATCTTTTATGCAAGATAGATTTGGTGATTTTGTTTTTACTCTGAGAGCAGTTCCCAGATGGAAACAATCCCGAAACTTGTTGATTCCCTTTGGAACGCTTTGCGATTTTTTCTAGTTGAATGATCTTGAGTTTGAATTTTGAATCGAAATGTCAGTGAGTTGTCTTTGATCCTTAATCTAGTTGATTCAGATTGACCCTGGACAAATTTTTTGCTTAGAACTTGCAATGCTACAGGCACTGGAGGTCCGATACTATCTAAATAACGAGGATGAAGCAGACTTTGAAACATCTCTTATTCCAATCTATCTCTGCGCTTCCACTCGATGATTGTCATCCCAGCAAAATATATATATCACAAGTGCTCAATGAATACCTTCTAATCTTCAGTAACAAAATTATGAATAAGTTGCATGCATACGCTTGGATACATTTTATTTTAATGTATCTATGATATGACTTGTACTTGTTGGGAATAAAGCTTTGTTTGTTGCTGTTCATCAATTGATCTATAATGGGAAATGTTGGTAGACTTTATGCTACTCTTATCTTTTTTTCCTCGTTGCAAAGGGTAACAATTATTTTTTATCAAATAGGTACTGGTCATGAGACAAATTTTGCAGCGTGGTTGTATTGTTTAGCAAGATTGGGCATTGTTAAAGAAGAGGATTATCCGGCATTGGTCACAAGAGTGTTTGTCAAGTACATGGTCCTGATGAGAAAATTGCAACTTACATACTCTTTAGAGCCTGCAGGATCCCACGGTGTGTGGGGACTTGATGACTATCATTTCTTGCCATTTATATTTGGGTCATCACAGTTGATTGACCACAAGTATATGAAGCCAAAGACAATTCATAATGAAGATATTTTGCAGAATTTTGCAAATGAGTATCTGTATCTATCATGTATTGTATTTGTGAAGAAAGCAAAGAAGGGTTTTTTTGCTGAACATTCACCATTGTTGGATGACATTAGCTGTGTTCCTACTTGGAATAAGGTGAACAGTGGGATGCTCAAGATGTATAAAGTGGAAGTTTTGGAGAAGGTTCCTATTATGCAGCATTTTCTATTTGGCTCATTCATCAAATGGTATGCTTCGAGTTTATATCTTCTCTCTTTTTTCAATTGATAAGGTGATTTGTCTATAAATTGCAATATTATTTTAGCTAAACTATCTATTTCACCTCTTTCTTCTTGTTAATGCATAAGAGGTGCTAATTTGGAATTCTGAAATTAGAATTTAGTATTAGATTGACTGAATGAAGTGTTAATATGCATGCTGGTTCTTTCACTAAATTGGCATGCCCTGTATTCCAGTGCTAGAATCAGTACATGAACTATTTTTCATTCACGTGTAAGTTCTTTGGTCTAATGGTTATGAAGTCTAGACTTTAGAGAAAACATTTTTTGGATTCAAATCTGGAGTTAAAATGCCTTGTCCTGAACCTTTGCTTATCTTCTTCCCGTACTATATCTTATCTGCCTCGTCCCGGCTTTTGTTTTGCACAGATTTGCTTTGACAATTTTATAATGCAGTAGGAGTTCTCATGCTAAGATTCAGAAGCATGCTAGTACTTGATGATACAAATCCAATTGAATAAAATTACAGTTTCCATCTAAAACAAAATTTTCTAGTTTCTTGGTTTTATGTAGCTTGATTTCAACTATTGACTTGGGTAAGCAGGACAATTTATTTTTTTGGGTTCCCGGCATTTGGTGGTTTCAAGTTTGCATATTGTTATGGTAATCAATTCTTTCATTTTCATTTATGCGCTTCCTCTGTTTCTTTTCATGCAGGGTCTGAAAGGTTGTCGGACGGTCTATGTGAAGTGAGAAAAAGGTTCTTGGTACTAGTTCCTTTTCATTTTTCCTTTTCTCCGCATCTGCGTACACAAATTAAACAGATCTTTTCTCGTGCAAATCTGATATAGTTGAAATGAAGCAGCAGGTAGTGGGTGGATGCAGTGTATTAATTATTACAATCTTGTATGTATTGAATATGTTCAGACTTATATTGACGTGCCCTTCTCGCCATAATTCCGTGTTTGTTTCAAATATAAAATTTTAATCTAGATCTTGGGATTTAGTCTGAATAAATTGTAGTCTACTTGTGATTGGTTGGACCATTTTCGTAAAGCTTGCTAGTTGCACTTTTCTTCATGCAAATGGGCGTGACTGCTTTTGCTATGAGCTTTCTGTCTTGAACGTGCTAGATTTGTTTGGGAAATATGATGAAATAGACTCCTGCATTGTACCGGTTGATATCTTTAGGTTCTTTTCTCCATGTGAATGAAAACGATTCCATTCTCTGTTAAAGTAAAAAAAGGGTTAATGACCGAAGCTACCGGGGAACATGATGTCATAATGTTCGAATCACATTGACACAAAAGTATTTGCAAATCATAGCCTGTATTTTCGATAAGGAAAAATCTTTATGTACATAATTTTTTACATAAAGTTTTACCAAATCATTGACACCCCCCAATAGGAGGTCACCACGTGTTGATTTGGTAAACATTTATGTAAAAGATTTTGTACACATAGCATCACTCTTTCGATAAACACTATTTTCTTTTTCTTCTAAATTTACACTTGAAGATGAGGCAAATTTCAAATATGAAATATTTCTTTTTCTATTTTAATTAATTCTATGCAATTATTCTTGCTACTCATGTTAAAACTAAGGGAGTGTCATTTGTTGTCTGCGGTTAAAAGACAAAATTATGTTTTTATTAGGCCCGTGAGCAAAAATGCCTGCGAGGAATTTGATTTATTTTGATGGGTGTACCACGATCTACATTTAAAAAAAGAAAAAGAAAAAAAAATAGTAATAGTAAAAACATAATTTTAAAGTTCAAATTTGATTAATAGAAGTAAATTTATCTCAGCACAATGAATCTGCCCAAAATTTGTATATATTCTGATAATAGAACAGGGGCACTGGAAAATTATTTCTTATAAAATAGGGTAAAATTTTGTTAGCGTAAAAATAATACTTAGCCCCTGTTTGATGTAGTTAAAAATCAGATATATATCAAATTTTTAAGCTACATCAAATCGGGGCTAAGTTACTTAAAAGTAAGGCTGCCATGTGATCAAGAGAGGCAATTGATTACTGCATTTTCTTGAAGAATCTTGGGTCATATCTCAACTAAAGATGTGGAAGCAATTACTCTTCATTATGATCTTTAATTTCGCTATTCAAAATAGAGTCCATATTTGACGGATAGAGTGTAATGTGATTAGAACGATTCATAAACTCAACTTCTTGGAACTAATGCTTTTATTTTTTTTGATACTCTCGATCATAACATACTCTTACTATCTTCTCGAGTGAGTTCGCGTTACATTGATTGTAGTCCATTTTTTTATCTCGCCGTCTGTTTCTCAAAATAAGCAACCCTATCGAAGTGGACAGTCCACGCTTCTCCAATTATTATTAATAAATATTATGATTATTTTCTGAAAAAATGGAATTTATATTATTCTTTGTTTATCTTTTCTCAAACCAACTATTACGATAATCCCAATCCTCAGTCCTAACTCCTAACCACAAACGTCGGAACATTTTGAAATTCGAAATTCAACTTATTCTCACTTTTCTCTTCGAGAACAATGATTTGATATCCTCTGCTTCAGCTGTAGAATTTCTCTACTTACTCATTTACTTACATTCTATACTTTCTTACGATTTGTATGTGGTGTTTTTTGGTTCTTACAGTGTGGTTACTCGGTAGAGGAGAGAAGCTATTAGCCTTGAATTGGACTGTAAAAGTTTTTTATAATTCATCCTTATTTCGGGTGTGAGGTTGGGTTGTGCTGCAATCAATTTAGGGCTTTTTTGGAGATAGGTGAGGACAATTTTAATGCCATTTTTATAATATCCATTTTAGTCTTCTAGCCCTTTATTGAATTGACCTTCACCTTTCATTTCGATTCCTTTTCTCAACTTCCATTTATTGCTATTTTAATTTTATTTCATGTTAGGTTTTATTGTTTTCGGATGTTGCCTTTTTCTTCAGCAATAGGGTTATCATTTCTTGAGATTATAATTGTTGCCCTTTATTGAAGTTCACTTTGGCTACTTTGGAGTCTTAATATTACCCAGATCCCAATTTCAAGAGAAAATACAATTTACTGCATTTCTTGTTTTAGAGTACTGAGCAGGATTCATTTGTCAGTTTCTTGAGGATAAAAACATCCAGTAATGCTGCCCGATGAATCAAGTAGCTCTACATGGAGTAGAGAGCAGGATATGCAATTTGAAAAAGCCATAGCAAATTATCCTGAAGAATCTTCAGATAGATGGGAGAAAATTGCCGACATTGTTTCTGGAAAATCGCTCGAAGAGGTTAAAGATCATTATGAGCTTTTAGTTGATGATGTTAACCGTATTGAGTCTGGTTGTGTGCCATTGCCTTGTTATAATTCTTCTTCAGATGGTACAACAAGCAATGCTGTTGAGGAAGGAACTCGTAAAAAAGGTGGTAATTTTGAGCATTTAAACAACTCCGGTAATGGAGGCAAGGGTTCCGGGCCAGATCAGGAGCGACGCAAGGGGATTGCTTGGACAGAAGATGAACACAGGTGAAGTATCATTTGCTATATTTTACGCCGAATTTTCCTCTACATAGAAGCGTGGTTAGCTTGGTCGGAAACGAGGCGGCATCTTTTTCCTTTTTTCACATCGTTCTTGTTATTGATCATGAACCAATCTAGAACCTCAAGTTCTCAAGCAGATGTCTACACCGTGTGGTTACTTGGTCAATGCCATCTCCAACCATTAATTCTTTGAAATTCCTTGAAGTTGCTGACGTCATACTACTTCCAGATCCTTAATACTAGATGACAATATATATTTTCTATGATGTGTGGAATTATTATATAATCCCAACTGTTATGAACATGTTTCAAACAATGTTGGCTGGATTGGGTGAGAATCTTGCATGTCCTGTTCCTCGCGTTGCTCTTTCCATTTTCTTTTCTGTATAGCACAATCCTCATTTAGGTCTTTTATAGCTTCTGGAATTTGTCTTGTCCTGCTTGCTTCAAGAAATGAGTTACCAGTTTTGTAGAAAACTGTACCAAGACTGAGTCAAGATCTTCATCTGGTCTTTGTACATGTTTTGATCAAAACTATGCTAATAATCTGGAGCTTTGAGTTGGATCAGATTTTTTTTCCCCTGTTAAATACTGTTGTTAGTCTCGTAATGCATAATGTGCAATAGAAAAACAATTATAACGAGGGAGAACACCGATATTTTTGCAATTCAGAAGCTACATCTACTTAAATTAATTTTCAGAATGTGCAAATAACAGTTAAGCTGTTTTCCATCAAAAGTTGCTAACGAATTGAATTCGATATCAAAGGTTTTTTCCCCAGTTTTTAAGCCAATGTATCTTATTTCTCGATCCAAGTTCAATATGTGACTTTAGCTTCTCATCACGTATATGCTTAGAGTTGATTACTAGGACTTATTGGGTCTTGGAATATGTGTTAGCTAATTTGACGATTACTTCATGTAAGTTCGAAGCTAACTTCCACGCAAATTTGCTGCTCGCTAATTTCTAGCTCTAGCAATGATAAGTAGTGAACTAATTACCGCGTTTCTTTCTTTCACAAGTTTTTTTTTTATTATGTTATTTGATACCAACCAAGAAGGTTTTGGCTGTTATATATACTTGCATCTAGATGTTACGCTTGGCTCCATCCTGAATTTAATATTTGCTAGTATTTAATTGATGGTTACATTTTTTTCTTCACGCATTTTCGAACAGGAGGTTTCTTGCTGGCTTGGATAAACATGGGAAAGGCGATTGGCGAAGCATTTCTCGCAACTATGTTGTGACGAGAACTCCTACACAAGTTGCAAGCCATGCTCAGAAGTATTACAATCGTTTGAACTCAATGAACAGAGATAGAAGGCGATCTAGCATTCATGACATCACCAATGTCAACACTGGAGATCTTACGGTGCCCCAGCATCCAATCACTGGTCAAACCAACGGCTTGCCTGCAGGAGGTTTGTCTGTCAATTCTAACAGATCAACACCTCAAACCTCGACTGGTCCACGAGTTGGCATGTACACGGCACCCACTATCGGACAATCCATGGGAGGGCCCCTTGTTTCTGCTGTTGGCACACCGGTGAATGGGCCGTTGAATGTTTCAGCACCAGCACACGTTGTATATGGTGTTCCTGGACCAGTGGTTACTGGTGCTCCTCTGAACATGGGTCCAATGACTTATCCAGTGCCACAGACCTCTACTCATAGGTGATGTGTATGTATATACATGCTACAAAAAGTGAACTCATTTCAAATTGAACAGGAATAATCTTGAATGAGTTTTATCTCCATTGTTTGCCAATATGGTATTTGGGTTATTTGAAGTTAAATTCATTAAAGTACTGTGCAAATTTGAATCAATGCAGTGAATTAGAGATTTGATATATAAAGGACTACAAGTGGACTATTTTTCACTTTTGACCATCAAAATATGAAATTTCTAAAAATCTCCAAAGAATTGCGATCGTAGTTATTTAGGCGAGATTCAATTACAGAATGGCTGGCCGAATATGTGGTTTCGTATGGTTGTCGTGTTTAGATCAATTTACTTCCTCTTTTTGTCATCCGGCTTGATAAGCTGAAGAGGAGCTGCTGGGATTCTGATCCACCACTCCTTCGCGCGTCTCAGCCATCTCTCACTGATATCCTTCCTTAGGCTCATGTTCCTTGTAAAACATTCCCAAAAAGCTAAGAGCATTATGAATTTCAGTGGCACTACTGCAAATGCCACTGCCATGAAAACCAACAGAAGAGTCACATTGTCTGTTACCTGAAGGAAGAATGGAAATAAGAATATCAAATGCCTCGGCAACAGTAAGCTAAATCATAATGAAATATGGAAGTTAAGATGATCGTTCAAATGTGAATCTTGCATATAATTGAAACAGAGTCAATTGCTTAAATCAGAGATAGTCCTTGAGATGACAATTTCACATCAAGTTTAGTGTGCTAATGTTAAACGCGTTTTGACAAGCGTAGGCAGTGGATTACCTGCGGAGCAACAGCTAATAGAAGAGCTCGTAGCTTTAGAAGAATAATGTTTCCACTTTGAATCAGTGTCTCGACTTGAGCTATAGCTTCTTGTAATGTTATCAGTTGTTCCACTGGATTTTTACTCGGGGGAGCAACGATTTTTAATGCTTCCAAATGCCTTCTGTTGCCATGACTATTCCATAGCATGAAAAGTGCCAGAAATATAAAAATGAGTGGAAGCATGTACCTGATCCAATCCCTGCAGATCATGATGAAACTTAAAGGTGATTTTTACCATGTCTCAGGGAATAGAGTCGAGATGATACACAGGAAGAATGATGAAGCAACAGTTCTGTACAAGTTATTAATTAGTATACAGAGCTGATGATCGCCAGAAAATATTGGCCTATAAGTTGATTAATCCTACTTCAATAAAAACAAGGTTACGCGTACTCATTATTTTCCTTCTGTCCACACGAACCCAAAAAGATGGTTACAAACCTCTAATATCATAAATTCTAACCCGCTGTGATCAGTTTGGTAACACAACTTAACCGGTTAACCTGCTGTGATCAGTTTGGTATCACAACTAAGTTATGATGTTTCGATGCCAATTTAAAAAATATAGTAGCACAAGTTTTAGGCATAATACATAAAGAAACAATAAACTCGCCAAAATAATCTTACCTAATTATCAAATAGCTTATGAATGATACGAACATCACCGATTTGTAGGGATCTTCCCATGACACCAAAAGTTGCAGCCGATTAAATAATTCCATTAGAGGGAAAAGCAATTCCTATGGAGAAAGAAAGAACAAGTTACAAAAATCGGGGACACACTAGATATTCTACACATAACGATATTGCCAGACATTCGTATCCTGTACTATAAATTTGATTTTCAGAAAATAAAACTAGATGTGTCCAACGCCAAAAAATCGATTTTTCTCAGAAAATGTAACTAACATATTAGTGGTGAGCATTACTCAACAAAGCAGGAATTTGAATTTTCATCCATGATGCATAATAATATTGTAAATTAAAATGCAGATTAAGTACATATCCTCGAAGAATTATTTCATGATGATGAAGAACAACAAGAAGAAGAAACATAGATTGCTAGTTAGCAGAAAGATTAGTCAGCTTTCCTTGGTATGCTCATCCATAGATTCTTTCCACATTTATCATATTCATGCAACCCACTTGCAATAAATCACAAAGTATAATGTTTTAGATATTGGGGTCAATACTGATGTAAAGGCCGTAAGTCATTCAAGAGTCGGCATGACCAGCATCATTTATCAATCGGAAACAAAGGAGGGAGAAAACACACTGACCTGATACCCTTACTAAAATGACACATGCAATTTATGGTTGTGTAGCAGATATCAATATTTGCAATTTTATCCACATTATCCTATTTCAATTAAATATACAAGTTAATAACAAATGTCTCACTGATTTACTCTCGCATGCGAAGGAAAAAACCAAAAACAAAGTCGATAGGTTAGGATTCCAAATAACCTTCATGACAGCTACATTAGTATCAACACCTTCCACTTTCACCTGAGCAACAGTTGCTTGAGCAGCTTCAGCTCTTCCTGTATCCTGTTTCAACTGCTTCATTATAGTTTCTAATGGATTTGCTTCGCCAACACAAACATCTCCAACCTGAAATGTTGCTTCTTCATTCATATCTGGCTCCCTGGATGAAATAATTCTGAGTCTACGAAGAGTCAAAAGTGAAACTGGAAAAAACGGCTGTCTCTTTCTGCTTGGAGAACTTAATATATCCTGTCTCATGGAGCTGGAACCCTGTTTAAGGCAACTTGATAGAGTTTCCATTATCATATATCCCCCAGGAATACTTTCAGCCAAGTTAAAACACAACAGGGTTTTGTAATTGGATGAGGAGATGTGAAGAGCTCCTCTAACTGCACGGTACCGGAAAATTCCAAGAATTGCCCGAGCAAGTGCTTCAGACTGCTGATTTTCTTTCAAATTATACTTCCTATTGAACTTGTGAGCCCGCAGAATCTCAAGACTGATATCCAACCAATAGCCCCTCCGTGAAGAACCTTTGAATTCAGGAAATTCCAAATAAACAGGCTCTGCTCTAGAAATAGTCTAAAGTCAAAATAATCACAGCATTTGTAACAAAAATAATAAACCGGTTAGAGAACATACATTGATATTGACTTGTACATGACAGCTTTATCAAAGAGACGTGCACCCAAAGGTCCAGTTAGTTCAGGCCTTAAAACCTGTTTCATGTCTGTTGACAAATCATATTGCACAGCTTTGTCATATAAACCAACACCAGACTCAAAGTACAGAGCATAGTTGGTCAACGTCAATCTTCCTGAAGTGAAAACACAAACGAAAGCAAAATCCAGATGAGAGGTGTGATGGAGAAAGAGTGACTCAAAAAGTGAAGGGGATTCTGTAAAGTGAACATGATGTGGAACTAATCTGTATTCAAGCAAGAACATATAGCAAGTCTTCAATTCTAAATTCATTTAATTCTATCTTCAGGCATTTAATTTTTTTAAAATCAAACAAATGTATGCCACAGAAGCAGTGAAATTAGTTCTAAAATACGCACACAAGTTTAAAAGGTTTCCCACTTCTTTGCATCACCATTATCAAAATAATTGATTAACAAAATTGAAATGTTCCTAGCTTTCTTTTAGTCAATTTTGATATTTAGCCATTGTTTGGTTTGGATAAAAATTAGATTTTTAGTAGATTTTGACAAAAGTTGGTAAAATGTATGGTTGGAAATGAGTTTGTGGAAAAATGAGTTTTAAGAAATGGGGGCCAAACAGGGGATTAGTAATGTCTGCACAGCCAGCAACAGCTTTCATGAGTTTTTACCCATCTAATCAACACCAGTAGGAAGGGCTACAACTTACCAGGCCATGCAGACATCCCAACATGTTGCAAAACTGGTTGGGTGGGAACTGTACCATCTACATCTATGATGATCTCATCCTCAGCAAGTGAAAGGTTAGACGTGATTTGAGGTCCCACATTTTGCACAGATTTTACAACCCTACATCAAAAGTATGACAGTAATGGATGATTATCATTAAAAGCATTCACATCAACATTTAAGAAATGAATTCTTTTTCAATTTTTAAGTTTCACGAGTCTGTCAATCCAAGATGTTGAACCCACTCGATAGCATTATTTTCAAAAACTCTGGGGAAAAGAATTGCTGACCATGGCAGCATAAATATGAAGAAGAAACTCCAACAATTATTCCAGAGAACTTTATTCATATTCTTCTGGATTAAGCTCAATAATCATCAGGGTTATGAATCAAACAGCTGCGTATTGTGAACGTAAGTACATCAAGTTGCATATTCTTTTTTTAAGTCCTGAATAAAAGAAATTATCAAGAAAAGTGTGAGAGTTTCTAATCATGCATGAAAATAGATCAAACCTTGTGAACACGAAATAGGCTCAGATAGATGGATTATAACGTATCGCGCAAGAGGGCAGGTTTATATGAGTCCATCTTGGAGATCTCATGGCCTTAGATAAATCATGATTTTTAATGTATAAAAATAAAAAAGGCGAGGACATAAGGGTTATATTCTTTTACACAGTAAACACTGTATGCACTTGAGGGTAGCAGCCTTGAATTCAATACCGCCTACACTCATTGTTAAATTAGCATCTGCTTTCAAGTAAGTTACACGATCAAAAACGTTATAAAAGAATAGAGAGTTTACGTTAATATTAAGCACAAGGAAGTGATGCATACTTTTCAAGACTCCGAAGGTACTTGTCATATATTAGAAAATGAAGTCGATGACCCGATGAACTTGTCAGAACATCAAAGAGATTGTGAACTGTTATTATATCTGCAATAATAGGACATGCTGGAGCTATCCGAGCAAAACCCTCCGGACCAACAGTTTTCTTGTCATCAACCTGAGATTATCAACAAGATAATGAGAAAAAATAAATGATACTTGAATTGTATGATTATTATGCAAAACTATTTGCAGATCATTTCTACATGTCATTGTCAAAATTAAAGTTTAAACGGGGAGGAAAAAACCTGAACAGCCATATTGGTGGAATTAGAATAAAACAGTGACCAACTGTCCTCATCCTCCACATCCTGTTTACTGCAAGAAGCAGTGTCCTGCAACTGTATGGCCTTTAAGACAGTTCAATCTCAAAAATGTAAAAAAAGGACAGATTTGAGTCATATCCTCACAGTTTGTATCAAAAAGTCTAAAAAATATTGCTATTAACACGTGCTAACTCTTTCATTTTGTTGGTAATAAAAAATGTGGCATACATCTTTTCAAAGCTGTAAGAAAAAGGACCAGTTCTGTCTTACATTGTCTAAGAGTTCACTATCAGCACCAGGGGCTTCCCATGCAAGCATCATGTCAAACGTTAGGCGGTGAAACTCCTTGTTGCCCAAATAATTAGGACGTGTAATTGCTAGATGCAGAGCTTTGTATGAGCAGAATTCCAGAAAGTTCCGGGCATAGGTTCGAGGTTTTTTGAGATTATCCGGTAGCTCCACATCAAAATTATGCTGTAACTCTTCAGTAGATACACCAAGGATCCTGTAAACCATTCAAACTTGTTGAGCAATGGAAATTACTAGGGCAAAACACTAATGTGAATCTGCTCTAATTCTGTGCTTCCCCTCAGTTTCAAACGAACCAAACATCACCATTTTAAATAGCTACCTCTTTTGTGGTATCGCGAGCTCATTTAGCTTCCCAAAAGATCTATTTTATAAATTCAGAACAAAACATGATAGTCGGTCCCTCTATTTTCATGTACCACATGGTTATATCCATGCGGACAGGTTCTTTGAGCTGGACAACAAAGGGAGAGGTATTTTTCTGGATACTGTTGTTTTCATTTCCATATAATAGGGTTGGAGCAACCAAACTGTCAACTTAAGAAATTGTTTCATTTCTTTTTACTTGTACTTGGTCTTTGGCAAGTCAATATTAGAAACTCTGTTGGGATTTTGTGTATCAGAATTTGAAATCCAAGGGAAATCCTATCTTATCCATTTATTTGTGAAATTCTAAGACTAGGCACTTTCATTATTTTTGGATATATTATTGACGACATGCAATATGCAATAATAAGAGACTATATCTTTTGGTTATAATCTTAGTATCACTTGCTCTCTCCTAGAATATCTACCGTATACTATCAATCACATTTCAATTTCCCTAACACAGTAAAATATAAATAGCCAAATTTAAAGTGCTCCCTTCCCAAATGTACATATACAGATTGAACATGCTGTCCCTTTTTTTGTCAGATCCACTCGACCTAACAAATATCACATACCCTCTCATCAATGTAACTTCCATCATAAAAACAAGTTCACACAATTAACATAAACATGTTTTAAATCACATATATTATGCGTTTCTTCTTTTCAACTTTTCTGGTGCTTCAACACATGCCTGTAAGTGTTGAAGAGTGTATTGTTCGTCATATTTGTACAGAAATTTCTTGACATTTCTTACTCTCCTCCATAGCGCGTCAAACAGAATTTTTTGAAAGAATGAATTTCTGAATAGTAAATTTTGGGAGTGTGTAGCTAAAAAGTAAGGAAAAGTTTTGAACTTAAGTGAAGAATAATTAAATGTGAGAATGTGTGGTTGAAAATGGTGAGAGAAAAAGAATGAGAAAAAATGGTGGTCAAACAAGTGCTAAATTTCACATTTGCTCGAGTAAGCTTAGCTATCCAAACACAAAAACCACACTAAAATACTAACACCAGCTTTGGCAGTATAGAAATTGGGCCTTGGAATTAGAAGTCTAGAATAACTAACCAAAATTTAGCTCTGATTCCAATACTGAAGCCCCAGTCACACACTACAAAAAGCAGCCTAAGATCCTTCCATTTCAGTTTTAACACATCAATACATTTTATCCAATCAAACTCTATCTCCCTAAGACACATGCCAGAACCATTCTCTCACCTCTCTCCATAGCTCTTATATTATTCTACCTTGAAATACTTATCAATTTGAGTTGTGATATTGTAACTAGTTATGACTTTTCATAAGTAATATTTTATTTCATGTAACATGCAATACTTAGAAAGTTTTCTGGCATCTTTGTATCTGATATCAGACAGAGATGACCAATAACTTTGGTAGAACGGAATGCTCACGAGCAGGGGAAAAAGTTCTTCTTCAACTGTTTCAAGTTAAATGCCGTTAATAACTGAATCCAAAGTCTAACATTAAGTTTTCAATAAAAGGTATTATTGATACTCCATATGTTATCATGCAATGGTGGGATATACACCATGTTTCCGAACTTGTGTGTCGAATGAGATTCATATGTCCAACGCAAAGCCATGCAATCTCAATGCCATATATGGAATAGCAAAGATCCTCTCTACAAGAAGGCAACATAATAATTGGAAACAAATTGAGATAAAAAGTTGCAAATATTTCACTCACTACTTCAGAATTTCTTGTCCTAATTTTTAGGGCTCGGGGTGATCAAGCGACGCAGTTCCTTTATTTTGATGAAAATACTACTACCAAATATATCCACAATTTTAATTACAAGCCTCATGAAAACGGTTTCACAGTACTTGGTGCTAAGCGTACATATTCAATAACTGGAATCTGTTGAATTTCCAAATCCGGCTCGCTCCCGGATACATGTCATTTGGACCCTTTGCCCGCTTAGAAGTGGATTCGAACCACTGACACAAGGATTGCAGTACTTTCTGCTAAGCGTCCATATTCAATAACTGTAATCTATTAATGCTCGTAAGCTCAACTGTCAGCGTGTCATCCGATCACATTCCATTGTAGATCATTATTTGCAATCATTCCAAAAAATCAAAAGCAATAATCCGGATGAAGAAATTGAAATAAAATATGAAATTAAAAGCTAATAAAGTAGCAATTAATTACTTGGCGCAGCTAGAGACGACGGAATTAGCGAGCGTAGAGAGAACAGAAATCGGTTGATCGTGTTTTGGCGAATCTTTTGCATCGCCTATGGAGGTTTTGCTGCTCAAACTGAAAATTGATTTAAACAGCCACAAACTGTCGCCGTCGTTCAGGTGTTTCTTTTGCACCATTTCCGCGCTTTCGTTTTCCTCCATTTAACACACTGTATTTGTATACGAGATTGTTGATTGACTGGGTTTAGTAAAAACGATAAGAGTGAATTTTTTATAGCCTTTTTTAAAGGCTAAAAACACCCATGGCCACTATGCTATTTGACTCTTTTAAATTTTTTATTTTATGTGTAATAATATAAAAATAAAAATAAGAGGAAAAAAAATACATTTTAATCCCCCGTTTGGTGCACATTTTGTAGTCAAGAATACATTATTTTTTTTGATGTGATAGGAAATATGTGGTTGAAAAGAAAGAAAAAATTATTGATGTGATGGAAAATATTATTTTATCGAAGAATGTATGTTTGAAAATAAGAGCTTGTTTGGTGCAGATTTTGAGAGTAAAAATACATTTTTACTGTTGATGTGATGAGCAATATGTGGTTGAAAATAAAAGAAAAGTTATGATGTGATAGAAAATATTATTTTATTGAAGAATGTGTGGCTGAAAATGAGTAGAAGAATAAGAATGAGAAAATTAATGTGGCTCAAACAGAGGCTAAGTAGAAGAATGAGAATGAAAAAAATAATGTGGTTCAAACATGGGCTAAAAAGAACAACGCCACATGTACAGGAAAAACAGCCAGATTTTTTTTGCAGATAACAGTTGGCAACTTTTGATTGGACAAAGGCCAAAAAAAAAAAAAAAAGTAACCAAACAAATGCTGTCAGCACAACACCTGTAGGGAGTTCGACAATAGTTTTGGAAATAATGGAATCCAAACAAGGGCTTAGAGTCACCATGGAAACAAAATTTGATTTTGATTCATCATAGCCACCCAATTTCATATAACATTTCTGTCAAGTTACTCTATTAATGGACCATTATTTCCCTCTTCTATTAAAAGAGGCAATCATTTGTTTACTGTTCATTTAGGACGTATTTTCCTTTTCCAATTTTATCCCTCATTTTTTGTTGACTTTCATGCCAAAAAAAAAAAAAAAACCAACAGAAAACTATTAATTGTAGGCGGTGAAACAAAACTGTGATGACTTTTGCGTATCACATTAACCATTGGCGGTCAAAATTGTAGGCGCGTTTTGATAGTTTCAAGAACTTTTGATTTTTTTGGGGTCGGTTAATTTTTGTAGTCGGCTGAAGAGATTAGTCTATTTATATGGGAGAACTAATGAAGAAAAATTTATTCAATTATCGAGAATTTGTTAACCTTTATTGCTGTTTACTGTAAGTCTATCGAAAAATTTATTTTAGTTTCTATTAGATATTAGATATATATTTTGCATGTTTAGTATTTCATTAAATAAAAATACAATTGTGTTCCATGTTTAAGATTTTTGTAAGTAGTTGGTATAGTTAATTTTGTTTTTTTTTATGTTTAGCGTGTAAATACCATTATGTTAATCTATAAATCATGAAAATATTTATTTTACTCCATTATGTTTTTCAGCTTGTACGACTAAGTTTTGAAGCTTTGATATTGCAGCATAACATAAACTTTGACGGTAAGTATTTATATGTAAAAGTTATTTTTGTTTATATTAGCATGTAAATACCATTATGTTAATCTATAAATCATGAAAATATTTATTTTACTCCATTATGTTTTCCATTATGGTTTTCAGCTTGTACGACTAAGTTTTGAAACTTTGATATTGCAGTAGAACATAAACTTTTACTATAAGTATTTATATGTAAAAGTTATTTTTGTTTATATTATTATTACTTTTGCATATTTAGTATTTCTTTCAATAAATATAATTGTGTTCGATTTTTGTAAGTAGTTAGGTATAGTTAATATTGTTTGTGTAGATTTAGTATTTCTCTATATTTCACAATAATGTTTATATTATTATTACTTTATAATTTCTTTAAATAGTTAATTTTGTTTGTGTAGATTTAGTATTTTTCTATGTTTCACAATAAATTCTGAATCGTATTAGGTTAATTTAATAAGTTTGTATTTTGTTTGTATAGATTTAGTATTTTTCTATGTTTCACAATAAATTCTGAATCATATTAGGTTAATTTAATAAGTTTGTGAACATATCATTTTAGTATTATTATTGGGGTGAGTATCTTCCATTACAGTTAAAGAGTTGTGTGGAAACATTAAATTTTTACTAATTAAATTACAACAATTAATAATACTTACAAAAATTGAATGGGAAAGAAAATAATAAAAAAAAAATTAGGAGAAACGTCTCCCCGTTCGCGCACGAGGAGAATGAAACTCCCCGTGCGCGCACGGGGAGACAACACTCCCCGTGCGCGCACGAGGAGTTTGGATCTCCACGTGCGCGCACGGGGAGATCCAATCTCCCCGTGCGCGCACGAAACCCTTTTCTGAAGGAAAAAGGAAAAAAAAAAAAATTTAAAATTAAAAATTTGACGTCTCCCCGTGCGCGCACGGGGAGACACCACTCCCCGTGGGCGCACGAAACCCTTTTCTGAAAGAAGAAAAAAACAAAAAAATAAAAAAATAAATTAAAATTTGACGTCTCCCCGTGCGCGCCCGGGGATGAGTTCGGGTTCCCGTGCGCGCACGGGGAGACGTCAAATAATTTTATTTTATTTTTTTTCTCTCTCTTCCTTCCTTCCTTCCTTCCTTTAGAAAAGGGTTAAAAACCAAATTATAAATATAAATTCATTTATTAATAATTTAAGTCAAAATAATTAGAAAATATTCGATGTCGTACATACATAAAAACCAGGTAAGAATCTATGCCGTGGCAATGTTATTGGATTGGGCGTTGTCCTTGAACCTCTAGATTGGTGCATCTCGTCCATTCGGTCAAAAAAATATGTAACTTATTTCATATACTTCGATTTTTAACTTTTATTATGATTATGATTTTCTTTTGCTTGTTATATTTTTAGTCATTCCTAATTCTTTATATATTAAATTTGTTTTCAATCTTCTTTTCAATTGCAAGATATCATTCTCAAAGTAAAAATAACATAATTTTTAACATCAATTGAATTGTGCTATTTTCAGGTACAATATTTTTTTTATTCTTTTATAAATTTTGTAAACTTCAATTTGCAGTTAACCTTTGTATTTTTTTCTCTAAAATTTTTATTATAGTATTTACCATTTAACTATTATTAACAAATTGTGGACTCTAATTTATATTTATTGTTCTCTTCTATACAGTGTCCAATTATTTTTTCTGGTGATTATAGTTTACTACAGTAGTGCACTCTATCTTAGGTACGTTTCTCTAACTGAACTATTTAGATTTTTGTTCATAATATTATATGTTTATATAGTATTATAGTTATTTATTTATTTATAGTAACTTATAAATTTGTAATAAATTGCTGGTTCTCGAGTTTTCTTTGTGAATACTATTTTTTCTCTATTTAAGGTATATTTTCAGTTATTGTTCACAAATTTTGATATTTTAAATTTTAGTTTTACATTATGTACGTATATTTTAACATATGTAAGATTTTTTTTTGGTACAGTTATGGTTCGAGTTCAATTATTCTACAAAAATTGTTAGTATTGTAATAGACATTTTGTACCATCTGGTGATGAAGAAGTTGATTCAACTATTCTACAACTTTATTTTATTTCAAAGTATAAAAATGTTAATAACATTCTTTAATTCTTTTAGTTCCTGTTGGTTACTTTGGACTCCAACTATTTGATATGGATACTTCGAGTGGTTTTGAAACAATGTCTCATCGCCAACAAGAAAATCAAAGGAATAGGTATCGACGAAAACGACTTCGAAGTGGTTGCAATGATCGTCGTAGGAGAATAGGTAATCCTCTATCATCTGAACATAATAATTCGAATGATATACAAATGCAACAACCTATAATGAATAATGATTTTGAGGCTTCTACTTCAAACCACGATATACCTCATATTTCCAATTTGACATTACCAAGTGGTTTTAATGTATTGAACATACCAACGACTGCATACATATTACCGACATGCAATAGTTGTAAATATTGTGGTGCAAGAAAAATTTATAGAGAAAGTAAAGGGTTTTGTTGTTCTGATGGGAAAGTACATATCTCTATGCCTAATCCACCCACTGAATTGTACAACTTGTTCACTTCTAAAGAATCTAAATATATGGCATTTAAAAAAATTGCACGAGGATATAATAACCACTTTGCTTTCACTTCATTTGGTGTCAAATACGATAAAGAGCTCTTTAAAGCATATCGAGGTATTTACACATTTAGAGTTCAAGGACAAGTATATCATTACGTAAACGAACTTATCCCACAGAACAATAAGCCTTCTTATATGCAGTTATATTTTTATGATACAAATAATGAGATTCAAAATCGTATGAAGATTTCAGAGAACTTTGATGAATGTACTTTAACTGTTCTAATTGAAATCTTGAAGGTAAATCCATATACTAGATTTTTCCGGTCTTTAACTAATATCACTAACTTACGAGATCATCAAATACTTATAAGATGCGATCCAGGACTTGATCAAAGAGTATTTAATACTTCTACCTCATCTGAAGTTGCTGCTATATGGGTCGAAAACGATGAAAATACTAATATTCGCTTTCGTGACATTACCATATACGATCATTCTGGTGATTCACATAGAGTTCATTATTATTATGGTTGCTATGATCCTTTGCAATATCCTCTACTTTTTCCATACGGAGAATCCGGTTGGCATGAAGGCATTGAGAGGTGTAGAAGGACTGAACATGTCTCTGAATTTGTTCAATTTCCTGATACAGTTACCTCTGCAGCTGAATTTCTTGAAAAGGAAAATCAAGGTTTGTAAATTTATGTTATTGTACATTCACCTAACTTTTGCATCGTCAATGTTCTAATTGAATGATAACTTCTTTTCTGCAGTGCTTAATGGAATGAAGAAACGATCACAGGTTTCTTGTCGAGAATATTATTCATATAATTGCAAATTAGGCCTTCCGGTAAGTCTATTTTACTTCACAGTGGTAGATTGTTCCAGCAATATGTTGTAGATATGTATGTCAAGATCGAAACTGCACGGTTAGACTATTTTCGTAACAACCAAAGTCAAATTCGAGCTGAACTTTACCAGGGTATTGTTGATAGCGTTCAAAATGGAGAGACAAGAGGGTACAAAATTGGAAGAAAAATTATTTTACCTCAATCTTTTACATGTGGACCTAGAGATATGTTAAAGAGATATATGGATGCAATGGCTATTGTACAGCGTTATGGAAAACCGGACATCTTCTTGACTATAACATGCAATCCAAATTGGCCAGAGATTAAACAAGAGCTAAAACACAATGATGAGATTCAAAATCGACCGATCTAATTGTGCGTATATTTAGAGCAAAACTAGAAGAGTTGAAAAATGATTTATAAAAAAAAATATCCTAGGCCCAGTTGTTGCGCATATATATGTTATTGAATTTCAAAAAAGGGGACTTCCTCATGCACATCTATTGTTAATTTTTAAATACGGCTACAAAATTTGTTCTGCTCTAGATGTTGATAAGATAGTTTGCTGTGAAATTCCTAATGAAAATAAACATCCTTATCTTCATTCTGTTATTGTTAAACATAATATGCATGGCCCTTGTGGACATCTTAATCCAAAAAACGTATGTATGGAAGGAAACAGTAGTTGTAAAAATAAATATCCTAGAAATTATTGTAATTCTACTATATTCGGTGATAATTCATATCCTTTGTATAAACGTCGTGATAATGGTATTTCTATTAAAGTTAGAGGTCAAATGTTAGACAATCGATGGGTTGGTGTTGTACCGTATAATCCTTATTTGAGCGCTAAATTTGACTGCCACATTAATGTTGAAGTAGTTCCTCTATTAAAGCGTAAATATTTTGTAACAAATTACGTGTATAAAGGACATGATCGTATTTCATTTTCATTTTCCACATCTTTTGATCAAACACCAAAAAAAAAAACGACAAAATCTCATCTTATCAATCTGCTAGATGGATATCTCCACCTGAAGCTATGTGGAGGATTTTCTCGTTAATTTGGCGGAAATTTGTCCAACTGTTTACTCTTTACAGCTTCATATCGAAAATCATCAACACGTAAGATATGACAACGAAGATGATTTGTCTACTATTACTTGACAATGAAAATACGAAAAGAACAATGTTGACAGAGTTTTTTGAGGTGAATAAAGCAAATGAATTTGCGCGTACATTGTTGTATCGAGATTTTCCAACCCATTTTGTTTGGAACTCAACTAAGAAGATTTGGACTTCCAGAAAAAAATACGTTGTTATAGGACGAATTGTTACAGTAAATCTTTTTGAAGGAGAACGATATTTCCTACGCGTTCTTCTCAATCATATTCGCGGTCCAACATCAGTTCATGATTTACGAACTTTGAACGGAGTAACTGTTAATACGTATCGAGAAAGAGCACTTTTACACAGTTTGTTAGGCGGAGACAATCATTGTGAAGTATGTCTGTCTGAAGCTATTATTTATAAAATGCCTAATTCTTTAAGACGTCTTTTTGCTACACTTCTTATGTTGTGTAATCCTAATCATTTGAAGTTACTGTGGGATAAATTTAAAATTATATGATACGATGATTATATATATGAAATATACAT
Organism: Fraxinus excelsior; assembly: GCA_019097785.1. Classification (NCBI taxonomy): domain Eukaryota; kingdom Viridiplantae; phylum Streptophyta; class Magnoliopsida; order Lamiales; family Oleaceae; genus Fraxinus; species Fraxinus excelsior. The sequence continues at coordinate 8,950,099 of CM032626.1, forward strand.
TCAAGGGATGCTGAACTACAGCTTTAAGAGAACGCATTTCCACTATTTTAGAATCACGGGTAAAAGCAAAATGACTATGAAATAGTATCATTCAATGTACATATAGGTGAAAATGAAAGGTGGAGAAGAATGTGCAGATGAGACAACAATTTGATATAGAAGGAGGCTATGTCTATACATCAAGCTTAAATAGTGAACAACAATTTGCGTATGATACAATTTAGGAAAAAGTAAATTCAAATCCAATTGGGATCATTCATCGATGGTCCCCAGGAGGACAGCAAAATTTTTTTATATAAACTCTCACTAGCAGGTGTAGGTCTCAAAATTTAATTGGCTTTTAGCTACAGCATCTTCTGGAGTATCTGCGTCTCTTTTACCTGAGGTCGACCAGCTCAATTCAAGATTTCAAATTCCTCTGGAAACAGTTGGTGAAGTTATTTGTTCTGTTAGTAAACAATCGTCTCTAGGGACTTTGTTAAAAATGTCTACATTAATACTTTGAGATGAAGCGCCTATGGTAAATTGTTGTGCCGTTGAAGCCGTTGATAAAATGCTCATAGATATCACTGATTGTAATTACCTTTTTTTTTTTTTTTTTTTATTTTGTTTGATTTCAGACAATTTTTACCAGTGATACCGAGAGGAAAAGAACACAAAAATGAAAAGATGCTTAGTCTTCTCTAACCTATGGCCTTCGTATTCACATCTACCGTTGTTGAGAACATGCGAGCAAAATTGGATCCCACATTTTTCGATTATTTGCTTAGGGTTGGAAATGGAACAAGGAAGAACACAGTTGTAACTGCATTCAGTTTCCGAGCAATATAATTGTACCATTTGAGGATGAAATTACATCTCTGACAATTTCATAAATCATGTTTTCCCACATATTGGAGCATATGTTGATAATTTTACATACGATGGGAAATCGAGTAATTCTTACTCCTAAAATGAAGGTGTTGATCATATTAATAGAATTTTCCTTGTACTCAATTCTTGTACAATTTTTCACATGTATTATAGCTTTGATGAAACAATTGTACAAATCAGAACATAGCCTACAGGAAGATTTCTTGAACACTTTTGACTCCAAATGGTAGTCCGCCTCATGAATTGAAACTTAAGATAAACTGTCCTGTGATGTTATTGCGGAACATCAATCCTTCTGGAGGCTTATGCAATGGAACACGCCTTACTTGAGAAAATTTTGATAAGAATGTAATTCTTGCTGAAATTACAACTGGTGAATATTGTGGACAACATGTTTTCTTACAAGAATTCCTTTTGTACTTGAAAAATGATCAAACTCAATTTCATTTTAAAAGAACTCAATTCCCGATTAGAACATGTTTTGCAATGACAATACATAAAGCTCAAGGTCAAACACTTGATTACGTGGTTTGTATCTTCCTGAACAGTTTTCGTCATGGTCAACTTTATGTAGCATTGTCAGGGCTAAAACAAGCAAATCTTTAAAGGTTTTAATAAAACCATCAAGCGCTGACAAGTTTACACTTACATGTACAAGAATGTTGTCTACAGAGAAATTCTCTCATTCATTCATTTGTAGAAATATAACTTCTTCGTAAGTATTTGTCACATATCTTAGTCGCCGCTCAATTGTTATAATTATTTACTGATTTTAGTTTATTTCTTATTTCTATAATACTATTCGATTTGGAATATTTCAGGCTTATGATATTTGTGTATGTTTTTTTTTTTTTTTATTTTTCACATTTTTACAGATGTTATAATCATGATGGAAGTAACTATAGCTAAGAGAACTTCAAAAACTCTTGTGCATATACTCTTGATAACACGTTAGTTATTATTACTTTTTTATCGAATCGTTATTAATCATGGTATACAATTTTTCCTAACATTAACTATATTTCGTTTTAATTTCAGCATTTCCCATTTGTCCTGTGAGCTTCTGCTTCATATTTACGGACACATTTTTTTATTTCAAGAATAGTATCTGATTTTCCTGGTAAGCTCTCTGAATATTCAGGATCAATTTATGCTGATTTCTGAACAAATTTTAGTTATATCACGTATGCATTTTGGTAAAACTAATGGTGTTACCATCATTTTGCTGAGTTTGTTAGAATGAATATATTCCTCACCTTTTATATTTTTACTGCCACTCTATCAAATACCATATTTACGTATGTTTCTGAATTCAGAGTGAATCTTTTAAGGGCTATAATAATAAGAGTAGGGCTATAATAAAAGAGTAACTAAACTCCATACATGATGGTCTCTTTTTCCTTCGACTCTTCTTTCCTGAAAGCTCTCCCATATTCCGACTTGGATGTTTTTAGATATTTTTTGTGTCCAACCCATTTTACACTTTCGAATATGTCAATACATTGTCTTCCATTAATACTAACTTACTTTTTGTTGTAGCAAGTCTATTACCACTCTGGTGGACTTCGCATCAATCAAGACTTGTACAATTGTGGCAAAGAATGTTTAAGCCTTCTCGACACTTAAAGTGGTAGTCAAAAGTTGAAGTTGATCCATGATATATCAATTATGCTACATGTTACAGGGTCTACTTTTAAATGCTAAGTCCTATTTTAAATAAAAAGTTTTTTTAATATTTTAATAAGTTTAGACGTGCAAATATTAGTGGTTCAGCGACTGGAGAAAAATGTTCAATGGCATACACTGAGAATATTTTTATCATTCTACTATAAACAATGGTGAACAGTATGAGGCGGCCACCGACGGTGAGATGAAATTGAGATCCTTCTATGTACTACTGTTATTATTAGACATTTCAATCCTTTCATATTTTGGTAATTAATTTTAGTTTATTATTTCCTTTTGGGTAACGATTTCATTGTAGACTGATTTAGTTTGTGTTGTGTTTGCTCATAGCATTTCGAGGAATTTGTGATAGGACATTTCCGTAATCATTCTCATGATATTCTGATAGCATGTAAAGCTTATGTAAAAAGCACTCAATCGAGATGTCTTGTCAAAGGGATTGTTGAAGATGTTGACGAAAGTGATACGAGCTGCTCACATGATTTGAAGACCAATTTAGTATAGTTTATCACTACGTTAGTAAATACATTTTTTTTCCAAATTTCCACATTTTTTTTTTTTTTTTTTTTTTTTTATTTAGCTCACATTCGTACCTCTGGTAGGAATAAAATAAATTTTATCATCATGTCCCATGCGAAGAGAGGATGGGAGGAAGAATGTGCTTTTATTACTTATGATTTTTGTCATCTAATATTACCACTTGATTTTTGCAATTGTCAATGTTAATTGGTTCCTGCGTCGTTCAATTAATATTATGTTCTTCGTTATTAATTCATTTTTCATTAGCGTTTAATAATAAAGTTCAGTATCTATAATTCTTAAATCTGAAAAAACAAGTGCACTGAAAAAATGTTACTTATGCAATTTAAAGAAAAAATCCATCAAAAAATGAGATAAATATATATTTTTTTAAACGCTAATATTACCTTCGAAATGACATTGCCCGTGCATTGCACGGGCAATAGACTAGTATTTAACAGAAGGGGGAAGATGAGGACAGACAAATAAGGAGAAAAACGTTAATAATAGAGATAAAGAGATAAAGTTGTGTTTGGCTAAAAGAAAATACGCTTATTTACCTATTTTAATACAAGTGGGTATACTAAACGGACAAGTTAGCGAGTTGTTAGTCCACTAGGATTTTCCGTTGAATAAATGATGGCTCATTAACCCAATGGCTTGATTGAAATGAAGTTGGATGGTCATGGTGAATTGAAATCAATTTAGATAGTCATGGTGACACCGAGTGACCATGAGTAGATTTATCCCTTTTGAATACATAATTTTGAATATACATGCTATTGAAAATTTACTAAAATTTATTGAAGAATTTGATAATAAATGATGCAAAGTTTTTAAAACTGATTATATAAACTATGTATACATAATTGAAATATTCTTATATAAAACTAATAGAAGTGTTCAACTCCGCGGATGCTAAGCACCAATTAATTTGACAGTGAAACACCTTTATTTAGGACAATACTTAAAATTAAATTATAACTTTATTGAACATATAACGATTATTCCACTACAACATAAACGGGTAACGGGCTGGATAAATTACTCATAAAGCTTGATAAGCATTCATGCTCTAAAATAAAATTGAAGAATTTATTAGCACGGTTGATGAAATATGGCTATTGCAAAAATATTCATGCAAGTTGGCCAAAGTGACGAAAACTCACCCAAATGGTACCTACTCGAGTTGAACATAGAAATAGAACGATGAACTTTCAAATGCACAAACAGGGGGCGGAGCTCGGAATTCATCATACGGGGGCTAAGATTTTTAAAACGTAATGTACGAATAAAATTTATATATAACAAGAAAAAATGTAATACAATGTTACCTATTATAGTTGTACCCGACGATGTTTTATAGCATAAAATTCATCTATAATAGAATCTAGATCTAAATTCATACTAAATTCTCGTTCAATGTTTAGTGTTAAACAATAGGCCAGAAAATCATCATCCATTTTGTTACGAATTTCCGTCTTCACGTGTTTGTTACTCTTTGAAAAGAAAGATAACAAAGTTCTTCATTTTTTTGGAAGAAAGTCGATATTCCTCCATATTAAATCTAAGAGCATAAATATCAAAAAAACTTCAAAATAATGCTATCATAATTCATAAATACAAACCTTCACTCTCTCTTTCTAGTTCTAACCCAACTTCTTTCACACACACGTTCAAGCAAACCACCAATGCCAAATAAAAAGTTATAAACACTAAATGTTTTCACGAAAAATGTCAAATGATCAGTAATGAGTAATCTATTGGTTAGCTAAATAAGAAATTCAAGACAAAGCAATTAAGCAAGAACTCACTTTAAAAAATTAGAAGCATTTTAATACTTCAATTTTGTACGCAGAAAGGTGAAATACCTGGAGAAAAATTGGAATTACAGGCTGACCGCTAAAGAGCTTTGATGAGACAAAATCCGGGTTATCAAAACTAGTCCTCACTCCTCTGGTCCTCCCTGTTATAGGTAAACATTAATGTAAGCATTTCATTATTATTTATTAAACATTGATTCGGATTTTAGATATTAAACATTCATTATTATTTATTAAACATTAATGTGAGTAGTGAGCATTTCATTATTATTTATTAAGCATTTCATTATTGTTGAAAGCGAGTTCTAGATTATTAAACATTCAGATTTATTAAACATTCAGATTTTAGATATTAAACAATAATGTGAGCATTTCATTATTATTTACTATATCATCGATTCATCTAGATTCTAGATTTAGAAAGAAGACCTTACCTTGGTCAGTTGGTTGGTGTCGCGGCTGTTCAGCGGAGCTGCGGACGGGTTTCAGACTTCAGCCGTTCGACGATGGACGGACTTCGGAGGCAGCCGGCAGGGGCGGAGCTGGAGCAGGTCCTATTTCGGGTTTAAGAGAGTGATAGAGAGTTTGGTGCGTTTCAGGTAAAGTGAATGAGAGACGGTTGGATGAAATTGAGTTTCTTAAATTGAGAGGGGGAAATTGGGCTATTGGTTTGGACCGTGGCTATTGGGTTGGACAGTGGGCTAATCGGGCATCAACCAATTTTTTTTATTTTTACACAGGCTGGGCTTGGGCAAAGGTGGGCTATAGCCCACCCCTATTAATTCAAATTTAATTGTCTCATACATGGACTCATTTTTGATCACACATTCACAAAATAAAATATTCTGCATATAAATTCAATTTTTTTTTACTTTTTAACCACACATTCTCTTAAACATCACCCTTCAAAATTGTTTTGATCAAATAATGGCCATCATACAGAGGCATATATACAAAACAAAGTGCATGTCTGATGCATATTATTGTATAGGACTAAATAATTCAATAAACAAAAACTTATTTTCTTACTTTTTATTGATACTATCGACTCGAATCTAATCCGCTTCACCAAACAGGTCAAGAAAGTGTAAAAGCTATGACAATTGTTGACAATGCCAATGATGAAGGACCAATCACGTAGCTAGGCAAAAACTCTACAACCAAAATTTGTTATAATTTCATCATTTGCAAGAGAAACTATATTGGTTTCTTCTCGTAAGAAGCTACTCAATATTGCTCCGATGCAAAACATAGACATATATAACCCCAGCCTTGTTCCCTTTCCTTCTTATTTGTAGACAAAAATACTTCAAGAAACTAGGTTCAAGTCAAACTTTTGGCTTGCTATAAGCTGGGCTCAGGGACTGCAGTCAGCCGCTTCCACTAGAGTCGTCAACCCCCTTTGACCTTAACCGATTTTATTTTATTTTATTTTTTAGGAGGACTTTTATTTAGAGGTATAGGAAAAAAAAAACCTTGAGCAGTAAATTCTAGGAAATAATTGTTATCAATGAAAAGTTGATTGACTGGGGAATATAGTTTCAAAGGCATAAAAAATTAATTTATCTTTCGATTTCACATTCCAGTAACTGAGAAAACTTTGAAAGTCTTAATGAGAAGTGAACGATATATTTTATTACAATTATTTTTATATATTTTATTTCTTACTTAATTTTTTTTTTTTTGGTCAAATGTATAAAAAAATGATTTTATATTTAGAAGCTCTAACGTTGAAATATGAGGGTCACACTGAAATTTCCAAGGAGAATTGTTTTTATATTTACTAGTCAGAATTGAACGTGCATTGCACGTTATTCTGAAATATTTTTATAAATGTTATAAAAGTAACATTTTATATCAATTTGTTGGGAGGATTTGATGAGTTTCAAACGAATTAAAGAAAATAAAATTTAGGATAGAAATTTAAGAGAAGAACATTGTACGCTTAAAACTCAACTTCTATGTTCAAATTTTTTGTGACGATGAAATACTACAAATGAGCAACCTTTTTATATAACATTTGGTATATAAGAATTAATTGTCAATATCTAATTTAAACATCCGTTAAAATTTATAGATACATGAATATAAATAAATTCATTTATAATAACTCTGATTCGTGTAGATCAAGATTCATCGAGTCTAAATCAATATGAATATTAATTAATTGAGAATTAATAACATGAAATTCATACATGACAAGAATTTTATAGTATTTATTATATATTGAAAAACGAAAAATAAGATATAATTGTAATAATTAAATTGCAGTATGATTAAAAACGTCCAAAAAAATGATTCTATTTAATTATATATTATAGACGAGCTCGAAAGTCAATAAAAATTTATTAAAATTCTTACAATTAATAATCTTTGAAAATGCACAAGTTCTTTGAATTGGGATACCTAGGTTTAAGAGCATCTTCAATGCTGCCAAGACCATTTTGGTGTCTTGGCACCAGCTGATTCTTAAAGGGAAAATTAAATATCTTTGAAAAATGTAAACATTAATTAGAAAACTACACATTTTAATTTCTCCCTAAAAGTAAGAAATTAATCTTAAAGTATTAGTGCGTAAATAAAAAGTATCCATATTTGATTCAAGTTGGTCAATGTTCTGTTACATTTAGAACTCAACTTCAAGCTATAATCAAGAAGTGCAGTGCACAATAGACATCTTTGATTAACAAACTTTCCATTTTCTACCGTGTTTCGGATTTCGATAATGAACCATGCTTGGCTATCAGAAGGAGGTTCACGGGTTGGTTCACAAATACAAGGGAGGGTGGAGAGGGGGGGTGGGGGGGGGGGTTCTCATTTTTTATTTACAGTGGGTCCCACACTTGTGTTTAGTGGTAAAACATCTGTGAAGCACTAGTATGTACATTTGGCTTTTTTCCTTCGATAATCCCTTTACAAAATCGGATTTTGACTTCCAAATTTAATCACTGCTGCAATTAAAGGCTTTGCCGTGAAATTCATGCAATTTTGATGGATTTTGTATTCCGCACATATTTGACTAAACCACCTTTAACAAATTGATCAAACTAAGCCTCTGTTTGGTACAAATTAAAATTCGATTTTAATTTCAAATCAAAGTCAACAATTAATTTTAATCATATATATTCATGGGACCCACAACTTTTAACCACACATTCCACAACTTTTATCAAAATCTATTAAAAATCTGATTTCAATCTATAACAAACAGGGGCTAATTGCATGAACTCGTGGCACCAGCTGATTCTTAAAGGGAAAATTAAATATCTTTGAAAAATGTAAACATTAATTAGAAAACTACACATTTTAATTTTTCCCTAAAAGTAACCTCTTTATTTTAATTTTCTCAATTATTTCGAAATTAATCTTAAAGTATTAGTGCGTAAATAAAAAGTATCCATATTTGATTCAAGTTGGTCAATGTTGTGTTACATTTAGAACTCAACTTCAAGCTATAATCAAGAAGTGCAGTGCACAATAGACATCTTTGATTAACAAACTTTCCATTTTCTACCGTGTTTCGGATTTCGATAATGAACCATGCTTGGCTATCAGAAGGAGGTTCACGGTTTGGTTCACAAATACAAGGGAGGGTGGAGAGGGGGGGGGGGGGGGGTTCTCATTTTTTATTTACAGTGGGCCCCACCCTTGTGTTTAGTGGTAAAACATCTGTGAAGCACTAGTATGTACATTTGGCCTTTTCCTTCGATAATCCCTTTACAAAATCGGATTTTGACTTCCAAATTTAGGTTCTGTCTGAGCGCCATTTTCTTGGCCACAAAATTGATTAATTGACCGTTAATTTCAACAAGGGTCCCACCAATGTGAGGAGGAGGTCAACATGTGCGGCTGCCAACGGTACAAAAAGCGATTAAATTCTGGGGAAAATTGGAAACAGACACAACCTTAATCACTGCCACAATTAAAGGCTTTGCCGTGAAATTCATGCAATTTTGATGGATTTTGTATTCCGCGCATATTTGACTAAACCACCTTTAACAAATTGATGAAACTAAGCCTGCACAAATTAAAATTCGATTTTAATTTCAAATCAAAGTCAACAATTTTAATCATATATTTTCATGGGACCCACAACTTTTAACCACACATTCCACAACTTTTATCAAAATCTACTAAAAATCTGATTTCAATCTATAACAAATAGGGGCTAATTCTACCCAAACCGATCTTCACATAATATTTTAAAATGTAAAATAAGTAAATTATGAAAAGATAAATATAATTACTTATTTTAACATAGGATAAGAAAAACATTTCAAATAAGTAACTCATTTAAGAAATATAATTTGGTTGTCTAAGCTTAAATATAAATAAGTTTAAACACTTAAGTATTCTTATACATTAATTATTTATAGTTGTAAGTGAATTTAAACCGTAAGACTAGCCAAACAAGGATCCTATAGAAATCCAATTCATTGGACCTTCGGAATTCCCGTCAGTTTCTCCTGCACTGGGAGGTATTCCACATTCACCGGGATTCTCCCATCACGCACGCACTCTCTCTATATATATAAATCTAGACATAGTTTAGCCTTTGTAAATCTGAATCTCATCATACTCTTTTGTGTTTCAACGTCAAAATCAAAAGAGTAAGTCTGTTAAGTCGCAGGGTTAGGGTTTATAATTTACGTAGAAAGAGAATCAGTTAAGAATAAGCAATATGAGGGAGAGAGCGGAAGAAGAAGAACAAGGATTCCCTGAAATTAACGAAAGAGATAAAAATAATGGATTGGAGATAGAAAAAGCGTTCAAGGATGTAGAGGTTCCGCCATGGCATAAGCAGATAACAATGAGAGCTGCTTTTACGAGTATTATCTTGAGTTTTGTTTTCAATATTATTGTATGCAAACTCAATCTCACCACTGGAGTGATTCCTTCGCTTAATGTGGCGGCTGGCCTCCTCGGATTCGCCATTGTTAAGGCGTGGACGGCTCTGCTCGAAAAGTGCGGTATGTTGAAGCAGCCTTTCACCAGACAAGAAAACACTGTGATTCAAACCTGTGTTGTCGCCTCTTCTGGGATCGCTTTTAGCAGTAAGAAGTTATTTTATTTTCAAAATATATCTTTGCTTAATTGATGTTTTACGTGTGGATTGGTTTCAATTTTGTAATGCATATACGTTATCACGATCAGAAATAAGTTTTCAAATAAGTTTGTTAGTTAAATAAGTTTTCAAATATCTTGTAATCTCCTCTTTGATTATGTTATGTAGCATAGACAATTAATGTTTACCTAATTAAAAATTAATACTTGGTTAGGCTACCATATTGAACTGTAGATGGCTAATTTGTTTTCAGTAAAAGATTATATCACTTTCATATATGTAACAAGGAATTTCAGTAAAAGACAAAAATTGGATATTTTGGGGGTGTCTTTCTTTAATTAATTAACTGTTTTCCAGTAGACAATGGATTCTGTGAAGTACAAATTCAACTCATGAAATTTAACCATTGCAACTTGTTAAGCGCGCTTGGGCGAGAGTAGTACTAAGATGGACGACCCCCTGAGAAGTCCTCGAGTTGCACCCCTTTTCCCTGGGGCAGTGGGAGGCCTCAGGGTTGGGGTTCAACCTTTTTTATTTTATTGTAATAAGCTGTCTTAAAAAATTTCAGGTGGGACGGCGAGTTATCTGTTAGGAATGAGTGCCAAGATAGCAGCTCAAGCAGATGCAGGCAATACCCCAGCGAATGTGAAGAAACTATCTCTTGGCTGGATAATTGGATTCCTTTTTAGTGTCAGCTTTGTTGGTTTATTCTCAATAGTACCTTTAAGAAAGGTATATACATAATACATATATATACACATTGAAAATTACTATAGTTATCAATTAATTAATAAAATTGTAATTTTCTTTGAATTTTTTTGATCAGATGATGATCTTGAAGTACAAATTGACGTATCCCAGTGGAACTGCAACTGCATATCTTATCAACAGCTTCCACAGTCGTAAAGGAGCCGAGCTGGCCAAGTATATATATGATTTAACTCTGAATTTAATTTTTGTCTGTCATAACATATGTTGTTATAACTGAATAATCTATTATTCGAATGCAGGAAACAAGTCATGACACTTTTCCAGTCCTTTTGCTTTAGCTTTCTGTTTGCGTGTTTCCAATGGTTTTTCTCAGCTGCTGATGGATGTGGTTTTAGTAGCTTCCCAACTTTCGGTCTTCAGGCCTTTAAACAAAGGTATTTATTTATCGGATTATGCTATGTGTATATAAGTGTGTACATAGGAGTTGACATAATGTGAGTGGGGATGAGACCCATGCTAAAGTATCGTGGGGCCCACCAAACTCCTATTATGTCAACCCCTTTGTACATACTTATGTACACATAGATTAATCCTTATTGATCTGCTACTTAATATTTTATTTTTTTATCTAGATGCTCATAATTAATGATTTGCTCTATTGGACTAGACAACACGGACAAGATTAAAGATGAAAAAGAATTTAAAATCTGATCCATTATTTTGTTAGAGCCCTGCTTCTTGGACAGGGTTGGGGACCAACCCAAAAACCCTATTGGAGGGTGGGCTGTCTCCCCAACCCTGTCCAAGAAGCATTAATGTTTTGTTCAATACCGTGTACTAAATTATTGAGCCAACATTGTAGGTACTAGGGTAGAGATGATGAAGATTAGCAGCCTATGCTATTCTTTCTGCAATTTTAGACTTCTTTGCTGAGCTAGATAGAATTAAAGATTAATAATACTTGAAGTATAGTGTAATATACTCAATTACCTACCATGAACTAACAATTCAAGAAAGTTAAATATAACTTTGATAATAGAAGAAAGATAATTTTATAGCAAAAAATTGCTTGTTACTGAATGTGATTTTTTTTTCCAAAAGTTCTCTTAATGAAAAAGACGTGCCATTCTTTCTTTTAAGTATCCTAGCTGATGTTTGAATAAAGATTTGATATATCTTTCCCACCACAGGTTCTATTTTGATTTCTCATCGACATACGTTGGTGTTGGTATGATTTGCCCTTATATGGTCAATGTCTCGTTACTTATTGGAGCAATTGTTTCATGGGGAATCATGTGGCCTCTGATTGAGTCCAAGAAAGGCAGTTGGTATAGTGCTGATTTATCTGCAAGCAGTCTTCATGGCATCCAAGGATACAGGGTAAGTCATATATATGTGACTTGTAATGTGAACTGTATGGTATTATGTCCCAATTATTATTATTAATTTATTACTACTTAAATTATTCGATTTGTGTTGATCTCAACAGGTTTTTCTTGCCATTGCCATGATGCTTGGTGATGGTCTGTTCCATGTTGTTTACATGATCATCGTCACATCAAAAAGTTTCATTAATCGCAAGTCAGAGAAATCTAATAGTGAGGGTGAAAGCACCGGAGGAGACTATGACGAAAAAACAAGAACTACCTATTTCTTGAAAGACCAAATCCCAAATTATGTAGCCATGGGTGGCTACGTACTCTTGGCAGCTCTATCTATCGGTGTGGTACCACAGATCTTCCACCAGCTGAAATGGTATAGTTGGAATATTTTGCGTGGACTGGCATATTTTTATTTCAATATTTTTACACTCGAGTTTAGGTAATACTATGTTAATTAATGACACGATAAATCTAACAGGTATCACATACTGGTGGCCTATGTAATTGCTCCAGTTCTAGCCTTCTGCAATGCCTATGGATGCGGCCTAACAGATTGGTCATTGGCCTCAAACTACGGAAAAGTAGCGATTCTCGTTTTCAGTGCTTGGGTCGGCCTGGATAATGGCGGGGTTCTTGCAGGCCTAGCTTGCTGTGGTGTGATGATGAGCATTGTATCAACAGCTTCTGATTTAATGCAGGATTTCAAGACAGGCTATTTGACACTCACATCACCACGTTCCATGTTCGTTAGCCAAGTTTTTGGCACAGCCATTGGGTGCTTAATGTCACCTTTGGTCTTCTGGTTCTTCTACAAGGCATACAGTGTTGGTGACCCCACAGGCTCCTACCCCGCTCCCTTCGCCTTGATTTACCGTGGAATAGCCCTTCTAGGAGTCGAAGGCTTCTCCACACTCCCCAAAAATTGCTTGAAACTGGCGATCGGATTTTTCATTGGTGCTATAGTAATCAATCTGATAATTGAGGTGTTGAAGAAGTTTGAAACAAAGTACAGAATCTACAGGTTCATTCCCAGTCCAATGTGCATGGCTATTCCATTTTATTTAGGCGCCTATTTCGCCATTGATATGTGCATTGGGAGCTTGATTTTGTTCATATGGCAAATGAAGAACAAGAAACAGGCTCAAGAACTTGGCCCTGCCGTTGCATCAGGCCTCATTTGTGGTGAATCCTTGTGGGGAGTTCCTGCTGCAATTCTTGCACTGGCAGGTGTTAATGCGCCAATTTGCATGAAGTTTTTGTCAGCCAAATCAAATAACAAGGTTGATGGTTTTCTAGGAGGCTGATTCTTTTATCAGAAAATTATGTGCAGCAATTTAGATATTCCTATTAGTTATCTTTTTAAACTTTAGAACTCTTTGATTTTTAAGTTAGCTACTTTGTTTATAAATAAACTTTGTTAGCCATTAATTCACTATTCTCATGCTTTGCTTATTAAGGTGTGCTTGAGCCAAATTATTTTGATAGAATGTATTCTGGAATAGTAGATTGATAGAGAATGTGTGGTTGAAAAAGAAAGAAAAATTATTATTTTGATGGAAAATATTATTTTATTAAAAAATGTGTGATTAAAAACGAGTAGAAGAATGATAATGAAAATTTTAATGTGTATTAAATAATTAAGCCCCTGTTTGGTTTTGATAAAAATATGATTTTAATTTCATGTCAAATTTGACAATTAGCTTTATTCACACATTTTACGGGTTCAACAACTTTTAGCTACACATTTCTTAAACTTTTATCAAAGTCTACTAAAATATATGATTTTAATCTACATCAATCAAACGGGAAAAAGTATTTTTATTAGCAGTCTATGATCAGCTATTTGTATGATTGAGTCATTCTTATATAACAATGAGTTTCATATGTAAATAGTCTCCAATCAAACTCGCATCTCCATCATGGTCATGGTCATGGAAAATGAGAGTCAAGATTCCAACTAAACATAGAATCGAACTTACAAGAAGCTTGTCATAACGTTCGGCCAAGTGGAACTTGATCTGGCTTGCACCATCGAACGAGAGAGCCACCAGCGACGTCGTTACAACATTGGTGCTGCAGATCCCAAATATGTCTTTTTACATCTACCAAATGGACTTATTTATTTAAAGTGCCAATTAATAATAATTTGAGAATAAGAAAGTGAAATTGTGGTATAATCACACACGACTTATGGTTCCAGTCACTTGCCGATCACAACTCACACAAGGTCGGTCACAAAGATATAAAAATTATGGGTCACAATTATAAATAGGCGTGGGCATTAGGTGAGTCAGTCTGTGTATATCAATATCTGGAACCACCCATTATAGTTCAAATATTTCGTAAATGGAACCATTTATGTCCTTATAATTATCGGAACCAAACTCAAATCCAAACGTCGGTTTGAGTTTTGTTCTACTCATAAGAATCTTCAAAAAGCAAAATAGAGGAAACAAAAAAATCACGAACAGAAGAGATAATTAAAATATCAAAACTTAAATTACAATCTTAGAAAAAATTATTTTTCTTAATAAATCTTAATCTACTCATAAGTGAAGCACATAGAGCCAATAATTTAATTATGAACAAGACTTAAATTCTTCTACTCTTAAAACAAACTGGCGTAAAACATTAATACTAATTAGACACATAACAATATACACGAGCGGAGTCAGGAATATACATTAGATTGGGCTGAAATTCAAATTTTTTTTTTCAATGAATTTATACCATAAAAATGCTTTAAATCACACGAGATTTAGTTTAAAATGTTAAATTCATGACAATCATATAACGTGGGTCATAATCAATGTTGTCAAAATTGGCTCGTCAGTTCGATCGGTAAAATCGAGACCTAGACCCAAAATCGCGCAAAATCATGACCATTCCATTGATTATGACAAAATCGCTCAAAACCATTAAACCATAAACCAATGAACTAGTCGTGGTGTGATGGTTTACCCAATTTTTTTTTTTTTTTTTGTTAAAAAAATTTAACTTCATGAATAGACTTGATAAATTACAATTCAAAAGCTCATAGAAAAATATTGGATGACATGCTCATTTTATAGATGCACTTCTCTCAAATGGTTTCATAAACTTTTAATGTGGGATAATGCATTTTATAAATGTTATTCTCTCCAATGGTTTCATAAACTTCCAATGTGGGATAATGGTATAACAAAAAAAAAAAAGAAGAAGTTAAAATGCCCATCAAAATCATTTCCTAAATGTATGTCTAATTGACTAATTTGATTTTGAATCCCAACTAATTAAATTGTAATATTCACCTTCATCCTTTCATTTATTTAATTTTCAAATTAACTTAAATCGCACTTGATTATTAATATATTAATGTTATATATCATTTTCTATAAAGTTAGACTATTTTAATTTAACAAAGTAAACTATTTTAACATTTTTTTTTTTGTAGGATAATGAATCTAATTACCGAAGATAGATTTACTTTGAATTATTAATATGAAATTAAATTTTTTTTTTATTGTTTTCATTTTTTGACCCTTCACCTTTTCTGGGTCGATGATCGAGTCAGTTTTTAAAATATTGATCATAATATATTTTTGAACACTCGTAACAAAGTTCTAACAAATATATTTTTAACTAATAAAATTAAATATATAGCATATATATTTTGATAATAACATCCATTTCATAGTCGAAATAAGTAATTTTTTAACTCACAAGTATAAATAAGTAATATATGAAAAATATATTAGAAAAAATTTAATTACTTATAAGTTTAATCAAACATTTGGCATTTTAAATTGTTCAAACAAGTCATTTATGATTTTATCTTTAATCAATAAAAATTACTTGTTATATAGTAAACTAATTTGATTATAAGCAAACTTTTTAATTGTGAAATAAAATATTTAATTTGTTAAAGAGTTATTTGTGTATTATGAATATGAATAAAATAAATATGTAATTGTTGCAGAGTTTGAAACTAAATTTGAATTATTGAACATTGGACTTGGGTTGAAAATGAAGTTAATTGGCTAAAATTAATATATGGGCTGAGCAAATTTTGTTCTTTTTTTAATTTTTCACCATGAATTTACTTCAGCTGGGGAATTAATTTTTTGGGTTGGGCTAATTTTTTTTTTTTTTTTGTCACCATGTTGCTTCTAGGTTGGGGGTCGGGCTGGGCTATAGCTCACCCAACCCCACCCCCCGCCACTGACCATATAATATTTAGAAATTGCAGTTCATATACTGAACTCTCTGTTAGAATACAAAAGGAAAACTTAGATTTTAAAAGAGAACCATGAATTCCACATAATCAAAAAGGTAGACCACAACCTAAGTTATGAATATATGAAGTTCAATTGTCACGCATGCATTATAAAATAAAAAATCAGTTAATTTTGTAAACAATGTAAGAAAGTGAAAAGCTCAAATGGCAACGTTTATTCATGGGTAATTGGCGCAAAACGTCTCTACCTTTGATGGGTTTTGTGTAAAACGTCCATACCTTTCATTTTTTGACGCAGAACGTCCATACCTTTCACATTTTTGGCGCAGAACGTCATTTTTCCCAATTTTTGACCATTTTACCATCCAATTTAAATAAAACAAAAAAGTAAAGAAAAGAAAAATAAAGAATAAATTGCAATTTTACTCCTAGACTTTTCTGAAAATGTAAATGAGTCCAAGACTTATAAAAAATATTA
Source organism: Fraxinus excelsior (assembly GCA_019097785.1). Classification (NCBI taxonomy): domain Eukaryota; kingdom Viridiplantae; phylum Streptophyta; class Magnoliopsida; order Lamiales; family Oleaceae; genus Fraxinus; species Fraxinus excelsior. The sequence continues at coordinate 8,966,852 of CM032626.1, forward strand.
AAAAGAACAAAAAAAAAAAAAAAAAAACCATCGGAAGCTCTTAGCCACCGATTATGGACCCAATTTCCACCTCATTCCGGCCACCAAAATTGTCGGTCATCACTACCAACTTGATCTCCTCAACATCCTCTACAATTTCCATCCAAGAACTCCCCATTTCATCCACTTATACGCCCAAAATCATGCATCAAAATCAACAAATCGAAATTTTGCAACATGTCGGAAATCTCTCCTCCGGTCACCGTCATGGTCGCGGTCCACCACGAACTGTCTGCCCAGGTTCAGGCGACACAGAATATGGCCCCAATTCACTCCAAACAACACACCATCAAATTGAATTAATTCATGAAACATTGTTGGTTAATTCTTTTGTCAAGATTTCAAAATGAGTTCACGGAGATCCTCAAAATCCACAAAATCCGCTAACCAAGCAACCCCTTCAAGATCATCTTCTGCTTCATCTTCATCTTCTTTACCATCCCATTTAGCCATGGTTGAATTGAAGCAGAAAATCATCAACTCTCTATCTAAACTTTTAATGATTCAAAACTCGTCGTGAAGAAGAAGAGCCTCCTCAAATTGCATTCGGTGCTCCTCAACTACCTCTATGACGCTGGCAATGATTCGAAACCCGCCGTGAAGAAGGAGAGCCTCCGTCTCCATGCGTGACCCACTTGACAAAAATAATTGTCCACATTGTGAAGAAACTCAAGGACTCAGATTCACCTTTGCCTGCGTTTCAAAAGCTCTGCCCGAGGGTCCGCAAATACTTGAATAACCCCAAGAATGAATGCGAAGTGAAGGGGCTTTTTTGGACTCATTTGCATTTTTAGAAAAGTCTAGGAGTAAGATTGCAATTTATTCTTTATTTTTCTTTTTTGTTTTATTTAAATTGAAGGGTAAAATGATCAAAAATGGAGGAAAATGACGTTCTGCGTCAAAAAACGAAAGGTAAGGATGTTTTGCACAAAACCCGTCAAAGGTAAGGATGTTTTGCGCCAATTACCCTTTATTCATCATTTTACACCACAACCTAACTTAAATTTTTTGATTTATAGAATGTTCAAATTGCAAATATTAACATGCACTAACATCTAAAATGTAACAATATGATCTCAGACGAGAGGGAAAAAAGTAGGAGTTAATCTTGATTTCTTCAGGTAATGATTTTTAGATTTTGTATTTTTTTACCCAGTCTATATATTGTAAATAAAAAATTTATAAAAAATCGATTTCATTCAGGTACCCAGATTCTAGTTCAAGAATAAAAAATCCACCCGAGCTCATTCGATTCTCGGTTTCGAATTCTAATTTATTTAATTTTTTAACCAGATCAGAACCTTAGGTTCTTGTTCAATTTCAATTCAGTAGGTTCGATTCCAATTAAAATGCCCAAAGCTAATTACAAAATTTGATTGCAAATCATTTATTTTTTAGGTTACATATTATTTATCTAAATATTATGTTGGTGTACTTTAAAATGAGAGACATATTTCATCGAAGTTTTGTATTTTTTGTTTATTTAAAAATATGAGCGGTAAATACGTGTTTTTATGTCTTCCTAATGAACTTTGGACGAAATCCATTATCACATAATAAAAAGTATTAATTAATGGAATGTAGAATATTAAAATGCGACGGAAAAAAGTTGAGAATGTAAGTAAGCAAAGATAGTTGCATATGTATATATAAAATTAAATTATTTTTGAGAAAATAAATTAAATAATAATTACATAATTCGCTATTCACAAATCCTTACCGTAAATACCTCTTTTGTGAAACTTCCCCGCAGTCAATTCACATGTCAACTGCAGTGGGATTTCTCCAGCAGTCCTTTTTCCAACATGATTCATAATCCCGTCTGTTGGAATTTGGAAGCAATACCTTCTATACAATACAACTTTTTGAAGTCAATTCTTTGGACCCTCGGAATTCCATGTAGATTTCCCCTAGTTTGGGTGGGATTCCTCGTTCAATCTCTATAGCTAAATCTCTATATATACATTGGTTCAGCCTTTGCTCTGAATCTCATCATATTCTTTTGTGTATCAACATCAAGACTCGTGAGTCGTAATACAAAGCTAGGGTTAGGGTTTACAGTTTACGTAGAAAGAGAATCAGTAAGAATAAGCAATATGAGGGAGAGAGCGGAAGAAGAAGAACAAGGACTCCATGAAATAGAAGAAGTAGATAAAAATAATGGACTGGAGATAGAAAAGGCGTTCAAGGAAGTAGAAATTCCACCATGGTATAAGCAGATAACATTGAGAGCTGCTTTTACCAGTATTATTTTGAGCTTTGTTTTCAATATTATTGTATGCAAACTCAATCTCACCACTGGCGTGATTCCTTCGCTTAACGTGGCGGCTGGCCTCCTTGGATTCGCCATTGTTAAGGCATGGACGGATCTGCTAGAAAAGTGCGGTATGTTGAAGCAGCCTTTTACCAGACAAGAAAACACTGTGATTCAAACCTGTGTAGTTGCCTCTTCGGGGATCGCTTTTAGCAGTAAGTAATTATTTGATTTTTATATCATCGTTTTGTATTGCAATTAATATTTTATGCATGCTATTCGAACGTTTTCATCAATTTGAATTTATTTTTTTTGTTTTGCCTGTTGAATAAGTTTTCAAATAACTTTTTTTTTTTTTATTATATAAAAATCTTTGATTATGTTACGATATATTTGCTGGTATCTGTCAATAATTAAACAGTAGAATGGTATTTTCAATTAAAAAGATTATGAAAAATAACTACTGCAAATATTTATATTAATTTCAGGTGGCACAGCGAGTTATCTGTTAGGAATGAGTGCAAAGATAGCAGCTCAAGCAGATGCAGGCAATACCATAATGAATGTGAAGAAACTCTCTCTTGGCTGGATAATCGCGTTCCTTTTTACTGTCAGCTTCGTTGGTCTATTCTCAATAGTGCCTTTAAGAAAGGTATGTACATAATACATATTGCAAAATTACTATATTTATCATTTAATCAATAAAATTATAATTTTCTTTCGAAATTTTCTGATCAGATGATGATCTTGAAATACAAATTGACGTATCCCAGTGGAACCGCAACTGCATATCTTATCAACAGCTTCCACACTCGTAAAGGAGAAAAGCTGGCCAAGTATGTATATGATTTAACTTTTAATTTATTTGTTTTTCTTTCATAATTTATGTTATTATAGCTGAAAAATCCATTTTTTTCGAATGCAGGAAACAAGTGATGACGCTTTTCAAGACATTCTGTTTTAGTTTTCTATTCGCATGTTTCGAGTGGTTTTTCGCAGCTGCTGATGGATGTGGTTTTAGTAGCTTCCCCACATTTGGTCTCCAGGCCTTTAAACAAAGGTATGGTTGTGTGCTGTTCAATTTCTATCTAGATGATTATAACAACAATTTATCGTATTTACGTGTTGAAATCTAATTGTTATTTGACCATATACCGCTCATTAGTAAAAAAAAAAAACTCGGTAGAGTTGGTACATATGATTTGGTATATTATTAACGATTAAAATCTGGTACATTGTGTTGCTTATTTAATTATTGAGCGAACTATGTTGGGAGACCTAATGAGATCAGTAGTCTATCATGTTCTTTCTGCAAAATTTTGTTCTTTCTGAGCTGTATAGCTCCTGTTTGGGCACATTTTTTTCCATTACATTACATTAATTTTTTTTCTCTCTTCATTTCAACTACACATTCATCAAATAAAATAATATTACACACAAATCTAAAACTTTTCAATACTTTTTTGGGTCTTGCTACAAAAACATAATGAATGACATAAATGATGACCAAACACACATGCATCGGTGGTCAACATTTTTTTATTCAGATCGAGACCCACGTACAAATGTGAGGGTGGTGTCAACCCCTATGTCAAACTGTTGGACACTAGCAAAATCCTACTTTTTTACTACACATTCTCCTATCAATCACTATTTCAAAAATTTTCAACAACCCAAAATGGGGGGCCAAACAGGGGCATAGAGTCAAAGATAATTGACAATACTTGAAGTATAGTATCATATAATTAATTACCTACCATGAACTAACAATTCAAGAAAGTCAAATTTAACATTCATATATAGAGGAAGAAAGATAGTTTTCTAGCAAAAAAAAATAAAAAATAAAACTGCTTGCTACTCAATGTGAATTTTTTTTTCCACGGATTCTTTCTTTTTGGTCAAGTAACAAGAATGTTGTATGATTTAAATGGCCTAACAAAATTGATGTTTTAAATCATACATCTATTCTTCCTATTACAGGTTCTATTTTGATTTCTCATCGACATACGTCGGCGTTGGCATGATCTGCCCGTACATGGTCAATGTCTCATTACTTATTGGAGCCATTGTTTCATGGGGAATCATGTGGCCTCTGATTGAATCCAAGAAAGGAAGTTGGTATAGTGCTGATTTATCTGCAAGTAGTCTTCATGGCATCCAAGGATACAGGGTAAGTCATATATTAATGTGAAGTGTCCAACATTGCATTGTCTAATACTATGTGCCAATTATATTATTTATTCAACTTGTGCTGATCTCAACAGGTTTTTCTTGCCATTGCCATGATGCTTGGTGATGGTCTGTTCCATGTTGTTTACATGATCATCGTCACATCAAAAAGTTTCATTAATCGCAAGTCAGAGAAATCTAATAGTGAGGGTGAAAGCACCGGAGGAGACTATGACGAAAAAACAAGAACTACCTATTTCTTGAAAGACCAAATCCCAAATTATGTAGCCATGGGTGGCTACGTACTCTTGGCAGCTCTATCTATCGGTGTGGTACCACAGATCTTCCACCAGCTGAAATGGTATAGTTGGAATATTTTGCGTGGACTGGCATATTTTTATTTCAATATTTTTACACTCGAGTTTAGGTAATACTATGTTAATTAATGACACGATAAATCTAACAGGTATCACATACTGGTGGCCTATGTAATTGCTCCAGTTCTAGCCTTCTGCAATGCCTATGGATGCGGCCTAACAGATTGGTCATTGGCCTCAAACTACGGAAAAGTAGCGATTCTCGTTTTCAGTGCTTGGGTCGGCCTGGATAATGGCGGGGTTCTTGCAGGCCTAGCTTGCTGTGGTGTGATGATGAGCATTGTATCAACAGCTTCTGATTTAATGCAGGATTTCAAGACAGGCTATTTGACACTCACATCACCACGTTCCATGTTCGTTAGCCAAGTTTTTGGCACAGCCATTGGGTGCTTAATGTCACCTTTGGTCTTCTGGTTCTTCTACAAGGCATACAGTGTTGGCGACCCCACCGGCTCCTACCCGGCTCCCTTCGCCTTGATTTACCGTGGAATAGCCCTTCTAGGAGTCGAGGGCTTCGCTACACTCCCCAAGAATTGCATGAACTTGGCTATCGGATTTTTCATTGCAGCTATAGTAATCAATCTGATGATTGAGGTGTTGAAGAAGTTTGAAAGAAAGTACAGAATCTACAGGTTCATTCCGAGTCCAATGTGCATGGCTATTCCATTCTATTTAGGCGCCTATTTCGCCATTGATATGTGCATTGGGAGCTTGATTTTGTTCATATGGCAAATGAAGAACAAGAAACAGGCTCAAGAACTTGGCCCTGCCGTTGCATCAGGCCTCATTTGTGGTGAATCCTTGTGGGGAGTTCCTGCTGCAATTCTTGCACTGGCAGGTGTTAATGCGCCAATTTGCATGAAGTTTTTGTCAGCCAAATCAAATAACAAGGTTGATGGTTTTCTAGGAGGCTGATTCTTTTATTAGAAAATTATGTGCAGGAATTAGTATATTTCTATCAGTTTTTTTTTTTTTTTTTTTTTTTACTTGGAATCTTTGTCTTTTAAAGTTTGCTACATTTATAATTGAAGTGTTTGTTTATATTTGGTTTCAAATCTTCATTAGGGCTTATGATGAATGGTTTACTCTATTCCCAATTTGCATTGTAATTTATTTATTTTTAACTAGTTTAAGCATTTTATCAGTAGACTACGATACAATACAATGTCGATATTTTATTGTTGCAAGTACCTCTGTTTTTTGTGTGAAATGCAAATACTTTTATTCAATATCGTCATACTAAATTGCATCATTAATAAAGAAAGGATGATCTTCAAGCCAGAACTTATTCTGGATACATAAAGGACAATCCCAAAATTCTTGGCATAAAACAAAGAAGAATTCCCTCCTGCAAATATCCTCACTAAAACACCAAGAAATGAATTCAATTTTAATACACTGATAAACTTAGGAGGGTGTTTTGTGTAGATTAAAATTAGATTTTAAGTGGAATGTGATAGAAATTTTTGAAATGTGTGTTTAAAAATATGTGGGACTCATGACATATATGTTTAATATTTATTGTTTGACTTAAATTAAAATCTGGCCGAAACAGAGCCTAGGCATTTTTCGAGGGCCAAATTCCCTTATCAATCTTAAACCCCAATTGCAATCAAACAATTATTAACTATTTTTTTTTTTTTTTACCTAGAACAAAATCAAGATGAATATATAAATAAAAATTTAAGGGAATATTTCATAATATTCTCGTAGATCTCCACTATTAGGCCACATCACTATGAAGCTAGTCAAATGTTAAAAATTGCCCCACAGGGGGAAAAAGAACACTTCCTAGAATGGTCAAAAACAAGGAAGAACAAAAGAGGAAGAGACCGTGAAAAAATATCAAAAAATCCAGAAATGCAAAGTTCAAATCTGTTGTTCCGAAGTTGTAGTCTCCTTGACAGTCTCATCAATGCATATTTGATACCTTAGTACATCATCGCTTTATAGCAAAAGAAATGAGAAAATAATTCTTGAGATCTAAACGCATTACATCTTGACATCTTTCCAAATGTTATGTAGAGGTGATGTTCCGAAATGTCAAAAATATATCGGTGGAACAGATCTGATGTGCAAAGGTCAATTTTCTTGTTATGTGCAAATATCACGTGAAATTTAAGAATTAATCTCCATGTACATGGGAACCCCTACACCCTCTCACGTCCCACGCAGGACCCACCTCAATAAAAAAGTAAAAATAAAAAATTACCCACCCAACCCCTCCCCCTCCCCTATGTGTGAGTTGTCTATGAGGGTCTGTAAATTCCCACTCTATACATATAGCTTCTCCCGAAATTTAAAGGGACAATTTACCTTCAAGTTATGCTGCACGTACATGCATTATTGTTCACCTTCAGTGGACAATATTGTCCATAAACTTTTTTTTTTTTCTTCATTTGAGATTTTAATTTAGTGTAGATATAGATAAACATGAAAAAAGTATGTATGAACATCCATGACATACCGCCCCGTTGGCAGTGGCGCCACTACATTTTTATTTTTTAAAAAGGTAAGTATTTTGAATTTTTTAATATATACATAATTACATATACGTCTCTCTTCGATATTTTTCTGCCCCCCGAGCAATAATCCTGACTCCGACACTACATACATTAATGCACATTTTTCCAAAACATTTGTAATTAGCCATTAATTTTCACCGACTGTTGTTTACAGAATTTGAATAGCAGATGGTGCACAATTTTGAGCTTACCAAAAGAATGATTATTTATGACTTGACAAAATCAAATCGCATGGAATTTAAAATCTTTAGTTAAAAAAATTAAAACCAAATCACTTGATTCAAAGACTTCGAGCTCAAAATGTTTCTTTTCTTCCCGAAAGGCAATCAATATACCTTGTATAATGTTTCATGTACACAATTTAATTTATGGTATAAAGCAATCCATGATAGGTATGAAAAGGACCAAAATTTGAATTTCTCTGCCTAAAACCATTAATCTAGTAAGGAAAATGTAGTGGATTGTTATTTTCTGTTTCTGCATATTTTCCTTCTCTCCAGTTATTTGGGGAGTTCCAATGGAGAGAATTAGCACTCAACCCCACGTGATGTGCCACTCTTAAAGATCATCAAGATGCAATCTTCCTTATCCTCCTGCCATAGAGTAAGATAGTCAGCAAGCAATCGGATTAGAAATTTAGAACCGAAGCCTGGTATCTCATAAAATAATCAATTAAATAAAACATGGTTCAAAACCAAATATCCAACAGCCACTTCTCTTAATGACTACCCACTTTTGAGTTAACTGAAGTCAGTAGCTGACTAAACCTCTGGGCTCTTTTTCATTGGGGGAGACTTTTTAGTTTCCCGACAGGTCGACTATATCTCCAGGTCTCAGTCTAGACGCTCTAACCGATGGCAGGAATTCTATCCTTTGTGATACTTCCTAATAGTCAGCTTTATACCTATTATTGTATAACTGGTGGATCAAAATGTAGAATTGTGTAGACTTGGTTCAAGAATGCGCGTGAATCATTAGCAACTTACCCGCAAAGAATAATGAGTGAAGGAAACAATTTAAGCCCTCGTTTGGTATACATTAAAATTTTCATTCACATTCTTCTACTCATTTTCAACCACATTCTTCAATAAAATAATATTTTCCATCACATCAGTAACTTTTCCTTCTTGTTCAACCACACATTCTCCATCAATCTACTATTCTAGAATACATTCTTCCAAAATAATGTGGCTTAAACACACCCACCACAAGCATTATTAGGATAAAAGAGGACCCAAAAGAAATATCGGGATTTAATAATCTAATCAAGTAGAATGTAATGGTACCTCTTTAGCAATTTCATGTGACCGACATCACATCAAGGATTAAATAAACCAGATACGCCCATATTTATAGCTGAAAGGACTGAGATACTAGTAATCACGGCAAGCCAAAATAAGGCCGATCCTGCATATCAAGGTATCCTTAGGCACTCCGAATAAAGAAGAAAAACTTGAAGAGTTCAATTAAATTATATTTACTTAGTATATGTTTGGAAAATCATAAAAATACGTCTCGAATTACCAGAATCACTGTCTGAAACTTCCTGGTTGGATCCAGCAGTCAATATAGGTGTAGTCTCCGTATCTGCACCGGCATCTGGAGACTTAGTATTTACTGTTTCTGATGTCACTATCCCTCTGAATTCCTCACTTACAAGTAAAGCTGCTAGAACATCCATGAAAGATTCTGTGTCTGTTCCAATTGAGTATTCCTTCCCAATCTGCTCAGATGTTGAAGTATCTGATTCATAAGAAAGCTCATCATCTGAAGCATATGTATCTCTAATTCTATAACTTTTTTCAGTTCTTTCATCTTCTTCGTCCTCCACATATGCTTTATATGTCAATCGCAGTAATATTTCTCCAGCAACTCCTTTTCCAAACAGGGACCACCCTCCTCGAAGTACCACAATCTTGTCTGTTGGAACAGTATCTTTCAAAGATCCTAGATCAACCTGGAATCAGTACTTAATCAGGAGGTTGGACATGAACCTTTTTTAGGTCAATATATCCTTTTGTGGCTTCTTGACAAGGTCAGTTTCATAATGCTCACCTAGTCTAGCAAAAAAGTAACACGTTCTTCAAAAAGACGAACCACCGTGGAGAAATAAGCCAAGCAAACATAATAACAGAAAAGGAAAAAAATGAAAACCATGACAAGCGGCGTGACATTATTTGTTGACACTATTTTGCAATTGAAAATATATTCTAAAAGTAAAAAAAAAAAAAAGAAACCTCTTTTCCCCTCTAGAATATTAGGCCCCTGTTCAATAGGGATTAGAATATATGTTTTAATATAAATTAACGTCAACAATTAATTTTAACTACATATTTCATGGAACCCACAACTTTTCTATCACACATTTCATCAATTTTTTATCAAAATATACTAAAAAGGTGATTTTAATCCCTACTAAACAGGGGCTAAATCTCAAGAAAATTTCCCAGAAATGGAATTTTGAAGCTCTAAAGTGTAGTTCCATGTGTATTAAAGATGAAACACCAAACATTTCGGTGTCTTGGTGATGAGATCACAGAAAATGGAGCAATAGTTTCAACAAATTATTTAATAGTGTTGATTACAAGAAGAATTCAGCTTCTATAAGCGAGGGAGGTTATGAAGAGGATGAACACGAGAAATACAATTGGTCCACACGCAATTTCTACCAAAGTACCGGAAGTGTTTGGGCGATGTGGATATTATATGGTTGATGAAATTATTTCATGATATCTCAGAGTAAAGAGATGCCAGAAAGCCCGTGATAGGGAAACTTACTTAGGGAAATGCTATAGTGAAAGACTGAAAGTTCACAGAAAAAGAATATCTATTAAACAAATCCATATCGTTATGGATGTGCATGATGGAGCAAGTCATGAGAGCGAGATGTGGTGCTGGTAATACTGGAGAATTCTCTAAGATTATAGGTTTGAATCAAGATACTGTACAAGTCCTTTTCTTTTCAGTTTAGTTGTAACTTGTAAGTCCTTATCTCTTTGTCTTTCATATAACTTAAGAATTAAAGACAAATCTTGACCTCTCTTCAGGCCACATTTCTCTTTGAACACTACCTAAATATTTGGGCCGAGTAAAAGTAAGATACTAGTTTTGAAACAGAGGTGATATGTTTTTCCATATCAACAAGTTGCAATTTGTATACTTCATGTAAAAGAACCAACAGAACTGCTAGGAAGGATCACAGTCTGATTGTCATATGAGCCATGAAAAGATAAGTGATAGTATTTGCAAATTTAAGGCAACTTACCTCGGCAGTACCGACCGTAAAATTCGCAAATCCAAGAGAATCCTTTACTTCAATGTATAATTTTTCTTTCCCAGGGTTAACAACTAACATGTGAAAATCCTGTGAAAAGGGAAAAGTGCATTATCGTTGGCAGTACATGTGTAACTTCTGACTATAATATTACACATTAATTGAACTATTCTTTATGAGCACTGTAGACTCAGCAGATTATTGGATGTAGAAAAAGAGCTCACCTGATCCCAGATTGGCTCACCAGGAGGTCCAATGACAGTAGTTTGGCTGTTCCTTTTACTGCGTATTACTTGATCTCCCAATCTCAGAACAACATATGGATCCGTTTTGCCTGAACAAGGAACGATAGCCATTGTCATACAGATACAGTATTTTATTACTATGCAAGGAGCAAAGAACATTTAAGGGAATCAGAAAGCAGCACTTGTAGACAAGCTAATCCCAACTTACAACGAACTATTAAATGTTCTACTCAAAGTGGGTACACAAATATGATATTTAGAAGCCACAATGTAGAGGAAAATTCATACCATAGAAAATATAGGTGAGTTTCCGTGCATCTAGAAGAGTAACCGACAATTCTGCGGCAAAGTCCTTATTTCCCTCTTGAATTTCTCCAGATCTTAAATCACTTGGAATAGGTCCAGCAGCTTTTCCCTTCTGAAAATCTAGAACAATCTTATTTGGGCGCACAAATAGCCGAGGTAAATCCTCAGTGAGAAGTTTGGTCAAAAACCTGGATTACAGAAAGTACAGAAAATCAAGTATAAGGTATTAATAACAAACTGATCATTACTGAAATCAATGGTAATTAGAGAAACATTACAAGTAAAATAGACAAATCTGCATTACCGAAAGTACAGAAAATCAAGTATAAGGTATTCGTGTTTCTGGAATTATAGCAGCAAGTTCCGATAATTTTACAATTTCATCCTATAAAGTGAGCAATATAGTTAAACTAAAATAAAGATATGACAATTATATGTACTATTAAAACGTAGTTTAGAAAAATGATGTGCTAGTGCACATGGGTAAGATACTCGAACAAGTTTTGGGAACAGAACGGAGAACGAGTTCATAAGTTTCGTAGATGAAACAACTGCAGAGGAAGCTAAATTATATATAGCCATTTTAACAGTAAACTGTCGTTGTTTGCAGCACACCTCAACTCAATTAGAAGCAAAACATAATTTAGAGGGAGAGAAAATTGGTTCCTCTATCTTTCTTCTTTTAGAGAGGCATTTATCTTCTTGGATCTCACAGTTCCTCACCCAGATTTTACAGTAAAGAAAAATTTAGTATCATAATTAACCAAGACATTGTTCAGTAAAAGAAAATTACTCTCACTTATCTAATGTGTTTCAAAGGAGAACATAATTTTTAACACCTAGGATCAAGTTATTATCAAGCTAAAAATGGACTGAGATTTACAAATCAAACAGAAAAAAAGTGTGGTCAAAAAGTATAGCAAGAGAAGTTCTTGAATCGTCATTAGGCTTACCACATTAAAAGGCAATGTTTCGCAATAGAAATAATGATGAATTATACAATATTAATGACTAATTAAACTAGAATTAAAAAAAAAATCCAGTTACAGCATTGAGGGACAAGTTCCAATAAATCTCAACAGTAGCCAGGGAAAAAATTCACTCACTTTGAGAGGACAGGAATTGCTGAGTATTGCCAAACAACCATGAAAAAGAAAAACATTAAGAAACAAAAATTAGTATCATATCGGGTAAATGAATCCTATCAATCTTTTGATTCTTTTCAATTACAGGAATTACACAAAAACATATGGCAAAAAGAAAGCTAACTAAAATGATATATAATCAATCTCAATAGGTTAGGCAGGTTAGTTAAACATCAAAATTATATTAATAGACTTCTTAAAAATTAAAACATGCAGGTGAAAAAGCCCAATCTTCAACTCATTTATATCATTACTAGAGAAAGTCAATTACCAAATTTCAAATTTTAACCCTCTGTTACACTTCCTGTCCATAATTTTTACAAGAGGCAGAATTGACCATCTATATACTATACTAAAGTATATAGATCCAGCCTGGGGGACATGTATTGACACATTCAATAACTAATGTGACTAGCCCTTTCTAGTGCACCTCAATTCTGCTCTTCCAATTTATTTTTTCTATTTTTGCAAAAACACTCAGTTTCCCTTACTCAGAAATGATTGTACAGTGATTCATGACTTTGAAGTCATATTCTAGTAAAATAAATCGTGCAAGATATGAAATTATTACATACCCATTAGATTGAATAAGCGAAATGGTGACAATTCGAATTTTATCTTCGGCAGAGAAACAAATGCCCAGGAAAGAGCTCCGACCCATGGTTCTGATGGAATCAGTCGCAATTTTACCCACAGTTCTCCATCAATGTCAAAGTCTCGCACACCCACTGGCACGACAATGGGAAGAATGCTGAATTTGAGTGACAGCATTAAAAGCATTCGTGCACCACCAGTGTAACGGAGGCCTATCTGGTATCTTGATAGCAGAAAAAAAAAATTCATCATTAAGTTAAATGCAACTCTGAAGTCAAGACAAGCTATTTATTTTGAATTATGAGTCAGTGAATATCAACCATGCAAATCTTGTGAATATATGGCAGTGAGAAATGGTACATTTAATAAATCAACAAAGTAACCAAAATCTGTAGTGAAAAGTTATGAACTACTGTTTAGCATGATATGGGATTAAAAAAGAAACTGCTTGGACATAACTCCAAACAGGTTTCTAGACACCGTAGGCTTCTAGTTTCCAAATCTGGACAGTTATCATTATAACAATTACCATATTCAAAACTTAGCCTCCGTTGGAGAAAAATATATAAATGGTTTATTTATAAATAGAAAGAAATAAGTGCTGGTTAGTACTTGTGTGTCCATCAGAATGTGTGGTTGAAAATAAAGTTTGACCATTTACAAATTATATAAATCATTTACAAATTAGCCAAACAGAGGCTTACTTTCTCTGTTGTCGAGACCTCTGTTGCTGTTTCTTGGTTTTAATTTGTGCTATGTATGAACCTTGTCTTTGCAGGTATAGTTATAAAAGCTTTTAACATCTTACATTTTCCATACCAAAATTCAATACGACTTGATAGATCTGAAGATGCATATTGAGTATGAAGATCTCAACTTTTGGAAATTCAAAATTGACAGGTTTAATCCACATCTATGGTAACGTGAGACAGTTGATACACATGCTTGAAGATTATGCTAAAAAGGAGAAGCAAAGTTTCAAGCATCCCATGTTCTATCTAAACTAACAAGCTCCAATTATGAAGGAAAGAAAAATGGGTATGTTAAGCTGAAATTTTCTTGAAAATGAATTAAACATCAATGCAATAGAAAACACTCACTGCAAATCGTTGATTCGCCGAGAAGTACGACGCTCAACGCTCCTAACGGACAAGGGCTCATCCCCCAGAGAAAACTGTTTAATCTCCACCCTCTGCACATAATCTGGCTTCTTGAGATTGTCAATAACTGGCTGCAGCAAGCCAATGATCCAATTCTCAATCCCAGACCTGTAGACCTTCCATAGCTTCCCCAGCACCATGTTCACCCACTCGACAGACTCTTTCCTCTGCAAATCCTTCTCAAGAAACGTGGACAGGTTGGCAGCCACCTGTGGCCAACTCTCAGGCTTACTGTTAATAATATTGCTCCTCTTTGGAGAGGTCCATAGCTTGTCGAAAACAATCCCTGTGAAAAAGAATAAGGCAAAGAGGCCAACAATGTTGCTGTTTATCTGAGGAGGAGTTGGGATTGGGTTTATCACCCCCAGCTGAGTTCCCAGCTTATGTACAATGGGGTCTTCTGCAAAACTGGAACTATAATAATTACCATTTGTATTCGCACTACTACTACTACTACTACTACTACTACTTGTAGCAGCATTGGATGAATTGTAATCGAATTCATCATCTGAAAATCGCTTCAAGATTATATTTTTAGCTCCCCGTCGGGCAGCAAAGTTATTGGGGTCTATGTCGAATTGGTATTGGGAACTCTCACCATTGATGCAAGCTTGAACCTGGAGGATAGCCCATCTCACATTTTTTATTATCCTCTTTTTCCGGGTTATGATGTTTCTGCGTCGATAATGGTCATGATAGCAACTATTATTATCACCACAGGAGTAGAATCTGCAAGGGGGGCGGAGAGATGTGGAAGATAAAGCCAACAGCTTTTTCTGTGAAATATCACAGCAAAGAGGTATAGTATTTGAAGTCGATTGCAAAATCATTAGATCACAAGAACTCAATAAGCAAAACACCAATGAGACGAAGAATTCAGTTCACTTTCGCCGCCCTTATACAGATAAAAACATAATCGATTCGAAAACATAAAACATGAATTCCGAACTTCGAGTAACTAGTAATTTCAGTTCACAAGCATAAACTACAAGAAATCTCAATTCAGGAAGACAGATTTGAACTATTTCGATAGAGAGAGATATAACAAAAAATGTTGATTCTAGTTCAAGAATTTTGATTGCGGGGAGCCACAAAAATGTGTTAAGCCACTCGTACAGAAAAACTTTGGTAGTCTTTCTTCCTTTTTGAATTGAATAATAATCAATAGTGGAAAAAGGAGGTCCACGTGGGTTGGAACCGGCCACGGTCTTCGTTGATTAGGTTCAGTAAGCATGATGTGTAAATGCTACGTACAAAAAAAAAATAAAAAAAAATGAACCGCATCTTGACAGCCTCCACCTACTTTGCTCTGGTCTTGGTGAACGAGGTAAATTGCAGGTTATGCCTCCAAAAGGTATAGGGTGGAAGGCTACTTGTACACTTGCACTTACCTAATGACCAATTTCAGGATTCGAACCTTTGACGCGACAACCACAAGTAAAGTTGGAGTTTTTCCACCTTCTCCTTTTACCACTTGGAGATGTGCCTTGGGACATAAATGCTACGTTTAGCTAAGACTGAAGTTGTTGAAAGTAATGGATAGATTTTTATTTTAAATATTTAAAGTTGAGATAATGTATTTATTCAATTTGAATATTAAATTTTTTTTTTTTTTTTTTTAAAGTGATGGACTTTTTAGAATTTTATGAACTTTATAAGAGTGTGTTTGGTAGAGATTAAAATTGAAAAATTAGCCGTTATTATTGATTTTTATTAGACGAGTGAGACTTAATAATGACTATATTTTCAATTTTAATTGAATTTTAATCTGTATTGAACATGCCCTAAATTTTCTTTTAAAGTCTTTTAAAATAGTTGTAACGATAGTCTTGACAATATGAAAATATTATTTCAGAGGTTTTACAAAATTGTACTAATCTTTTGCTTTTTGCAAATATGAGTGGCCTTCATTAGATGTTAAAATCAGTGTGATTTCTTCTTTCTAATATACCAAGCCCCTGTTTGGGAGGGATTGTGAAATTATGAGAATCAATTCTTATGTCATTTTCATCAACAGCATCTCCATGTCGGGAAGACAGGAAATGCACCGAAATGTCATATTTGCCCTCAGTGCCAACAACTTTGTAATGTACTTTCTCAATTGTATGTTGACCATTCAGTGGGTAGAAAAGTAAATAATGCACTAACATAAAGTCAGTCCATTTGTGTAAATTGGACCATTGTGTATTTCAACGGTTGAATTTGTAATTTTAAGCCGCATATAATTAGGCCTAGACAAAGGCTAAAAATGTAAATTTACTCATGTATATATAAGTACTTTTTAATGTATTGAATATTACTCCTTTTAAATTATTGTGAATTGTATGGGATTTTTCTACTTTTTTTTTTTTCCTTTTTTTTGGTCCGGTATTGCTCTCTGTGCACAAATCCAATCAATCTACTATGTTAGGAGTGAACAACAACAACAACAATAATAAATGTAATTTTTTATGGACTATGTTAAAATTACATAATTTCCTATCTAATTGGCGACCGGCGCCCCACTAATAGGGGAACGTCATTTGTCTATTATGTAAACCATTAAGCAGGAAATTATGTACAAGTAGTTTTATCCATTTTTTATTGAACATCAAGTTTCCATTAGAAATATGGATGAAGAGTCAACCATGTACCTAATAATCATATATTGTTGTGTATCCAATAGTTTTCTTTATTTTAAAAAGCGTTTTAAGGATTTTTTCTTTTTGAAAAAAAAATTATACAACTTTTTAATAATATTTTTTTATATCCATTCATTGTTTGCATTATTTTTTTTTTACGAGCAATTACTGTTCCTTTGAGAGAAAAAAAATCCCTCTTTTTTATTTTGTAAAAATCAAAGAAATGGATAGAAACTTGTGATAATGAATAAAGCATTACACAGGAAACAAGAACATTGAAAATTACATTTGTCTTGTAGGTGCTTGAAGATTATAAATTTCTTGATGGGACAGAACAAAAGTTGTGTATGCAATCTATGCAATGGGGAGAATGGAGGAAATTTGGGGCAAAGATTGTGGAGAATTCAAGCCGGAGAGATGGCTAAACAACGGCCGCTTCATGAGTGAATCTGCCTAGAAATTTACGGCTTTTAATGGCGGCCCTCGACTGTGCTCAGTCAAAGATTTTGCTTTTTACCAGATGAAATTCGCCGCTGCCTCCATCCTTTACCGTTACCAGGTGGTGGGGGTGGAAAACCACCCAGTGGTGCCAAATATGGCATTAACAATGTACATTAAGTATGGGCTCTTCTAAGGCATGACCAATCAGAGATTCAGAATATTTTGATTCCATGAGAAATTATTGAAGTTTGGTGTGTCATTGGTTCTATTTGATTTTATATATTTTATTTTGGTTTGTAAGGTTGAAAATATATTGCATATATGTATTGGATAGGTGAAATTAGGGTTGAAATAAAGAAGATCTTGATTGCAAGGTAAATTGTGGGGTAAATTATTATTTTGAAACAATCTCACTATGTTTTTGACACGTTGGATTAAATGAGATTAAAAAAAAGTAAAGATTTTGTGAAACCAAATCGAGCTAATTCACACAATTGACCTATTTTGACTAACCAGCTGAGCAAGTGCATTAAAAGCATGGACGATTGATAAAAGTTGTGAATCAAAGTTAATTATAGATGTCAAATTGGATAATACTATCATGGCTCGTTAAAAGTTGGTTGCGTGGCAGATTAGGCTAGGCCTCCAGGGTTTTCTTACTCGATGGAACTCGATAGATTAACTTGGTCGTGGATTTTGACAAATGTTCTTTCAAAGCCCCAAGTTTAATTTCAAGTCGTGGATGAGGGTGCAAAAAGAATTTAGTCTAGACTACATGATTTGTGTTGTTTAATCCCACTCATGTGTCAATGTGTCTCATGGATCGAATATCAACGTGATATCTTTTTAAAATGTAACTTAGTCTATGTTTGATATACATTAAAATTTTCATTATCATTCTTCTACTCATTTTTAACCACACATTTTTCAATAAAATAATATTTTCCACCACATCAATAAATTTTCATTCTTTTTCAACCACACATTCTCGATCAACCTACATTCCGGAATACGTTCTTCCAAAATAATGTGGTTCAAACACACCCTTAGATCATCCACTTTGGTCACTTGTGATTAATGAAATAGATTGCATTGTTATTTAACTCACTGGCATGTCTTTCTAGTCAAACACTTCAACACTTTCGGGTCAAGTGCTTCTAAATGTGGCTCGAACTCCTTATTTTTTGAGACACTCATATATTTCTTCTTATAAAAAACATTGAAATTTTACTACATAGTTTGGATGCACTGCACCCACTGATCGTGCTTATGACCACAGAATAAGTGACATTTCTTACCGAACATTTTTTGATAACTTAAACGTTTTTTTTAAGTGATTCTTACCTTACTGTTAAAATAAGTAACTTATTTCCTACCTTCACTAATAAGTTAATTATTTATTTGAATTAATCAGCCTAGAGTATCTCGTAGAAGGTTTTGGAAAGACCCATCGACGGATGAATTAATCCTCAATACTGATGCAGCAGTGAACAACGAGGAAGGGGAGATCTCCATTGGGGCTGTAATCCGTAATCACCGTGGGGAGGTAATGGGATTGCTCGGTAAAGTTGTTAAAGGAAATTTTTCTCCACTCACAGCAGAAATTCTGGCCATCGGAGAGGGATTGGAATTCGCAGCAGAAATTGGGCTACAGGTCACATTGCAGAAACTGATTCCCTGCTCTCGATCCAAGCCATTAACATCCATCTTCCGTTCTCCCCTGTGCTGTGTAGCTGAGGACTGTAGAATTCTCATGGCTCGGATGGGAAATTGTACAATTTGACACACTCCAAGACGGACCAATCAGGAGGCTCGTGAATTAGCGCTACTGACGAAAAATTCTAGGAATGATTTTATGTGTTGTGAAGAGGTTCCAGAACCCATTGTTAATCTGGTGAACCATGATGTCTCTCATATGATTGAGTAATGAAATTTTGATTGTTCCCTCAAAAAAAAAAAAAAAAAAACAATGTTATGGATGACCGACTCTTCTATTAGTCCTTATACTGCCTTTTTTTTTGTCTGTATTTCAGATGCCAGGAGTACGAGAAGAGGGAGGAAGAACTAAATGAGAAAGTACTTCGAACCACTGCCCGTGCCTGAATATTCAGATTGCATAGTTATTAATTCCTTCACTGGCATTTCTTTTTAGTCACACACTGCATCTCTTTTGTGTCTAGTGAACTCGAACTCATTATTTTTGGGACACTCGTTTGCGCCCATTTTTATTTGTTTTCTCAAAATGCATTTTGATGGAGAATGTATGGGTAAAAAATTAGGAAAAATTTTGAGTTTGCGTATAATATTATTTTATTGAAGAATGTGTAGTTGAAAATAAGAGAAAGAAAAATGTATTTTGAAAACAATGAGAACCAAACAAGGGCATATTTTTTCCTATAAAAATCATTGAAATTTGAAAAATCGCAACTACTATACGACAATACATATTTTACATAAGATGGAACAAAAAGACAAATAATTATTTTAAAACGAGATTTCCTTGCAAGAAAGCCCCGTCACAAGTACCAGCTCTATTTTGATTGCGTGTACCCAGTTTAATCGTTTAAAAAGATTAAAGAGGATCTTATCCACTTGATTAAATCAAGAATTAGCTTATAAATTAAAATCTTATTCAACAAAAAAAATTACCCAACCAAATTGTTGTTCATATCTCGAATTTGATGTTTAGAGCATCTTCAATAGAGATGCGAATTGCACTAATTGTAGGCCACATATACAAGAGAAGATGTAGCAAATGAAGATGATTCAAAAAAATAAGTGAAGGATGTTTAACACATCTTCCACAAGTTAAAATGTTCTATACATTTTTCACATTTTTCTTTATCGTGTAAACATTTTGGAATAATGTGACAATCACTAGATATGTTCTTATGAAGCCACGAACCAGACAACCCAAGTCCCACAATGGACCCACATTTGCTCATGATTGGAACTCATTGTCACGTGAATTAGTTTAACAACGGACGAAAAAAGGATTAAGTAGCAAAGAAGAAGAGAATAGGGGCGATCGTTCATACGGTCATACATTAAGGACTTTTTGTGTGCAAATATCTCACAAATAAAATAACTATAAATAATTTAATATATTCTCCATTTTAAGAGTAATTAAATAGAAACCATAAATATTTCCATATCATCATACAAGAAAAAGATTGAGAACAACAAAATTCTACATAAAAAAAAAAAAAAAAGTGAAGAAGAAAGACCATACCCAAATAACATATATATCAAAATTGCACTAACAAAATGTCATAAAGTTGTCGAACTTACTTATGTTGATTCGGTCTCGAGAGAAATCCTTGTAACACGACTTTCTTCTTATGCTCCTTTGCGTTTGATTCATCAAACTCCTTCGTTGAAACCTTTTTGATGTTGAACTCAATTCTTTGTTGTGCTCGAAAACTAGTGATGCAATAAAACCATATGGCCGTGCAAAGAATGGCACATAACTTGCCCCAAAGTAACATAACTCCAAGTATTACCATTAGAATTGATATCCCAATGAGTGACCCAAATTTGGAATCATTTTCATTTGACTCACGGCCGTAAATTCCCTGTGCAGGCACTGATTTTGACAGCTGCTTTCTTGTTGACTGGCTTTTATTGTACCTAATTGTCCCATTTTCTGCACCTAAACGTTTGGTCCTTTCAAGGATGATGTGCTCACCGTTACGGTATGTCGTGGCCTGAAGTAACAATAACAACTTCCCCTTAAATTTCAAATATTAAGGGCCCATTTGTCGAGTTTTTTGAAAAGCAAAAGGTTATTTTCGAAATATTTATGGAAATCAATTTGTTCGAAGAGTTTTTTCCAAGTTGTCACGAAAAAAAAAAAAAAGACTTACCAAACAAACATTGACTCCATCTGGAAATGAAAATTGGATCTATCCTCATCTCGTGCCATATGCCTTAACGCGCGAAGAGCACGTTTGACCCTATTTTAGGTATTTTTTTAGCTAATTTGCGTTTGTGCACCTCTAAGTAAGAGTAGAAAACATGCTTTTAAAATGGCTAATCATTCTACAATTCTAAACTCGGCCTGTCAAAACTGGCGCTTGTTGGAATCTATACTTTCTTGGTTCTTAAGACAATTGCATAATATGTAGTTAACACTTAAAAAGGATGTGTTATTTATATATATATTTACACACGCACGCTTATACCTCAGTAGATTTATGTAGGCCAACTGGATCAGGTTCTGCCGCCATAACCATGTTCAGATTATTTCCGCTGCCACCGGCCGTGGCCGGAAGCTGATCGTTTGTAGCATACAAATTCTTATTTCCCTTAGGAACGTCAGTTTTCTTACTTGACCTCAACTTTGGTGCAAAGTTGGAGTTGTTCATTGGAACAGTTTTAGCAGATGATTTTTTCATTCTTCTGAACCAATACGGCTGGGAAATTCTTTGGCCACCGCATTTGTCTTTTCCACCATCGCCGCCGCCAGAGATCTTTTTCTCATCATCCTTAACTGAAAATCCAAAACAACCCAGAAAGAAACTGCTTCCATGCTTCCTATTACTGGTTTTCTTTATATGATGCGACATGGAAGAGATGAAAAAAACTCGCCGGCATCAAGAATGATATGGCTGCTGGTTTCTTGATTTCACTCTCAATGGTCGAACTCATGGCCACTTATTCTATTTGAAAATGTAAACCATAATGTCATACATGTTGAAATTGTGTTAAATGGTTTACATCATATTCAGTACTAAAATAAAATTTGGTGGAATTTTCTTATCCTTAAGTATACAATAGATTAGTTGGAGGAGGGCAGAATTAGACTTAGTGGCAGCTCAATGTCTTTTACCTCCTCCAAGTTTTCACCAACTCCTACTTTAATATTAGATAATACTTTTATATTATAAAAATTGACAAGGGTAAAATTTAAAAAAAAAAAATGCAGAATGAAGAAAAGTTCAAACCAGTGATAAAACACATTTAAAGCAAATTGAGGTTGTTGACCTCGAAAAATGAACTCAACAGATGCTGGACTCACTCGTACATATGTAAGATAATCCAACACGTTAATGCCGATCGACGGTCAGGATAGCTCCAAAGTTTGAATGTGTGAGGAGCTCAACGGCACGAGACGTTTCCGTTCGGGTTCCGGCGAGATTTATGGAACGATATTGTATAATGAACAAATTGATAAGAACAAGACTTGTAACTATATTTTAGTAAAGATGCAAGAATGAGAGAATAATATTGCTCTAAGTATTTAGAATTGCATTAGTCTTTACATATTGCATGGATGTGGTATTTATAGTAGTAAAAATGAAATGGTACACATTTGGATCAAATTACACGTGGCCTCATCTCATTGGCCGACCTGTCAATTCATAGTCATCACATTGAATTTCTAGCCTTTCAAAGCATTTAATGTTCTTACATTAACAAGACAGGATACAAATACACTTTTTACAAATGGCACATCAATTATTTGAATAAGATCTTCATTATGAGTTCAATCTTTGCACGTGGACCATCGCCAATTGAAAAGCCTTAGATCCATGAGTGCCTCGAAAATACAAGGGTCTCGGATGATGCCAGCAACCTTGTATAACTTGAGCCTCGGTCAAGCCATAGGCCTCAGAATAGCTTGGGCCTCGGCCTCATAGTAAAATGGCTTCCTGGTTTGTTTGGATCTGGTCCCACAGCTTGGTTACGAAGTCACATGGCAGTTCCTAGTTATGAGTCATAACAATAGTCACATAAGTCCATGTATGATTATTTATGTCATGTGTGGACTTCAGTAATAATGTATTGGAAGTTTTTGAAATTTATGGGGTAACAGAGGTGAATGGTTAATTTACCTGTTTTTGTAAGAGTCAAATCGGTAATAAACATATTAAGTTAAAAATATGAGGTGAATCGATTTTATTTACTAGTTTTTGTTTTAATTATTTGTAATTATTCTAGTATAACCAATTATTCTGATATGATTTTTTGACTACATCATAAATAATACTATAATATAACATACTGAGAATCTTTTTTAGATGAATCGACTTTATTTACTTCTTGTTGTTTTAATTATTTGTAATTTTTCAAGAGAGCCAATTATTCTGATATGATTTATTTATTTACACAAATTTTTTTTGAAATTCATTAAGTAAAGAATCGTACATTTCATATTACAACTTTAGATTTTTATTTTTATTTCGCATAAGTATACACATTTAGATTTTCGAATTCATGTCCAAAAACTTCAGGTTTCTCTAGTAAATTCAATTTGCTAGGAATGTGTTCATTTATTTGCCTAACTATTTTTTCGATTGATATACTTTGACTAATTTATTTCGATATCACCGCTATTCATAATATGAAGCGGTACATTATGTGCAAAATATTGCCGACAACTTTTTGTTTTGATTCTATTTCTTCTCTCATAACAACATAATTTATTGAGATATCTTAATTTTCAATATTTCAGATACTTGAACCTCTTTTGGAGTTTTATAGTATGTTATGTTAGAATTATTGTTCAAAAATCAAGAGAAGGAAACATGGATTAATGAACTAGAAAAAGGGAAGAAAAACAATTTTGGCGCTACATTATTGGCCGATGTTGTGGCTTGCGGTCGCATAAGCGACTGCAGGGATAAATTTGGGCTGCACCACTATAACTAAGCGATCGCATAGTTATAGCCTATGCGGTCGCATAGTGTAAAAATCCGACCGTTAGTTTGGATTTTTTCGAATTTTCCGGTGGTTTTTCTTGTGAAGCTATGCATCTTTTCCATATTTATTGATACCATTTCATGCAAAAATGATTGAGGACTATACATGTTAGTCATCATTCCAAATTAATTGAAGTCATTCCATTGTTCATCCAACTCATTGAAATGATAATCCATTCTTTCACATAATCATTCTAATTCTTTTCACTTGTTCTTTTTGGAGAGTCACCTTTTGCTTTTGGTGTTCTTCATTCAAGGCTTGAAATCCTACAAACTATTTGCTATTTCATTCTTAAAAACATTGAGAATGAGACAAATATCGTTTGAGGACAATGATTATATTTTCGTGATCAAGTCTTGTTTCGTTATCCCTTTTTCCTTTCATCTTCTTTTGGTTTCCGTTGCTGTATATCTATATAACTTTTTCTATCATTCTCAAACGATGCTCCATAATTTACTACGATGGAAATGGAGTCAACATTTGCTACTATCAAGACTTGGTACGCTTGGATAGATTCGATGGTGCAAACTTCACAAGATGGCAAGACAGACTGGAATTTCTCCTTACGGCGTTGAAATTTTTTTATGTTCTTGATCCAAAGTTGGAGCTTATTCCCGATTCAACTGAAGAAGATACTGATGAGATTTGTGCGGAAAGAAAGAAGTGGGAAGATGATGAATTGATATGACGTGACCACATTCTAAATGCGCTATCGGATCGCTTGTATGACCTCTACACCAACACCACTTAGGCAAAAGAAATTTGATACGCACTTGAAAGTAAATATAAGGCTGAAGAGGAAGGTACGAAGAAATTCTTAATTTCTTAATATTTTGATTTCAAAATGCTTGATAACATTCCGTTATTGCCTCAAGTACATGAACTACAAGTTATAGTCAATAAATTAAAAGCGGTGAAGATCGAACTTCCCGAAACCTTTCAAGTGGGAGCAATTATTGCTAAACTCCCGAGGTCATGGAAATGTTATGGGAAGAAGATACTTCATAATTCCGAAGATTTCTCTTTGGAGCGAATACAAAAACACCTTTGCATAGAGGAAGAATCAAGGGCAAGAGATAAGACTGAAAGTTCTTATGATGACTCTTCGAAAGCTAATGTCGTGGATAATATTGACAACTCCAACAAATATAAGAAGAAAGGAAAACCTCTTGGTCCTAAAAAAGATCAAGGGAAGTTCAAAAATAAGTCAAAAGAACTTTGCTACATTCGTAGAAAGTTGAGACATTATGCTAGAGATTACAGGCATGGAAAACAATCAAAGAAGGAAGGACAAGTGAATTCCATTGATGAAATTATCGCTACGGTGAGCGAAATCAATGCAATCCATGGGAAAGTTCGGAGATGGTGGTATGGCACCTGTGCAACTATCCATGTTTGCCATGATAAGTCACTCTTTAAAACTTATCATGATATTCACGATGGTCAAGAAATTCAAATGGAAAATGAAGGAAGATTGAAAGTGATTGGCAAAGGCAACATGGAAATCATTTTCATTTCGAGAAAGAAGATAATTTTGACCAATATCGTTCATATACCTGAAATGAATAGGAACTTGGCAAGTGGAGTTTTGTTGGGAAAACCCAGAATAAAAACTGTTTTTGAATCCGGGAAACTTGTATTAACCCATAATGGGTATTTTGTTGGAAAATGCTATTCTACTGAAGGAATGATCAAATTATGTACTATTGAGGATGATTCTAATAAAAACAAGTCATTTGCGTATGTTGTTGATTCTTTTAATTTATGACATGGTAGATTAGCACATATATGAATTAGTACCATGAAAATGATGATTAAATGTGGTATGATACAATGTAAATTAGAAAAATGTGAAACTTGTATTAAATCTAAAATGATTAAAAGGTCATTTCATACTATAGTAAGATCAACGCTTACTTGAAATTATTCATTCTAATATATGTGAATTGAATGACATGATTACTAGAGGAGGTAATAAATATTTTATTACATTTATTGATAAATGTTCTAGATATACATCTGTGTATTTATTAAAACATAAGGATGAAGCTTTTAGTACCTTTAAAACTTATAAAACTGGAGTTGAAAATCAATTAGGTAATAATAATAAAACCTTAAGAAGTGATAGAGGTGGATAATATTTCCCAAATGAATTTAACTCATTTTGTAGACAAAATGACATAATACATCAATGTTCTGCCCCTCGGATACCTAAATAAAACGGTTTAGCTAAAAGAAAGAATATGACATTCTTAGAAATGATTAATACTATGTTGCTAAATTCTGAATTACCATATAACTTATGGGGTGAAGCCTTACTTAGTGTTTGTCATATAGTAAATAAGATTCCTTTGAAAAAGAATAAGATTTCTCCTTATGAAATTTGGAAAGGAATGAAACCTAATGTCAATTATTTTAGAATGTGGGGGTGTCATGCTTACTATAAGAATATGGATCCTAAGAGAACAAAATTAGGTCCTAGAGGTATTAAGTGTGCTTTTGTGGGATATTCTTCAAATAGCAAGGCTTATAGGTTATAAACCTAGAAACAGATGTTATAATAGAATCAAGGGATGTGGAGTTTTTTGAGAATGTATTAGCAACAAGAAATTCTCAAAATGAAACTTATGTAGACATTCCAACTTCTAGAAAATCACAAGGAAATATATCTACGAGAGATATTGAAAGTGAATCTCGTAGAAGTAAGAGAATTAGAAAAGAAAAATGTTTAGGATTGGATGAGGTAGATTCCCAACTTATTTCATTCTACCTAGTAAAGGGAGATATGAAGGATGTTGCAAGAATAATTCATTTTGTTCTCCAAGTCAAAAGTAATCCTAAAACCTATAATGAAGCAATGTCTTCTAGAGATTGCATATTTTGGAAAGAAGCAATAAATAATGAGATGTATTCTATTATTTCAAACAACACTTGGGAAATAGTTGATTTACCAAAGTGTTCTAAATCTATTGGTTGTAAATAGGTGTTTAGAAGGAAATATAGTTATGATGGAATGCTTAATACCTATAAAGTCAGATTAGTGGCTAAAGGGTATCGTAAAAAAGAAGGAATATATTACTTTGAAACATATGCCCCTGTGGCTAGAATAACCTCGATAAGGATTTTGCTTGCACTAGCATCTATTTATGATTTACATGTTCAATAAATGGATGTCAAAACGACATTCTTAAATGGAGATCTCAAGGAAGAGGTCTATATGGAACAATCAGAAGGGTTCGTTCTATCGGAAAATGAACATAAGGTGTGCAAACTAATCAAATCCTTATATAGATTAAAACAAGCTCCTAAAAAGTGACACGAAGAAATTTGACTTCAAAGTAATGTCAAATGGTCTTAATCACAACTTGGTAGACAAATGTCTATATACTAAAGTTAGTAATAATATAATCACTATAATATGTCTATACGTTGATGATATGTTGATCATTGACAACAATATAGACGGAATCAAAGAAACGAAGAGGTTTCTATCCTCCATGTTTAAAATGAAAGATCTTGGACAAGTGGATATTATCCTTGGTATCAAAATTAAAATAGATAGTGGAGGTTTTACATTGAGCCAACCACATTAAGTTGAGAATGTGATAAATAAATTCAAACGTATGAACATTAAAGAAGTTAATACCCCGTTTGATCCAAGTATCAAATTAATAAAGAATGATGAACAGCAATAGCACAAATAGAATATGCAAGTGCAATTAGAAGTCTTATGTACGCTGCACAATGTACAAGACCAGATGTAGCATTTACCATGAGTAAACTAAGTAGGTTTACTAGCAATCCAATTTTCGAACATTGGAAGGCCATCGGTAGGTTTCTTGGTTATTTAAAGAAAACCAAAAACCTTGGCTACAATATACAAGATTCCCTAAAATCTTGGAAGGATATACTGACGCAAGTTGGATATCGATTGCAAGAGAAAATAAATCTACTACATGTTAGATATTTACTCTTAGAGGGGGTGCAGTTTCTTGGAAGTCTAAGAAATAAACTTACATTACTCACTCAACAATGGAGTCAGAGTTTGTACCATTGGTCGTGTTGGAAATGGTTTGCTAATTTTTAATTGTGGCCCAAATCATGTCCTCATACTTGGCCCAAGCTTCTGGCCCATATCCGGATCCAATTTAAGAAGGATCCAGAATGTTGAAAGAAAAAGGAACTTCAAGGGCTTATTGGCAAATATGGAAAGTGTCTTTGACTTGAGGAATTAGAAGGGACATTGGCTCTCAGTTTTCACGTGTGCTGTTTCGTCTCTTTCACTCTTTCTCTCTCTCTAGCAGAATGACCTTTTGAGTTTGGTCTCTGTAATTCTTTAATCGACATTTCTTGTGTGAAATTGTTAGATCTGAGAGTGGAATGTTGAACTCTTGTGTGAGTTCATATGTGTAGAGGAATGATCGTGTATTTCCTTTGTTGTTTTTGTGGCTTGTGTACAGAAACTTGTTCTTGCCCTATTTTGGGTGATTTTAGTGGATTTGAGCTTTATCCTTACGGATGCTCAACGGGGATTAGGCGTTAGAAGTGGTCGCCGAACCTCGGGGCCTTTGGGCCGAAAAATTCTTGTGTTCTTGTTTATTTTGCCATTTCTATTTCTGTCTTGTGTTTACAAATCGAACTAGAAATCATATTTGGGACCAACAGTGGTATCAGAGTGTAGGAAATTTTTCGTTTGGTGTTACTGATTTGTTCGTTCTTTCAGATCTATATACTGCATGTTTGAGAATCTCTATACTGTCCTTCGATTTTGGGGAAAATCTGTTTTGATCGGGTTTTCTCAACAGATCTTGAAAGTATTGTTGCAATATTACTTAACTCATTTTTGACTCGTTTCTGATATGTTTTCACACTGGGTTTACACCGAGTTACACCGAGTCATACCGAGTCTGGCACTTTCAGTTTCTGAAATTATTATTTCTCAAACCCTAAGCAGTTTTTTGTGGTCAAGTATCATAGTGTACAATTGAAATTTCTCCAAGTTTTTGGGTATAAACAATTTTAAAATTAGAGTTTTCTGTGAATCTCCCCTAAATCCACCTTTGTCTAGGGGTCCCTGAGAGAACCCTAGAATCTGAGGGGACTAGGGTTTCGATTCAAGAAACTCGTTTTTGAAAAGGAAATTTTGAAATACCTATTTTTGCTATTGTGCAGTTTTAAAGGAATACCAAGATTTCTTTAATCTTGTTATTTGAATTACATTGTATACTATTGATTAATACTGATACTTGAAATTGATCTGATTCAGGGGTTGATATTATTTTTGAAATCTGTTCTTCGCTAGAGGTACATCATTCTAACCCCATGTAGCTTACTGTGTGTGAGCTGAACTATAGAGTAACTCCAATTCTACTGATTGATCTGAGAATTATCCTTGTCTATAAATATTTGTCTGTATAAAATTGGAATATCTGATTCTGCTTGCTGTGATATATTTTTGGGTTGTATCATATCTGTACACTGATCACAATACTTCACACCATGACTTCTAAGGTAGATGTTCAAATTTGGGATGGCAAAGGAGACTTTAGTCTCTGGCGCCAGAAAATTAAGGCCCTTATGTTACAATTAAAGTGTGCCAAGGCCATTGATGAATCTTGGCCAGAAACACTATCTGTAGATAGAAAAACTGAACAAGATGAACTGGCCTGGAGCACTATGTTTCTGCACTTATCTGATTCTGTGATTAGGAAAGTAGGAGAAACCAATACTGCTGTAGAACTTTGGACTGCCTTAGAAAAACAGTACCTCAACAAGTCCCTACCAAATAAATGCTTTCTTTGGAGACTCTTCTTCAGCTTTAAATTTGATCCTAGTCTTGATATTGAAGATAATATGGATAGATTCAATAGGATCACACAAGACTTAACAAACTGTGGGGAGAAGATCTCTGATGAGCAGAAGGTAGTTAGTCTACTTAATGCTCTAGGAGACAAATATAAAGATATAAGAAATGCTCTAGAGTATGGTAGGAGTGACCTTACTGTTGAAATAATTCATAGTTCTCTTCTAACCAGAGAACTGGGATTGAAATCTGAACACAAGGAAGTGTTCCATGTTGAGGGTATGGGAAAAAATCTAAAATCCTATACTAAGGGTGTGAGTAATTTCAGCCATTCCAATTTCAACAAGGATAAAAACTTTGTCAGAAGAAAATGGAACAATACCAAAGGAAAAGACAAGAAACCAAATAGAGGAAAGGACAATAACAAGAAATGTTTCTACTGTGGTAGAACTGGGCACTTTATTAAAGATTGCTTTAAAAAGGCCAATGACCAAAAGAATTGGTCTAATTCTGAAAATACTTCTTTAACCACTACCTCAAACTATAAAGAAGCGGGAGTGAATATTGGGGTTGCCTATGTGTCTTCATCTGATAGTACTGAACAAGACTGGATCTTAGATTCAGGTTGTTCCTTCCATATGACACCCAATATTAACTATCTATCAGACTATTCTGACCTTGATGAAGGATAAGTTAAACTTGGGAATGATGAGGTGTGTCAAGTTAAAGGGGTTGGTAATGTGTTGCTGAAATTCAAAAATGGACATCACTTACTCTTGAAACACACCAGATATGTTCCTGCTTTAAGAAGGAACCTCATATCCTTAGGAGTTCTTGATGATGAGAGATATCAAATTGAGATTAAGAATGGCTCTACTAATATAATCAAAAATCAAGAACTCATTGTCAGATCACTTAAATTCAATGGAATTTATGTTATAGGGGCTGAAACCACTTCACCTAATAATTCTGTGAATTTTGTCACATATCCCGATAAATCAGATTTATGGCATAAAAGGCTTGGCCACTTGAATGAAAAAGGCCTAAAAACTTTGTCAAGTCAAGGAGTATTTGGAAAAGATGGTGTTCAAAAATTAACTTTCTGTGAACATTGCATTATGGGAAAACAAGTCAGACTGCCTTTTAAGACAGGGCTGCACAAATCCAAAGATATCCTTGAATACCTACATTCTGATTTATGGGGACCTGCCCCTGTCCCAACTGTATCTGGTTTCAGATATTATCTTCTTATTACTGATGACTTTTCTCGGAAAACTTGGATTTTCTTATTAAAATCTAAATCTGATACATTTTCAACTTTCAAAGAATGGAATTTATTAATTGAAAATCAGACTAATAAGAAGATAAAAATCTTAAGAACTGACAACGGCCTTGAATTTTGCAATACAGATTTTGATCAATATTGCTCTAAGCAAGGGATATTGAGACATAGAACAGTCACATATACTCCTCAGCAAAATGGAGTTGCTGAGAGATTAAATAGAACCATTCTTGAGAGGACTAGATGCATGTTAATCAGTTCTGGTCTTCCAAAAATATTTTGGGGGGAAGCTGTAAAAACAGCCTGTTATCTCATAAATAGGTGCCCTTCCAGCTCTCTTGATAATAGAATTCCTGAACAAATATGGTCTGGTACATTACCTGATTACTCCTACCTTAGAACCTTTGGATGTGCAGCATATGCACATAATTCAGATTCCAAATTGGACCCTAGATCATTGAAGGGTGTGTTCTTAGGTTATGGAGAATGAGTTAAAGGTTATAGATTGTGGTTAAGAGATATGAGAGGTTATAAAGTGATTACCAGTAGATCTGTGATCTTCAATGAAAATGATTTTCCTTGTCTTAGTGACAAAATTGGTGAAAAGATAGAAAAAAATGACTTTATGATCACAGATATAAATCTGAATAGAGAACCTGAAAATGATCAGATTCATTTTGAGGTGGAGCCACATGAAGTGGAACAACAAAATGCCTCTGATGTTGAAATTTTTGAAAATGACCAGCATCTGGAGCCTGCCAATGACCTGCAGGACTACCAGCTTGCTAGGGATAGAGAAAGGAGGGAAATAAGGCTTCCCTCCAGGTATCAGTATGCTGATTTTGTGACTAAAGAGTCTGAATCTGATCTGTTTGATACAGAACCTGCTTCTTACGAAAAAGCCATCTCTTGCAAAGAATCCCCTAAGTGGATTAGTGCTATGGAAGATGAAATGAACTCCCTATATAAAAATCTGACATGGACCTTAGTTGCAAAACCCTTAGAATGCAAACTGATTGATAGTAAATGGGTCTATAAGATCAAAGAGGGAGATGATAAAACAAATAGAAGGTATAAGGCTAGGCTTGTAGCAAAGGGGTTCACTCAAAGAGAAGGGATTGACTACACTGAAATTTTTTCACCTATTGTCAAATACACTTCTATTCGAATTTTGCTTGCCATTGTGGCACAATTTGATTTAGAGTTAGAACAGCTTGATGTGAAAACTGCCTTCCTATATGGCTCTTTAGATGAAACCATATACATGACTCAACCAAGGGGGTTTGAGGTTAAAGATAAAGGGAACTTTGTATGTCTCTTGAAAAAATCTTTGTATGGGTTGAAACAGGCCCCTAGGCAGTAGTATAAAATGTTTGACTCTTTTATACAAGGGTTAGATTTTAAGAAATCTGATTATGATCCTTGTTTTTACTTTAAGAGAGATGTAGAATTTGAATATTTTTATCTGCTCCTGTATGTTGATGATATGCTCCTTGCTGGCCATAATTCTGCTACACTTAACATGATTACAGATAAGTTGAAATCTGAATTTGATATGAAAGATTTAGGACCAGCTAGAAAAATATTGGGCAGGAAATTAAAAGGGATAGGATAAATGGGAAGTTGTTTCTAACACAAAAAACTTATGTTGAAAAGATAGTTAAAAGATTTTCCCTTCATGATGCTAAGCCTGTTAGTTTGCCTCTATCTGGTAGTATGAAATTATCTGTTGATCAATCACCTAAATCTGAAAATGAACATAAAAGAATGATGAATGTGCCATATTCTAATGCTGTTGGATCTGTTATGTATGTGATGGTATGCTCCAGACCTGATATTGCCTATACTGTGAGTGTGTTAAGTAGATTTATGGGTAACCCAGGTGAATTACACTGGCAATGCATGAAAAATCTGATTAGATATCTGAAAGGAACATGTCATTTAGGTCTAATGTTCAAGAGTGATAAAAATGGGCTTAAACTAAGAGGTTATGTAGATTCTGACTATGCTGGAAATCCAGATAATAGAAAGTCTACAACTGCATATTTTTATGTCATGAACAATACCTGCATTAGCTGGAAATCACAATTACAAAAGGTAGTTGCATTGTCTTCAACCGAAGCTGAATACATTGCAGCCACAGAGGCTGTAAAAGAAGGTTTATGGTTGAAAGGTTTATTAGGAGAACTAGGACTTATAGAAAATCAGGTGGAGCTATGTTCTGATAACCAAAGTGCAATTTTTCTAAGTAAAACCCCAGTTTTTCATGATAGGTCAAAGCATATAGATGTTAAGTTTCACTTCATTAGAGATATTACTGACAGATGTGATATTAAGTTGGTTAAGATACCAACACAGGTAAATCCTGCAGATGCAGGAACTAAGGTAATACCTATAAATAAGTTTTCAAATTCTTTAAGGTTATTGAATCTTGAAGAAAACTAACTTTCTGTTTTTGGTACAGGTAATAAAGAGTAAATGAAGTTTGGTATAAGCTTGAATCCACTAAGTACTGTTCCAAAACGTAGCAAAAGGTGGAGATTGTTGGAAATGGTTTGCTAATTTTTAATTGTGGCCCAAATCATGTCCTTATACTTGGCCCAAGCTTCTGGCCCATATCCGGATCCAATTTAAGAAGGATCCAGAATGTTGAAAGAAAAAGGAACTTTAAGGGCTTCTTGGCAAATATGGAAAGTGTCTTTGACTTGAGGAATTAGAAGGGACATTGGCTCTCAATTTTCACGTGTGCTGTTTCGTCTCTTTCACTCTTTCTCTCTCTCTAGCAGAATGACCTTTTGAGTTTGGTCTCTATAATTCTTTAATCGACATTTCTTGTGTGAAATTGTTAGATCTGAGAGTGGAATGTTGAACTCTTGTGTGAGTTCATATGTGTAGAGGAAGGATCGTGTATTTCCTTTGTTGTTTTTGTGGCTTGTGTACAGAAACTTGTTCTTGCCCTATTTTGGGTGATTTTAGTGGATTTGAGCTTTATCCTTACGGATGCTCAACGGGGATTAGGCGTTAGAAGTGGTCGCCGAACCTCGGGGCCTTTGGGCCGAAAAATTCTTGTGTTCTTGTTTATTTTGCCATTTCTATTTCTGTCTTGTGTTTACAAATCGAACTAGAAATCATATTTGGGACCAACAGGTCAAAATTGGAAAAGAGGTTGAGTGGCTAAGAGATTTGTTATATGAAATACCTTTTGATATAAAGGATATTTCATCAATTCCAATTTTGTGTGATAGTTAAGCTACTCTTACTCGAGCCTATAACAAAGTATATAATGGAAAGTCTAGACACATCAGTCTAAGACATGAATATATAAGGAAATTAATCAAGCATGAAATAATTTCTCTTACATTTGTTAAGTTTAGTGAGAACTTAGCGGATCCGTTTACTAAACCTCTTACATAAGAGTTAGTAAGATCGACATCAAGTAGGATGTGATTGAAACTCCTTAAATAAATTCACCAATGATAGCAACCCTACCAAAATATACTAAACAAGTATATGAAAGTTCAAGGGGTAATAACAAGTCATTTGATAAGTGAATGGATCTCAACACAATTAAAATTACTAAACCCTATAAGTGGATGGATCTCAACACAATTAAAATTACTAAACTCTATCGTTGATGAATAGTGTTGGTTGTTACCGTTGGAGGGTTGAATTATAAACTCTTAATGAAGTTCAGTACGGAGTACAAGTATATCTAAAAGTAACAAAAATACTAGAAGAATTTCACCTATGTGAACTTCGAGGTATTGCCGCCTCATTAGAGAGTTGGAGTTTCTCTCCTTAAAAGTTCAAAGAAATAGGATAAGTGCAAGGGCATATTAGCACTAAGCGAGTTAGAGAAACTTGTGAAAGTTAACACTTGTGTGTGTGATTTCATCAGTACTATCACAAGGAATAGCTGGTTCAAAGCGTTCTAGCTACCTGAAATTTCGATAATATTTTATGAGATTTACACTATGGTTAGATTCAAATCGAAAGATATCTAACTCTTATGCATATGTGTTGATATTTGATTATGTGATTAAAGTTGATTTTGAACAAGTTGGGGATTGCTAGAATTATTGTTCAAAAATTAAGAAAAGGAACCATGGATGAATGAATTGGAAAAAAGGAAGAAAAACAATTTTGACGCCACATTATTGGCCTATGCGACCGCATAGGCCATTGTGGCTTGCGGTCGCATAGGCGACTGTAGGGACAAATTTGGGCTGCACTACTATAACTATGTGACCGCATAGTTATAGCCTATGCCATTGCATAGTGTAAAAATCCGATCGTTAGTTTAGATTTTTAGAATTTTCTGGTGGTTTTTCTTGTCAAGCTATGCATCTTTTCCATATATATTGACACCATTTCATGCAAGAATGATTGATGACTATATATACATGTTAGTCATCATTCCAAATTAATTGAAATCATTCCATTGTTCATCCAACTCATTGAAAAGATAATCCATTCTTTCACATAATCATTCTAATTCTTTTCACTTGTTCTAATTGGAGAATCACCTTTTGTTTTTGGTGTTCTTCATTCAAGGCTTGAAATCCTGCAAACTATTTGTTATTTCATCCTTAAAAGCATTGAAAAGGAGGCAAATATCGTTTGAGGACAACGATTATATTTTTGTGATCAAGTCTTGTTTCGTTATCCCTTTTTCCTTTCATCTTCTTTTGGTTTCCGTTGCGGTATTTCTATATAATTTTTTCTATCATGTTACGTATAAATACTCATCAAAAGCATATACCTCCTTAATGGGCTTGAGTTATTGTATAAGAGTTTAAACAATTCATTTATTTTTAGCATTCTTTACTTTCCACCTCAATACATTGTGGTAGATTAATTTTGCATGTACTAAAATGTCAAAATAATTAGATGGAAAAATTGCCAATTATATTAGAGAAAAAATATGATATTGACATGATGCGTAATAGCATTTCCGTGAAGTACTTTGTTCTTAATTAAATTAATTGGAGGCATTTAATAAGCAATGATGTCAAATCATTTATTGACATTCTAACTAACACTTATTGAAATATTGAGATTTATGGCCCCTAGCATTGACAAGACACATCGTCTTAATTTTATAATCTGAAAATTATGCTAATAATTTAAAATTGAGTAGTAATTTGGCAAAATACTATGCAATCATCTAATATTTGTATCAAATCTATTAGATACAAATAATATCTAGATGATTATGAACATAAAGGATGATGGGATCCATTTATCACCTTAATTAATTTTAAAAAATATAAGGAATTCAATCCCTATTTTAACTAGTGATGGCTAATGAAAAAACTTCATGAAAGAGAACAAACATCATATAAGATCTCATTGAATTGAGAAATCTTCTAATTCTTCATTAAATATCCATTTGAATTTTTAATTTCACATCTTCATTAATCCATTGATGGTCCAATTGGTCATGCCAAATAATAAAGTCAAATTGAACTTCGTTTCGATATAAGATATAATTTAATTATTTAATTTCAAAGAATATGATTAAGCATTAGATAATCATATAACAATCAATCAAGTAGTCAAACTAATTAATGTCATGACATGGGATATATGTTTTCCTTCACGGATAAATACCAATTCAAAATAATATATTTTTCGAAACATGTGCTACTTCGAGAACACGTTATATTGTATTTAATTATGCTCTTTGGGAGCAAGTAAAATTTAATTAGAACATCAATATATAAATATGTATGCAGAAGAATGGACGCGTAAAGAAATAGAGTAATTTAATTCATGATTTTACATAGAAATCGATCAATATTCTTCTGAAATGTTGAAAATTGTGATGTTGTGCTACTTATTTCAAGAGCAACAAAATATTTGTAATAGGCAGATTTACGAGTAATATTCTTCTAGAATATTTCTATAATATGGGTTGTGTTTCTTCGATAACATCAACACCATATTTATTTAAAATAAATATAATTCAAGATATGCTTTTTCAGGAGCATTGAGTCAATATTTTTCTAAAATATTAAAATTGTAACGATATGCTCTTCTGGAGCATGTAATATTCTACTAGAATATTAATTATAATTTTATGTTATTTTCATGAGCAACAACACGATGGGTTATAAATTTAAAGTTTAGGGTTAATTTCACAAATGGTCACTGAAATTACCTGAAAATTTCAAAACGGTCACTGAATTTTTATATTTTTTGGCCAAGTTTGAGGCAATTTTTCGGCGACTTCTGATCACCAAAATCGTCGATTTCGGATACCGTTGGAAAGCCCACGATGTCCTCTTCAATTACCACAAAAAATCTCCCCAAAACTCTAAGTGATTCGGCCGGAATAAACCAACGAAGTCGGCAACCAAAAATTGTGAAAATCTGCCCAGATTTTCAGATTTTTTGGGCAAGTTTGAGACAATATTTCGGCAACTTCCGACCACCAAAACCGTCGATTTCGGATACCGTTGGAAATCCCACGATGTCTTCTACAATTACCACCAAAAATCTCCTCAAAACGCTAAGTAATTCGGCCGGAATAAACCCACGAAATCAGTTACCCAAACTAGGTGGATTTTTGGACTTTTTGGTAGCGACTTTGTAGGTTTATTCCGGCCGAATCCCTTGGAATTATGGGGAGATTTTTGGTGATAATTGAAAAGGACATTGTGGGATTTCCAACAGTATTCGAAATTTGTGGTTTTAGTGGTCGGAAGTTGCCGCAAACTCGTCCAAGAAAATCTGACAGATTTTCACAATTTTTGGTTGCCAACTTCGTGGGTTTATTCCGGCCAAATCACTTGAAGTTTTGGGGAAATTTTTGGTGGTAATTGAAGATGACATCGTGGGCTTTCCAACGGTATCCGCAATCGGCGATTTTGATGGTCGGAAGTTGCTGAAAAATTGCCTCAAACTTGTCCAAAAAATCTGAAAATTCAGTGACCGTTTTAAAATTTTCAGGTAATTTCAGTGGCTATTTGTGAAATTAACCCTTAAAGTTTATAATGGACCATTTCAAAATATTTAATCATGTTAAAGACAAACAATAAACATCATAAACATGTATATGGTCAATATAAGGAAGAATATAGTAAAACTCGCAAAACTAATATGAGGAAGAATATATAAAAATATCTCAAGTGACATGAAAAACCAATTAACGTGTAACCAATGATTGTTAATTATTACAATTGGGCCTTTGAGAGGAATGGTCAAGAACTTATCCCTAGAAATTCAGTATACATACACATATATTTACTTATAACCATTCACAGGATTTGATAAACAATGCATGAGTTCCTTATAATATTAAAAATAAAACTAGTCATACAATTGTTAATTAAAATCAGTAGAACTTTTGTACCTTATGGAGAAACCTCTAACAAACAGCACACGGAATAAAGGAATGAAGCTTTTGAGGTTAAACTTCTTGACTTTCTTTTATTAAAAGAAAAATTATTTTTTTCTACTTCAACCGATTAGAGATTTGTGAACATAAAGATAAATAAATTTTGCTAACTCAATTGGCTAGGATGAAGAACCAAAACAAAAGTCATAGAAACCATTAAACAATTCGAGAAATACAGGGATAACATGTTGGAACATTACCCGCAATTACAGGACTCGCGATTGTTTGAATCAGTGCAAAAGCCAGAAAAACAATTACACGTAACTATCATGCATATATGTGTAAAAGAATTCACGTGCCACCAAATTAATTTTGGTACACGGGTCATTTAATTATACTTATAAAACATTACTACCTGACTAGACTTTGAAAAATTAAATTTCGTGCTAATAACGTGTTATAAAGTAAAGAAAGAGAGTAAACAAGATAATCGTGAGCTCACTGTTATTAGTGAAAATCAATTTTGGACTCTTTACCTTTTTGGTATAGTAGCCATCGTGCCATGCACATTATTTTTAAATCGTGTAAAAATTCTTGTTTAATTTTAATTATTGAAACATTAATGAACCATTGATTTTTTCTTCTAAGAATTCAAAATATTTATGAACCAACTATATCAGCTTTTCTAATTCATTCATTGCCATCACATCGAATTATAAAAATGGAAGTTTACATTTTTATTTTACTATAATTAAGCGAGGAAAGAAACTAATTCTCATCAAATATAATTTTACAAAGGTTTATTAGCACAAATTGTCCCTACAGTTGGCTCTTAGTATGCAAAACGCCTTTACGTTTCAAATTTTTACATTTTCACTTATATTTCCATTTCATCGTGGAAAACTTCATTTTCATCAATTTTTATTCAATTTCTCAATTAAAACAACATTGTGCTGCTATTTGGTACACATTAAATTTTTATTTTTATTCTTCTACTTATTTTGAACCACACATTCTTCAATAAAATAATATTTTCCACCACATCAATAATTTTAACTTCTCTTTCAACCACACATTCTCTATCAATCTACTATTCTAAAATACGTTCTTCTAAAATAATGTGGCTCAAACACTAAATAGATTTTTTTTTTACATCCCTATTTGATAAAGGGGCGCGAAGGGCTTTAGCTATGTATATTGTTGGAAAGCAAACATGAAAGAGTTTTATCTATAGATATCAAAATAGCTGAAAAACTTCAAAGCATTCGACGAGAAATACAAACAGTAGAAAACACGAAGTTCTATGAGCCATGGCTGAATTTTTTCAGGCGTGCTCTTGACAATGATTCCATATGCAACTACGTAATTGCTACGGTATTTTCATAAGGAAAATTCACAGGCGCCCCCCAATAGGGGCCGTCATTTGTCGATTCAGTAAAACATTAGGTAAATTATTAGGTATGTGTAGCTTGGTCTTTCTCATAATAGAAATCGAAAAATGATATAGAACAAAATCTTAGTGATGCAAGGTGAAACAAAGAATTCAAACGAAAAC
This sequence comes from Fraxinus excelsior, assembly GCA_019097785.1. NCBI lineage: Eukaryota > Viridiplantae > Streptophyta > Magnoliopsida > Lamiales > Oleaceae > Fraxinus > Fraxinus excelsior. Next base: position 9,006,689 of record CM032626.1, read on the forward strand.
CTAAAGAATGTAATTTTTGAAATCCATCAAAGTATGAAAAAATAAATTCACGAAATTTTATTAATGTAAGATGAACAAGAAGATGAATTAGCCCTTTATTTATAAGGGTTTAGATGAAAATCTAGTTTAAACAAATTAAAATTGCAAATAATTCGAAATAAATTAAATGACAAAAATAACACTAAAACTGTAAAAACAAATTTCGAATCCTAAACAAATTCGGATGGCCAACTCGTACATCACGGCCAAGACGTATGTTCTAGTAGCCTCATCGTTCTCTTTCCGAAATGGTATAATGAACTCAAGTCAGAACTCGAATGCTACACCTACACTATTACATTTTTCCATTTTCGATCCAATTCTTTTTCAATCCATTCAATCATATATTCTACATTATTTAGTACATGCATTATTCATAACTAAAAATCAAAAGCTTTTTCCCAATATGTCAACCATTACGTACACATTGCCTTTGGGCTTTGTGACAACTGACAACTGACAAGGGCATGCTATTACAATATGAATGTGAATCGATATAGTATTATCTGTTATCATTTATGGTGCAACTCTCCAAACGCGACGATTGATGACTTAAATTTCTTCCTGTTTGGAATAAATTATTACTCACGTGATCAAGTTAGTATTGTTGAAGATTCAGATTTCTTCTTGATTGTGTGATGATTTGTTCCGATGTGTTTGAGAGTTAAGAGTCCTCATCGTGAATTTCCTTGATCTATTTTAACTAATTGTTAGTCTACTGTTAATTCAGTAGATTGATGATGCAATCAAGACGAGTTTGTATGTTGAGTAATGCAATCAGTACTACTGGTGTCAAACACTAATTTAGGTAACAATTGTGTGACATTAAATGTCAGATTCACTTAAATAAAATATCATTTGATTCATTTCAACTAAAATGATGCTTTAACATCACTGATATTGGATAGCATTATTATGACCCTGTCTGGACGTGATTCTTGAGCCGGTAGAATTGATTTTTGAGCTGTTTGCTCTGACACACAAGACACAGATTTCAGCAGCCATTTTTGTATTTTTGACCGTTTTTCAACGGTAAAAAAATGGCATTTTTTGTAGATCAAAAGCGCGCCCAGACAAGGGCTATTGTGTTATTCATAGGTTGTATGAGCACACTCACAAGGTTTACTAGTTTAATCAATCACATAGAATTCAAAACTAGTTCATACTTGGAAGTCCCCCAAACATGGAAAAGTCAATCAAATGGTAATATTTCAAAGAATATTGGTGGCCTATCATGTTCAACATATTCCAATGATCCAAAATATTTGTCCTACGACCATAAATTCATTCAACGAGTCTTAATATTCCTTGACTTGGTTTTTCGCGTTCTTAATTATACAAACTCAACTATGTACATAGCGACAGATTCTCAACGTAAAATATTATGTCATTTTTATTGAAGTCAAAAGATAATTACCGACCTATTTAACAACAAAAAATACATAATCTATAGGAATATTACCAAAAAATGTACGATCATTTTACAAACGTTTGCACACAGATTGAGAAAAATAAAACCAGGAGTGGAGTTGGAAATGCACGTGGTTGGCTATATATATATATATATATATAACAAGACACTAAAGACAACCAAACTTGGGTCGCCCTTTCCACGCACATTAATTCTCTTCTTTCTACCTTTCTTCTATAAATTAAATTTGAGTGAGACAATTTGAGAAATAAATGATTAAATTATGAAATAGGTAGTGTTTTTCGTTTTAAAATTTGGAGTTCGATCTTAAAATGTGAAGATGAGATCAAAAGTGTTTGTTGAGATGAATTTATCCACAATAGAATATTAAAGAAGGCTCTCCAATGGGGTTGTTGGTTTCTTCATTTTAATATAATAAAGTATGTGATGGAACAATACCTCGTCGTTTATATTGAGAAAACCCAACACCACCACCATTTTCATCGCCAAGTTTGAGAAAGCTTTAGATTTCTCGTAATTTCTTTGCAAAAATCAATGTCCAGGATTCATCCGACCGAAAAGTTCTCTCCGGCAGATCCTCATCCTCCAAGTCCGCCGTATGTCTTCACTTTGTGGAAGAGATCCACCATGAATTTCCAAGGAACTGACGGATTTACAGTTTTTGATCACCGCGGCAAATTGGCTTTCCGGGTGGAAAATTACGCCAGAAATCGGTGTTTCGCCGCTGTTGGCGGACTGCTTCTCATGGACGGATCTGGGAAACCTCTATTGACAGTGAAACCAAAGGTATATACATACACTGCATATATTCATTCATGTGCATGTTGATTTATGAGATTGAGAAACCCAAAATTAACCCTATTAATTTGTATGCAGGCATTAAGCATGAAGAATCAGTGGAATGGATACAGAGGCGAACTCGATTGTTCGAAGAATGCGACGCCGCCGAGGCTATTCACGATGAGAAGACCTTCTTCAAGTCTAATTCATACGAGTGCATGCGAGGCAGAAATCCACATGGATGAAAGCAACCAAACAGCGCCACCAGATTTCATAATCGAGGGGTCATTTGGGCGACGGAGTTGCAAGATCACGAGAGGCGCCACCGGCGAGGTGGTGGCTAAGATATCGAGAAAAACAGTAAATGCGACTCTCGTGTTAAGCAACGACGTGTTTACTCTAATGGTGCAACCTGGTATAGAACCAGAGCTTGTAATGGCCTTCGTAATTATCCTAGATCGCATTTTTATTAAGCCGTTTTCCCCGCTTCTATGTTCGTAACCATAATGTTTCCGATGGAGTCTGCCAATTTTTATACAACATCCTTTTTAAAACTGCATGCTGAAATGTATTAACAAATCCTCAAAATGGGTGGATGAATTATCGGGTCTCGTCTCGTCTCGTCTCATCTCGAGTTATCCTATTAACTGGGTTATTAAAAAGCTATCAAACACCAGTTCAGGGATAGTCGAGGACACCTGAACTTGTTCGATGAATTAAAATGCATGGTAATTTCATTGGTCAAGTATAAATACATCATACTACCACTTAAACTCATGTTAAACATCACTGATACTAAATAACATTACTCCATTAAAATTGGTTACTCGTCAACTTAATAATATAACATTGCCCGACAATCGATTTTTTAGGAAGTAGGTGCATTAAACTGATCACTCATGCTGCATTTACACTCTTCTTTACACCCTTTTTTTTTTTTTTTTTTTTTTTACATTCTTCAACATGGCATGCAACATCTACATTCTTAATCGAATAATGTAATTTATCATCATGGTGATAAATTATCGATAATGTGGCAATCAATTATCTGCTCACATTTATCTCTCTCCCCCCTCCCTCTCATATAAATTGAATCATTCAATCTCATCATTAAATTATCACCGATAATTTATCATCATGATAAATAACATTATTGTTCTTAATTTTGAACTCATTCATCACATCACTACACAAATTTTCTCTGTATAAGGGAGAATGTCGACCTAGTTGTTATGCAAGATGTACATATAGCATAATTCTTAAACTAATAAAAGCTCCATATATGCAAGAAATAATACTAGTCACCTGCAAACGAAGATAGGTATAGAGTATATGTAACGTTATTCATCTGTTTATTTGACAATATGATAAATCGTATATTGTCCAATAAAGTTGAAATGCATTCTATTCGTTCAATAATATGACAATGACCATGTTATCACGTAAACCAATGATGATGGTCCCTCTCTGGATAAATATATAAATAGCATTATTGGTATATTTATCCATACATAGTACTTGATAAACTGTATTTTATGTGAAGAAACGCGACATATGATGTCAAAAAGCGATTTATCCACCAAAACGTGTTTGTATTAACTAATCTTTAATTTCACGCAATAGTACAAACCTTCCGCGTTGGCAGGCGGAGTTATAACAAAAAGAATTTGACAATAGACATTCAGGTTTCAAAGAAATCAAAATTTACAGCTTTTCGTTTTGTTTTATTACTTTGGCTCGTTCCCACTTTTCAAATTCTTTCTGCATAAGTTTGAACAGTTTAATTTGAGAAAAAGCTTAAGTTCAATTAAGGTTGCTGGGTCAAATTTGTTTTCAGTATTTTTCAAATCTTGTTCCGTTAACTATCCATTTAAACTTGCACGGCTTTACAGAAGAGAGAGAATTGCAGCAAATATCCTCAACTTAAGGGTGTTTTACTAAGGGTCCTCAAGCTTTAATTTTTTACAGCTAAATGCTCAATCTCTCACTTTTGTAGCTAATTAATCTTCATCAGAATCCAACATATACATCAATTTTACATTCATTATAACAACGTATACATTACTCCATCAGAGCCCAATGAGATTCCAACTTAAGATTTTTATTTGATGAAACATTTTGCCACGATTTGTAGGAAGATTGAGAGCCATGACAACTCAGGTCGTGTCTCCAGTAATGCAACCTTTGGCCAATGATCTAAATTCTAAGGAATACGAATCAAATATTGTAATAAAACTGCTCATTGTTGAAGCAAGTTATAGATGAACACCTTGCTTTAGTTATGGCTATCCTGAAAATGACACAGTTCCTTGCGGCGACTTCTCAATAACATTTCAAGGATATGACTGTACAATTGGGAAGAAGCCAGATGGAGCATCAGTTGTTCAGGCCAGAATTGAGCAGCATTTCGGCCACTAATCCCATAGTTGCAGTCCCACCTCTTTCAAGGAGAGTTAGAGCAAGTTCAGTCTCATGCCATCCTCTTAATCCATTAGCCAATATCCTTAAGGTCTCCTGCTTCACTTCCTGAATCCATATGGGCGCAAAATTCACAGTTAAACCCACCAAACAAGAGACGTAAGCTTTCCAGGTGATCGGATCACATTCAAGCAATAAGTCACCATTGAGCACACCGGCTATAAAGTCCATGTGGGTACCAACAATTCTAGATCTTCTGGAAAGTCCCCGTGAAGGTTTTTTGGCACCAACACCCCATACAAAAGCCCCAGACAAAACCAACAAATACGCCATTGCATATCCTTCCAATATCTGGCATACTGCACTCGCCTCACCCCATTTTCCTTTTCCTGCAGAGAGCAACCAAGTAGGCACAGTTTCTTGGTATAACTCTTGGACTAGGCGGAGCCCACCCGCCATGCATAAGAGACTTGCACCAAGTGTGGCCACCTCCTTTGCTTGGGAAGCAGCGACAGCTAAAGATGGTTGACCAGATTTCAAACGTGGAGAGCCTGTTCTTGCCCATTGCATAGCTGAGTTGCGTGAAAACTCAGCTACAAGAGCTACAATCACATTATTCACATGTTGGATGTGGCGTATTGTGCGACAAGACCGAAGATACAGAAACCCAGGTGCTACAGGGGGTTGAAGGCCACGGGCTGAGATGAAGTTACCCAAGAGACTATTTACACTTTTTCCAGTTGACAATAACGAGGTCGAAGGACGGAATGATCCAAGAAATGAGGTAAAGCAACTCCGCAAAAGTTGAGAAACAGCTTCCCCATTCTGCCTGAAAATAGAGCGTGAACAAGATACGACAATAAAATCATGCCACCGATGGACTTTTTGGGCCCACAAAGAACCAATTATAGGCATGCTAGGCCATGCACAGCTCGCAGCACAGTTCTCCAAAGCAGGTCCAGCAACAGCGTGGATGTACTCCAAGCTCTTGTCAAGTTTAAAAGTAATGGTTAAGCTGACTAGAGCTGCCATGGGCAGTGGAAGCATAGCTGGTAAAACCCCTGCAGATGGTATTGCCGTTTAGAAGCCAATGTACATAAATATTTCAAACCAAATTAACTATCCCATAAATGGTCACTCAAAATGATATGCCTTGAGCTTTTTGCAAGATTAAAAAGCTTTAAGCTATTGGTAGAAATAAACCTGGAATATCAGATAGAATATTAGAAGATTGGAAATGTTTACAATTACAAGGATCCTTTAGGCAGAAATGAAGATTGAAAATTTAGTGTTTTTAAAGTGTCCAAATTGTCATCCTAGTCAAGAGATCAGCAAACAGACTGAACTGTGTCAAAGAATGGAGAACATACAACCTTAAAGCCAAAGGAATCAATTAGCAAGAATGACAAAGCAGAACTTCACAGAGCAAAAGATTGTGGTGTTTGAATAAAGAGTAAAGCCTAAGCTAATGGAGATGATAAACCAAAGACCAACATTAGCTGAAGGTCCAACAAGGATAGTGAGCCTTAAGAATTCAAATAGAAACTATTCACAGAGTGCACAACATGGGCTTTTTATAATGAACATTTAGAGGACTCATTGTTCATAAGGTAATACTCTGCAAGATGGTTCTATTACTGTTTTATACATCCTAAGAAGAGTTTTATAGTCATAAGGTATGGTTATACGCATAATATAATAAGATATAAAATAAGAGGAAATTGTCTAAGGACCAAGTTGGGGAAGGAAAAAGAAAGAATACCTCTTTTTCCAATTTTTTTACAAAATCCCTATATAGCCTACTAAGTGTATGCTTGGGAGTTGGGAGTTTCTTTACTGGTTTTGACCATTTTTTGGTAGCGCCAAAGACGTTAGGAAAACTAGTGCTTGTTAGTTTTTGGGACATTGGTTTTGGGTGATTTAAAAACTACCCAAAACCAATGTATTGCACTCTGGGTTGTATTTCTCAACTCACCAAATAGGTGGTTTTTGGCTGTTTTTCAAAATTTCTTAAAACAATTATTTTACAAGAAAAAAATTCAATAATACGTACAAAAATTGCTCATAAATAAATATACAACAGCAAAAACATTACTTTAAAAATCACTTATAAGACAAAAATTCACTTTTATGTAAAAAATTCTTATTATGTTCCCAAAAAAAAAAATTAATAATAAAATAAAATAAAATAAAAATTCACTTATAAAATATAAAAAATTATAAGTAAAAAAGTCACTTATGTATAAAATTACTTACAGGTACAAAAAAAAATTACTAAGTAAAATATAACTTATGAGTAAAAAATATTCATACAAGAAATTAAAAATTTCACTAAGTCACATAAACGTTTACTCCATATTTTTCAAACATACCTACATATTATATATATGGGCATTTATGTAATTTTGTTCTTTCAAAAAACTTTTAGAATTGCTGGATAATAAACTCCTAAGCATGGATTGGACTATTTTCAAAATTGCTACTAAAAACCACCCAAAACTAGACCTCTCATAAACGCCCAAAACTTCCAAGCAGGCCCTTAAAAGTCACCCTGCCTTGCATCTCTTCCCCATCCATCCATCCCTGTCAAGTCAATTTGGGCACCTTCTGTTTTACAGTCGTTTCATTTTCTACAATAAGTGTGGCAAACATTGCACAGTCACAGTTGAAATTGTTTGTCAGGGATTGAGAAATCAGAAATCTCACTTCTTCCCAGCACACCTGAGGTTCCAAACAATTTCATCATGAAGCGCAACTACAACTGGATGTTCTTTCTAACTCAAGACACCATTTGCTACGTCAAGCCTCGGCTCCTACATCTGCCTTGACCAATGCCCTCACCAATAAGTGTCCACTGCTACATCAGTCGCTAACAATGCCCCCCCCCCCCCCCCCCCCCCCTCCTTCTGCTTACTAGTCATTAAGGGAGCAAAAGGGAAGGAATGGAATGGCGAAGCAAAGGAGATCGAGCAAGGCAAGTGAAAAGGGGTGCCGTGCAGGATGTGGGTGAGGAAGAAGGCAAATGAAGAAAAAAGCCTTTTTTTTTAATGTAAAACACCAACACAACCTTAGGCTTCACAGGGAAGACTGATGGGGATTTGAATTATCCAACCGTATATGTAAAAACACAAACCACGAGAACAAGAGGGAGGGAGGCGTAAACCTCACCTCCTAAAAGCAAAAAGATGTAACATATGAAGGGTTGTAATAAGGAGGGAAGTACTACCTCCAATACAAAAAGATCAAATGAAATCAAACAAATGATTTCTAATACTAGGAAGCCCATATCTATCTATTTGAACAACAGCTCGAATACGTCGTGGTAAGTCAAGGGGACCATATTCCTGATAAAAGGCGCTGATCCTACCCCTCAAATGCTAGTAAATCGACTACCTGGTTCTCCTTCTGATAAGTGTGGGAAACAATATCACGGTCAATAGAGAGATGGTGTCTGAACTTTAGACATTTAATGTATAAAAAGACCTACTAAAGAAAAAATTGTAGATGGGTTTTTTTTTTATCACCTTGACTACTAAAAAAGTCTCTTGAAAAAACTTATCTATGAATAAGAACTACTATCGTCGAACAACTTGCACATTACAATCCTAGATTACCTCTTATAATAATTAGTCTTTAAGAAAGCACCCCTCTTGTTATTTTAGCTTTCTAAACAATGTTAAAGTTTCTCATTATTTTCACATGCAAATAGGACTACTATTGTTGAACAGTTCAAGCATTGACTATGATAGTCAGAATTATTGAAATTTATGTGTTTCTCTGTCTAGATTCTTCTCTCACATCCTCTATTCATCTATTCTCCCTCTTCTCCATGTTTTCTTCTACTGTTCTACATCAAAGATACAATAAAAGGACACATGCTGGATAGAAAAGATTCTGAAACCTACCAGATGAAGTAGTTGGAACATTAACACCAGCGGCAGCAAGTATTTCTTTCATTTCAGACTCAACTGACATAAGATTAGCTGCAGGGCTAGGCCAGTCTGTTCCATTCATTGGTACCGGTTTCCATAAGCCACGTGTCACTTCTGCGGAGAAGTACGTGATTATTGTGGCAAGTGAAGCAGGCAGGAAGTCCACTAGGTCCCTCAGGCCTGAACAGTGTACTCAAAAGATTTAATATCCCGTCAGTGAAAATCTTATACTACTATCACAATTTCTTTAAACCAGTGATATTTCCAAAATTCTTGGGATTGAAACAAAGAAATCATTGGAGTTTTTATTTCTACATCCAACAGGTCAGATGCTAAGAAGATATCTTTAGCATCAGACTAAGTTCAGGTAAAAAAGTTGAACAACTAAAAGAACTAATAAAAATTATGGTGTACCCAGGAAAACTAACAAGATTTAAATTTGCTAACCCGTTGTCAAGTCCCTTGATGAAAGTCTTCCGTAAGCACAAGCTGTTAAGATTTCCTCAAGAACAAAAGGAACGGCTTCCAAGATAACCCATGCTGGGAGCAAGGGTATTTGGCCAGCATCTTCTGCACTGTTTACAGGGGGACCACTTGCGATGCATGATGGTATTGAAGAATTATCAGATGAAGTCCCACTTCTTGTCAGTCTACCATAGATCATATTTAGAATCTTATTAGCAACTTGATGAATTGGATTTCCACTCCGAAGACCAGAAAGTGTTGAGGCTATACAGGACCTATTTTGATTGTACCAAGCCTGTAATTTTGGATAAGAATCTATATATATAGGTCCATCTGATATAGATCTGTGCAAGTTTGCACTGCCGATTCTTTCACCTTGAGAATCACCATTGGAAAATTGGATGCGACTATTTCGTAATATCAAAAGATACTCCAGCGTGAGTTCACTTCCAATTGCCCCTCCACGCCCAGTGATACAGTGCTCAACCGGAGGTCTATAAAATTTCCACAAGCGCATCAAAAAGAGAAATGCCAAAGAAAATTCCATGTATGTTGACGGCTCGTTATATGTGCTCATCTTGAGACTTGATGTTGGTACAAGAGATCCAAACACCTCACAGAGTGGCATTAAAGCCGCTGCAACTTCAGGGACCTGCCAGATTGAATAAGATTAACCTATTAAAGACCCTGGAGATGACGTCGTGCACTAAACTTCTAGATCATGGTAACATTACATGTGTGAATGTGTTGAAAACTAAACATAAAAAATATACCCCCTCTGTAATGGATAGCTAAGTCTTTAGGTGAATTACCACAAAGCTTCTGAAACTCAAGTTTTGGCGCCAGTCATTTATGAGAAAATGTGCAAAGGTTAGGCTTTTGATAAGAAATGCATCGCATTTGAGAAAATGTGCACGTGTTATGCCTTTGGAAAAGTGTGCATGCATAAGATTAATTAGTTGTCAAAGGAAAAGTACATCAAAAAAAAAAAACATATCGCTTCAAGGACAAGAAAAAGAAAAATAGAACTTTACCATGCCGTGCAAGGAAAGAATGTGAGCTATATCAATTGTGGTAGCACTGTGAAGGACAGCACTAAGCATTGGCATATATTCCACAAGATGACTCCGGGATTCAGTAAAATTTGGAGGTACAGGAGGACAAAGAAGCTTGAGGACAAAGTGAATGACATGTTCCTGCCAAACAATATTTGTAAAGAAGAGAAATTTATCTTCAATACAGAAGTGAAAATAACTTCAAAAAATGCAAGAGGCTAGATATGGTCATGGACAAAAAGGGTTAGTATTAAAATCAAATTATAAAATCAAGCACATTTTCACGAGGGAAACATTAACTGCTAGTGTGAAAGTGATTGATTGAAAAGTGATTTCTTTTGGAGAATATGTGGTTAAAATGTATGGGAAAGTTATAGGGATATTTGAAAATGATATATTTTTTATTTTTTTTTGGAGAATGTATGATTGAAAATGAGTGGGCAGGAAAGTGATTTTCAAATAATCACTTTCAAACAAGGCAGGGAAGAAGAACAATTATTTAAATAAACATTTCGTGTGTAAAGATATAAAATCTGAAATAGTTTCAAGCACCTTGATTTTTAACAAAGTTCTCGAGCAAATGGTGTGGTGACAAATTGGTTTGAATCATCAAAATCAGAAATCATATTCTCATCCTTTTCTCTCACCCAAGCATGAAGCCCTTCATTTACTTATCTAACAGAGGGATAATGCTTTTATCGGTAACTGTAAACAGAAAAGTTTTTCCACCTAATGCCAATAGATTCTGAAAAGAAAGATGATTCACCTCCATGTTTGGTCAAAGAAGTTCAGCTTTCTGAAGAAGCCAGGTACAAGCAATTGATTAAATGCAATATGGTGCATTGCATTTTATGCAGAGTTTGCACCTGGTTTATTTAGGTGGCAGTATTTGGGAAGTCATACCTGGATGTTCCATCCACGGATGAGAGATGAACCACATAGAATCTTCGCTGCCGCTAACTTCTCATCCTCCTTCCCAAACAATGCAATATGATATAACTTCTCAATCTCTGCTAAACTTGACAAGGAGCAAAGAAGACATTAACTCAATAATAAAACTTAACTGGTAGAAGTCATATGGTTAGCCTTTAAAGGCCACTTTCACCCGTTCAAACTTTAGGATCACTGAGTCTTACTGAAAGATATCCAGGTAATCCTAAATGCAGTTAAAGGGCTTCTAGTGTTACCCTATGTCAATTTCAATTTAAATTGTCTTAAATTGAAAATAATTTTTCATTACTGTTGAATTCATTTATTCTAACATTCTATAAGAACATAAATGTAATTCTGTTCATAAATACATTTACCATTTAAAATGACTGTGAAAATGTCATTTAGGCTCATCTACTTTTAAATAGTGCACAGATACCTTAAATATAATTTTTGAAGCTATTGATTGCCCTGTCCGAGATGTCAAATTTTGTAGGCACTTAAAGATTAAGTTGATCACTTATTAATTTCTTCCAATAAAATAACGATATTACTTCATTGCCCTCCAAAGGAAAAGCAGGACTTCCTCAGTATTTTTCCCAAAAAAATGATGTACGAAATACCTTGATGCTGAATTTCTGATGAGCAGATTCACTAGGTTATCTGTCAATGGAGCTCCGTCCATAAATATTGACCAAGGAGATCTTTGACAAGGTGATGAATGTGACTCGGAGACTGATGCAGGAGCATAACCAGGCCAAAAATATACTGAGGTGTCAATTAAGTTCCTCGCAATGCAAGCTTCCACTATAAGATGCCTCAAGTCACCCCCTAAGAACAATAGGTAATTAATTACTTTAAAATATATAAGAATAATCATTCTGGGAAAAACAGGTATATAAAGAAACTTAAATTAGGTATCTAGTTTGAAATTCTTACATGATGAGAATTGAAATATATTGTACATGGAAACAAAATGACCTATTTTCTTTTAACTTTCTTCTTAATGGAAGGGTTTAGATGCATACAAATAAAGAGCAAAATCTGAGAAAATAAAGAAAGGAGCGTGATATGCTTAATGCAATAGCTTTAGAGTGTCACAGTCTTCTGGTCATTTGAGAGCAAATTTCACACTTTGATTGAAACTTCATCCTAGAGTTAAGTTGATTAAAATGAAAATGAAATCTTTGTTACAAAAATTCGTTATAGGAACACCAACTCAAAACACATGGAAATTAAGTAACCTTTACCTTCTTTGACAAAAACTTCACTGTAATCACCTACATCAATCCCATCTTTCACATTTTTAGCCCTTCGGATGAAACCTGCAGCCTTAGCAGCTGCATTATTTGATGCATCAACAACTGATGCAGGGGAGCACAGGAGGGTATGATACTGGCCTAGAGCTTGAATAGAAGAAATTAGCCCTTGTCTTCTTGAAGTAAGAACAATGCTACTCTTACCGCGTTCACAACCAGGGTCCAAATGCATGGGTGTCATACCCTCTCGAAGGGAAGAACTATAAAATGTTAAATTATCTTCAAAAACACGAGCAATTGCCAAGGGGACAATAGACAATAGAACGCAAAGGCGAGCTTCAAGATGCGGAAAGGGCCCTTCCAAGGGGTCACGATCCTACAACAAAGCATGGTTGATACTTGTAAATGTAAATATCGATAACATTTTGAATAATTGAAAGGAAAATGTTTCTTTGAGTTCATCTCAACTCGTTGAACTAGCCGAAGAGCTGAAAGCCAAAGTGCAAGGAAAGTCTCTTGCCAGCTTGCCCCATTAAATACTTGAAGTGTAATGATAGTTTCTGAAATTAGGTCAAAAGATTCAGGAAATGTCAGGGCCTTATGGAACACATATAGTCAAATATATGACAACTTGACTATTTAGTTTGAGAAATTTTCACAAAAAGGTTTAAGTTGGATTAACCTTTAAGTATATCAATAGCTGAAGTTACAGGGAATTGTTTGCCATCCATTGCATCCTCCATGCATATGTCAAAAGCAACCCAGCAATTGAACCGACCAGCTACAGAATGACAAGGTGAAGCCAATTTACAGGATCCATTATCCAAGAGTGCTCCAATGAGCTGGTGCTTGCTCAGCTGACACTCCAGAACTGTGGCTCTGTGGATATTTGTGGACAACTTTGATAGAAGTTGGCTCAAGGGCTTCAAATTTGGTGACAACCTATGAGCTTCAAAAAACTCCATCTTTCTTAGAAGGCCATTAAACTTTTCAGGTCTATCCATCACCAGCCCCCCCCCAAAAAAAAAAAAGAACGACACAGAAAACAAATTACAAAAATATAATAAGAATTACTTTTAAAAAGAAAAGAAAGAAAGCAAAAGGTGAAATAAGGAAAGAAACATGAATGGAGCATATAATTCAGAAATTGACTTTCTCAGAATAAGCATAGCCCAAGTGAGAGGATACCATAGATTCAGTAATAGAACTTGTCTAGACCATAAGAATAGTTATATGAGTAGACTTGATCCAACTGTTTTATCATGATTGAACACGAGAAGCCCTATAGATGACAAGAGTTGAAAGGGAACATATATCTACCAGTTGTTCACCATACCAGAAAAGACAGATTATTTAGACATACTTAATTTGATTGAATCACAACTAGTACATGATAGCACAACAAAATGTGTAGGCACATAGTTGAAATAATATGTACCAACTTGTAGATCTTGCTATAGTTAGGGACTAAAGTGTAATTTTTATTTTCTTTTGCCTTTCACTCTGTATATCTTTGTTTCTATCATCAATAAAAAAAAATAGGACTTTTTCCCCAAAATCTCAACTTGGTATCAGAGCGTCAACGTTCGAACCCTAGCCGGCGCCGATTCCGATTACCTTGACGCCGGCGACGTCTTCAACTTCCTCGTGAGCCCGTCGGACCCTCGCGCGACTCCATTGAGCTGCGGTTTCCTCTCAAGAGGTTGGCTTCTTTATGTAAGCCTTTATCTCGTTTCTCTGTCCGACTGGGAATCGGAAATCTGCCATTATTTGTGTCGGTTTATATCTGCTTGCTACTGTTCTTTGTGTGTTGTACGTTCGAAGCTTCCTCTTCGTGACCTAGCGTTTTTTTTTTCATTGTTTCGGAGTGGTTCTCTTGTGTTGCTATGTGTTTTTGGGCCCTTGAATTGAGCCCCGAGTTATCCATTTTTTGGTGCTATCGACTGGACATTGATAGGAAAGTTGCTATTCGAATATTCCTAATAGTTGCTTTCCTCAAGGTCTCTGGTTGGATTGTTGACTTCTAGAGAACCATAACTATACTTCTGCACTTCGGAATAATGACTGATAACAAGGTGGTTACATCGTTAATTCACGAGACATCTTCTCCGTTTCACATTAAGTTAGATGGCACTAACTATCGTGTGTGGTCAAAATTACTGGAGATGCATATTACTGGCCGGAAGAAACGAGCCCACATTTTTGGTGAACTAACTGTACAGAAAGAGAATAATAGTAGTTATTGTGAATGGGTGACAGCTGATGCTATCGTTAAGTCTTGGCTTATCAACTCTATGACTGATGCTTTTGTAACCCACTTTGTTCAGTTTGACACGGCCAAAGATGTGTGAGATGCGGTTAAGAGAAGTTATCTTGATGTCTCTTACTCGTCACATGTTTATGAACTAATGAAAAAATCATTTCAGCTGCAACAAGAAGGGTGGTCTCTTGTCACGTACTACACTGAAATGAATTCCATTTTCTTGGAGCTTGACTATCGCAGACCAAATCCGATGAAGTGTGTCGTCGATGTTGATGCATTAAAAGGGAGGTGTGCTGAAAACGGGATTTATATGTTTCGGCGGGACTTGATCATGGCTTGGATCAAGTGCGTAGTCGTATTTTGGCTACTACATCCCTTCCAAGCTTGGAAGAGGTGTTCTCGATTGTTTGTCATGAGGAACATAGACAACTCACCATGGGGGCCGAAAGTCATTTGAGACGTCTGCATTGGCGGTAAAAAGGTTCAATCCCCTATTCAATCTGCTGAAACTTGCTCATTCTATCACTATAAAGAGCATACTTCTGACAATTGCTTCAAGAAAAATGGCTACCCATACCGGATTTAGCAAAGAGAGCAGAGAGGAAAGGTGGAAGATACTCCCAGGTTACGCGCTTATCCGCTGCTACTACTACTCATGCACCTACACCTACTGTTTCACATGTTGCTCGATCATTTTCTGGGGAAGGTGCTTTTAGGTTGCAATCTACTTCTACTGCATCTGATTTTTGGGTTATAGATTCTGGAGCTACTCATTTTACCTGTAATCCCTCTACATTTGATTCCTTGGCAACTCCGCCTGTTCAGTCTGTTCAAGTGGCTAATGGGACTCCTGTCGAAGTTACTGGGGCTGGAAGTGTCTCGTTTTCACCTATTTTCTCTCTCTCTCTCTCATTCGTTTTACTTGCACCTACTTTTTCCACTAATCTCTTATCTATTAGTAAAATTACAAAGCATCTTGATTGCTCTATCATCTTCTCACCTACTACTTGTGTATTTTAGGACAATCGAACGAAGATGACGATTGGCACTGGAAGAGAGAGAGGAGGGCTATATTTTTTTAGAGGAAATAAGACGTTTGCAAACTAAGGATACTCATGGTCTTCAAGTCGTTAGTAAATTCTCTCCAAGAGATAGGATACTTTTATGGCATTGTCGATTAGGTCATCCCTCATTTACTTACTTAGCACACTTGTTCCCGAAGCTATTTAACAATATTCCTAGTTCTAGTATGCGGTGTGAACAATGTATTTTTGCTAAAAATCATCGTGTACCTTTCAAAATCAGTTTTAATAAAAGTTTTGTTCATTTTACTTGTGTTCATACGGATGCTTCGGGGCCTTTCTCTGCTCCATCTACTACAGGTTTGTCTCTTTCATTGATGATTGTACCAGAGTTTGTTGGATATATCTGTTAAAATCTAAAGGTGAAATCGTTCATGTTATTCCGAAATTCTTTAAAATGATTGAGACACAATTTCATACACGGGGTTAAAGTTATCCATTCTGACAATGGTCATGAGTTTGTAAACAAACCCTTGAAAATTTCTTCTCAACTCACGGCATTCTCCATCAGACTACTTGTGCTTACATACCCCAACAAAACGGTATTGCAAAGCGAAAAAATCGACACATTCTTGAAGTAGCTCGGGTTTTATGTTTCATTATGCATGTTCCAAAATGGTTTTAGGCTGAGGCGGTGACAACCGCTGTCTTTCTCACAAATCGCATGCCCTCCCGCATTATTTTAAAAATGTTGTCCCAGTTTCACTCTATTTCCTCTGTTTTAAATCTCTGTCCCAAAAGTTTTGATTGTGTGTTATGTCCATATGCATTCTCATCTCATAGATAAATTTGATCATCGTGCCCTGAAATGTGTCTTCTTTGGCTACTCAAGCTCCCAGAAGGGCTACAAATGCTTCCATCCCCCTACGGGAAAATACTATGTTTATATGGATGTGGGATTTTGCGAATCAAAATCCTTTTTTCTGATGACGTGTCGTTACTTCCCTTCAGGGGAGGTTAGTAGTAAGGAAGAGGAACGGGTGTGGTTAGATAAAAAGAGAGTGGATTTCTAGAAAGGATGGGAAATCCCAAGTTGAATCCCAAATTGAATATCGAGTTGAGGATGATAGATCATCTCCTTGTTCCAAAAGTGTTATACAATGAGAAACTCGGACAATGTTTGCAATCCAATATTATCCTTTTCAACCCTGATAACCTTCTAGTTGATACTACAGTGCCATCTGATTCTTCAGAGATTGAAAATGAGGTACCCATCTTGCTTCCTTCTTCTACTCCTTTCCCTGGTTCTGATTCTAATCCTGTAGCTTTAGATATTGTTGATACTTAGAATAGGAGATATCCTCTTCGAGTCCATAATAAACCTACAGGTTTGGTTTTTCGAAATCTTCTTCTAATGCTATTTTTCCCATATCTGACTATGTCTTTTGTACCACCGTTTATCTAAGACTAATTTCACATTTGTCCACCAACTATCTTCTATGTCTATTCCTAATCACTTTCAGGAAGCTCATGATCAGCCTAAGTGGAAATTCGCTATGGTAGAAGGGATGAATGCTCTCCAAAAGAACTCTACTTAGGAGACGGTCTTATAACCACCAGGAAAAAAGACTGTGAGATGCAAGTGGGTGTACTTATTAAAATACAGGTCAGATGGAATTGTGGATAGGTATAAAACTAGAATGGTTGCCAAAGGGTACACGCAGATTTATGTGATTGACTACCAGGAAACTTTTGCTCCAGTAGCTAAGATGAATACCGTTAGAGTCATTCTATCTCTAGAAATCAACCTTGATTGGCCATTGAGGCAATTTGATGTCAAAAATGCATTCCTTCACGGTGATCTAACACACGAAGTGTATATGGAACCTTTTCCTGGTTTCACTCCTCCATGGGGTAATGTGTGTAAGTTGAAGAAGGCTCTTTATGGGCTAAAACAATCACCAATGGCGTGGTTTGGAAGATTGAGTTGTTCAATGAAAAATTATGGTTTTAAACAGGCCTTGTCTGATTATACCTTATTTTATAAGAGAGATGGTCATAATATTATTATGTTTATTGTATATGTGGATGATATGATCGTTATTGGCAGTAATCCTAGTGAGATTGAGAAACTCCGAAGCCATTTGACAAAGGAATTCGAAATGAAGGATTAGGGTACTCTGAAGTATTTCTTGGGGATTGAGGTATCACGGTCCCAACAAGGGCTTATCCTATCTCAACGCAAGTATGTCTTTGACCTTCTAGCAAAAACTGGTATGTCGGCTTGTGTCCCTATTGACACACTCATTGAGATAAACCATGACCTATTTATCTATCTTGATCAGATTCCCACAAACAAAGAGAGATACCAGAGATTCGTAGGGAAGTTGATTTATCTATCCCACACGAGACCAGATTTGTCATATGCAGTTAGCGTTGCGAGTCAATTCGTGCATAATCCCAGTGAGCAACATATGAGTGCAGTTAATCGGATATTGGCATATCTGAAGTCTTCTCCAGGCAAGGGCATTTTGTACTCAAAAGGGGGGCATTTAGATATTGTGAGTTACACGGATTCTGATTTTGCTGGATCGAGATTGGATAGAAAATCCACATCAGGATATTTATCGTTTGTTGGGGGCAGTCTTGTGACTTGGAGGAGTAAGAAACAGAATGTGGTCTCACTATCTAGTGCTGAGGCGGAATATCAAGCATTACATCATGCAACTACCAAGCTTATATGGCTAAAACTTCTCCTTAGTGAACTTGGCTTTGGTCCGAACAAGCTTATGTTACTTTTCTGTGACAACACTGCCGCCATTAAAATTGCAAACAACCCTGTGCAACATGATAGAACAAAGCATGTTGAACTTGATAGGAACTATATCAAAGATAATCTCGACTCTAAAAATATAGAGGTTCCATACATCAAGAGGGCAGAACAATTGGTTGGTTGATATAATGACACATGGAGTTGCTAGTGGCCCATTCTATACAATGATATCCAAGTTGAGCATGCGTGATATCTATGCACCAACTTGAGGGGAAAAGTTGAAATAATATGTACCAACTTGTAGATCTTGCTATAGTTAGGGACTAAAGTGTAATTTTTCTTTTCTTTTGCCTTCACTCTGTATATCTTTGTTTCTATCATCAATAAAAAAATAGGACTTTTTTCCCCCAAAATCTCGACTCACATTTATCCCAGAAAAAAAATTGCAAGGAAATTCCGTGCAGACAAACCACAGTCACAAATACGAATACCCATGGTTTATATCATTAAATCATGTTGCATTGTCTGTTGCGAGGCACATCCACTTACAATTGGGGTTGGGGTGATTTTTATATCCTTCCCTTTCCACCTAACTAAGCTATCAAGCTATTGCAATATTTCAAATTCCTAGCAAGTACAGCATTCCACCATAGGGATATTTACCATGTCAGACAATGGCATGAGAACTGATTTAGCTATGAATGTCATCCACAGTAATAATGGCTTCCCTCTATCGGTTACGCATGACTAGTAAGCAATAGATGAAAAGAAAGCACAGCTACATACATTGAAGATTTCATCTACTTTATTACCCACATACAGTACAGGTTTGGCTGAAGATAACCTCAATTTGAGCCAGAAATATGGTTCATCAAGTATGGTCAAGAACATTACATCACCCTCATTGGATCTTATAAGAGTTACAAACCACCAGAGGTAATTCCATCCCGGGATTGTAGACATGTTTTGAATGTTGAGTCGATGAGTGTGCACGCATGACAACATGGGAGAGATACCCACAGAGGATAAAATTTCACTATGTTCTATGAAACCTTTAATGATTTTGTTAATATATAGGATGTATAATAAATATTTCTAAACCATGAGAAGAAGGGGAATAAACCCACATTTTGAGTCCATTCACTCTTATTATGTGCTTTTGTGCAGATGATAATCAAATCATTGCATATATAATTAAACAAGAATTTGGAATATTTGAACCCCCACATCATATGCGTGTTATAAAAGAGCCATAAGAATATGAAACAATCGCCAGTCCTTTTATGATTTATTTCTCTTAAAGTAAACAATTGTTTAATTGAAACACATATAACATGAATTAGTTTAAACAAATATAACGTGAATTAATCTAAATCTGACAAGTATGGAAGCAGAACACAAAAGTCAATAACGGGGAAGAGAATAGGCTCAAGGGGTCAGGAGAGAGTTACATGCAAACTAACAACAGAGTTGGACATACAAATTCAAGTGAACAAGTCGAAGTAAATCCAAAGCTCTTTTGTTGTCTGTTAGCTTTGTCAAAACCTCCAGGCATATAAAAGCATTTGTTCGCCTTATCTGTTCATGAAATTCATTTGTTTTATGGACCTGATTCTCTCTAAAGTCTATGTCCATTCTCTGGGTATCTTCACTTTTGGTTACTTCACATGCTCCACCTTTTGATCCCATTTGCAATCCCAAATCATCCAATGTGCTATCAATTAAGTGAACAATAATGCTAAATAAGCACAAAACCATTGCATGGCCAAGTTCAAAAACTTGAAAGCCATATGTCTCTGAAAGCTGAAGAGCAACATCTACGGACTTCGCTATCCTGTGAAACAGCAAAAATGAGTACGTTGTCGATTTCTTTGCATCTAGCTTTGAGAATTTTATTTTAAACCACAATGAGAGGAGGAACTTTGCTTTGGCTTTTAATTAAATTGCAAAAACAATCATGGCACTTACTTCTTTTTAGAAGCATCCATTCCAAGTGGTATAAATGAAAATGCATATACGCTTAGAAGTTCAAGGTAGAGTCTATAAGCCTCTGGTTGAGCCGTTCGATATGGAATAATTCTGTGCAAGAAAAATGGTGCCCATCAGAATTCATATTCTACAGAGAAACTAAAGTAGGATATTTATGCTCAGGCATGCTCACTTCAAATATTTCGTTTAGACATAGCCCCTTTTTGAGCCCCGTTTTTGGGGAAAAATGTGTTTTGGAATAGTAATTTTTTGGAGAATGTGTTGTTAAAAAATAATGAAATGTTTTGGGTTTACGTGTAAAATTATATTATGGGAGAATACGTGGTTGAAAATGAGTTTTGAAAAAATAATTTTTTGGAAAAATGGAGGCCAAACATAGGCATATAAAATATTCTTGTTTAATATATCTAAAAAATATTTGCAAGCTTTGAACTTTTTAATGAAATGCTATATCCAAACAAGGTTTAACAATTATTTTGTTTGATTAAACTTGATAAACCTTAGCCCTCGTTTGAGCTCCATTTTCTCAAAAAGTCATTTTTTAACACTCATTTTCAATCACATTCTCCCATAAAATAATTTTACACATAAACCTAAAACTTTTCCTTATTTTTTAACAACTTGTTCTCCAACTTTTTACTATTCCAAAACTCATTTTCTTGAAAAAATGGAGCCCAACAGAGGCTTATTGTACTACTATGCAAATTAGAGGGAATTCAAAACTTTGGGATATAATAATCGTATCTTGGCCCATATAATGAACTCATAGAATAAGTTCAATAAGAAAATATCTAAATTAGAATTCCACGACACAAAATTCAATGAGCGTGTAAACTTATATAATGTTGATTATCAAAACAAGTATTGCTTGTTAAAATTAAAATAAAACTATCCAGATCTACATCAGAAAATCAGATAAACAGAACAAAAGAGGAAAATTGGTACTTGGCATAAGTTAGGACAGATGGGGGAGTAAATTGACAAATTACATGGGGGAAGGGACTAGGGAATGATAGAACTTGATGGACTTTATGTAGCTTTCTTCCCCTTAGAAAGTTCAGTGCGAGCAATTGTCCCCACCAAGTCATAAGTGCCTCCACAGCCCCCACACCACCCCTAAAAGGTTCCAGAGGTCCTTCTAGTCGCTTACTTAAATGCCTAGACAGTATGGGAAATCTCTTACACAAGGGCAATTGATAAAGAAAGGCACATTAAGAATCAGATGAGGTACTTCAAAACAGATATCTTAAACTCGGGTAGATGAGTTTCCCCAAATTGATCAAGGTATAATTTGCACAAGCAAATAACTATCAGACTATTTTCTATTTAGCAACATCTATATTTTCGAAAAACAGAAAACCTGTCAACCGCCAAACAGGTTATCATGCAGGTGCTCCAAGAAAGGCATTATATACTCGTAAAACCACAAGCAAGCACAAACTACTCGGAATCAACTGCTACTCCGCAACAAGAATGGGAATACTCGAAAGGTTGAAATATAGTGAAAATATTAATATATGTAAAGCATAAAAAAGGGAAAAGGGAACCTGGAAGTGAGGAGGGAAAGGACGTGGAAAGGATAAAGAAGACCGCAGGAGACGGCCTGATGGAGGAATTTCCACATGGAGGGGTTGTTGTTGGAAAAACAGAGCTGGGCAACTACCACTTCTGCTAAGTCCGTGCTGGGCAGTCCCCCGCCCATTTCCGCCACGCGTTTCGCCAACTCCATTGCCCACTCCATAGGCGTCTCATTCCTCACCGGGTATGTTTTCACCGTCATCGCCACCAGCCGCTCCAATTCCGACCTCTCCATCTGCCTCTCTAGTTGACTCCCCATTTACAAATTAATATTGAACCAACTGTAATCGTTACAGTACAAGTTGCGGCAAAATACAGGATAGAAATTTGAAATCAGCTGTCAAAATCGACAAGATAAAAATTGAAATATTGAATGCGGCAGGATATGACATATTACATTAATTGCAACAAATCATAGCTCAAAAGAAACGGCGCCATAATCGAGGCCAGCCTTCAAATCAGTGATTACATCATTTATGTGGACTCGTTCGGCTAAGTTTGAAGGAAAATTTGAATTACGAAGTGCTATTTGTTTAATACTTGTGTTTGAATAATTGAAGAAAGCGTGTTGGATATAATAATTTCTTATCAATTACTTGCGATGATTTAAAATTGATTTCTTATCAATTACTTGCGATGACTTCTTTGCGCTCTGGTGGACTCCTCAGTCTTTTGGATAAAATAATTTCTTATCAAAATTCATCCTTGGTAGGTATTTTTCTTTTCTTTTACTCATGGTCAAATTCCCTTTTCTTCCCGTATTTTTCTTCTTATAATGGGATTTGATTGAAACTTGACTCTTACTTCTCGGTCAAAATAATATTCGATCACCTTAGTCCACGTATGACTTCATTCAACTTGGAGTTGCATACAGTGACATAATAGAGCTCTCCAGTTCGCGGTCTTCAAAATCGAGCATTTAACTACATTTCAATTTCATAGCTTGTAATTGTTGAAAATATTGTTCAAAAGTTAGGCTCCGTTTGATTCTCATTAATGTAGAATGAGAATGAAAAATATATATGTTATTGGGCCTCACACAAGAGATAAAAATTCAAAATTCATGGATTGATGTGATGGATAACGGTCATATTTTTCATTTTTTATGGGTTTTTAATGAGAAAGAAATGGAGGCTTAATAAAATTGGTTGTAGAATAAAAAATGGAACAAATGATGAAATATGCGACCGCAAGACCCCTATGGCATGTGGTCGCATAGCCATATACCGGAACTAGAGGCCCCATGACTACATTAAATATGCGGTCGCATAGGTTTAGCCTATGCGACCGCATAGAGGAAGAAACTAGCCGTTGCTATTTGAATTTTGGTGGCTTTTCATCTGATTTTTGGCACCATTTCGTGGAAGACTATTGAGGCCTATATATTGGTGATCAATGTTCAAATGCACAATAATGAATATCATTCTTGAAAACATTTTTATTTCACACATCATTGAAATAAAAAATTCCTTCATACATATTCAAAAAGTTTCTATTTTGTGTTCTTCAAGTTTTGGAGGATTTTCACTAATGCTTAAGCGTTAAATCCTTTACAAGACTTAATTAATTCTACAAATCATTTGTCATAATTCCTTTAAACATAACTTTCAATTAAAGAGGGGACAAATATAGTTTAAGGCAGGGGCGGAGCTAGCCAGCCGAAGTAAGGGGTCCCAGAGTTTAAGAGGTGGGGACCCACGAGGATTTGGGGATAGTGCCCCTAAAAAAAATTTTGAAACATTATCTGTTAAAATGAAGGAAGTTGGTATTTTGTGATGGAGAAATGAAACAAATGAACATAAATTAATGTACATTAGTTGAAAACTTAAAAGATGGTAATGTCTTCATGGAGATATATCGGTAATCGACAATTATTTTATGGATTCTTACAATTCTACTGGTTCAAACTTCAAAATTAGAAGTTAAGACTTAGGCATATATGCATTTTAATTTTTATAGCTGAAGAATTCAAAATTTTAGCATTCTCATTCAGTTAAATATCTGTAAGCGAGTTTAAAGTATTGTCTTCCCTTACAATAAAAGGTCTCAAACATAGACACCCCAACGTTTATAGAACCTGAAATCTCAGAACTCCAAGAAAACGGGAAGAGACAACTATCGGTCGCCGCAGCCCAGATTCTGAAGAGTGAAGACGGAGGAGAACTTGAGAAGAATCAGGAAATTTTAGGAGTTTTATGAATTTAGAAGAACTGGAAAGTGAAGACACTAGGGTTTAGGAATTTTACTGAAGGTGAGGACAAAATGGTAAATAAAAAAATTAAAAATTTGTCAAAAAAATTTGGGGAGGGGGGGTCGGACCCGGACCCCCTCCGCCTCTGATTTGAGGACAACAATTTCTTGTTCGAGCCTTCTTTTTCATCTTTTCATTGATTTTTCTTTTTGTTTTCTCCAATTTTCTAGTTTCTTGTTATTTGTTTTCATCTCCATGCCTCTTTGTGCACTTCATATATTTTCCAACGGTAATAATTCTCCAATTGATGAAAATTATCCCTTCAACAATTACTTCTCTTTGAGTGTCGAACTCTTTTACCATTTAAGCCCTTGTTTGCACCTGAATTAAATTAAAATTCATTTTCTTTTTCTTTTTATCAACCACACATTATTCAATAAAATAATATTATACGTAAATTTTAAAAAAAAATCTTTCTTTTTTAACTATACATTTTCTAAAAAATCAATATTCATCTCGTGATAATTTACAATAATGGAGCCCAAGCAAGGGCAAAAATTATGTCCCTATTTGAAACCCATTTTTAGAAGAATAGAAATTTTGGAATAGTGATTGATGGGAGAATGTGTGGTGAAAAAGTGATGAAAAGTTTTTGATTTGTGTATAATATTATTTTATTGGGAGAATGTATGGTTGAAATGAAGAATGAGAAAGATAAATTCATGGGTGTCAAACGGGGGCTATATGTATTTTTGTGACTGTTGAATAGAAATGTGACCGGTGCATGATGCACCTAACCTTCTTCCTAACTTCTAAGTTGCCTGGCTTGAAATTGAAAGTATTGTACTCGAATATTTTGAAGAAAATTTGTCCATGAAAAAGACATCTATCTACTAACCTTCGTCCATCTTATGGTATGATAATAAATGCCAGGGCCGTTCAAGAATTGAAATACCATCTAGACAACTAAAATAATCAATTTCGCCAAATAATTAATTAGCTCTTATCAAGAAATTATCTTAATAAGTAGATTTTAGTAAAATGATTGATTTTGAATGAAATTTATCTACCTTAATCCATCATGTGCTATAAATCCCTCCTCTTAAAATAGAGAATCTTTTTTGTTACTATTCATTTAAGACGTATTTTAACTTCCCCTTTTATCCTTCCATTTTTTGTTTAGACAAGAAACGTGAAATTTAGCAAACCCAATTTTATCTCATCCAATTAACGGTTTTCCCCACTTTAGCCTCATTATTTACTGTTTATGTCTGATTTTTTGCTACAGCAGCCATTTTTGTTGACTAATTCAAATTTACCAAAAAAATAAAAATAAATAAAAAAACGGTCTCTCCTCGTGCGCGCACGGGGAGCTAAAATAAATTTGCCAACTTAAAAAATCTCTGCCAAAAAAATTACCGCCTTTCATCTGCAAACCGACTTATTTACACAGGTGAAAGGTGGTGGCGGTATTTTTCTTATTCTTTGTCTTTATATACGAAAAGAAAAAAAATTCTCTTCTTCACCGAGAATATGCGCCAAAGGAGAAGTTTAGGAAAAAAAGAAGAGGAGAAAAGGAAGAAAATCATCAGGTAAGATTTTTATTGGTTTAGTTTGAATGTTTATAGTTTTTATATTTAAGATTAATAAATTGCAAGTTATGCTATATTCTGTTAAAAACGGTAAGAGTAAGAATATACACAATATTGTAGATACTGTATCTAAACTTGTCTGTATTTACCTTCGTCATTTTTGTTCAGCAGTATTTTTGTATGTTCATATCTCTATTAGGTTAAATGCATGCTGGTTATCATTTTAAACGGATGTTCCACTCTCCAAAATATTCTTCAAGCATCCATTTTACTGTCCGTTATTTAGCGTTAATTATTTTTGTCTATAGAAACCAGAAAATTAGCACAGGCAAACAAAAATGCAGTGCTTGCATTATTGACGATTGAAGAGTTTTGCGGAAACATTAAATTTCTACTAATTAAATTACAACAATTAATAATAATTACATAAAATTATACCTAGATTTATATTTAAAAAAAAGGGAAAAAATCGTTGTAATCTAATAATAGAAAAATGGACGAAACTCCCCTGCGCGCATGGGGAGATGACATAGTTTAGGTTTTATATATATCAAATATCATTGAAAATATTAATTAAACATATATACCCGTGCCTTTTTATTTATTTTTTTGCCAACAATTCAACTTATTTACATTTTACACAAATTATAAATACAATTTCATTTATTAATATAATTTAACTCAAAATAAGTAGAAAATATTCGATCTCATATATATATAAATAGTCGATCCCCGCCGGAGGCGTTGCCCCTGAACTCCCACGAGGGGCGCTGCCCTCTCGACCCCCTCGACCTAACCGGGCAGGTCGATCCCTCGCGACCTGATCGGGCAACTCTTATAAACCAAAGAACACGCCACTTCATCGCGCCATTGTACCCACGTTCTGCTTCGCCACATTTCATTTTACCTATAAAGATCACTGTTCATCTTCTTGCTTCTCTATTTAAATACTTACACTCCCAAAACCCTCGAGATGATTATAATTTGTAGTAAATGGCGACTTCAAAGAGCTCTTCAGACAACTCCCTTAGTTTTGAAGACTTCCAAAAGCTTCTCACCAAAATGTATATAAATCCAGCTTCTCATTCACTAGCCAATCCTGATCTCCACGAGTTCTACCTGGGCCCATCATTTAATGACGCTGATTCTGTTGGGCAAGCAATGGTGGGCCAATTGTTCCCTTGCATTCAAGATCCTCATTTTCTGAACCCTTTTCCGTTAAAGACAATCCGTGAAAAAGGTATTCGCACTTGGGCCAAAACTGACACTACTTTCCGCTTTTGGCATGCACGTATGACAAATCATGGCCCTACCAAGGCGATTTCTGATCGTGTTGAGATTTATGATTTATTAGAAATCGCTCTCCGTCCCCCAATTTATAATCTTGTGCTTTTCCCTATTACTTTGAACTTTTGGTCTTCTGAATACAATATTTTTATTTTTCCACTTGGCCTAATGTCCATTACTCTGAGGGATGTTGGAGCCTTAGTTAATCTTCCGCCTCTGGGCGACACCATTTCTCCGTCATTTTGGTTACTGCTGTTGCCCCAAAATTTGATAAGAGATACACTGATTCTTATTTGGGCATGCAAGAACTTTATAACAATTCTAGTGCCGAACCTACCCATGCTGAGCGTGTTGCCTTTCTTCAAGTTTGGCTTTGCAAATATGTTCTTTGTGTACCCAGCGTTGAACCTTCTATGAGTTATTTTCCCATAGCGCATGAATTAGTGCGTAGTAGGTCTCTAAATCTTTGTTCGTTATTCTTAGCTGTCTTTTATAGTGACATGACTTCTCTTCAATTCCAGCTGAGGAATGGTGCACTCTTATTGGAAGAAGACATCTTTGGCTTGCTCAATTGTGGTTGAGAGCATATTTTCCACAACTTGGTGCTCCATCAGCTCCTCCTAGGTCGGTTAGTTGTTACGGGCTATTCATCAATCAATTGAGCCCTGTTAATATGTCTAATAGAGACGTTTTCACAATCTTTTATAACTTAAATTCAACCCCTTCCTTTTTTCATTTCTCTGTTCACCAAGTTCCAATTTACGTGCAACCTCCTTCTACTATGAATTATGTTAGCACATTTTTGCCTGTTTGGGCTCAGTATTTAATTGGGAAAGAATTGTTCCATGACATCTTGAATGGAACAAATGCTAAGGTAGGGGAGCTTTTCCCCTGCTGGAGAGGCCAGGGACTTTTTCCGTTTCTCATATTTCTGCCATTCCTATATCTGTCAAGAATCCTACTTCTCCTTCGAAATCCCCACCTACTCGAACTGGAACAGCTAAAGGTGTTTCCAGCCGTAAACAACCAGCTTCGGCTCATCGGGTTTGCCCGATAACGATGATGATGATGCCCTCTCGTCGTCAGGAGAAAGGTATTTGAGTTTGTTTATTCATGAAAAGTTCTTCATGTGTTAACGTTTTACCTGAATTTTTCAGAAAAGCTCAACTTCTCCTTTGAAAACTCCACCTTTACCAGCTTTTGTTCCACCGCCTTCCACCAAAGCTTTTTCATCTAAGTCATCTGACGAAGGGACTTTGTCTAAAGAGAAACCCATAGGCCATGAGTATTTGATCGCACAGCCAATTAGAGAACTTTCACCTTTCCAGGGCGCTGACCCACCACGTATTAAACTGAAATATAATACATAATTTATGGTCTTTTCCCTTGTTTGTGTTATTGGCCTTTAACTCATTATCACTTGATTCTTGTAGAGATACCCATAGATATGCCCGTCGTAGAAGAGCTTGCTCATTCAGATTAAAGGGAAGTCCCCACAAGTGGTCAAATCAACCAGTGATGTGCCCCAATTTTCCAAAGCTACTGATGAGGTAGCCTTTGTTTCATCTTTCATCCTCACTTCGTTCACTGTAATGAAAATGTTAAATGCTTGCACTTTTCTTTACATGACACTGACACCATTTTACGCTCAATTCAGGATTTGTTTACTTCTTGGGAACAAGTAAGAGCAAACGTTACTTCTCGTTCCTCTTTAGCCAGTCGTCATTCTGCTTCATCTGCTACATTTTCAGAGGAAAATATGAACATTCTCAAGCAATCAGTGCTTGAATATGTTTCCTTCATGGATATGGATATCAGCAATGCCAGTACTTCTAGTCAAAGAGATAAGTTTGAGCTTTTAAGTACCAAAATGGCTCAAGCACTTGAGCTTCACTTGCTTAAAATTTCGTCTGATTTTAAGCTGACATTGAAGATTATCCACTTAGAGATAAGTTCTTTGCTAGCTAAAAATGTAGAGTTAAAAACCAAGAAGACTCAGTATCTTTGCGCTGTGAATGAAAATGAGTCTTTGCTTCGAGAGATTGAGAAAACCAAGAGCAATCTAAATGAAATATCTTATGAGGTTATGGTTGAAGATTCTTTGATGATGAGTCTGGCTATAGAGATAAAGGAACTTCAAGCAAGGATGAACGACTGTAAGGCTAGGTTAGCCGCCAGAAGCTATTGTTTTCCAAGAAGTTGAGCTAGGCAAATCTTTGTTTGAGCGTTACTCGAAACTGGAAGTTGATGAAAAACTTATGATCGAGCTATCCACTGATTCCTCTGAACAGCGCGATGAATGGGAGAAACTTAGAGAACAGATGCGCTCTCTTTGAGGCAAGCTGTAATTAAGACATTAATATCCTGGCTTTTCTTGTAGGACGATTTCGTCTTACACTTTGTTCCTTTAATTTTATGATGGCAGCCACAGTTGGCTAAAATGTAATGGCAGCCAAATTCATCAATGGAATGATCATTTTATTCACTTGTGTGATGACTTTTGCATGGATTCTGAAACAACATAATTGACGTTTTCTTTAATCGTTAATACTCTCCAAAAATTTAATTATTAACCTTGTTCCATATTCATGCACATTTATCCTCGTGGAATCTTTACACGGAATAAAACTTTTGGTATTCTGACTTTTCTTTCCAAGATTTGGACCTTCAATTTCGGTTACTATGCATGTATATGGTCATTCGCATTCCGTCACTTCACCTTCAAACCTCTATAAAGTTGCATATTTGTTACACATTCGGCGTCTTCATCCTTATTCTCCACAAAACCAATCCGTTGCCATCATCTAGCATTCAAATGATCGATTTTCTATATCCAAAAGATCAATTATTTCCTTTTCCAACAGAAATGAACCATTTAATCTTTTCCCAATTTCACCATCAATTATTCCATTTTTCCAACAGAAATCTATCACAACTATTATAAACATATGTTGTTTGGACGACGGTGTATAAATCTTCTCTATCAAATCTATCGCCCAACCTTTAAACGGCCAATGTTTAATAATAGGTGTCATTTCTCTTGCTGACACTTTTTGTATTGGACCATGCTTTTGGCATGCTAAACAAATTTTCACATACTGAACGCATGATTCTTCCATTTTGGGCCAAAAGTATCTACCCCTAACAATTAACCACATCGTTCTTTGGCCAGCCTGATGGACTCCACATATTCCTTCATGTACTTTAGTTATGATTGTTTGGCCTCTTGCCAACTCACACATTTCAATAATACACCATCTGAGCGTTTTTTGAATATCTCATCATCTATTAGTATGTAGTTTAATGAGCATAACTTCATTTTCCTATTACCCTCTTTGTCAGGTTATTTCAAGAATCTTTTTATTTCTGCCCTCCAATCTATTGCATTTCCATTTTGTATGTAATGAACATCAATCATTTTCGCCCTCCGTTGTACTACGGGCAATATTACTTTTGGCACATTTGAATAACCCGAAGCCATTTAGGCTAATTCGTTTACTAAATCGTTATACATCCTATTAACGTATTGAAGCTCAGCTTGATCAAATTCTTCCAATAATTCTTGGGCGATTTCATATTGACTTATGATAAAATCACTTTAGCATTTAAAATCACCAATCAATTGGTAAATTACTAATTAGGAATCGCCTCTAATAATTACATTCTTTATTCCCAACTCTATTAACAGCTCTAAGCCTACAAACAATGCTTCGTATTCAGCTTGATTATTGGTACACATTCTATCAAAAGTAAAAACAAACTTATAATAAATCCTAATTCCCTATCGGATTTATTAAAATTATTCATATCTCTGCACCGTTTTTGATCCATCAAAGTATAAAACTCAAGGTTTTAATTCAAATGAATCAACTTTCAATTCAATTTCTTTAGGCATGTCAAGGCATGGATGATCGGCCAAAAAGTTAGCCAACGCTTGATTTTTAATTGCCTTTTGGGGTATATATAGTATTTCAAACTCCGATAATGTCAAAGTCCAAAGGCCTATCATTTGGTGTAAAATAGAGCGAGAAAACATATATCTAACTAAATTTATTTTAGAAACTAAGTAAACAATTACATGCCGCAAATAAGTCCTTAGTTTTGTACATTTGAAATATAAAGCAAGACACAACTTTTCAATAGCAGGGTAATTACATTCACATTTCGTTAACTGTCTACTCAAATAATAAATCACAATTTCTTCACCAAATTAATCTTCTTGCCCGACCATTCTGGCTATCGATTCTTGTTTAGTCTATATGTATACTTTCATTGGCCGTCCTTGGATAGGTGATACTAACACTGGTTGACTTGATAAATTTGTTTACGGGCTATCAAAAGCCTTTTGATGTTCTTCCTTCCAGACGAATTCGTCCTGATGTTTCAGCTTTAAATGAAACGAAAAATCTTTCGTTCGCTCTGTACAATAAGAGATCAAACGTCTCAAAAATAGCCTTCGCTTTATTTTTATCAAATTCAATTCCTCTTTCGTGCACCAAAAAAATCAAGAAAATTCCATGTATTAACACCAAATGCACATTTCAAAGGATTCAATTTTAGTTTCTATTGCCTCATTCCCTCAAATAAGCGTTTTAATTGTTCAAAATGGTCTTCCTCTTTAATAGATTTGACCACTATGTCATCTACATACACTTCAACAAATTTGCCTATCATGTCGTGAAAAATTAAGTTCACACCCTTTGATAAGTTGCCCCTACATTTTTCATGTCGAAATGCATAACTACCCATTCAAAGCATCTTAAAGTCTCATGGCATCTAAAGGCAGTTTTATGTACATCTTCTTCAGTTATGTAAATTTGGTTATATCCTGAATATCCGTCCATAAAAGAATACATTATATGTCCGACAGTCGAATCTACTAAAGAATCCACCGTAAACATTGGATATTCATCTTTGGGCGTTGCTAAGTTTAAATTTCTAAAATCTATGCACACCCTAATACTACCATTCTTTTTTAACACCGACATGATATTAGATAACCACTCAACATATTTGGTTGTTCTAATAAAACCCGTCTTTAACAATTGCTCTATTTTTTTCTTTACCTCAGACAATACATTAGGGGCAAAACGCCTAGGAGGTTGTTTATGAAGTTTAAAATTTGGCTTAGTTGGTAATCTATGTTCTACCAAACTTTTATCTAAACCAAGCACGTGTTCATATTCCTAAACAAAACAATTCTTGTATTCCTTTAATAAAGCGATTAATTTATAACTTACCTCTTGACTGAGCACATGGCCGACAAATGTTGGGCGATCTTTCCCTTCATCATCAATATTCACCTTTATCATATGGTCTTATGCTTGAGCATGCCCAAGCTTTGTGATCCTCATTACTTCATCGTCTAGCTTCCTTGTAGGCATCTCCTCTTATAATCAATCTACTTTGTTGACTTCTCAGCCAATATTCTACTCCAATTCGAACACTGCTAATTTGTTTCTCAATGTCTTTAATGTTGCTTCTTCTTTTGTCTTCTCTTTACATTCCTTATTGAAAGCCATTAGTTTGGCTTTGAAGGCCTGAACATCGGTTATTCTTTCTCGCTGCTGACGACTCATCAGAGTTCATTAACTATCTTTTTGCCAATTACTGGCTCTTCAAGGGCCACTATGTTTGGCCTCATTTGATTGAACATTTCGGTAAATACGTCTATTGAAAGTGGCTCTTCGCTCTGTGCGACAATTTGAGTCTCTTCCCCATCTTGAACTACCCTGACAAGTCCATAATTTCATTCGTACATGAACCTTTCTACCGAGTTTGCTTCTGCGACAAAGAGTCTATGGTCTGCTTGCACCACTTCTGCTTCGCCTTTGTCGTTCTAGAAAACCAGACATTGGTGAAGCGATGGATGTATGCAATGACTCCCGTGAATCCAATATCTTCCTAGTAGCACATTGTAACTAGTAGGACCATCTATCACAAAGAAGACTGTAGTTCTAGTAGTTGTTCCCACAATTATATCCAGTGACATCACCCTTTTAGTTGAAGTTGCTCTCCGATTGAAACTTGCGAGAATAACTTCTGTTGGGATCATATCACTTTCTGTCTTGCAGATTTTCTCATTATTCTGGACGGGATGGTATTTATAGTCGTTTCATTGTCGACGAGTACATTTGCCACATGTATACCATTGACTAAGGCCTTTACGTACAATGGTCTCAAGTGTTTGGTTAATTTCATAGTTGGTCTCTTGAAGATGACCTTTTTAGCTGCATCTATTTCCACTTCCTATTTATCCCCCGTTGAATTATTTCCTTGTAACAAGTCCACGTGCAATATTTCGCATTGAGTTTCTGCTTCTTGGACTTTTTCATTACTTTCTTCGAATGCTTCTTCCTCTGTTATCCAACCTTAGGGGGAGGTAATATTCTTGGAGGTGACCCGTATTTCTCAGAGCGAGGCACTCTCACCTTTCTCTTGGCCGTCCCATAAAATACATAGTAGTCAAAAGAACGCCCAGATGGTTCGCCAAACAAATCCACCTCGAGGACACCTTCCTGATACAGTTGCTTCAATAAATTGTTGCGCGACATTCCTCTTCTTTTTCTCTATGCTTCTACATCAATTTCTTCTTCAATGTCAGTCATACTATCGTCCTCTTCTTCATCAAATACCTCTTGAGATGTTTGACCTCCTTCACATTCTAGCACACATACACTTTTTCCTCAGTATCTTCCATTTCCTCCTCTTCATTTTCCTTACCTTTGAATTCATTGGCTAGTAAATAATTATTAGTCATACCAGAAGGTAGTGTACCAGATTGAATAGTGAAGGGTCTCCCTGGATCTTCTTTACCTTCATCCTCATTTACACGCTCAAATTTTGATCTCTATAAGAACTTTCTGGTAACTCCTCAATTGATTCACTCATACTAGCATCTTTATCATCTTTAAGAACATTTTTGTTAGCCACCTCAAGCAATTGAGGTATCTTAGGACGTGACGATCCATGTTGTTGCCTCATCATTCGTCCATAGTTCCGTCGAAAATGCCTTTGTTGGGTTCTGATCATTTCTTTAAAGGGTACAACTCTCCATGCATTATACTGGAACGAATGCCATATATTTGGTGGCGAGGTTGTGGCCTGAACGTCTCCCATTGTTTATCAGTCTGACTTGCCTCTCAAAAGGCGGTTTCCCATAGAATGACATACTACGTCCTCCACAGGACTGGAAATTTGGAATAATATTAGGACGATGGTGATATCGCCATGTTCCTGGTCTTTCCATATTTTCATTCACTTCTCCCTTGCATCTAGCACATAAGATACCTTCATCTTTTCTAGACTCATTTCCTTTGATACGTTCAAAAACATTGGGATGAGACTCATAATCTTCTTCTCCATCATCTATGACCAACTTGAATTTTGGTAACTTATTTTTGAAATTAGTTGTCACCATATTCAGCCCAAGTGGTTGTGGGAAAGGATTTTCATCCACTGCCATTTTCTTCTTAGCTTCAAATGTGATTCGCTCTGATTCAATGGCATCCTGTAACACATGACGAAAAATCAGACAATTATTAGTCATATGTAACCATGCATTGTGCCATTTACAATACTTTTTACCCTTAATCTGTTCAGGGTCTGGCAATTTATGCTAGTCACTTAATTTTATCTGCTTATCTTTATACGGTTTATCGAATATAAAGTCAACTTTGGTCACATCAAATGAGAATATTCTAGCATTTTTATTTTTGTCTTTCATAGGCTCATTCTCACCCGATGTTCTAAATTTGGTCATTATAGGACAAGCACGTGCATCTCCCTTAATCAATTCGGCCAAACATATTTCTGTCTGATCATAATATTCGTCATTAACAGCATGAACATCAAGATTTGGGTCTCTATAATAAGTCCTTTTGTTAGAGCTTTTCATCTGTTATCCTTGTCTTATTAGATGTTCATATCTAATCACGTTAGCACTCAACTGGAAAATGTCAGGAAATTTTATGTCCTGAAATTTCTTTTTAAAATCAAAACGCAAACAACTTTGAGCGATTTTAACAAATTCTTTTTCGGGCAAAGGCACAAAACATTTGCTCCTAGCTGTTTTAAACCTCTGAAGGAAACTTTTTGCCCATTCGTTTGGCATTTGACGTAAATTCGCCAAATCAGCCAAAGTAACTTCAGATTCAGTTTTGTAAAACTGAGCATGTAACAATTGTTCTAATTGTTACCATGTTTGGACAGAATTTGTTGGCAAATTAATGGACCATGAGAAAGCTATTCATGTTAACGAACTAGGGAACAGTCTCATTTTGTGATAATTAGTTACTTCACCATATTGCAGTGTGAATCGCCCTATATATTCCAGAGTAGAAACTTCTCACAGACCGGTAAATAATGAAAACTCTGTTACTTTGTACCATCTAGGCTACGGATATGCTTGATCTACCCAATCAGGATATGACTTTATGTAAGTCGGCCTAATAAAAGGACGCATCCCAAAAGCCATTTGATCCTGTACTATCTCCGTAATTTGATTCCTCAACACAACGTTGGGATCGTATGGAACTCTTATATGTTGATTTATTGGTGGAATTACTTGAGGCCTAATATTTGGTCTTTGGTTTGTGGTAAAAACATCGTTATTTAAGCCATTATTATCGTTATCCTGAGTATTTCCGCCATCATTAACCCACAAGGTGTTCTGTCCATTGGTTTGGACATCGTCTCTTTCATTTGGGTTTTCCCCAAGTTTGATACTCCATTACCACTATTCAAATTCGCCATTCCACTACCCCCTGGTTTGAAGTAGATGGTCCAAAAGGTGGTTCTATTCCTTGATTCAGATATAGGACTGGGGAATTACGTCCTACAATCGTCCTGGCTTGAAAGTGATTTCCTATACTTGGCATAACTGGTCGACAAATTTGGCTCACTAACTTATTCATGATTTCATTCAAAGTGTTTAGTTGTTTGACCATGTTGTCATAGTGTACATTTTCATTTTGAGTAAACATTTCCATATTATGAACATTTTGTAAATTTATCTATTCAACGACATCTTGTATGAGTTCACCAAGCAATACACACATGGTTCGAGGACTCAATTTTGTCATTGGCTCGTAATGATTTTGACTCTGTCCCTCCGTTCGTGGAGTACTTTGCTGCTCCTCATATCGTTCGATCACAGACTGGACTATTCATTGGCTTGCTGGCTCCTTATCAGAGTTTTTATGAGGTATATTGCTTCACTTTTTGTATCTTCAAACATCAAATGGTTCCACTGGGCATGCCAAATTGTTTCGTGTGGAAATCGAGTCTCGCTAACAATTAAAAGAAAGTTCAGACGATTGTGTAAGGAATAACAACCTCTCGAGACAAAGTCTCAATGAGGGGTGATTTATTTATGAAGATTACAATTTACAAGAAGCGAAATGTCTCTAATAGGCGCAAACACACTGAATTTGCAAAGTAATTGAAAGTTAACACGAAGAACTAAAAGAAATGAAATTACATAATTCTCTATTTTAGAATGATTTGATTTGGATCTTTTCTTCTATGTTCTCTTTTTTCTTTTACACTCATTTGACAGTTTTCTTGTAGAATCGTTCAAAAATTGTTCATCGCCCTATAACTACTCACTTTCTCCATAATGAATGACTTGTCCAGAAACTACCGTTTTTAACTGATGTCATTACTCCCATCATTTAACTGCTTGTAACCGAGATTATTGGGTCGTGTAGGGGTGTAAGCGGTCTGATTTTTGCGATTTTTGACAAATTTTCAAACCAAACCGTTTAAACCAGTTTGAGAAAAACTCAAACCTAAACCAAACCATTTTGAACGGTTTGAAAAAAACTCAAACCTAAACCTAACGCTTTGGTCCGGTTTTAAACCGTCGGTTTCACCGTATATTTTTTTGTCCGTCTACTTTTATGAAATTAATTCATTGAATTCAATATATATTTATATCTTACTAGCAATAAATCTAAAACAAATTAAGCCCCTGTTTGGTGCACATTATTTCCAAAAAAATGTATTTTTTGGTTGATGTGATGTGAAATGTGGTTGAAAAAGAAGGAAAAGTTATTGATGTGATAGAAAATATTATATTATTGAAAATGTGTGGTTAAAAACGAGTAGAAGAGTGAGAATGAAAAAAATAATGTGGACCAAACAGGGGCTAAATATATCTACTACAAATTTAAATACCAACTAAATCAAAGTGAAATCACAATAAACTAAAATATAGTTTTTTGTTTGTCATTTTAGGTTATGACATTACGATAACGTTACAATACAAGTCTACTAAACTAAATATAAAACCCAAAAAATATAATGACATTCAATAAGATCTCGTGATCATCATATTTGAAAAACAAAACTACTGATTAGTCAAAGAGAATAACCAACCATAATAATAAATCAATTATTTATAATATCTAAACATAACATTACACAAGCTTACCATTGTATTTTGTTACGAATTCAGTTTCTCACATATATTCAAACACCAGTTGTTCTCACACATGATTCATAGTCTCCATTATCAAATAAATGCATTCGTTATATTATCATAGTATTGGATACTAGATAGATAAGAGAATCTTTAAAAATATGGTAATAAAAAATATAAACTATCTGCCACAACTTTCGTTGAATAATCAAATGCTTCCACTTCATCTAAATATTGGCACAACACTATATGTTCATTCTTAATTTACAACCAATTCTTTCCGCATATACAAGTCTCAACCATTCTTGCACCTAATAAACTCCTAAATGAATTAAATATCTGACCTCCATTTGAGAATACGGACTCAGAAGCAATTGTAGAAATCTGAATTCTAAAGAGGAAAAGAGTTTTTGATAGATTATGTTAATCTTGATATTATTAGATATAAATTAGGATTATTTGGTAATAATAATATATATGTAATAGAAAATTATAAATTGACAAAAATACATACAAATGACAAAACTATTGAATTTCGCATATTTGGATGAATTTTTAAAAAAATCATTATTTTTATTTTTATATATTTTTTCACCGGTCCGGTTTGGTTTTAAACCGCAATTAAAATTCTCAAACCTAAACCAAACCGTTTTTGATCGGTTTGGTTTGGTTCAAACTATTTCGTTGACGGGTCCACGTGGTACCAAACCGACGATTTCTAAAATGCAGTTTCGGTTCAGTTTTCCGGTTTGACGATTTTTGCTTACAACCCTAGGGTCGTGGAATGTGATAAGATCGTCCATTAACTGTTTCAATAATTGTTGCTTTAAATAACAAGACACTATGCTCGCCCAGATCTTGGACGTCTCGTAGGCTTTGAGCGATAATGGGCTTCTACTACATAATTCCGTCTTGGGTTTTTACATGGTATCGTTTGGGCCCATCCTTCGAATTTTCTAATTGAACTTCATTTTTTGGACCATTTAATTGAGCCTCATTTTTGTATGTCAACAATTTGCATTGGTGAAAATTGTTGCTATGATTAGTCGATTCGATTTTCCTTGAAGTGATTAAGAGGGCAATTACTAGTGGTTATTTCTGGTATTGCTGAGATGCAGGAGATAAGTCTTGGGATGATGCTTCAGTCTTTGTTTCACGGATCACAGGTTTGGCTCCCGAGGTTCAACGCCTCAAGACTGCCCTCACCTTATTCTATGGCCGACAAGCCCGAACAATTGACATATACGCATGATATGAGTAGGATATAAGGGAGAATATCTGCATATGATCATATATCAATAGTGCACCAATCGTAAGATAGGCATCACGCCTAGCTGTTAGCGTGCTTGCCGTGCCTAATGGGGAGCTAAGCATTCTCACTGTGTGACATTCTCCTCCATTCGAATTCGCTTACGTCCTCGTAGCGAGAAGAGAGTTTCGCATCCACATGCATCCATATCGTTGCAAGGATAACAACGGCACCACTTCAAATGGACAGGCCTCCAAATCTGCAGTAACTCGTACTTGCCACCTTCGACACCAACCTTCACCCTTCACCCCTCTGAGCATTGGTTCCTAGGATGGACGGCCTTCAAACCGCAGCACCTCAGCGCATGTCGAATTGTGCCCTGCACGGTGCGCTCTTCGAAAACTCCTTGAAATGCACAACGCTGCCCTCTCCATCCTTCTCTCCCCACAGCTTCCTTCGTTGTGTCCCGCCAGCTTGCCAACACGATCCGTGACCCAAAATCTTTTCTCCGCAAGAACACACGACATTGTCCAATAACAACACCGCATGCTCGAGCGGTCCCGCTCTGATACCAACTTTCACGGTCGCAGGTTTGGCTCCCGAGATTCAACGCCTCAAGAATGTCCTCACCTCATTCTGTGGCCGGCAAGCCCGAACAACTGTTATACACGCATGCTATGAATAGGATATAAGGGGGAATACCTGCATATGATCATATATCATTAGTGCACCAATGGTAAGATAGGCCTCGCGTCTAGCTGTTAGAGTGCTTGTCGTGCTGAATGGGGAGCTAAGCATTCTCACTGCGTGACACTTTGGCTATACAGGTTGATAGCCATTTTCACGTGCTTGTGCTTGGGAAGCAAGATTTGATTGAATGAAATACAATGTAAAGATTTATGATTTATTTGTTGGGGGGAGGCAACTCTATCGATTTATGTCGAAATTCACCGGTGGTGGTGGGTGGCCGCGGTTTACGAGGTGGTTGTGGTGGAAACTAGGCTGGGTGACGGGTGTGGGACCGGATCTTAGTGGGAGATTGCAGGGGTGGTCAAGACCATTTACTTGTCATTAATGTTCATTGTCTAGGCTAATGGTCATTTCGTTATTTTATTTTATTATATATATATTTTTGACATCTATTTCTCGATTCTTATTCCTTTCTCAGTCAATAGTTGAAGCTGTTATTCAATAGTTTTAACGTCTCTAGAACCGTACTAATTGATTTAACTATATTTGAATAATTGTTTTGACCTAAGAAAGGCGCGATAGAGTGAAATATTACAGAAGAAGGTTAAAATCGTTGGCTCGATGCTGACCGTGCACAGTTTGCCACTTCTTAGAATGCAATGGTTTTGGTTATGTAAGAAAAAAAAATGTGAATGTACTAATTAATTTATACACAAATTAAATTATTAAAACAAAATTTTGAGAACTTTGATTAATAATACAGTTGGTATTTACATGATGTCGAATTAATGCTTGACATTGTATTAAATGGTAGTTAACGTTCTATTGAATCATGCTTGACACTTATCGAGTGACTCTTGTCGCCGTAATGACGTACTTTTTGAAATATGTCAATAATATTTTCACCTTGTCCAGAGCTGATTTTTCCAACCAAAATCGTAATTATTTGACCGTTACTTGGCATGTTGGGTCCCACCATTGTGAGTGTGAAGTCAAAATGTCATGCTCCAACGATAAAAAAAGCAATGAAATTCTGGAGAAAAATCCACACCAGACATGCAGTTTATATTTTATCAAGCACTACTCAACATAAATAAAAAATCATGCAACACAGTCAAGCGTTTGACATGAGTAATTATGAATTGAAATTAACGGTCAACGCCATATAAGGATCATTCAAAAACTCAAAAGACAAAGTCAATTGGTTAACAATTAAATAGTAGGTTGACATTGTGTTAAGTCGTGCTTGACACATATCGAATGACGCTTGTTTTTGACACAATGTAAATTATAAATTGGGATTAACCGCGTTGGATTTGTCCATAGAGAAAATGGTTAACAATTTAGGGC
This sequence comes from Fraxinus excelsior, assembly GCA_019097785.1. Classification (NCBI taxonomy): domain Eukaryota; kingdom Viridiplantae; phylum Streptophyta; class Magnoliopsida; order Lamiales; family Oleaceae; genus Fraxinus; species Fraxinus excelsior. The sequence goes on from CM032626.1 coordinate 9,047,406, forward strand.
ACGTTCGTTATAGCTTAAAATTCAATTAAAATTGAAAATATGACCGTTATTGGATCTCACTCGTCTAATAAAAGTCAACAATAACAGCTAATTTTTCAATTTTAATCCCTACCGAACACACTTAATCACAAGATCTCCCTAAATTAACTCAATGCAAATTTTTTTTTCAACCCCTATTTAGCATAAACCATGAAAATTACACATGCGCGGAACTATTTACTATTTAGTATTTGTTTGGTTTTGCTATAAATCAAATTGTTACTAGATTTTGATCAAGATTAATTAAATGCATGATTGAAAAGTTGATAAAAGTTGTGAATTTTATATCTATGTTGTTAAAATTAATTATTTATTTTGACTTAATATAACTAAATCAAACGTGGCCTTAGCATTTTATATATGCGAAAATGACACTGGAAGAAATAGAAAAAAAATGAAAACGAATAAGAATTTTGAAAAAATAAAATTTAAAAATATCTTGACACTATTATTAAAATTTCTTTTTTGGTACCTATTATTAGTATTTAGTGCATGTTTGGACCAAATTTTAATTTGATTTTAATCTAAATCAAAGTCAAACAATCAATATTAACCATATAAGTCCAACATCTTTTCAACCGTACACTTCAAAAACTTCTATCACATTCCACTTAAAATCTAATTTTATTCTACACCAAATACCCCTTAATTTTCATGCACTACCAGTTTCGGTAAGACTGTCCAATCAGGTCGTTACACATGTCAGTTGCAGGAACAGGAGTATAAAATGAATCACAAGATTGAAGTGTACGCTTGTGCAAATAAAATCCCTTTTAATTTAGCCTGAATCCGTGCGTGAGATTTGAGACGGGGTGTGATTTGCGGGATCAATCTACAGGAACCCAAGTGTGAAAAAAAAAAAAAAACATCAACAACAGATTTTTACAAATCTGAAGAGAATAGTGAATCTGAGTAGGATATATATATCATAAATTACATAGTGAATCTGAGTAGGATATATATCATAAATTACAATGCGATTGGATTTACAGGTGGATTGCTTTCGGAAAATGGAAATTGTTGATAATTGAATAAGATTGCGGTGGGAAAAGGAAAAATCGAAATTGGCAAGGGAGCTGGAAGTGGAAAAAGAAAAGTTGGAAAATGAAGGGCGGGTACGGGGGTTCATCGTACTCCCTTGCAACAAAGAGACGATGGAAAGGTCTTGTTATGGCTGTTATGGGTCTCGTGTTTCTTTCCATGCTGGTTTCGCTAGTTTTCTTGCTCGGACTCCATAATGGTTTTCTCTCATCGGCTGGTGATGCATTTTTCGATTCATTGCTTAATTCGTTTTTTCGATTTCGATAACTGCCTCTACTTGTTTTAGATTAGATCTCTAATTGAAACTGTGAATCTACTTGTCTGCATTTCATTGCTCTACTGTAGTAGTTCCCAATTGGGCAAGGACTCTTTGTTTTGTCCAATTCGCTTGTTTTTTCTTGTCACATGCCAGATCGACATGGATGCTAATATTGAGGCTATAATGAAGTATTTTGATGCCATTCCACTTCCAATTTCTTTTGTGAAATCTACACATCAGTAATTTGCTGGCGTATTTCTGTTTTCTAGTTAAGATTTGATAAGATACGGATATGGTATCATTAAGCATTTCAATCTGGATCTTCAAAGTTATTTCGTCTGTAGTTGATTATTCACAATATGAATAGCGGACATAGAGCGGATGTATAATATGTTCCCATACCCCTAAAAAACCATTGCTCGTGTATGTGTGTGAGATTGCCCAAACTAGGATAGCGCATTTGCCTGTGTTTTCCAATTCATCATTACAACAGGGTATGTATGTAATGACTTTTTGCCTCAATTTTTTTTTTTTTTTTTTTCAGGATATGCTACTCAGCAACCTAGTTCAGCCACAGTAAGCATTTGCTGCATTTAACTAAATGATATTAGAGAGGGCTCTTTTAATTATGTTATTTGTATATTGATTCTTTTTCTTCTCTTTTGGATGCTTCTTGATGAAAGCAGAAACATTTAAGAGTTTATGATCAATACAACAGTGCTGACACCAGAAATGAATCAAAGGTGTGGAAACTAGGATTTCGTGAATGGAAGAATTTAGATCTTTTTGCAATCATTTGAATTCGGAGTGGCGAGGAATGCATACATGCAGATACACTTGCACAATATACACAAATATGCGCACACATGCATATAGAGTAACATTATCTAATACTTCATTCTTATTTTGCTTTGGCACAGGCAAGGTTGCTTTTAAATAAATCTCATTCCTTTCATTTACATTTTGGTCTTTGTTTGCAGAGAAAGCAATCAACACACGTGGATGACCTTATAAAAAGATTGGTTCCACCTCTGCCGAAGGTTCATTGCACATGCTTTGATTGTTAATACTCAACTTTCTTGCATTGATGAGTACTTTTGTTGCCGAATTAATAGCATTTCTGGCCTATTTACTATTCAAAGTCTGATTGATAGTTGTCTCCAGAGGAAGCACCATTGTCACAGAAGATAAAAAATAATAGATTTTATCAAAACTTATATACAAAAGAACATGAGAATATCCTCCAGCGTCGAACCGAGAAATGCATATATCGGGATCCTGATGATGGTCCAATTTTCCCGCTGCCGATGATCTATCTCCGCCTCTTATTGACCTTGGAACCCTATATGAAATGTAGGTACAACAATATCCACAACCCCTTTATGGGCTCCGTAGCAAGAAATGATATATTATGTTAAAGAAGAGTCCTTCGTGTAAATTGCTTTGAATGGGTAGACTTTATTGAGATAGGTGAAAATCTCCCTCTCGGAACTGCATATGAGACTTTCATCTCGTACAGCTCAAGCAAAAACACCGAAATACTAGTTGCAATGGATATGTGCCACTGTTTTTCTAGAACCCAAATGGAGATCGAATATCCTTGTAAAGCTTAATCAAGCCACTCCTATCTATATGATACAGAAGCCATTTCCTTCGACCCATCACTAGATTTAATAGACGATCCAATGCAATCAAATCCTTCCCAGTTACTCCAAGCCATGTCAATTTTTTGGTTTACCTCTTTTATCCCATTTCACTGGAATTGCACCATTTTTAGCCCCAGTTTGAGCCCATTTTTTGAAAATAGGTTCTTAAAAATTGTTTCTTTTGGAGAATGTATAATTAAAGAGTAGGGAAAAAAAATTCGATTTACAAGCAAAAATTATTTTATTGGGAGACTGTGCGGTTGAAAATGAGTTTGGGGAAAAATGAGTTTTGAAAAATGGGGTTCAAACCAGGGCTTAAGAATTAGAGAGCTTCCTTTGATAGATGCAAGATATGCCCCAACCATACAAGTCATTCTCCCGTCAATTCATCATTTGCTACCTATACTAGTTAATTTTATTCCCATTTCTATATTCACCATTGCAGTATAGTTGCATATCCATTTTCACATCCACATTTCTGTTTTATTCATCTTATGGTCGTTTTGTTCATAATAGACTAATGACGTTATGCTGAAATTATACATACAAGTGCACCTTTTCGGTGCAAAGATAGTCTTTTGTCAAGCTAAAATAAACTCGACTTGTACACATAACCTAAGGATGGAAAATGGATAGATTGGATCAGGCTAATGGGATGAAGAGACAATCCTAAGGTTTGCCTCAAAGCAAGGAAAAACAGAATTTCTTTGTGGTGATGTGCGAAAGCTTTTTTTTCCTAAAGGCATGCCTTGGGCGGTTATGTATTGAGGTCCACTTTGAATGCCTTTTAATGCTCCATTGTTGACGCAATTATCTCACAATATCGGCTGAAGAAAAGGAATTCAAGTACCAGGAAAATATGGTACAACAGAAGATGAGAGAGGATCTTGTTTTTGATGATACTCTTCTATTGTTTTCTGAACTGTTTCCCTCAAATGTGGAAATTTTAACTTCGTTAAAACTATCGTATACATGCTTAGCCAACAACTTGGACTATTATATACTCACTCTTGTTAGGCTTATTTTTGTACTTGATTTTATTCTCATTTTTGGTTGGCAAATAACAGTATTTATGATGTCAAATGTGCTAAGCTTTTTGATTCAGTTTATGACTTTATTTATTTCTAAACATTCATTACTTTGAGTGTTAAAAAAAATAGTGCTTGAAAAGTATACATGTTCAAGACTTTTAACTTGCCTTGCAAAAGGTGTGAAAACGCCATTACTATATGTCGACTAATGTAGCTATTAGTTAGGACCATTCTCTGTAGCACGGACACTTCAACAATGGTAGCACGTCCGTGTCCGTGTCCGTGTCCGTGTCCGACATGTGTCGCAGACGTGTCGATATCGACACTCTTCGGACACTCTACCATAAACATTTTTTATTTTTTATTAAAAATATTATACATTTTTAACTCAAACTTATTAGTAAATAACAAAGAGGTACTCATATTTAAAAGATTTCAAAAAGAAAAACTAATAACAAATATAAAACTAAATTTATACTATATAAATGAAGGATTTTAAAGAATTTAATCCGCGCGTCGTGTCAGTACTTTTTTAAAAAATCGCTTGTTAGTGTATCTAAAACGTATCGTGTTGGACACATGTGTCGGTGTCGGTGCATCATAGGGATCATCTAATATAGACGTAGAGACTTTGGAAGAACAGTTGATGTGAAAATCCTTCGCACACGTTATGATGGAAGTATACGACCGTTGAATTTATTAAACCCAAAAGCTAGTGCATCTAGAATTTCCTGTAGAAGTTATGAATCTAGTCTTTGTAATGCTCTTTATGAGACAACCATCCATTGTTCATTCTTTTTACTCTCCTGAGGGTAAGTAACCATCAGGAGAGGCGTTATTATTTAATTTTTATTGAGAATTCTTTTACCTCACTTTCTCCCGAGTCACATTCTGCATAAATGAGTATGATTTAAATTTCTGACTGTATCTTCCACCCAATCCACTTTAATGGTGGCGCTACCACAACCATCACTCCAACTGACCATAGGGATCCCCCAAGGTGAAGCCAAAAAAGAAAAGAAGAAAATCAATAGATAAGAGAAAAGAATATCTAATGCTGCCATAAATACCTCAGACACCCACAATCACCAACCAATCTTTCAAATCCATGATGCCATCACCTCAAACACCATATCTTCTTTTAGCTCCAATTTCACTAAAATATCAGGGACCACCCAGACCCTCCTATGCTGGTCGATGATTTATTTTCTTGGACTTGTCCTGTTCGATATGAGGTTGACTGGCGGTGATTGTGGCTTTCATTCTCTTAGTTGGGGTTTTCTGGTTTTTGTTAAGGTGATGACGCAGCAGTGGTTTTGGAGTTGCAAATATAGTGACATATTTTTTATTTCTTTTTCTGAAGATCATCTGTAAATTTAGACATATCAGGACAATAGTAGAGTTAGACGTAGAAGATTCAAAAAGATACAGAATCAAGAGGACTCATCCTCTTCCTTCATGCTTGTTGTGGCTATTGTATACGATTCATAATTTTAACATTTCTCTTTAGCGTTACTTGACTATTTGCCTATGGACAATTTCAGACTGCTAATGACATCAGATCAAATGGAGATAGTTTAACTATAGTACGGAGTATAAACTGTGCCCCATATCTGTAGTCTATTTCCTGTGAATATGGGAAGATCGTCATTGTTAAGAGCTGTCTATACTCTGTAGCCCATTTGCTTCCATCAATAATAAATTCTTTTTCCCCGCATAGCTTGGGTGTTTATGTATGAAATTGTTAGGTAAAGTTTTCCCTTGGTTTTTTATTTCTTTTTAATTTTTCGTGGTGTACAGCAGTTATTCTGTATATCCACGCGAATATGGATTGTGGCCTTTTGGCATCTTAAAAAATACTTCTTAATAGGAAAAAGTAAAAATAAATTGTATCCATTGATTTGGAGGCTTTAAGTGCTTTCACCTAACGCTAAACTCATCTATACATGTTGGCTAAGTACTACTTTTATCACATGGATAATCTCTACATGGGTTTGTACCTGCGATTGCATATAACTTTCTTTTATTTTGGCAGAATTTGGGGGAAAATTCCGTCACAGAAGCTGAAAATGAAACTGATGGTGGGTACTCATACTCAATTCTCTCTCTCTCTCTCTCTCTCTCTCACACACACACACACACACACATGCACGTATCTTTGTATTATAGTGCTTTCTATAAAGTGCAGGACTTGTATGGTTTCTTTCATCAAATTTATTTTCTTTAAAATGTTAACAGGCTTCCCAATACCCGCTGATTCGCCAAAACTACGGCAGAATAGAAATGTATGTATTTATCAAAGTTTTGCCCCTTTTTGACACTACACTGTCTCAGCTGTCCAAATTGTTGCCACTGGATTGGCAAGCGTGATTAACTATAAATTATGCTGCAGAATAATGGACTTGCTGTTACAGATGATGCTGGTAAGGATTTTAGAGGTGCTGACGAAAGTGAAAAGCTGTGTGAATTAAAATATGGGAGTTACTGTTTATGGCGTCGAGAACATAGGGAAAAAATGAAAGACGCTGTAGTGAAGAGGATGAAGGACTTACTTTATGTTGCTCGAGCTTATTATCCAAGCATTGCAAAACTTCCCGCATTTGACAAGTTGTCGCATGAAATGAAGCAAAATATTCAGGATTTTGAACGTGTTCTTAGTGAAGCTACAACAGATAAAGATCTTCCTCCTCAGTATGTTCAAGTTTCACCCTTCAATGCAGCATATAATGTTTGTGTGTTTCGTTTCTTTATTATTTAGTCAAATAACATGGAAAGAGTTCATTCTATAGTAATTTGAAGAATAGACCTATCAAGTTCGACTGCTGTATTTCTGGCTTCATATTGCCTTGAATTCTTTCTTTTGATAACTATCTATATGCAATATAATTTGGTTTTTGCTGTTCGTGAACTGTTTATTGATTTGGCTAGATTGCAAAATCAAGATGTTATTGCCTATTGGGTGGTTCATTGCTACATATTGCATGTCAATTGGACTTGACAGAGCTCAGTGAGTCTTTGGCCAACTGTCGGTCTATATACAGGAATCAGGATTAAATGTTGCCACTTTGCTCTATTAGAATATAGACACATCAAATGTCAAAAAATAGTGGTTTGTTTTAATATATGAAATTTGAATGTGTTTCTGAATCAATCTAAGATCATGGCTGGTGGAGGTGCTTGTATATGAAAATAAAACTTGCTTCTGGATTAGTCTAAAATCATTCCGGTATAATATGCTATTGTATAGTTTGTGCTCTTATAAGAATATCCATAGGTTGATAATTTCCAACATCTAATAGCATCCCTTGGGAATTATTTCCTTGCATGTCCCACTTTTCATAATTCACCAATTCTCCAGTCCCTTAAAATCTTTTTTAAAACTACGCATTTGTGCACGTGTTTTGGCAGTGACTCTAGTCATTTGCTCCCAATATGCCCTCCTCTGCAAAAGTTTATCAAAAGATCTAGATAACTCTTCAAGATTTCTTCTGTGCGCTTGTGTTTTCACTCTCCCACCCAAGGAAAGCATGGTTTCTTACTCTATTCAATAAAATGCTCTCAAATAAAAATTCCTCTTAAATCCATGAAATTTTCCTATCATTTCATCTTACAATAAGTTATTCATTGCTAACTGCATATTATACTAAAATGTGTGGGAGACTAAGCATCTATCTGTTGCCTATGTTATCAGGATTGAGAAGAAGCTAACTAAGATGGAGGCAGCAATAGCCAGAGCAAAGTCATGTCCTGTGGACTGTAATAATGTTGATAAGAAATTAAGACAACTAGTTGATCTGACAGAGGATGAAGCTAATTTCCACAGGAAGCAAAGTGCCTTCCTCTACCAACTTGCAGTTCAAACCGTGCCAAAGAGTCTCCATTGTCTATCCATGCGGTTAACCGTTGAGTATTTCAGATCGTCACTTGATTTGGAGCAGTCATTGTCTGAGAATTTAAATCCAGAATTGCACCACTATGTTATATTCTCCAGGAATCTACTTGCATCATCTGTTGTAATCAACTCAACTGTACAGCATACAGAAGTATGGACTTATGTTACTCTCTTTTTCTTTCTTCTTAAAAGAGAAATCTTTTGGCAGTACCGAAATTCATGTCGCTGTCATTCATGAGATTTCTTTCATATTTCAGGAAAGTGAGAAACAGGTTTTTCATGTCCTGACAGACAGGGAAAATTACTTTGCTATGAAATTATGGTTTTGCATAAACAAGTATCGGGAAGCCACAGTTCAGGTTTTGAATATTGAAGATCTTAAGTTGAATAATCACTATAAGTTGGCTCCATTGCATCTATCGTTGCCTGAAGAATTTCGTGTTTCTTTTCTTAGAGTTGATAAACTCTCTAGTTATCAGATTAAAACGGAGTACCTATCAATATTTTCACATTCCCATTATCTCCTTCCTAAGATATTTCCAACTTTGAAAAAAGTTGTGGTTCTGGATGATGACATCCTCGCTCAAAGGGACTTATCAGACCTTTGGAGTCTTGACATGGGTGGCAAAGTGAATGGTGCTGTGCAGTTCTGTGCGGTGAAGTTGGGGCAGCTGAAAAAGTATTTACCTAGGAACAGTTTCTCTGAAAATTCTTGTGCTTGGATGTCTGGAGTAAATATTATTGATCTATCCAGATGGAGGGAACATAATCTTACAGAAACATTCCAGAGGTTGGTGCAAGAGGTGAGTTATCTCTGTTTCAGTTTACACGTTTCTTTTTCAGGTTATTCTTTATGTGTTTTCAATTTTTGACATTTAGCTTATAAAAGAAAAAAGAAATGATAGTTGCTGGGCTGTACAAAGACCATTAGGTGCTCAAGTAGTTAAGGGACTGTCCAATCATAAGTTCCCCATTGTCCCATTAAAAGTTTGCTGGCTTGAATCCTAACAGCATATATCATGCATAACTTTCCTATATTACATTTAACAGGGGCTGCAAGATTTCACAAAATAGATAGTTTTCGAATGAAAAGCACCAAATGCAATTGAGATAAATAGAAACAGACAGGAAAGGGGAAGGAGAGAGAAGAAAGAACAAAGAAGTGCAAAACTAAACATCATTCTGGCTTTCAATTTATTCTTGATCATATTCCTGTAGCACAGACTGCACAGTAGTGAATAATGACCTTTAATTTTTTATCCTTGTAAACCTGCCTACAATCCTGTATGGTTGTTAACAAACCTTTATTCTTTGAACGATTCATAACTTGTCAAGAAACGAATTGAGAATTTTAAAATAATTCATTAACTTGTTCTACTGTTATAAGTCGAATGGTCCCTGCACTTGTACATATTTTGGTTGATTTATCATTTGATATATCAGGATTTTATAGACTGTTCCTGCTTGTGTGCCTACCCATTTTCTGACCATTACTTTCTTTTACAATGTGAAGAGCAGATGAGCACAGAAGAAGGATTATCTGAAACTACTGCACTAGGTGCAAGTATGCTCACCTTTCAGGGTCTAGTTTATGTTCTTGATGACAGTTGGATGTTATCAGGACTGGGCCTTAATTATGGTCACGACGAAGAGGCCCTCAGGACAGCGGCGGTGTTGCATTTTAACGGGAATATGAAACCATGGCTCGAGCTTGGCATTCCTAAATACAAAAGTTCTTGGAGGAAGTTTCTGAACCTACAAAATCAGTTCTTGAGTGATTGTAATGTAAATCCGTAGATGCCAGAACGTCGTGTTTCAAAGATGCAACATATGGGATAGACAAAGCAGGAAGATGTTGTTCTCTTATGTGCGCTGCTCAAAAGAATCTTTGTTCAAGCGGAGGTAATCATGGCAAGTACTAGCCACGATGAATTTGACATATATATCAAATTCGTGGGCGATAAAAGAAGAAAAACTATTCTTTCTTACTTTCGGCAAGACCTGAGGGTAGGAGGGTTCTTGCAGTAGTGAAATTTGCTAGGATTGGAAAACGTTTTATGAAGCTAGACGTACCTTTCTGATGCATTTCGGAAACGCATCAAGGGTAGAGTTCACTTATACCAAATGGAGTCAAGCAAGTGATGACAGTAGACTTTTGTAGACAATTTTTTTCATGATTACTTCTTCAGATTAGCTGTCATTTGTGAAACGAGAACTTGAGAAAATTTAATTGTTCAGTTCCAATAGAGCTTTCTTTCTTTTTTTGTGGTATTGTTCTGTAGCATTTGAGACTTATATGAGATTATTATTTTTTTACTTCCATCACTTTTTTCGCGGTTCCCCATGGGTTGGATCTATTGAATGAGATCCTGGATCGTATAAACTAATTTTCTCACTTTCCATGTTTGATCTCAATAATTCTCTGATGTTTCTACACATTATCCACTCAGCAATTCACCAACAAATGGTCCCTATTCGAGTATCTTGGGATATCTATGATAACAGTATATGATAACCGTAAGAACATATCTTGTGCAACTAAATGTTTAGTACGTAGTATTAGAAAAGATCTACAAGTTTTGGATTGGACTCGAAAAGGTCATGGAAAATGAATATAATGAAAGAGGATAGGGGAATTCGATTATATTTATACCGGCGGTGAGGAAGTTATGAATACAAGCAATCGTGGATATTTGTGAAGCAATCTATTTACGCACAAGTCAAAACTATGCTAAAATTTCTTCGTATGCCTTCTAATGACGGATCATAGTTTCTTCTATTCGACTGCTGCATTTCCACTTTAGCAAACAAGCTGATCGAGCTTTAATGCTTTTATCCTCTGTGACAGGAGTCTAGTCAACTCCGACATGTCGAGGTGGAGGATCCAAACATCTGGTCAAGGAGGATGACTAAGGCCATGGCAAAAGCCGAATCAAATTCAGAATGTACAACGAGATGGAAAACGTCCATTCCAAAAGAAACTCCTCTCACGGCGGCCTCCTTCTGCTTTATCTCAGCCATTGGCCGCCGCTTTTCGTCATGCACAGCACAGCACCGCTTCGTGTACGATCCTTCAATCTTGTAAAGTACTTTGTTTCTATTTTGCGATAAAATTGTTTCTTGGCAGCTTCCTGGAGTCACTAGAGCCAGGGATTTACCATGCAGCAAATTCACCTGTTTTCTCACTGTGTAACTAGGATTAACCCCTTTCTCTCCTTCGAACACCAACCAGCTATCCCCCAAGCTCAATCTCTGTTATTTTGCACTCAAATATATCAGAAAAAAGCCTGAGCGAAATGAAAACGAGACGCGATATGTATATAGGTATACCTTGCGGAGGATGGTGAAAAGAGAGTTGCCGAAGGCGTCCATAAGAACAATTTCTCCTTTATCTCCGGCCATGTAATTGTCGACTCGAAAGACGAGGTTTCCCTTGGAGTCGAACACCGTGAAACCGTCGCAGTTAAAGAGGAGTGATTTCTTCCAGACGGTGAGGACCACCGAGCTGCTGGCATCGCCATCGCTGCTATTTAAAGGTTTTGGCGGCTGCGATGCGGTGGCGCTACGTTTGTTTGGGTGTACCTTTGTCATTATGCTTAATTACCTCGAGCAACGCTAGCTTGTGTTGTGGGATCTTCTTACGTAATTAGAGAGAGTTCAGAATACTTGCCTTTGCCGTCTCTTCTATATATAAAGACGCACGCACGCACGCACGTGCGCCCTGTGCATATGTATAAATCGGATGTTAGTTCGTCGATTTGGATGTCTTAGAAATTCTTATCTTTTAAATTTAGGGATTAAAATTAGATTTTTAGTAAATTTTGATAAAAAAAAAAAATAAAAATTGATGAAATGTGTGGTTTTGAAAATTTGTGAATCTCATAAAATATGTAATTAAAATTAGTTGTTAATTTGAACCTAGATTAAAATCAGAATTTTAATTTCTACTGGCGCTAAACAGCTAATATAAGTATTTATAAATAGTTAAGCTTGTTAACCTCATTTTTTTCAAAATTTATTTTTGAAAACTCATTTTCAACCACACATTCTCCCATAAAATAATTTTACACATAAATCCAATTCTTTTTCTATTTTTTAAACATACATTATTTCAAAACACATTTCTCCCTTAAAACAAGGGTCAAACAAGGGTTAAGTATTTATAAATATACACACGAGAATGTCAAGTGACCAAAATTATTATGGAATAAGATACGTTACACCCCTACCTACATGACAAGTTACACAATTGTTGACTAAAGAAATTGTCGTGTTAGCGCTTTCTTTGAGCATGTCGTCTTCACTATCTTGGTCGAGGCGATTAGGTCACATCCTCGATGGCTTGTGCAAGTTATAACCTAACCATTGAATCACATGCAATTGATTGATATGATATCTCCTTCATATCCGTTTGTGATAGACTATGAATGCTGCCTATAATGTGACATCAATGAGTTTGACATGTGAACTGTTGGAATGTGTCGCGTGTCAAGCATCCGAAGAACCTTAGTGACTTCTCCGTGCCTATAATATTCACTCATTGTGTATTTTCCAAGGTATACATTTAACAATTTTCATTTAGAATTCTAAACATAACTCCTCGTTCTTTTCCTTCTGTGTTTCTCCTACCTATAGTATGTTTATTGATTTGAGCATCAGAGTGTGCATAACTCCCTCCTTATTTCCTTGAAGAAGTCTCGACCTTGTGTTTCTAACGTGTGTGTGTCCGAGCTTGCAGATAACATATACATGAAGGAAAGAGTGAAGAAGAATTGACATCTGTTGACAACGAGATCTCATCCAAACTCGAAGGTGCGCAGGATACTTCAAAGTAATTTCTTTTAGCCAAATTAATATATCATGTTTTATGGTTAATACACGTGAAATGTCAAGGTCCTTGAGCATGTAGTTGAAGGTATTAGCGTTCGCTATCAAAAATTATGTTGGAATCTTCACGTAATTGAGTACGAGTCGCTTAACTAATCAAAGGTTGAACTTGGTGAGATTGAAGGAAGTTGCAGCTTGTTTATTAGAATGGAAAAAATTCAGTCACCATATATAGGAAACAATTAATCATGGTGGCTTTCACGGATTAAATTTCTCTTTAAAGGGGTTAAACCAGTAAAGTCAACATTAAATCTAAGCACATATTTCGTGAGATTCGTAACGGTTTAACTACTCATTTTATTACTTTTTATCAAAATTTATTAAAAGTTTAATTTAATCTACACCAAACAGGGGTTAACAAGTTATTACTACTAAATTTGTAATTTTGGAAATTTATTTTTCTCATTATTTTTATATTTTAACCGCCGTTTGGTAGGAAAAAAAAAATAGAATTTCTTTTTTGAAATGTGTAGTTAAAAAGTATGAAAACTTATGAATCCACGTGCAAAAATATTTTATTGAAAGAATGCGTGAAAGAAAACGAAATTGAGAAAAAAATGAATTTAAGAAAAAATAAGAGCCAAACGGGGACTTAGTAACAGTATGTCAAGTCCTCCGCACAAACTTATCGTGTTTAATAAAATATATTATCAGTTTCCTTAAAATATTTTTACTATAATAATGGTAGTAATTAGTAAATATTTAGTTGCCTATTACGCAATGGACATGACCTGCTAATTAATGATGATTGATTTGGTAAGATAATCTTATTCTATTCCAGTAGAGCCAAACCTGGGGCTGGTGCTGCCTCGTACTAAAATTTATATTTTTCTAATAAATAATTTAATAATGGGAAATTAAATTTGTGGTGGAGGAAGAGACACCTATCATTATCGGAGTGGGGAGACATTGGATTATTCTTGTTGAACAAAGTCACGTGGGCCCCATTCAAGGCGACGTGGCTCTCCCCTATAGGCAGGGCGCCTGCCCATGTCCTCGTAGTATGATTTGGATATATTTACGTGGATTATTCTTGGGTGTACATGAGGGGTTTCACAAAACCCCTCAAGAACACACGGATAGGTAGGGGGCTGAGTTTTTTACGAGATGGATCCCACATGAAGTGCCTACCTAATGTGTATGTTCTTGAGAGGTTACGTGAAAGCCCTCCTATACACAAAGAATAATCCTATTTATAATATGGATAAATCTCCATGTACATAATTCATGTACATAATGGATTACATAAGCCCATGTGGAAGAAATCCGACCGTGAATGTGAAGTATGGAAAAATCAAAAATTGTAGACTACCGATGGATGCGCGCCACATGTCAATTATGTAATGTATTATGTAAATGTTTATGTACTTGTAGCATGATCCTTATAATATAGCCAAAATAAAATAATTGGAAATCGGTGGATTGGACTATAGGGGATAATGATAAGTACATTTGTTTGACGCTCGCCTCACTTAATTCCTTGAGCCACTTTTCCTTCCAATGATTTATTTTTGGATAAATTGAACCTAGGGTCTTGAACCTTTAAAGGTAGTACCATAGGATCTCAAAGCTTTGATTTCTATCATCGAGGGTATCAAACATTACAAATCGCATTCGAGATATTTTTGTGATGAAACACGTTAGTTTGATTGTTAAAATGTCAAATCTTAAATAAAATAACTATATTACGCTTAATTTCTGTTAAAACAAGCAAATAAAGAAAATAAAAGTAAAAAGAACAAAAATAAAAGAATAGGAAAATGGCACGATGGTCCTTAAGTTATGGCCATTGTGCACAAATAGCCCCTAACATTTCATTCTTGGTGCTGACCCCCTCAACCTATTGATTTTGTGTGCAAAAAGTCCTTTTGGATGACTTCAATCCATTCTTGTCATTAAAAGTAAAAGTAAAAGTATAAACTATTTTAATGAAAATCAAGGGTGGAAGTAGAACTTTAAAATTAGGAATGTGCAATTGAACTTGCAAAGAAGTTGAGAGAAATTTTACAATCGAAAATTTACGTCCAAAAAAATCATACCCCATGTAAATTTGTATCTGAAATTTACATGGGGTATGACTTTTTCTGATGTATAATTTCTAAAAAAAATTATGTCATACCACATAAAATTTCCTAATAAAATGATGAAAATTATATCAAGAAATTTGTATCGCAAAAATAATAAATGTTAATGAACTAACTGTTTTTTTTGGACGTCTTTCTTTAAGATTTACGTTTAACGTATTTTTAATTATTTTCGATATCTGTTTGGGCTATTCGATATGCCCATAATGTAGTTCTCGAAATAAACTTTGGGATGACATAAACAATTTGTAAATTCAATTAGCGTACAATCGTCGAAATTCTTTTAAAATTAGCATATTATCGAAATTTAAATTTATTGTAATTTTGCCTCTATTTGTTGGAGATTAAAATCAAATTTTTAGTAATATGTTATTAAAATTAATTGTTAGTTTGATTTAGATTAAAATTTAAATTTCAATCGATATCAAACATAACTTTATAAAAAAATATATATATATATATATAAAAATTCTCAAACCAGAAACAGAGAGAAATATTGTGAGAGAGAAAGAAAAATAAATATTAATGGCTGATTTTCATCATTTTTGGTCACTGCGTG
Source organism: Fraxinus excelsior (assembly GCA_019097785.1). Taxonomy (NCBI): domain Eukaryota; kingdom Viridiplantae; phylum Streptophyta; class Magnoliopsida; order Lamiales; family Oleaceae; genus Fraxinus; species Fraxinus excelsior. Next base: position 9,062,844 of record CM032626.1, read on the forward strand.
ACAATTAGTAGTGTTACCATTTTTTCACTTTTATTGCTTGTGTCATTTCAAGCCATTTTCAAGAGTTAATTACTCCAATAGTCACTGAACTTTATCGAAAGTTTTCACCGGGTCACTGAACTTTAAAAACTACGTGATTAGTCACTGAATTTTTGAAACTGCAACCCCATTCATCACCGAACTTTAAAAATCACCACATTTGTCACTGAACTTTGCAAAAGATTTCTACGGGGTCATTGAACTTTACAAAAAGTCTCCCAAATGGTCACTGATTCAATGATCATTTGGGAAACTTTTTGCAAAGTTCAGTGACGAATGTGGTGATTTTTAAAGTTCAATGATGGATGAGATTGTAGTTTCGAAAACTTGGTGACTAACTAAGTAGTTTTTAAAGTTCAGTGACATGGTGAAAATTTTCGATAAAGTTCACTGACTATTGAGGTAATTAACTCCCATTTTCAACAATAACATTTTTTTCACTTTTACTGCTATTGGTAACATTTCATTGTAATTGTACTTAAAAAGGATTGATACTATATTCAAGAGAAATAGCGTTACAAAACAAAACATCAAGATGACTATATTTAGACTAACTATGAAAAACGATTCATACATAGTTTGTGTGTGCTATACGTGTGTGTGTGTGAGAGAGAGAGAGAGAGAGAGAGAGAGAGAGAGAGAGAGAGAGCTGTATACTTAACAGAATATTTATTTTCGCATTTTTGACATTTATATGGCTCTTTTTGAGAGAGAGCTGTATACTTAACATAATATTTATTTTCACATTTTTGACATTTATATGGCTCTTTTTGTAATCCACTCTTACTCTCTCAAATGAGGCTCGAACCCATGTCAATGACCAAGTAAGGTTTCACCCTTATGACTTGAGCTGGACTTTGGCATTGACATTATCTAACTCTTGGACTTATAATAATTCCAATTTTTTACTTGTAATATTTTATACTAATTGAAATTAGAATTTAATTCCACCCTATGATTTTGGATGCTCTATTTTTATATAAAACAAATTGTAATTTTTTTTTTCAATTCCTCAATGTTAATAAAACTACTGCTGCAAAACTGTAAATTTGAGAAAAATAAAAAGTAAAAATCGATAAATAAAGAAGCAATCTCAATAGAACACGATAGAATGAATAGAGAAGTGGAGAACACAGTGAACACCCCATTATAATTAAATAATATTATTTGATTACAAAAATAATAATTTTATTAAAAATAATAAATTATTTGTGACAGTTGTTAGTAACCGTCGCAACAAAAAAAAAAGATAAAAAATTGATATAATTCAAAGAAGATGGGAATTAACCTCTACTGGCTCTACATCACACCATATTACACCACTACCACTACCACTACCACTACCACCAAGTACCAACACAACTTTTCTTTGAAAATCACCTCAAACCTGTAGGTTTATCTTCAAAAAACAAGTGAAATATACGTGAAGAAAATGGTCCATTAATATTTGTTTTTTAGGGTAGGGGAGTGCTGGATTTAAAACTGCTCGTCAATAATAAACAAATTACATATTTATCTTGTTGGACGTCACTAATTTCAAGGAGAATTTAATTTGGAGTGAGTCTATGAATACATAATTTTTTAACATATGGGTTCAAATAATACTCACATGGGTGGGGGCCACTAAAATGGTAGCCCCCACCCCATGTGAGTATTATGTGAACGATTATGGATAATTATTATGTACCACTAGCATTTTTGTTTAATATTGGTGGCGGTGAGTCTACTTCCTATTGAAATCACTTGATTGACGACATTTTTAAGGAATAACATCGATCTACATTCCAAATGAAGGCAAGACTCCACAGTGACACTAGCGTCAATGCTCTAATGCCGAAGCCGATTGTGAGCTTCTCCCTATCCGCCCGTCTCTCCATATCGACAACCTCTACGTCGCTTTGCCTATCCAAGAACAATCAATTATGGTGAGTAAGTGAAGGACCCTTCAATGAGCAGCCTCAACACCATTTTCCAAATCGATTGTGACTCGACAACGACGAAGATGGCGAGCTTTGTGTTCAATTGTGGGGGGGGGGGGGGGGGGGGTTGGGGTAGTGGATCAAACAGTAGACCCAATTCCGATTATATTAAGTTGGGACTTGGGGGTGTTTCAATTTTTTATTTTTCATCCTTTTCTTATTCTTTATTATTTTGGCCTTTCATTGTGCTTTCTTTGTTTATTTGTTTTAAAACAAATGAAGGACATTTTATTCAAAATTTAACCCTACAGTCAAACCGACAATTTCTGTTACAAAAGGACTTCAGGTGCACATTTTTGTAAGGTTTGGGATCTCGAGTACTAGAAAAAAAAAAAATCAGGACCTCATCATCACAACCTTCAAATGTTTAGGACACCATGTGCAATTTAGTCCATTTTTTTTTTTCAACCAATGATAATAAACTTAAATTAGAATATTCCTACTTTCCACCCCCAAAAAATTATTAATGAAATCGGACCACACTTGGGTTTAGAATAATTTTATTCATGTGAGCCTACCAATTTGGATTGGTCACTTGTTTTAATCTTTAAAAGAATTTTGTACATATGCTACAATATTGAATTAAGATGTTAAATTTATTATTTATTGGTATTATTTAATTTAACACATTCGACTACTATTTTTAAATCTTCAATACCATTTGCTCGTTCAATCCATAGAATGATACTAAGAATTCGTAATTAGTTCTGCGTATTGGATATTTAATACGATAAATTGTACAATACTAATGACCTTATTTCCCATAATTTGATATTTAGAAAGTAGAAACACCTAATTCGTCGTATTTCTTCTCATGAATGAATGGTCGAGCACGAGGGTTTAAATTCAACCTCGTGTCAAAAATAACACAACACAACACTACAAAATAAAATATACAAACACAAAATACTTAAAAGTAAAAGATAGTGATTGAAGTAATATAAAAGTGATCAACTTGTTGCTGCTTATAAAATAAAATTAAAAGAAGTGTAGAAACACCTTTCATCCAATTTTTTATTTTTCCTTTTATACAAAAAAAAAAATATGTACGTTGTTTCTATAAAAAAAAATAGTATATTTGGCGATTTTAAACTATTTTTAACAATTGAACTTCAAAATCGAGCCATTTCTAATAGGTTCGGTTTGATTCAAAACCATAAGAACCCGGACCAATGTTAAGAAGCGGGGTGGAGGGGGGCGGGCCCCTCCCGGGGGTTCGGGGGCGAAGACTCCGAATTTATTTTTTTTAACTAGAAGATGATTGAAAACGACAATTTTGAGTACTAAAATAGGCAAGTTAGATTGACTGACAAAAAAGACAATCAGTTTGTGTCCATCTATGTGTCTAATGCTATACAAATTGAAAACATGAACGTACATAAAAAAGATGAAAAAAAATAAACTGTTTATCTATATAATAGATAGTAGAGATGGCTTGAATATCTGAAATTAGTCTCTCATTGTCTTCATCACTTCAAACTCGTCAATAAGAGAATCTAATGAAAAAGTATCAACAATCTCATTCTCTATATACACAAGCATGGTACTGGACAAAAAATCATCTTCCATTCTATTACGCAACATTGTCTTAATGACACTCATAGCTGAAAATGCACGTTCTGTAATTGCTATTGAAACTGGAAGAGTCAAGATAAGACGAATCAATCTATCAACAAGATTATAACTCATTGATTTTCTTGTCAATGCCAACAGTTGGCACACATCGGAAAGGGTTGTCAAATTTTTAAATTGAGAGTTACGTTGAACTTTAATTTGATATGGCTCCAATTGCTCTTTCAAATGCAACTTCCTTTATTTTTATTTTTTCAAATGGGCTAAATAATGGGCGAGAACCAATTTTCCTTTATTTTTAATACAACAGTGGATAACAGATTCATAAATGGGTCATTTGCTTTTGAATTGGATTTGAACTATTTATTTATTTAAGTAATTACTGGATTTTTTATTTAGGTATAAGATTTTTGTATGGTTAAATTTTAAAGTGTAAGTTATTGAGTCAATATTTATTAATGGAAAAAAAATAAAAAAAATTCAAAATTTTGTGAGGGGGGAGGGCGAAACTGAAAAATACATTACAAATTAATTAGGAATAGTGGACCAGTGGACAATGTTGGGGGACGGTCGCCCTCCCCTCCCCCCCACATCTCCGTATATGGATCATGTACAGTAGAGATGTAAGCGGTCCGATTTTACCGATTTTTGACAAATTTTCAAACCAAACCGTTTAAACCGGTTTGAGAAAAACTCAAACCTAAACCAAATTATTTTGAACGGTTTGAAAAAAACTCAAACATAAACCTAACGGTTTGGTCCGGTTTTAAATTGCCGGTTTCACCGTATATTTTTTTGTCTGTCTACATTTATGACACTAATTCATTGAAATCAATATATATTTATATCTTACGATCAATAAATCTAAAACAAACAAAATATATCTACTATAAATTTAAATACCAACTAAATCAAAGTAAAATCACAATAAACTAAAATATAATTTTTTCTTTGTCATTTTAGGTTAAGACGTTACGATAACATTAGAATACAAGTTTACTAAACTACATATAAAATCCAAAAAGCATAATGATGTTCAACAAGATCACATGATCATCATATTTGAAAAACAAAACTACTGATTAGACGGAGAGAATAATCAACCATAGTAATAAATCAATTGTTTATAATATCTAAGCATAACAATTATACAAGCTTACCGTTGTGTATTGTTACGAATTCAGTTTCTCACATATACTAAACATCAATTGTTGTCACACGTGATTCATAGTCTCCATTGTCAAACAAATGCATTTGTTACATCATCATAGTATTGATACTAGATAGATAAGAGAATCTTTAAAAATATGGTAATAGAAAATATAAACCACATTTCACAACTTTCATTGAATCATCAAATGCTTTCACTTCATCTAAATATTGGCGCATCACTATATGTTCATTCTTAATTTGCAACCAATTCTTTCCGCATATACAAGCCTCAACCATCCTTGCACCTAATAAACCCCTAAAGGAATCAAGCATCCGACCTTCAGTTGAGAATGCAGACTCATAAGCAACTGTAGAAATTTGAATTCTGAAGGAAAATGATTTTTAATAGATTATGTTAGTTTTGAGATTATTAGATATAAATTAGGATTATTTGATAATAATAATATATATGTAATAGAAAATTATAAATTGAAAAAAATATATACAATTGACAAAACTATTGAATTTTACATATTTGGATGAATTTTCAAAAAAATTCATTATTTTTATTTTTTTATTTTTATATATATTTTCGCTGGTCCGGTTTGGTTTTAAATCACAATTAAAATTCTCAAACCTAAACCAAACCGTTTTTTACTGGTTTGGACGGTTTGGTTTGGTTTAAAACTATTTCGTTGACGGGTCCACGTGACACCAAACTGACGATTTCTAAAATGAGGTTTTGGTTCGATTTGACGATTTTTGCGTACAGCCCTTAACGTACAGGTATATTGCATGCATGAGTCAAAAGTTATGAGGACATTATTCTACCCGAGTATGATTCAGACAACGAGCCCTATAAGCATTTCATTTATAGTTATCAAAATTCTAGTTATCTGAAGATGCTTTAGGAGCAAGATAAAACATAATACTCATTTTTTTTGTTTTTTGTAATTCCCGTTTTAAAATGAATAAATTATTATTATTATTATTATTATTATTATTTTATCTCGAACTAAGTTAATATATTCATTTTATTACAAAAACTCGCCACTTCATGTGGTTTAAAGAATATTAAGAAAACTAGATGTAGAAAAAATTAGGAATGTATATATATATATATTATCCCGGCACTCCAACTGCCGGGATAATATTCCACATTTTTCAAACAGATTCGAATATGATATTACAGATTATTGTTCATCCTTGCACGGTGTAATTGTTAATTTATTGATTATCCAGAATGTTTTCAACTGATAATTGAGTTTTCGAATTTAGAAATTGATAGATTAATGGGAATTTCACCATCTTGCACAAACACCTCTTGAATTCCGTTTTGTAAAAACATTCGGTATATTTTACGAATTTATTATAGTATCATGTCAAGTACAAGGATGGCATTTACTCACCTCCATTTATGATGATTAAAAATTAATCTTTTATCATCATACAATTTTGATGTATGAAAATCCATGTACAGTCAATTGCAATCTGTCATCCTTTAGAACTTTCAACTATCTGGATAATATTCTACATCCTTCATATTGAAGAAGTAAGTTTTTTGTTTAGGATGGATTTCACTGGTTCGAATATGATATTAGAGATTATTGTTCTTCCCTTGCACCGTGTATTTATTCATTTATTGATTATCTACAATGTTTTCAACTGATAATTGAGTTTTCGAATTTAGTTATTTACATACTTGTGTAAATTTCATCATCTTGCAAAACATAAAAAATTCTGCATTACAAATTGAAATGTACGCAGAAAAATGGATTGCATTCCATTGATAATCTCCTTCCGATTTTCGGCACGGTATGATTTTCATCTTCTGGATGAAGATTGAACCCATTGGTAATTTGCTTTCTGAAATACTCATTATCGATGAGTCTTTGACTGTAAGCTTATAGATTTCTGAACGCGGATTCTTTTGCCAATTAGGTGATGCCATTATGCAATCGAGATGCTAGTAAATATTGTGAGCTCTTTCAAATTGTTTGGTAAACCTTCCTCTATGATGTGCTAATCAACAACTTCGAAGGATCTTTTATATTCTTGAGCGACCCCCGGGGCGCCATCACTGTTGAAGATCACTTCTTGAAAACAAAAACAGCTTATCTCGCGATTTTGGGTGTTGAAAGTGAGTAATATGGTTGATGATTTGAGGATCTCTTGAAAACTCTCATTTGTCCTGAAATGTTTCATAGAATTTTCAATGATGATATCAGTTTTTTCTTAAAATAGACTACAGCTCTCGTGATATTGGTGCTGAATGTGAGATATCAATGGGTTGATTTTGAGATTTTCTTGAATCTATTATTTGGCGAGTTTGATTCTGGACGAAATATGTTTGAGAGGAAATAAGAATTTTGATGAAGGGCTGTAATTATGGGATTTTCTATAAATTATTGTGTATTAAAGTAGTGCATGTTTTTATCGGATTGATTCGTGCTGTTAAACATTATAATTAATTTGTAGGAGGGTTTTCTCTCTCTCTCTCTCTCTCCATTTTGTTACTACTAAAATTGCAGTAAAAAATGAATAAAAAACAGTGAAAGTATCATCTGGAATATTATATAAATGTAGTTAATGGATGTAATTTTCTCTGGAAAATACTAGGCTTACTTGAGCCCACTGCCGTAAATATAAATGGCGAATGATAACAGATTAAGTTTCACCCATTTCAAATTTAAGAGATAGTTTTTAAAGTTTCAAATTTTAAAATTTTTAAGGTTTAAAATTTTAAATCTCATATTTTTTTAAATTAATTAATTAAACATATATTTTATTGATTAAATATATTAAAGTCACAGTTCCATATAATTTGGTCACATATTATTAATTGGTAACAAATTACAAATTTTACACGTTACAAATTATTTTACGGTCACAATTCAAAAAATTTATAGGTCACAATTTGTTCACCAGATACAAATAAAAAAAAATGAAACGTAACAAATTATTTTACAATCACAATTCAAAATTTTTATATGTTACAATTTGTTCATCGGTCACAAATAAAAAAAAAATTATACGTCACAACTTATTTATCGGTTACAAATCACAAATCGCCAAATTATCAATCACAGATTCACAAATTAACAATTTTTTAGGTCACACATTATTTCTTGTTCACAATTTATATTTTTCATTGGTCACATTATTTATCGATCACAAATTAATGAATTTAATGGTCACAAATGATCAAATAATTTGTGACCACCATCAAAACTTGTGATCATCATCTCACCATCATCACCAACAGCATGACAACCAAACCCCCATTGTCGGAACCACAACCACCACCACTTCTCGGCAACAAACCATCATTTAAAAATACTGACATCACCACGACCATTACTACCCACCCAAATAAATTACGAGTTACAATCACATTTTTTTGTCACATTACAATCAACTAATTATTTTGTCACAAACATCCCAACCCAACCCAACCCAACCCAACCCAACCCATCCCGTCCCATCCCACCAACAACCACCACACCATTGCCACAACCACCACAAAAATCAACACCACTTCACTATTACCACCAACATCACCACATCAACCAACATCGCTACCGCCACTACCCAAATACCACCAAAAAAACCAAGTCCAAAATTATAACATTCGCTGCCACGACCACGACCAACATCACTACCACCTTACCACCGCAGCCAACATCACAACCACCACTACACAAACAACACAAAAAAATCAATTCCAAAATCATCGCAGTCGCTACTTCGGCATCTCAGCATCACGGAGCAGCGCTAGCTGCTTCGGAGTAACGGGGTCGTAGCAACATCTTTGCAGTGGCGATGCTACTTCAGAGCGACGTTGCTGCAGTAGAGGCGTCTCGAGAGCTGCCGTGATCGTCTTCGTAGCGGTCGCAATGTCTTCGTAGAGGTGGTGGTGGCGTCTTCGTGAGCGTCTTCACAGCGGTGGTGGCATCTTCACAACGATCGTAAGTGTTATACCGCGATGTCGACGATATCTCCGACGGAGCTGTTATATGAGAGAGAGAGAGAGAGAGAGAGAGAGAGTATATGATAAAACAATTAGGGTTTATGATTGAAATTAAGTGAGTGGGTGGATAAGGTGGGATGAAATATCTGATTTTTGAGAAATGAAACCTTATGTCTGAAATTTGAAGTTAAATCTTGAAAATTCTGATTTTGTGTAATTTCCACTTTAGTAAAGGATTCACTGCTTCACTGTCAGATGATTCAAAGTTTACGCAATGGATTAATATCAGAAAATTCAATAAAAACGTTTCAATTTGTGATATACCCCATACTTATTGAAAATCGAATAAAACCCTCTATTTTAAATCTTTAGTGCGAAAAACTTAATACCGTCAGGTTTTCGATTAAAAACGATAAAAATGTCAAAATTTTAAAATAATAATTGTAATTTTAATATCTAAACTTTTTATTCTTTTACAAATTATACCTAAATTTTTTTTATATACCACCCATAATCCTAAATCTTTAAAATTTTATTTTCCACCCTACCCTACTTCATCTTATTCCCCAAAATTTTATTATTTTATTTAATCCCTTCCAAAATCCTCCTAAACCCCTCACCTGAAATTCACCATTTCTTCTTCTCATTAACAATGAGAAATCATAATCAATACACGCATATACAAAATTTAATAGAGACAATATTCATATGCGCTCAAATAAGTGCAATTTAACTATTTTATATTGATTAAAATAAATTTAGAACACATACATGATGGATTAACGCATACCTGAAAGTAGTGAGAGAAATAATATTGACTATCACTCGCTGATTTCTAAATTAAACTTTAACTAAACTCTTGTAAAATAAACTGAAAAGGAAGACAGAAAAATATATACATTATAACTATTTCTATGTCGAATGTATATTCAAGTATAAAAAATAAAAATAAGCTAAATAATATCTCTGTAAGAAATTTCAAATTGATAGTCAAGTGCATTTTTTTTAGCTTCTAAATCTCTCACCCCAAATGTTTCTATTTGGAATGAGAAGGATTTAGGAAGATTTTGAAAGGGATTATATATGGGGAAGAAGACGGAGTGGGGGTGTGATGGAAATAAAATTTTAAAGATTTGAAATTATGGGTGGTACGTAAAAAATTTAGGTATAATTGGTAAAAGAATAAAAAAATTTAATATTAAAATTAAAATTATTACTTTTTAATTTTGACATTTTTATTTTTTGTAACAACAAATTTGATGATAGGGGAATTTTTTGTACCAAAGATTTCAAATATGCGTATTTTCTACAATTTTTAATAGATAGGAAAGTATATAGCAAATAGAAATATTTTCAGAGGATCCTCTGCCGTCCCGAATTAGGGTTTAAGATTTCATAAAGCGCAGTCCTTTCTTATTACCAGCGCATTTAAAAAAGAAAAGTGACCAGATTCAGATTCAGATTCTGCACTGGTTGAGTTCCTCTAGTGCTGAAAATAATTTTCTTGTCTTTCTCACCGACGTTTTACAGATCTTGTTTTCTGTAATTTCTTACTGCCCCCAAGGAAAAAGGTGTGTACTTATATTCCTTGATTTACTGATGTTGCATCTTGTTTTATCTCTTCTAGAAATGTGAATACCTGAATTTTATGATCTCGGTTTGTAATTGGATAATTATTTATGCTGTTTCGAAAAATTATATGAATTTTTTCATGAAGTGCATTTGAATTTTCAATTTGATTTCTTTGTGCTATTTTTTCCTTTTGCGGAAGAATTACACTACTTAGATAAGTGAGAGGCGGCCTTTGATATTGGCTGGAAATAATGGCGACAATGACTCAGCTCCGATACTCTCCTCTTACTGGCCACTTTCGCCAGTTCACCTCCACCCGTGAAATTTCCAATTTTACTCCCAAATTTGCTCATAATACTTCCCCAAATGGGCTTTCCATTTGCTCGTTAAAATGTGCTGAAACTACACAATTACCTAATTTTCATGTCCCTTGTGCTGGGGGTGGAGGTGATATTGGTTTTCGAGGAGGTAGTGGTGGTGGGAATAGTGACAGTGGAGGTTGGGCTGATGGTGGTGGAGATTCGGATGATTCTAAGTCTTCATTGGATGGTTTTGGACCAATTGGGGCTTTTCTAAATGGTTGGAGGTCGAGGGTTGCTGCCGATCCACAGTTCCCGTTCAAGGTTCTTATGGAGGAGTTGGTTGGTGTTACTGCTTGTGTTATTGGTGATATGGCATCACGTCCGAATTTTGGCCTCGACGAGCTTGATTTCGTGTTTTCTACTCTTGTTGTTGGTTCGATTCTGAATTTTGTGCTCATGTATCTCCTAGCGCCAACTATGGCTTCTTCGAGCGCAAGTCTTCCTGCAATTTTCGCAAATTGTCCTCCAAGCCACATGTTTGAGCCAGGACCTTATAGTATGTTGAATAGGTTAGGTACTTTTGTGTATAAAGGAACTCTGTTTGCTGCTGTTGGATTTGCCGCTGGACTTGTTGGAACTGCTATTTCGAATGGTTTGATCAAGATGAGGAAGAAGATGGATCCAAACTTTGAGACACCAAACAAGCCTCCGCCAACAGTTTTGAATGCTGGTACTTGGGCAATTCACATGGGCCTTAGCAGTAATTTGAGATACCAAACTCTGAATGGGGTCGAGTTTTTGCTAGCCAAGGGGCTTCCACCGATCGTTTTCAAATCCTCAGTCGTCGTTTTAAGATGCTTGAACAATGTTCTTGGAGGGATGTCATTTGTGATTTTAGCAAGGTTTACTGGATCACAGAGCGTCGATCAAGGGAGGGCAGACACTACTCATGTCGAATCTGCTGAAGCGAGGGAGAAACTGGTGAATGAGGGTGATGACTTGGGCAGTAGTGAATCTACTTCCAAGTGATGAGGATTATACCCCACCCCAGTCAATCCTTACCCCCAACAATGTGCTTTCTTCCTGTTTCTTTTACTTTTGGATTTATAATAAACAGGTTTTCTTGTTTTTGAATGTGCAAATGGTACTCTCTTCCAAAGGACAATATTTTTCTTGGCATGGCACATGTGTACTGAAGCCGGATCAACTGTTAACCATTCGTTTTGATTGGGTTTCACTGGCTTGTGAATATTGATTGTGAGATTTGCAGTGGAGACTTTGTTTTTCTAGTATAATATATTATTGAACTGCTGAGAAATTTATTCATGCACACTACACGTATTTGTGTTTGTCAAAACCAAGTATACTACACAAGGATACTGCCATACATTTCGCAGAATTAAGTGGAATCACTTTCATATACATCCCATCTTATGACATGATATACTAATTACGAGTCTAGTTTTGCATGAACTCGAGGCTATTAGCGTGGTGTGACAGTCAGCGTGAGACTGCTAAGATAACCTCCGGACATACGTAGGTCTTCACTGGTAGTTGTGGAAGATGAAGGCATCGATTCATCAAAATGTTTGGATTTGAAATTGGAAGAGTCGATTTCAGCATCATCTGGCATCAGTCGAAGTATGTTTTCGAGCTCCCTTACCACTTCAAGCATTGATGGTCTCTCTTCTGGTTTATCTTGGCAACAACTAAGAGCCAAAGGCACAAATTTTTCCATGCACTCTGAAGGATAAGATCCCATTCTGCTATCTATAATGGAAAATAGTGTTCCTGATTTTCGAGCCATATTCACCTGACATTATTGAACACGCCAAATCTTAGTTTCAGTTTTTTCAACATCGTGGTTTCTCTTGAAACTGCGAAAGTTCAAGAACACTTGGCATTTGTCCACATTACATACGTTGTCCTATCATTTCTGTGACAGTTTTAACATTCAGTCGAGGTAGTAAACACAGAGGATTTTCAAATTTCAGCAGCACGAAAATTGTAAACAGATGATCCCTCTAAAAGTTCAAAATTTTCAACGAATTGCATCAATGGTAGATCTCAAAATACCATAATCAAGTAATCATATGATTCAACGCTAGTCAACCAGAGTCCAAATACTCTTGGTAGAGTTGATTTCTAAACGGTCAAAACTAACAGTTCATAGAAAATATTTAGTGATTTTTAGCTTCTGTAAACAATGAACTCCTTAACTTCTGCATAGTTTTGTATATTCTAGCATTCATTTGTATCAGCCGAGAGAATAAGCACTTCTTTCTAGTTTCAATAGCAAATCAAAGAGGACTCATCTGTTTATGAGAGAGCATATATAATTGAGTAGTAGTAAGTACGGTACCTCACGAACAATGTTTTTGCCATAGGATATTGGATGCATGCCTGTTAGGATCTCCAAAAGGACAACTCCAAAGCTGTAGACATCACTTTTGTCAGTTAACTTATGGGTCAAAAAGTATTCAGGATCAAGGTAACCCTGCACGTAGTAGAAAAATCATTAATACAAGGAAACTGAATACTAAAATGCACAAACAAAAAACAGAAAAAGGGAATTTAATATTATTTTCTTATTTTCTTTAAGCTCCCAAATGTAAACTTTACAACTGAATCAGACTTACCGGCGTTCCCTTCACAAGAGTGGATACATGATTAGGCACGGCCCCTTCATCGTCCAAGGCAGGCGCAAGCCGTGAAAGACCAAAGTCAGCAACTTTAGCAGTTAGTTTGGTATCCAGAAGAATGTTGCTGGATTTGATGTCTCTATGGAATATGGGCGGGTTAGCTTCAGTATGGAGGTAGAGAATGCCCTTCGCCGCACCCAATGCAATGCACAACCTTACTCTAAACTCCAGCGTTTTATTTGATTTGCCTGTCGAACATGATGTTGAAAGAAATGTCATGATTTTTCTTGTTTCCAGAAAGAAATAGTCTATTCTTTAACGAGAAAATATAATCTTTCATTCAAGCTGCAATAGCATGCCTATCAAATGTCTCATTGTGGCATATACAGATATACTTCAAAATCTGAGGTTTCAATCAGTCACTATACGAGGGTAGTAAAGCATAATTTAAAATCATCAATGTTATGAAATTCTCGTAAGGACCACTCGAAATGGCATCTTGTCTCGAATTCTGGTCCAAAAACAATGGAAATAAGTGATGATCAAGCAACCAGATTAAAGAATGGCAAACGAAGTTATTTCCTCACCTGAAAGCCAGTTTCGCAATGTGCCATTAGGCATGAATTCATAAACCAGCGTCTGCAAATGCATTGCTAATACACATTATTTTCACGAAGAAAATCCTCTTATTCATTAATTTCATTGCCGCTTCCCACCTCCACCGCGACCCGCAAAAAAAATAAAAATAAGAATATTCCAACAAGAGAAACCGTATAGAAAAGAAAGAACAAGAAAAAGTCCCACAGAAAGGGACATCCACACAAATCAGAATCTGGAACTCCTCTAGTTAAAAGTTTAAGTTCCTTTTTCTCCATCAAAATGGTTATCATCCCCAGGAAAGACATTTACAGTTCAACCTCATTATTGAAAGAAGCGCTTAACAACCGTTGGCACTTTCTATGTCAAGAAAGAAGACAAACCAAACAGTATTGTTAAATTGAGATTACAGAAGAAAACAAAGGCAAAATCCTTGAGTTGCATGAAAACGTTCAAACACGATATCTATAGCAAGAATTTCCATTTTAACATACCTGTTCGCCTTCTTCATCACAGTATCCAACCAGAGAAACTAGGTTTCGGTGATGCAACCTTGACAATAGTTCTATCTCTGTCAAGAATTCCTTTTTACCCTGTAAGGATCCTTCTTTTGCTCGCTTTATGGCTACAATTGTTTGATCAGATAAAATCCCCTTGTAAACAGTGCCATAACCACCTTGGCCAACTTGAGCAGAACTATTGAAATCATCTGCAGCCAATGCCATTTCTTTAAAGGTGAAGCTTCTAACACCTTCTATTTTTATTGAAAGCTTTGAGGCTGCAGTGTGAAATAACCACTTCACTTTCCCCAAATTATATTTGAAAGAAATTAAAGTTTTATCAATTTGGAACACTTACAGAAACGTTTCCTTGACAATATACGGTAGTTAGTATATCTTTTTGTGAGTGAACTTGACAGAATTGCTGATATAATTACGGCAAAGACAACTGCCCCAAGTATGATAGATATCAAGATGCCCCTGCTCATTCCTTTGCCTTGAGTATTAAAATTCACTGCATAAACATTAAGATATGTGAGGATAATAAAATATGATTTATTTATATTCTGGTATTCAGTTTTTACATGAAGGCTCAGGTATGATAGAGGTAAATGACAACACCACCACCACTAAGAAGAAGAAGTCAAGTCATGTTCCCAATAAACTTGAGGTTGGCTCCATGGATCCTTTTTAGCCGCTCCATGGATTACATCTTTAAAAATACAGCAAAATAAAATTGTTGGGCAACCATGCTGAACCTTGTTAACCACATCAACAACAGAGATAAAGACTACTATAATTTTTTAACTTGCATGCCACCAGAATAGCAGAGCATCACATGGTTCTGAAAACAGAAGTTTAGTCAACAGAAAAAGAACCGGCTAAACTAGATTCCTTCATTGATACAGTCAAAAGGTAGTTGCACTGCTATTTTCTTGGTTCTAACAATCCCAGAAGTCTTCCTTTTTTCTTTCCTCTTTTCGTAAATTACCCTCCAGTTCTGATGCCAAGTATTTTGAAGGTACTTCATGCCAATTTAACCACTTGGAACCTAATGACACAGGACCTCATCAAATTCTTGTCAGTACGACTGAGTGGTAAGTGTTTCAGCATTCAGCTTCATCTTGTAGATATGTTCAATAGTTCTATTAGAGCTGACCTTGACAAGTATAAATTAATCTTTTAATCCCAATTGACCAGAGTGGCTTACCATATGAGTAAGGACCCACTAGTGTGAAGTTGAGAAGCTCATAAGGTCCATAAAAGTCATTCCTAGGAAATTCCCAAGTTGTAAAGATGCTTCTGATCCGAAGAATCTCACTTGTATTGAATAGACTTGAATGATCAGTACCAGCCACAGGAAAAAGCTTCAAGGACATCCTCAGACGAGGGCCTTCTTCCCAGAAAAAAGAGTCAACATATAATTGATAAAGGTGTAGAGAAAGTGAACTAGTCAAGTATAACTCCAGTGGGTGCTCGTATGGAGGGAGATAAGAGAAACTAGGACTTTTCAGCCTATATCCAATTAGGATGGGTGAAGCACAGAAGCAAGGGATAGGAGATGCTGGCACGTATTCAAAATAATTGCCAACGGGACATGCTTGGATGGGGCAAATCATGGTCGAATTTGTTGAATAATATGGCACATAATCCATCCCAGAGTCCGGTCCACAGAACTGGACAATCTTCAACATATCTGCTTTATGGCATATTGGATTGCCTTGAAGCCTGGAGAAAATTACCAAATGACAGTACAGTGAGGTTTAGAAAAAATGCACTTCAAGAAAATTATAATTCAAATTCCATTAAACAAATTATTTTCAAAAAACAAAAGGAACAATTGAACCAATTATATGCAATCACATCCTCTTAAAATTCTATTCTTTAATGATTCATTAAAGGTTGAGCCAAAATTTGGTTTTGGGATCTGGAAATATCATGAGAAAATACCAGATGAGTTTCAAAATAGAGCTCATAGCTTGAAAAATTTCAGTAGTTCAGGCTGATAATATCGAAGCTACAGCAAGTCACACCCTTAACTCAAAAGAACAGCAACGTCGTGGGGGAAAAAAAAGAAATTGCAATAAAACTAGACAGCAATATTTTGATATTATTTGTGTTGACAACCACACAATCGATGAGTTAGCTGGAAGGCACCTGAAATAATAAAGGAAGAATAATTCATGAAATAGGAAAGTTTTATAATTTCAATGCAAAGTGAGGCTTTTGCATTTCTTTATTTGCCTTGTGCGTAATATATCATTGTATTTTACATTTTTTATCCTTGACTTTTTACACTCTCTTGGACAGCAATTTATAAACATCCACTCCCCTGCTAGAAGTGCCCCAATAATAATTTGTTCAGCATCACAAATGAGGATCAAAAGATAAAGTGCACAACTCAATAAATTGAATTTATTTCATGTTAATGTTGTAAGTCTATGTCACCACCTATTAGAATGAGAAATTGGTTGATAACTATAAGATTCCCTGGTAACAATCAAATATTAACAAATTTTCAGTGGAAGATAGAGGAGTACCTGAAGGTGACGTTTGCAGGCGGATTAACATCTCCTACAATATCTGAAAGTGAATTATTCCGAAGATTGCTGGTTTACAAAATGCAAAAAAGAGGGAGTTATCAAGATGTGCCTTGTCATAGAGTAAGTCATCCATTGTAATTCATTTTATGTCAGACTCAATCCTAATTGTGTAGTTCTCGTTCTTACAATGTAAGTATGGCTTTAGCAGAGAAGGACTTGTTGCGCCAAATGTCGGTTGAGATAGAACCACTCAAAAGGTTATTCTCTAGTAATCTACAGCATGAATCATCTTATTGAGCATAAAAAGTTTCATAGATAATGAAATATCACACTAAGCTTACAAATGTGCCGTAGCTATAATAATTGCATGATATTTAAATTCTCACAGATTCTGGAGTTTTGGAAGTTGTGAAAAACTTTCAGGAATGGATCCATTGAGATAGTTATTTGACAGATCACTGCACAAGACATTTAAGGACAATAATAAGTTTCGCAGACCATCAAACATGCACACAATCTGCTAGCATAAAAAACTGAAAGTAGCTTATATATAGGAGAATATATGCTAGATGGAAGCAGAGCCCAGAAAAATGATTAATCTAGCAAGTGAAGTTTCATACATAGTTGTCATATTGTCTGAAAGCTTATTCACTGGTATAGATCCAGAGAGCCCATTCCAGCTGAGATCTCTGTGACAGAAGTAAGCCAGTAAGCTAAGCAAATGTGATGAATTTAATGACTAGTAGTGAAAGGAGGAAAACAATATCGGTTGAGAGAGATGAAAATGCAACAAACTCAAAATCAAACTTACATATAACTGAGATTAGCTACCCTGCTGAGATCAGGAATAGTTCCTCGCAAGCTGCAATTTCTAAGACTTCTGACATTTCCAAAGAACCTCTTTCAGTTGTTTTATACAAGGTCATATACTGTCATCCTCTTGAAACCTCCACACACACACACACAGAGACAAGCACATAAACATCTTTAAGTTATTCATTTGGAGTGTTTGATGTTAACTTGCAGACTGCAGTAATACTATAATGTTATACTGGAGATCATTATTACTATCAAAATCACTTTATCTAAGTTAAGGGAAGTCTCTTTCAGTTTCTACCACAAATCTATCTCCCTCCAGCAGCAGTGCCCTCCTTTTATTTTTCTTCCTTCTGTTGTTTCAGTCTTCTCATCTCATTGAGGAAGAGATGATTTCTTTCCTGAATTACTCCATTCTTTTCCAATAACAAGTCTCTCAGGAGACATCCCTAGGTATTTTGTGGTGTGGTGACGAGGAAGGAATAGGTGGAGGGAAGGAAGAGCCTCTCCATGGTGAGGGGGAGGGAAAATAACAGTTGAGAACAAGCAGACAATTAGTGAGAGATTTGATAGCTAAAAAATTGGAAGTTACAAATTTGGATCATTAAGAATGAAATCTAATTACCCTGCAGTTCTTTAAAGAAACCACGTTCTTGTCTTGCAAGTAAACATTCCAATTCAATGTTAATGAATCTAATGAAAATCCTATTCTCATACTCTCATTTTACAGTGGTCAAGGGACTCCATGCATATGTTTGAATTGAGAACATAATGATACTACTTCAGTTGTGATAGTACTGGAATATGCACTCCTATGCAATCTAGCTAGATGCATAACAACCACTGTAGGCTGTAAAGTTATTCGGTTTGAACTTTCGAAAATTTCTGCATTTTAGTTTCAATGTATCGGAAAAAAAATTTGATGGATTAGGAATGATAATATAATTTACAAAAATAAAAGATGGGAATCATATAATAATTTACAAAAATAAAAAGGACCTTTATTTTTGTATAGTATCGAATGTATGAAGGGCAAAAAGCATGAATCTATAACATGTGAACAAGACAAACCCTGCATCAGAATTCATTATTTTCCATTACTATTATTAGAGCCAGATTGTTTACAGGTATTCCTCATAACACTAGAGAAGGCTAGGCCTAAAGAGTAAAGCATCTTTATTAGTAAATGCAATTATAAGAGATAGGTGGAGAATGGAAGAAATTTGTTCAAGGAGCACTTACATTTTCACTACGTTTACGAAATCTCCAAAAGAAGCTGGAATATCAGCACCACTGAAATTGTTGTTATCAAGTTGACTGCAAGAGAAATAGAAACATTGCACTCTCATAAGATTTCAAAAATGTCATGGAAACATTCATTGAAGACCTTCCCATTATTGTTGATAGTTGATAGCAAATTTCCACAGACATCGAAATGCCCCATTATTGTTTTTCCATAAAAAACTTAAAAACAATTAATTTACATATAGCGCAGCATGATGAGGTGGAAGATCAAGAAATAAATTTTGGGTAAGTTGGAAATTGTTGGATAAAAAGGTGCAAAATGAAGAAGACTATTATTGTCTTCTGTGATATATATATATCTTCTTTAAAGTGTCTCGAGAGACACAATGGATAGCTAATCTCACAAAGATGCTATAAAGTCGAGTATGCATGACCAAGCCAGGGTCAATGTGCTGATAGCATTAGGGGCAATGAGAAATATGAATTGAGGGAGATAAAAACAGCTTGATAATTTACTTTTTCTGTCCTTAAATATACAAAATTGTGGAACAAATACATGGTAAAAAATAATTTACAAGTCGAGATTACAAGCACAAGAAACTACCGCAAGACTAATAAATTACACCTAGGAAATGTGATAGGAACTTACAGTATGCGCAAATTTGATAATTTTGACAACTCTGATGGAAGACAGCCAGTTAAATTATTACTGTCAAAAAGTCTGTAAGCAAAACATTATGATGAGCATGATTGTCAGCAAGCTAATATCCAACCGAATGGATAATTCCAAAGGCATTAAATGTACAGATGTATGAGAGAGAGCTTACAAATGATAAATAGTGGATACATTACTAAGCTCGACAGGAATTTGACCACTGAGGGAGTTATTATTGAAATGGCTGCAGAAATCAGATGAATGAAAATAAATAGCAGGTATGTAAACTAAACCCCTTCCGAAAATAGACTTGCACAAGATGCACTCACAGATGTTTAAGCTTCTTCAAGTGTGAAATTGATTTTGGTATTTGTCCTGATATTGAATTTTGATCTATTTGGATTCTGTCTAATTCTGAAAGATTACCAATCTCGTCAGGTAAAGAACCAGTGAACTTGTTTCCACTCAAGAGCCTGCATAAATGACATAAAACCAGGTAAAAAAATTTGCATCGCTCGACCCTCAGTAATCATAAGGGAGAAAAACCTAATATGAATTTCACCTTAGACATTACATACATCTAAAGTATGCTACGTATATATTTATTTGCGTTGGAGTGCAAATTTTGTTGGAAAAAATAGGTGAATGGCTGACTTTGGGACCGGTTTGCTTATTTTGAAAGATCAACATTGACCCCGTTTGATTTACATTATTATCTCATTAAAATGAAAAATATGACTATTATCCATCACATCACATCAACATTTAAATTTAAATTTTCTATATCTTGTGTGGCCCCAATAACGGCTATATTTTTCATTCTCATTCTACAATAATTTGGCTCAAACAGGGTTGATTTGTGTTTTCTTCCGCGAGAACATCGAAATCATATATTTACTTATAAAAAATGAAGCTCGGGTGAATGAGAAATTGGAGTTTAAAGTGGACCATTGGAATATAGTTTATGTTGGAGGGAAAACAAAATTTGAGTTTATCCTACATAAGAAGTTTATGAAAGCAAGAACCACTTTATATATGCTACACTTTGGAAGTGTGCAATCATGAGTAGCATAAAGGTTCTCTCCATGTGCGTGTACAGGGGTGCAAATCACGAATCAAAATAAGCTTCAGACTTTGAACTTTTGTGTGCAGGTGCGACCTGCGTACTAAGTTAGTTCGCCGGAGCAGAATCAGCAATACTCAGGCTCTAATGTGAGAGGGCAAATCTGTTTTAATAAAAATGTGCTCACACAGACCTCGATTTTTAAAGTTCAATTGAATTTGTATTCTGTACTATTTAGATTCTTTGTTCTATTTTATCGTAATTTATATAACTTATTTTGTTTGTTGTGACTAGCAAATTATTTAATCTGCTATATCTTAATTATTATTCGATAAGTTATTGTTTACAAGGTAAACTACATATCCAGTATATTAGTTGCATATTCAGTATGTTAGTTGCATATCCGATAAGTTACATATCTGATATGTATTGTAAATCCGGTATTCGTTCACGATATTTTATCTAACAAATTTTACATTTCAAAATTATCACGGAAGTCAGAAATTAGGTATATATATGGATAACGAAATGAGAATTTCACACTTCATTCTGTCCACCGTACTTTTCGTACGAAGTCATAAATAAGCATATTTTGAATTCAGGACCTACATGGGGTGGATGATAGAACCCTGGACAATTCTAGTTCAACAGATTAATAAGCAACCACAACGTAGAAAATAAAAGGAATTCGATGTATATTTGAATTGAAACTGAAAGCCACAATACAGTGGACACGGTTGTGAATTCAACAAAAAAGGAATTAAAGATATTTGGCATTCGAGAGGCCAATTCTCTCCTAATGTGATAACTGATTTCTGGCTACTAACAACAAGGGTTCCTGCTCTTATTTATACGTGTTTTCTAACCACTTAGTGCTGGTGCATGTGACTGTCCTTGCTCATTCCCTATTCTGCCCCTGCTCTCTTTTTACGCCTTTGGTAGGTTAAGTGAACCGTGGGTCTATCAATACCTCCCCCTATGAGATTCACCTTGTCCTCAAGGTGGAAAAAAGGAAATTGTTGCTTAATCATGTCGTAGGATTCCCAGGTAGCTTCAAGTGGTGGTAAACCCTTCCATTGTATTAGAACATCCAGCCCTCTGATATTACTTCCCAAACCTGGACGGACCCCAAGCAATGCTTCTGGTTCAGTCAGCATCTCTAGCTCCTCACTCAGCTGGCTGGGTACTTCCTTTACTGCTTGCAGTGCTCCTTCAGCCTTGCGTAACTGAGATACATGGAACACCGGATGAATATTACATGTCGGTGGTAGGATCAGTTTGTATGCAACCTGTCCAATCCTCTGTCCTACTGTAAAGGGACCATAGAATCTTGGTGCCAACTTCTCATTAGGTCTTGCAGCTAAGGATTTGCGTCGGTAAGGTCTCATTTTTAGATATACTAGGTCGCCCACTGCAAACTTGATATCTCTTCGTCTGGGATCAGCTATGCCTTTCATTTTTGCTTGGGCTCTTAGTAACTGTGCCTTCAGCTCGTCCAGAACCTGATCTCGTTCGCGCAGCTGCTGTTCTATTGCTAAAACAGGTGTAGTCCCCTTGTCAAACCTTAGCAACCCAGGTGGTTCCCGCCCATAAACAACCCGAAAGGGTGTTGTCTTGCTTGCCGTGTGGAAGGAGGTGTTATACCATAATTCAGCCCAAGGCAACCAGCAGAACCATGATTTTGGGCGTGAAGAAGCAAAACATCGAAGATAGGTTTCCAGTGTACGATTTAACACCTCCGTCTGGCCATCTGATTGGGGGTGGTAGGCCGTGCTACGGCTGAGCTTTGTCCCTTGCAACCGGAATAACTCCTCCCAGAAGTGGCTGACAAATACTTTATCCCTGTCCGACACTATGGAACGTGGTATCCCATGCAATCTTACCACTTCCTTCACGAATTGTCCTGCCACACTTGCAGCCGTAAAAGGGTGCTTGAGACCTATGAAGTGCCCATATTTGCTTAATCGATCCACCACCACCAAAATTGTATCCATGGATCCTGATTTTGGTAATCCTTCGATGAAGTCCATGGCGATGTCCTCCCAAATCTGGTTCGGAATAGGGAGTGGCTGCAGTAACCCCCCTGGTGACAAGGCTAGATACTTGTTCTGCTGGCAAACTGCACACTCTCGGACATATTTCTGAATATCGGCTTTCATGCCTTCCCAGTAAACATTATTTGCAATTCTTCTGTATGTTTTCAGAAATCCAGAGTGTCCCCCGCTCTTACTGTCATGCCCCTCTTGCAGCATTAAAGGAATTAACTTTGATTCGTTTGGCAAAAACAAACGTCCCTTGAACAATAGCTGCCCATTCACCAGTGAAAATTCTGATTTGCTAGTCTGTCCCTGCTGAAGTCCCTGAAGGATATTTTGGAGCTGTGAATCCGCGCGAACTTCCTCGGCTAGGATGTCCAGTTGTAGGACTGTAGGAACCGAGAGAGCCATCAGTTCAATGGAAGAGCTGATGCGGGATAAGGCATCAGCAGCCTTGTTTTCGACCCCCGCTCGGTATTGCACTTCGAAGTGGTAGCCCATTAATTTTACTAACCACTTCTGATAATCTGAATTCACTTCCCTCTGTTCTAGCAAGAACTTCAAACTTTTCTGATCCGTTCGCACCAAGAATTTTTGACCCAGTAGGTAGTGCTTCCATTTTTGCACCGCAAACACAATTGCCATTAGTTCCCGCTCGTAGGTTGATTTTACTCTCCCTTTTGCACCCAGTGCGCGGCTGAAGTAAGCTATAGGATGCTGGTCTTGCATCAATACAGCCCCCAACCCAAATCCTGAAGCATCTGTCTCCACCACGAATGGCCTGTCAAAGTTGGGAAGGGCCAGAACTGGGGCTGCTGTCATGGCTGCCTTCAGTTTAGTGAATGCCTGCTCCGCTTCTTCATCCCAGAAAAAATTATCTTTGCGCAAGCGATCAGTTAAAGGCCAAGCTAATTTGCCGTAATCCCTTACAAATCGGCGGTAGTACCCGGTCAGCCCCAAGAATCCCCTCAACTCGCGCAAGGAACGAGGGCTCGGCCAGTCAACCATGGCTCGAATTTTGGACTTGTCAGCTGCCACACCGTGTTGTGAAATGCAATGTCCCAAATACTCCACTTCCCGCTGGCCGAAACTACATTTCTTCCGATTAGCATATAACTGATGATGCTTTAGTATCTGTAGAACTCTCTGCAAGTGCCCCACGTGGTCCTCCAAATTACGGCTGTAGACCAATATATCATCAAAAAACACCAGAACAAATTGCCTCAAGTGCTCCCTAAAAACTTCATTCATGAGGGACTGGAAAGTGGCTGGGGCGTTAGTCAACCCGAATGGCATTACCAAGAACTCATAATGGCCTTCGTGTGTCCTAAATGCAGTTTTTGGAATGTCCTCCGATCTGACCCGTATTTGGTGATATCCAGCCTTAAGATCAAGTTTAGAGAAAACAGTAGCTCCGTTCAATTCATCCAGTAGTTCATCTATCATCGGGATGGGAAACTTGTCCGGTATCGTTACCTTGTTCACGGCGCGATAATCTACACAAAAACGCCACCCACCATCTTTTTTTTTAACCAGTAGCACGGGACTTGAGAAAGGGCTGTTACTTGACCTGATGATTCCTGCAGCCAGCATTTCTTTGATCAGCCTCTCTATCTCATTCTTTTGGACATGCGGGTAACGATACGGTCTTACGCTGACCGGGCTAGTTCCAGGTTGCAAATGAATGACGTGATCCTTCTCTCTTGGTGGGGGCAATCCACCAGGTTCCTCAAAAATCTCACCAAATTCCTTCAGCATTTCCAGTATCCTTGTCGGTGCCTCATCTTGCTCCTTCCCATTTTCTACCCCCATACTTCCCAGTTCAAGCAGTACTCCTGCTCCTCCTTCCCGAAAGGCCTTAAGCATAGCCTTCAAAGTAATCAAGGTTTTACTTAAGCTCGGATCCCCTTGCAAGGTCATAGTCGTGCCTCCGACCTGGAATTTCATCGTTAGCGACTTCCAATCAACCTTGGTCACACCCAGAGACGCTAGCCACTTCATCCCCAAAATCACGTCGGAACTTCCCAAATCCAATGGAAGGAAATCATCAACCACAGTCAAGTTCTGAAGTGATAATTTTACCCCCTTGCACACTCCTGCACCTTGCACAGCCATCCCTGTGCCCATGATCACCCCATATCCGGCGGTCTCGGTTCTCTTCAGATTAAATTTCTGGACTAATTCGGCAGAAATAAAGTTGTGGCTGGCCCCACAATCAATTAAGACCACCACTTCTTGTCCGGAAATCACCCCTTTCATCTTCATAGTTTGCGGTGGTGTAAGCCCCACAACCGAATTCACTGATAGCTCCACCACTTCACCGGAAACATCCTGCCCATTTCCTTCAGTTGCTTCGTTCATCTCCTGCCCTTCCCCTTCTCCTTCTAGCTCTTCATCATAAACCAACAGCACTTGCAATTCCTTGTTCTTACATTTATGCCCCACAAAAAATTTCTCATCACATCGAAAACATAGCCCCCGGTCCCGCTTGCTCTTGAACTCGGCTTCGCTGAGTTTTTTGAATTGCGGTGTGACGTCGTTTGGAGAAGTCGTGATTCTGGTGCCCATGGAAGCTGTAGTTCGAATCTGGTTGTTTGGGTTCGAGAAAGGTGTAGATCGGGACTGAGTGTTTGGCCAATTTGGGTTGGAGATGGCTTTATGTCTCATTGAGTCGGTCTTTCCAAAACGGGCCTGCCATAGCAAGTTCTTTTCCTCAATCCGTTGGGCTAGGTCCATTATCTGCTCAAGCCCAATAGGTTTTAAAACCCGGATTTCAGCTCTAACCTCAGGCCTCAACCCATTTATGAAGTGGCCCTCCAAAATGGCATCTGAGATTTCTCCGATCGGTGCTGCCAACGTTTCAAAGGCGATCCGGTACTCCCTAACTGACCCATCTTGTCGAAGAGCTAGAAATTGCTCTTCCATGGAACCCTCCACCGTAGACCGGAATCGAGATCTTAAACTCACCTTGAGCTCCTCCCAACTCCTTATCTCCTTCCTCCTCTGCTCCCACTGATACCAAGCGAGAGCATCTCCATCGAGACATAGGGCTACCGTTTCCAGCTTCTCTATTTCAGTCAATTGATTCACCAAAAAATACCGTTCAGCCTTGAAGATCCATTCATCTGGATTTTTCCCTACGAAGATCGGCATCTCCAGCCTTCTCCCTCTTATTTCTGGACGCCAATTTTCTCCTATTCTCCCATTTCCGGCTCGAACGCTTGTCCCAGCTCCTGGGGAATTTTCAGAAAGCAAGGTACACCCAGATTCCTTCTCGCCTTCTATTCCCTTACATTTTTTTTCGTTTTCTCCTTCTTCCCACTTCGATCTCATGAAGGCAAACTGTTCCATAATAATGGACATGTTTTTTTCCATGTTCTGGACTCTACGCATTTCCACTTGCATCCCTTCGATTCCCTGTTGTACTTCTCCCAGCTGTTCTTGTAATTTTTGATGGGATCCTTCCAAAACCCCCACACGATCTGATACATTCACCATCAGGATGGAACTGCTCTGATACCAATTGATAGAACCCTGGACAATTCTAGTTCAACAGATTAATAAGCAACCACAACGTAGAAAATAAAAGGAATTCGATGTATATTTGAATTGAAACTGAAAGCCACAATACAGTGGACACGGTTGTGAATTCAACAAAAAAGGAATTAAAGATATTTGGCATTCGAGAGGCCAATTCTCTCCTAATGTGATAACTGATTTCTGGCTACTAACAACAAGGGTTCCTGCTCTTATTTATACGTGTTTTCTAACCACTTAGTGCTGGTGCATGTGACTGTCCTTGCTCATTCCCTATTCTGCCCCTGCTCTCTTTTTACGCCTTTGGTAGGTTAAGTGAACCGTGGGTCTATCAGTGGATAAAGACTAATTGTTGCACACATATTCAGCAATAACCCAGGATGGAAGGTGGAAAAATTCAAAAGATTACACAAAACGCACTTTATTGCAGTAAATTAGACTTACAGAAGTTTCAAAGATTTAATGTTTCCAATCTCCTTCGGCAAAGTCCCAGTCAAGTCGTTCCACATGAAATTTCTTTCAAAAGGGACAAATATTAGCATTGCCGAAGGGCAAACTGTGGGCATGATTCAGTGATAATTACTCACAAAATTTGAAGTTGAGATAACTGACCAAGATCAGGAGCTAAATTTCCTGATAGATACATATTCATTAGCTGTCTGCAACGAGAAGCAGAAGATATAAGGATTATAATGCTTATATTAAGGTAAATTGTTACAGATTCAGCAATAAAAGATCATTGTTCAAATGTTTAAGTTATAAGAACAATAACAGAACAGAAACAAAAATAATTCAAACCCTGCCATACTATAATAAAAACTTTCTAATACATATTATTCACAGGACATTTTAATATAATAAATTGGAAAATAACATACAACTCCCTGATATGCAAATAGCCATCAGCTCCAACCACATCGAAACATAGAACTCCTGTCCAATTTGACCTACATGGATCCCCCTTGTTCCAGTTATTAAGTTGTTTCATATGATCAGTCAAAGAACTCTTCAAAGCTACCAAAACGGTGACTGCAAATATTCACAAACTTTTAGTTGTAAGATGATACTATTACATGTGGATGTTTGAGTTATGAAGAAGTAATCTAGTAATGCAAAATCTTCTCCTAAAATTCGTACAAAAAGTAAGTTATTCAATCAGATATCAGAAAATGCCATATGCAAATAAAAATCTTCCTCTATTGCCATTGTCTACGAAAGAGATCCTAGATCCATAGTGCAATCATTGTCACGTGGATCAATGATCATTCCATGGAAAATAAAAAATCACAGCCGGGGATGAAGGCATAAACAAACTGTATGAGTATGCAAAAAAATAAAAACCATGCATTTTTGTTGAACACAATCGTTCAATTTAAAAACACCGCACGTCAACAGATTATGGAAGCACATTTCATAAGTTTATTGTCCTATTTAATAAACCAGTTGGATAATTGACATGAATATATGATACAGCTTTAACCAATTTGAATACAAGCTTAAAGTTTTATATTGTGAAATGGTAACCAGAAGACAATATTGCTCGACCCCAAGTAAATGACTGGTAATTAACTAATTAGAAAACATTCCACCTTCAGAGGGATCAGTCTTTTGTGCCACTGCAGATTGAACACAAAAATACAACAACACAGCCCAAAAACATCCACGAATAGTAAATCCAGCCATCTTGATGCCCTAAATCTGAAAAAAAATATGAGCCCGTTCAATTCATACTCGATCCAATCACTGTGACTTATGGAAAAAATAAATTTTAAGCGTACGTAGTAAACAAGCTTGAATGGAATAAAATTATGAAGAAGAGTCCATGTAAGAAATCTGCATACCTGAAAGTGTACACAGCTGAAGAAAACAGCGACAGTCGCAGTCCAAACGTGAGGTGCTTTGACCCATATAAAGTAGAGGGCGGAGGGCGAAGAGGGTTGGGGTCAAGATTCAAGGGATACATCAGAGTCATTTAATAAGTATTGGACTTGACTGGGATTATCGTCAGGTTCTATGCAGCCATTTCTGCTCTGAATTAATGAATTTGACTATATATAGTAGGGGTAGTTGATGCAGATTAGGGAAAAAGAGCCCAGATAACTGTGCGCCCGCCATTTACAGAACAATATATAAGAGACAAAGGGTATGATTTGTTCAGCGAGGAAGGAGACAAAGAAATGCCCATTTCAAAAGTAGCGCGGATATATTTTATATAGATTAAGCCATCAAACTTTGCACCTATGGTCATCTTGCCACTGAACTTTACTTTGTTTCAGACTTACCACTTAACCTTGCAAAGTTTTCATTTGACCATATGTCCATTTTTCAATTGAAAACCCTTCTTATCCGTGTACCAAGTCATCAACCTTAGAATTTTTAGTTAAATCCCGCAAGTTGGCCATGAATATGTGGAATGTTCAATTAAAAAAGTGGAATTAAACTATTTGACTATACCTTTGACCTAAATTAAATGCATTTCAAACTGTTTCGCGGGTTTTATTGCTAACAATTAAACAAGGGATCAGACGATTGTGTAAGGAACAGACCTCTTGAGACGAAGTCCCAAAAAGGGGGGTTTTATTGGAGAAGATTTACAATTGGGAATAAACAAAATGCCTCCAAGGGGCGCAAGCACACGAGTACTAAAAGAAGAATTTTAAAATTACACTAAGAAATTGAAATTACATATTTTCTGTTGAGAGTTTTTGATTCGGGGTCCTTTTTTTTGTCTTCATTTCCTTTTTTATATTTCATTGGTAACTTCTGGGTGGTAAAATCACTCGGAATTACTCAATTACTATGTAACTATCTACTTTCTTCATGATGACCGACTTGTTGGGGAAAGGTTATCTCATAACCGTTGTCATTACTCTTACCTTTTAACTGCCCATCTTTGAATCGTGGGGTATGTTGAATTTGTCTAATAACTGCTTCCATAACTGCTGGATTAGATGACCATAACGCCTTAGATTCGTCTAACTCCTGGGTGATTTGACGGTTTGGGCAATGATATGACTATCGCTCTGGGCGATTATATGGCATCTCGTTCGCTCAGCCTCTGGGCGTCTTGCAAGTTTGGGCGATGATGCTTCTTGGTTCTTGGGCTTATATTAGATTCATCAACAACTATATCTAGTGGAAATTACTTATTTCTCTACTTTTCAAGATTCAAGTTCAAAAATCAGATTTTAAGTTTTAATTTTCAAAAATAAGATGTTTTATATATAGATACAGGTTTTTAATATTTAATTAATAATATTATTATAAAAATTAATTTATATACACCCCCACCCACCCACCCACCCACCCACCTTAAATCCCTAATTTTAATCAGATTCACAGTTTCAGTTTCAATTTCACTCTCTCCCCACCTTCCCCCTCCAATCTCTTTCTCTCTCGGCGGCGTTCACCAGTCACCCTCCCCCATCTCTCTCGGCCACAACCACTGTCGCATCCACCATGCCTACCAAAGTGCGTCGCCCGCCGGAGGAGAACTCGGAGTCGTAGCCACAGATCGTGTCGCCCACCTACACCAACACCATCGCCTTCTCAGAATGCCAACACCATCATTCGGGCAGCGGCATCATCCTTCTCTCGGCATCGTCCACCAGAACCACCACCGGTCGCCTCCGATGTCGCCACGCGAATGATCCCCCATTTTCCCCACCAGAACCGCTGCCAGTCGCATTCTCAGATCTTTTGCTCGATGTGAGCGTCGCTGCGGCGATTTGAAGTTGCTTTGCCCTTCGTTGCTTCCATTATGAAGACGGCTACGAAGTTGCTTCGCCCTTCGCTGTTACAGTCGGGAGTGCAAATCCACTATTCTTCCTTTTTCTGTGTGCGGTGCGGTGGGTGCGATATGGTTGGTCTGTGAAGTAGTGGATATGTGCGATGCGATGCGATGCGATGTGGTTGGTCTGTACAGTAGTTGGATTGAAAATGGCGGTGGTGCTGATGGTTTTTGCAGTTTTGTTGTGGCGGTGGTGCTGTGGAATGGTGGTTTTCGCCCTTCCGCTGCAACAGTTTGGTGGTGCGGTAGAGGTGGAGGCGCGGTTGAATGGTGGTGCGGGTTTTGTGGATTCTTTGGCGGGGGTGGTGTAAACGGAGATGGAGGAGATGGTGGTGGTGTGTGTGTTTTCGGGTGTGGTGGCGGGGGGTTTTGCGGTGGATGATTTGTGTGGTTGTTGGAGATGGTGGTGTTGGCAGCGGCGGTGATGCGGCTGGTGGCAGTGGTGAGGTGGTGGTCACAGAAGTCGGTATGGTCACGGGGGTGGTCACAGAAGTTGGTGGTGGTCACAGAGGTGGTCACTAAAGTCGGTGGTGATCACGGGGGTGGTGTTGTTGGTTCTGGCGATAACGGCGGTGATGGTCACGGGGGTGGTCACTGAAGTCGCTGGTAGTCTCGGGGGTGGTCACCAAAAAAATCTAACTGTGACCTTAAAATTGTGACAAAAATTAATCTGTGACCAATAAATTTGAAAATATATGACTGATAAATAATTGTGACTAATGCTGTGACCAGAGTCATGTGTTGTGACATGAGCCATGTGCAAAAATATTATGTGACTTGTGTTGTGGCCATTTGAAAATAACATGGGACTATGAACAAAATCGTAAGCCATGTGCAATATATTCTGTGACTTGTGTTGGGACCATTTGAAAATAACCCGTGACTATTAACAAAAATGTGAAACATGAGCATTATTATGTTATTAATCACTATAAACAAAAAAAGCATGCGTTGTGACTTGTGACATAGGATGTGTCTTGAGTTGTTGTCGAAATATTCGTCGGAGTTGGAACAATTGTCGGGATTGGAGCAGTCGCGGGAATAAATTGACGGCGGAACGGTCATCGGAATATTTACTAAGAATCGGAGCAGTCGCCGGAAACGGTGACCGGAATCGGAACAGTTGCCGAAAACGGTTGCCGAATCGGAGTAGTCGCCGGAACGGTTGCCGGAATCGGAGTAGTCGCCGGACGGTCGTCGGAGTGGTAGGGGTGGTGAAGGTGGGTTGGGTTAATTATATATATATATATATTTATTTATTTATTTATTTATTTATAAATATGTGTATGTATAGGTCAAAATATCTGATTTTTGAAATGTAAAAGTTGTTTTGTTATTTTTGAAATAGTGTAAAGTAAAAGTAGGAAAAATGAATTTTTCTCTTATATTTAGGCCTTTATTCTGGACTTCGAACTAGGCTTCACACCTTGGGCCTTTAATCTTGGGCTGCACTTTTAGTGTGTCAACACAAACATATAGACCTGATCTTATGTCCACGGTATGTAGGATAAAAACTCTCACTGTAGCTAGTCTCTCCACCACATCAGTAACAATGAAAAGTTTTTAGCATACTCACTGGTGACAAGAGATCAATTCTATTCAAACCATGGGCGGAGCTGGGGGGTCCCAGGGGGGACCCGGACCCCCCCCATTTTTTTTTTTTTTTTTTTGTATTCTCCATTTTTTATGGTGTTGGATTAGAACCCCACTAATCGTGCTACATTAATCCTAATTATAGAGCAGAATATCTAGTGGAAATAATTGATAAATTAACAAAGTTATACAACAATGTTGTTATACAACGTTATTAAAGTGTGAGAACTTCGAAGGAACGCTTATAATAAGGTATGATTTTGCTAAATTAAAGATTGATACTTTCTTTTACACGTTTCTTGATTTTTTTTTTTTGTTAATAACGTATTTAAAAAAAAATATCGGGAGCGCTGCCCCCGAACCCCCATGGCCCCCCACCCTTTCACCTCTGGGACCCCCCTAGTCCAATGGGCTGGTTCCGCCCCTGATTTCAAACATAACATTGAATTTAGGCATCAATATATGAATCTCGGTTAAAATACAAAAAGTTATTCAAACAACTTTATTTTATTTATCCAATTCCCCACTAGTAGATGTAATGACCCGCTACCCAGTTTTAATTACTATGTCATTGATAAACACACTCGAGAATTATACAAATTATAAAATTTGTGTCATCATAGTCTTGCATATGAAATAACTCGTTGAATTAATATTGGAGTTACGAAATTTGATTATCCCTATGATCCAAATTAAATGCAGCTCTAATATAATGTTGAATTTAGACATTAATGGGTCCAGATCTCACTCGATATTGAGAGAGTTGTTCAAACCCTTTTTTTTTTTTTTTTTTTAATTTATCCAGTACATTATAATGGCCACTTATCCAATTTAAGTACTTAGAGTAACAGCATCTCCAATTGTTGTACTACATTTTTTTAATTGCAATGAAGTTATATCTTTGTTTATTGTCATACTTGTGTCTCCATTTTTGATTGCATTCTTATCCCCCCAAACTGGTAGAGACTTGACACATCGATAGATCCCACATCCATCCCACTCAAAGCGTATGTTACCTATACAGGAACACACGCCTTGGACACGCAAGACTGGAGCCCCTTTAAAACACGAAGGGGCGGTGGAGATAACACTTAAGTCAGCCACTAAAAAGGGACACTGGAGTGTATTGAGTTCAGAAGTGACATTTGTAAAAGACAGCATAGTTTGGAGTTAGGTTTGCATTTTGAGAGAGAGTGAAAATAGTTAGAGTAGATTACCCTTGAATGGCACCAAGTGTGAATATTTAAAGACGAAAAAAAGGTACGAAGACTCTTTAATATTTGATATGTAATCTCATCCCAACGACTCATTGGTTAAGTTTATCACATCACCTGTTGCGTCCTAGACATCAATAGGTTCACTACCCCACACGCTATCTTAGGCAGATAAAAGAATATTTACACTTAATCACCATTGCAAGTAACATCACATAAGTCACTTCTCAAGTGACTTTGTAAGTTAGAGCCATAATTTACACAAGGGCTAAAGGTCAACCTCCACCACTTTGATCATGGAGATCCATGTTATGCCGTTAAGCATTGTGGATCTATACAAAGCAAAGCGACGATCTTGCGCCAAGATACGTAGCCTCGAAGGCTATTTCAATGATGCGTTCGATTTTTTTTTTTTGGAAAATATCCTAGCTTGAAAATCCAAGCCATAGGATATGAATTTATTAATGAAAAGTGAATTACAGTGCGAGGAGGTAGATGTATTTGCCTTACCTCCTAAAAAATTACAATTGAACTCTATGAAGTCTATTGATAGATTTCAAATCATGCAAAAAAGTTGAAGTGGAAAATATGTAAGATCTAATTAAGAAACTAGTCTAATAGTCTCCATGCCAATTTTATCAAGATTCACAATACCTTTGATTCTACCAATGAATTCATTAGCTTCAACTAATTTAAACTTTTTATCATTGTATCCTTTGGAAGCAAACCAGTCAGCAGCTTGGTTTCCTTCTCTCCAAATGTGAGTAATTTTATTCTCCATCTTCTCCAAAAACCAGCGAATGGATTGCAAAATATATTGAAAACCCCATGTTACATTATTTTGTTTAATCAAGGTCAGTGCCGCCTTTGTCAATGATGCGTTCGATGTTCCACATTATCTCGGAAAGAACTTATGTGGCATCCTGGTAGAAGCATAACAATTATATAAATTATCATATTTTATCTTCGATGTCGATTTTTGTCTGAGAGTTCTGTTATGAGAGTATAAAAAGACTTATTTCTAATCGCATTTTTAAATAAGCATAAAAAAAAGTAATAAAAACAAAATTTCGACAACATATTTGCATCTCATTTCGATAACAATATTAGAATAGAAACAATTATCATGCATAAGATGTGGATATAAGTATGACAATAAGTAAAGACAAGTATCTTTATTGTAATTCAAATGTGGTTCAATATAAATATAATGGAGAATGTTGCTCCAGCTTGACAAATAAATACAATCGTTAACTCAATCTAATCTAACGATCTAGATTTGTTAAAATATTTGGTTAAGGCTTTGTTTAGATATGAGTATACATAATTTATAATATTTAAAAAAAATTAGATCATTAGATTAGTTTTAATAAATTATGAATTGATCATTAATTCATTATATTAGTTTATTGTAGTGCATTACAAACAATTACCCTAAGTACGCTTTATCTATATATATCTACATAAATGATTTACTGCGTATGCTTAACAAAAGTAGCATGACACATCAATTTAACGAAATTTATTTATTTTTCAGACACATCAAAAACTTATTCGCAAATTAATTAACGTGTTAGTCATTATTGCTTAGTGTGTGTGTATATATATATATTGATGTGGTCATTATTTTATACCCGAGCATGAGGACGAACAATTGACCATGCTCTGGATTCCGGCGCTTCAGTCCTCGGGATAATGACCTCGAGGATAGGTTTACCGATCGCACCAACAAGACACAACGGAAGTCCTCCGGTTTATATATGATCGGGATATTTACTTGGCCACACCCCGGGCTGCCCGTAGTCAAACATCACCTATCCTCATTCACTAGGATCCCTAACCCTACGAGAACGCCCCATCCAAGGAATCCTAAATCACAAAGGGGTCCTTTCTTTGGAGACACTCCTAACAAGGTAAGACTCCTACTTGAGTTCTAATACATGTTCCTGCAACCACTCCGGAAAGTAAGGAGAGAAGTCCTACTTGAACTCCACTACCTACCACTATAAATATGTTACCCACATTCATTATTCAAGGTACGTTTTCACATATTCTTTCCAACATACATATTTTCCTTAATCTCTCTCTGACTTAAGCATCGGAGGAGCGACGAGGCCAATCCTCGACGCCTTTGTCTCAGGTACCGAAAGATCTCGTTCGTGCTCGTTCTCGGTCATCAAGCTCGGGAATTCAACAGGTACGACTTTTGGCAGCATCAGATATAATGTTTGCGATGTACCTAGCCACGTGCAATATTATATTTGGAGTTTTTCCATTTGTACAGAAATCTGCCAACAAAATTCAAACAAAAAACTCACATGGGGCGGGCATCATGTGAATAAAATATTGAAAAAAAATAAATCACCCACCCCCTATTGTGTCTATTCTGGTGCATTTCTGTAACTCCATTTTTTGTAAGTGTGGTGCAGTCCTAATGTTTGTGGGTCGAGAGCTTTACGGCACAATTCAGTTGCGGCCAATCTTAATACTTTATCAGGAATATTGGGCCAAGTTATACATAGCACCAGCCACAAGGCCCACCAAGGACAGTAAAACTGCTTCATCCATGAGAGATTGAATGCCTGATAAAGGACACTGCTTAATAATTGAACAAATGATTGGTTTGCGGTTTGCACACGTCTGGTACGTTGTATTGACTATTCAACAACACTATTAACAAAATATTTTAAGAGCAAAATGGCAGAATTACTTTTCAAAATTATCCACGATGAGCAGCTACTTGTCTTTCTTCTAAGTGACGCTGAGGCAGACCCTTATCTTTGCTTCAAAGGAAGATTTATCCAATTCATCTGCCAAGTGGGCTCCAATTCATGAAAGATAAATTTACATCAAAGTGGTGAGTGTTTCCATGTCTTTTGCCACAACCGTAAATGTCATGTTTCTATCATCAACGTTATTCTTAATCAGTGCAACTTGTTACATCTTTAGAATCTCAAGTGCAATGTACAATAATAAATAAAAAGCCGTAGCAAGTATAAGTAAATAGTCGAACCAATAGCTCTTCGTCCCTGAGCCATTCCAAAACTGAGATTTGAAGGAGGACGAAGAACAACTTGGTGAACTTCATGACCACGTCAGCTTTTAAACCCTAGTGGGCTTCAGTTCACCACGTAAGATATGTTTATGGTTACGAATATGTTTGGTTAAGCTAAGAAATAAGTTTAGTTAATCGTAAGTGTTTTTTGTTTTTCGACACGTTGGAATGTGTTATTGTTTTTTATAAGTGCAAAATCACTTATTTTTAACATATGGGACATATAGTATTTTCACTTACAAAATAAGTAAATTAATTATTTTCATCTTTGACTAACAAATATATTGTGTACGGACATCAAACTTTCAATATTTTTCATGAAAATTTATATCAATCAAACACAATTAATTACAATTTTCAGTAAAACAATTTCTAGGCAAATCAATCATCTGTAAAATATTTTCTTGCCACTTATTTTTCACATTTGCAATCAAACGGACTCTTACATTAAAGAAAGCACCAAAATGTAGAATTTTAGCAAAAAGTTATTATCCTCTACATACGATGCACCCCCATTGAATCAGTTCCTCTATTTATTCTTCCTCTTGTTGTATTTAAAAATTACAATTTATTTTTCTTGATACAAATTTTTACTGATAATTTGTCTACTTCAATTTGGTGGTTGTACTAAGGGATTCAATGCAAATTCTGATGGGTCGTGAGTGGGAGCTTTGTTTTCGTTTGGGTATGAAAATTAATTCATCAAGTTAATGATAAAATCCATGTAACCTCGCCCGTAAAGTAAATTATCGCACTTACGGGAATTATTCTATTTCCAAACTTCCCCTGACTAGTTCTAATAAGGGTATATTTGGTATGAATCGCTTGGAACTTGTACAATCTTGACAAGAACAGCGTTCCGCAAAATATGTAGTGAGTCATGGTCAACCTTGAGATTTTTAAGATGTCAGGTCTACTTTATAATAAAGCTGATAGAAAATTCTAATATCTTGTATTGCAACATTTTCTCTATTTTATATTTCTTTTATACTCTTGACATTTATACCATAATAATAATAATAATAATTAATTAATACTGTCATAACATTAAATATGCAAAATATTAGCATCAAAAGTTTTTAGCTTATATTTCTTTTTAGTAAATATTTTAGATCAACTTTGATTTATTCATTTTTTAATGAGAAAATTCACAAAAATATGATTTAGCCCCGTTTGGCCCCATTAAAATTATAATATATTTTTCTCTCTTTTCTTTTCAATCATGCGTTATTCAATAAAATAATATTACACATAAATCAAAAATTCCTTCTTCTTTCAACTACCCATTCTCCAAAAAAATATTATTCTAAAAATTATAATGCCAAATAATGGGGGCTAAACATGGGCTTAGTAGTTATGTATCAAATGATTAAAAAAAATTAAGAAAACAAATATAATCATACCCAAAGCATAAGGAGAGAAGTGATAAGATAAGAAATGTTGATCTCAATTTCTTATCAATGACGTGATCAACAGATTTTGACTCTACTCATGTTCACCCGTATTGCTTCTGCACACTCGAATAAATCGTTAGAAGCATGTGGCTTTCTTAGGCGGTAGGAGAGGCGACCGCGAGTACTCTAATGGTAGTCAACTTGTGTATGTATATTTTAGTGTGTAGTCGACGAAAGACGTACGGGCATTGGGGGTAAATGAAGAAAATAACAAGGGAGCAATATTACTATGAGGGTATAAAATTGTTTTACCTTCAAATGACATTAAGTATGGACTTCTATAATGGAAGAGATGAAGTGATTATCGTTGGATGAAATGACACGTGAACTCATATTAACGGTCGAAGTACCTCATTGTAGACTCACTTCATCAATCTTGTTTCAGGGACATTTAATGATTTTGAAAAATAGTCACCCTATAACCTATGTATGCTCTAAAGAGTAGATTGATAGGACGATTTCTGCAAAGAGATCACATCAATCAATCACAAAATATTTTATACGGAAGATTTTCTAGGAAAGGTGAAGAAATATGATGTCCTCCTGCATTTGAAGCCTCTTCACTTCGAATTGGTCCAGATCAGGTTGTATTGTCTTTCGTCGACCATAGAGGGTTGAGCTTCTTCATAATGGTTTGACAGGGTGCATCACTTGAACTACCATGTGCCTCGAATAGGCTAGGTATATAGGATGGTGACGAAGAATGTGTGTCTGAGTTCGATTGTTATTTGACTATCACGTGGCTTATTTTTCAAATCTTATTGAACGAGGAGTAACAAAAAAAATTATATTTAGAGGAGACGTTTCTTTAAAAATGGCAGAGTGTATTTAATATTGAAATAAACCCGAGGTTTATAAACTACTCATAAAAGCGTTAACAATTAAGATATCAATTTTCGTCGGTGTCAAAAATATTTGTAACAATGTATATCAAGGTACAGTGGCTTCTTAATATATATTTTTTTCAAATATAAAAAATTCGATCAATTCATGGCAAATTCAAAGTAAACAAACCAGTTGATAGTTTTCATCCCATATTTATATTATATTTAAAGAATAATATAATCAAACGATGTTGATGCTACAACATCGATCTAATTGATATTAGATAAATCCACCTAAACTTAAATTAAATAAAAACTTTGGATACCATTTATGTGGACTATCCTATCATACTAACTACACTAGTGTTTTTAAGCATGGAAATTAAGCATTAGAGAAAACATTAATGCCATATTTGATACCACCCAAATTCTGTGGAAAATGGAAAATATTTTTCATTTCTCAACAAATTCCCCGTTTGATGTGCAAAATTTGACAGGGAATTCATTTTCCAATTTCCATCCCACATGCCTGAAGTTCCCCTTTTCATGGAATTCATTTTCTTTGGGTTTTTGTGCTAATTCATTTTCCAATTTATTTTATTTTATTTATTTTTTATTGGAAAAAATTCTATCAACAATGGTAAAATAATTTTTTTCACTTAAATGAACAATTTTCATGTAAAATAAAGTCAAACGAATGATATTCGGTATGGTAATTTTTTTAAAAAAATTTGGCAATTGAAACAAATTCTAGATTCAATGGTCAAAATTATCTCTTTCATGAACAATTTTCATAAAAAAACAAAGTTAAACGAATATCAAACTTTTAACGTTTTTCAGGTAGAAAATTATACAAATCAAACACAATTAATTACAATTCATAGTAAAACAATTTATATACAATTCAATTCCCTGTAATTTATTTTCTTTCCATCTATATTCCACATTTACAATCAAACGACCCTAAGTAAAAAGACATCAAATCAAAATGAAAAATATCAGTACCAATACATGCATGCATGATATGTCAATTTTAAAGGGGGTTCAAAGTGTTGCATCATTTCAATTAATGCTGGCCCATAAATGTTTCATATACATCATTTTCTCCTTTGTTTGTTGATTGAGAGAGAGAGAGAGAACATTTATTTTGTAGAGATCTTAGATTTTGGAAAAAGATAGCATGGTCACTAGTTGAGCCAATATCTTTTAAATCGCAACAAGACAAGTTTATTTATTTAAATTTTGTCTTCGATCTCACTTTTTTTTCTTTTCTTAAGTAACGTCGATTAGATGTGTAATTATACATTACTCGGTAACCAATTATTGGGTTGATAGATCACATGTACTATGGAAAATGAGAATAATGGGAGGTCATAAAGAAGCCAACTTGAAAAATGCAAGACCGGTGTTTTTTTTTTCTTTTTCCTTTTT
Organism: Fraxinus excelsior; assembly: GCA_019097785.1. Taxonomy (NCBI): domain Eukaryota; kingdom Viridiplantae; phylum Streptophyta; class Magnoliopsida; order Lamiales; family Oleaceae; genus Fraxinus; species Fraxinus excelsior. The sequence continues at coordinate 9,102,425 of CM032626.1, forward strand.
TTGAATATAAACTTTCGGGTAAATTTCATTATTTTCACTCTAGTTCAATCAGGTAACTACACTTTAATTTTGTTCAATCGAATAACGACAATTGATTTGATTTCTATCAAGCAACTCCCTATAGTTCCTTTAATTAAACTGACAAAAAACGTTAATTTATCGGTCAATAAATAATGTCTACCATTTGTTTTAATTAAATTATACTTATTTCAAGTCACAACTAATAATTACGTATGATAACCATCGTTTATTGACCGTCTCTTTATCTATTATTTTCGGTAGTCAAATTAAATTGTAGTTATTCTATCAAAATCAAATTAAAGCGTGTTTATCCAATTAGAATCATAATAAAATATAATTATTCGATTGAACAAAATTAAAATAAAATTACTAAATTACTAAAATTAAAATATAGTTACTGCCAATGCAAATTTCACGAACTTTCCTACCAGCTTAATTAGAAGGTCGATTGAATTATTGATTGAAAAAGGTAAGGCAGTTGGAACGTCGATGTTAATCTGAGACACGTGGCGATTGATAACCTAATTTACCTTATTCTTACCTAGTAATTAAGAAAATCTAATAATATAATTCAATAAGCAAGTTTTTGAACTAAAATACCCAAATATGAAAATAATAATAAAATTCAGTTCTAACAAACCACAAATATATCTGAAGAAAAAGTTACTCTGATCACACTTTATAAATTCAATTAAATAAATCATATAATATTACATTTAAGTGAACCTTTAATTTAATTTCATGCAGGATCTCGTAGATGAATGCTTAACACCAAGGAAAAAGCCACGAGTATAGGGAATTCTGACGCTGACGTGGTCGTAGATGATTGGATTGTTTTCTTTTTCTCTTTTTATCTTCCAATCAATTCCCGTCATTTGTTGTCTGTCAAATTTTGTAACACCAATAATCTCGAATAGCATGATTCTATAATAAATCAATAAAACCTTGACAGATAGAAGCGGTCACAAGCAATGGACATAATTAGATAACCAGGCAGCTTTTTATCCAAACAAGTAAGTGAAATTATGCAAACCTGAAATGATATGTAAATAATTAAGAGGGAAGATCTAGACCGACTAATAGTGGTCCACTGCCTAATCAATACAGTTGACATTTGTAAGATCCTTTTAGCATTGCTTTTGAAAAATAAAATAAAAAAATTGCCTTTTGAATAATTCCTTGAAAGTATTTTTTCCGGACTAAAACAGCCAGCTTCCTCGAAAGCTATTCTAAGTTGAAGTAAATAGCACAAGTCGTAGAGCCTTGGATTGTGTACTTTAGGAACGAAGATATAAAACAAAAAGTAATTGTCTGGTGGAGATTAAAATCACATTTTTAACAGATTTTGATAGAATTTTCAAAGATGTCGGAATGTACTATTCTTTTTTGCTTATAAGTGAAAATTTACTTATTTTGACACCAATATAAAAATTACTTTAAATTTAATTTTGATTTAGATCATTAAAAGTTGTAATTACTTATGAGAAATTAATAAAAATTACAAAGAAAGGGCGTGATTAGAAAAAGAATAATCCCCACGGCGTCAGTTTCCTCACATGTCTTTGCCTGTCTTCACACTGCTCATCTTCCTTTATGATACATACAACTCACTCACTCAATACATACAGATCTAATCCACACACAGTCACACAGTCATGATTTCATGGTGTATAATTTGCATCCGTGAATCCATTTGCACTTCCATTGTGTTGCTCTGATTATCCATTGCTTGCCACTGTTAGTTCAGTAATCTATAACAGTAGCTTAATCGTTATGGAGCACTGAAGATGGGATTTGCAATGTGATTCTTGTAAATAAACAACTGAAGATGAATCGGAGCTTCAGGGAATCTACGATGGGTGACGGCCGGAATATTCCTCTGGCGACATTGTCTCAGCATCGGCGAGGACTCAGCCTCAACGGACTCTCCAACTCCAAGAACTCCGCCTACAATAACTTGGATCTCTTCTCCAAGAATCGTCACAGTCTGCCCGTTGCCGCCTCCGATAATTCCGATGGTATCGCTCTCACTTCCTGTAATATGTGTGTGTATCTATTTAATTTTGAGGTTTATTACCTAAGATCTGTAAAAAAATTCAATAATGTAGCGAATGGATACATTATTTATCCAGACTCTCTTCACTATTTTTTAATTTCTTGATTGGGTTGATCGCAAGAGATGTGCCGGTGTGTATAGGATTTCAGAGAAAATAAAAGTAAGAAAGCTACACAAAAGGGTTATTCTTAAATCTAGACTATTGCTTATCATAGTAAATATACACAAATGACAGTGACGTAATTTGGTTAGCACTCATCAAACTAATGCCTAAATGCTATAAATATGATGATATTTATCTTTTGTTAGTTATTCATCGGGAAAAAAAACTTGTACTTTCTTCTTCTATTCTGATTATTTATTTATTTTTGTACAATTTAATAATTTTGGGATGCCTTCCAAGTTTAGTACCGGTGAAACTGGGGAGACTCTCAGTTGGATCAGCAAAACAGGGAAAGAGTGGATTGGATGATTTATTGTCATCAACGGATGGCGGCGGAAAGCATGATTATGATTGGTAATACTGCAATTGTTTATCTCTGTCTTATGTGAATTTTCAAGGGTCGGATGACTCAGATCTATTTTCGGCATGAATGCCTGCTTAGCCATAATTGCTTGAATGCTATTTCTTGGCTATTGCCCTTGCTCATCACTATTACAGATTTGTTATTGTCCAAATAGCATGTAAAATTAAATATTACACTTTGTCAAGGACGGACAAATCACAAGTAAAGTTCTGTATGTTATAATAATCTAGCTAAAGATTTAGTTGTACTGTTGTACACAAGAGGTCAATGATAAAATTCACTTCCCTTTTAAGAGATTTGTGACACTTATTATGACAATAATACATTAAATTTGCATTAAAGAAAGTTAATTGTTCCAAGTAAGAACTAAGCTGTTATATGACCTAAAAAATTACAACCGTTACTTGTTATAGGCTGCTTACTCCTCCTGGAACTCCTGTTGTTCCTTCAACGGATAGAAACGAATCTCAACGAGCTTTTGTGGCTCCAGGAAGCAATTCAAGGGTTAGATCAACCTCTACAACCAGAGGCTCAAGGGTATGTCAACCTACTTTCTATTGCTGACTAGTAGATCTTCCAAGATAAATTGCTCTTTATTTTTTGTAATTTCTGGGTTGAAGTAAAGAAAATCATGCAGTTTTTCATTTAATTGTATTTGTGGAATTGCAACTTGTAATGAGAAAATTTGGACTGATATTTTGTTCCTGTCCGGTTTACCTGCCTTAAGTGAACAAAATAATCCATGATCAAGAGAAGTTACTTTCAAATGCCTTATGCCTATCATTCTTAAGTATATGGGTTTCCAATTTCAGCTTTCAGTTTCTCAGTCAGAGAGCAACCATCTTGCAAGACCGACTCGCAGCAGTTCAGTGACTCGTCCTTCTGTCTCTAGTTCCCAATTTACAATGAACTCAAATAAATCAACCTCCATTCTTAACACAAGCTCTGCTTCAGTCTCATCTTATATTAGACCATCTACTCCTACCAGCCGCACTTCATCAATTACAAGACCTTCAACCCCTTCGACCCGTCCAACAGCCTCAAGACCTTCAACTCCTTCTAAACCTCGTGCTTCCCTCAGCACATCTTCCTCTGATAAACTGAGACCATCCGGAAGCTCACGACCTTCTACTCCGACTTCTAGGCCACAAGTTCCGGCAAACTCAAGTTCCCCTGCTGTTCGGTCCTCATCGAGGCCATCAACACCAACTCGTCGAAGCCCAGCACCATCTCTATCTCCAGCCTCTGGACCTTTGGCCTCAAATGGGCGTGCTATCCCAAATGATCGCAATGTTGCTTCAGTGTCCCGTCCAAGCTCTCCTGTTCCACGTGTTCGTGCCCCTCCACAGCCGATTGCCCTCCCTGATTTTTCCCTCGAAACGCCACCAAACTTGCTGACAACTTTGCCAAACAGGCCACTATCAGCTGGTAGGTCCAGGCCTGCAGTGGGTCTCACCGTAAAAGGGAATGTAGAGTCCACAAGTGCTTCAACTTCACTTAGCAGACAACCATCGCCTGTTATAAACAGGGGAAGACGCTCAGAACCCATTGGAAGAGGTCGAACGCCTGCCAATGGGCAGCTGAGTGATGCAATTGATGCTCGCAGAGAACTTTCAACACGGAAACCTTTGAAGACATCCACAGATAGCACAGGGTTTGGCCGGACTATATCAAAAAAATCTCTGGATATGGCTATTAGGCATATGGTAAGTCTAGCCTCAATTTTAACTTTTCGTGGTTTCTTTAAATGTTATATAGCAATGTGAGGTTTAAGTGTTGCATCCTCAAAAACGTGTAGCTTCTTCATCTTGTAATTAACCATTAAAGATAAGCCTCAAGCAATGAATTTCATCATTACACTAGGCTTGATGGCATTTTCTTTCCACAGAACTGGCAATTGTATTCATACACTCAAACTCTGAAACCTATGCATCAAGAATCTTTGCTTCATGCTACAGACTTGGTTAAATTGATAAAGCGTGACAACGCCATTTTTTCACCCTTGCATGATTAACTTTCAACTAGAACACGAGTGACAGGAAAATATCTCAATGTGTTCCCAGATCATAAATTTCAGTGTCAATCATTTTGCTGGGCGTCCATGCCCCCCCCCCACCACTCTCTTTTGGGGGTTGGAAGCAGCAGTCAGGAGTTATCGTGTTATCTTCACTTACCCAAATAGAACAGCTCCTGGACTTTATTTCTCAGCTCAACTTAGAGTATTATACTGAATGCTTTTATATAGATGTGACTGGACCTTCATGCCATTAGGCCCTTGTGTGCCCATGCACGGTGTTAAACATGGTAGGATTCACCTGGGGCAGAATAAATGCACTTTAATGAATTATGAACTTCAAATTATTGTGTACCACTTCAAATCATCATGAACACCGAACCTCTTCTTATTATTTATTATGTTTTATCAATCTCAAAGATCTTCCTGTTTATTTTGCAGGATATACGAAATGGCACCAATGGTGTTCGTCCTCTTACAGGCTCAACTCTTTTTCCTCAAAGCATTCGATCCACCAACCACAAAAGCTCATCCAGTCACCTTTTAAGTGCAACAGCATCAGTCAATGGAAGCCTGCCTGTCAAGAATAATGGTGCCATTACCGAAAATGGGTATCATATTAATAGGTCTTCAGAAAGTGGAAGTGAAGAAGACAAGTCTCAATCTTCTGCAAAACTGACAAATATTGATGTTTATGAAAGTTCCCGTTATGACATGATTCTCCTCAAAGAGGATTTGAAGAACACCAACTGGCTGTGCAGTCTTGATGACAAGTCAGATCAGGAATCCATCTTTGATAACGGATTCGAACATCTACCAGAACCTTTTGGCCCTCTATAATATCTGAATTGTTTGAACTTTGGTTTGTTGATTTACACGATATTGTTAAATTATTTGATATCTGAGAGGAAAAAGGAATTCTTCATAAGTTCATATGTTCATTGGTAATGTAAGAACATCTTTGTAACTTATTTTTCTTTATACAAGATTACCCATCATCACTCTTGTGCACATTTGAGAATGTCTCTGAAGTGATTAAAAATATAGGATGAGTAATCTCAAGGTTGCGGAGTTCTAGATGTGTTGAGAAAAAAAAGGAAAAAAAAAAAACAATAAGGAAAGGTATTTTGACTGCATTATGTTGTTATATCAGCTTGGAAATGACAAGAATCGGGCCTTGGGACTTTGGTGCCAGTTTTTGAGGCCAAGCCAACCTTACTGTGTAATTCTGAAGTTTGTAAGCTTGTGTGTGGTGGTCATCTCATCCCTTCATTCGTGATGTGCTCTACTTCTTATCTGGTAAGTTCGTGCCTTTGGCATTGTTATTTTGAAGAAATTATAGTGCTCAAAGTAAGTCTTCGAGGATATTGTGCAATTGGCAGACATGGTCTACAGAGTAATGGCCGTGTACGGCACTGATTGGGCCTGCTACGGGGTAATTAGTGATTGTTTTCTTTGCTTCTACTTTGCTTTGCCATTTTGTTTTGTCCACCCCCTTTGCTTTCCCTGTAATCTGATTAGTTTTTGTGCAAAATAAATAGATTACATAGGCAATCTTTCTTTTGTCCAAGACTCGGGAATTTTGACAAATACTTCTTTTTCGCTTGTTTTCCTTTGCTCCAATAATTTGCGCCAAGTGCGTACATGTTACTCAAAGGTTTTTTGATGAGACAACGACACGAATGTGTATACTTTTTATGTTCAGAGCAGTGTTGAACTGCAATAATCCTATTGCATAAAGCTTCGGTTTGATTTAATTAAAAAAAATTGATAAAAATTGAAATTTAAGTTAACAATTGATTTTAATCACGAGTTACAAGAGATTCATAACTTATTAACATCCATTTTTTATTTTTTATTTTAAAAAAATGAATGGTATAATAACGATTTTTTTTTGAAGAATGTATGATTTTAAAAAAAAAATTGAATTTACATGTAAAATTATTTTATTGAAAGAATGTATATTGAAAATGAATTTGAAAAAAAATAAAGCTAAACTAAACATTAAGATGGTGTTTGGTGTAGATTAAAATAATATTTTAAGTGGATTGTGGTAGAAGTTTTTGAAATGTATGGTTGAAAAGATGTGAGACTCATGAAAGATGTTGATATTAATTGTTTGACTTTGACTTAGATTAAAATCTGGCATAAACATGCGTAAAATATTTGACCACTTTTTCACATTTTTTTCTTAAAACTACTACCAGCGTAGTTGACTATTTAATAATGTGGTTGTAGAAGTTTAATGAAACAAACATCAATTAATAAAGCACTAGAAGAGATAGATTTCACCATCCATGTACAAGTGAAACAGTACTGTACATTTGACGACTTACAAACATATTTTTTTCTTCAAAAGGTATCATGCTTATGATGAGAACATTGTATGTAAACAGAGAAAACCATGGAACACTTTCTTCTTGCTTCATGAAATCAAGTTCGTGGCGTGTGACATGAATGTTTATTATACGGTATAACAACTCGACATTCAAACATGTTAATTAATAGATAAATGGAAAAATAACGAAGAGTGTTTTTCTCAAATAAGTCATTTCAACTCAAAAAGCATATAAATAGCAAAACTCCTACCACGACTACGCTACAAGACTTGAGCTCATTAGTTGGAGACATTCAACATAGAAAAGCAACTTCCAAGCTTCCATCAGTGCAGCATAAAAAAATGTCAACAAGAAATATAAACAATGGATAAGGAAGCGAAAATATCAGATGGTTACCAATGGTGGCTGATTCACTCTGTCCATTCTTGTAAATTTAAGTACTTGCCACTTTCATATTTATCTAAGCTGGTATCATTTGCAACTTCATAGCTCAACTGGAAAGTTAATTCTCCCAAGCCTCAGATTCCATGAGCAATTTTACATACTACTAAATGCACAAATTTACAATGAATCAATATTTGAAATTCAGCCATTACGTAAGGAGTAATCTTTGAAAACCAGTACAAAATAAATTATTACCTTAAGATCATCAAACTGGCAATTAAACACACTTCATGTCAGCCAAAAATAAAAAACCTACCACTAAAAATTTGAAGATCAACTCAAAGAACAGTTTAAGACGATAAACAAATCGACCCCATGTTTTTTAAAAGAAAAAACCAACATGGAGAGACTTGATAAAATTGAATTGCCATGGATTCTAAAGAGGGATAAATGAAAAATAAAAATCCCACTAATGTCTTATCCTTGGAAAAGGAAGAAGATATTCATTCTAAATATCTTTTTCTCATTACAATAAACTATAGAGGACAAATGATATATACTGTAGTAATACATTCAATGGGCAAAAAAATGTAGCATTTAAACACGATATTTTATACGTTTAGTCATCCGAATACAAAAGTATACATAAAGGGAAAAAAATTGACACGGCCAGAAAAAATATTCTCCAATAATGTAACTACTAATAGGTTTTCTCTTGTTGTATACTACCATCTACTTGAAGAAGACATTGAGATTTTCTCTTTCGCGTTTGTAGATTGATATCCAATTCACCACTGTCCATCCGTACTTCTCCACGCCTCTTATTTTTCGTAAACATTGAAGCCTGAAAATCACATCGCAAGTATTTACAGCAATGCCGACTTAACGTAATTAAGCAAAGCTTTCTTCTAAGTTTTGGCAATTTTGTTTCTTCATAAAGACTAATACCCGTTTCCTTCATATAATGGAAGCATAGATTGCAGTAAACTTTTCAAATTAGAAAACCTCAGCGAAGTATTTCGTGGAATTCCTACTTAGAAAGAACCATGGAAACAATAATGGTTGAAATAATAAATTCTAGTAAGTGACAAACAAGCATAAGATTTGTCTTTAGCTAATGTTGAGAAATGGAAACTGTTGACAAATCCTTCCCTATCTGTACAAATTCCTTGATTTCCACCTGAAACTATATTTACGTATTTGTTAGCATTTTATTCCCTTACTTTCCTATGATTTGTAGGAGCAGATTTCTCTTTTAATTACCCTTTTGTCATAGCACAGTTTTATATAAACTATTCAATCAATACACAACATGTTCACGTTGTATCAGAGCTCTAGGCACTTACGAGTTCAACCAGTATTTCCTTAACCTTAATGGCTTGAATTGCCAACAAAGTAATCAACACAGTCCTAGAATTATCATTCTCTTGAATAAAAATTTCAGAATTCTTTGAAACCAACCCTGAAAATGTTGATACCAACATCATTGGCTCCCAATTCAAACAATAACCATCAAAATATTATTTTGCAACACGTGGCCAAGAATGAAATGCACAGATCCATATCTATTATCCATGAACATCATATACCTCCAACTATATGAAATTCGTAATGCCCCCCCATCAAGAAGAAATCGTCAGAAGAAAGACCAAATTCCAAATAATTTCAGAAAGGATTAATATTAACACTATTAATATTATTCCTTCAGAGCTTCCGAAAATAAAAGACTCGCTTATTTTGGTCGAAACGACATAAATGAAAAGTAAAAACCAGAAGCAATATATAGAAGAGGAAGGAATCGAACCCAGAGTTGACTTGTGTCTAGAATTTGTTGCTGCGGAGTGCGGTGGCGACGAAGGTTGTTGCTACGGGGGCGACGAAGGCAAGACCCAGAGTCGAGTTGCATCGGCTTAAATGGCTACACAGCTAGGGGAAGTCCTCTTTAAAGATTGAACAAAAAAAAAAAAATAACGGTATAAATGAACAATGAGCGAGAGTGAGGCCGATTAGGGTTAGGAAGACAAAGAAAATAGGAAAGCCAAGCGTTTCTGTCATTTGTTCACTCGACTTCGACGGCTACACGGCGGCTCGGCTTGTGAACAGTGATTTGAAAAGTGAGTTATTTATTGATGTAGGACACAATTTTTTTAAAAAAACAAACCACTTCTAGAAAATCAATCCCAGAATTTTCGTTTCGATCTTATCAGGAAACGCGGCGTTACAGAAAAGTCAGAAGGGCAGAAACGGGAAAGAACATGAAGGGCGTATGCGTATATTTGCTCAGGCAATTATTCCCATCTTCCACTTCCTTTTGAAATCGGGCGATAAGAGTGATCACGCAGAGGGGGTTCGGGACGGGGACGACGACTTTTGGCTTCTCCGCTCGGCCCTCTCGTTCAATCAATCAATCTGGTATGGATCTACTTATCTACCGGCCTTTTCTCCTCCCACCCTTTTATTTAGGCTTTTCTTAGTAATCATAGATCACTTGTATGAGCTTCTTTTTTCAAATGGTGATATCATTGAAATATATCATTGAGCAATGTTTTTTTTTTTTGTTGTAAGACGATACTGTTCTTTTTGTCACTGATAATTCTGTTTGAATTTTTGCAGGTATTTATTTTGGGGGAAAGGTTATTAATTTGGTAGATGATGGCGTCGAAGCGTATCTTGAAGGAACTGAAGGATCTGCAGAAAGACCCTCCTACTTCTTGCAGTGCTGGTATCATTGCTTTCTTTACCACACGTGGTTATGTTTTATTCAGTTTAATCTTGTCTTAGTTTATGCCTGCAAGAGTATTATGCTTGTAGCGGAATCAATATGAAAGATGGAAAAGTGTCAAATTTTCAATTTTACTTGGGCTCGAATAGAGCAGGCAGCGATTGGAGTTTTGGATTTAATAGTATTTACTATAAAGTTTTTAAGTAAGACTTTATTCTAATGTTACATTTGTTCACATTTAATGTCCCCAGCTTCCTTGGGGTGTTAGCTAACATTAGCAACTATACGCTGTTAGTTAAATAGCCAGTTTTTTATTGTTTTCTGTCAATCTAAGCAGAAGGTTGATGCTAATTAAGATAAAGACGGTACTTGCTTTGTTGTATGGTAGTTACTTTTTTAAGAATGCGGTAAAGGTACATTTCATCTTCTAATAAGACAAGGATGGATTTCATTTGTGGCAGGACCTGTAGCTGAAGATATGTTCCACTGGCAAGCGACCATAATGGGACCTGCTGATAGCCCATATGCAGGAGGTGTATTTCTAGTTACAATTCACTTCCCTCCAGATTATCCTTTCAAGCCCCCTAAGGTTGTTTTTGAGCACTTCATTTTTCTAAAATACTTTTTCTTGCCAATTTATCTACTAGAGCTGATGCACTGGCAAGTTTTTTTATGATTCTATCATGAATTGAGCTGACCAATGTGCATAATGTCAAATTGTTACCAAATGTTCTTTGGTGTTGTCTTGCTGTGTAGTGCCAAGCGCAAATTAAGCAAGTTGTTACCTTTTCTCCTTCAAAGCTGCTTGACCACTTAATCCATCTGATTTATTCAAGATGTTCAAGTGGATGTTGCTGCTATCTTTTATTGGAAAGCTATTTAAAGAATATGAGTAAGAAATATCATTGATACGGTTTTATTGAAGATTTGTGTTAGTGGAATGAAGGACGTACATACGTGGTTTACTTTGTAATTATCTTTCCAGAGCTGGTTAGATGCTCCATTGTTTTTGGTATTAGATATGATGCAGGACAATAGTAGAATTAGAATTGTAGGAAGAAAATAGTAGTAGAAGAGAGGGAGAAGAAGCTGTGAAGAAGCAAGAGGAAGAAGAGACATGAAAGGGGGACGGAGGAAGAGGGGAGAAAATGGCTTCAAGCCAATCTTTAATTCAACATATTCATCAACGGTCTAAATTACAACGAAAAATCCAATAAAGAGTAAAAACCTAATGAGTTTAGGTTAACCCACTACTACAAACCCAATAATCGAAATGTAAATGATAAAGCCCAATAACAATAAAATTAAGTCTCGAGTGACAAAACCCAATAATAATAATAATAATGAAAATAAATCCCGATATCTCGATGATGTCCGCATCAACTCTCCCGGGGTGGGAGAAAACTCGACCCGGTCGAGTGGATAAAGTTCTACTACGGGGGACAATCTTTCATAAGAACCAAATATCGAAACTCAAGCAGTGTAATCCCGATTTGTTGGAGTTTCTCTGTAGGACTCCATGTACGGTCTACATCATGTGGAACTACCCAACGACCAATGAAGCACCAAATCTCTCCATCATTGGTCAACACAATCTGTTTATCTAAAATAACATCAATTGTATCTTTGTGTGCTGTGACAGATGGTATGAAAGTAGAGATATCAACATAGACAGGTTGGGAGTCCACAAAGCTAAATAGAAAAGGATTATCAAAGGAATGGAAACGGTATTTGTAAGTAATGAAGTCCTCAATATGTAGAGTAGAGTAGTAGCCAAAATGTGATAAAAGATCAATGACATGTGCATTTGGACCAACATGCTTCAAAATTTTAAAAATACCAGCACTATGAGCTTGCATATAATATAATCTCCAATATTAAGTTCAAAACGTCGTTTATGCAAATCAACTTGAAGTTTATATGGTGCATTACTTGCTTCAAATTGTTTATTGATCTCAAGATGCAAATCATGAAGATGTTGTACAAATGCTTCAGCTGACATAGATACTCTAGCATGTGGGGACATGAGAATAAGGTCTAAAGGTTTTACAGACTCGTAATTAAGAATAACTTGAAAAGGACTCGTACTTATGGACCGACTCACAGAATTACTATTTATAATTTGAATTGTTGGGACGTTCAAATCCGAATTCCCAAGATTTTTGTTGAAAAGGGCATGATTAGGCAAATCGATAGCACATCTGGGTTGGATACGGTACGACATGCAACACTTGACTGAGAGGTATCAGTAACAAGGGGTACAATACCTAGATTCATAAGAAACGTCCGAATACTACGTAAGGAGGTGTTTTCACTATTATCGAAGTCATCAAATTCTTCAAGTTTAGGTACATAGACTTGATCGTCTAACTGCTCATCTATCATATTCTTTTGTTCTTCAATGACTAAGGCTCGACTGGGGCATATGGAAGAGATGTGGCCAAAATCCTTACAGTTGAAGCACTGCAAGTGAGAAGAAGTCCTTGGAATTTCAGAAATTGTATCCTTATTTTTTTAACACAGGAGGAACATTTGACGGGGAAGGTCTCTGTCTCTCTGAACAGACTTAAGAGAACGTGGCGTTGAGGATATTGGTGTATAGTTGTCACCACACGTTTTATATGGGGAACCAATAATCAACTCAAAATCTCGGGCTAAAGAGTAAGTCTGATCAAGAGTAGTGACACCCCTAAGGAAAATCTTACGCCTAAGATCATCTCTTAAACATTGACTAAACTTACTCAAAGTCAAGGCCTCATCCTCAATGACGTGACATTTCATTCGAAATTCCTCAAATTTGGCAATATACTCAGTTACTGATCGATTCCCTTGTCTAAGGGCAGTCCATTGAGTAAAAACCTCAAAATCTAGGCACCCATCAAAAGTAGGAGCAACTACTTTATTGTTTTTAAAGAAACGCTCCTTATGACGTGGAAGAGAATGAGGATTTTGACGGTCATAATCTCGTTCTTGCTTACGAACACAATCCCCATCCCTACGATTTTGCTTAAAAGTGGACAACTTAGCAGCTAGATTTCTATTCGCTCTACAAGTAGCGACCATCTTAGTTTGGACAACGGCGACTTGAGTGACAAGTTGTGCTAATTGATGAGTGATGACATCGAATTGAGATAGGTCCATGGTCATGTTACGGGAACTAAATGTGACAAGACGACCACTACGCAACTGTTTGCAATGTACTACCAGCTAAATGAAGTGTATAAAGAGATCAATGACAAAGAAGTGCAAGCCATAGAAAATAATAATTTGAGCATTTTTTTAAAAAAGACTTTGGGATTAAATGAAGCCAAATTCGGCAAGCTAATACTGTTCATACAATTAAAATAACAAAGCACACGTCCAATACTAATAAAAAATCTAATCACATAAAATAAGGGGTAAAATGGGAATTGAACAAGTAGTGATTCGATCGTGTGAACCTTAGGTAAAATTATGGGAATTAAACAAGTTAAGAGGTCCAGTCACGTGAACTTTAGGTAAAATTAGAATAACAGCAGCACAAAGAAATTAATCGATGCAATTTTAAAATGAACAATAATATAAACCAATGATAAATAAAATAAAAACTCCCCTTGTTCGTTCGTTGAAGTAGTCGAGCACTGAGTAGTTAAACACCAAGTAATTGAATACCAAAAACAAATGACAGTAGCTCCTGGTTGTGTTTGTCGAGATAACTGATACCATTTTTTTTTTACTAAAACAAATTACACAGTATAAAAATCGAGACCCAAAACGAGGCCCAAAGTACGAAAATTAAAATAAAAAAAGATACTTTAATGGAGGCCCAAGTGACAATGGAGGCCCGAAAGAACACTAAACAATTTTTTTTTTTTATGAAAAGTGAATTACAAAAATGGGGCCCAAAATCGAGCCCAAAACTAAAAAGCAATTACAAATTTAGGCCCAAAATCGAGCCCACGTACCAATAAAGTAAACCCTATCCAGCAATTAAAAACAAAAACAAAGGGGCCAGGCCCAAAATATGGAGACCAAGCCGATTCCTCCTTCTGGCCGTCGACTGCTTCGCTGTGATTTTTTTTTTTTTATTTCGAGGAGCTGGGCAGAATTTAATGGTGGTGCTCGTGATCCGGGAGGAAGGTACTGGCGGTTCTTGCTAGGTGAGGATTGACTATGTCGATTTTCTTCTCTTTGATGTGAGTGGCGGGCGTGGGTTGCAGTGGTTGATAGATTTGGTCGACTAGATGGAGTCGGTAAGATCTGGGTTCGGGGGTGAGTGACAGGTTCGGACGATTAGATGCAGCCAGCCGGTAAGAATTGGGTCTCCGTCTGCAGCGGGCTTAGTTTGATGTTGCGAATTGTGATTGGTGGTGGGGTGTAAGATGAAGTTGTAGCTTGGATTCGGTAGAGGTTTGCAATGGATGTAGTGGGGTGTTGCGGTTCGGTTTCGGGTGGCGTGATGGCTGTGTTGGTTCCGGTAAAGGTTGATGTTTTACCGATTTCTTGGGATCCTGAGAATGATAATGGTGTTGAAAAGGGACGCTTATTGGTTTCAGCAGTTGAGGACGGTTGATCTGTAGTGGTTACTGTCTTGTTGATTTGGAGGAGAAAACAAGTCTGCACAAGTTAGCAACAAAGAAGCCCGTATGCAAATTGAACCCAAGAAACTAGGTTTTAGCTTTGATACCAAATTTGATACAGGACAATAGTAGAATTAGAATTGTAGGAAGAAAATAGTAATAGAAGAGAGGGAGAAGAAGCCGTGAAGAAGCAAGAGGAAGAAGAGAGAAGAAAGGGGGACGGAGGAAGAGAGGAGAAAACGGTTTCAAGTCAATCTTTAATTTAACATACTCATCAACTGTCTAAATTACAATGAAAAATCCAATAAATAGTAAAAATCTAATGGGCTTGGGCTAACCCACTACTACAAGCCCAATAATCGAAATGTAAATGATAAAGCCCAATAACAATAAAATTAAGTCTCGAGTGACAAAACCCAATAATAATAATAATAATGAAAATAAATCCCGATGTCCGATGATGTCCGCATCAAGATATGCTCGAATTTCTGTGAAAGTTGGCAATGTTCAGCACCAAGTTGATGTTAGTTGCTTCCTTCAGTTTCCTGAGTTTGATTTTCTTATTGAAGACATTCTCAGTCTCCTTTCAAGGCATAGGTAGCTATCTTATTGAGTACCCATGCAGCTGTGAAGACCTAGTTGGTTATGTGCTTAAAGCATGTTTACTTTATAATTTACTTTTGATCCTAGTAAGGGTCATTAATGCATTCTTAGCAAATTTATCTTTGTTTTCAGGTTGCATTTAAGACCAAGGTTTTCCATCCAAATATCAATAGCAATGGAAGCATTTGTCTTGATATTCTCAAAGAACAATGGAGCCCAGCCCTTACCATCTCTAAGGTCTGTGCTTATCTTAATCTTGCTTGCTGATACAGTGACTAGTTTTTTGAACCATGTTAATCTGCTCATTTTTCAATATTAAGAAAGATACGGTGTCATTAGATTTCATGTATGTAATAGGCAAAAATATGTAGCTTAGTTATTAGGCAAAAACATGTACCTAACTAATTTAATGAACAAAGACAATGTGATTGTATTTTAACGGCTGGAAAATGATATCTGGGATCGGAAATGTTTTCTAAATTGATTGTATTTTTTTGACTGCGTATTTATGATTGTCTTTTATGTGTTTGAAGTTTATATCTATGCTTTTCTTTTCACATTGAGTATGTTTTGCAACTTCATCCTTGTACAGCGTCGTTACTCGTTACAAAGTCAGTCCGTAAAAATTGGGTATTACTAGTGGTGATTCCTGTGAAGCAGGTGTCCATCTATTTATGTGACATGGGTAAATGCGTGTTGTATGCTGTCAAGTTGAATATCTATATAATAATATTAGAAGGTTAGATTGAATTCAATATTTATTGTACTCCCTTTGCATGCTCCCCTCGTTGTTTAAGATGCCAGAGTTTGTAAACTTAAAACCCAAACATCCTCAAGCCACATGAAATTTCTTTGCTCAGTTTTATCGACAGACATAGCATGTCGGAAAAGCTTTACTATGTGCATGCAACTACCAGCACATGCACTAGATCACAAAATAAAATGAAAGCTAACAAATGTGGTGCACGTGCCTGAAATAGGGAAAAGAAGCTTTGTTCCCAGTTTTAGGTTGGCTCTTAGGATGTGGGAATTTATGATCTTTCTTTGATATGTATACCCCATGGTATGTTTGGTAGACAGAATTGGACAGTACTAATTAAGGTACAAAAAGAAGCTAAAAAGATACTGTTCCGTTCAACCTTTTGGGTTGACAGCAGGACACCCCTATACCCTTCTGATACTTTGCTGTTTGCATGAAAGTTTTATCTCTTATCTTTTGTTTTGAGCAGTGAATTGTTGTGGTTATAATTGGTCATTTGTACAATTGTGATGTTTTTATTTTTTCTTTTTCACTTGGGTTGGGTAAATGGGTTCATACCTTGGCACAATTGTTGTATCACTAATTTTACTCCTGTCAAACAGGTACTGCTTTCTATTTGCTCACTGCTGACTGACCCAAATCCTGATGACCCCCTCGTTCCTGAGATTGCCCACATGTACAAGGTTGACAGGGCCAAGTATGAGACCACAGCCCGCAGCTGGACACAGAAGTATGCCATGGGATGACAGTTGGATACTTTCTTCAAGTAGATTGCTGTATCGAAAACATAATATAAACCTTGTAGACCATTTTGATGGGGACACAAATGGAAAGTGTTATGGATTTGGATCTGTGTAACGCATGTTATGGTGTGAACTTTGATGTTGCATGTATTCTGGAATGAGAATCTTATCTCCGTTGGAGGTTGTTCTAACTAGTGATACTCGTATCAATGTTACTTTGGAAAGAGTGCTTCACTTCAGACTACTATATCCGTGCATATTTGTCTATTTTTGAGTTCCCATTTTCTGATATCATAGATTAGAAAGTGGTCATATTTGTATTGGAAGAGAGATGTGCTCAAAGTGAGAAATGGAGGCCGGTGACCACCTCGAAGGGGTTCAGGTTTCTTCTATGAAAGGCTGCTGCTTGAATGTTATGATTGAGATTCAAATTGTGCCAAAAATGATCTCTCATGGTGGATGTGGAATCCATGTTTAAAATTCCAGTTAGTCATCGGTACAAGTGACTGCAGCAGCCTGGTCTATTCGGTCTACGAAGACACTGTATTAAGGTCTTTTATAATCCAAAATCAGGACAAGAGCATTGAATTATCTTTGAGAGATTCAAATAGTGGATTTTGTGGGCTCCGTGGAATGGACCAAAGAAGGGCTATAGCCAAATAAATATGGTGGTGGTTTAGGCAGCTTTCAACTATAATTTTATATTGGTATTGAAAGTGATGGGGAAGAGCTTATTAGGGTCATGTTTGTTTCGGATTAAAATCAGATTTTAATCTAAGTATCATCAATATTAACCACATTTTTCAGTGGAATAAGGGGAATGTTTCAAGGCCATGGGATTGGGTGGACCAAGATCTCAACCAGACATGACCTAGAGGATTAGGTTTGTTGTCCTCTTGTTGATTGACGTGATGAAATAGTTGTCTGAAGTCATTTCACCTATTAACTAAGAGTGTGTTTGGTACATATTAAAATCGGATTCAAATTTAAAAACTAGTCGTTATTGTTGATTTTTATTAGACGAGTGAGATCCAATAACGACTATATTTTCAATTTTAATTGAATTTTAATCTCTATCGAATACGCCTTAAGAGTATTACTATTAATAATCGGTGATGTGACATTAATTGATTTATCATCTTGAAAGTAATAGCAATCAAAGTTGAATTTGAGTGCTAATTATAAGTGCAGTGGCAGTGAACTGCTTAAAGTTATATACATAATACATTTCAGCCCTTTCTTGAAGGCTTATTTAAAGCTGTCCGTGATTGCAAAACGGTTGTAAAAAATAGAAGTTGATTGTATTTAACTGGTTCAATCTTTTAAGAATTTAGTACATCATGGGATATCAAAACAACTCCAACCTTCGTCGTCGTAGAAGATGGACAGCAAATTGACAAACTTGTCGTAGCCAATAAACCAGAGCTGCAGAAGAAGATATCCATTCAAGATTCTGCTTTATCGTACCAGAAATAGCACTCTATGATGGCGAGATTTCGTTCTTGAAGGGTGTCGAGTTTTTGGTTTTTTAACCCCCGTGAGTGGCTGTTAATGCGGTATTGTAAATATGAGTGCTAGTAAGTAATGTGTGGTGGTGCTTCAGGCACCCTTATGTTGCACGTAAATGTTCAAATCACCAGTGTGTGTTGAATTTCATTTTTGGGTTAAGTTAGGAGCTATATTTTTTATTTCCTGAATTGTTAATTTTATTATTCTTCTTCTGTCCAATGACCAGTTTTCGCATATCCATGTTGGTGATTGCATAGACCCTTCAACAGGAGTAAAGCGATCTTGATAGAACGTCAAAGAAACAACGAATAGATCAAAACTATCAATTCAGACTATTGTTCAAACTGTCAAATGAAAATCTCTCTTCATCAGTAATAGATAGGGACAATGAATAAATTTCACCTTTAAAAGTACTAGTGTAAAATGAAAAATTATCATCCAGTGGTTATTTAGGGTTCATAATCTGTGAAAGCACGGTACTGGGTGTCAAACCATTTGAGTCGTCACTGGCAAGGCTCCGACTACCAATGCTCATGGACATTCCACTGCTTTTCGAATCTGTTATATTGCCATCAAGACCTGAGGATGCATCAGGATCCTTCTCTTTACATGTGACGTCAAATGGACCCTCTTCAGTATTCAGTTCTCCGATGCCCTTCCCACTCGTCTGCGCTTTCTTGAAGTTTCAAAGCAAACTCAAGGTTCCAAAGCACATCGCCCATAGAGGGCCTCTCCGTCCCAATATCTGATAAACACTTCACCGCTGTTTCAGCAAATTTCTTAAAGCACTCAGGTGCAATCTTACCCTTCAGATACGGATCCATAATCTGGTCAAGAATGCCATTGTTATGGCAATGCAGAGCAAACTCTGCCAAGCTAACTTGCTCCTTCGGAAGTGTTGGGTTTAGAGCTGGCCGAGCACACAATATCTCGAAAAGTACAACACCATATGAGTAGACATCGGATTTTTCAGTCAATTGCTGGCGCCTGAAGTACTCAGGATCAAGATAACCAAAACTACCCTTAACCAAAGTGCTGACATGAGTGTGATTCAATGAAGGACCTGTTTTTGACAAGCCAAAATCGGAAACCTTTGCCACCCACTTCTCATCCAAAAGAAAGTTAGTTGTCTTGACATCACGATGAATAATAGTGTGCTTTGCACCGGTGTGTAGATAGTGCAAACCACGAGCAGCACCAATGCAAATCTCGAGTCTCTGCTTCCACGGCAATGGAGGATTCTGTGTCTCGTACAGATGCTCACGAAGAGTTCCATAAGCCATGTAATCGTACACAAGGATCATCTCACAATTCTCTTCACAATATCCGATTAGTGAAACAAGGTGCAGGTGGCGAAGTTTTGAAAGCATTTCGATCTCGGTTTGGAATTCGTGCACACCTTGTTCTGAGAGTGGGTTCCCACGCTTAATTGCCACTTTGGTTCCGCCATCAATTTCTCCACGGTATACTTTTCCGAACCCTCCTACCCCAAGGAGGAGAGCCTCATCAAAGTTCTTGGTGGCAGCCTTGATTTCAGCTATTGAGAAGTGGCGACAAAGTTTTACTGGTAGGGAGGGCGCAATGCTTCCAGTAGTGGTTGTCTTTACTGGTAGGGAGGACGCAATGCTTCCAGTAGTGGTTGTCTTTGCAGAACCCGAAGAATGTGAATTTCCACGCAAAGGTAAAGGGAGCCACCCATCACTTGTACTAGAATCCTTTTTGTTCTTCCAACTGCTTGAGACAAAACAAACAAATAAACCAACAAGGACTGCAGCAATTGCACCTCCAACTCCTCCAATAATGGCTTTGTGATTTGATTGACCTGACCAAGACGATGATCTAGCTGATGAGTCATCTCCTTTGGGTTCTAGAAGTGGACTTGGACTGATACCTGCAAGATTACCTCTAGTATCATTTACTTTGAATATTTCAACACCGTTCAAGATTGCATCATAATACTGTGGCCTCGATTCCATAGAAGGATGCAGGGCAAGCCAAAGAATTTGCAGGGGGGCCCCACTAGGAACTTGCACCACGTAATCCCTGTAAATGGGAACACCATTGCTTCCTGCCCAACCTATCACGTCTGCCTCTTTCTCTGCAGTCTGATTATTAAGGAAAATTTTGAACACTCTCTGGTTCAGTTTAGTGATAACATTTGTTACCTCACAAAAATGGAGTCTAACAAGATAAAAGAAGCCCGAATCAACAGAGAAGTCCCAAGTGAGATTATAATTTTGGTTAAGCGAAGCATTTGGACCCATTGATCTCAGATTTTTGTAGACATCAAGTGGGGCGATATATCTTGGCATTCCTGAAGGGTAATTGAACGTAACGTTGGGATCATTAGTTTCTATAACTCCATTCCCAGCACTAAATATGTAAGTTATATCGTCTTTCCACGATCTGAAAAGGCCTGTGTCATCAGTGGGTGAAATCTCACTTCCGCCCACATTCAGCCTATAAACATTCTCAAGTGCAGTACTGTTGTCAATATTGAATACAGTGGACCGACCCAAAACCATGACAGTCCCTGTACTGTAAATATCCGGATGCGAAACAACCTCAATCCCATTCACAAATGCATATGAGTTAGAAATATTAGCCGATGGTGTGAAAGTTACATTCAACACTTCGGAACGGACATTTACAGAAAACTCCTTCATCAAAATATTATAGTTCATATATTTAGCGGTTTGTGCAGCACTGAAGTTTCTCAAAAGAGTATACGACCCTGAAGTCACTGAGAAGATGCCATTGAAGGCATCTAGTCCATTATATGATGCTGGGTAGAAATAGAAACGGATAAATTTACGCCCTGATGCCACCGGGAAAGTATAGGTGAACTCGGATCGGAAAATTCGAGCAGTCATGTATGGTACTTCAGGAACAACGGGTTGTTGGATGGCAGCTGGGGAAGTTGAGGACTTGGAGCTCGACAGTGCAAACTTTGAACCGATATCCGATTCCCATTTCCTGCCATAATTATCCGTGGCTTCCGGGGGGCCACCACAGTTTAACAGAATCTTGTCCGTTGGCACATAATCGACTGCTATCACATCAATCAAACAAGCCAGTGACAGAAAATTGACGATCGAGAACGGCCGTAGCTTATTGCAGTTCTTCATAGTTACAGATAATCCCAGAAATATCCACCCGTAATTCTGGAAGAAAATAAACGAAGGCAATCAATTTGAAGTTTCTAACTTCCATAAATATATGCAATCACAGAACAGTAAGAGCCCAGAAACTACAACAGAAATTTACTACAGAAAATAAGGAATACTAACAAGAATCGATAGAAAATTTGAACTTTATACATGTTTTAATCCAAGAATTAAAGAAGCTTCGCTATCACACCAAATAACATATAACCAAATTAAAGTTAACACTCTAAAGATTTTAATTGTCAAGTCCAATTAAACAACGAACTAAATTCAGGAAAAAATTAGTTCAAGAAACACGAAGAACAAAGAAAAAAGCATCTAAAGATTCTAAACAAAGGTAGAAGAGTTACCTCAAAAATCAGAACACGGAATCTCCCAAAACTAAAGAACTATTTAAGCTATTTATGAGATGCCCAGAAATCATCTATACTTAAAAACCCCAATTTTAAGAAAAGAAAATTTTCAATTAATCTCAGCAAGTATATGTAGAAAGAAGGAAAATGGCGAACCCAAGAGAGAAAACGAGGAGGTTAGCTAGTTTTATGCTCTTTTCTCAGAGCCATAGCCAGGGAGACAGAAACACACACTACAGACCATATTCTCTATATTTTTGCCCCCGTTTTTCAAAAACCCTTTTTCAAACCTTGTTCTTATATAAATAATTAAAAATAAATTTAAAAATCAAAGATCCCATATTTAACCCTCGTTATTTTCAAAATATATTTTTCTCTGATTTAATCACATAATTAGATAAAATAATATTACATGTAAATAAAAAAATTGATTATTTTCTAACCACAATTCTCAAAAAAAAAAAAAAAAAAAATCAGTATTTCAAAGCACATTTTGATACAAACGGGGCTCAAATGGGGCGATGAATTACGAGAGTTAAAGGCTAAAATGCCATCTAATCATCCCTTTTTTTGCTAATTATGCCACTATTAAAAATTGAATTATTGTGTGTTTGAGCCACATTATCGTGGAAGAATGTAATCTGGAATAGTAGATTGAAGGAGAATGTGGGGTTGAAAAAGAAGAAAAAGTTATTAATGTGATGAAAAATATTATTTTATTGAAAAATGTGTGATTGTAAAAATGAAAATTTTAATGTGTATCAAACTGGGACTAAATATAATAAATGTATTATCAAAGTTAGAAAAACAAAGCAAGTTTTGGTTTACGCCATTTATGTCTTTTGTTTAAATTTGTGGCCCACTGGTGAGTTATGAAAAGGTCCCTATCACGGGTGGGTGGGACCCAATTAAATTCGACAATTGTGGATATAAATCATTAGCGGTTAAATGGTTTAAATTATAAACAAATATAAATGAATGGTGAATTAATTAATATAAATGTGTAAATAAAATTTGACGTGTTTATAAACATGAGCCAAATCTCTTTTATATATAAAGTGGCTATCTAACGGAATTTTGTTGTTTTAACGGAAAAGTTAACGGATTTTTATTGTTTTAACGGCAAAATGGCAAATCTAACGGAATAAAATGAAGAAAAGAGAGCGAAGAGAGAGAAACTTTGGACCGTCTCTTTGAAAACCTAGAAGCGATCCCCAATCGGTAGTGAAGCGATTCATTCGCCCCAATCGGTAGTCTGAATCCCTACCTCCAGGCTCTAGCCACCCGTTGACGTTTTCCACCGGAGGTAACTGTCCAACTTTCCAACAGAGCAGAGCTGCAGCGTAGAAGTTTAATTGATTTAGGATTTTGGTTAGAATTCTAGGCTTTCTCAAGGGTTTTGTTGGCCTAAGCGCATTCCTTCAACTCCTACACGCGAATTCATTGCACTATGGTCCGAATCAGACAACGTGTTTTAAAGAAAACGCTGGATCCATTATATGGCTGGGAATTTTCATGTTAGCCACTGCTGTAATAAGATTATTGGGTTTGTGCTTTCAATCGAAGGCAATTGAGTTGATTTATTTGTGGGTTTTGTTGATTTCGACTACTTTGGTGACTTTTTTCACCGCCTTTGTGTTCTCTGTATTGCTGAAAGACACTGCCAATGGGACTTGGCAAAAAGCCCAGAATGGATACTGGTTGAATCAGTTTTCGCCATCGTTGCAAAAAGCTTTGGTGAATAACAAAGATTGGTTTGTCATCGAGACATGTTTACTCGACCTTCACATTTGTAATCAGCAATTGCAAAACCAATTTGATGATCATCGCTACCTTCAGGTTCTCTCTTTCTCTGTTCAGGTCTCCACACACTCGTTTAAAAAATTGTGCATTTGGCATATGCGCATGAGGTCAAATTATGATGTTTGAAATTGTTATTGATTCATGAACTATGCATGGCCAACCCAAATATGTTGTTATGCTGCAAATTTTTTTCAAAAATTGCCTTGTCCATGTGAGATTATGAGTTCCATTGAGCACATTGTCATGATTGATTATTATCTGGATGTGGAAATGATTGTTTGATGGGGAAAATTTTTGAATTGGTAGAACTTATGTTGTGAGTTATTGTTGAAAAATTATATCAACCTATATACATTTCTCTTCCACTTTACCATGTTATGAAAGAAGTTTGGGGGTGGTCGAGCCGGTAAATGATTTTATTGAAAAAATGTGTTGATTCCATACATGTTGAAAAAATTGTTTGTGTGGAGTGTCTGTTGCCAAGTATAAGCTAGGTATTGACCATATGCTAGGAATCTACGCCTTACTGTTGCTTAAAAATGAACATTGCACTGTGTTAAAACCATATCTCACTTCGTAGCCTTTTTTACTCGAGTTATTAAGTCCGTTGGGGTATTTCAAAACCCGGTACCCTTTGGTCTAAACAACCGTGGAGCTACCGACCTAAAGCTTGTTACAAGGGTCAAGAAGAAAGCTTAAGGGAGTGAGGTGAATTTTGAGCTGATATTGAAAAATTTGATTTGGTGCAATTGATTGATCTTGGGCGTAGATAACTAGTGGGTTTGACTTATTTAGTATAGACTTGATTGTAATGCACTCATTAGTGGAGAATCATCACATTTATAAATGTTGAAATTGCCGGCTAGATCCAACCAAATTAGAGCGGAAAAAGAAAAGAGTGATTGGAGAGAACCCTTTAGATTTACACCCTGGAAAATAAAAGAAATATCTATTTAAGTGTGTGAATCTCACGAGCGTGAAAGGAAATATTCGACTACAAAGGGTCGGGGTTGGAACCAATTTAAATTTTTTCTATCTTGATAATTGCTTCCTAGTTTAGATGATGATTGAAAGTGGCTATACACACACTACACTGATCGAACATTGGATGAACTAAAATGATTTTCGATAGCATTATTTGGAAAATGGTTGTGAATTGGTATACAATTTTAAAACTCTTTGATATTTTTGGCAAGTTGTCTAATATGTTGATCTTTATCGTATTTGCATGATTATGTTAGAAGTTAATCTTGCTCGAGACGAGCAAGAGCTCAAGTTTGGGGGTGTGATAAGTGTGTTTTTACACACTTATTAGGCACTTTTTGGAAGCTAATTATAATTGAAATTGAGTGAATTTCTATTCATAATTATGTAATTTTCACTTTTGTAGGCTAAAACCCCGATTGGAAGAAGAACGAGGTGAAAAATGAAGAAAAGGAACTAAAAGTGCACAAAAATGTGAAGATGTAGACCAAAGCATACAAGTCACAAGTTGGAGGATATTGACATGCAATTTGTGGAGGGCAAAATTGAAAGCAATGTCAAAATTCGAGGGCCAAAATGTATCAAATCATAGTTGAGGGACCTAATGCGCAAATATTGGAGGACTTAAACTGCAAAATGGCAAAAATATCCCATTTCTATGCTACAGTAAGGAGGTGGCGCCACTTTTGCCAAAAGATTTTGTTAGGGGCCAATTTGCACACTTGCCAAAAGTTAGGGGACCTTAGTTGCAATTTTCCCTTGATTTTGTTTAAAAATCTGCCCAAAATATCTTAATTCCAAGTTTCCATTTTTCGTGTTCTGCCTGGGACGTTCCCTGCTGGTTTCTTTCTTTTGTTTTTCTTTCATTTTCATTTTCTTTCCTTTTCACTTGGTATTTTGGAGGAGAAATTCAAGAGCAACAAAGAGATATATCAAAGGAACTTGGAGAAATATTGGGAGAATTCAAAGCCAAGCAAAAGGGGTTTTATCTATATCTTTGAGTTTTCTAATTTTTTTTACCATGTTTGTTATGTATTGGATTAATATTCTCCTTTGTTTTCATATATATAAAATGAGCTAAAGCCTTTTGTGTTGGAATTTATGAATTTAGCTTAACCTAGTTTCATTAATTATTGATATATGTATTGAATGAATGAAAAATGCATTTGTTATCAAAATCATAGTGTATTGATTATCATGTTTGAAATGATTTCATTTACTTGATCACTAGATGGAATTGTTAGGTAGTTTGTGTAATTATTGAGAAATTGTTCCATTTACTAGGCCGAAATAATCGATACATTGGGTTTGTCTAGTATACTAGGCGCGTCTAGATGATATAGAGATATACACCTACCTCAGGTGATCCGTTGAGTATTTTCACAAAAATTTATGAAAATTGGTTATGTTTTTATCGACGTAGAGATATGCGGTACGAATTAATCAATTAGGGTTAATATGACCTCGAGAGGGGGTATTAACTAAAATAGGAAAATCGGGTCTAACTATTGTATTTTGGTAATTTGTATCGAAGCATAATTGGATTGATATTAATGAAACAAAAGGTTAAGCGACATCGTAAATTCCAACCACATTTTCCTCCGAAATTTCCAAGACTTTTATTGTCTTATTTTGTAGATTGTTAGTTTATTTACCGTTTTTTAAATCATGTTTTTAATTGTGTGTGTTTCTTTTATCGTTAGAATTAAAATTGATTAGAGTTGAGTAATCGAAAGTATACATTCCTCGTGGGATCGACAATCCGGACTCTAAAGGTCCACTTTACTACTTGTACGCGACCCGTGCGCTTGCGGCATATTTTCAGCGAACAACAACATCGGAGGAGCTTTCTGGTGTGGCTATAGAGGCCTCAGTTTGGAATCTAGAAGGAGAATGTCCCTATTACAAAGTTTTTGATAAGTTTAGTACTTCTCTGACTTCTTGTTCTCTGGGGTTTCGATGAAAATGAGAACAGGTTTGGAATTTTCTTTTGTTAGCTCTATGATTTTTCTTTTATTATCAGTGTTCTTGAAGAAACATAGCAATCCTCTTGGTAGAATTTTGTCAGACTGCTTATTTTGATCATTTCTGGTTCACCCAAATTGTTGTAGGAAGTATTTTATAATGTAATGAGAATTGAGATCATTTTCCAGCACAATATTAAGAGCATTGTTGCTTACTCCATGTCTATGAAATTTAAGATCATATTTTATTTTTGATGCATGCAGTGAACAATTATCTGTTATTCTACTCTGTTTACCAAAATGAGAAGTTAACAATGATATGATGTCCATATCATCAAATTTGAAATGTTGGCCGTGTATTATACTTGTTCAAAGCTTTCATCCACGAGACGGGAATGCAACACATTCAGGTTTATTTAACTGGAAGGGCAATAGTGTCATGAATGTGTTATGGTGGTTCGAGAGATATGGGCATTTAGCCATATTGAACAGCACTGGCTCCACAGGCTTGATCAGGAGGTGGTATCCTTTTGGCGTAGTTGTCTGCTCTGCCAAGTGCAAGAATATCGATAAAATCTGGTGACCAACAGTAACACACAAAACAATAAGATTTCTAGCCTTTTCTAACTCTCAGTTTCTTCCTAAAAGATTCTTGATTTCTTCCCAAAAAAAATCCTAGCAGTTGATAAAATCATATGAGTTTTAGTGTAAAAGCTCTCGATTCAGACATTGAAATTCTTGGATAGTCACCATGAATCCTACTTACCACATTTTTGACCCCTTTGCAAGTGAATATTATAAACCTAGCCTTATTATATTACGGTCTTATCTCATGCTTTTCTATTAGTTTCGCTGCAATTGGTAGCGGACTTCAGCCTTATTTAATCAAGCAGACAGCTTCAAATTAATTTGCAGGTCTAAATCAAAGTCATTCATAAACAAGTGAAAAAACTACACAATTTTAAACTCGTGACATTCATCTTTTCTGTGTTAGAGATATCGAGTATTTAAGCCATTATGCGTTCATTTGATGATTCTGGGGTTTTGGATTACACTACCAATAGGAAGTTGTGTTTATTTTCAGTGAAGATTCTGAAGAGTACAAGCGGGAGACTTTACCATGGAAAAGACAAATGAGGGGCTCATCGCAAAGGACTTCAAATGCAGGCAGGAACTCTGTGGCCTGTGGAATTGTGAATGATATGTGCTACTTGTCCAATCCTCATCACTCCTATTGCAATGACAAAGACATAGGAGAGATGAAATATAAGGTAATTCTTCGGACTTAACTTTAAAAAACTTACAGCTTCATTTTCAATTTTTTTACTATGATTTTCAATTGACAACTTGTTTTATGTAGCAGTTTTTCAAAGACATACCAAGATATGTGAAGATAGTGGAAGTTGGTCCGAGAGATGGGTTGCAAAATGAGAAGACCATTGTCCTAACATCTGTGAAGATTGAATTAATCCGTAAACTTATTTCTTTTGGATTGCCTGGAGTTGAATTAATTTGTTTGTATTCTTGGAGTCCTTGAAATCATTTTTCAAATGCTACTCTTTTGCATTTTCTACTGCAGGCGGATATCCAAAAAGCGTTGGGAGAGGTTTGACGGACTGATATTTGGTTTGGAAGTTACAAACTGATGACTTTTGTCTCCATGGAACAGGAGTGAGACGGTGGATATGATATGCTTAATGGTTCATAGGAAACTAAAGAGAAAATTGTTCACGTTGAATGACATTTGGCATCTTCCAGAAAGGGAGCAAATTGAGATGGAGCTCAATCTACTTGGTCAACCCATCAACAAGCAAGCTCAATCTAATCTCATTTGTAACGGAGATTCAAAATCGTTTGTTAGTTAAGACATTGAGGTTTCTTCACATGTAATGATTTTACATATAATAATTGTTATTAAATCACTTTTATGTGATTTGATTTGTATTTTTTTTCTATTATATGAATAATGGCCCATTATATTATATTTATTATTAAGTCTAACACATGATATACGTATATTATCGTAATATATATCATACTTTAGCGATAAAATGAATTGCATTATTATTTAAAAAAGAGTAAAGACTTAAGACATGCAAAAAGTTTAAGCCTCCATTTGTTTCTCATTAAAAACCCATAAAAATGAAAAATATGACCGTTATCAATCACATCAATCTATCAATTTTGAATTTCTATCTCTTGTGCGGGGTCCAATAACATCTATATTTTTTATTCTCATTCTACATTAATGAGAATCAAACGGAGTCTAAGTAAACTCATCTTCTTATCCCTTAACATACCTCGAGTTTTCTGTTTGTGATTTTGAGTTGGAGATGATAGAGAGAATCACTTTATTTAATTATTTATCAATTACATAAACATTACATCATTAATTATTTAATTAACCAAAAAAATTACATCTTTATTAATAACAAATTAATTCTTAAACAAAACTATTAAATATAAACTAAGCAAACGTGCATTGCACGTTGCTTGCACCTAGTATAGGTTATATGTGTGTATATATTTATTTCTTGTAGACACTGATAAACTTGAGAGCCTACTTGATACAATTATTAAGATGCTGATTGTCTTTATCTTTGATGTCGATTCTACATAGTAGTCTAGACATCATAAATAACGTAAGTTCACACTTAAACTAAATATCTTTGATTTATTTTGCGACGACTCTTTATATAACATAAAATTGCATCTAACTTGTTAACTTTAATGTACAAACTTGTCTCGAGGAGTGTCCGTGTCATTGGCCTAACCAAATCAAAATTATTGCAATAATTACTATGCGAATGATATCTTCGTTCCAAACTCAATATCTTTCGCCCATATTATTTGAATTATTGACTTTCCCTCTTGAAAGTATCGTTCTAAGTTTGGAAAAAAATCATTTTCCTTTTATAAATGCAACATTAAAAAGTTTTATAAAAGATGTTTAGGACGTGAAAAGGAAAATGAAAGTAATGTATTCCTAATTATCAATTATTAGAAATGGCAATGGGCTCCAGCGGACGTGTCCTGATTTTATTGGGTCCAAGGCTGGGTAGGCCCTTCTACTTTCACCAGTAGGCTGGTTCAGTGTTAAAAGCTCGCTATCTCGTAAAGAAACCAGATTTTGATTCCATGAGGGGGTTAAACAAAATATATTATTAAAACATAATTGATTAAAAAAAAAATCAAATTGTTTTGAAACAAAAAATAAATAAACTCAAGACTACGATCGTGTTGATTGGGTCCTTTGCGGGCCTAAGGGCTACATGGGCCTTAATTTTGTAAATGGAAGCTTTGGCCTCTTTCTGATAGTCTGGGTTGATTCGATCTATTGCCAACCCTATCAATCATTAGGATTTAATACTAGTGGTAATTACATAAAACCAGACATTAAGTTTGACATTTTTAAAAATTAGGTTTTGTCTTTATTTAATCAAAAATCATGTTTTAATTTCACAATTAATATTAATAATAATATTTTAAATTAGATTAATCTATATACACACCATACCACCTACCCTACCAAATTTAAACCTCATTTCCCAAACTCTAATCTTTTCTCCTCCTCTCTCTTCTGTCTCTTCTCCTCTCTCCTCCCTTCCCCTCCGATTGGCAACACAACGCTGCGCTGCGATTCAGCAGAGTTCAACAACGGTGGAGTGGCGGTAGTGAACGCTGTCAACAGCAGATGGGGCGACGGTGGAGTTCTTGGCGGCGATTATTCCCTTTCTCCTTTCTTCTTTCTTCTTCAGGTGTCAGGCTGAGAGAGCGAGTGGCGAGGGCGAGGCTGTAAAGGTCCGAAGCTATGATTTTAGGGATTGGGTGATTGATATTTGTTAACAGCAGTAGAATAGCACATAATGGTGAACGGCGACTGGGTTTACAGTGATAGATACTGGTAGGTGCAGTTTTTTTTTTTGGAGTTTTGTGTGTTGCGACAGTTGATGTAGAGTTTGGGGATGAGTTGGTGGATACAGATCTCGTTTCTGTTTGATTTTCAGTGGATGAGTTGGTAAGGTGATGGTCGCTCATGTACTGGATGAAGCTTGGTTGATTGGGTCGGGTTTGTGTGCGTAACTAGTGGCGATTGCAATGAGGATCAATATGTGTTCTATGTGTGGGGGTATTGGTCGGCGGATATTGGTGGTGTTGTGTAGGGGGCGACGGTGGTGGTTGCTGTTGGTGTTATTGTTGGAGGGTGGCTGTGACTGTGGCGGCAGGTATGGGATGATGTGTCGGTGACCAACTATTTGGTTCATCTGTGACCCGTGACCAAGTATTGGTGGTGTACTGGGATTGGGGGACGGGTGCTGCGGATGAGATGAAGTGTCTGTCACCAACTATTTGGTAGATCTGTGACCAGTGACCAATTATTGATGGTGTACTGGGATTGGGTGTGTGACCTTAAAATTTGTTAATCTGTGACTGAAAATATAACTTGTGACCAACAAATTTGGAATAATTTTTAAAATGGTGACCAATTAAAAATCTGTGACCTCCATTAAAAAAATAAATATGTGACCTGTAATTTTTTTATCAGTGACCAATGAAGTCAATTGTGAATGGCTCAATTTTTTGATATGTGACATCGAAATAATCTGTGACCAATTAATTTTATAAATTGTGATTGAAAATTAAATTTTTAACTACTTAATAAGATATATGTTACCTCGGAATCGGAACAGTTACCGATATTAAGCGGCGGCGAAACGGTCATCAGAATAGTCACTAGAATTAAGCGCGGCAGGAGAACAGTCGCTGAAATTGTCGCCGGTCACTGGAATAGTCGTCGGAACAGTGGGGGTGGGGTGAGGTGAGGTGGGTCAATTATATTATATTACAGTTAAATATTTAATTTAATAGATTAATTGTAAAATATAATTAATTAATTTATGAAAAAACCTGAGTTTTGTAAATTTAAATATTGGACCCTAATTTTTTATTTCGTGAAAGATAATCACCGATCCATGAATTTTTCCCTTAATACTATCCGGAAAGTGTTTGGCCTGCTGTTTCTACTATCTCGACTCGATCCTAAAGGAGCAAGAATTAAGGGAAGCTTTAAAGCTTGTTTGACACAGATTTTTACAAGTAATCATTTTTTTTTTTAAGAATATGTGGTTGAAAAGTGGGAAAATATTTGTTGATATCATATAATATTAAAGAAAAATAGTTTTTTTGTTTTTTGTTTTTTTTAAATATGCTTTATACACAGTTTAGGATCAAATTTGATAGAATTAAGGTGAATTGTAACTACAATAAGTTTGAAAATACAAAAAATTATAACAATTTCCTACAAAAAAGTTCGAATAATACGTTTTTATAAAGGGAAATTTACATAATACACCATCTGTATAGAGTGTATTTACATTTTACATACCATACTTTTTATATTTATACTTTACATCCCCTATTTGTTTCATATATATAGTGGCTCTTCATTATGATTTAAATTAAGTTAGAAATATTGTAAACACAAATTTTTATATTCTTTCTCCATATTATAATAAAATATTCTTTACTCTACAAATTACATTGTTTTCGTTTCTTTGAAATCTTTACTTCATGTTGTGGCGATTATCTCATATTTTCTCCGACAAATTGGTATTGGATTAATCCGATATCATCTTCGTTTCACAACGGGCACTATGTATTTGGCCAATTGTATTCCCATATTTATTTTGTCTGTAGTTCACGACGATTTAGTTTAATGAAAGTTTGAATTGATATCAAAAGAAACAAAATAAAAGGAAATCAAATATTTTTTATGATCATAAGAACCTAGGAATTATCCATCAAATTGTCGATGAAGTATTTTGAAACAGAAAATCAAATTCGCTAAGTTATCAGAAAATGACACTGCAAACCATGAAATATGTCCATATATAGTGATATGATGATTATATACTCTTGTGCACTATGAGTGTTAGGCCACCCTAAACGTATCCTTTTCGGTCCAAGCTGAGCAACTGAGGACTTGTAATTAAAGGAAAAACGCCAAAAAAAAAAAACCCTTTAGAAAGACATCCGTATGCCTAGTTCGAAATATCCGATACACGATGACACCACTAGCTCGACAATATTTCTTAGTATGGGAGGTGAATATGCCTAGGACATAGTTTAGGAGTAGATTGTTTAATAAAAAGATTTTAGCAACTTTCAAGTGGTAAGTTGTCATGTCAAAATTTGCTCGACCCCTTTTCATTCACTAAGTTGTATAACTCGACTTGTTGATGTGATACATTAGTTTTGATTCTCGAGATCAATATTAGTGACACGTTTTAATTATATTGTTCGTAATAATCGACTTTTTATATTTTAACCCAGTAATCACAAGCTATAGTGGATATTCCCCTTGTGGGCAACCAATTTGGTGCGTCTAATTTTGGTGATGCATTTGGCAGGTTCTCATTATTTCTTTTTGTGCCCAACTAATGAATCCAGGATAGGATCGATATTAGTTGGAATATGAATCGTATCCATTGTAGCATTAATTCTTTTGTGTGTGTGTGTGTGTGTTGGGATAATGTAGAAAGAGGTGCTTTAGCCTTTACCTTTTGCTAGTGGAAATAAAAGCTGGCTGATTTGGTTAATTTTAGAATATGAAACCCTTCCTATTGTCCATTATATTTTGTCCATAATGAAACCCTGCCCAATGCTGTACAAGAGAAGTGACTTCCCTTTTCTTTGTTTGATGACCTAAAATCCACTATAAAAGCTTTTTACTTTTGGGGAAAATCTAAATTTAATGAGAAATTCTCTCATAAATGCTGTTTATTGTTGTTAGGAGAATCAAGAACGCCGAGATCAGATA
Organism: Fraxinus excelsior; assembly: GCA_019097785.1. NCBI lineage: Eukaryota > Viridiplantae > Streptophyta > Magnoliopsida > Lamiales > Oleaceae > Fraxinus > Fraxinus excelsior. The sequence goes on from CM032626.1 coordinate 9,135,753, forward strand.
AACGGCAACAAAGAGCTCTGAAAAATGGGTGCCATTCTTTACCTAGACACCATTTTAGTTCCTATGAGTCTCTTCATTACAATAGGCTACCATGCATATCTTTGGCATAACTTGAAGCACAAACCAGCCCTAACATCCATTGGCATGAACTCATTAAAAAGAAGGGCATGGTTGAAAGAACTAAATCAGGTAAGTTAGATGGGTATTTTCCCTTGCCAATCATTCTTTCAGTACTGAAAAGATTTTAGCTGCTTCTTTTTTCTTTCTTAATAGGGATACGTTCCCCCCTTCTTCTTTTTTTAGCAGGGAGATGATAAAAAGGGCATGTTAGCAGTCCAAAGCTTGAGAAACACATTGATGGCCACCATTCTTACGGCTTCAATCACAATTATCATCACAATCTCGTTAGCAGCTCTCACAAACAACGCGTTGAAAGCTAACAGTCTCTTTAGCAGTAACTTTTTCGGGTCTAAGTCGGGTAGGATTTTTGTGCTAAAGTTTGGCTCATCTTCAATCTTTCTGTTGGCAAGTTTCTTGTGTAGCTCTATTGCAGTAGGCTGTTTGGTAGATGCCAATTACTTGATAAATGCAATAGGGGAATTCTCACCAGCTCCAGGATACACAGAGACTGTATTGGAAAGAGGTTTTACAATGGCTGTGGTGGGAAATAGGGTTCTTTGCATCAGTATCCCCTTGCTGTTGTGGTTGTTTGGCCCCGTGTCCGTGGCTTTGTCCTCCATGGGACTTGTTTGGGGACTCTATGAGCTAGATTTTGTCGGAAAAATCTCAAATCTTACGGACTAAATCATGTACTGAAAAATCCTGGCTTGTTTGGCAAAGATGAATCGAATAGAAAATGAAACACGATTCAATCTTATCTCAGAACTGTATATATATATGCTAAACATGCCTGCACGTCAAGTATGTCAAAGAAATATATTTCTTAGAGATTAATTTTGTTACAGAATCATGTAAACTTTGTGATTATATTTACATTTTTGGTGATGCGTGTGTAAAATTTTATACAACTCGCAATTGGTGCACTGACGATATAGTAGGTCGAGTTGCCAACTTCCCGTTTGCAGAATATTTTCAATTGAAACAAATCATGTTCGATCTCCAATAAGTACCTCCACTTCGACTATGGATAGAATCTTGTCTTGGTGGATACCTACTCGACCTTATTAGTCATCATTCATCAATTGAGTCGAGTTGCCTAGTTCGGATGAGCAACTATAGGCAAGCCAACACATACACATTGATTGAGAGTTTAGTTTAATTTAAATTTGTATTAATGCATTCTAAAGTCGTATAAACCTTTTTAAAAGGGAATAAATTGTACTTTATTTTGACTAATCGAACCGCAAAAGAGGTGCAAACGGTTGGTTAGACAAAGTTCTACGTAGATCAGACAACCGTTTAGTACAATTTTAATATATATTAAGTTCTTGTAAATTGATTGTAGTTGATTTTATTCTATACAAACATAAATCTAACATGATTGCTTTTACTTTATGATTGTATAGTATTAGAACGATCATATGTAACATTGTAAATAGGGGTGGGCGTGGGTTGGGTTGGGTCGGGTTTTCCCCCAACCCATACCCAACACAACATGGTCGGTTTGGTATAAATTCAACCCAACCCAACCCATATAAAGATTGAAACCCAACCCAATCAAATGTCGGTCGGGTTGGGTTGGTCGGGTTAGGTTGGGAGTTGAGATGACCTATCAACAAATATTAAAGTCACCAAAGTACTAAATTTAAAACAACATTAATATATTGGGTTAAAGAGAGATGTATTGGAAGAGAGATATCATCCAAAATCACAGCCAATGTTGATGATTTGGTGAGACGACGCCCGCCGCGTGAGAGAAATGATGGAATATATGTTAGGATTTTTTTTTTTTTGACCGGGTCACTCACTTTTATTCTATTTTAGTTTGTCAAAGTTTTTTAGTTTTTTAATTAGCGGGTCGGGTTGGGTGATTTTTGTCGGGTTGGATGGGTTAACCCACAACCCGACCAACTTAACCTTGCAAACCAACCCAAACCCAAGAAAAAAATGGAAAAAACAGACCCAACTCGGTCGGGTTGGGTGGGTTTTTGCCCACCCCAAATTGTAAATATCACCAATATACAAAGCGAATTCATGTTGCTCAATTATTTTTAACTCCAAGTTAAAAGTAGTTACATTTCTCATTTAAGTGCAATTTGTTTAAATCGAAGTTTCATTCTATTCTATTCTTCTAATTTTAATTTTAGTGCAATGCATCAGATTTGCAGCAGTTTGTTTCTTAATTAATTTTTGGAATAGCAATTACTAATGAACATAGTACATAAGAGGAACTAAATTAATTAATTTTGGTTAACATATCAAATATTTTGTTTATAGATAATTGAACAAGCTAAAAGAAAAATCTAATTGTCCAATAATAAAAAATATTTGTTCTATAATCAATCCCAAACGAGGCCTTAGACATATTATGGTCTAATTATTTATCTCAAACGCTGCCGATGACTCCAAACCTAAAACTGGAAGCTTCGACAAATTTTTAAGTGAATAAGTGACTCACTGGTGATTTAAGTTTTAACAAATGTTTGGCTAATGTTTATACTGGGTCTAGGGGCGAAGACAAAAACATACATTAGGGTGAGCTGAAATTTAATTTTTTTTTTTTTTCAGTGATACCACTCGAGATTTAGTTTAAAATGTTAAATTAATAACACTCATAATAATGTGGGTCAATATATTTTGGGACGTTCATAACAAAATTCTAACAAATATATTTATAACTAATAAAATTAAATATAGAACATATTACTTATTTTGATAATAACATCCATTTCATGGTCGAAATAAATAAATTCTTAACTCACAAGTATAAATAATTAATATACGAAAAAATACATTAGAAATTTTTTAATTACTTTTACGTTTAGTCAAACGTGTAGCATTTCATATTGTTCAAATATATCATTTATCTTCAATCAATAAAAAATATTAATTATATAATAAACTAATTTTATTATAAGTTTAACTCTTTAAACTTAGTTATATATGTGTGCGCGAAATAAAACACTTAATCTGGTAACGAGTTATTTGTATATCTTGAATATGAATAAAATAAATATGTAATTATTGTATAGTTTTAAACTAAATTTGAATAATTAAACATCAGGTTTGGGTTGGGAATAAAGTTAGGCTAAAATTAATTTTTGTGCTGGACTAAAAATTTTATTCTTTTTTATTTTTACCAAGAATTTGGGTCAAGTCTTACAATTTTAACAAGGGAAAAATTCATAAATCCTACTTTATATTTACACTATTTCAAAAATAACAAAACATCTTTCACATTTCAAAAATCAGATTTTTGACACACACACACACACACACACACACACACACACACACACACACACACACACACAGAGATATTATAATTAACCCACCCACCTCCACCCCGCGGTTCCGACGACCGTCCGACAATTGTTCCGGCGACCGTTCCGATTCCGACGAGCGTTTCGGCAACTATTACGATTCTAGTGAATATTTTGATGATCGTTCCGCCGTCAATTTATTCCGACGACTGCTCCGATTCCGACAATTGTTCCAACTCCGACGAATATTCCGGTGACAACTCAGGTCACGACCTAGGTCACAAGTCATAAATCCCAAGTCACATCTCAGGTCACAAGTCACAACATATGATTTTTTGTTTATAATGAGTGATACATGATAAGACTCATGTCTCACATCTTTGTTAATAGTCACGGGTTATTTTCAAATGGTCAAAGCACATGTCACAAAATATATTATACATGACTCACGATTTTGTTCATAGTCCCATGTTATTTTCAAATGGCCACAACACGTCTTAGAATATTTTTGCACATGACTCAGTTTTTGTTGATAGTCACAGGTTTATTTAAAATGGCCACAGAATAGGTCACAGAATATTTTTGCACATGGTTCATGTTTTGGTTGATAGTCACAGCATAGGTCATAGAATATTTTGCACATGGCTGAGGTCACAGCATAGGTCACAGCACATGGCTCGTGTCACAACGTAGGTCACAGCACATGACTCAGGTCACATCATATGTCACATCACATGGCTCAAGTCACAGCATTGGTCACATAAACTATACATCACCACCTCACCACCACCACCACCGTCTTACATGCCCTAACCCTATTCCGCTGTTACTACCACAGTCGGCAACTCACCACAACCATCCCCGCCAACACGACCTCCACCAACAAAATCACTGCACAACCAGTGCACAACCACAAGCATCATTGTCGCCAAAGGCGTCTCCACCACTTCGCCACTACCTCCACCAGCGGCACCACCATCGTCGCCGCATCTTCACCAGCATCACGGGTAGCATGACCACACCGGTCGCAAGAGCACACATCCAACCATCGCATAACAACACCGCAACGATCGCACAAAAACACCACAACCATCACAAAGAAACAAAACACTGCTCTTAACCAGAAACACACACACACACCCACACCCAACCATCGCAAACACCAGAACCAACAGCTAACACCACAACTCACAGCAAGCCCACCACCCCACCCACCGCCAGCCGCACCGAGACCACTGGATCTGCAACGTGACTGTCTTCGCAATGGTCGCGGCGATCGTTTATGGCGACAATCGGAAAAACACTCAAACCTTGAAATCACCACGACAATCAGAAAAACACTCCCGATCGAAAACACTGCACCTGACCACGCCACCACACCCAAACCATCGCACAGATCACGACGCTACCCAAACCACCGCACACCTCATCAAAGGAAAAAAATGGAACCACCACACCAAACGCGACGCAGTAGCGTCGGAAAGCCTTGCAACGACGGCCTTGCGGTTCTTCGACGACGACGACGCCACTAACACCAACCAGCCACCACGACCCCACCGCCCCTTTCACATCGCCGAGAAGGAATAGAGAGAGAGAGAGGGAATGAATTGATTGGGACAAGAAATGAAGAATTAGAGATTTATAATCAGTGGGGTGAATTATATATATTTAATTAAATATAAAGAACTTGTATCTATATATAAAATATATGATTTTTAAAAAAATAAACATTATATCTGATTTTTAGAATTTGGGTCTTGAAAAGTAGGGTTTATTGTAATTTCCACTTTTAACAAACCATTTGTTTTTGGGTCAAACCACTTTTTTTATCAACACATTTATGAGAATCACATATAATATTTGATCTAAATATATAAATAGAAATTAATTGATAGAAGATGAAAATTTTCCCTAATTAATTGGCGACGAAAATGAAAAGTCGGTCCAGTAAGGGCGTGATTTAACCAATAACAAACAAATTTAAATAATTAATAACACAAACAACCTTCACTCCGATAATCACCTCTCTCCATTCCTTTGTTTAAAAATTTACAAAAGTTATGTTTTAATGAAAAATAAAAAACATAAATGCACTAAATAAAAATTTAAATAACTTCAGCACCTTGGTTTTCAATCTGTGCCATTTACATCATTCACCCTGCCAATGAAAAGAAATAAAACGAATTTAACTCATTTTGTAAATCAAAAGTATATCTTGAAAATAAAAATTCTGCACGAAATTCAAATCTTCAATTGAAACTTAAAGACAACAGAAACTACATACGAATATTATGAAAAAAAAAATATGGGTTAATTACACAAACGGTCATTGAACTTACCTAAAAATTAAAAAACGATCATTAAAGTTTCATGCGCTTCCACAAATGGTCATTGAAATTTTAAATCGTTTCACAAACGGTCACTGAATGACCGTTATGATTTTAATTTAAACTTAAAGGGCAAAAACACATGAACATAGAAGTTTGACCACTTCAAGTGCAAATTTTTTGTTATTAAGTGCCACATTTGGAGTAATTTAGATGGAAATTGTAAAATTGATATTTTAATTCTCGTTCTGTCTATATACGTACAAGATCATAAATATAGATATGATAAATAAATATTTTTCTATGTTTTTATGTGATCGTGCATAGATTTCCTAGCTTTTAATACACTTTTATTTATTTTAGTTCACATAAAAATATAGTGTATTCTTATTTAAAATAAATTTGCACTTGAGGTGGTCAAACTTCTATGTGTTTTGGTCCTTTAAATTTGAATTAAAATCATAACGGTCTTTCAGTGACCGTTTGTGAAACAAATTAAAACTTCATTGACCGTTTGCGAAAGCGTATGAAACTTCAGCGATCGTTTCTACAAGTTTTAAACTTCTGTGACCGTTTTGTAATTTTTAGGTAAGTTCAATAACTGTTTGTGAAATTAAGCCAAAAAATTATTAATGTAATGAGCATAAACTCGAATTAAATTTTAACCAAATCAACGTAGTCGTGAAATACAAAAGAAATTAATCAATTTTGAAAGTAAAATAAGCAAAACAACTTACCATTTTCTAATAGGATTATTTTATATTTCATAGACTAATCAAGAAGAGAGAGTGGTTGGGGTTTGGTTTTAATATGAAATTGGACCGGTCTACTGAGCCAGGCTCAGTGACCAAGTAAAAACAGGGGCGCCAAGTGGCGCCCCCCCCTATTGGAGGGGGGCTATCGATGGCCCCCACCGACAGCCCCCCTCCAATAGGGGGCGCCAAGTGGCGCCCCCTGTTTTTACTTGGTCACTGAGCCTGGCTCAGTGGCTTTTCCCTATGAAATTTTTTTAATGTGATAGAAAATATTATTTTATTGAAAAATGTGTGGTTGAAAATGAGTAGAAGAACGAAAATGAAAATGAAAATTTTAATGTATACCAAATAAGGGCTAAGTTTTCAACACATAATCTCTTATATATATAAAGTGCCTATGAAACGGAAATTCTTGTTTTAACAGAAAATTTAACTAAATTTGTTGTTTTAACAGAAAATCTATTTTCACCATTAGTTTTATTGTTTCCATTAAATAGCAATTAAGCCATGGCCATTGATGTTGTGTCTGTTGGAATTCCATTATTTAATAATAAATTAATGAGAAATGCAAAAGGCTTTGTATTACTCAATGTTGTCAAACTCGGCTTAGCCGACCGATTCGATCGGTGAAACCGGGAACTGGGCCCAAAATCGAGCCAAAACATTTAAGTTTATAAAACCGGTTAAAACCCGTCGAACCGGCCGGTTCAACCGTGATCCGGAGAACCGATCGCGGTTTTGACGGGTTTTCAAAATTTTATTTTTTTTAGTTTAAGAATTTTTAACTTCATTATTGAGTTTCAAAATTTACAATTCAAAGGCTCATGGAGAAGTATTGGATGTCATGCTCATTTTGTAGATACACTTCTCCCAAAGGTTTCATAAACTTCCAATGTGGGATGTGCATTTTATATATGCTCTTAACTCCAATAATTTTATAAACTTCCAATGTGGGATAGTGACAAAAAAAAAAAATGTTAACATGCTCGTCAAAATCATTTTCAAATGTATGTCTAATTGACTTATTTGATTTTGAATTACAACTAATTAAATTGTAATATTCACTTTCATTCTTTCATTTATTTAATTTTCAAATTTAACTTAAATTGCACTTGATTATTAATATATTAATATTAGATATTATTTTCTATAAGTTTAAAATATTTTAATTTAACAAAGTAAACTATTTAAACATATTTATTTTTAATTTTTAGTGTTGGGACTAATTGTAGGATAATGAATCTAATTAGTAAAGATAGATTTACTTTGAATTATTTTTATGTATTTATTGCACTCGGTTCAGTTGAATTCCCACGGATTTCACGTTGGAATCATTCTCGATTGTGAACCAAAACCCTTCATCTCCATTTCCAGATATCGGAATTATCAAATCCGCAGACTTTTCGTATAAATCATATGATTAATGCTCATGTTTATTTCCTTAATTAATAAAAAAAATTAAAATTCTTCTAACACTAATTAGCAATATTATAGTATTATATTAAATGTTTAGTAAGTATTATTTTTAAATATTAAATGATTTTATGATATAGTAAAAAATCTATTTTTTTATAATATAGAAAAAAACTATTTTTTAAAATAAAAATATATTTAATGTCTTAAAAATAATTAAAATAATATTAAAAATACGAAACGCATTATGACGCTTATTTTTCGCATTGACACGCCTAAACTTGTGATTCTTGATTCTCAACATCGACGTCTCGCAACGCATTACGCCTTTTAGAACATTATTAATAAATGAATGAGAAATGCAAAAGGTTTTGTACTACTACATTTTAGTCACTAGGAAAAAATGAAACTAAAAAAAACAAAATGATTGTAGAGATTATCAATTTAAAAATGCTAATAATTAATTTGGTAAGATAATATAATAGTACGAAACACAAACTTATATATTTTAATTTGGAATTTAACACTATTAAAATTAAAATTAATATATTAAAATGTGTAATTATTTATCAATTACATAAACATTACATCATTAATTATTTAATAAACCAAAAAAATTATATATAAACTAAGCAAACGTGCCTTACATGTTGCTTATACCTAGTAATAATAATAAGTATTTATAATTTGTGTGTTGTTAGAATAATAACTTAATGCATGAGTAATTATTAATGTAAATTATAAAGAATGAATTCAAGTCAATTGCATATAGAAAAGTGGAAATTAACTTACTTAAGTTTTTTGAAAGTAATAATTGCATTGTGAAAATTATCACAACACTATCGTGCATATTTTGAAAGAAAAATCACTTTTGGAGTAATTCAATTCAATAGTTTGACTCTAAGCCCCCGTTTGGCGAGTTGAGATTCATTGTCCAACTCCCGTTTGGCCGTCATATCCCAAAAATTTATTCTTCGTTTTCTTATTTTCAATCACACAATCTTCCATAAAATAATATTATACATAAATTTTAAAAAAAAATATTATTTTAAAAATTATAATTTGAAATAAGGGGGCCAAACGAGGTCTAATTTGAGAGAGTAATTTCTGTGTACGACAAAACATTTGTGGGCCCGAAACGCCAAAGATTGTTTACTTTTGAGTTTGAGAATATGAAGACTAGAAATAATCACACGATGTCATGATTTGGTTGTTAAAAGGAAAGAAGCGACCAAAGAATTTGTTTTCACATACTGTAATCCATACGTATAGATATGGACCACACATTTCCTCCATTGGATTGACAACGTTGAATGACAACATTATAAATAAAGTATAAGTTGACAAAAAATATTAATTGAAAAAATAAGTAGTTTAAGCCGTTCAATGACAACATGACACCTCATATTATCAACAAGAGTAATGCTATATGTCTTCATTATAATAAAATATCGGTAATATAACAATTTATTATTTATCACATCTCTCTCTCTCTCTATCTTCCACTTTCCTCTTATAAAAATTGAACTGTCTATCTCATTATTCCACATAAACGTCGTATCATCGATATTTCATCATCATAATAATAAATACTATTATTCTATTAACAAAAGTATTATCATACATCGTACATCAAACATGATCGTTTCCCCGTTACTCGTTTTCCACGCCATCCATTTTGAAAGATTGGCTGCTTCTGGGACCCATTTCTCATTTTCATACGGACAAAGTCTCACCAATTTTGGGTTAAATCAACAAATAACCACTCAACTTTACACTTAATCTCACCGTGACCACCTAATTTAAATTTTGTTTTATCATGGCGATCCAAATTTTATACTTTGCGTCACTATGACTAGGGGTGGGCGTGGGTTGGGTTGGGTCGGTTTTTCCCCCAACCCATACCCAACCCAACATGGTCGGTTTGACATAAATTCAACCCAACCCAACCCATGTAAAGATTGAAACCCAACCCAACCCAACCCAACCAAATGTCGGTCGGGTTGGGTTGGGTTGGTCGGGTTAGGTTGGGAGTTGGGATGATCTATGAACAAACATTAAAGCCACCAAAGTACTAAATTTAAAGCAACATTAATATATTGCGTTAAAGAGAGATGGATTGGAAGATAGATCTCATCCAAAATCACAACCAATGTTGATGATTTGGTGAGACGACGCCCGCCGCGTGAGAGAGATGATGGAAGATATGTTAGTATTTTTTTTTTGTTTCTCACTTTTTTTTTACCGGGTCTCTCACCTTTATTCTATTTTAGTTTGGCAAAGTTTTTTAGTTTTTTAATTAGTGTGTCGGGTTGGGTGGTTTTTGTCGGGTTGGATGTGTTAACCCACAACCCAACCCAACCCAACCAACTTAACCTTGTCACCCAACCCAACCCAAAAAAAATGGAAAAAACCGACCCAACCCGATCGGGTTGGGTTGGGTTGGGCGGGTTGATCGGGTTGGGTGGGTTTTTGCCCACCCCTAATTAAAAGTGCTTAATGTCCAAAGTTGATTGGATCTAGGGTATAACACTTACAAACTCCCACTTGCACTAGATCTAATCTATTATGTATCCTATACCATAAGAGTCCACATGACGATCATGTTTATGCTGCGACAACTCTTTGTCAATGGATCTGCAATTTAATAACTTAATAAGGCTCGGCCCGAGCTTTCGGTCTAAGCCTTAGCAGGCCGAGCCTGGGCCGACTCGATTTTTTTTTTTTTTTTAATGTCAAATCTACATTTTTTACTTAAAAAATTTAAAATTTGTGTGATTTGTATGTACTATAAATTAAAGAAAAAAACTCGGGCTGGGCTCTAGATTTTTTGGACCCAAGCCGAGTCGAGCAAAGCTCGGCCAAAAAAATGAGGCTCGGCCAGAGCCTCGGCTCGTTGTAACCGAGTCCGAGCCGGGCTTGGCTCGAGCTTTTTTCGAGCCGGCTCGAGCCTTGCCGTTCGAGTCGGCGAGCTTTTTTGCCATCCCTAGATCTAGAGCTCTCTATGATACAAGTTGCGTCAAAATTAAATTTTCAAATGAGAGAGTTATTGAATGGGATCACACAAATTCATTGAGTGGAACAGTTAGTCTATGGTGTCTAGGACAAGAAGAAGCCAAAGGAGTAGGATCCTTCCATACAGTCCCAAACACAAATCTTATCACCACATGCCAAAGACCTGTTCGGTGAAAAAAAAAAATGAAGTAGGTTTTTGCGGGATGAGACTTAATGCAAAGTTTTGAGTCCCATCCATTTAAATTGAGTCCCTATTTGCTTCTTTTGACCTTACTCCAAAGAGTGATGTTTTGTATTTGCTTCTTACGACCTTATACGATTGCGATCCACATTCACTGCGCATCTCTGGTCATTGACTTATTCTCTCCACTAACTCGTCTAGTAGATTCAGTTGAGCTACTACTCAACATAAAGTAATTGGTGGGGGCTCTAAGTCAAATTGATATCATCATTCAAGAATATGTGATGGAAATCAGGGTCAATAATTCACATATTGAAGCTCAAATTAGTTGATGAACACCTAACACCTCAAACTAGTTGAACACCTGCAAATAATAAACCGTTGGAGCGGGAGATATAGTATCCAGAAATGTTAACACCGGAAGGGGGTTGAAGATGGATAAAGCTTTTACTAGTGTGCTCATTTCATAGTAGAAATAGAGAATAAGAAGAAATTAAGGGAAGAAAAATCTATATGAAATGATGAACTAAACTAAGATGGAGATTGGAGAAAGATTTGTAGGGTTTCGTCAAAAGCATTCTAGTTCTAATCTATTTTCTGATTGATTTGATGAACAGAGAACAAGAATGAGCGAGTTGTATGTGTTAAGAATTTGACTCCTGAGGAAGTACACCAGTGCGCAACCAGGCTAAGAAATGCACTAGGACGAAAGGTGGTGAAGCTGAAGACAAGACACGTTACAAAACACCCTAGTGTTCAAGGTACTTGGACAACCGACCTGCAGATGTGACCATCTAGAATAGTATGACGAAGCGTTCAAGTTTTGCTTCAAAATCAGTTTTTAGATGATTATTAGCTTTGATCTTGTGTTAAGTTGAATACGTTATATGCTTGTTTCAGAAACTGGGATAGTCGTTCATGTTATGTGTTGGTTTTTTGGCCATTGAAAGTTCTTTCGGTCTAGAAGCCAAATTTCTTCAACAAGATGAAAAACCGTGTTACTGTTGTGTTTCCTATGCTGTTGCTGTTCCTAGCTTGACTTTATATAATTCATTTTTCTCTTTCTTTCTTATCAAATACACATTCTTAAATAAAATAATATTACACATAATCTTAAATTTCTTTTTTCTTTTTTAACCCCGCATTTTTCAAAAAAACACTATTTCAACCATTAAAATTTCAAATAATGGGATCATTTTACATAAACCTTCACAAAGCTCTTAAGAATACAAGATGTAGGGGGCCGAAAACCTAGCAAGACAAATGATCAAAGGTCTCATGTATATTAGACACCGTGAACCTTTAAACAGAGCTTTGCAAGTAAAGTCAACAGAACCTGGCCACAAAGACAAAACTGCTGGCCAAGAAGTTCTATAGAGGTAAATCATTAATAGGAAAAAGCTCTGAACAGAAGCCAAATAATCAATAGGAACCAAAGACAGAAGTTGACCTTCATTTGCTTCGAAAATACATTAGAATGGAAGCAGACGTGCCATGCTGATACATACATACGGCCATGATACAAAAACGATCTCTCAAGAGCGCACGAATAGCTATGCTCAATGACCTGAAAATATCCTTACCAATATTAGAAATTGAATTGGCCTAGATTACAATCCAGTCAGAAAGGCCAACTTTTTTCCAAAATGCATTCTACAGAAGCAGATAACTAGGCTTATCCGAACTAAAAGTAAGAATCATGCCTCATCTGGAAGAGGATTAAATATTGTTTGCAGTGGCCAAGGTTTCAGATGAACAACTTTAGGTTCTTTTTTATCCACAATCCTCCTTCGATTATTAGAAAGAACATAGATATTCGCTCTACAAAAGAATAGTTTGCATCAGTTCAGGAAAATTGAAAGCTTACTGGAAAAGTAATTCCATCAAAGAAGAAAATTGCAGGATGATTATTAGATTAACATTCATTTTTGAACAATAGAAACCGACTCCAGGAATATAATAATAATAATAATAATAATAATAATAATAATAATTCATTCACCATTTAGCATATTGAAGCAAGAATAGGACAACACCAAAGCTGCAAGAAGGTGAAGATCAAATGATAAATTCAAAAATTTCAGAATTTCAGGAAACTAGAAATTCATTTTAAGATATTAGCCAAATCAATCCATCATTCTGTACAATTCGTTATTCTTGTAGTTAAAGTGATTCATAAACTTGTCCTTGCAACTAGTATCGTGAATTACACAAAATATAAACAAAAAATGGACAATGAGCAGAAATACTGGACAGATAGATGCACAAGTTGGACAGCTTATAAAGTTGTACGTGCTAAAATGCTTTCTTAAGTTCACATGATCTTAGCTTCGTAAATTTAGATAAAGCATATTATTCAAACCCCAAAAGGGAAAGGTGGCGACTTCTGCTACATGCTAGAACAATTAATTTCTGCTAGAACTGAAAAAGAGATCATTAAAATTAAAAATAGAAATAGAAAAGAAAAAGAAAAATGTATTACGAAGAGGGCCCTGGAAGAATTCACATGGAGTTTTAGCGTTTCAATGCGAAGACAGACCTGACAAACAATATAAATAACACGTTTCAATTTACCTGAAAAATAATTATAATGTAACTGTAATATATATTCAAAAGATCAAAACTTGAGCAATATATTACCTGCCCAGATGGGCAGTCCAAAGTATACCATGCAGTAGCATTTTGACCTTCATTTTCGATGGGAATAGTTATTGAACCAAGAACTGCACTTTTCCTCAGGTCTGCCCTCCTTATGATGAATTCATTCTCTGCCAACTCTATCGCTAGCTTCTATGCGTAGAGGAATTGATGATCTTGAATGTGTGTTCTTGTCTAATAGCTTTATGTCGATTTCGTTTCTTCAAAGTATTTTATCCCCCGCCCCCACCCCCCCCCCCCCCCCCCACACACACACACACACACACACACAAAGATCATTTCACTTAGTTGATCCTTCTTGTTCAAAAACTCAGATTGCCAGTGGGTGAAAATGGCTTGATGAATGCATGGATGAAAGTTAAAAACTTTGAAAGTTTGACATGAGGCCCTTAGAATACCAATTGTTTAGGCAGTAATGTAGAATACATTACTAAACCGTTAAAAAATAAAATAAGGCCGGTACAGACTTTTTGTTAAAAAATTGAAAAGATACCATATATCATTAAAACTTTATAGAAGCATAATGAAGAAGGTAAAAATCGTGAACATTTAATCAAAAAATGAAGAAAAATCAATGAATTTGACATACATATATTTAAACAAATGAATCTGATCAACACAACTACACAAACGAACTCTCTAACATGTTTATAAAATACGAAATAACACATTTCAACAAATGAAGGAAAAAAATATCAAATCTGACCCATGAAAAAGGTAATAAAGAATGTACAATATTGAACACATTAATCAACAATAAATCACGTGAAATAACGAATAGTCCATGAAAAAAATTAAAGAAAGAACAAAGTTATTTAAAAAAATTTCAAGAACTGACTGTAAATTTTGGAACACTTCAACTCAATTCAAGCAAAATTTGGAGGAGAGCTATGGAAGACTCGCTATCGGCGTGAGCGACCGAAAAATGACGACCGACGTCGACAATTAGGTGGAAAAATTTCAGAGTTGAGAGAGAGATTAGAGCATCTCCAAGAGGCTCTTTATTTTTAAAGAATATATTCTATCATTTGGAGAGCATCTATAAATTTAGAGAGTTAAAATTTTGAAGTACTCCAACAAATTTTTTATAGTTAACACTTCATTTTACTACTCTAAAAAATATTTATTATTTTTCTTTATCTTTTATTTTTACTAGTTTTTTTGTTAAAAATTATTTTATTACTTTCCTATATTGAAAATTGAAACTTTTTTAATGCATTTAATTATAGAGAGTGGGTTTGGCTCTCCAAATTTGAAGAGCTAAACCCACTCTCTAAATTAAAATGTTAATTTAAAAAATCTTTTGGAGCATGATTTTAAATGTTGACTCTTTAAAATAGAGAGCATCTCATGTTTAAAAAATCTCTTGGAGATGCTTTTAGGGCTTCAGGGTTCTGGATTTTGCTTTTCATTTACGGTGTCTTCGACTGAGATTTTGATAGATTTTAAAATATTATAAATCATAATGATTGTTGTAGATTTTCCATTTTTGTTTTTTTAAGTTGGTGGGTCTGGTTAGAGGTGACATGCTCGGCTTAGCCCTTGCCCACACGAGTTGGGCTCGTCCCATTTTGGGTGAGCTAGGCTCGTGCTCGGAGCTCGCCCAAAATGGGTACTCGGCGAGCCCAAGCCGAGTTTTTATTTATTTAAGATAAGCTTTTTTGGAAAAAAATAAATTTGGGCAAGCTCACGAGCCGCTCGTGAAAAAACGAGCCGAGCAAGTTCAGCTTGCCTAGCGAGCCCCCTGCCCGGCTCGGCTCGTTTTCCACCTCTAGATCAGGTCGAATGGTTTGTTATGAGTTTAATGGGCAAACCAACAAATTGAACTAACCCACTTCAAAAGAACTGGTCTAAAAATTATGTAAAAATTTGATTTGTATTGATTTTCATGGGTAAACCCATAACCCTAACTGATTCAACCAAAATCTAACTAAAAAACATGAAAAAATCGATGGTTATTGACCCACTTCTAGGGAGAATGTAGCATTTAATGCATGAATTGATATTTGTACTTTTTCAAATAGATGGTTTAGATTATGTATCAATTTTCTATTTACTAACACAATTTAAAATTATTATATGAAAAGGTTTGTTTTCATGGTGGAATTTGAAATTCTCATTAAGGGCATTTTGATCTAAATTTTAGCAAAATGAACATGTAACCAATTTTGGATATTTTTGCAAATGAGAATGTAAAGGTGGACATCTCTTGCAATTTCCTCTTATTTTTATTCATTAATTTTATAAGACTTACAAGTACTAATCACATACCCACTGTTAATTTTTATTTATTTACAAATAAAATCATTTGTAAACACTTTTCAAACATACTTTTAGTTTAATAAAATGAAATAAGAAATTACATAACTTTGCCCATGAGGACTGCCCATCTCGGTCCCGTGTCAATCATCTTTACCCTTCCCTTCGCGCTTTTTGGGTTGCATTAATTTGTTAGTAAAAGGGATGTCAATAATATTGTGGTATCACAAAAAATTGAAAATTATGCTACTTGTACAAATGTGGTTTATAAAAGTGTGTTGACAAAATGATGTGGCAAGATTTAGATCATTGAATTCAAAAACTGTTTATTAAATCATTGGCTAAGATGTTGGCGATGTGTATTTTGTAAAGCAATTTTGTAACCCAACTTTGTATAAGTAGCATGACTCAAAATTTTCAGAATGTCAGAATTTTCAGTCAATTATCTGGATTGTTAGTATTCAAATGATCCGAAGTGAATAATAATTTGACGTCCTCTCTAAATACTAGGGGTATTATACACACAATTTCAGGAGTTAAAAGATTGCTTGTGCGAGGAGATGATTTCTCATTTGAAAGAGTATGTTATCTATTGCTGGAGTGGGGATTAGTTATGGTATTTGTCACTTGTTCATGTCCTATGCATCATTATAATTTTTTTGTTTTCCACCTTTTAAGAAATTGGAGTAGATTGACTTGATTAGAGGAACTCATTCACTGGGGGAACTCTTCATTGGCTGCTCGGACGCTAGGCAACACCGGAAGTAGCGAAGATAGGTGTGGGGGACGAGAGATGGGGGTAAAGATTTAGGAAGAAGATAACACGAATAATGACAGTTTTTTGCTCACTTTTATTTTCTTTATTTAGCTAAACATACTATGTATCCAAAATGCCATTAAATATTTAAATTACATCCAGAATATAGAAACAAGATTGACATCGTATAGAGATGCAAATGAAGTAATTACATTGTTTAAAGTGTTTAAACTGGCAATACAATTTATTCTTTAAGGATTTCAAACTACAAATTTAACCAGACTATTAAACTGGAACAGTCCTGTGGGAAGGAGCAGTCTGCTCTGTTATCTCATCAGCATCCAATTCATTTTCACCTGATGCCTCCTCCAGTGATTTTCCATTCGATTCCGGTACTAAGAAAGTGAACAACATTCCCAATGCATTGACGCAGCCGAGTACAATGAGCGAATATTTCACACCAATGCCTGCTGGATAGCCAGCATCTCTGTTTCTCGGATCTTTAGGCTGTGATGCATACAAGAAACCAAATGCTCCTACGATAGCACCAGCCTTTCCAGCTGCAGCAGATATGCCGTGGCAGGTTGATCTTAGTCGGGCAGGGAAGATTTCTGC
The DNA here is from genome assembly GCA_019097785.1 of Fraxinus excelsior. Taxonomy (NCBI): domain Eukaryota; kingdom Viridiplantae; phylum Streptophyta; class Magnoliopsida; order Lamiales; family Oleaceae; genus Fraxinus; species Fraxinus excelsior. The sequence continues at coordinate 9,153,116 of CM032626.1, forward strand.
TGGGACAACAAACGTTGTTGCATTTGGGCCGAAGTTGGAGAAGAAAAATGTCAGTGAATATATAACTACGAAGCCAATTCTGTTGTCTTTTTGAGTCCAGTGATTATAAGGAATAGCTAATGCAAACATGAAGACGGTCATGAAGAAGAATCCCATAAGTTGGATGGCAAATCTTCCAATTTTATCAATGAATGCTACCGTAAACCAGTATCCCGGGACAGTACTGCAAAGTGCGATTAAAGTCTGTGCTCTGGCAATACGATAAACTTCATGCACAGCATTCATTTTTTTGGCAGGGGGAATCCATCCGATTGCAGAAAATATGTCCTTTTGGAAAAGATTGTTGCTGTAGAAAGCTATGTCCAGCAGGAACCATGTTGTGGTGGTACCTAACAAGTGAAGGCCATGACGGCGAAGGAATTCCCTTGAAAATAAGCCGAATGAGTTTGCTGGCCTCTCAGTTATTTTTTCTAATTTATCACTTTCAGCTTCGATTTCAACATTTAACACTTTGGCCATGTCTTGCACTGCCTGTTTTGCATTTTTGGCTACAAGGGCAGTGTAACGGGCTGTTTCAGGCATCTTCATACGCCAGTAGAAAGTGAGTGCAGCTGGGACGGCTCCAAACATCAAAATAATGCGCCAAATATAGTCGGCTTGTGGCACCGTTGAGAGTGCGGCATTCTCCTCGTAAGTGGGAGCGTTATATGCATGATCAAATGATGCAGAGACAATAAGAGCCACAATTCCACAAGCCAGAATCCCGAATCCTTGCATCGCGAAAACCGCAGCTATGAAAGCACCACGTGTCTTTTTATTGGCGTATTCAGACATGATTGTGGCGGAGAGAGGGTAATCACCACCAATCCCAAAGCCCAGCCAGAACCTGAAGAAACAGAGGGTAGCCATAACACCCTTTGGAGTCGACCCAAATGAAAATCCCGAGGCAAGTGAGCATACAACCATGAGAACTAAAGTAAGACCATAAACTTTTTTCCGTCCCATCTTATCTCCTAGCCACCCAAAGAATAGCTGCCCCAATAGCGTGCCAACCAAAGCAACACCGATGACGGAAGACGAAACACCAGGAGGTAAAGTTCCAGGTTTTGGTGTCCTATCGTGCGTGTAGTATATGCGTCCCAATAATTTTGTCACCAAAGAAATGGCGAACAGATCATATGCATCTGTGAAGAACCCCATTCCTGCTATAACAATAGCAGTAAAATGGTAGAGTTGTGTCTTGGCTACATCAAGTGCATTAAGCACTTGCAATTGTTCTCTAGGCATATTGGATTTTCCTGCTTAATCTTGCCCCAGTAGACTTCAATCCTATCATTAAAAATCAAATCATATCAGTAAATTACACTGTTCAAAAGGCATAACAATCTAAAAGCTACATTTTAAAATACAAAATCGAAGTCATGGAAGATAAGTTAAAACAACTTTGCTTTTATCTCTATAAGAACGGTGTGTTCTGGGGTTCGAGATTCATGCATACTTATGCTAATGTTTTGACACAAAACTGGGGTCTTATTAAAGCCGAAAATCGATCAAAAATAAAAATGAATATATCTCAAATTTCGTGCAAACAAAAACATCATCGAACACTTTCAAGATACTAGGATAGTAAGAACATTTCAAGATTTCATTTCACTTCTGGTCTAGACAGGAAAGGAGCATACCGCCTAGCACAAGAATGAAGAAAGAAAAAAAGCTTGATAATGAGGTGTGGGGGATGAATTCGTGTTGGTATTTAAGTGAAATTTGAACCGAAGACACCAAGAAGCAACCAAGGCATATTATGGGGTATATACCCTTTTAGTATTAAACTGTAAGTCAACGGTTTAGCATCTTGTGATTCCTTAACAATACGTGCTAAATTTCCTGGCAGTAGCATTAATAAATCTTGTGATGATGTGTTTTTAGTTGAAACTTCAAGGAAAGCACTTAATTTTTGGTTTCTTCAGGATTGAATTGCATTGTAGTTCTTGAGCTTTGGGTCAAGATTCATTTTAGTCACCAATCTTTGGAGAAAAATGAAATCACTAATCTTTTGAGTTGAAGTATAAATGTTTTGTTGGATTAATCCATTTGTGAAAAATGAAATCACTAATCTTTAAAAGAGTCAAAGTATAAATGTTTTGTTGGATTAATTCATTTGTACATGGAGTCCCCCCGTTTAAACTCCCCTCACATGAGGGGAGGGCCCACGATGAATAAAATAATCGTGCCCCTCCCCCTCCCCCCCCCCCCCCATTGTGAGGGGGGTAGGCGGGGGACATGGGGGTGTAAACCCCCGTGTACGAATAACAAAGTCATGTTTGAGTTCTAACACAAGGGGTAAAATATGATGTGGACCACTAGGTTTATAGAGACAAAAGACAGCAATAATGGTTTGAAAGTATGGTGTAGAAGAGCTCTCATTCAATCAATCAAAGGTACAACAAGGCTCAATCGAACAAGGGACACCAAGAATAACACATGTTAATTATTCCCAAAAACTCTTCTCAATGAACAACGACTCATCGTGTATTAGGATTGAAGAAGTTTCCAAGTGCTCCACTTTTTGTCAATTCAAATGATCATGATTCATGCGAATTAAGTTTAGAATATCATGAGGTTTTTATTCTAGGAGACAACCCTAGTTCGAAATTGATTTTCTCTTCAAAAAAAAAAAAAAAAGTGCTAAATAAATGGTCATTGGATATAGGTACAGCAGAGTGAACAAACGTGAACTACTTAAAAATCATCTGAGAATCTCAAAACATGAGATGATCAAAAGTTAAGGTATTTAAATGGAAAAAACTCATAAGTTCAAGGCCTATATATGTAATTAACCCTTTTCTCTATTTCTTCATATGAGGCAAGAAGACATGTAACGCATAAATTGGTCAACGAATTTATCTTTTTTTTTTTCATTGGTTGATTGCTAATTATTATTTCTTAATCATTATTTCAGATAAGATCGTTGGAAGAGCGAAGATACGACTTTCTGCTACTTTTTAAGGATCAAATAAATAATCACCAGTAAAGACTTAATTATTATTTTTAATAAGGAAAATTATAGCCACGATATCAAACTTTTCATTTAGTAGTAGATTTTGCTCAAACCTTTCATTTGTGATATCCACTATACCAAGGGACGGATCCACATGGGGTCTTGTGGGGTCCCCACAATTTTTTTTTTTTTTTTTTTAATAACCAAAATTTTCAAAATATGCACTTTTTGACCCCTAGATTTTCAGAATTTTCATTTTTTACTCGGAAATTTTCATTTTTGATCCCACAGTTTGTAACGTCTGGCTCCGTCCCTGACTATACCAAACCTTTCAAAGCCTGTTTGGTACGGCTTAAAATCCAATTAAAATTGAAAATATGGCCGTTATTGGGTCATATCCGTCAAATAAAAGTCAACAATAACGGCTATATTTTCAATTTTAATCTCTACCACACACCCTCAAAATATTGTAATTGAAGTCCAATGGAAAGAAACTATTAATTTGACCATTAATTGATCAAAAAATTAACATTGATTATAATTTTGACTAATTTTAAAATGATAACTTTACATTTTTCAAAATATATATATATATATATATAATCTATGAGTAATTAAATAAATTTTAAAAAAAAACACTATTCATCTTTTTTTTTTTTTTCCACTAACCTCTCACACCCACCCCTCAAAACAACCACCACTACCAACGGTCGACGCTATAACACCACTTAGAAACTAAATCCCCCTTCTAATCCTCCTCTGCTTTCATCGTCGTAGACATCAAACCCTGTCAGTCCCCCAGATCTACCACAAATATCTTAAATAATCAATTTCAAACTACTTCCTCATCATCTACACATGTACGCTCCTACGACTTCTCTTCCGTCGAGGAGGCAGCTGCTGAACGTCGTCGCTGCATTGAGCACCTGCTCTATGCCATGTGCTCCAATCTTGCCCACCAAAACCCAACGACCCCTATAAGTCTCGTTCCCCGAATCTACCTCTGCCTTGTTAGTTCTCACCTCAACCTCCACACCCTTGTCCAGTCTCTCAGCCGCGCCTCGTACATTGCCCGTCAGTCTGTGTTCGGAGGTAGTGATGGCTATTGGTTTTGCTCAATGGGGTTGGTGGCGATGGGGGTGAAGATGACGATGACGATGATGATGAAGAAGAAGAAGTGGTTTGGGGAAAGGGTGCATATTTTTTATTTTAAATTTAAATATCATAATTGTGTTTTTATGAAAAAAATATAATTTTACCATTTTGTCGTTTTTTAACTTCGTCAAAATTTTATTTTTTGGTCAACTAACGGTCAAAGTATCAGTTTCTTTTCATTTGGATTTTAATAACGATATTTTGAAAGATTTGGTACCGTGATTGCAATTTTCCATTCTTAATAGTATAATTTGGAAGTCAGGATAAGCCTAGGAATCTTTGAATAAAATTAAATAAATAGTCTTTTATATAGTTTAATTTTACACAAGAAAAACTGTGCAACTAGATCAATTGATATGCACCAAAAATACAAAATAAGTTAACAAACGAAAAAGAGGGTGATCTCATAAATATCGCATACTATTTATTTTATTATTATTATTATTAATTTTTTGTTTTTTGTTTTTTTAGGCGAAGTAGGGAATGAAATAATAAGCATTTTACCGTACGATAATCTTTATAGAGTAGATTACGGTATATAGTATGTATCTGGCGGGTTATTACATTAATGTTTCATAATAAAGTATTAAAAGAGATTTAAATGGATTTTTTTATTTTTATTTTTTACGAAGTAGAGTACGAAATACTGTGTCCAGGAGAGTTTTTATTGTTGTGTTTTGATACCCAATAAATCCAGGCGATAATATTTAATCAATTTTAGTTTGACGAACATTCCTACAACCCATTTGGGACCATTTGAAGTAATATATATATATATATATATATATATATATATATATATATATATATATATATATATATATATATATATATATATATTTTCAAGAAAATAATGAAGAAATTGATAAGAATGCATCTTCTTCAAATACTTTAGAATGCATCAATTCTAAAGAACTTCAAATTGCCCAAATTGAACAAACTCTTCAAAATTGGACTATTCCAAAGGTAGATAAGAAATCTATCTATGAAATAGGAAAATTTGATTTTACTCAAAACTATGTTATCAAAACCATGGAAGAAACTGTTCCGATTAGAGAACAGATGACTTCATTTGATTTACTTTCAAAAGAAAGCATTATTTTGCATAAAAAGAGATTTCAATACATACATATTGGATTAGTTCAAATTGCTGTCAAACCTCTGTTTCGACTAGGTCTTGACATTCCTGTTTGCATTACTTTAAGAGACAAAAGACTCTTAAAGTTCGAACATTCATTACTTTCAATGCTCGAATCAAATCTAGAAAGTGGTCAAGTATTTTCAAATTGTTATCCTAACTTTTCTATTAGTCTTCAAGATGGTGCTATTCTTCAAGCTCTCAACTTAAAAATTCAAACAAAGAATTTTGAAGTTGATAATCGTTCAAAAGCCTTTGCTTTAATATACAGAGTATATTATAAGCTCCTCAATACTCAACTCAATATTCGTGCTCTTCGTTCTTCTCCTAGAGATGAAAGTCTTCTAGTTGAAGTTAATCCTTTACATTCAAATGTTATGATTCCAAAGCGTGTACCTTGGAACCTTCAAGAGAAATTCTTACATTGGGATTTTGAAAATGCTCAAAACCCAATTCCTACTCCGGTTAGAAATACTCCTCAAAATATACTTTACTTCCCTGACGGCAGTATTAGAGTTAGTTTTGAAAAACCAAAACTAACCAGATCTGCTTCTTCAAAATCAAGATTCCAAAATTTCGAAAATTCTGAAACTTCTGAGTCTACAGAAGTTCCCCTTCATAAAAGGAGAAATTCTACTTCCAAACTTAGGAATGTGAATTTTGTCCTTCAAATTCCTAAACCACAATACTCTGGAGAAAGAGAAGAATCAGAATTATCTGAATTTTCTTCTAATCCTCAATCTCCTACTATCTCTGACATGTTACCACCTACTTTTGATTCATCTCAGAGACTTTCAAATCAACTCAATGTTATTTCATCTTCCATTGATAGAAAGAAAGAATTCAAAAGTGATCAAACTCCTGCTGTTAAAGCGTTAAGAAGAAATCTTCGTCAAATGTTTTCAAAAGAAGAACTTGAAAACTACTGGGAAGAATTTTTTAACTTTCCAGAAGATTTAAGCTTCTTTGATTGGGCTAATTTCAAAGTTTTTAAGACAATCCCAAAGAAAAAATCTATTCAAACAAATTCTAAAAAGACGTGGATTCTTGCTTCAAAACAAATGGTTCAATCTGAACATCCACCTCTTCAAGAAATTATCTTTCCTCATGGAAAAGCTGAAGTTACAGCTTCTCCTTTCAAACAAGTTTCTGAAGAAAGAAGTATTAACAGTCCTGCTAAAGTCAGTGATGTTAAGAATCTTCAATCTCAAAATAATTTTACAAATATTGTTTTAAATTCGGTTTGTTCTCAACTTTCTAGAATTGAAAGTAATTCAGAAGTTGGACAATCTTCAAAAAACAATTTTTCAGAATTTAGAGATTCTTCAAAATCAAAAACTGAAGAGAAGAAACCAGCTCCTCTTCTTTTCAAACCTATTGAATCATCTCTTTCTCCAAAGCTTGGAAAAGATTTGAATTCTGAGAATAAAATTCTTGAAGAACTTACTAAACAATTTTCAAAATTAAGTTCTTTCGCAAAAGATAACGTTAATACGGTCAATTCTTTTGAAAATTTAGAAAACCAATTTATTGACGAAGAACCTCTTCAAATTAATGCTTTAAAACATTTCAAATCTCAAAATCTTCCTACTTTTTATCCTAGACCATCTCACCCTGATCTTCTTTTAGAAGAAAAATCATTTCAACAGTTTTCTGAGTCATATTCCGGAAGCGATATTATCGAATGGAATGTTGACAGAATGACTGAATTTCAACTTCTTCAAACTCTTGAAAAAATGGCAGTTTGTCTGGCCGCTTACACTGCTAAGGGTATTGACACCAAATCTGCCTGTAACAACCTTATTATAGGTTTTACTGGTCAGCTCAAAGGATGGTGGTGTTATTATCTTTCCGAAGAAAATCGTCAAGAAATTCTTCAGGCCATCAAAATTGAAAATGGTAATCCAGTCACTGACTGTTTTACTACTCTTGTTTACTCCATTATCAAACATTTTATTGGAACCCCTCAAATCATTCTTCTCAAAGCAAAAGAATTTGTGGTTGTAAAACCATAAATGTTCTCACCAAAGAAGAAGAACTTATTCAAGATATTGTCGATCAGATTCAAGATCCTCAGCTGAAAAAGAAATTTTCTCAGCTTCTTCCCTCAAATAAACCTCAAGCTCAAATTTTCAATATGAGAGATGTTTATTCCAGATTTCATGATGAATCATCATCCTCTTCAAAATCAAAATCCACTGATTCTGATCTTAAATCAGAAATCAATTCTATAAAATCTGAGATTTCCTCCCTTCAGCGACAAATTCATGATGTCAAGTTTGAAGTTGCTCTTCTCAAAAACTCAAACTTACATAAATCTGACGAAGCTAGTTCATCTAGTCATTCTGATAATGATGATGAACTCGAACTAGACTACCTCAAAAAATACGATCATCCTTCTACTCCCATCAATCAAACTCTCTCTGAAGAAGAAAAGGTTAATGTTATTAACCGTATCCAGCTTCAAAAATGGTACTGTAACATGACTATAGTTGTTGATAAAAGTTTTAAATTAACAACTAGAGTTCTTATTGATTCTGGTGCCGATCAAAATTGTATTAGAGAAGGATTGATTCCTACAAAATACTTTGAAAAAACCACTGAGCGTCTCTTTGGAGCCAGCGGGCGAAAGCTCAATATTCAATATAAACTTTCAAAAGCCCATGTTTGTAATTCCAATATTTGTTTCAAAAATATTTTTTATCTTGTTAAAGATTTAGATCAACAAGTTATTCTTGGAACTCCTTTTATTGTTCAAATCTATCCTTTTCAGGCTTCTGCAAAAGGACTTAAAACTCAAGTTTTCGGACAAGATTTATTTTTCAAATTCACTAACCCCCCTTCTTCTAGAGAAGTTCTTTCTCTTAAAGAAGCTTCGGTTTCTCAAATAATTAACAATATAAATTTCAAAAAACAACATATTTTATTTCTCAAAGAGGAAATTAAATTTCAAAAAATTGAAAAACAGTTACAAGAAACTTTGAATAAAGAAAAGATTTCTAAAATCCTCTCAAAATTCGAAAAAGAAATATGTTCTACTATTCCTAATGCTTTTTGGAATAGAAAAAAACATATTATTTCTCTTCCTTATACTCCTGATTTCCTTGAAATCAATATTCCTACAAAATCAAGACCTATTCAAATGAATAAGGAAATGCTTGAATTTTGTACAAATGAAATCAATGATTTGCTAGAAAAACGTCTCATTAGACCTAGCAAATCTCCTTGGAGTTGTTCTGCATTTTATGTTCTCAATCAAGCTGAAATTGAACGAGGAGCTCCAAGACTCGTTATCAATTACAAGCCTCTCAATTCTGCTCTCCAATGGATTCGTTATCCCCTTCCTCAAAAGAAGGATCTACTCAATAGGTTGTCCCAATCTATCATCTTTTCAAAATTTGATTTAAAATCTGGCTTTTGGCAAATTCAAATTAAAGAAGAAGATCGTTATAAGACTGCATTTAATGTTCCTTTCGGACAATACGAATGGAATGTTATGCCTTTTGATCTTAAAAATGCTCCTTCTGAATTTCAAAAAATTATGAATGATATTTTCAATCCATATCAAAATTTTATTATTGTTTACATTGATGATGTTTTAATTTATTCCAAAAGTTTAGAACAACATTTCAAACATTTGGGCATCTTCTTTTATGTTATCAAGAATAATGGTCTAGCTATTTCTGCTGAAAAGATTGTTCTTTGTCAAACAAAGATCAGATTTCTTGGACACAATATTTTTCAAAATACTATCATTCCTATTCAAAGAAGTTTAGATTTTACTGATAAATTTCCTGATCAAATTATTGATAAAACATCACTCCAAAGATTTCTTGGGTGTGTTAATTATGTCTCCGACTTTATTAAAAGTAGTAGACTTATTTGTGCACCACTTTTTCAAAGACTACACAAAAATCCAAAACCTTGGGGGGATGAGTGTACGAGTGCAATTCAAAAGATCAAATTAGCGGTCAAAAGTATCCCATGCCTTTCAATTATTGATCCTACAGCTAATCTTATCGTCGAGACTGATGCGTCTGACATAGGATTCGGTGGAGTCTTAAAGCAAATTTCTCAAAAGTCTCAAACAGAACAGTTAGTCAGATTTCATTCTGGCATCTGGACAGGACCTCAAATCAACTATTCTACTATCAAAAAAGAGATTCTCTCAATTGTTCTTTGTGTCTCTAAATTTCAAGACGACTTGATCAATAAAACCTTTATTTTAAAAACTGATTGCAAAGCCTCAAAAGACGTTCTTCAAAAAGACGTCAAAAATCTGGTTTCAAAGCAAGTCTTTGCCAGATGGCAAGCTATTTTGTCCTGTTTTGATTTCAAAATTCTTTTTATACCAGGCAAAGAAAATGTTCTTGCAGACTTCCTCACAAAAGAGTTTCTTAACTCAAAGGGAGAAATTCCGAGTGAAAGTAAGGATACTCAAAAAAGAGTGAGAAAGAAAAATATACCGTCATAGACTGGTATAATCAAGTTTTGGAAGAAATGGCTTCTTCCTCATCCTTTTCTTCCTCAAAGAAAAACAAAAATACCCTTCCAAAAGCTTCACATACACCCTCAATCTCGTCAAAAACATCTTTGTCAAATAAATTCTCAGTCTTTGAGAAAAACCCTCAAAAACCAAAAACTCCTGAAAAACCCTCAAACTACAAAAAAGCTGTTCAAAGTGAAAAAATTCCTGAAATAAATCCCAGATCATTTCAATATTTTACAAAGAATATTCAAGAAACCATTGTCACTATGGAACCTTCATGGGTTGAAAAATATGCAGATTTATCACAATGTATTTCTGATATTCTTCCTCCTACCTTTTTCTTTCTTCCATATACAATTCAAAAGTCTCGTGAGTTCTATGAAAAGATCCTTTTGAAAACTGGATCTGCTGTCATTACTCACACCTTCAATAAACAAAAACCTCAATATATTGATTTCTCAAAAATTTCAATTGTTAAAGTGTTGTCGTCTGAAGACTGGGGGCAACCCTCTTGGAAAGAAAAGAAAATGAACCTCTCAAAAGGTGAAGACTTTTCTTCTCATTTCAATTTTCTTGACTATCAAGATGCTTGGTTTAAGATCTTTTTTCTTAGACCAGTTGATCATTCTTGGTTCATTCTTTTCCACCAAGCATGTCAAAATTCTTTTCCAAAATGGTTTCAAAATTGGTTTGAATATTTTGGTCTTGAAGAAAGTATCCTTCCCAGTCTTCCTCTTCAAGGATTCAAACATTTCAAAGATGAGGCTAAAACTCTTTTAACGCCTCAAGAAAGCATTTTGTTTCAATTTACTTACAATTTTAGAGTCTCGTGGATTTTCTGCTGGGACTTTTTGATTGTTCAAAATTACGATACGATTCAAAAGACAACAGATCAATACTCTCCGAAAAGAATTGTTAGAAGATTCAAAATAAAATGGTGGTCAAAATTTCATGAAACTAATTGCTGCCCAAAGGCCATTAATTCATGGATTCAACTTCAAAAGAAGAATGAATTTCCTCAAATTTCAAAGAAAAATGACGAAGTACAAGCCGACTTTTTGGCAGAAAAAAGCAGGCTTATTGCCCTTCTCGCTCAATGTACAGAGCCTGCAGAAATGGCCATTTTAGCAGAAAAGATCTCTTCCCTTGCTGAAAATGCGTCAAAGGCCTCTGTTCAAGAAACTTCTTCTGAAGAAAGTTCAGAAGCTGATTTTGATGAACAATTTCAAAATGGAGATGACTGCTATGGAATTGATTTTGACGCAGCCATTGAAGACGAAGAAATTCTCAAGACTCAAAGAATCAAATGACTAAATGGACCCAGCTACCTTGACGAATTAAGGAGTTACCGGATCCATTTTTCAAGACTCTGTCTTTCTAAAATGCTGTCAAGACAAAAGGACAAATAACTTTAATAAAAGGAACAGACTTTTGAAAAAGAATTTTTCTTTTTCTAAAGTAACTTTATTAAAGACACTTTTGTCATTTCAAACTTTCGGCTGAAGATGAAGACAAAACACTATTCCTACTTTTGGAAAAGTAGTCGACATCTACTGTTCAATCAAGGAAATTTCAAGATTCTTTTTGCCTTTTTTTTTATCTATATATTTTCATTTTTGTTCTCAATGTAAGGCAGAGCTAATTAAGCCAAGAGTTTAGTTTCTCTCTGCAAGTTCAAGTTTCTTGTATCATTTTCTTGAATCAATATAATCTTTGTTATAATCTTTATCTTCTTCATTTTCTTTTGCAATATTTATTCAAATTATTTTCATCCCTTGAAGCCCCTATCCCCTGGGTCATCTTTGGCTTTAGAGTTCTTATTGATTCTGGTGCCGATCAAAATTGTATTAGAGAAGGATTGATTCCTACAAAATACTTTGAAAAAACCACTGAGCGTCTCTTTGGAGCCAGCGGGCGAAAGCTCAATATTCAATATAAACTTTCAAAAGCCCATGTTTGTAATTCCAATATTTGTTTCAAAAATATTTTTTATCTTGTTGATCTAAATCTTTAACAAGATAAAAAATATTTTTGAAACAAATATTGGAATTACAAACATGGGCTTTTGAAAGTTTATATTGAATATTGAGCTTTCGCCCGCTGGCTCCAAAGAGACGCTCAGTGGTTTTTTCAAAGTATTTTGTAGGAATCAATCCTTCTCTAATACAATTTTGATCGGCACCAGAATCAATAAGAACTCTAGTTGTTAATTTAAAACTTTTATCAACAACTATAGTCATGTTACAGTACCATTTTTGAAGCTGGATACGGTTAATAACATTAACCTTTTCTTCTTCAGAGAGAGTTTGATTGATGGGAGTAGAAGGATGATCGTATTTTTTGAGGTAGTCTAGTTCGAGTTCATCATCATTATCAGAATGACTAGATGAACTAGCTTCGTCAGATTTATGTAAGTTTGAGTTTTTGAGAAGAGCAACTTCAAACTTGACATCTTGAATTTGTCGCTGAAGAGAGGAAACCTCAGATTTAATAGAATTGATTTCTGATTTAAGATCAGAATCAGTGGATTTTGATTTTGAAGAGGATGATGATTCATCATGAAATCTAGAATAAACATCTCTCATATTGAAAATTTGAGCTTGAGGTTTATTTGAGGGAAGAAGCTGAGAAAATTTCTTTTTCAGCTGAGGATCTTGAATCTGATCGACAATATCTTGAATAAGTTCTTCTTCTTTAGTGAGAACATTTATGGTTTTACAACCACAAATTCTTTTGCTTTGAGAAGAATGATTTGAGGAAGATGAATCTGATTCATAATCAGTATCTTCTTGATTTTGATAAATCTCTTCTATTTCGAAATCAGAAGTTTCTTCTGATTCAGAATTAAAAAGATTAAGGAGTTGAAGCTTAATATCTTCGTCAATTTGAAGATTATTAATCTTATTTTGTAAAGGGCATTTATCGGAATAATGTCCCTTTTGACGACATTTGTAACAAGTAACTTTGGACGTCGGGACTTTCGGATTTCTTTTTTGAAATTTCTTTTGAAACCTACGTTTTTGAAAAGATGAATCTTTTTCTTTTCTTTGCAATCTTTTTCTGCTAAAAGGAGAAGGGTTTTTTGATTTGAGTTTTGAAGGAGGAACAATTTTTTCAAAACCATATTGTTCACAGAAAGATCCAAGCTCTTTCTTAGAACCAAATTGGTCATTTTTGAGTTTGGATCTTAATTTGATATCATTACAAAGAGAAAGTCCCTCTTTGTTGATATAGCAAATTAATTCTCCAAAAGTAATATCTTTGAAAGGAATTGAGTTATTATTTTGAGATCGGATTGAGCTCCTGACCTTTTCAGCAAATAATTTTGGAAGTCCCGAAATAAACTTTTCTTTCCAAAATTCATTGTTACAATCTTCGCGAATCATAACTCTAGATAGATAAATATCTTTATACCATCTAAAATCATGTAATTTTGGACATGAAAGATTCATGAGAATCTCAGAAGACCGATCTTGAATGATTTGAGGGGTTCCAATAAAATATTTGATAATGGAGTAAACAAGAGTAGTAAAACAGTCAGTGACTGGATTACCATTTTCAATTTTGATGGCCTGAAGAATTTCTTGACGATTTTCTTCGGAAAGATAATAACACCACCATCCTTTGAGCTGACCAGTAAAACCTATAATAAGGTTGTTACAGGCAGATTTGGTGTCAATACCCTTAGCAGTGTAAGCGGCCAGACAAACTGCCATTTTTTCAAGAGTTTGAAGAAGTTGAAATTCAGTCATTCTGTCAACATTCCATTCGATAATATCGCTTCCGGAATATGACTCAGAAAACTGTTGAAATGATTTTTCTTCTAAAAGAAGATCAGGGTGAGATGGTCTAGGATAAAAAGTAGGAAGATTTTGAGATTTGAAGTGTTTTAAAGCATTAATTTGAAGAGGTTCTTCGTTAATAAATTGGTTTTCTAAATTTTCAAAAGAATTGACCGTATTAACGTTATCTTTTGCGAAAGAACTTAATTTTGAAAATTGTTTAGTAAGTTCTTCAAGAATTTTATTCTCAGAATTCAAATCTTTTCCAAGCTTTGGAGAAAGAGATGATTCAATAGGTTTGAAAAGAAGAGGAGCTGGTTTCTTCTCTTCAGTTTTTGATTTTGAAGAATCTCTAAATTCTGAAAAATTGTTTTTTGAAGATTGTCCAACTTCTGAATTACTTTCAATTCTAGAAAGTTGAGAACAAACCGAATTTAAAACAATATTTGTAAAATTATTTTGAGATTGAAGATTCTTAACATCACTGACTTTAGCAGGACTGTTAATACTTCTTTCTTCAGAAACTTGTTTGAAAGGAGAAGCTGTAACTTCAGCTTTTCCATGAGGAAAGATAATTTCTTGAAGAGGTGGATGTTCAGATTGAACCATTTGTTTTGAAGCAAGAATCCACGTCTTTTTAGAATTTGTTTGAATAGATTTTTTCTTTGGGATTGTCTTAAAAACTTTGAAATTAGCCCAATCAAAGAAGCTTAAATCTTCTGGAAAGTTAAAAAATTCTTCCCAGTAGTTTTCAAGTTCTTCTTTTGAAAACATTTGACGAAGATTTCTTCTTAACGCTTTAACAGCAGGAGTTTGATCACTTTTGAATTCTTTCTTTCTATCAATGGAAGATGAAATAACATTGAGTTGATTTGAAAGTCTCTGAGATGAATCAAAAGTAGGTGGTAACATGTCAGAGATAGTAGGAGATTGAGGATTAGAAGAAAATTCAGATAATTCTGATTCTTCTCTTTCTCCAGAGTATTGTGGTTTAGGAATTTGAGGGACAAAATTCACATTCCTAAGTTTGGAAGTAGAATTTCTCCTTTTATGAAGGGGAACTTCTGTAGACTCAGAAGTTTCAGAATTTTCGAAATTTTGGAATCTTGATTTTGAAGAAGCAGATCTGGTTAGTTTTGGTTTTTCAAAACTAACTCTAATACTGCCGTCAGGGAAGTAAAGTATATTTTGAGGAGTATTTCTAACCGGAGTAGGAATTGGGTTTTGAGCATTTTCAAAATCCCAATGTAAGAATTTCTCTTGAAGATTCCAAGGTACACGCTTTGGAATCATAACATTTGAATGTAAAGGATTAACTTCAACTAGAAGACTTTCATCTCTAGGAGAAGAACGAAGAGCACAAATATTGAGTTGAGTATTGAGGAGCTTATAATATACTCTGTATATTAAAGCAAAGGCTTTTGAACGATTATCAACTTCAAAATTCTTTGTTTGAATTTTTAAGTTGAGAGCTTGAAGAATAGCACCATCTTGAAGACTAATAGAAAAGTTAGGATAACAATTTGAAAATACTGGACCGCTTTCTAGATTTGATTCGAGCATTGAAAGTAATGAATGTTCGAACTTTAAGAGTCTTTTGTCTCTTAAAGTAATGCAAACAGGAATGTCAAGACCTAGTCGAAACAGAGGTTTGACAGCAATTTGAACTAATCCAATATGTATGTATTGAAATCTCTTTTTATGCAAAATAATGCTTTCTTTTGAAAGTAAATCAAATGAAGTCATCTGTTCTCTAATCGGAACAGTTTCTTCCATGGTTTTGATAACATAGTTTTGAGTAAAATCAAATTTTCCTATTTCATAGATAGATTTCTTATCTACCTTTGGAATAGTCCAATTTTGAAGAGTTTGTTCAATTTGTCCAAAACTAACCAGATCTGCTTCTTCAAAATCAAGATTCCAAAATTTTGAAAATTCTGAAACTTCTGAGTCTACAGAAGTTCCCCTTCATAAAAGGAGAAATTCTACTTCCAAACTTAGGAATGTGAATTTTGTCCCTCAAATTCCTAAACCACAATACTCTGGAGAAAGAGAAGAATCAGAATTATCTGAATTTTCTTCTAATCCTCAATCTCCTACTATCTCTGACATGTTACCACCTACTTTTGATTCATCTCAGAGACTTTCAAATCAACTCAATGTTATTTCATCTTCCATTGATAGAAAGAAAGAATTCAAAAGTGATCAAACTCCTGCTGTTAAAGCGTTAAGAAGAAATCTTCGTCAAATGTTTTCAAAAGAAGAACTTGAAAACTACTGGGAAGAATTTTTTAACTTTCCAGAAGATTTAAGCTTCTTTGATTGGGCTAATTTCAAAGTTTTTAAGACAATCCCAAAGAAAAAATCTATTCAAACAAATTCTAAAAAGACGTGGATTCTTGCTTCAAAACAAATGGTTCAATCTGAACATCCACCTCTTCAAGAAATTATCTTTCCTCATGGAAAAGCTGAAGTTACAGCTTCTCCTTTCAAACAAGTTTCTGAAGAAAGAAGTATTAACAGTCCTGCTAAAGTCAGTGATGTTAAGAATCTTCAATCTCAAAATAATTTTACAAATATTGTTTTAAATTCGGTTTGTTCTCAACTTTCTAGAATTGAAAGTAATTCAGAAGTTGGACAATCTTCAAAAAACAATTTTTCAGAATTTAGAGATTCTTCAAAATCAAAAACTGAAGAGAAGAAACCAGCTCCTCTTCTTTTCAAACCTATTGAATCATCTCTTTCTCCAAAGCTTGGAAAAGATTTGAATTCTGAAAATACTGGACCGCTTTCTAGATTTGATTCGAGCATTGAAAGTAATGAATGTTCGAACTTTAAGAGTCTTTTGTCTCTTAAAGTAATGCAAACAGGAATGTCAAGACCTAGTCGAAACAGAGGTTTGACAGCAATTTGAACTAATCCAATATGTATGTATTGAAATCTCTTTTTATGCAAAATAATGCTTTCTTTTGAAAGTAAATCAAATGAAGTCATCTGTTCTCTAATCGGAACAGTTTCTTCCATGGTTTTGATAACATAGTTTTGAGTAAAATCAAATTTTCCTATTTCATAGATAGATTTCTTATCTACCTTTGGAATAGTCCAATTTTGAAGAGTTTGTTCAATTTGGGCAATTTGAAGTTCTTTAGAATTGATGCATTCTAAAGTATTTGAAGAAGATGCATTCTTATCAATTTCTTCATTATTTTCTTGAAAATATTTAGACATATTATTCACTTCTTTTGAAGTACTACCCTTACTAAACCAATTTGACATAAAAGACATTTAAAATTAAAATAGACTGAGAATACTATACCAACGTAATATGTGTGAAGTGAAATCCTCGCCAATATCCAAGCAACCCAACCAACGCTCTCTTCGGCTTTAAAGGCTTTACGGGAATAAGCTAAACTAGCGAATCCGTACAACACACACACTGAAATGGATCAAGTATTCAGAGTTTTCTTTTAAAATTGCAGGCTCTGATACCAAAGATGACCCAGGGGATAGGGGCTTCAAGGGATGAAAATAATTTGAATAAATATTGCAAAAGAAAATGAAGAAGATAAAGATTATAACAAAGATTATATTGATTCAAGAAAATGATACAAGAAACTTGAACTTGCAGAGAGAAACTAAACTCTTGGCTTAATTAGCTCTTTTGAATTGCACTCGTACACTCATCCCCCCAAGGTTTTGGATTTTTGTGTAGTCTTTGAAAAAGTGGTGCACAAATAAGTCTACTACTTTTAATAAAGTCGGAGACATAATTAACACACCCAAGAAATCTTTGGAGTGATGTTTTATCAATAATTTGATCAGGAAATTTATCAGTAAAATCTAAACTTCTTTGAATAGGAATGATAGTATTTTGAAAAATATTGTGTCCAAGAAATCTGATCTTTGTTTGACAAAGAACAATCTTTTTAGCAGAAATAGCTAGACCATTATTCTTGATAACATAAAAGAAGATGCCCAAATGTTTGAAATGTTGTTCTAAACTTTTGGAATAAATTAAAACATCATCAATGTAAACAATAATAAAATTTTGATATGGATTGAAAATATCATTCATAATTTTTTGAAATTCAGAAGGAGCATTTTTAAGATCAAAAGGCATAACATTCCATTCGTATTGTCCGAAAGGAACATTAAATGCAGTCTTATAACGATCTTCTTCTTTAATTTGAATTTGCCAAAAGCCAGATTTTAAATCAAATTTTGAAAAGATGATAGATTGGGACAACCTATTGAGTAGATCCTTCTTTTGAGGAAGGGAATAACGAATCCATTGGAGAGCAGAATTGAGAGGCTTGTAATTGATAACGAGTCTTGGAGCTCCTCGTTCAATTTCAGCTTGATTGAGAACATAAAATGCAGAACAGCTCCAAGGAGATTTGCTAGGTCTAATGAGACGTTTTTCTAGCAATCATTGATTTCATTTGTACAAAATTCAAGCATTTCCTTATTCATTTGAATAGGTCTTGATTTTGTAGGAATATTGATTTCAAGGAAATCAGGAGTATAAGGAAGAGAAATAATATGTTTTTTTCTATTCCAAAAAGCATTAGGAATAGTAGAACATATTTCTTTTTCGAATTTTGAGAGGATTTTAGAAATCTTTTCTTTATTCAAAGTTTCTTGTAACTGTTTTTCAATTTTTTGAAATTTAATTTCCTCTTTGAGAAATAAAATATGTTGTTTTTTGAAATTTATATTGTTAATTATTTGAGAAACCGAAGCTTCTTTAAGAGAAAGAACTTCTCTAGAAGAAGGGGGGTTAGTGAATTTGAAAAATAAATCTTGTCCGAAAACTTGAGTTTTAAGTGCTTTTGCAGAAGCCTGAAAAGGATAGATTTGAACAATAAAAGGAGTTCCAAGAATAACTTGTTGATCTAAATCTTTAACAAGATAAAAAATATTTTTGAAACAAATATTGGAATTACAAACATGGGCTTTTGAAAGATTATCAACTTCAAAATTCTTTGTTTGAATTTTTAAGTTGAGAGCTTGAAGAATAGCACCATCTTGAAGACTAATAGAAAAGTTAGGATAACAATTTGAAAATACTGGACCGCTTTCTAGATTTGATTCGAGCATTGAAAGTAATGAATGTTCGAACTTTAAGAGTCTTTTGTCTCTTAAAGTTCAGATTTCATTCTGGCATCTGGACAGGACCTCAAATCAACTATTCTACTATCAAAAAAGAGATTCTCTCAATTGTTCTTTGTGTCTCTAAATTTCAAGACGACTTGATCAATAAAACCTTTATTTTAAAAACTGATTGCAAAGCCTCAAAAGACGTTCTTCAAAAAGACGTCAAAAATCTGGTTTCAAAGCAAGTCTTTGCCAGATGGCAAGCTATTTTGTCCTGTTTTGATTTCAAAATTCTTTTTATACCAGGCAAAGAAAATGTTCTTGCAGACTTCCTCACAAAAGAGTTTCTTAACTCAAAGGGAGAAATTCCGAGTGAAAGTAAGGATACTCAAAAAAGAGTGAGAAAGAAAAATATACCGTCATAGACTGGTATAATCAAGTTTTGGAAGAAATGGCTTCTTCCTCATCCTTTTCTTCCTCAAAGAAAAACAAAAATACCCTTCCAAAAGCTTCACATACACCCTCAATCTCTTCAAAAACATCCTTGTCAAATAAATTCTCAGTCTTTGAGAAAAACCCTCAAAAACCAAAAACTCCTGAAAAACCCTCAAACTACAAAAAAGCTGTTCAAAGTGAAAAAATTCCTGAAATAAATCCCAGATCATTTCAATATTTTACAAAGAATATTCAAGAAACCATTGTCACTATGGAACCTTCATGGGTTGAAAAATATGCAGATTTATCACAATGTATTTCTGATATTCTTCCTCCTACCTTTTTCTTTCTTCCATATACAATTCAAAAGTCTCGTGAGTTCTATGAAAAGATCCTTTTGAAAACTGGATCTGCTGTCATTACTCACACCTTCAATAAACAAAAACCTCAATATATTGATTTCTCAAAAATTTCAATTGTTAAAGTGTTGTCATCTGAAGACTGGGGGCAACCCTCTTGGAAAGAAAAGAAAATGAACCTCTCAAAAGGTGAAGACTTTTCTTCTCATTTCAATTTTCTTGATTATCAAGATGCTTGGTTTAAGATCTTTTTTCTTAGACCAGTTGATCATTCTTGGTTCATTCTTTTCCACCAAGCATGTCAAAATTCTTTTCCAAAATGGTTTCAAAATTGGTTTGAATATTTTGGTCTTGAAAAAAGTATCCTTCCCAGTCTTCCTCTTCAAGGATTCAAACATTTCAAAGATGAGGCTAAAACTCTTTTAACGCCTCAAGAAAGCATTTTGTTTCAATTTACTTACAATTTTCGAGTCTCGTGGATTTTCTGCTGGGACTTCTTAATTGTTCAAAATTACGATACGATTCAAAAGACAACAGATCAATACTCTCCGAAAAGAATTGTTAGAAGATTCAAAATAAAATGGTGGTCAAAATTTCATGAAACTAACTGCTGTCCAAAGGCTGTTAATTCATGGATTCAACTTCAAAAGAAGAATGAATTTCCTCAAATTTCAAAGAAAAATGACGAAGTACAAGCCGACTTTTTGGCAGAAAAAAGCAGGTTTATTGCCCTTCTCGCTCAATGTACAGAGCCTGCAGAAATGGCCATTTTAGCGGAAAAGATCTCTTCCCTTGCTGAAAATGCGTCAAAGGCCTCTGTTCAAGAAACTTCTTCTGAAGAAAGTTCAGAAGCTGATTTTGATGAACAATTTCAAAATGGAGATGACTGCTATGGAATTGATTTTGACGCAGCCATTGAAGACGAAGAAATTCTCAAGACTCAAAGAATCAAATGACTAAATGGACCCAGCTACCTTGACGAATTAAGGAGTTACCGGATCCATTTTTCAAGACTCTGTCTTTCTAAAATGCTGTCAAGACAAAAGGACAAATAACTTTAATAAAAGGAACAGACTTTTGAAAAAGAATTTTTCTTTTTCTAAAGTAACTTTATTAAAGACACTTTTGTCATTTCAAACTTTCGGCTGAAGATGAAGACAAAACACTATTCCTACTTTTGGAAAAGTAGTCGACATCTACTGTTCAATCAAGGAAATTTCAAGATTCTTTTTGCCTTTTTTTTTTTATCTATATATTTTCATTTTTGTTCTCATTGTAAGGCAGAGCTAATTAAGCCAAGAGTTTAGTTTCTCTCTGCAAGTTCAAGTTTCTTGTATCATTTTCTTGAATCAATATAATCTTTGTTATAATCTTTATCTTCTTCATTTTCTTTTGCAATATTTATTCAAATTATTTTCATCCCTTGAAGCCCCTATCCCCTGGGTCATCTTTATATATATATATAATCAAATAACAAAGTTGACAATGTTCCAAATGATCAGTTAAATAATATTCGTCTTGTGATTTTAGAGGTACAAACATTAATCAAATTTAAAAAATCTACAAGTTCAATCATTTCTTTTTTAATTGATAATATAGTCGATCAATTCAATTTTTCTTGTAATATAATTGATCGGAGATAAGGTATAGGCATAGCTAACAAAATTTTGTAAGTAATATAAGCATTTGCCTTCAAATATTGTAGCATTTCAATTGCTCTCATTGCTTCATTTGATAGTATGTAGCACCTCAAGACACGCAACTCATAACATAAATCATCTCAATTAATATCCAACATTCATTATGTTTCAAATAATTCTCAAGATTCATACAAGACTTCAACAAACTGAAAAAGAAAGAAGTTGCACGCCTTAAAACTCTCCAAATTTAACAAAAGTTTAAATATCTCTTCATATTGTTTAACTTGTTCAAATTGAGTCTTAAAGAAGATAGAATTTGATTAATTATAAAATTTAGTATTCAACTTTAAAAGATTTTGAGCTAATTGATTTACCTCACTTCAAATTATACGTTTTTTTTTTCTCGGAATACAGTTTCAATTCTCATATTACTTGACATTTTTGTCAGTTTATCCATGACAATGACAAATTCAATTTCTCTATAATCTTTGAAAAATGAAACAATTCCTTGCAAGAGGTTGATAGCATCATCAATATCCATGTTTTCAATTTGAAAAAAATTCACTCATAACATTAATTGCATGCAACAATCTATACCAGATTACCTTTCAAGTAAGAACTCAAAATTCTGAAGTTCATATGTGGCCAAGGACATGACTTCACTTTTTTTTTCCTTTATTTTTTTAGGATCTTTGTTAATTACTGTCAAATCAAGTAAAACGTCTCTTATTCTAAACAAATAAATCGCAGGAAGCGTCGCTCGCTGCTCACAGTGACGACTCCACTATCGTCTTCGATGAGGTGGCCTTGCGAAGGGAAGAGAGAGAGAGAGAGAGAGAGAGAGAGAGAGAGAGAGACGGCTACAATGGTGATAACATCACCGCTGCATCGACGCAAGCTACGAACGCCATTTGCCGCCTTGCCGTGCCGGTGCATGTTCGCCGCTCTGTCGTGCCAGTGCTTGGAGGAGAGAGAGAATGAGAGGATATAGAGAGAATGAAGTTGTGATAAATGATTTGGGATTTTTAGGGTTTGAGTAATTATAATTTAGATATAGATGAATTAATATTTAATTTTTGTATAAATAAAGTTTATATTTGAAATTTGAAATTGAATCTTTAAAGTTCTGGTTTCGTGTAATTTCTAAAATGTTCATTTGTTCTCTTTTATTGCCAAAAATAATTAGGGCTTTGCTACACTGCCCGGGCCCATGTGGCCCTGGCAGAGTGGATAAACCCAAAACATAAAGACTTGGGTATTTGCTATAAGTTTCTTCGAAAATCCCCTCAAGGAAAATGGAGGGTCAATCAGCCAATCAAGACATTATTAGACAAAGCTAGATCAATGGTCACGAATAGGGATTGAAAAAGGTCACATCCTCGCCCTACCTCACTTCTTGAAAATCTCCTAGGAGAGAGGTCGTTTTGAACCTGATCCAATTGCCATCCATAGTTTAAAAGTTAAATAATAAAAGAATGAAAGATCGAAAATCGAACGTAAAAGATAAATTTATCAAAGACTCAATTACTCGGAACTTTTGGTGCATTTTCCTATCATTCTCTTTTAAACCTTCTAAATTATTGGTAACTTGTCTACTTCATTTGTGTCTTCTTCACATGTTCTCCTTTTTTATTTCGTACTCAATACGTGTGGATCCCACCCAAATTACATAACGCGGTTCCTTTTTCACACTAAATAATTCGATATTCAAATATTTCATCACCACCAAACGCAATCAAGTTCACTTTCACACTAGCATACTACAAAATACAACTAGAAAAAAGATTAAAATAGATTAAGAAAATAATGCCGCGATCGTGATTTTTTATTTGTCTAGTACTTCTATGTCTACTATGATACTATGTTATCGTCAAATTAATCCTTAATTTCATCAGTTTGTGTTTGTTTTTGGTACAGATTTCCGTTGCTATCGTCATCCAGAAGTGTTTAATATTTATAAAGGTCCAAGAATCCAAACCAAATAATAGAATTGCATATGTTGTCATTATCTAAATTGATACATTCTACAAGTTAATCAAGGAAAATTGTAGCCTGGAAGTTCATCGAACTTTCCTGGAGATATAGCTAATAACTTCTTGTTCTGGATGGATAGGAAGATACCATATTCTCCTTTGGCATATTTTTAATAATATTTAAAAATTAGAAAATAATATGAGAAAACAAATAAGTAATTGGCGCACTAAATATGTTAGTCATTGCTTATATGAGTAGACATTTTTCCTCGAAATGAAGTAGAACCGATAAGTTCGGCACTGATTCTGATTCCAATTTCGATTTCTCTACAAAATGAGTCGATTTTGGAACCATAAATAGTGAATCAGCTTGTTTCGATCCAGTTTTTTGTATTATCATGAGAACAAATAGTGAGATTTTGTTCGCTCAAATTTCTCTTTTTGCTGGTGCATTGCTCAAATTTCTCTTTTTGCTGGTGCATTGCACCCAAATGCACCAGATCTTTGAGCGCTAAATCCTAGAATTATCTCAAGCCAAAATTCTACTTCCCATATACTTATTCTTTTCTCTGTAGTAAAACCTAATGGACAATCAAAATTCAAATTTAAATAATTTTACAAATTCATAATTTTAATGCTACCTCGATAGAAAAGTATTTTCTTTAATTCAATCTTCTGCACACACTCAAATTTCTCCTCGTTTTCATAGTGGCCAATAATCAAGAATCAAGTCCTTGAGAATTATTGACGATAATTAAGTTATAAATAATACATGTATTTTTAACATATAATCTATATTTGTCTAAAAGTGATTTCGTATTCTATATTTGTTTATTTTGAATTTGACTACCAATTTCATATTTTATTTTTATAATTTTTCAATATAAAGAACCGAGTCAGACCGAATAATTGATTATGTTCCAATTCGATTTTATAGTTGAATATGGAGCCAGTGGTTCAATTTTTAAAATCTTCATTGGTACTCACTTCAAAATCGAAGGGAACCGATCGAACCAGATCGCGTCAATTCCTACTTGTCTAAGTCGTCCTCATCCCGCACATTCAAAAATCTTGGAGGGGCGAGCTACCCAACCCTGTCTGTCCCGTTGCCATTTCCAAGAATTGTTGTTTCTAAGAGCAAATTATAACATCTAGAAGTAAACATTTTTTTTATATTATCTAGATTTTTAATTCGACATAGTAAACACATTAAAATGTATGTTAGGCTTTATGTGATTTGATAACACCCCAAAAGAAACAAGAATTTTAATTTCCTCTATGCTTACCATATTCAAGGATACTGAGTCTAATTCAGGGAATACAAGCATGATACACAGTAGGATTTAGAGAATTAAACTCAAATTAATCATATTATACTGAATATCTATATTAATTGAAAAATCAAGATAAACAATAAGTGATTATTTAAAAAATAAAATAATGAGCAAAAAATTAAACAGCGTAAGCAATCATAAACTTCTTTCAATCCCCATTCCCCTTATTTTGACTTTTGGGCCCTTCATCTTTCTGAATCGAGACCCAGCCCAATAATCCCTTATTTGATCAGACCCCTCTTAGAAAGATAAAATGCTCTTAACCCCCATTTTTTTTTATTAATATTTTATTATTAAGATAGGTTGCCTTGGTTCAGTAACATGGTTCAAACCTAGCTTCTCGTGAATATTGAACCTCATCCACTAGCTTTTTAGTGTGCTGAATAATTGTCCTTAGCAATTTTACCAGCCACTTACACACCACCTATATTTAGTAAAACAAAAAGAACCCTACGTGTAGTCGGCATAACCAAAGTATCATGACAACATAAAATTAGCCTTACCAAACTAAATGCAAGAAAGGGAACACAGCTACCATGAGGGAAAAGCTGAAATTTAAAATCCTAATTATGAGGTGAGCATCTCGAGTTTGAATAGGGTCCGGGCCCATCATATTGAAAAGTGGCATGGCTTCGATTTCGATGAAAAATGAGAAGAGTATTACCTACTATCCATGGAGATCATGAGCGTGGTGATCAAGGGCGAACGCAAAACTTTAAAGTTAGAAGAACACAATCGAACTTGTAAAGGAGTTGGGAGATATTTTACAATCGAAAATTTACGTCCAAAAAAATCATATCCCATGTAATTTTGTATTCAAGAATTTACATGGGATATGATTTTTTTGGACGTAAAATTTCGAAATTTTTTGATATCATATTTCATATACAATTTTCTAATAAAATGATGAAAATTACATTGAGAAATTTGTATCGCAAAAATAATAAATGTTAATGAAATAATTGATTTTTTTTTTTAAAATGCGAGTTATACGTCTTTCTTTAAAACTCACGTTTAACGTATTTTTAACTATTTTCAATATCTGTTTGAACTATTCGATATGCTAGTAATGTAGTTCTCGAAATAAACTTTGAGATGACATAAGCCATTTTGTAGATTCGATTAGCGTTCGATCGTTGGAGAATTTTTAAAATTAGCACGTTATCGAAATTCAAATTTATTGTGATTTTGCCCATATTTGGTAGAGATTAAAATCAAATTTTAATAAATTTTGATAAAAGTCAAAACACTTATGAATTACATGAAATATATTATTAAGATTAATTATTAACTTTGATTTAGATTAAAATTTAAATTTCAATCGATACACAACACGATTTTATATAAAAAAAATTCTCAAAAGTGGGGAGGGGGGGGGGAGGACCCCACCCCCCGCGGTGGTGATATGATAAGGTCTTTGAAAAAGAGAAATAGCACGAAAATAGATATTTACATGTTTGGAATAAGGAGAGACATACTGGACATAAGCGCTCCCTTGGTTGTGGCTATGCTGCCCTACCTTTCGATCGATACTACATAAGTACTAGAGAAATCTGGGACCCCATCGAATAAGAGAAGGAATTGAGAGATGCATGAATCAAAGTCAAATTCTCCCTCGTACGAATTTCCGGGAAAACATCCCTACAATATGCTTAGTCTCACCTGCTATCTATCTTTGCCTTGTGTTTGCTTAATAAATGACTTCCATTGAATGATGATATATTACAAATAAAGGGTTTGAATTTGGCTTCTCCTTGCATGCAAAATGTTGCTTTCGGGCTAAGAAATCGATTAATTTTTTCATTTCCTTAGCAAGGAAATAGAGAAGTTTGCCCTCCCAACAAAGAGGGGATTGAGAGAAGCCCCATAAGAAATCTGATGTTGTTGAGATCCAATGAGGATGCTCACTCGATTTGCAGATTGGTCCGATTCGTAATTCACTAGCAAACCAAACAGGAAGTTGTTGACCATCCCCTAACATGACCTCACACGGGGAGTCCACGCACCGTGTGATTCTCCCCCAAAAAAAGTCTACATGTGATATTCCAAAAACATAAACATTATGATTTAGTAAATTATAACCCCCCAACAATAGGAAGTCTCACCTCTCTGCCGCATTTCCTTTGGAAGGGGCCAAAAAATCCACCGTCAAGCTGTAATCGACGGCAAAAATGTATACTAAAAAATACAGGCACACTTCTTCAAATTTAAAAATGTTATCTATCATAACAAGATTCACTTCAAAATTTTAAAAAAAATGTCTTGAAAATACAATTACATTGATGAAATTGGAGAGAACCATACATAAAGTTCTCTTAACACGTCAGCACTGGAAAGTTTTTATTTGTTAGATGTCAGCTAACTACTGATTATTTTCATATTAATTATATAGAACCCTTGATTATGTTCACGTTGAACATTTTTTCTCTACACTGTTAAAATAATAGTACGATATGAAAATTGATACATTCACATTTAGAAGAAAACTTCCTCACCTTTTCACGAAAGCAAAGCCATAAGATCAATTGACAGAAGTGCCAATGTGCATTCTTCAAGGACAGTAGCGGACAAAATTTAACAGTACAAGGAATAAAATTTTAATTTATATTTCTTTTTAAAATTAGGTGGAATTATTAGGCTCTCATAAGTTCACTTGGAATTAACCTTTCTATATATCATTTCCGCTATCAAATTGACAATCCAGAAAATTTCAAGGCTTTCCTTGCACCCTAAATGCTATTAGATCTCAAGTGACAATTCTCTTGAATATCTTCTCAAGCTAATTGAACTCATCCTATTTTTGCACCAAGAAATGACTGCAAATAAAAAGGAAAATGAAAATACAATTTTAAAAGCATGTTTGGAGTTGTTTATGTTGGTGTTATGCCCTAGATCCAATCGATTTAGGTTGTAAACACTTTAATATGTTTAATGCATTTTTGGTAAGATCTGTTATTTATTTAAATTACTTCTCTAACGAATTATATTAAATAATAGAGTCCGTATATTTAAGTCTTTGCAATTTGTTAATCACAAGTAGTTGTAATTGTGAGATACAAATTACAAAATGATTGAATCTTAAATTATCTGTAGTTGTAAATAATAACGAGATACGGATAACGTTATTATGGATAAGCCATCACATGTGACATTTCTTACTTGAGAAGTAAGTAGCTGATCTCACAAGCTGAAGTGTAGTGACACTTGAATGAACATGTGGATGTTTTGTTATAGAACAAAACATTGGAGACCCGCTGAGAGATTCCACATGGAAAACTATCTGAGTGTCAGTAGTTAATCTCTAACGTTCGGTAGTGGAATTGGTCCTTTGACTTGAGGTCATCATAGTGCCTTATGTGAGGACAGTCATACTTTGGTGATGTCGGATGTTGCTCTGTCAAGGGTCGCTAATACGGCATCGTTCGGGTATGTCAAGAATCATATGAAGGTTGTGAATGATCAATAGATGATTCGTCACTCTTAGATAGTAAGAGGTTATGATCTACATTTCATCCAGTTAAGTTGATAATGAAATCCTTG
This sequence comes from Fraxinus excelsior, assembly GCA_019097785.1. Classification (NCBI taxonomy): domain Eukaryota; kingdom Viridiplantae; phylum Streptophyta; class Magnoliopsida; order Lamiales; family Oleaceae; genus Fraxinus; species Fraxinus excelsior. Next base: position 9,181,056 of record CM032626.1, read on the forward strand.
GCCAAGGTGAACTCATAAGTTGAAAAGGAGTTTTCGACTGACATTAACTTAATAGTGGGATAAAAGATATGATCGATAATTGAGATTGACACACATCCATATCTCGTAATTGATCGGATCATATTGACGAAAAGATTATAGTTTCACGGTAAACGAACAAGTTTGGTTTTGTCATACCACGTGACATTTCCCATCACATGTATTGCCCTGACACATTGCTAGATGTCAATCTGGGACGACGGATGTGAATTGATGATAAATTAAAAGGGGTATTTTAATTTATCAATTTTTGATTAGATCAAAATAATAATTCACGACGTTAGACATCGTGATTGGGAACCTAATGGGTCACACACAGAAGAGAACCAGAAGAATGAGATTTACCAATTAATTAATTGACAAGTGTTGGATAATTAATTAATTGATTTGCTTATTAATATGCCCGAATTAATTAATTGGATTAATTAATTCATGCACCGGATTCAATTAAATTAATTAATTAAATATTGGACCGGGTTCAATTTAAGAGACGGGTCGAGCCCGTTTGGACTTATACTAATAAGCTTCTAGGGTTTGAAAAAAAACTGTAGAGATTTTCATTATTCTTGCTAGCACAAGAAAAGAAAACCCTAGCCACCATTATTGTTCTCTGTGTGGATCACCATTGGAGGCTGGACAATTGGACAGTTTGGATTGCAGATCGTGATCATTGGAGTTCGAGAATCAGCAAAAGAGTTTGCAGAATTCATCAAAGGTATTAATTCTATCACAGCTTTTATCTAAATACAAAGCAGATCCTTATTTGGGATTCGAAAACATTTTAATTCCGCTGTGCATGCTTAAGTAGAATCCCAACAGTGGTATCAGAGTCTCCTTTGTGTTTGTTAAAAGTTGTTTTGTAGTTTGCAAAAATCAAAAGTTGATTGTTTATGTTATTCTTGAGTCTAGCAATAATGAAAAATTGTTTTCGTCTTCAAAAATTATGTTTTGGAAAGGAAAATATTTTTTTGGGTTAAAAAAAATTTGGATCTGAAATCCGGCCGTGGCGGCGAATGCACCGGGCCGTGGCGGCAGGAACCGGCTGCTCCCAAGGCGGAGCTGCCACGACCCGGTAACAGCAGTGACTGTCGCTGCTGTGCATCGAGCGCCACTGCTGAAAATCGCAGCAGCACACGACGCTGCTGCTGGGTATTGCAACAGCGCCGTGTGCTGCTGCAATACCCGGTGGTGCGCCCAGTCGCACCACCATTTCTCCGATCGTCGGCGCCGCAAATAAGGGAGGGGGTTTTTAGGGTTTTCGAATCGGGTGGAGGCGGGGGCTTCCTCTGCAATTTACGAAATTGCAGGCCCCCGCTTGCAATTTTTAAAGAAAGGGCATGTTTTGCAATTTTTTGATGAAGGACCTGTCGTGTAAATAAGATAATAGAAGGGCTTTGTTTTAATTTTAAATTGGGTCAAGTTGCAATTTTCAAAAAGGGTTTTGGATTTAAATAATAAAATAGTTTTAAAATGGTTAGAACTATAAATTTTAATTTTACCCATTTAAAATTTTATTTAAAATTGACAACCTTTTATATTTTCGTTAAAATTGGTTTTAACTTAAATATTAAATTTTGGCCCCAAATTGAATTTTATTTTATTTAGGAGTTTTATCTTAAATTAAAATATTAATTCAATTATAATTAGAGTTGGACTCTAATTTGATATTTAATTAAAATTTGATTTTAATTAAATTATACTGCCCTAAAAGTTTAAATAATTAGAGTTGGACTCTAATTTAGTATTTAATTAGAGTTTGATTTTGATTAAATTGCTTCACCCTATAATTGTGAAATTAGAGTTGGACTCTAATTTGACATTTAATTAAAATTTGATTTTAACGAAATAGACCCGCTAATTTATTTAATTAATTTATTTGATTAATTAATTATTTTCGATCCATTTAATCAAATGAGTTTAAACGAACATTATTGCTAGATTCTTGAGACATATATGCATATAATATTAGATATTATATAGGAAGGCATTTATGTGATGAATGTTTAATTAGTGGATGATTATGGACTCGACCATATGGATGTGTTGAATGGTTTATTTAATTCTTGCTGTTTTATGGGGCCTGCGAGCTCTTAAATTAATTTTGGACCTGCGAGTCGGTTATTATTATAATTGTTTTGGGTCTGCGCGTCCATTGTTATTCAGGCCTGCGTGCCACTAGTATAGGATACAGGTTGTGGCAAAACTGATTGAAGATGCAAGAAGTGAAGGGAACCTGAAGATGGTGCATTGATATTATCTCAATGCAATACCCCCTAGGACTTGACCAACTAGTCTTCCTGGTGGCTCGGGAAGACTAGATAGAATTAATCCATAATCATCCACTCTTATATGTATGTTTATTTGCATGTTTGATGAAATATGTACATATATATACATGATTGTATTGATGAGACATTTGCATGATAAACCCCTCACTAAAATATTAAGTCAGAATTATTATTTGTCTTCCATCATTATAGTGAAAAACGAGAGTCCTAAATCGATCTTAGCTTGTTGAGTACACTCAAGGCTGGTCCATTAGGGATATGTTTTGCACTATGAAATATTTGATATTTCTGAATGATGGGTTTGACTTAACTAAAATTTATCTTTTGTTGAGTACACTCAAGAAGATAAATTCTAGAGGCGTGTTAAGCTAACATATAAGATGTGTGAAGACAAAATAGTTGTCAGCTTAATGATCTGGGAATTGTATGGAGATACAATTGATAATAGCATCTACCCAAATATTTTATTAAGATTTGTTGAGTACACTCAAGGTCTTAATATAATAAATGGGGTCCCAGCCTACTGGGAATCAAGTATGGATTCTATTAATTTATGTGTGAGGGTCATAAATTTATTTTAAACAGTGGGAGCACATTTAATTTGATTAAAGTCCATATTAAATTATGCAATGCATTTTAATACATATTAATTCTTTATTTTTCGTCATTTACAGTTTTGAATCATGAGTAACCATATGAATTTGAGAGGCATATTGGATGCCAACAAACTGATCGGGCCTAATTTTCTCGATTGGCACCGCAATTTGAGAATTGTTCTCAAGCATGAGAAAATTGGTTATGTCATGGAGAAGCCCTTTCCCGAGGTACCTACTGAGGACTCGACTGAGGAAAAGATGGCTGCTTACAATAAACATAGTGATGACGATAACACTGCAACATGTGTGATGCTTGCAGCAATGTCACCTGAGTTGCAAAAGCAACATGAGGGTATGGATGCTTACACTATGATATTTCATCTCAAGGAGTTGTATGATGAACAGTCACGTGTGGAAAGATATGAGACTTCCAAGCAACTATACCGGTGCAAAATGGCAGAAGGATCTTCAGTCAGTGTTCATGTGCTGAAGAAGATTGGCTTTATTGAGAAGTTGGCTCAATTGGGTTCTATAATGGACCATGAACTAAGTGTTGACTTGGTTCTGCAATCTCTGCCAGAGAGTTATTCACAATTTATTATGAATTCCAATATGAATAAGCTCGAGTGCACACTCCCTGAGTTGCTGAACATGCTTAAGACTGTGGAGCCCAATGTCAAAGCTAGTAGTGGGCATGTCTTAGCCATTCAATCCTCCAAGGGATTTAAAAGGAAGATTAAAGGAAATTTTAAGAAAACATCGAAGAAGGCTAAGTGCAATAACAAAGCAGTTAAAGCAAACAAGGACAATACCAAATCTGATGACCCTTGCTATCACTGTGGAGTGAAAGGTCATTGGAAAAGGAACTGCAAGGCTTACCTCGCAAGCTTGAAGGGAAAGAAGTCTTCTGAAGCTTCATCTTCAGGTATACTTGTTATTGAGGTTAATATGTCTACTTCATTAACTTCTTGGGTATTAGATACCGGATGTGGATCTCATATTTGTATAAATATACAGGGACTAAAGAAAAGTAGGCCAGTGCAGAAAAGAGAAGTTGACCAGCGCGTGGGGAATGGAGCAAGGGTTGCTGCATTAGCTGTAGGAACATACTTCTTACCATTGCCTTCGGGCTTAGTATTAGAATTAAAGAATTGTTATTTTGTTCCCGCCATTACTAAAAACATTATTTCTATTTCATGTTTGGACATGGATGGTTTTTCAATTAATGTTAAGAACAATCGTTGTTCCTTTTATCGAGATGAGATCTTTTATGGTTGTGGTGTATTACAAAATGGCATTTATGTTCTTGATACTGAGTCGTCTATTATGAATATAGAAAATAAAAGGCATAAAAATGATAATCTAAATAATACATATCTTTGGCATTGCAGACTAGGTCATATAAATGAGAAACGCATTTCCAAGTTACATAGAGATGGATACTTGGGGTCAAAAGATTTTGAATCATTTGAAAAATGCGAATCATGCCTATTAGGCAAGATGACTAAATTTCATTTTACTGGAAAAGGAGAAAGAACTGCACAATTATTGAGCCTAATACATACTGATGTATGTGGACCCAAGTCAATCACCGCCAGAGGTGGTTTCTCTTACTTCATCACAATTACTGATGATCATTCTAGATTTGGTTATGTATATTTGATGAAATTCAAGCATGAAGCACTTGAAAAGTTCAAGGAATTCAAACTTGAAGTAGAGAAACAGACAGGTAGAAGTATTCTCACACTGAGATCAGATCGAGGTGGAGAATATCTAAAAGGAGAATTTTTAGATTATATGAAAGAGAATGGGATTCTCTCGCAGTGGACTCCACCATATACACCACAACATAATGGTGTATCTGAACGGAGGAACGCCACTTTATTAGATATGGTGCGATCAATGATGAGCCATGCAAGCCTCCCAAAATCGTTTTGGGGTCATGCACTAATTGCAGCGTGCTACACACTAAATCGTGTCCCATCTAAATCGGTTGACAAAACTCCATACGAGTTATGGAAAGGTAAAAGGCCCAACTTATCTCATATGAAAGTATGGGGCTGTGACGCTTATGTGAAGCGCACTGAATCGGATAAGCTTGAGGCTAAATCCGATAAATGTATATTTGTGGGATATCCAAAAGAAACTATTGGATATCAATTCTATAATCCCATTGAGAAGAAAGTGTTCATCTCAAGACATGCCATATTCCTAGAGAAAGAGTTCATTCTAGGAGAGAGTAGTGGGAGCAAATTAGAACTTGAAGAAGTTCATGAATCCACAGATACTGTTGACCAATTAGATGAACCTGAGTATGATCTCACACCTGTTGAGGGACAAACTTTTGATCAGGGAATGGAGATTCCTGAGGACACTCCGGCTCAGCGTAAATCAAGTAGGACCATTCGACCTCCTAGAAGGTACGAATTCTCGATTACTAATCAAATGTTATTGATCGAGGATGATGAACCTACTAATTACGCAGAAGCAAAGTCAAGTGTTGACTCAAAGAGATGGCAGGATGCCATGGAATCTGAAATGAACTCAATGTATGAAAACAAGGTATGGACCTTGGTCGACCCTCCTGATGGGATAAAACACATAGGATGTAAATGGGTTTATAAGAAAAAAGTCGACGTTGATGGAAACATCCATACATACAAAGCAAGGCTAGTAGCAAAAGGCTATAAACAAAGACAAGGTGTTGACTTTGATGAAACCTTTTCTCCTGTAGCCATGCTGAAGTCCATCCGGATTTTGCTTGCAATAGCTGTATATCATGATTATGAGATATAGCAAATGGATGTCAAAACTGCTTTCCTTAATGGGAACTTGCAAGAGGAATTGTATATGACACAACCTGAAGGTTTTGAATCCAAGGAAGTCAACAAGGTATGCAAGCTTGATTGATCCATTTATGGGTTAAAGCAAGCCTCTAGGAGCTGGAATCTTCGCTTTGATGAGACAATCAAAAAGTTTGATTTTATCAAGAATGAAGATGAACCGTGTGTATACAAGAAGACAAGTGGGAGTGCTGTCGTATTCCTAGTTCTATATGTAGATGACATATTATTAATGGGAAACGACATCCCAATGCTTCAATCGGTAAAATTGTGGTTATCAAAGAATTTCTCCATGAAAGACATGGGAGAAGCCGCATATATCTTAGGAATTAAGATCTATAGAGATAGATCTAAAAGATTGCTTGGCTTATCCCAGTCTCCGTACATAGATAAAATCTTGAGAAGATTTAATATGGAAGTATCCAAAAGAGGATTATGTCCCATGTCACATGGGATTTATCTCTCAAAAGATATGTGTCCCAAAACACATGATGAGAGGAATCGCATGGATAAGATTCCTTATGCATCAGCAATAGGATCTATCATGTATGCGATGCTATGTACGAGACCAGATGTTTCATATGCTCTAAGTGTTATGAGTAGGTTTCAAGGAAACCCTGGTGAGAAACATTGGATAGCAGTTAAGAGCATTCTCAAGTACTTAAGAAGGACTAAAGATATGTTCTTAATTTATGGAGGAGATGAATTAAAAGTTAATGGATATACTGATGCTAGCTTCCAATCCGACAAGGATGATAGCAAATCTCAATCTGGATATGTGTTTACTCTCAACAATGGCGCGGTCAGTTGGAAAAGTTCCAAACAAAAAACAACCGCTGATACAACAACAGAAGCCGAGTACATTGCTACTTCTGAAGCAGCAAATGAAGCCGTCTGGATCAAGAAGTTCATTAATGAACTTGGAGTCGTTCCTAGCAGTGTTGATCCCATACTTTTGTACTGTGATAACAATGGAGCAATCGCGCAAGCGAAAGAACCAAGGTCTCATCAACGATCCAAACATGTACTGGGTTGGCTGTGATGGTGATTGGTATCCATATCCATTAGGAGATTGTACAAGAAGAAATGACGTTTAAAGATAGAGCGTGCCCCCTGGTCGGCGGATTGCCTTGGTTATTTGATGTATCTGTTGAAAGGAAGGTCCGGCTCGCTGGGACTTGCAGATGTTCCCACAGATGATAATATTACAGATCCATTGACAAAGCCGTTGTCGCAGTATAAGCATGATCGTCATGTAGACTCTTATGGTATTAGATACATGAGTGATTGGATCTAGTGCAAGTGGGAGTTTGTTGGTGTTATGCCCTAGATCCAATCGATTTAGGTTGTAAACACTTTAATATGTTTAATGCATTTTTGGCAAGATCTGTTATTTATTTAAATTACTTCTCTAATGAATTATATTAAATAATAGAGTCCGTAGATTTAAGTCTTTGCAATTTGTTAATCACAAGGAGTTGTGATTGTGAGATACAAATTACAAGATGACTGAATCTTAAATTATCCGTAGTTGTAAGTAATAACGAGATACGGATATCGTTATTATGGATAAGCCATCACATGTGACATTTCTTACTTGAGAAGTAAGTAGCTGATCTCACAAGCTGAAGTGTAGTGACACTTGAATGAACATGTGGATGTTTTGTTATAGAACAAAACATTGGAGACCCGCTGAGAGATTCCACATGGAAAACTATCTGAGTGTCAGTGGTTAATCTCTAACGTTCGGTAGTGGAATTGGTCATATGACTTGAGGTCATCATAGTGCCTTATGTGAGGACACTCATGTTTTGGTGATGTCGGATGTTGCTCTGTCAAGGGTCGCTAATACGACATCGTTCGGGTATGTCAAGAATCATATGAAGGTTGTGAATGATCAACAGAGGATTCGTCACTCTTAGATAGTAAGAGATTATGATATACATTTCATCCAGTTAAGTTGATAATGAAATCCTTGGCCAAGGTGAACTCATAAGTTGAAAAGGAGTTTTCGACTGACATTGACTTAATAGTGGGATAAAAGATATGATCGATAATTGAGATTGATACACATCCATATCTCGTAATTGATCGGATCATATTGACAAAAAGATTATAGTTTCACAGTAAACGAACAAGTTTGGTTTTGTCATACCACGTGACATTTCCCATCACATGTATTGCCCTGACACATTGCTAGATGTCAATCTGGGACGACGGATGTGAATTGATGATAAATTAAAAGGGGTATTTTAATTTATCAATTTTTGATTAGATGAAAATAATAATTCACGACGTTAGACATCGTGATTGGAAACCTAATGGGTCACACACAGAAGAGAACCAGAAGAATGAGATTTACCAATTAATTAATTGACAAGTGTTGGATAATTAATTAATTGATTTGCTTATTAATATGCCCGAATTAATTAATTGAATTAATTAATTCATGGACCGAATTCAATTAAATTAATTAATTAAATATTGGACCAGGTTCAATTTAAGAGATGGGCCGAGCCCATTTGGACTTATACTAATAAGCTTCTAGGGTTTGAAAAAAAACTGTAGAGATTTTCATTATTCTTGCTAGTACAAGAAAAGAAAACCCTAGCCACCATTATTGTTCTCTGTGTGGATCACCATTGGAGGCTGGACAATTGGACAGAAATATATAGAAAAATAAGAATAGATTAAAGTAAATTTAATACAGTCAAAAATAGAATTATCACACTAGAAATTATTACAAGGCTCATATCCAAACCTTCAAATATCATAAGCAAAATATTATCCGTATTTACCGAACTCCCAATATTTTACTTTTGTACCCAACTGCAAAAACTGTCACTTGCTACAAAAGGGAGAAAAATGTCATATATATTTATAGCGTATTCTAAAAAGCGTAAGTAGAGGTGACAAACGAGTCACGAGCGGCTCGGACTCGTAAAAAAGACGAGCCCGAGCCGAGCAGGGGACTCGCTAGGCGAGCCGAGGTTTCTTTACAAGCGGCTCGTGGGCTTGCCTAAATTTTTTTTTTTTCCTCCAAAAAGGCTTATATCTTAATTAAAAAAAATAATTTAAAAAAAACGACCGGCTTGGCTCGGCTCGGGGCTCGCCGAGTACCCATTTTGGGCGAGCTCAGGGCACAAGCCTAGCTCGCCCAAAATGGGACGAGCCAAGCTTAAGCATGCGAGCACGAGCCGAGCTCGAGTGGGCAAGGGCGGAGTCGGCTCAACTTGATCCATTGCCACCTCTACCGTAAGACGTGGGGAAGCGTGGGGGCCAAACTTCCGCCTAGGCGTAAAAAGAAATTATCTTATTTTAAATTTTTTAAGTTAATTTAAAAATTATTTAATAATTAAAGAAGAAAAAGCGTATTAAAACCTCAAAGCATAATAATAATAATAATAATAATAATAATAAAGCACACGTTAGGCAATGCGCAATGCGAGGCATTTTGAATCGACTTCGCGCCTATGCACCACTTTTTAGAACATTGATTTATGGTGATTAATTGCTCAATTCTTGATTTGTGTGAATAATTGCTCAATTCATGACCTAATTCACTCCAAGCTTCGGTTGGACCCAAGGTGGAAGTTTGGGAAAATTTGCAATTTTCCGTACCAATCAAATAAGGGAAAATTTGCAACACATTTCCAATTCTTTCGAATATTTATAAATTTTGTCCTAATTTTTCATTTATTGCAAACCGGAATTCCAAACCTTTCATTCCCGTGCGGCTAAGGACAAATGGATGGATTCGGTCCATAGTTGGCCAGAAAAAACAATTTTGACCACATTTTGAACAATTTTTAAAAAGGCAAAATCGTTACATTTATATTTTTAACATAAATAATTAAGTTAAAAAATAAAAATAAAAAATGGATAATTACAACCACGACTCAAAACCTTTCAAATCTTTATAGATTTAACCCTATTTTTCCAATTGTTGCAACCGTATTCCCAAACCTTTCATTCCCATACGACTGAGGACAAATGAACAGATTTTGTCCATTTGTCTGTTTGTTGACCAAAAAAAATGATTTTGACTACATTTTGAACAAATTTGAAAATGGTAAAATCGTAAATTTATATTTTCTACATAAAACAATTAAGATAAATAAACAAAAAATAAAACGCCACGCCACGCCAACCAACCAAAACAAAATCCGTCCATTTATCGGTGATCACCGTCACTCACCCAAACATCGCATCGCAACCAAGAGAAGAGATTTCGTTTCAGATCCAACAATAACAATTAGAATTTGATCGCTTAATGTAGATGTTTAAAATTTAAATCAATTTTTTTTTCTTGTCCCGTTATAGAAATTGAAAGCAAAATGATATTTAAATTGACAGATTTGGAAAAATTAAAATTGGCATTGGAGAGGAAAGTGAAGTCCGTGTGCATAGATATATCAAAATTGGAGAGATTCAAATTGAAGCGACAGCGAGGAAATCTTCGGCACAAACAGATGAAGCGACAGCAAACTCTTTTGGTTTTTTTTTGTTAGAAAATGAGTTCATAGCTTTTTTGGTCATGATGAAAGTGGAATTGGATCAAATGACTAATTGGAATTCCAACCAAAAATACTTGTAAGTGGCAAGGGAAGTGGAAGTTACGAAGTTGTGTAGAAAGGAATTAAGGGAGAATTTGGTGGGGGATAGAGTGTTATGAAATCAACCATCGGATTGAATTGTTGAAGTTATATGGCACAATAATGAATTATTTGATCAAAAGCAAAAGAATAAAAGAAGATAAGAAAATATGACAGTGGAATTAGAAAATTTTATTACACCAATAATTATAAACAAATATAGAATTGATCATAAAGTTCTGATAATCTCTTTTCTCATACTTATGAAATTGTATAGAAGAACCTAATATTTATAGGAAATATGTAAGTGATGTCCAAAATTCGTCCCGTAGAGTTGTCGATTAAGTAGGATGTCAAAAAAATCGTGTTTAAAATGAAAAGGAGAGAGAAAAAACACGGAAAAACTCGAAACAAGTAGGTGACGCCGCGAACTTTTCCAAATTGTGTTTTTTTTATCCCGAACTTTTCTTCAAGTCCAGTCTACCGATTTTCAAACTCCCAATTGACTTCTAAAATAGAACTTCAACTTCACATAGGATTTCAATAACATTCCAAACTAAATTCGTCTTAACGTGCACTTCAATTAGAATTCTTCAATTACTTCAATAAGAAATTCAGGTCACACTCAAATACTAACATAAAGGAATGTGAATCTTTCTTCTGAAATGGTGGCTAAAGTGACCACTTTGTTCAAGCTTCGCTCAAGGTTTTCATGGTGACCTAACGTAATTTATTTTATTGTGCAAAATGCATGGATTCATAGTGCTCTTATGTAAAATACAAAACAAGTTCTAGCTCAAGTACAAGACAATCAAAAATCATCACGAGGAATTAGACGACAGTGGTGGTGGCAAGCGACTACTGGTGGTAGATGGATGTATTTTGGTTTGATTTAGTTAGCGTGAGGGAATAAGATAAAGTTTTATTTCTTTTCTTTTTTTATCTTTTTGTTTATTTATTTTAATTATTTAATGTGAGAATATAAGTTTACTATTTTTTTCCTTTTTAAATTTATTCAAAATGTTGGGTCTAAATTATTTTTTTCATAGTCAACTAACGGATATATGAACGGAATTTGTCCATTTGTCCTTTAGTTGCACAAGAATGGAAGTTTTGGAACCACGAGCGTAATAAATGAAAGATTAGGATAAAATCTGGAAGATTTAAAAGATTTGAGAATTTGATTGCAATTATTCCATAAAATAATAATATTTTAGCATCTTTTGCTCTAAGGAAAGACCAAGTACCACACATGCTTTTATTGAAATATGCTACATGTACATAAACACACTTGTGTACATGTAAACAAACCATACTTTATTATACGATAAAGAATTTGCGCCTCCTTTTGTTTCGGTCACGTTTTTGTGTCTAATTTCCCAAACATTACGAAGGTCTCAATGCAAGTTCTCCTTCCAAATAATGAGAATGATATTAATAAACCATGAAAGGCAAAAGTTTCTAAGTAATTTGATAGGAAAGGCTATTAGGATTGCTAAAGAATATTGCGTTTGGTTTAGTCATACGATTCCTTATAGTTTCCTTTATGTATAAGCAACAAAAATAATTAGCAGATTACTTCAAACAACAGTTAAGGTATCCTTGAAATGAAAGAAAACCCAACTCGAATACACGACTCCTTGCCACTTGTAGCTTGTTTTTTATTACGTCCAAAACTCTAATAATATTCGAAGATTGTTCCCGTGACTAGTCCCGATGATAAGTTGAATTTAGCTTGATAGCAAAAAGTGCTATCATCGTTAGTCGGTATTGCCATTATCATCTTCATCTGCTCAATTATTGAGCTACGTCGTATTCTTCTACTAACTTTTTCTTTATATCGTTTATTTAGAGTTCAAATTAGATATGTCTCGTATATAACTATAAAGAGATGAACTATGTTGGGAAAGTTCAATCAGATTCTAATATATTAGATAACACTTAACTTCTGAAATTATTGAGCAAACCTCCACAACGTAATCCTGTTTGGGTTTATGCTAAAAAATAGATATAAAATGAGCATGATTATTTAGTTGATATCGGCATCGAATTGAGGGGGATGGTATCCTACAAGGGATCATTGTCTTCAATTGGTAAATCGGTTATCATGTCACCTTTAGACTTGAAATGGACATCTAGTCATTATTGTGGCTTGTTAGTTACAAACAAATTGAACTCGCGGGCATATACCTCATTCTCTTGTCTGAGCTGTAACTTACATTGGTTTCAAGCAACACCACGGGTTGAATGTTGGGAAACCTACTTAGTCATGCGCAGTGGTAGTAAAGCAAAATTTAGATTCCCAAATATGGATCTGCTTTATATTTTTAGATAGAAACTGTAATTAGAATTGTACCTTAATTAAATTCTGCAAACTCTTTTGTTGATGCACGAACTCCAATGATAACGATCTGCAATCCAAATTGTCCAATTGTCTAGCATCCTCCATGAATTAATTAATCTAATTAATTAATTCGGGCCTATTAATAAGCAACCCAATTAATTAATTATCCAACACTTGTCAATTAATTAATTGGTAAATCACATTCTTCTGGTTCTCTTTTGTGTGTGACCCATTAGGTTCCCGAATCACGATGTCTAACGACATGAATTATTATTTTGATCTAATCAAAATTGATAAATTAAATACCCCTTTTAATTTATCATCAATTCACATTCGTTGTCCCAGATTGACATCTAGCAATGTGTCAGGGCAATACATGTGACGGAAAAATGTCACGTGGTATGACAAAACCAAACTTGTTCGTTTACCGTGAAACTATAATCCATTCGTCAATATGATCCGATCAATTACGAGATATGGATATGTGTCAATCTCAATTATCGATCATATCTTTTATCCTACTGTTAAGTCAATGTAAGTCGAAAACTCTTTTTCGACTTATGAGTTCACATTGGCCAAGGATTTCATTATCAACTTAACTGGATGAAATGTAGATCATAATCTCTTACTATCTAAGAGTGACGAATCCTCTATTGATCATTCACAACCTTCATATGATTCTTGACATACCCGAACGATGTCGTATTAGCGACCCTTGACAGAGCAACATCCGACATCACCAAAGTATGACTGTCCTCATATAAGGCACTATGATGACCTCAAGTCAAAAGGACCAATTCCACTACCGAACGTTAGAGATTAACCACTGACACTCAGATAGTTTTCCATGTGGAATCTCTCAGCGGGTCTCCAATGTTTTGTTCTATAACAAAACATTCACGTGTTCATTCAAGTGTCACCACACTTTAGCTTGTGAGATCAACTATTTACTTCATAAGTAAGAAATGCCACACGTGATGGTCTATCCGTAATAACGATATCCGTATCTCGTTATTACATACGACCACAGACGATTTAAGATTCAGTCATATGTAATTTGTATCTCACAATCACAACTCCTTGTGATTAACAAATCACCAAAACTTGAATCTACGGATTCTATTATTTAATTAATTAGAATATTAATTCAATAAATATAATAGATCTTGCCATAAATATGCATCGGTTATATATACATTAAAAGTGCTTATGTCCAAAGTTGATTGGACCTAGGGCATAACACTTACAAACTCTCACTTGCACTAGATCCAATCCCTTATGTATCTTATACCATAAGAGTCCACATGACGATCATGTTTATATGCTGCGACAACTCTTTGTCAATGGATCTGCAATTTAATAAATTGTGGGAATTCGTTCTTTCTTTACGTCATTTCATTGTATTATCTTTCCAATGAGATAATACCGCCTTAACACATGTTTGGATCATTGATGAGACCTTAGTTCCTTCGTTTGCACGATGGCTCCATTGTTATCACAAGCAGAAGCAATGTGATCAACAATGTTAGGAACTACTCCAAGTTCATTAATGAACTTTTTGATCCCAAGACCACAACTTTTGTTGCTTTTCTAAAGCATATGATGTATAAGGCTTCTATTATTGAATCAACGGTTATTTTTCGATTTGGAACATTTCCAACACATCCGCTTAAGAGTAAACCAATATCCTAATTGAATATGCTATCATTCTAGTTTGACTAGAAGTTAGCATCAGGTGTATCCATGAACTCTCAGTTCATTTTCTCCATATATAAAATCTTCTCAAGATTTTATCTATATAGATTGGATGAGAATTAAGCAATCTTTTAGATCTATCTCTATAGATCAACTTTATTTCTCTCACATCTATTATGAAGAAATTATTTGACAACCATAATTTCAACAATTGAAATATAAGAGACGTCGTTTCCTATAATATGTCTCATACATATAATATTAGGAATGCGACAATGCTCCCACTATCTTCTTTTAAACACACAATTCATTTTTGATAAAATCAAAACATTTTGACTTTTATATCAAATCGAATATTTTAGCTCCAAAAGGCTTATTTTAATCCATATTGAACTTTTCTTGTAAACTCATTTACAACCTATGGGTTCTAATCCATTAGGCGGGTTGACCAAGGTCCAAACCTTGGTTACAACATTAAGTTCATATCGGATATTATAGCCTTATGTCATCTCAGCGAGTCAACACTTGACTTTGCTTATGCATAATTAGTAGGTTCATCATCCTCGATTAGTAATGTTTGATTAGTAATCATGGATTCTTACCTTCCAGAAGGTCGAATGATCCTACAAGATTTACATGGAGCTGTCGTGTCCTCAGGAGTCTCAACTTCCTGATCAAGAGTATGTCCTCAACAGGTTTGGGATCAGACTCAGGTTCATCTACTTGGTTAACTATATCTGTGAATCCTTGAACTCCTTCAAGATTTATTCTACTCCCACTGTCCTCTCCTAGAATAAACATTTTTCTCTAGAAGTGTGACATGTCTTGAGATGAACACCTTCTTCTCAACGGAATTATAGAATTGATATCCAATTGTCTCTTGAATATCCCACAAATATATATATTTATCGGATTTAGTTTCAAACTTATCCGATTCAGTGCGCTTCACATAAGCGTCACACAGTCCAAACTTTCATATGAGAAAAGTTGGGCCATTCTGTCCTTTCCATAACTCGTATGGAGTTTTTGTCAACCGATTTAGATGTGACACGACTTAGTGTGTAGAACACGTGGCAATCAGTGCATGACCTCAAAACAATTTTGAAGTGTTTGCATGGCTTGTCCTTAGTTGCACTATATCTAATAGTGTACGATTCCTCATTGCAAATACATCATTATGTTGCAATGTATGTAGAGGAATCCACTGCGAGAGAATCACATTCTCTTTTAGATAATCTAAAATTCTACATTTTAGGTATTCTCCACATCGATCAAATCTTAGTGTGAGAATTTATTTACCTATTTGTTTCTCAATTTCTAGTTTGAATCACTTGAACATTTCAAGAGTTTCATACTTGAATTTCATCAAAATATACATGACCATTTCTGAAATAGCCGTCTAGTAAATGTGATGAGATAAGAGAAACTTTATCTAGCATTGATTGATATGTGTCCACATACACATCACTATGTATTAGACTCAGTAATTATGCAGATCTTTCTCCTTTTCAAGTAAAAGGAGATTTGGTCATTATGCCTAACAGACATATTTTGCATTTGTCAAATGATTCAAAATCATTTGACCCAAATATACATCTCCATGTAAGTTTGGAATTGCATTTTCATTTATATGACCAAATCTGCAATGCCAGATATAGGTGTTATTCAGATTATCATTTTTATGCCTTTCATTATCTATACTCATTATAGAATACTCAATATTTAGAATATAAATATCATTTTGTAATTTACCATAACCATTAAGATCTTATCAAGATAAAAGGAACAACAATTGTCCTTAACATTAAAATAATTCATGTCCAAATATGAAATTTATTTAATGTTCTTGGTAATGGCAAGAACAAAACAATATTTCTCTAATTCTAATATTAAGCCTAAAGGCAAAGGTAAGAAGTAGCTCATATAGGCAATGCAGCAACATTTGCTCATATTCAACGTACATGTCAATTTCTCCTCTTTTTGCAGTGATCTACTTCTGTTTAGTTTCTGCATATTTATACAAATATGAGATCCATATTTGGTATCAAATACCCACAAAACTAATGAAGTAGATATAAGTCTTGCAATTTCTTTTCCAATGACCTATCATTCCAAAATGATAATAATGGTCATTAGATTTAGTATTGTCCTTGTTTGCTTTAACCGTCTTAGCCATCTTAGATGTTTTCTTAAAACATCATTTAGACTTCCCTTAAGAAATCTATGACTAAGATTTGCCAATTACAAACATAGATATCGGGCTCAACAGTTTTAAGCATGTTCAGCAACTCAATAAATGTGCATTCGAATTTTATTCATGTTAAATTCATAATCAGTTATGAATAACTCTTCGGCAAAGATTGCAGAATCAAGTCATAATTAGTTCTTTGTTCATGACTGAACTCGATTGAGACAACTTCTCAAAGTAGTCAACGTCTTCAGCACACCAGCACTGGCTAAAGACTCTTCTGCCATTATGCACTAGTATAGTTCCTAGGAAATCTTATATCTTTCCACACGTGATTGTTCATCATTCAACACTTTTAGATGGAAAATCACGTGTTTGCATCTATACACTTATGTTGCTTTTGTAACTCGGGTGACATAGTCGCAAACATCACATATGTTGCAGTGTTATCGTCATCACCGTGTTTATTATAGCATTCACCTCTTCCTTTATTGAGTCATCAACAAGTGTCTCTGGAAAGAGCTACTCAAGGACATAACAATTTTTTCATGCTTGAGAACAATTCTCAGATTGTAGTGTCAATCAAGAAAATTTGGTTTGGTTGTTGGCATACAGTATGCCACTCAAATACATATGGTTACTCAAGACTCAATAAATGTAAATGACGAAAAGTAAAAGAATAATATATAAAATGCATCGATTAATTTAACATTGTCTTTTATTAAATTAATTTCTCTCCCACTGTTTAACTCAAATTTATTACCCTCTTACATAAATTTATGGAATCCATACTTGATTTTCAGTGGGCTGGGATCCCATTTGTTATATTAAAACTTTGAGTGTACTCAACAAGCCTTGATAAAACATTAAGGTAGATACTATTATCAATTGTATCTCCATACAACTCCCAGATCATTAAACTGACAACTCTTTGTCTTCACACATCGTATGTGTTAGCTTAACATACCTCTAAAATTTATCTCGTTGAGTGTACTCAACAAAAGATAAGTTTTAGTTAAGTTAAATCCATCATTCAGAAATATCTAATATTCATAGTGTCAAAACATATCCCTAATAGACCCGCCTTGAGTATACTCAACAAGTTGAGATCGATTTAGGACTCGTTTTTCACTATAATGATGGAAAACGAATATAAATGACTTAATATTTTAATATGCCTCTAAAATTTATCTCCTTAAGTGTACTCAACAAAAGATTAGTTTTAGTTAAGTCAAATTCATCATTTAGAAATATCTAATATTTTATAGTGTCAAAACATATCCATAATAGATCAGCATTGAGTGTACTTAACAAGCTGAGATCGATTTAGGACTCTCGTTCTTCACTATAATGATGGAAGGTGAATAAGAAACTGACTTAATATTTTTAACGAGGGGTTTTGCATGCAAATGTCTCATCGTAATAATTATATATATTTTATTATACATCTAACATGTAAATAAACATACATATAATAGTGTAGACGATTATAGACTTATACTATCTAGTCTTCTCGAGCCATAAGGAAGACTAGTTGGTCAGTTCCTAGGGGGTATAATATCGATTCATACAATGCTTCATCTCTATGGTTTCCTCCTCTTCTTGTATCTTCAATTAGTCCAGCTGCAATTTGTATCCTATACTAGTTGGCACGCAGACCTAAATAATATTGGACGCGCAGGCCCATAATAATAACGGACTCGCAGGTCCAAAATAAATTAGAGCTCGCAGACCCATAAAACAACAAGTACATTCAACACATCCACATGGTCGAGTCCATAATCATCCACTAGTAAAACATTCATCATATAAATGTATTCCTATATAATATTATATGCAAACATGTTTCAAGTTTCTAGCAATTAAAATCGTCTAAACTAATTTAAACAAATGGATCAGAACAATTAAATAATCAATTAATCAATTAATTTAATTAGCGAGTATATTTAATTAAAATCAAATTTTAATTTTATATACCAAATTAGAATCACATTCTAATTCCACTAGTGGTGGCAATGGGCCGAGCCGAGCCTGCTCGGCCCATGCCCAGACGAGCTCGGCTCGTGCTCGCACGAGCCGAGCTCGTGGCTCGTTACCCACGAGCCGAGCTTCGGCTCGGCTCGTGGGATTTTGGGCGAGCTCGGCTCGTGCCCGAGCTCGCCCAAACGAGCCGAGCGCTCGGCTCGGCTCGACTCGTTTTTTAATTTTTAATTTTTTTTTTTGTTTCGTGGACGAGCCACGAGCCGCTCGGCTCGTGGCTCGTCCAATTTTAATTTTTTTTTTTTTTTTTTTTAAATAACAGTGACGAGCCGGCTCGTCTCGCTTGAGCCGGCTCGTCTAGACGAGCCGAGCAGGCTCGGCTCGTCACCCGTTTGGACGAGCTCGGCTCGTGCTCGGGCTCGTTTTTTTACGAGCCCGAGCGGCTCGTGGGCGTGAACAGTACGAGCCGAGCGGGCGAGCCGACGAGCCGCTCGGCTCAATTGCCACCTCTAAATTCCACTATTACATGGCGGAACTATATAATCAAAATCAAATTTTAATTAAATATCAAATTAGAGTCTAACTCTAATTTCAAAGTTTTAGACAAAACACTTTAATTAAAATCAAATTTTAATTAAATATCATATTAGAGTCCAACTCTAATTTCAAGATTTAAGGCAGTTGAATTTTAATTAAATACAAGAATTATAGTCCAACTCTAATTCCAAGAGAAATTTAGGGTGAAGACAATTTAATTAAAATCAAATTTCAATTAAATGTCAAATTAGAGTCCAACTCTAATTTCAAGAATGTATTAGGGTGAGATAATTTAATTAAAATCAAGTTTTAATTAAGTACTAAATAAGAGTACAACTTTGATTTAAATTGAATTAATATTTTAATTTAGGATAAAACTCCTAAATAAAATAAAACTCAAATTAGGGTCAAAGTTTAATATTTAAGTTAAAATCCAATTTTAACGAAAATATAAGTCGTCAATTATTAATCAAAATTTTAAACGGGTTAGAATTGAAAATTTTAAGGTCAAACCATTTTAAAAATTAATTTAAAACCATTTTAATATTTAAATTCAAAACCATTTTGAAAATTGCAAACTGACCCAAATTTAAAATTAAAAGGCAGCCCTTCAATTTCGAAAATTGCATGATAGGTCCTTTATTTTAAAATTGCAAAATGACCATTTTCTCATAATTGCAGGCAGGGCCCTACAATTTCACACATTGCAACAGAGGCCCCCGCCTCCACCCGTTCTCTGAAAACCCTAAATTTTTTTTATTTTTTTTTCTCCAACTGCGGCCGAGCCACATCAGCACCGGGCTGGCGCGCTGCTGCTACAATAGGAGCAGCGTCGAACGGTCCTTGGCACTACAGCAGCGTGCGACGCTGCTGCAATAAGCAGCCGGCGCTGCTGCTACGATAGCAGCAATGTCGGGAGTTGTTTGGAAGCAGCTGTCGCACCGGCAGCTCCCGCCTGTGTCCGCGTCGGCGACTCGCCGGCTTCCACCCGATCCGTCCAGTTTTCGATTTCCATTTTTTTTCATTTTTTTTGAATAGATTCTAAAATGTGAAAATTAAATTTTCTCAATTGCTAGAAACAAGAAAAACAACAATCAACGTTTGATTGTTACAAGATGTAAAACAATTTCTAACAAACACAAAATAGGTTCTGATACCACTGTTGGGAACCTACTTAGTCATGCGCAGCGGAAGTAAAGCAAATTTCGATTTTCAAACAAGGATCTACATTGTGTTTAGATAGAAAATGTGTTTAGAATAATACCTTAGATGAATTTCGCAAACTCTTTTGCTGATTCACGAACTCCAATGATCACAATCTGCAATCCAAACTGTCCAATTTTCCAGTTTCCAATAGTGATCCACACAGAGAACAAGAATGACGGTTATGGTTTTCTTTTCTCGTGCTAGCAAGAATAATGAATAATCTATAATGTTTTCAAACCCTAACAGTCTATTAATACAAGTCCAAACGGGTTTGGCCCATCTCTTAACTTAACTCGGTCCAACATTTAATTAATCAAATTAATTAAATTCGATCCATGAATTAATTAATATAATTAATTAATTCGGGCATATTAATAAGTAACCCAATTAATTAGGTGTCCAACACTTGTCAATTAATTAATTAGTAAATCTCATTCTTCTGGTTCTCTTTTGTGTGTGATCCATTAGGTTCCCGATCACGATGCCTAATGACGTGATTTATTATTTTGATCTAATCAAAATAGATAAATTAAAATACCCATTTTAATTTATCATCAATTCACATTCGTCGTCCCAGATTGGCATCTAGCAATGTGTCAAAGCAATACATGTGACGGGAAATGTCACGTGGCATAACAAAACCAAACTTGTTCGTTTACCGTGAAACTATAATCCCTTCATCAATATGATCCGATCAATTACGAGATATGGACATGTGTCAATCTCAATTATCGATCATATTTTTTATCCTACTGTTAAGTCAATGTAAGTCGAAAACTCTTTTTCGACTTATGAGTTTACCTTGGCCAATGATTTCATTATCAACTTAACTAGATGCAATGTAGATCATAATCTCTTACTATCTAAGAGTGACGAATCCTCTATTGATCATTCACAACCTTCATATGATTCTTGACATACCCGAACGATGCTGTATTGGCGACCCTTGACAGAGCAACATCCGACATCACCAAAGTATGATTGTCCTCATATAAGGCACTATGATGACCTCAAGTCAAAGGACCAATTCTACTACCGAACGTTAGAGATTAACCACTGACACTCAGATAGTTTTTCATGTGGAATCTCTCAGCGGGTCTCCAATGTTTTGTTCTATAACAGAACATTCACGTGTTCATTCAAATGTCACTACACTCTAGCTTGTGAGATCAACTACTTCGTAAGTAAGAAATGTCATACGTGATGGTCTATCCGTAATAACGATATCCGTATCTTGTTATTACATACGACCACAGACGATTTAAGATTCAATCATACGCAATTTGCATCTCACAATCACAACTCCTTGTGATTAACAAATCACCAAAACTTGAATCTACGGATTCTATTATTTAATTAATTAGAATGTTAATTCAATAAATAATAGATCTTGCCATAAATATGTATCGATTATATCTATATATAAAAAGTGTGTATTTAACGGAATTTGTTGGTTTAACGGAAAAACTAACGGAATTTCTTGATTTAACGGAAAAACTAACGGAATTTTTTTAATTTAAAAATCATTTAACTCCATAATTGGGCTTCAAAATTACAATTCTAAAGCCCATGTAGAAGTATTGGATGTCATGCTCATTTTATAGATACATTTCTCTCCAAAAGTTTCATAAACTTTCAATGTGGGATTGTGCATTTTATATATGCTCTTAACTCCAATAGTTTTATAAATTTCCAATGTAGGATAGTGACAAAAAAAAATGTTAAAATACTCATCAAAATCATTTTAAAATGTATGTCTAATTGACTAATTTGATTTTGAATTACAACTAATTAAATTGTAATATTCACTTTCATTCTTTCATTTATTTAATTTTCAAATTTAATTTAAATTACACTTGATTATTAATATATTAATGTTAGATATTATTTTCTATAAGTTTAAAATATTTTAATTTAACAAAGTAAACTATTTTAACATATTTATTTTTAATTTTTAGTGTTGGGGCTAATTGTAGGATATATAATGAATCTAATTAGTAAAGATAGATTTACTTTAAATTATTTTTATGTATTTATTGCATTCGGTTCGACCGCAGTTGAATTTCCACAAACTTCATGTCGGAATCATTCTTGATTGTGAATCAAAATCCTTCATCTCCATTTTCCGATATCGGAATTATCAAATCCGCAAACTTTTCGTATAAATCATATGATTAATGCTCATGTTTAGTTCCTTAATTAATAAAAAAAATTAAAATTCTCCTAACACTATTTAGCAATATTATAGTATTATATTAAATGTTTAGTAAGTTTTATTTTTAAATATTAGATGATTTTATGATATAGTAAAAAATCTATTTTTTTTAATAATATATAAAAAAACTATTTTTTAAAATAAAAATATATTTAATGTCTTAAAAATAATTAAAATAATATTAAAAATACGAAACGTATTATGACGCTTATCCTTCGTATTAACACGCCTAAACTTGTGATTCTTGATTCTCAATATCGACATCTCGCAACGTATTACGCCTTTTAGAACATTATTAATAAATGAATGGAAAATGCAAAAAAAATTTGTACTACTACATTTTAGTCACTAGGAAAAAATGAAACTAAAAAAATGGATGTGGATATTATCAATTTAAAAATGCTAATAGTTTATTTGGTAAGGTACATTGAACTCAATGAAGAAAAAATATTTATTTATTTAGTTTTGTATTATAATGTTATCTATTATTTTATTATGTATAAAAGTTCATGATTAAATACAAAATTTAATATAATATAATAGTACGAAACACAAACTTATACATTTTAATTTAGAATTTAACGCTATTCAAGTTAAAATTAATATATCACAATGTGTAATTATTTATCAATTACATAACCATTATATCATTAATTATTTAATGAACCAAAAAAATTATATATAACTAAGCAAACGTGCATTGCACGTTGCTTCAACCTAGTATACATTAAAAGTGCTTATGTCCAAAGTTGATTGGATCTAGGGCATAACACTTACACCAACATGGATGATTAATTCAAGATTTCATGTAGAGATTGAGAGAGAGAGAGTTCCTTAAGGCACCGTTATCCACGCTCCGAATTAGTACATTGTTGTGCTCTGTCACTTTTTTTCTTTTGCTTAAAAAATGACAGGAATGCCCTTATGGAACTTTTTTTTATTTAACTCTTACCCTTTGCAGATGGATCAAGATAAAATTGTCAATGTTCCTCAACAATGCATTAGATCTAGATAGCTATGTCAACGAGCCGAACTCGAGCAAAAAAAAAAAAAAAAAAGCTCGGGCTTGGCTCAAGCTTTTTTGTGTTGACATTTTTTTGGCTCGAGGCGAGCCCGGTAAAAAAAAAACTAAGGCTCGGGCCGGCTCGATTTTTTTGTTTTTTTAATGTCAAATCTACATTTTTTACTTAAAAAATTTAAAATTTGTGTGATTTGTATGTACTATAAACTAAAGAAAAAAACTCGGGCTCGGTTCTAGATTTTTTGGACCCGAGCCGAGCCGAGCAAAGCCCGGCCAAAAAAATGAGGCTCGGGCAGAGCCTCGGCTCGTTGTAACCGAGTCCGAGCCGGGCTTGGCTCGAGCTTTTTTCAAGCCGAGCCGTTCAAGCCGGGGAGCTTTTTTGCCATCCCTAGATCTAGAGCTCTCTATGATACAAGTTGTGTCAAAATTAAATTTTCAAATGAGAGAGTTATTGAATGGGATCACACAAATTCATTGAGTGGAACAGTTAGTCTATGGTGTCTAGGACAAGAAGAAGCCAAAGGAGTAGGATCCTTCCATACAGTCTCCCAAACACAAATCTTATCACCACATGCCAAAGACCTGTTCAGTGAAAAAAAGAAATGAAGTAGGTTTTTGCGGGATGAGACTTAATGCAAAGTTTGAGTCCCATCCATTTAAATTGAGTCCCTATTTGCTTCTTTTGACCTTACTCCAAAGAGTGATGTTTTGTATTTGCTTCTTACGACCTTATACGATTGCGATCCACATTCACTGCTCATCTCTGGTCATTGACTTATTCTCTCCACTAACTCGTCTAGTAGATTCAGTTGAGCTACTACTCAACATAAAGTAATTGGTGGGGGCTCTAAGTCAAATTGATATCACCATTCAAGAATATGTGATGGAAATCAGGTTCAAAACAATTCACATATTGAAGCTCAAATTAGTTGATGAACACCTAACACCTCAAACTAGTTGAACACCTGCAAATAATAAACCGTTGGAGCGGGAGATATAGTATCCAGAAATGTTAACACCGGAAGGGGGTTGAAGATGGATAAAGCTTTTACTAGTGTGCTCATTTCATAGCAGAAATAGAGAATAAGAAGAAATTAAGGGAAGAAAAATCTATATGAAATGATGAACTAAACTAAGATGGAGATTGGAGAAAGATTTGTAGGGTTTCATCAAAAGCATTCTAGTTCTAATCTATTTTCTGATTGATTTAATGTACAGAGAACAAGAATGAGCGAGTTGTATGTGTTAAGAATTTGACTCCTGAGGAAGTACACCAGTGCGCAACCAGGCTAAGGAATGCACTAGGACGAAAGGTGTTGAAGCTGAAGACAAGACACGTTACAAAACACCCTAGTGTTCAAGGTACTTGGACAACCGACCTGCAGATGTGACCATCTAGAATAGTATGACGAAGCGTTCAAGTTTTGCTTCAAAATCAGTTTTTAGATGATTATTAGCTTTGATCTTGTGTTAAGTTGAATACGTTATATGCTTGTTTTAGAAACTGGGATAGTCGTTCATGTTATGTGTTGGTTTTTTGGCCCTTGAAAGTTCTTTCGGTCTAGAAGCCAAATTTCTTCAACAAGATGAAAAACCGTGTTACTGTTGTGTTTCCTATGCTGTTGCTGTTCCTAGCTTGACTTTATATAATTCATTTTTCTCTTTCTTATCAAATACACATTCTTAAATAATATAATATTACACATAATCTTAAATTTCTTTTATCTTTTTTAACCCCGCATTTTTCAAAAAAACACTATTTCAACCATTAAAATTTCAAATAATGGGGGCTAAACGTGGGCATAATGCGCGTTTTTGACTTTTTTTTATACTTCGTATGAAACATGCAATATTTATGCTAAACATTTGTAAAAACATAGAAGAAATATTTTTTCATAGTTCACAGTTTTCTTTAGTTTAAATTCAAATTTTCTTTTGTTTATGTATTATATCTGTTAGACTTGTTAACCTGTATTTCATAAAGCATAGTTTCGTAGTTTTATAAATACAAACTATATGCTTGAAGGCAAGTGACATCTGCCTTCTCATAGGGTAAAAAGCATAATAATGTGGCTTTGCCTTCAAAAACATAGATTCTATTTAGATTCTTACATAGGGACACTTTCCACCAAACAATATTTAATATCACTTTTTACTAGATCGAGGAGGGAAGATATAGGACATAATAAGAATTCATAAACAAGAAATCATAATCTGACTAATCTTAATCTTCACCATTTACATTTAGCAATGGATAAAGATATTTGTACATAAAAAAATCTACCAAATTGTTTATCCTCTCTCACATGCACGTGGGCCTTGCGTGAATAAAAAATTCCCAAGATATGGTCCCCACCCCCTATTGTGAGTAGTCGGTAAGGAATTTGGTAAAAAAATTCGATACATATAACATAGTCCTTTAGCAATATATCCTATGTGTGTCTCCTAAGTCCTAGCACATGCATTACTAGAAACTATATACAAATCTTCAAGAAAAGTTTATAGAAGGTAAGAGGTAAAAGTACCAGTTATACACAATACACATATGACCAGGAAATTTATAAAGATATCAGATGTTACCCGCCAAAATACCTGATGGGAAAGGACCACAATATCCCACATCACAGACTGAAAGTGCTCCTTGGGTATTCCATAATAACAGTTGTTAGGATCAGGTTTCTATCAAATAATAAATATTCATAACTTTTCTGGTATGCACTAATAGTAGTTGCAGAGCGAATAAACTAAAATATGAGAATTTCATAATACAGCAAAATGCACGTCTCTGCCAAAGAAACTTGCATATATCAACCATAAGTCTTTAATACAGGTTCTCATTTAGCAATGTTCTCCACAACTCTGGTCACCCAACTTTCAAAACTTCATCATTTTAATACAGGTTCTCATTTAGCAATGTTCTCCACAACTCTGGTCACCCAACTTTCAAAACTTCATCATTTTACATAAACCTTCACGAAGCTCTTAAGAATACAAGATATAGGGGGCCGAAAACCTAGCAAGACAAAATGATCAAAGGTCTTATGAATGTTATTAAACATCAAATCATGTATATTAGACACCGTGAAACAGAGCTTTGCAAGTAAAGTCAACAGAACCTGGCCACAAAGACAAAACTGCTGGCCAAGAAGTTCTATAGAGGTAAATCATTAATAGGAAAAAGCTCTGAACAGAAGCCAAATAATCAATAGGAACCAAAGACAGAAGTTGACCTTCATTTGCTTCGAAAATACATTAGAATGGAAGCAGATGTGCCATGCTGATACATACATACATACGGCCATGATACAAAAACGATCTTTCAAGAGCACACGAATAGCTATGCGCTCAATGACCTGAAAATATCCTCACCAATATTAGAAATTGAATTGGCCTAGATTACAATCCAGTCAGAAAGGCTAACTTTTTTCCTCAATGCATTCTACAGAAGCAGATAACTAGGTTTATCCGAACTAAAAGTAAAAATCATGCCTCATCTGGAAGAAGATTAAATATTGTTTGCAGTGGCCAAGGTTTCAGATGAACAACTTTAGGTTCTTTTTTATCCACAATCCTCCTTCGATTATTAGAAAGAGCATAGATATTCGCTTTACAAAAGAATAGTTTGCATCAGTTCAGGAAAATTGAAAGCTTACTGGAAAAGTAATTCCATCAAAGAAGAAAATTGCAGGATGATTATTAGATTAACATTCATTTTTGAACAATAGAAACGGACTCCCGGAATATAATAATAATAATAATAATAATAATAATAATAATAATAATAATAATAATAATTCATTCACCATTTAGCATATTGAAGCAAGAATAGGACAACACCAAAGCTACAAGAAGGTGAAGATCAAATGATAAATTCAAAAATATCAGAATTTCAGGAAACTAGAAATTCATTTTAAGATATTAACCAAATCAATCCATCATTCTGTACAATTTGTTATTCTTGTAGGTAAAGTGATTCATAAACTTGTCCTTGCAACTAGTATCGTGAATTACACAAAATATAAACAAAAAATGGACAATGAGCAGAAATACTGGACATAGATAGATGCAAAAGTTGGACAGCTTATAAAGTTGTACGTGCTAAAATACTTTCTTAAATTCACATGATCTTAGCTTCGTAAATTTAGATAAAGCATATTATTCAAACCCCAAAAGGGAACGGTGGCGACTTCTGCTACATGCTAGAACAATTAATTTCTGCTAGAATTGAAAAACCTGCAGTATTGCATGTTAAACATTTTCAATATTTATCTTATATCAGGTGATATCAATGCCATCCTACACTCTTAACCTACAAGATTCATGAATGCAGGCCCTAAAACAAAAGTAAAATTTAACTCTTTTTGGATTGGCAGTCTATGTGATCAAAATTTTGGACTAAATTTACAAGTCAAGTATCGTAGAAGCCAAAAATTTCTTTATTCAGTCAAATAAAAATTAACTACTTTAATAGACGCGAAAAGAACAAAACTGAAACTAAACGCGAGAATGCACCTCAGTGAGTTAAAGCCTCATACCAACAAATATAGCACAAGTTGAAGGTTGAGAATGAGAAGATTAACTTTACCAAATATATGTAGGCCTAAGCTTAAAAAAAAATAAAAAATTGTTTCGCATTACAAAAAGATAGGAGAAAGAGATCATTAAAGTTAAAAATAGAAATAGAAAAGAAAAAGAAAAATGTATTACGAAGAGGGCCCTAGAAGAATTCACATGGAGTTTTAGAGTTTCAATGCGAAGACAGACCTGACAAACAATATAAATAACACGTTTCAAGTTACCTGAAAAATAATTATAATGTAATTGTAATAAATATTCAAAAGATCAAAACTTGGGCAATATATTACCTGCCCAGATGGGCTGTCCAAAGTATACCATGCAGTAGCATTTTGATCTTCATTTTCGATGGGAATAGTTATTGAACCAAGAACTGCACTTTTCCTCAGGTTTGCCCTCCTTATGATGAATTCATTCTCTACCAACTCTATCGCTAGCTTCTATAATTACATGAGTAGAAGAATTGATGATCTTGAATGTGTGTTCTTGTCTAATAGCTTTATGTCAATTTAGTTTCTTCAAAGTATTTTATCTTGTTCAAAAACTCAGATTGCCAGTGGGTGAAAATGGCTTGATGAATGCATGGATGAAAGTTAAAAACTTTGAAAGTTTGACATGAGGCCCTTAGAATACCAATTGTTTAGGCAGTAATGTAGAATACATTACTAAACCGTTAAAAAATAAAATAAGGCCGGCACAGAATTTTTGTTAAAAAATTGAAAAGATACCATATATCATTAAAACTTTATAGAAGCATAATGAAGAAGGTAAAAATAGTGAACATTTAATCAAAAAATGAAGAAAAATCAATGAATTTGACATGCATATATTTAAACAAATAAATCTGATCAACACAACTACACAAACGAACTCTCTAACATGTTTACAAAATACGAAATAACACATTTCAACAAATGAAGGAAAAAAAATATCAAATCTGACCCATGAAAAAGGTAATAAAGAATGTACAATATTGAACACATTAATCAACAATAAATCACGTGAAATAACGAATAGTCCATGAAAAAAATTAAAGAAAGAACAAAGTTATTTAAAAAAATTTTAAGAACTGACTGTAAATTTTGGAACACTTCGACTCAATTCAAGCAAAATTTGGAGGAGAGCTATGGAAGACTCGCTATCGGCGTGAGCGACTGAAAAATGACGACCGACGTCGACAATTAGGTGGAAAATTTTCAGAATTGAAAGAGAGATTAGAGCATCTCCAAGAGGCTCTCTATTTTTAAAGAATATATTCTATCATTTGGAGAGCATCTATGAATTTAAAAAGTTAAAATTTTGAAGTACTCCAACAAACTCTTTATAGTTAACACTTCATTTTACTACTCTCAAAAAATATTTATTATTTTTTTTTATCTTTTACTTTTGCTAGTTTTTTTTTTAAATTATTTTATTGCTTTCCTACATTGAAAATTGAAATTTTTTTAATGCATTTAATTATAGAGAGTGGGTTTGGCTCTCCAAATTTGAAGAGGCAAACCCACTCTCTAAATTAAAATGTTAATTTAAAAAATCTTTTGGAGCATGATTTTAAATATTGACTCTTTAAAATAGAGAGCATCTCATGTTTGAAAAATCTCTTGGAGATGCTCTTAGGGCTTCAGAGTTCTGGATTTTGCTTTTCATTTACAGTGTCTTCGATTGAGATTTTGATAGATTTTAAAATATTATAAATCATAATGATTGTTGTAGATTTTCCGGTTTTGTTTTTTTAAGTTGGTGGGTCGGGTTAGAGGTGACAGGCTCGGCTCAGCCCTTGCCCACACGAGCTGGGCTCGTCCCAATTTGGGCGAGCTCGGAGCTCGCCCAAAATGGGTACTCGGCGAGCCCAAGCCGAGTTTTTATTTATTTAAGATAAGCGTTTTTGGAAAAAAATAAATTTGGGCAAGCCCACGAGCCGCTCGTGAAAAAACGAGCCGAGCAAGCTCAGCTTGCCTAGCGAGCCCCCTGCCCGGCTCGGCTCGTTTGCCACCTCTAGGTCAGGTCGAATGGTTTGTTATGAGTTTAATGGGCAAACCAACAAATTGAACTAACCCACTTCAAAAGAGCTGGTCTAAAAATTATGTAAAAATATGATTTGTATTGATTTTCATGGGTAAACACATAACCCTAACTGATTCAACCAAAATCTAACTAAAAAAAATGAAAAAATCGATGGTTATTGACCCACTTCTAGGGAGAATGTAGCATTTAATGCATGAATTGATATTTGTACTTTTTGGTTTAGATTATGTATCAATTTTCTATTTACTGACACAATTTAAAATTATTATATGAAAAGGTTTGTTTTCATGGTGGAATTAGAAATTCTCATTAAGGGCATTTTGATCTAAATTTTAGCAAAATGAACATGTAACAAATTTTGGATATTTTTGCAAATGAGAATGTAAAGGTGGACATCCCTTGCAATTTCCTCTTATTTTTATTCATTAATTTTATAAGATTTACAAGTACTAATCACATATCCACTGTTCATTTTTATTTATTTACAAATAAAATCATTTGTAAACACTTTTCAAACATACTTTTAGTTTAATAAAATGAAATAAGAAATTACATAACTTTGCCCATGAGGACTGCCCATCTCGGTCCCGTGTCAATCATCTTTACCCTTCCCTTCGCGCTTTTTGGGTTGCATTAATTTGTTAGTAAAAGGGATGTCAATAATATTGTCGTATCACAAAAAATTGAAAATTATGCTACTTGTACGAATGTGGTTTATAAAAGTGTGTTGATAAAATGATGTGGCAAGATTTAGATCATTGATTTCAAAAACTTTTTATTAAATCATTGGCTAAGATGTTGGCGACGTGTATTTTGTAAAACAATTTTGTAACCCAACTTTGTATAAGTAGCATGACTCAAAATTTTCAGAATATCAGAATTTTCAGTCAATTATCTGGATTGTTAGTATTCGAATGATCCGAAGTGGAATAATATTTGACATCCTCTCTAAATACTAGGGGTATTATACACACAATTTCAGGAGTTAAAAGATTGCTTGTGCGAGGAGATGATTTCTCATTTGAAAGAGTGTGTTATCTATTGCTGGAGTGGGGATTAGTTATGGTATTTGTCACTTGTTCATGTCCTATGCATCATTATAATTTTTTTGTTTTCCACCTTTTAAGAAATTGGAGTAGATTGACTTGATTAGAGGAACTCATTCACTGGGGGAACTCTTCATTGGCTGCTCGGACGCTAGGCAACACCGGAAGTAGCGAAGCTAGGTGTGGGGGACGAGAGATGGGGGTAAAGATTTAGGAAGAAGATAACACGAATAATGACAGTTTTTTGCTCACTTTTATTTTCTTTATTTAGCTAAACATACTATGTATCCAAAATGCCATTAAATATTTAAATTACATCCAGAATATAGAAACAAGATTGACATCGTATAGAGATGCAAATGAAGTAATTACATTGTTTAAAGTGTTTAAACTGGCAATACAATTTATTCTTTAAGGATTTCAAACTACAAATTTAACCAGACTATTAAACTGGAACAGTCCTGTGGGAAGGAGCAGTCTGCTCAATTATCTCATCAGCATCCAATTCATTTTCACCTGATGCCTCCTCCAGTGATTTTCCATTCGATTCCGGTACTAAGAAAGTGAACAACATTCCCAATGCATTGACGCAGCCGAGTACAATGAGCGAATATTTCACACCAATGCCTGCTGGATAGCCAGCATCTCTCTTGCTCGGATCTTTAGGCTGTGATGCATACAAGAAACCAAATGCTCCTACGATAGCACCAGCCTTTCCAGCTGCAGCAGATATGCCGTGGCAGGTTGATCTTAGTCGGGCAGGGAAGATTTCTGCTGGGACAACAAACGTTGTTGCATTTGGGCCGAAGTTGGAGAAGAAAAATGTCAGTGAATATATAACTACGAAGCCAATTCTGTTGTGTTTCCAGTGATTATAAGGAATAGCTAATGCAAACATGAAAACGGTCATGAAGAAGAATCCCATAAGTTGGATGGCAAATCTTCCAATTTTGTCAATGAATGCTACCGTAAACCAGTATCCTGGGACAGTACTGCAAAGTGCGATTAAAGTCTGTGCTCTGGCAATACGATAAACTTCATGCACAGCATTCATTTTTGTGGCATGGGGAATCCATCCGATTGCGGAAAATATGTCCTTTTGGAAAAGATTGTTGCTGTAGAAAGCTATGTCCAGCAGGAACCATGTTGTGGTGGTACCTAACAAGTGAAGGCCATGACGGCGAAGGAATTCCCTTGAAAATAAGCCGAATGAGTTTGCTGGCCTCTCAGTTATTTTTTCTAATTTCTCACTTTCAGCTTCGATTTCAACATTTAACACTTTGGCCATGTCTTGCACTGCCTGTTTTGCATTTTTGGCTACAAGGGCCGTGTAACGGGCTGTTTCAGGCATCTTCATACGCCAGTAGAAAGTGAGTGCAGCTGGGACGGCTCCAAACATCAAAATAATGCGCCAAATATAGTCAGCTTGTGGCACTGTTGAGAGTGCGGCATTCTCCTCGTAAGTGGGAGCGTTATATGCATGATCAAATGATGCAGAGACAATAAGAGCCACAATTCCACAAGCCAGAATCCCGAATCCTTGCATCGCGAAAACCGCAGCTATGAAAGCACCACGTGTCTTTTTATTGGCGTATTCAGACATGATTGTGGCGGAGAGAGGGTAATCACCACCAATCCCAAAGCCCAGCCAGAACCTGAAGAAACAGAGGGTAGCCATAACACCCTTTGGAGTCGACCCAAATGAAAATCCCGAGGCAAGTGAGCATACAACCATGAGAACTAAAGTAAGACCATAAACTTTTTTCCGTCCCATCTTATCTCCTAGCCACCCAAAGAATAGCTGCCCCAATAGCGTGCCAACCAAAGCAACACCGATGACGGAAGACGAAACACCAGGAGGTAAAGTTCCAGGTTTTGGTGTCCTATCGTGCGTGTAGTATATGCGTCCCAATAATTTTGTCACCAAAGAAATGGCGAACAGATCATATGCATCTGTGAAGAACCCCATTCCTGCTATAACAATAGCAGTAAAATGGTAGAGTTGTGTCTTGGCTACATCAAGTGCATTAAGCACTTGCAATTGTTCTCTAGGCATACTGGAATTTCCTGCTTAATCTTGCCCCAGTAGACTTCAATCCTATCATTAAAAATCAAATCATATCAGTAAATTACACTGTTCAAAAGGCATAATAATCTAAAAGCTATATTTTAAAATACAAAATCGAAGTCATGGAAGATAAGTTAAAACAACTTTGCTTTTATCTCTATAAGAACGGTGTGTTCTGGGGTTCGAGATTCATGCATACTTATGCTAATGTTTTGACACAAAACTGGGGTCTTATTAAAGCCGAAAATCGATCAAAGATAAAAATGAATATATCTCAAATTTCGTGCAAACAAAAACATCATCGAACACTTTCAAGATACTAGGATAGTAGGAACATTTCAAGATTTCATTTCACTTCTGGTCTAGACAGGAAAGGAGCATACCTCCTAGCACAAGAATGAAGAAAGAAAATAAGCTTGATAATGAGGTGTGGGGGATGAATTCGTGTTGGTATTTAAGTGAAATTTGAACCGGAGACACCAAGAAGCAACCAAGGCATATTATGGGGTATATACCCTTTTAGTATTAAACTGAAAGTCAATGGTTTAGCATCTTGTGATTCCTTAACAATACGTGCTAAATTTCCTGGCAGTAGCATTAATAAATCTTGTGATGATGTGTTTTTAGTTGAAACTTCAAGGAAAGCACTTAATTTTTGGTTTCTTCAGGATTGAATTGCATTGTAGTTCTTGAGCTTTGGGTCAAGATTCATTTTAGTCACCAATCTTTGGAGAAAAATGAAATCACTAATCTTTTGAGTTGAAGTATAAATGTTTTGTTGGATTAATCCATTTGTGAAAAATGAAATCACTAATCTTTAAAAGAGTCAAAGTATAAATGTTTTGTTGGATTAATTCATTTGTACATGGAGTCCCCCCGTTTAAACTCCCCTCACATGAGGGGAGGGCCCACGATGAATAAAATAATCGTGCCCCTCCCCCTCCCCCCCCCCCCCCATTGTGAGGGGGGTAGGCGGGGGACATGGGGGTGTAAACCCCCGTGTACGAATAACAAAGTCATGTTTGAGTTCTAACACAAGGGGTAAAATATGATGTGGACCACTAGGTTTATAGAGACAAAAGACAGCAATAATGGTTTGAAAGTATGGTGTAGAAGAGCTCTCATTCAATCAATCAAAGGTACAACAAGGCTCAATCGAACAAGGGACACCAAGAATAACACATGTTAATTATTCCCAAAAACTCTTCTCAATGAACAACGACTCATCGTGTATTAGGATTGAAGAAGTTTCCAAGTGCTCCACTTTTTGTCAATTCAAATGATCATGATTCATGCGAATTAAGTTTAGAATATCATGAGGTTTTTATTCTAGGAGACAACCCTAGTTCGAAATTGATTTTCTCTTCAAAAAAAAAAAAAAAAGTGCTAAATAAATGGTCATTGGATATAGGTACAGCAGAGTGAACAAACGTGAACTACTTAAAAATCATCTGAGAATCTCAAAACATGAGATGATCAAAAGTTAAGGTATTTAAATGGAAAAAACTCATAAGTTCAAGGCCTATATATGTAATTAACCCTTTTCTCTATTTCTTCATATGAGGCAAGAAGACATGTAACGCATAAATTGGTCAACGAATTTATCTTCTTCTTTTTTCATTGGTTGATTGCTAATTATTATTTCTTAATCATTATTTCAGATAAGATCGTTGGAAGAGCGAAGATACGACTTTCTGCTACTTTTTAAGGATCAAATAAATAATCACCAGTAAAGACTTAATTATTATTTTTAATAAGGAAAATTATAGCCACGATATCAAACTTTTCATTTAGTAGTAGATTTTGCTCAAACCTTTCATTTGTGATATCCACTATACCAAGGGACGGATCCACATGGGGTCTTGTGGGGTCCCCACAATTTTTTTTTTTTTTTTTTTAATAACCAAAATTTTCAAAATATGCACTTTTTGACCCCTAGATTTTCAGAATTTTCATTTTTTACTCGGAAATTTTCATTTTTGATCCCACAGTTTGTAACGTCTGGCTCCGTCCCTGACTATACCAAACCTTTCAAAGCCTGTTTGGTACGGCTTAAAATCCAATTAAAATTGAAAATATGGCCGTTATTGGGTCATATCCGTCAAATAAAAGTCAACAATAACGGCTATATTTTCAATTTTAATCTCTACCACACACCCTCAAAATATTGTAATTGAAGTCCAATGGAAAGAAACTATTAATTTGACCATTAATTGATCAAAAAATTAACATTGATTATAATTTTGACTAATTTTAAAATGATAACTTTACATTTTTCAAAATATATATATATATATATATAATCTATGAGTAATTAAATAAATTTTAAAAAAAAACACTATTCATCTTTTTTTTTTTTTTCCACTAACCTCTCACACCCACCCCTCAAAACAACCACCACTACCAACGGTCGACGCTATAACACCACTTAGAAACTAAATCCCCCTTCTAATCCTCCTCTGCTTTCATCGTCGTAGACATCAAACCCTGTCAGTCCCCCAGATCTACCACAAATATCTTAAATAATCAATTTCAAACTACTTCCTCATCATCTACACATGTACGCTCCTACGACTTCTCTTCCGTCGAGGAGGCAGCTGCTGAACGTCGTCGCTGCATTGAGCACCTGCTCTATGCCATGTGCTCCAATCTTGCCCACCAAAACCCAACGACCCCTATAAGTCTCGTTCCCCGAATCTACCTCTGCCTTGTTAGTTCTCACCTCAACCTCCACACCCTTGTCCAGTCTCTCAGCCGCGCCTCGTACATTGCCCGTCAGTCTGTGTTCGGAGGTAGTGATGGCTATTGGTTTTGCTCAATGGGGTTGGTGGCGATGGGGGTGAAGATGACGATGACGATGATGATGAAGAAGAAGAAGTGGTTTGGGGAAAGGGTGCATATTTTTTTATTTTAAATTTAAATATCATAATTGTGTTTTTATGAAAAAAAATATAATTTTACCATTTTGTCGTTTTTTAACTTCGTCAAAATTTTATTTTTTGGTCAACTAACGGTCAAAGTATCAGTTTCTTTTTATTTGGATTTCAATAACGATATTTTGAAAGATTTGGTACCGTGATTGCAATTTTCCATTCTTAATAGTATAATTTGGAAGTCAGGATAAGCCTAGGAATCTTTGAATAAAATTAAATAAATAGTCTTTTATATAGTTTAATTTTACACAAGAAAAACTGTGCAACTAGATCAATTGATATGCACCAAAAATACAAAATAAGTTAACAAACGAAAAAGAGGGTGATCTCATAAATATCGCATACTATTTATTTTATTATTATTATTATTAATTTTTTGTTTTTTGTTTTTTTAGGCGAAGTAGGGAATGAAATAATAAGCATTTTACCGTACGATAATCTTTATAGAGTAGATTACGGTATATAGTATGTATCTGGCGGGTTATTACATTAATGTTTCATAATAAAGTATTAAAAGAGATTTAAATGGATTTTTTTATTTTTATTTTTTACGAAGTAGAGTACGAAATACTGTGTCCAGGAGAGTTTTTATTGTTGTGTTTTGATACCCAATAAATCCAGGCGATAATATTTAATCAATTTTAGTTTGACGAACATTCCTACAACCCATTTGGGACCATTTGAAGTTATATATATATATATATATATATATATATATATATATATATATATATATATATATATATATATATTTTCAAGAAAATAATGAAGAAATTGATAAGAATGCATCTTCTTCAAATACTTTAGAATGCATCAATTCTAAAGAACTTCAAATTGCCCAAATTGAACAAACTCTTCAAAATTGGACTATTCCAAAGGTAGATAAGAAATCTATCTATGAAATAGGAAAATTTGATTTTACTCAAAACTATGTTATCAAAGGGGGGGGGGGGGGGGGGGGGGGGGGGGGGGGGGGGGGGGGGGGGGGGGGGGGGGGGGGGGGGGGGGGGGGGGGGGGGGGGGGGGGGGGGGGGGGGGGGGGGGGGGGGGGGGGGGGGGGGGGGGGGGGGGGGGGGGGGGGGGGGGGGGGGGGGGGGGGGGGGGGGGGGGGGGGGGGGGGGGGGGGGGGGGGGGGGGGGGGGGGGGGGGGGGGGGGGGGGGGGGGGGGGGGGGGGGGGGGGGGGGGGGGGGGGGGGGGGGGGGGGGGGGGGGGGGGGGGGGGGGGGGGGGGGGGGGGGGGGGGGGGGGGGGGGGGGGGGGGGGGGGGGGGGGGGGGGGGGGGGGGGGGGGGGGGGGGGGGGGGGGGGGGGGGGGGGGGGGGGGGGGGGGGGGGGGGGGGGGGGGGGGGGGGGGGGGGGGGGGGGGGGGGGGGGGGGGGGGGGGGGGGGGGGGGGGGGGGGGGGGGGGGGGGGGGGGGGGGGGGGGGGGGGGGGGGGGGGGGGGGGGGGGGGGGGGGGGGGGGGGGGGGGGGGGGGGGGGGGGGGGGGGGGGGGGGGGGGGGGGGGGGGGGGGGGGGGGGGGGGGGGGGGGGGGGGGGGGGGGGGGGGGGGGGGGGGGGGGGGGGGGGGGGGGGGGGGGGGGGGGGGGGGGGGGGGGGGGGGGGGGGGGGGGGGGGGGGGGGGGGGGGGGGGGGGGGGGGGGGGGGGGGGGGGGGGGGGGGGGGGGGGGGGGGGGGGGGGGGGGGGGGGGGGGGGGGGGGGGGGGGGGGGGGGGGGGGGGGGGGGGGGGGGGGGGGGGGGGGGGGGGGGGGGGGGGGGGGGGGGGGGGGGGGGGGGGGGGGGGGGGGGGGGGGGGGGGGGGGGGGGGGGGGGGGGGGGGGGGGGGGGGGGGGGGGGGGGGGGGGGGGGGGGGGGGGGGGGGGGGGGGGGGGGGGGGGGGGGGGGGGGGGGGGGGGGGGGGGGGGGGGGGGGGGGGGGGGGGGGGGGGGGGGGGGGGGGGGGGGGGGGGGGGGGGGGGGGGGGGGGGGGGGGGGGGGGGGGGGGGGGGGGGGGGGGGGGGGGGGGGGGGGGGGGGGGGGGGGGGGGGGGGGGGGGGGGGGGGGGGGGGGGGGGGGGGGGGGGGGGGGGGGGGGGGGGGGGGGGGGGGGGGGGGGGGGGGGGGGGGGGGGGGGGGGGGGGGGGGGGGGGGGGGGGGGGGGGGGGGGGGGGGGGGGGGGGGGGGGGGGGGGGGGGGGGGGGGGGGGGGGGGGGGGGGGGGGGGGGGGGGGGGGGGGGGGGGGGGGGGGGGGGGGGGGGGGGGGGGGGGGGGGGGGGGGGGGGGGGGGGGGGGGGGGGGGGGGGGGGGGGGGGGGGGGGGGGGGGGGGGGGGGGGGGGGGGGGGGGGGGGGGGGGGGGGGGGGGGGGGGGGGGGGGGGGGGGGGGGGGGGGGGGGGGGGGGGGGGGGGGGGGGGGGGGGGGGGGGGGGGGGGGGGGGGGGGGGGGGGGGGGGGGGGGGGGGGGGGGGGGGGGGGGGGGGGGGGGGGGGGGGGGGGGGGGGGGGGGGGGGGGGGGGGGGGGGGGGGGGGGGGGGGGGGGGGGGGGGGGGGGGGGGGGGGGGGGGGGGGGGGGGGGGGGGGGGGGGGGGGGGGGGGGGGGGGGGGGGGGGGGGGGGGGGGGGGGGGGGGGGGGGGGGGGGGGGGGGGGGGGGGGGGGGGGGGGGGGGGGGGGGGGGGGGGGGGGGGGGGGGGGGGGGGGGGGGGGGGGGGGGGGGGGGGGGGGGGGGGGGGGGGGGGGGGGGGGGGGGGGGGGGGGGGGGGGGGGGGGGGGGGGGGGGGGGGGGGGGGGGGGGGGGGGGGGGGGGGGGGGGGGGGGGGGGGGGGGGGGGGGGGGGGGGGGGGGGGGGGGGGGGGGGGGGGGGGGGGGGGGGGGGGGGGGGGGGGGGGGGGGGGGGGGGGGGGGGGGGGGGGGGGGGGGGGGGGGGGGGGGGGGGGGGGGGGGGGGGGGGGGGGGGGGGGGGGGGGGGGGGGGGGGGGGGGGGGGGGGGGGGGGGGGGGGGGGGGGGGGGGGGGGGGGGGGGGGGGGGGGGGGGGGGGGGGGGGGGGGGGGGGGGGGGGGGGGGGGGGGGGGGGGGGGGGGGGGGGGGGGGGGGGGGGGGGGGGGGGGGGGGGGGGGGGGGGGGGGGGGGGGGGGGGGGGGGGGGGGGGGGGGGGGGGGGGGGGGGGGGGGGGGGGGGGGGGGGGGGGGGGGGGGGGGGGGGGGGGGGGGGGGGGGGGGGGGGGGGGGGGGGGGGGGGGGGGGGGGGGGGGGGGGGGGGGGGGGGGGGGGGGGGGGGGGGGGGGGGGGGGGGGGGGGGGGGGGGGGGGGGGGGGGGGGGGGGGGGGGGGGGGGGGGGGGGGGGGGGGGGGGGGGGGGGGGGGGGGGGGGGGGGGGGGGGGGGGGGGGGGGGGGGGGGGGGGGGGGGGGGGGGGGGGGGGGGGGGGGGGGGGGGGGGGGGGGGGGGGGGGGGGGGGGGGGGGGGGGGGGGGGGGGGGGGGGGGGGGGGGGGGGGGGGGGGGGGGGGGGGGGGGGGGGGGGGGGGGGGGGGGGGGGGGGGGGGGGGGGGGGGGGGGGGGGGGGGGGGGGGGGGGGGGGGGGGGGGGGGGGGGGGGGGGGGGGGGGGGGGGGGGGGGGGGGGGGGGGGGGGGGGGGGGGGGGGGGGGGGGGGGGGGGGGGGGGGGGGGGGGGGGGGGGGGGGGGGGGGGGGGGGGGGGGGGGGGGGGGGGGGGGGGGGGGGGGGGGGGGGGGGGGGGGGGGGGGGGGGGGGGGGGGGGGGGGGGGGGGGGGGGGGGGGGGGGGGGGGGGGGGGGGGGGGGGGGGGGGGGGGGGGGGGGGGGGGGGGGGGGGGGGGGGGGGGGGGGGGGGGGGGGGGGGGGGGGGGGGGGGGGGGGGGGGGGGGGGGGGGGGGGGGGGGGGGGGGGGGGGGGGGGGGGGGGGGGGGGGGGGGGGGGGGGGGGGGGGGGGGGGGGGGGGGGGGGGGGGGGGGGGGGGGGGGGGGGGGGGGGGGGGGGGGGGGGGGGGGGGGGGGGGGGGGGGGGGGGGGGGGGGGGGGGGGGGGGGGGGGGGGGGGGGGGGGGGGGGGGGGGGGGGGGGGGGGGGGGGGGGGGGGGGGGGGGGGGGGGGGGGGGGGGGGGGGGGGGGGGGGGGGGGGGGGGGGGGGGGGGGGGGGGGGGGGGGGGGGGGGGGGGGGGGGGGGGGGGGGGGGGGGGGGGGGGGGGGGGGGGGGGGGGGGGGGGGGGGGGGGGGGGGGGGGGGGGGGGGGGGGGGGGGGGGGGGGGGGGGGGGGGGGGGGGGGGGGGGGGGGGGGGGGGGGGGGGGGGGGGGGGGGGGGGGGGGGGGGGGGGGGGGGGGGGGGGGGGGGGGGGGGGGGGGGGGGGGGGGGGGGGGGGGGGGGGGGGGGGGGGGGGGGGGGGGGGGGGGGGGGGGGGGGGGGGGGGGGGGGGGGGGGGGGGGGGGGGGGGGGGGGGGGGGGGGGGGGGGGGGGGGGGGGGGGGGGGGGGGGGGGGGGGGGGGGGGGGGGGGGGGGGGGGGGGGGGGGGGGGGGGGGGGGGGGGGGGGGGGGGGGGGGGGGGGGGGGGGGGGGGGGGGGGGGGGGGGGGGGGGGGGGGGGGGGGGGGGGGGGGGGGGGGGGGGGGGGGGGGGGGGGGGGGGGGGGGGGGGGGGGGGGGGGGGGGGGGGGGGGGGGGGGGGGGGGGGGGGGGGGGGGGGGGGGGGGGGGGGGGGGGGGGGGGGGGGGGGGGGGGGGGGGGGGGGGGGGGGGGGGGGGGGGGGGGGGGGGGGGGGGGGGGGGGGGGGGGGGGGGGGGGGGGGGGGGGGGGGGGGGGGGGGGGGGGGGGGGGGGGGGGGGGGGGGGGGGGGGGGGGGGGGGGGGGGGGGGGGGGGGGGGGGGGGGGGGGGGGGGGGGGGGGGGGGGGGGGGGGGGGGGGGGGGGGGGGGGGGGGGGGGGGGGGGGGGGGGGGGGGGGGGGGGGGGGGGGGGGGGGGGGGGGGGGGGGGGGGGGGGGGGGGGGGGGGGGGGGGGGGGGGGGGGGGGGGGGGGGGGGGGGGGGGGGGGGGGGGGGGGGGGGGGGGGGGGGGGGGGGGGGGGGGGGGGGGGGGGGGGGGGGGGGGGGGGGGGGGGGGGGGGGGGGGGGGGGGGGGGGGGGGGGGGGGGGGGGGGGGGGGGGGGGGGGGGGGGGGGGGGGGGGGGGGGGGGGGGGGGGGGGGGGGGGGGGGGGGGGGGGGGGGGGGGGGGGGGGGGGGGGGGGGGGGGGGGGGGGGGGGGGGGGGGGGGGGGGGGGGGGGGGGGGGGGGGGGGGGGGGGGGGGGGGGGGGGGGGGGGGGGGGGGGGGGGGGGGGGGGGGGGGGGGGGGGGGGGGGGGGGGGGGGGGGGGGGGGGGGGGGGGGGGGGGGGGGGGGGGGGGGGGGGGGGGGGGGGGGGGGGGGGGGGGGGGGGGGGGGGGGGGGGGGGGGGGGGGGGGGGGGGGGGGGGGGGGGGGGGGGGGGGGGGGGGGGGGGGGGGGGGGGGGGGGGGGGGGGGGGGGGGGGGGGGGGGGGGGGGGGGGGGGGGGGGGGGGGGGGGGGGGGGGGGGGGGGGGGGGGGGGGGGGGGGGGGGGGGGGGGGGGGGGGGGGGGGGGGGGGGGGGGGGGGGGGGGGGGGGGGGGGGGGGGGGGGGGGGGGGGGGGGGGGGGGGGGGGGGGGGGGGGGGGGGGGGGGGGGGGGGGGGGGGGGGGGGGGGGGGGGGGGGGGGGGGGGGGGGGGGGGGGGGGGGGGGGGGGGGGGGGGGGGGGGGGGGGGGGGGGGGGGGGGGGGGGGGGGGGGGGGGGGGGGGGGGGGGGGGGGGGGGGGGGGGGGGGGGGGGGGGGGGGGGGGGGGGGGGGGGGGGGGGGGGGGGGGGGGGGGGGGGGGGGGGGGGGGGGGGGGGGGGGGGGGGGGGGGGGGGGGGGGGGGGGGGGGGGGGGGGGGGGGGGGGGGGGGGGGGGGGGGGGGGGGGGGGGGGGGGGGGGGGGGGGGGGGGGGGGGGGGGGGGGGGGGGGGGGGGGGGGGGGGGGGGGGGGGGGGGGGGGGGGGGGGGGGGGGGGGGGGGGGGGGGGGGGGGGGGGGGGGGGGGGGGGGGGGGGGGGGGGGGGGGGGGGGGGGGGGGGGGGGGGGGGGGGGGGGGGGGGGGGGGGGGGGGGGGGGGGGGGGGGGGGGGGGGGGGGGGGGGGGGGGGGGGGGGGGGGGGGGGGGGGGGGGGGGGGGGGGGGGGGGGGGGGGGGGGGGGGGGGGGGGGGGGGGGGGGGGGGGGGGGGGGGGGGGGGGGGGGGGGGGGGGGGGGGGGGGGGGGGGGGGGGGGGGGGGGGGGGGGGGGGGGGGGGGGGGGGGGGGGGGGGGGGGGGGGGGGGGGGGGGGGGGGGGGGGGGGGGGGGGGGGGGGGGGGGGGGGGGGGGGGGGGGGGGGGGGGGGGGGGGGGGGGGGGGGGGGGGGGGGGGGGGGGGGGGGGGGGGGGGGGGGGGGGGGGGGGGGGGGGGGGGGGGGGGGGGGGGGGGGGGGGGGGGGGGGGGGGGGGGGGGGGGGGGGGGGGGGGGGGGGGGGGGGGGGGGGGGGGGGGGGGGGGGGGGGGGGGGGGGGGGGGGGGGGGGGGGGGGGGGGGGGGGGGGGGGGGGGGGGGGGGGGGGGGGGGGGGGGGGGGGGGGGGGGGGGGGGGGGGGGGGGGGGGGGGGGGGGGGGGGGGGGGGGGGGGGGGGGGGGGGGGGGGGGGGGGGGGGGGGGGGGGGGGGGGGGGGGGGGGGGGGGGGGGGGGGGGGGGGGGGGGGGGGGGGGGGGGGGGGGGGGGGGGGGGGGGGGGGGGGGGGGGGGGGGGGGGGGGGGGGGGGGGGGGGGGGGGGGGGGGGGGGGGGGGGGGGGGGGGGGGGGGGGGGGGGGGGGGGGGGGGGGGGGGGGGGGGGGGGGGGGGGGGGGGGGGGGGGGGGGGGGGGGGGGGGGGGGGGGGGGGGGGGGGGGGGGGGGGGGGGGGGGGGGGGGGGGGGGGGGGGGGGGGGGGGGGGGGGGGGGGGGGGGGGGGGGGGGGGGGGGGGGGGGGGGGGGGGGGGGGGGGGGGGGGGGGGGGGGGGGGGGGGGGGGGGGGGGGGGGGGGGGGGGGGGGGGGGGGGGGGGGGGGGGGGGGGGGGGGGGGGGGGGGGGGGGGGGGGGGGGGGGGGGGGGGGGGGGGGGGGGGGGGGGGGGGGGGGGGGGGGGGGGGGGGGGGGGGGGGGGGGGGGGGGGGGGGGGGGGGGGGGGGGGGGGGGGGGGGGGGGGGGGGGGGGGGGGGGGGGGGGGGGGGGGGGGGGGGGGGGGGGGGGGGGGGGGGGGGGGGGGGGGGGGGGGGGGGGGGGGGGGGGGGGGGGGGGGGGGGGGGGGGGGGGGGGGGGGGGGGGGGGGGGGGGGGGGGGGGGGGGGGGGGGGGGGGGGGGGGGGGGGGGGGGGGGGGGGGGGGGGGGGGGGGGGGGGGGGGGGGGGGGGGGGGGGGGGGGGGGGGGGGGGGGGGGGGGGGGGGGGGGGGGGGGGGGGGGGGGGGGGGGGGGGGGGGGGGGGGGGGGGGGGGGGGGGGGGGGGGGGGGGGGGGGGGGGGGGGGGGGGGGGGGGGGGGGGGGGGGGGGGGGGGGGGGGGGGGGGGGGGGGGGGGGGGGGGGGGGGGGGGGGGGGGGGGGGGGGGGGGGGGGGGGGGGGGGGGGGGGGGGGGGGGGGGGGGGGGGGGGGGGGGGGGGGGGGGGGGGGGGGGGGGGGGGGGGGGGGGGGGGGGGGGGGGGGGGGGGGGGGGGGGGGGGGGGGGGGGGGGGGGGGGGGGGGGGGGGGGGGGGGGGGGGGGGGGGGGGGGGGGGGGGGGGGGGGGGGGGGGGGGGGGGGGGGGGGGGGGGGGGGGGGGGGGGGGGGGGGGGGGGGGGGGGGGGGGGGGGGGGGGGGGGGGGGGGGGGGGGGGGGGGGGGGGGGGGGGGGGGGGGGGGGGGGGGGGGGGGGGGGGGGGGGGGGGGGGGGGGGGGGGGGGGGGGGGGGGGGGGGGGGGGGGGGGGGGGGGGGGGGGGGGGGGGGGGGGGGGGGGGGGGGGGAGGGGGGGGGGGGGGGGGGGGGGGGGGGGGGGGGGGGGGGGGGGGGGGGGGGGGGGGGGGGGGGGGGGGGGGGGGGGGGGGGGGGGGGGGGGGGGGGGGGGGGGGGGGGGGGGGGGGGGGGGGGGGGGGGGGGGGGGGGGGGGGGGGGGGGGGGGGGGGGGGGGGGGGGGGGGGGGGGGGGGGGGGGGGGGGGGGGGGGGGGGGGGGGGGGGGGGGGGGGGGGGGGGGGGGGGGGGGGGGGGGGGGGGGGGGGGGGGGGGGGGGGGGGGGGGGGGGGGGGGGGGGGGGGGGGGGGGGGGGGGGGGGGGGGGGGGGGGGGGGGGGGGGGGGGGGGGGGGGGGGGGGGGGGGGGGGGGGGGGGGGGGGGGGGGGGGGGGGGGGGGGGGGGGGGGGGGGGGGGGGGGGGGGGGGGGGGGGGGGGGGGGGGGGGGGGGGGGGGGGGGGGGGGGGGGGGGGGGGGGGGGGGGGGGGGGGGGGGGGGGGGGGGGGGGGGGGGGGGGGGGGGGGGGGGGGGGGGG
Organism: Fraxinus excelsior; assembly: GCA_019097785.1. Taxonomy (NCBI): domain Eukaryota; kingdom Viridiplantae; phylum Streptophyta; class Magnoliopsida; order Lamiales; family Oleaceae; genus Fraxinus; species Fraxinus excelsior. The sequence goes on from CM032626.1 coordinate 9,225,764, forward strand.
GGGGGGGGGGGGGGGGGGGGGGGGGGGGGGGGGGGGGGGGGGGGGGGGGGGGGGGGGGGGGGGGGGGGGGGGGGGGGGGGGGGGGGGGGGGGGGGGGGGGGGGGGGGGGGGGGGGGGGGGGGGGGGGGGGGGGGGGGGGGGGGGGGGGGGGGGGGGGGGGGGGGGGGGGGGGGGGGGGGGGGGGGGGGGGGGGGGGGGGGGGGGGGGGGGGGGGGGGGGGGGGGGGGGGGGGGGGGGGGGGGGGGGGGGGGGGGGGGGGGGGGGGGGGGGGGGGGGGGGGGGGGGGGGGGGGGGGGGGGGGGGGGGGGGGGGGGGGGGGGGGGGGGGGGGGGGGGGGGGGGGGGGGGGGGGGGGGGGGGGGGGGGGGGGGGGGGGGGGGGGGGGGGGGGGGGGGGGGGGGGGGGGGGGGGGGGGGGGGGGGGGGGGGGGGGGGGGGGGGGGGGGGGGGGGGGGGGGGGGGGGGGGGGGGGGGGGGGGGGGGGGGGGGGGGGGGGGGGGGGGGGGGGGGGGGGGGGGGGGGGGGGGGGGGGGGGGGGGGGGGGGGGGGGGGGGGGGGGGGGGGGGGGGGGGGGGGGGGGGGGGGGGGGGGGGGGGGGGGGGGGGGGGGGGGGGGGGGGGGGGGGGGGGGGGGGGGGGGGGGGGGGGGGGGGGGGGGGGGGGGGGGGGGGGGGGGGGGGGGGGGGGGGGGGGGGGGGGGGGGGGGGGGGGGGGGGGGGGGGGGGGGGGGGGGGGGGGGGGGGGGGGGGGGGGGGGGGGGGGGGGGGGGGGGGGGGGGGGGGGGGGGGGGGGGGGGGGGGGGGGGGGGGGGGGGGGGGGGGGGGGGGGGGGGGGGGGGGGGGGGGGGGGGGGGGGGGGGGGGGGGGGGGGGGGGGGGGGGGGGGGGGGGGGGGGGGGGGGGGGGGGGGGGGGGGGGGGGGGGGGGGGGGGGGGGGGGGGGGGGGGGGGGGGGGGGGGGGGGGGGGGGGGGGGGGGGGGGGGGGGGGGGGGGGGGGGGGGGGGGGGGGGGGGGGGGGGGGGGGGGGGGGGGGGGGGGGGGGGGGGGGGGGGGGGGGGGGGGGGGGGGGGGGGGGGGGGGGGGGGGGGGGGGGGGGGGGGGGGGGGGGGGGGGGGGGGGGGGGGGGGGGGGGGGGGGGGGGGGGGGGGGGGGGGGGGGGGGGGGGGGGGGGGGGGGGGGGGGGGGGGGGGGGGGGGGGGGGGGGGGGGGGGGGGGGGGGGGGGGGGGGGGGGGGGGGGGGGGGGGGGGGGGGGGGGGGGGGGGGGGGGGGGGGGGGGGGGGGGGGGGGGGGGGGGGGGGGGGGGGGGGGGGGGGGGGGGGGGGGGGGGGGGGGGGGGGGGGGGGGGGGGGGGGGGGGGGGGGGGGGGGGGGGAGGGGGGGGGGGGGGGGGGGGGGGGGGGGGGGGGGGGGGGGGGGGGGGGGGGGGGGGGGGGGGGGGGGGGGGGGGGGGGGGGGGGGGGGGGGGGGGGGGGGGGGGGGGGGGGGGGGGGGGGGGGGGGGGGGGGGGGGGGGGGGGGGGGGGGGGGGGGGGGGGGGGGGGGGGGGGGGGGGGGGGGGGGGGGGGGGGGGGGGGGGGGGGGGGGGGGGGGGGGGGGGGGGGGGGGGGGGGGGGGGGGGGGGGGGGGGGGGGGGGGGGGGGGGGGGGGGGGGGGGGGGGGGGGGGGGGGGGGGGGGGGGGGGGGGGGGGGGGGGGGGGGGGGGGGGGGGGGGGGGGGGGGGGGGGGGGGGGGGGGGGGGGGGGGGGGGGGGGGGGGGGGGGGGGGGGGGGGGGGGGGGGGGGGGGGGGGGGGGGGGGGGGGGGGGGGGGGGGGGGGGGGGGGGGGGGGGGGGGGGGAGGGGGGGGGGGGGGGGGGGGGGGGGGGGGGGGGGGGGGGGGGGGGGGGGGGGGGGGGGGGGGGGGGGGGGGGGGGGGGGGGGGGGGGGGGGGGGGGGGGGGGGGGGGGGGGGGGGGGGGGGGGGGGGGGGGGGGGGGGGGGGGGGGGGGGGGGGGGGGGGGGGGGGGGGGGGGGGGGGGGGGGGGGGGGGGGGGGGGGGGGGGGGGGGGGGGGGGGGGGGGGGGGGGGGGGGGGGGGGGGGGGGGGGGGGGGGGGGGGGGGGGGGGGGGGGGGGGGGGGGGGGGGGGGGGGGGGGGGGGGGGGGGGGGGGGGGGGGGGGGGGGGGGGGGGGGGGGGGGGGGGGGGGGGGGGGGGGGGGGGGGGGGGGGGGGGGGGGGGGGGGGGGGGGGGGGGGGGGGGGGGGGGGGGGGGGGGGGGGGGGGGGGGGGGGGGGGGGGGGGGGGGGGGGGGGGGGGGGGGGGGGGGGGGGGGGGGGGGGGGGGGGGGGGGGGGGGGGGGGGGGGGGGGGGGGGGGGGGGGGGGGGGGGGGGGGGGGGGGGGGGGGGGGGGGGGGGGGGGGGGGGGGGGGGGGGGGGGGGGGGGGGGGGGGGGGGGGGGGGGGGGGGGGGGGGGGGGGGGGGGGGGGGGGGGGGGGGGGGGGGGGGGGGGGGGGGGGGGGGGGGGGGGGGGGGGGGGGGGGGGGGGGGGGGGGGGGGGGGGGGGGGGGGGGGGGGGGGGGGGGGGGGGGGGGGGGGGGGGGGGGGGGGGGGGGGGGGGGGGGGGGGGGGGGGGGGGGGGGGGGGGGGGGGGGGGGGGGGGGGGGGGGGAGGGGGGGGGGGGGGGGGGGGGGGGGGGGGGGGGGGGGGGGGGGGGGGGGGGGGGGGGGGGGGGGGGGGGGGGGGGGGGGGGGGGGGGGGGGGGGGGGGGGGGGGGGGGGGGGGGGGGGGGGGGGGGGGGGGGGGGGGGGGGGGGGGGGGGGGGGGGGGGGGGGGGGGGGGGGGGGGGGGGGGGGGGGGGGGGGGGGGGGGGGGGGGGGGGGGGGGGGGGGGGGGGGGGGGGGGGGGAGGGGGGGGGGGGGGGGGGGGGGGGGGGGGGGGGGGGGGGGGGGGGGGGGGGGGGGGGGGGGGGGGGGGGGGGGGGGGGGGGGGGGGGGGGGGGGGGGGGGGGGGGGGGGGGGGGGGGGGGGGGGGGGGGGGGGGGGGGGGGGGGGGGGGGGGGGGGGGGGGGGGGGGGGGGGGGGGGGATAGGGGGGGGGGGGGGGGGGGGTGGGGGGGGGGGGGGGGGGGGGGGGGGGGGGGGGGAGGGGGGGGGGTTTTGTTTTGGTGGGGGGTGGCGGCGCGGGGGGGGGTTTGTGGGGGGGGGGAGGAACCATTTTTTCTTTTCTTTTTTTTCATTTTTTTTTTTTTTTTTTTTGGGGGAGGGGGGTACAGTGGCAGGGGGGGGGGGGGGCGGCGGGGGGTCGGGGGTCTTTTTTTTTTTTTTTTTACTCTTTTTTTTTTTTTTTGTTTTTCTTATCATTTATTCTTTTTTTTCTTTTTTTTTTTTTTTTTTTTTTTTTTTTCACTGGGGCGGGGGCGGGTGGGGGGTTTTGGGGGGCCGTCAAAATTTTTTTCAATCCTTTTAACAAGGAAAAACATGTTCAGGCAAAACAATCAATAAGTTTACGATTCCATAGCTTGGTACATTGAAGTCCTAGATTTAATTATTTTGGAATTAAAAAACTGGACTTCAATGACTATTTGTTGTCAATAAGTGATAAGTATACAAAAAATGCTTGCACCAGATATAGATGAAGCCATTCCCCATTTAAGCTGACTATGAACCATTATTAAGGTGCACGTCACAGTGTGACTTCAAAGCCAATGAATGAAAGACACGTAATCTAATGAATAAACGTGATACTATAACAAATCAGTTATAAGTTAATCAATAGAAGGTCGCAATCTATCATTTTCCTAAATGACCAGATTGTCCAAAATCCTAAGGGAAATCTATAAATACTCCCACCTAAGAGAAGAAAACCATGCACAATTCAAATATCTCCATCCCAAAATAGCCATTTCTCTTATTCCGATTTGAGCATCAAAACCATAGAGTTTAGGGGGCAAATATTTTGAATAGGTGAGAGGAATTTGTTGATCTAATTTTTTATCATCAACAAACATTAATTAGAGAGTTTCCACTTCAACGCACCCGTTTAATGTTTTTGGAGGGGGGATTCATTAGTAAATATATTTATCACTTTTTACGTAACTTGGAACTCTTCCAAGAAGGCAATGTCCATATTTAACATGTGGGCAACCAACTTACAATGTAAAATACACATTTTACATCTTTATTTAATGCGTTCATATGACTATTTTATGCCTAAATGTACTTAGTATTCTCATATTTTGGTTTAGGTGGCAATTCTATGGATATGACGTAATTTGGAAGAAATAAGTGAAAATGACCAAAATGAAAGGAAATGAAAGTTCAGGGACTAAAGAGCAAATACTATAAACTTGTTTCTAACATTGGGATGAAGATTCGAGAGTGTTAGAGGTCAATTGGATGAAGAAAGGAGTCAAATGGATGAAATATAGCCAAGACATTATCACATATCAACTTTCAACTGAAAAGTTTTGCATCGATTTTCAGCCTCATATTGAGACCATTTTGGACATGGAAAAACGATCGAATTCAAAGATAGTTTCTGAAGAAAAGTTGTATCCCTTTGAGTTAGCTTTCCAATGCATCTTGAATCACCTCAATTGGACATCGATAGAGAAAGTTATGGCCAAAATACTGAAAAGCTGTTCGGGAGGAAAAAGTTTCGTAAAAATGCGGTCGCAGCTTTTAATTCCATGCGGTCCCCACAGACCACTTCCGAGAGTTTGAGGGCTGAGTTCATTTGTTCCATGCGGTCGCAAAGCCTAAAACCATGCGGCCGCATGGTTCATTTCCGACACAAAAAATCTGGTTTCCTAATTCCGTTCACTACTTATGGAAACAAGTTCCTTTGATATTTATCAACCCTAGAACACACGAAAAAGATATAGAGAACGCCTCCAACCTATTTTCTCTCTATTTTTCTTAGATCTATCATGTGTAACTAACTCTTGGTGCTTGATTGAAGGATACCGAAGCCTTGAAAAATATTATAACTGTGAGATCCACCTATTTTCATTGTTTAATTTATATTTTCAGTATTGAATATTCTTCTATGCATAATTTTATGATTGCCATGTTTGATTGCTAAGAGATCTATTAGTTTTTCACATATTGCAATCTATAGCTAAGTTAAATCTCAAATCCGTAATTGTTTGAATCATTTAACTTGTGAAGCACTAGGATTTGATAATTTTCTGCGATAGAGGTTATTGAATCTTAAGAAGAATGTTTAAATAGATTGAATGCAACCGCTGGTGTTTGTATTATCTAGTTCATCGATTTCTCTATTGTTTAAAGCTGTTATTAAATTGAATCTTTAGCGCTGGTCTGAGATTATTTGATAATTAGTGTGAATGTGAATTTTGTTTTGAAAATTTTCAAAATATTACTACACCTCAAAATGTAAAGCTTTACATTTACTTGTGAATTTAGAGTCTTCAGTATTAGATATCCAATTCCACAAAATTCTTCAAATACTTCTGGGTATCTCAAATAGTGCAATCCAAAGTTCTTTGTATGTTTTATATTCTAAAACTCTAACAATTTTCTTTTAATACTCAGTACTCAGATTACTCATATAACAAGTTATCCTACTTATAAAGTAAGCATTATCAAATTGTATGCCTTTCATGACATACATTAAATTGTTAATAGCATGAGGATATTCTAGCCTAAAATTACATTCACTAATATTTAAAACAAGATACGTACTAATATCAAGTGGTGTTTTCTTAGAAATAATATCATATTTCTTTAACCATCAAGTATTTTCTCAATATAATGTGATTAAGACTATATAAGACCATCGAACGTTCTAGAAATTTTAATTCTTAATATATTCAAGATACCTAAATTCTTCATTTCAAACTTACTCGTTAACATCCTCTTTATAGTGAATTATGATATCATTCTTACCATAACTAGTATATCATCTACGTATAGATAAACCATGATATACCCATTTCGATTGCTTTTCATAAACACATTTGTCACACTCAATAATCTTCACACCATTTGACACCATAACCGTGTCAAGTTTTTCAAGTCAATTTTTTGGAGTCTTTTTTAACCTATAAGCGATTTAACAAGTCAGCATACTTTCTTTTCTTTTCCGGAGACAACAAATCCTTCGGATTGCACCTTATAAATATTTTCTTCAAACTCACCATTCATCATTTTAACATCCATTTGATGTATTTTGAAATATTTAAGGATGTAATCACTATAAGCATATGAATGAAAATATTTTTGTAACAAGTGAATATGTATTGAAATGATCAAGACATTCCTTTTGCTCGTGGGCTTTAGCGAAAAGTCTTAGCCTCTGTTTGGTACCGATTGAAATCCAGATTTTAATCTAAGTCGAAGTCAATAATTAATTTTAGTCACAAATTTTATGGGTCCCACAACTTTTCTCCCACACATTTCATCAACTTTTATTAAAATCTACTAAAAGTCTGATTTTAATATGTACCAAACATGGTCTTAATTTATATTTTTCAATTGATGCATCTATCTTTGTCCACTCAGTAGCTTATTGTCGGATGGAATTTCTAGTAATTCCCACGTGTGATTTTATAGTATGTATTCAATTTCACCATGAGCAACTTCTTTCCAATATGAGTCTTCGGTTGAAGATGTAGCCGCCTTATATTGTTGAGGTTTATTTTTAATAAATACATTAGGAAATAGGGTTCAAATGAGGTTGTCCATTTAGACTTCTTACTGCATCAAGGTTCATTCTCATTTATAGATTCTTGATCTGTAACCTCTTGATTATCACGAAATTTCTTTCATTGAATTTGATTCACTTTTTTGTCTTCTGTTATAGGGAAAATTATTTTTGAAAATGTGGCATCCTTCAATTCAATATTTGTATTAACATGCACATAGTGGATTTCAAACTTATGTACAATAAATGTGTGCACACTACTATTGTAGGCCAAACCAATGCATATATAATAAATAGTTTTAGGTCCTATATTAACCTATTTACGTTAAAACACCATTACCTTAGCCAAACATTTACGTGTCTTTAAGTATTTATAATCGGGTTTATGATATTTCCATAATTCATAATGTATCTCGCATGGTTTTCGATGTCATAATTTGTAGAAAATATAATTAGCATAGTGCAAACCTTCCCCACAATTCTACGGTGATCCTGAACTTATCAACATAGTGTTAATCATATTCTTCAATGTCTAATTTTGGTATTTGACAATTCCATTACATTGAGGGTGATTTAAGGGGCAAGGTTTGATGAATGATTTCATGTTCCAAATAGAATTGTAAAATGAATCATAATATTCATTGCATCTATGACTTCTTATTGCCTTAATCTTTTTGTTAACTTGATTCTCAACTTTTAATTTGTAGGGTTTGAACATTTTAATTGTCTTGTCTTTGCTTTGAGTAGATACACATAGCAATATCGAGTACAATCATTGATAAAAGTGATAAAATACTTTTCAATGGGGGGGGGTGAGTTCTTTGTGTTTGAATAAACTATAAATCACCTATATTAGTGTGAATTAAATCTAGAGGTTTGGTACTTCTTTTGACAAAACAAAAGGATAGTCGAGTCATTTTGGCTTTCACACATATTTCACGTTTATGATTTTGATTTATACTATACCTTGATAATAAATTTAATTGGACTAATATATGTAAAGTATTTAAAACTAACATGTCCTAGTCGTTCATTTTGCCAAATGTTAAACAACCCAAACAAGTAAGAAAGTGATGTAATTATATTGATAACTGGAGGCACAATAGTCATTACATTCATCTTAAAGAGCCCCTTATTTAGGTATCCCTTTCTAACAAATATTTCATTTTTAGTGGGGACAAATTTGTTCGATACGAAAACTAACTTAAACCCGTTTTGCTTAACATGGAAAGGATACTAAATTCTCAAGAATCTTGAGTATAGGAAGAACATCATTCAATGTGAGTTCCTTTCCAATTGTCATTTTCAGATCTATATCCTTCAAACATGGAAGATGAAGAGTTTTCCATATAGAGATGTTCACATATTCCATAGAATTGTATGTAAAAAATATCCAGCTGTTTATACGTGTTGAGTAGCTTCACTGTCCACCTACTATTTCTTATACCTACTAAATTGCATTCAGCAACATCTACAAAAAGATTCATGTCTTGTGCCTTATCGGAAAGGTTCTTATATTTTGTTATAATGACCTGGCCATTTTCTCCTTTGACATTTTTGGCTTTCGGAAATTCGTGAATCAATATCGTGCCTTGCCGCAATTATAACAGTTGTATTTGAACTTTTTAGGAATTTCTGAAGAACAATTTACCCATCGTCATTGTGCTTCCTCTTTTTGTTAGCTTGGAACCACATTCCACAAATGTTGGCCTTTTATTCCGTTGAATGAAATTGCACCATTCACTTATGGTAAATGTGATTCTTGAAGTTCATCCATAATGGCAGCAATTTTCAACAAGTGCAGCAAGTTAGGATGATTAATTGATAGACATTCCCTCGCCACGGACATCACTAAGAATCACTTGACACTGAAGTTCTTGAAAGAGTTTTGCTATCAATCATTTTTATAATCCAAAAATAGAAAAATAATAAAATTCTTTGTTGTTGAAATCTTCGATTTTATACTTGGTTTACAAAGATTATCACAATTCTTTCGCAGACTTTGCATTACAGTATACATTATATAATATGTTGTCCAATCCATTGAGAACGTTTTTTATGCGTGAGAAATTCGATTCGAATGCTTCCATGCATCAACCGCAATCGATTTCTCCACATCAATTTTCATCAACTTGAGGTGGTCAAACTTCTATGTGTTTTGGTCCTTTAAATTTGAATTAAAATCATAACGGTCTTTCAGTGACCGTTTGTGAAACAAATTAAAACTTCATTGACCGTTTGCGAAAGCGTATGAAACTTCAGCGATCGTTTCTACAAGTTTTAAACTTCTGTGACCGTTTTGTAATTTTTAGGTAAGTTCAATAACTGTTTGTGAAATTAAGCCAAAAAATTATTAATGTAATGAGCATAAACTCGAATTAAATTTTAACCAAATCAACGTAGTCGTGAAATACAAAAGAAATTAATCAATTTTGAAAGTAAAATAAGCAAAACAACTTACCATTTTCTAATAGGATTATTTTATATTTCATAGACTAATCAAGAAGAGAGAGTGGTTGGGGTTTGGTTTTAATATGAAATTGGACCGGTCTACTGAGCCAGGCTCAGTGACCAAGTAAAAACAGGGGCGCCAAGTGGCGCCCCCCCCTATTGGAGGGGGGCTATCGATGGCCCCCACCGACAGCCCCCCTCCAATAGGGGGCGCCAAGTGGCGCCCCCTGTTTTTACTTGGTCACTGAGCCTGGCTCAGTGGCTTTTCCCTATGAAATTTTTTTGATGTGATAGAAAATATTATTTTATTGGAAAATGTGTGGTTGAAAATGAGTAGAAGAATGAAAATGAAAATGAAAATTTTAATGTATACCAAATAAGGGCTAAGTTTTCAACACATAATCTCTTATATATATAAAGTGCCTATGAGACGGAAATTCTTATTTTAACGGAAAATCTATTTTCACCGTTAGTTTTATTGTTTCCATTAAATAGCAATTAAGCCATGGCCATTGATGTTGTGTCTGTTGGAATTCCATTATTTAATAATAAATGAATGAGAAATGCAAAAGGCTTTGTACTACTCAATGTTGTCAAACCCGATCTGGCCCAGCCGATTCGATCGGTGAAACCGGGAACCGGGCCCAAAATCGAGCCTAAACATTTAAGTTTATAAAATCGGTTAAAACCAATCGAACCGGCCGGTTCAACCGTGACCCGGAGAACCGGTCACGGTTTTAACGGGTTTTCAAAATTTTATTTTTTTTTAGTTTAAAAATTTGAACTTCATTATTGAGCTTCAAAATTTACAATTCAAAGGCTCATGGAGAAGTATTGGATGTCATGCTCATTTTGTAGATACACTTCTCTCCAAATGTTTCATAAACTTCCAAAGTGAGATTGTGCATTTTATATATGCTCTTAACTCCAATAATTTTATAAACTTCCAATGTGGGATAGTGACAAAAAAATGTTAAAATGCTCATCAAAATCATTTTCAAATGTATGTCTAATTGACTAATTTGATTTTGAATTATAACTAATTAAATTGTAATATTCACTTTCATTCTTTCATTTATTTAATTTTCAATTTTAACTTAAATTGCACTTGATTATTAATATATTAATGTTAGATATTATTTTCTATAAGTTTAAAATATTTTAACTTAACAAAGTAAACTATTTAAACATATTTATTTTTAAATTTTAGTGTTGGAACTAATTGTAGGATAATGAATCTAATTAGTAAAGATAGATTTACTTTGAATTATTTTTATGTATTTATTGCACTCGGTTCAGTTGAATTCCCACGGATTTCACGTTGGAATCATTCTCGATTGTGAACCAAAACCCTTCATCTCCATTTCCAGATATCGGAATTATCAAATCCGCAGACTTTTCGTATAAATCATATGATTAATGCTCATGTTTATTTCCTTAATTAATAAAAAAAATTAAAATTCTTCTAACACTAATTAGCAATATTATAGTATTATATTAAATGTTTAGTAAGTATTATTTTTAAATATTAAATGATTTTATGATATAGTAAAAAATCTATTTTTTTTATAATATAGAAAAAAACTATTTTTTAAAATAAAAATATATTTAATGTCTTAAAAATATTTAAAATAATATAAAAAATACGAAACGCATTATGACGCTTATTTTTCGCATTGACACGCCTAAACTTGTGGTTCTTGATTCTCAACATCGACGTCTCGCAACGCATTACGCCTTTTAGAACATTATTAATAAATGAATGAGAAATGCAAAAGGTTTTGTACTACTACATTTTAGTCACTAAAAAAATGAAACTAAAAAAAACAAAATGATTGTAGAGATTATCAATTTAAAAATGCTAATAATTAATTTGGTAAGATAATATAATAGTACGAAACACAAACTTATATATTTTAATTTGGAATTTAACACTATTAAAATTAAAATTAATATATTAAAATGTGTAATTATTTATCAATTACATAAACATTACATCATTAATTATTTAATGAACCAAAAAAATTATATATAAACTAAGCAAACGTGCATTGCACGTTGCTTATACCTAGTAATAATAATAAGTATTTATAATTTGTGTGTTGTTAGAATAATAACTTAATGCATGAGTAATTATTAATGTAAATTATAAAGAATGAATTCAAGTCAATTGCATATAGAAAAGTGGAAATTAACTTACTTAAGTTTTTTGAAAGTAATAATTGCATTGTGAAAATTATCACAACACTATCGTGCATATTTTGAAAGAAAAATCACTTTTGGAGTAATTCAATTCAATAGTTTGACTCTAAGCCCCCGTTTGGCGAGTTGAGATTCATTGTCCAACTCCCGTTTGGCCGTCATATCCCAAAAATTTATTCTTCGTTTTCTTATTTTCAATCACACAATCTTCCATAAAATAATATTATACATAAATTTTAAAAAAAAAAATCTTTCTTTTTTAATCACACATTCTCCAAAAAAAATATTATTTTAAAAATTATAATTTGAAATAAGGGGGCCAAACGAGGTCTAATTTGAGAGAGTAATTTCTGTGTACGACAAAACATTTGTGGGCCCGAAACGCCAAAGATTGTTTACTTTTGAGTTTGAGAATATGAAGACTAGAAATAATCACACGATGTCATGATTTGGTTGTTAAAAGGAAAGAAGCGACCAAAGAATTTGTTTTCACATACTGTAATCCATACGTATAGATATGGACCACACATTTCCTCCATTGGATTGACAACGTTGAATGACAACATTATAAATAAAGTATAAGTTGACAAAAAATATTAATTGAAAAAATAAGTAGTTTAAGCCGTTCAATGACAACATGACACCTCATATTATCAACAAGAGTAATGCTATATGTCTTCATTATAATAAAATATCGGTAATATAACAATTTATTATTTATCACATCTCTCTCTCTCTCTATCTTCCACTTTCCTCTTATAAAAATTGAACTGTCTATCTCATTATTCCACATAAACGTCGTATCATCGATATTTCATCATCATAATAATAAATACTATTATTCTATTAACAAAAGTATTATCATACATCGTACATCAAACATGATCGTTTCCCCGTTACTCGTTTTCCACGCCATCCATTTTGAAAGATTGGCTGCTTCTGGGACCCATTTCTCATTTTCATACGGACAAAGTCTCACCAATTTTGGGTTAAATCAACAAATAACCACTCAACTTTACACTTAATCTCACCGTGACCACCTAATTTAAATTTTGTTTTATCATGGCGATCCAAATTTTATACTTTGCGTCACTATGACTAGGGGTGGGCGTGGGTTGGGTTGGGTCGGTTTTTCCCCCAACCCATACCCAACCCAACATGGTCGGTTTGACATAAATTCAACCCAACCCAACCCATGTAAAGATTGAAACCCAACCCAACCCAACCCAACCAAATGTCGGTCGGGTTGGGTTGGGTTGGTCGGGTTAGGTTGGGAGTTGGGATGACCTATGAACAAATATTAAAGCCACCAAAGTACTAAATTTAAAGCAACATTAATATATTGTGTTAAAGAGAGATGGATTGGAAGATAGATCTCATCCAAAATCACAACCAATGTTGATGATTTGGTGAGACGACGCCCGCCGCGTGAGAGAGATGATGGAAGATATGTTAGTATTTTTTTTTTGTCTCTCACTTTTTTTTTACCGGGTCTCTCACCTTTATTCTATTTTAGTTTGGCAAAGTTTTTTAGTTTTTTAATTAGTGGGTCGGGTTGGGTGGTTTTTGTCGGGTTGGATGTGTTAACCCACAACCCAACCCAACCCAACCCAACCAACTTAACCTTGCCACCCAACCCAACCCAAGAAAAAAATGGAAAAAACCGACCCAACCCGATCGGGTTGGGTTGGGTTGGGCGGGTTGATCGGGTTGGGCGGGTTTTTGCCCACCCCTAACTATGACTATCAAACTCGATTTTATTTCATCATGTCCACCCAATTTCGTACAACTTTTCATCATGGGCATCCATTTTCATATAACATTTTTTATGGCCACTCAATTTATTTTAACCATTTTCACTAATTTTAAAGGAGATAAAATGATAAATTTGCATTATATATAAGATAAATTTAAAAAAAAACAAAATAAAAATAAAAAACTTATTTAAAAAAATTACTTAAAAATACAATTACATAAAATAAAAACTTATTTTTTAAAAAATAAAATAAAATAAAAACTTATTTTAAAAAAGTTACTTAGAAAATAAAAACTTATTGTAAAAAAATAAAATTACTTAGAAAAATAAAATAAAATAAAAAGTTACTTAAAAAATAAAAACTTGTTTAAAAAAACATTTTAAAAATAAAATAAAAACTTATTTTAAAATAAACGTTTTTAAAATAATTTTTTTTTTTTCAAATTTATCTTATATATAATACAAAACTATCATTTTACCCCTTTTAAAATTAGTGAAAATTGTGAAAAGAAGTTGAGTGGTTATGGTGAAATGTTATATGAAATTAGGTGATCATGATAAAATGCTTTATGAAATTAGATGAACATAGTGCAATAAAATCAAATTGGAGGGTAATGATGATACTTGCAAGTAAATAGGACTCCATGTATACGGTATACTGTGTCTGTCTTTTCCGGCCTAGAGAATATAGGGCACGTGTATCAAACAACGTATTGGGTTTTGATACCCAATAAATTCTGGGTTATGCTGTTAAACCGTTATATTTGTTGGATTATATTTCATAGGTCTCGATCGATGATTGAAGTTGTGTATTGACACCACGATTGTTTAAACCTTTCACGTAACCCACTTGAGCCGTTTGAAGCAACTTAATTATATTAGTGTTGCTCATGGCCCAACCCAAGTAACTTGGACGGCTTTAAAGTGTTAGCACACTTACCCCGTTTCTATTGGGCCTATTATTTTGACCTAAAAGCCTAACCTACTCCTAACCTATTTAATTTGGTTGTCCACTACTATTACCGTGTGTGAAAGATTGTTGAGTAGCCGTGTATTCTTGAGAAAACCGATTCTTCCTCTTCTTTGCTTCGTGCCTTACTTGGGAGATCCTTTTTTCTACCTAGCCTTTGTGACTACTTTTTCTTGGCTGTAATCTTCTCACCCCAGTCCTTTGTGGGCTATAACATATGGAGCAACCGTGTGATACTTGGGAGGTGTTGGTTTGTGACTTTGATTTGCTTTGTGGTGTTGATTGGTTTGGAAACTAAGCCCGGAATACTGTTGATTGGAGGCCCAAATTCTTACACAACTGCCATTCTTATATGCTCAAGAAATTATAAATTAATGTAAAGAAAATAAAGAAATTTCTACGAAAGCTCATCGAGACTGGCATTTGCAATCCCACGCGCAGATCTTTCCATCAACTCTAATTCCGATAATCATATACTGTTTAGAAAATAGACATTCGATTTCTATGTAGACATTAATATTTAGGGTTTGTTTGGGAGATAATTTTTCAAGTGATTTTTTTTTTTTTTTTTAAAGAATGCATGGTAAAAATGTAAGAAATAATTAAAGATATCATGAATATATGATTACAAATGATTTTCAAAAAATCTCCAAACGTTTAACAAATTGCTCACATACAATCAATAAACCTTTGACAACCAATGTAGACAAAATTAAATAAATAAAATAAACCATACTTCAAATTATGTTTCAATAAGCCCATGTTTGGTGTAACTAAAAATCAAAATTTTAGTGTATTTTAATAGAAATTGATGAAATATACGGTAGAAAAAAGTTATGAATTTGATAAAATGTTTTGTTAAAATTAAATATTAAAAACAAATTACTAGCAAACAACACCAAACAGGGGCTAAAACAAAAAAAAAAAAGAAGGTGAAAACCAACTTTAATTTGGCCAATTTTACTTCACACAACCTAATCCACTTATAATTTGTTACATGTAAACTGTCCATTATATTTAACGTCATAGTTCAAGGTTAAACCGCTGGAGTATGAGTTGTGCAATAAAATTGAAGTTTCAGGGATTTGATTAAAATATATTGAAGTTAAATGACTCAATTGAAATTTTAGTAGAAGTTGAATGGCCAAAATTGTAATTTTCTTATAAGCTGTTTAATAAATAGTGATTCATCAAATCAACTTTAAACCACACGTGGATAGTATCAAAAAGTAAACCCCGAAAAAAAAGGCATCATCACAGCGGACCCATAATATATGTAAGCCATATGCCAGTTGGAACCTCGATAAAAATATATCGTTCTTTTGAAAATATTTATATTCTTTTAGAATTTGAAAGAACAAAATTGTGTCAAAAGATGGGGCTCTTAGCCCTGCCGTTAAAAGGCTTTTAGCTCTACATAAAAATATTGTCTTATCAATGACTTTATAATAAAGTTTGTAATTGTTTTGTTTTAAATATTGCAACCATTCATTTATTGGGAAATTTCGAACTATTTCAAAAAAACAATTTTGCTACACTTACATTAGGTTGACATTTTGAATGACATTCCATAATGTGACAATCAATTTTGTCATTGATTTTTTCAAGCCTTGTTTAATTTAATAACCTCGATTTTTACACGGGCGTCATTCAAGTTGTACACATTTAATGTACAATTAGATTAGTCCTCAAGAGAAATTAGTGGGCCGGAAATGCCAATGATGTTTTCACTTTCGAGGTTGAGAATATGAAGACTAGAAATGATCACACGATGACATGAGATTTTCGTGTTTGACGGCCTTTTTTTTGGGTTGTTCTACTTGCACGTAAAGATTTACATAATGATTTATAAACAGATGATAGTGACTAGATTTAATTGGATCAAAATCTCACTAATCAAATAACTTCAACACTCATATTTGACACCCCATCATTATGTTAAACATTATGTAAATAGTTATGTACAAGAAGCATCTTTCTTATTGGAAAAATATTGTTTTAAATAATGAATTTCTAAAAAATATGTGGTTAAAAAGTAAAAAAAAAATTACATGTAGAATATTTTACTGTGATAATATGTAATTAAAAATAAATATATAGAAAAAAATTGAAAAAATGAGAGATAAATAGGAGCTTAGTTGTTATAGGAAAGAAGCAACCAAAGAAGTACATTGATCTTGATAACACATTTTTCAACCAACTGTCGATTTTCAACACAAATAGTGGTGTCAATCAAGGCGTGCACTTTGTGTGTATAAGTAATTTAATCTTTTGAAAGACCAGCTATTTCTGGGTCCCATTTCTCATTTTCACACCGACAAAGTTTCCATCAATTTTTGCTACTTTCAGCCTTTTCCAAGATTATTAGATTAGACTTGTTCGCAATTGTATAAGCAACTAAATAGTTTTCATTATTATTAAAAAAGGACAACCAAAGTTAAATGCAATATTTCGGGGGAACAAAGGGGCATATAAAAGAAATTGGAATTGGAGTGTTAAGCACACATTGATGTTCTGAAAGTCCGAATCTAATAAAGATTTGGTGGAAAATATAAACTTAATTGTATCTTTTGAGATAGTTGAGCTCGACACCTCAGCGACCGAGCATGTTTTGCCGAGCTGGGTGTTGAGCTGAACCATATATGTCCAGTGCTTTGGTATCATGTTATAAGATTCTTTAAGATAATAGTTTAGTACATATATCATCGGCGATTTAGATATTTTTACAGCTGGATTAAGTTCATTAATTATTCTCGAGTCTTACATCATCGTTAAGTCATTGTTGTATAAGCACATTGACAAACTTACGCCTTCGACTGTTTCTGATCGAACTTGATTAGTGAAAGCTGAACCTTATTATCTTCATACCGACGATGACTTAACATCCGACTAGTCAGTGTGCGAACAACTCTTTTGTGTGACGCCACTAAGATAGGATTCAAAATTAAAGTGTAATTTCTTAGTTTAGTAAACAAAACAATAAAATACTTTGATAAATTAACATTATGTTGAGACAAACTAGATTCGAAATATCTTGTGAAAAGGATAAAACTAGATATGATATATCGGGTACATGCTACTACTTAACAAATCATCTACACTTCATAAGGGAATGATGAAAACTAGACCGTCCATCAATATTCAAGAAGATCATCAGGTCCTACAAACATATGATCCATATCCATACTGTAAGTGCTAGCTGTACAGGAATACACATCAGAAGAAATCACATCCCCATGATCAGATCCTGATGAAAATGCAGTCAAGGGACAAGAAGTTTGATCAAATGTCGGGAGATGATAAGGTGAGATGAAGTAATCAGACGATCCAGATATGATGTTGGGCAAATCTTGAACTTGTTCCTTGTTCTCCTGTTTCACTGGCTCGTTAGGCTTATAATCTGGTTCCATCCGGGACCCAAAATTCCATATGATATTGGAAGAAGTATCCTGTGTGGTGGGATCCATGATAATAATTTGAGATGATTTGTATGGATTTTTGCAAGTGTGATCATCATAGTATGTTGTCCTATATTTTGGTGGATCTTCTTGTATCTTTTGGACATGTTTGGTTGCTGGGCATCCCTGGTCAACCTTGTGCGTGCACCTAAAGTAGCTTCTGCATTTCAATTGTCCAAAGAAACTAGTTAGAATGTTAATATATTTGGATGGTATGTCGCATAACGTGATTGGACTGCATCATCATCAGTAATAAAAAGGAAAAAGAAAATAAAAAATTATTTTAATAGGTCCTAAACCAGACCAGATTCATTCTCTACAAGTTCATCAGAAGTGATCTCACTTTTTAATTGGACCGTTTGATTACAAATTCAAAAAGAAAGGAGTCGAAATGTTCCTACATCCGTCCCTCTTTATCGATTCCCCTAGGGAAAAAGATTAAGGCACAAATTTTGTGCCGCCTTTCAAAATTTCGGTTACGAGGATAACCCTAGAGCTCAAGTCTGGCCTGGATCTAAGAAAAATTGATGTTTTCTCAGCGCCGGTCGATGAAGAGAACGGCCCTGGATTTTGTAATCTCGTATGGTGTAGTTAAAAAAATTGAAAAATAAAGCTCCAATTTTTGAAACAATACCTTGGATGTGGGGAATTGAGTATGGATTTTTGTCCATACTTCCTCCATGCACAGCCATCATCAATCCAAGTAGAGGTCTCTCTGATGCACGCCTCAGAAGTTCTCCTACAACGAATCCAAAACTAATTAATTATTAAGCAAATATAAGGCAATTATGAATATAATTACAATAATATATTAATTACCTTCTTTTGTAGCATCCTCTCCTATCCTTTCGTACAGAAGTCTTACAACTCTCGCCGGAGTCTTCAGACTTCCGGTGGCCATCCAAACAAGGAGAATCAACGGCCAGAACTTCACTAACCTCATCAGACTCGCCGGAGCTAATGTTTGAAAGGCTTAGATTATACGAATCCAAGATTTTGTTCACCAGAATCTGAGCAGACGTCATTCCACTGCCGTCAATATCATCAGTTTTCGGGGATTTAAGCAACAGAACTTGAAGTTGCTGCGCAGATTTCCGGCCACGAATCAACTCTGCGATCACTCGTTTCCGGCCACTGGCTGTACTTGCGAGTAAAGAGGACTCCATGTATACAGTATGCTGTGTCTGTCTTTTCCGGCCTAGAGGATATGTGGCACATGTATCAGCCATGTATGGTCAAGAAATTATAAATAAATGTTACGAATATATAGAAATTTCTACGAAAGCTCATCGAGATTGGAATTTGCAATCCCACGCGCAGTTCTATCCAAAAAAATTGGGTTTTACTTTTAGTTAATCAACTTTTACCCAAAGCGCGATTCGACTACTCGAGTTTAGTTTCTTGCATCAGGTCACTCAATTTTTAATTCCAATAATCATGTACTGTTTATAAAAATTGACCCCAGATTTCTACATAGACATTAATATTTAAGGTTTGTTCGGGAAATATTTTTTCTAGTGAAAATGATTTTTTTGGAATGCAGGATTAGAAATAAGAAAAAATTACGAGTATTGAGAATATATGATTAGAAACGATTTCTAAAAAATCTATTCTAAACGCTTGACAAATATTTGCTAACATCCCATAAAAAAAAAAAAAAAAAACACCCATACTTAAAATTATGTTTCAAATAGGTCACTTTTAAATAACACAATTTTAGAGCTCGTTTGACAATCATTATTATAGAAAAAAAAATTATATAGTAATTTTTAAGAAAATGTATGGTTGAAAAGTAGGAAAAAAAAAGTTTTGGTATGAGTATATAATATTTTATTGTGTGATTATGTGATTGAAGATGGCCTTACAGCAAACCATAAAATAAATTAATGGTTGTCAAAGAGGCTCTTAATTAAATCTAAACACTTAGCGCATATTGGAGTCCAATTTTGGTTAAAAATGTATTTTGAAATAATAAATTGATAAAGAATGCGTGGTTAGAAAATAAGGAAAATCTTTGAATTTGCATATAATATTATTTCATTGAAAAATAAGAAGAATGAAGATATATTTTAAAAATAATAAAGATCAAACAAGGGCTAAGTCCCTGTTTGGTATATTTAGAAATCAAAATTTTAGTAAATTTTGATGAAAATTGTTGAAATGAAAAATAGAAAAGTAATTGATCTCATAAAATATATGATTAAAATTAAATGTTAGTTTTGACTTAAATTTTTAGCAAAATTTTAAGTCGTGAAACATGGGCCAAAACTAAAGAAAGAACTAAAGCAATTTTAACGGGAGTTTTACTTACAAAACCTATTCACTTATAATTTATTACTTGTAAACTATCCATTATATTTAATGTCATATAGGAGTATGAGTAGTGCTTAGGGATTCGATTATATTATATTGAAGTTGAATGACTCAATTGATATTTTAGTAGAAGATGAATGGCCTAAAAGTTGTTTAATGATTCATCAAATGAACTTTAACCCACATGCGGATAGAGTGAAAACACGCCTTATTAACGCGTCGTTAAATATTATTGCGTACTCATGATAACGTATCGCTACATCGTCATGTATACGTAAGACATATGCCAGTTGGAACCTTCAATTCCTTTTTTTTTTTTTTGCGCTTGTTTGAACTTTATTACTCGGCCAAGAATGAATTTTCAAAAAGTTGATTGATAGAAAACGTGTGATTAAAAAATAACGAGATTTTTTAAATTTTCGTGTAATATTATTTTATTGAAAAATAAGTAATTTAAAAAAATAGAGAAAAAATTTATTTTAAAAATAATGAGGAATCAAACAAGGACTTATATAGCTATGTTTTGTGTAATTAAAATTTATATTAATAAATTTTGATAAAAGTTGATGAAAATATATTGTTAAAAAGTAAACAATAGTTTCGAATCTAATGAAACCCCGAACCCTATTTTCTTAAAACTCATTTTTCTTCAAACTAACACATTTTTTCAATAAAATGATTTGTAAGTAAATCCAAGTTTTCTTAATTTTTAACCACACATTCTTAAATAAGAATTAAACAACAAGTTTGACACTCCATTATGCGTCAAAATCTGAGTCATTAGTTGTTTAAAGTGACGTTAAACTCAATGTATAAAAAATTGTCACATCAAAACAGTGTTAAATTTAATGTACGTGTAGCAAAATTGCTTTAAAAAATACCTATTACAAAACTCGTTTTTATCCAAAATAGGGCACAAATATAGTGAAAGTGAGTGGTTAAAATTCATTATTGACGTTAATTTCAATTTTTCTTAAATTTTAAAGTCACCAATTAAAAGCATAATGGCCATATTTTGTTAAAAGTCATATTTTTAGTAAATTTTGATGAAAATTGATAAAATATGCCATTAAAATTTTGATAGCAATTATGTATTAAAATTAATTATTTAATTTAACATAAATTTTTATCAACTCTTTTAGCTCATAATATAAACAAGCTAAAATCTCATAAAATTACAAGTTATTGGCGGCCAATACCTTGCTATGCTTATCCTAAACTTGCAGTTGTAATTACAGTAATGACCTTAACTAGGATTAGAGAATCTTTCTAGGTGAGTTTGTCGATATATTCTTTGTCATTTTATGATTATTGTGTCTTTTGTTTTGGAGGCTATGAAACTAATGTCTTTATGTTATTAATTTAAAAGTTTGGAAACTCATCTTGTCCAACACGTATTCATTACGCCCATGTTTGGTAAAAATTAAAATTCAGATTTTAATCTAAATCAAAATCAACAACTTATTTTAACCATACATTTTATGGGATTCATAACTTTTCAACACACATTTCATTTTTTATTTTTATCAAAATCTAATAAAATTTTGATTTTAATCCCCATCTAACAAAGGCTAAATATCATGAGATGAGTAGTCATCAATCTACTCGAATCGACAACCATGTGATTATTGTTGTATGTACTTGGTCTATCAGCAATCTACTTTACTTTTTTTCTTCTTAATCTACCATTGGGTGGTCATTAGATTACGTTTGGATAATCTTAAAATGTCATATACCCTTACAGGAAGTGAGATGATTTTGGTTCAATTCGACGAGAATAGATGGTTCCAATGCTCATGGGGCTTTTCTGCGAACATTTTTTTTATTGTTGTGACTAAATTATTAGCACTATTTATTATTTGTGCTAGGAAGCATATTTTCTAGCCGTATGCCCTTGTGATCTTATATTTATCTTTCATATTTTGGATATAATACACTTACCTTGTCCAAAAAAATTAATACAGATGTTCTGAAAAAAAGGGTGAAATGATAAGTTTTTAGATGTATTCCCGAAAATTCTATGACTGTAACATGTTAATTACTTTAGTTTAAAAATTATATTAAGCTGAAGTGTTTACGACTGGAACTGTAACCTGGAACTGAATTTGTGAATTGACAGAATATTGTAGAGTTCAATTTAAAAAAATTGCACAAGAAAAAACCTAAAACAGCACAACTCTTCCAAATTCGATATTGAGTAAGCATTAATACCATATTTCCCATTCAACAGCCTGGTTTCCATTACAATATGTGTGCACCCGTGCTTCTGGACATAGCTATACATGATAATGTACTAGAAATTCTGGAACATATGACATCGATTCTTCATTTAGCAGGATAGAAGCAAAGAAACTTAGAGTTCATCGTGATAGAGGAAAGTCTCCAAAGCATGCTTTTTCTTGCAACCCCAGTGGCATTTCCAAGAGCACAAGGAATTGAAGGTAGTTAACCTAGTTGATTGAAGAGAGATGATATCTGATGTTGCAGGAGACTTTGAAAGAATAACTGCATACCCATCATCCATGTAATCTGTCCCTTCAGGAAACAACTGCCACAGAAGGCAACCACCTCCACCGCCTCCTTTCATAGTTGAGTTCAAAAGGATCTTGTACACATTGCGCAAGAGGGTATCCCGGTATGTTGAATTAGCCAGGATCTTTCGCAGAAACACCAAACTCAGCAAACACAACAGGCATTCCAAGGAAATTCTCTGCATCATCAATATGAGATTGTATCCACGACTTGGTGAATTCTATATGAACATCCGAAATTGTTTGCGAAATCCTTCATATGATGTGAAAAATACCACTCAGAAAATCCCATGGGAAAACAAAAGAAAGACGTATTTGAAACACAAAGTTATACAATTGTAGTATTCACTTAAGACTTACAATATTCTCGGTAAGATGGGCTGGATAGTATTAGGGAAAAATATTAACTAAAATCTTGTTCATTACATGGTCGAGTCCGGTTCACTACTGCATACCAAACATAAGTATGAGAATTTTTCAAAGCCATCATTAATACTTACCAAGAGTCTGGATAGATGTGAACAGAAGCAAAATCAACCCCAAGAACTTGATGATTCCTGATAAAGTCAGTTCCAATTTGTTGAGCATAGGTATTTGGGTTAAACTGAAACCTGTTAGGTGTAGAAGGGCCATAGAAACCCTCCAATCCAATCTCCACCAAATGCTTTGGGTCAACACTTTTTACATATACTGCCATTTCTTCTATCCATTCCTAAAAAAAAATATTGACACTTACAAATGTTCAGAAATATTAGTAAATGCCAAGCCAAGCAACTTAGAAGAAAATTAAAGTTTCAGACTTTGTTTGATGTATGTCTTATATTTTCTTTCACTCTAATGAGAAACCGAACCTGCAACTTATTTCCGGAGGGATCTGATTCACACCGCGGCTCATTCATCAGTTCCCAAGCAAAAACAGTAGGATCATCCTTGTAGGTTATGTTTGTGACAGTATTGACTCTGTTTAGCACCGTCTATAGGAGCCAAAAAGCATTAAATTTCAAAACATGGAGTTATTATTACAAAAGGGTTAGATTAAATTCAAGGAACTTACCTTAACATGGGCTTTGTAGTAGCTTCTGAGAGTTGGATGTGAGAAAAAATCATCATCAGAAGTCAAATTGAGGCCAGCGGATTTACCCCATTTGACATATTGAGGTTTGCCACCATATGCTTCCCAGTTATTAACCAAGGATAATATAAGCCTTATCTTGTACTTCTTTGCTTCACTTAAAACAAAATCCAAGGCCTGAAACCCGAAAATATTGATTTTATAACATAAAGATTCAAGTTTTACTAAGGCTAAATTTGATTTGCTTATTGCTATTTCAGATATCCCAGTTGTGTCTTGTATGATTCATCATACCAAACATGCCTTTTATGTGTTAATTATGCAGAGTGCTAATGCTAAATTAGAATTGTAAATAAAAAAATGCACCTTGAAAACTTCTTCATCATAAACAGAAGGGGTTTTCTGAAGAGCCCGCCACTGGCCATCATTGAAAGCCCAAGTGCGGCATACCGTAAGTCCCACTGCAGATGCCTGTTGAAACACCTCAGTAACCTTTCCTCTTGTCGATTGATCCACAGCAAACACCATTAACCAATAAGTGTTGAATCCATTAAAGTAGAAAGGATGCCCATTGACTATAAATTGGTTCCCCTTTTTCCGCACTAGACTCCACGCTTTGTCTTCCATTTCATCAAGATGAAAAATCCTGCACGGATACTACTGATTATAAAATTACTCAAAACAAAATATGACCGGGGGAAGGAAGAAATTTCTTAACAGTCACCTATAGTTCATCTCAGGTGATGCAAAATCACTTTCTGTACTATCCACTGATACAGAATTCTCATAAGATTCTATGCGATCCATTAACATTATAAGAAAAACTGCCAAATAAATGGCTAAAAATCTGTCTTTTAACTCTAGTTTCTCCATGTTTTCAACTCAACACCGTATTGAATTTGTTTTGAGCAGCCAATATATATGCAAGCAGCATGTACATGTCCATCTTCTGCAATGCAGCGCAGGGAAACATGTACCAGAGAGAAGTAATGAGGAGGTAATCATCCGGTTGCCTTCAAAGCAAAGATCCACTCCTCTCTTTCAGATACGGATAGAAATGAAAAGTGGGTCAGAATTGATCTTTGCTTCCTCTACCTTCTTTATATTTTTTCGAAATTTTTGCAAAAATTAAGAGGGAAATTTGACAAGAATTGGCCATAAATGTCATATAAAAGTGAACATCAATCAACAGACTTACATAAATTAGACCCATTGAAGAAAACTTTTACTGATAAATCTAATTGGTTCTGTACATTGAAATACAATATTGTGCAGATTTTAGGTAGGATGTCTTAATCAATCGAATGCACACAAATAGGCTTAAATACATGTTAAAAAATTAGGGAACTAGTGTCACGCGTGATTGGCAGTATGAAAAAAAATAAAAACACAACACCCAATTATTATCTGTCACATCACCATGTCACTCCATCCCCATCCTTGAGTTGGAGCTTTATTCATTTGATATTACCTAAAACTAAGTTAAGTGCCAAACAAACATAAAACATTGCTCCTTAGCTTCAAAGTGTGATGCGTGAATGGGTAGAGAGAGACAGAGAGCACTGCATATTTACATAAGGTACAAAATAAATTGAAACCATAACCTGGGGAAAAAAAAAAAACCCCTCATAAATCAGGGTTTAGTACTCTCAAGTGTCCCATGGTATCAAATTATAAGATAAAAATCAAGAAGTTAATAATCTGCTCTATTAAAAATTTGAACTAGATTGAGTGACTATAAAGAAGACATATTTATTTACATAACTTTGGCATTCAACAATTAATAAGGATTAAGCTTTGTGTACCTCAACACACGACCCAACAAGAAGTGCAATATTTTCTTCCATAATGAGATGCCCATACATTTTTGAGTGATGGGTTCCTCATTTCTGTGTGATTCTGGTAAGGTTTGATCTGATTTTGCACAAGGGTAGCCACGGTTCATCTTAATAAAGTAGTAGTTCTGGGTGAAAATGGAGATCAGAGAAGAACTTTGTATACTATGAAAGTGCTGACAATAGCATCATACGCCACATTTTGGTACTAGACAAAACTAACCGACTGTATTTTCTCATTCTCCTATTTTTCATTTTTTTCTTTCATTTCCAATTGTTTTAAAACAAAGCAATTTTTTTGGGGGTACAGAACATGAATTTGTACAAATTTAGTAGCAATTGAAATGGAACAAGCATGACTGTGTTTGTGGCATAGTTATATTACTTAGTTCTATACACTTCAATGTTGTCCAGTCAAACAACTCTATTCAATTTGATTCCAATCAATTACTATACTTCAATTTGATTTTGATTAAGTCGTCTGTGTCCAATTTTATTAACAATTAATTGATGATGTTACTATCAGTAAATGATGATTATTACACGTGACTTTTAGTTGCAAATATGAATGAGTACAACTTCATTGAAATAAAAAAACATACATAATTTATTGACTGTTATATTTAAGTAATAGAATTAGATATACTTATACGATTGAAATCAAATTAAAGTATAGTCAACCAATTCAACGAAATTGAATTACAAATATCTGGTTGAACAATAGTGAGAGTACAGTTACGTGAACGAAATTTACCCAAATATATAGTTAAAATTAATGTTTTACTTCAAATTATAAGGAAACTATAATTTTTGCCAAACATGTTCTTAAGTCATTATCCTTTTCATATTCGTGCCTGTTTGGTTAGACTTTTGAAAAGTCAAAAATTGCTTCACAAATAAAGAATTTTTTTTTTAGTGTGTTTGAATAATTTTCTAATATTTTTACTAGTTAAAAGAATCTTTAGGACAGACTCGTTCGCATCGTTGGAGTGGATATTGCTTGCGGGTTGTAAGCATATAGAGACCAGTCTATCACATTAGGACTAAAATTGAAGATGAGGAGATTGTCATGCTTTGGGCTTTGATATAGACCACAAGTTCTTAGGGAAATTATAAAAAATCAAGTGTATAATTTACACCAATTCAAAAATCAGGTTGAAAATTTAATTATTCAAAAGTCAGGTATTTTATTTTAAATATCAAACCTAAATCTACCCAAACCTTAATCCATCTCTCAACTCTCTCTCTCTTCACCATTTCTTTCCACCCTCTCTACCAGCCGCCACCTCCACCTCCCCTCACTTCCCTCCCCCTTCCCAGCGCCTCGACGAATCGCTGCAGCGATATTGATGTTGGGATTTGCTGTTGCAATTCCCATTCCCAGCAGCCCATTTTGGGGCTTGGCATCTCGATTGGCGAGTGAATTGTTGGGAGAGTTTTTTGCTTGGCATAGCAGTAGTGTGTTCCTTCTAGGTCAATAATTTGAACGGAAAACGAGATGGCGCCGGGGCCGATGAGAGGTGAAAGCTGGAGTGATGGAAGGAAAAGAAAGAATCAACTCCATGTTTAGCGATTGGGAGCTGTAATTGCAAATGTTCAAATACAAAATGAAATAATATTGATTAGGTGAGATACCGGTGATGGTAGTGAATCTGCTTGGGATGTGGTAGTGGCGGTCGATTGTGACAGTGGCAGCGGAGGTCGACTGTGGTGATGGTGACTTTGGTGGCAGTGTTGTGGTGACTGTGGTGGAGGTCGACTGTGGTGATGGTGTGGCGTTGGTGCTGTTGTGGTGGTGTTGAGGTGATGGTGGTCGAAAGTGGTAGTAGTATGTGACCCACTATTTGGCCTATGTGACCAAAATTCGATAACCATTTTGTTACATGTGGCCTAAAAATTATATAATCTGTGACCGTGAAAAAATCTGTGACTAATTAATTTGGAAATTTGTGATTGTGTGGCCTATAAATTTTGATATGTGTGACCTGTGACCAATATATTTTGATATGTGACCTATAAATTTTGATGTGTGACCTGCGACCAATAAATTTTTTGAACTGTGACCGTCGAAATTATTGTCGGAACGGTGGCCAGAATAGTCCCCGGAACGGTAGGGGTTGGTGGAGGTGGGGATGTGTTAATTATATTATATTATTAAAAAAAAAACCTGATTTTTTGAATTTTCAAACTATTTACCTTACTTTTGAATTGAGATAAAGAATATACTTTAGATATGAATTTTTCCCAAGTTGTTAATAGTAAAAGTTTTCTTCCTTGAATGGCCCAGCCCAATTATGTAGATTTTGTACGCAGAATCGACAAAATATAAACTAATATTCCAATTTTTTCTTTCAAAAAACATTAAACACGTGCATAGAAATATGACAATTGATTGATTGATTTACCCCATTAGAGAATAAAAAAATTAAATGCAATTGATAAAAAATATTCCATCCACACAATTGGCATACTCAATCCAAAATTCTCTCTCAAGTTAGAAAGTAATCCACACTATACTTCTTAGGGAATATTTTGTGCCACCACGCACCACCACCTGAGATCACTCGATAAATGATCACGCATACATCAGTATTTTAATAAGTTACTAAAAAAGTCTAGCCGACACATATTTATTTTTAAAAATTAACTAAAATATAAATTAAAGTTGACAATAAAGAAATTAATTATGTTAACAGTAAATAAATTTAAGCTTGGCCATATAATGATCAAAATATGCAGCGAAGATCATTTTCAGTAATAACGCCACGAAATGAGTGACATTATTCACATGAGGGCGTGTTATATCCTACGCCGACCTTCACGACAACAACGATGGGGACCGATATAAATAGTACTCAATAATAAATAATAATCAAAGTTTGATGAAACGTGGCACTCATCCGAATATCCTAGGCAAAGGCCCATTAGGCCCACCTATTCACGACCTAACTAAGAGGCATCTAGTTTCCCGTTAATTTAAGAAAAAGAAAAAAAAGAGTTTTAATAAGAGAGTGTTTGGTGAAGATTAAAATTAGATTTTTAGTAGATTGTGATAAAAAAAATTTGAAATGTGCAATTGAAAAGTTGTGGGACCCATGAAAAATGTGTTTAATATTAATTGTTTGACTTTGACTTGAATTAAAATTTGATTTTAATCCGGACCAAACAATGACTAAGTATTTCAACCTTGCTACACTTACACACTTGGTACACGACCCTCTCACATGTGTGTGGGGCTCACAAATTTTTGTAAGTATTCTTAGGAGAATGTGTGATTATTTTCGGAAAATGTATAAAATATTTTATTATATGAATGTATGATTGAAAATAATTAATTCGAAAATAAAAACCCAAATTTTAATCTAAATTAAATTCACTAATTTATTTTAAAAATATTTAATCAAATTTATTGAAAATATAATTTTAATAGTTACCAAACTGATATTTAACCTTGCTCGCCGAATTTGATCAAACCGTTCCTGTCCCCAACACAAAAGAACAGAATCTCTCAAAGAAAATGATAGACCGAGGAGATGTTTTCATATGCCTTAGGAGAATTTGCATACTTGGTCCTCAATATATTGTCTTAATAACAAATTGATCCTACACTTTTAAAAAGAAGAAAGTTGATTCTCAAGTTTTCAAACATTGAATTTCTATTAATCATGGTCTTATATGTTTTAACTTTACAAAATTAAATATACTTTGCGAATTGTACCAATTCTAAAATGAAGCATGCTTGCATGAATGTTATATGACTGTTGAAAGAAAAAATTAGACTACCTCAATCAAATTGTGCATTATATATATATATATATATATATATATGATATTAGGACCAATGTTACCAAAAATAGTCACATTTTGATTATGGAGCTTAACGATTGAGAATGATCACAAACGAAATCTTCAATACCTAAATAATGAATTATGGTCACGTATTTATACAATATGTGGTACACTCCTAGTATGGTTAGATTATCGGGGTATCTTATCCTTTTTGGAGTCTTAGGATGTGCTAAAATTCTATTAGGATATGAAAAAAAAAAATTCTAGTGGGATTCAATCTTATCGGATTTGGATAAATTTGAAGATGAAAATAGAGTCCTACTAAAATATGTCTTTTGAGGTGGATAAAGGTAAAAACTCGAGGTGACGTGGAAACGTCACGTGCGGCAATTAAGTCCGAGGAGGACACCTTGGGAAAACTCCCTAGACGACCAGAAACAATCTCGGGCATTGTTGTTTGAAGTTGATAACAAAATGACCATATCAGGGACCAACTTTCTCTTTCTAAAAATTGACAAGCAATTTGACAATAGATCCGAAGGTTAGGCATATAGTGAAATTATACTTTTCTAGTTTTGTTTTTTCCTTAAAGAAGAAGGAAAAATTATCGGTTTGTTTGTTTGTTTATTAATTTTTGTTGGTTAAGACTTGATCTTATGGCGGTTTAGATATATTTAATATTAACTAATTACTTATAACTAATAAAAAAAAAAAAAAAAATTGTGTCGCC
The DNA here is from genome assembly GCA_019097785.1 of Fraxinus excelsior. Taxonomy (NCBI): domain Eukaryota; kingdom Viridiplantae; phylum Streptophyta; class Magnoliopsida; order Lamiales; family Oleaceae; genus Fraxinus; species Fraxinus excelsior. The sequence goes on from CM032626.1 coordinate 9,255,505, forward strand.
GTTAAACGTAATTGCCACGTCTATATATTTTTCAATTCAACTTTTCAATTTTCTTATGTTTATTCCAAAACCTCATCTTTTTTAACCTCTTCAACTCTGAAAAATTCAGCTCAATTATCGTAGAGAAGTTCCGATAAAAATTGATCATAATTTTTATTACCTGGGCGCTGTGAGATTTTCGACCTGGATATTGTATTACGGTGAGATTTGTGTTATATTGATGTAAAATTAGAGTTTGGCAACTTGTTCTTGTGAAAGAGGGGATTTGGATTTTGAATTCTGACCTGGGTCGGGTCATTTTTCTTTCGATCTTTATTGATTGAAGGAAAGTGTGAGAGTGAAGCAAGATGAGGGAAAAGCTTGGATTATTGGTGTGCTTATGGTTTCTTCTATATGGATCTTGTTTGGGAAGATTCGTTGTTGAGAAGAACAGCTTGAAGGTGACGTCACCTGGCTCACTGAAAGATGTGTATGAATGTGCAATTGGGAATTTTGGGGTTCCACAGTATGGAGGGACCATGGTTGGTACAGTTCTCTACCCAAAAGCCAATCAAAAGGCGTGCAAGAGTTTCGAAGATGTGGATATTTCCTTCAAGACTAAGCCTGGAGGCATGCCCATATTTGTTCTTGCTGATCGAGGGGGTAAAGTTTTTCGATTTTATTGGGAATATTCAATTTAATTCTAATTTTCATGTTTGTAGAAGAAGAAATTGACAGTGTTTATTATGCAGTATGATCCCTGTTTAACTAGATTGTTGATTGCATATTTACATGTGCGTTGACTTGGTTGGGAAGACTGAAAATCTTGTACTTGTCTAATTATTTGAGCTTTTGGTGTTTTTATATTTATCTTCACCAATTATCATCGGTTTGAACATACTTGAACAAGAAGACAGTAATTTGGATTTTATTACAGATTTGTCAAAGGGTAAAATCACAGCTTAATTGTTGAACCTTCTTATCTGGTACTGGAAAGAAAATTTTGAAGTTGATTGTCCTTTGTTTTTCTATAGCTTAATCTTGTTAATTACTTCAGGTAAATCAATTTTATTCTTCTGTTGTATCGCTTGATGTCTTGATCAATATTGGTATTGACGTTACCATAGTGCGGGCTTTTCATTCGGTGTCATCCGAATCACACGCATACATGTACAACTGTAAACAATCTCTTCATATGTGTTTCTTTGCTTAGGTGTGAATTTTATAGCTACTGAAGCAAATTACTATAGTCATCTACATGTTGAAAAATGTCATCTTAACTTGCTGCTGATTTGGCAGATTGCTACTTTACGTTGAAGGCATGGAATGCTCAGAAAGCTGGAGCAGCAGCTATTCTTGTTGCCGATGACAGGGTTGAGCCTCTTATTACCATGGATAACCCTGAGGAAGAGAATGCACAAGCAGATTATCTACAGAACATAAATATCCCATCAGCACTTATTAGCAAGGCTCTTGGGGATGACATCAAGAAAGAGTTGTCTAAAGGAGAAATGGTCAATATAAATCTTGACTGGAGAGAGGCTCTTCCACATCCGGATGAGCGGGTTGAGTACGAGTTCTGGACAAATAGTAACGACGAGTGTGGTCCCAAGTGCGAAAGCCAGAAAGAGTTCGTCAAAAATTTCAAAGGAGCAGCGCAGATACTTGAGCAGAAAGGGTATACCCAGTTCACTCCGCATTATATTACTTGGTATTGTCCTGATGCTTTTATTTTGAGCAAACAGTGCAAGTCACAGTGTATAAACCATGGGAGATATTGTGCGCCGGATCCTGAGCAGGATTTCAGCAAGGGATATGATGGGAAAGATGTTGTTGTGCAAAATCTACGCCAAGCTTGCTTTTTTAAGATAGCCAATGAAAGTAGAAAACCATGGCTTTGGTGGGATTATGTGACAGATTTTGCAATCCGCTGTCCAATGAAAGAGAAGAAGTACAGTAAAGATTGTGCAGATCAAGTAATCCGTTCACTTGGTATGTTACAGTTCCATTCTATCAATGTTATAGTAATAATAATAAATTAAATTAAAGCATGCAGTATAATGTGTGCTTGCATGAATATTTATTTTGATTTTGTAGATGATGTTGATGTGACCAAAGTCCTGTATACTACAAGGGATACCAGCATTAACTGTGCTGCTTCGTTTTATTATTACACAGTGTCCGTCTTTGTTCATTTTAATTATTTTGACTTTCCTCCTCTTTTTTTTTTTTTTTTTTTGTGGAATGACAAATCACATCCATTGTTCTTATATTGTTAGTTAACTATATAAGGTGTAGGGATTTAACAGTTATGGATGCTTAGAGTAAGCTAGCTGGTTGTTTATTGTTGCAGTGATAGTCTTTTGCTATTCTTATTGCTTGTAGTTCTTGAAATTATGTTGATTGATGTGTATTTATCACCCTCAAGATCCAAATGCTTGCTGTATCTCATAATGAGTTGTATCAATGTAAAATTGTTGATATTGTTTATCCTTGGATTTTGATCGTATTTCATACGTTATTACTGCATTTTAATTTCATTTGGTCCCATATGTTAGTTATGTAACTGATCAATGACCTAAAGCTTTATGTTACCAAAGGTTCTCTATAGATGGAACCATGAAATAGTGCTCCTATACGTTCCGTGCGTCCTTGGGTGCATAATTGTTGACTCCTGGACTAGGATTTTCTAAAAGTTACCTTCTTCACCGTCTTGACAAATCTAGCATCTAGAGCTGCTTGCTCATGGACTAATTACCATTCATTGAAATGACTCTTATGCAGGAGTTGATGTTGACAAGATAGACAAATGCATAGGAGACACCGAGGCAGATACAGACAACCCAGTTCTAAAAGCGGAACAGGAATCACAGGTTTTATCTTATAAGGCCCGTTTATTGTTAACAGTGGCTGTGAAAGTTGTTAACTGACAATGCAATTCATTTTCAGATAGGGAAGGGCTCTCGTGGAGATGTGACTATCTTGCCCACCCTTGTTATAAACAACAGGCAGTACAGAGGTAGAAAACTTCTAGAACCATAACAGCAGTTGGAATTTAATTATCAAAATTTTATAGGGAAAAAAATGTTTCATAAAATTAATCCTACTGCTCAGGCAAGCTGGACAAAGGAGCAGTTCTCAAGGCCATATGTTCAGGATTTGAAGAGACCACAGAGCCATCCATTTGTTTGACTGAAGGTCATTGATTCTACTAGCCATCTCTAATTTACACTTATTTATTCTCATAAAGTTGTAAACAAAGAAATAACCCGTTGAACTATTCTACCCAATTGGTATTGTGAGGCTCAATACATGCAGCTCTGGAAATAACTACCTTTATGCACGCATGTTTGTGTGGTTGATACAACCTCTGCACTCAAGTGGCTGTTGATCTTTTTGCAGATATTGAAACCAATGAGTGTAAGGAAAATAATGGGGGATGCTGGCAGGATAAGGCTTCTAACATTACAGCGTGCAGGGTACTCTCCGCTTCTAATTGTTATTTTGACATTTTAGCTGCTAGTTATCTTCCGACGTGCTTAAAAGTTCATTACAGGATACCTTCCGTGGGAGAGTGTGTGAATGCCCAATTGTGCAGGGGGTGAAATTTGTCGGTGATGGTTATACTCATTGTGAAGGTGAACGTCCTTCTGCACTTCTCGAAAATACTTTTCTTATTTTCCTTCTTAATTTGGGAGGGTAGGGGTAGTCCCATGACCCAACCACTCCAGTGTAGCAACCCTTTTTCCATATTCATTCGGTTATGACAACACAATGGAATCCTGGAAATGGTTTTCTTCTTTTATGTGCTTTTGTTTCTACAGTTGTTACTAGGCTCTGGGGAGATTGACAGGGGGAGATTTTTCTTTTCTTGGGTTAATAGATGTATCAGACTTTCTATAGGCTGTTTCCAATATTGTGATTAGTAATTTCCCAGACACAGAACATTTAACACACACCTGGCCATCGACTTTCCCTCCCTCATGGTCAGTCTCTTATATTACATTTTCTTTTCTTCTGTTCGTGACAGCTTCTGGAGTATTAAGATGTGAAATAAATAATGGTGGCTGTTGGAAAAGAACACAGGATGGAAGGACATATTCTGCCTGCATTGTAAGTTGGATGGTTCCTCTTAGTACATTTGTTTCCTTCTCTCCTTTTGCTGCTCCTCCAAGTTTCTTCTTCCATTGTTTTCCCCTGGTTGTCCAACTTATTCTCTCTTTTTGGTCCTTGTTTGACCGCGTGCGAATATCTGATGTCTTCTATGCTGAAAATCAATCTTTATTCTTCAGGATGACCACACTAAAGGTTGCAAGTGCCCTCCAGGATTCAAGGGTGATGGAGTTAAAAATTGTGAAGGTGCATATCTTTATTCTCTAGGGGTCATATGAACATAATAGATTCATCTGCCGTTGAATATTTTATGGGTGATTGATGGGCATTTTTTTAGATGTTGACGAGTGCAAGGAAAAACTGGCATGCCAATGTCCAGAGTGCAAATGCAAGAATACCTGGGGCAGTTATGAATGCAGTTGCAGTGGCAACTTATTGTACATGCATGAACATGACACGTGTATAAGTAAGTATGAACATTTCTCATATTGAATATGCAGTGAGTACTGTGTGCATTATCTGGAACGCACTGCTCATTGAAGTTGTCTGGTGGAAAGGTAGATTTTGTCCAAGTTGTCTAGCATCTTGTGCAGTATCCATCCAGACACAAGTAGTTGGTTAGCCACTACATCTAGGAAAGTTCGTATTGAATGCTAAGATTGCTGATTAATCAACAAATTTGTAGCTAATGTTGTTACGTGCTAAAATAATTTTCTACAGTGCTAGATTTATCATCTCCTGATCTCTGCAGGTAAGGATGTTAATACGGAATCCAGTTGGGGCTTTGTTTGGGCTATCATTCTCAGCCTGGCTGCTGTAGGAATTGCGGGTTATGCTATGTACAAGTACAGGATCAGGGTACGTTAGCTTTATTTTTATTCTAGACCCCTCTTTCGCAACATTCATATTTCAAACAACTTAGGCTCAATTGATATGCACGTAGAATAAGGATAATTTGGATCAGGACAGCATAATGAAGACGGCCGTAAACGAGATTTTTAGACAATAAAGTGTTATTGTAATATTCATCAATTGAATATGATCACTAATTGGTGGGGTATGGATAAGGACCCTAAACGAGCTTTTAAACAATGTGGTGTATATTCAACGAGGTGGTAATGCAAGAAAGAGTGGTGGAATTTTTAAAAATATTGACAAAAAGGTTTAAGCGCATATAAATAATGTTAATATAGTGGCATGTTCAAGTCCATTTGTTTATCCAGGTAAATAACCTCTGGTGGGATGGTGATTCTTGTTTATGTTCAATTATGTTTTTTCTCCGTTTCTGGAATTTTCTCATAATGAAGATTCCTATGCAGAGATACATGGATTCGGAGATTCGGGCTATCATGGCACAGTATATGCCATTGGATAATCAAGGAGAGGTACCTCAACATATTCCTCATGGCAATGTCTGATAATAGGGAATGATAAGTGTGTTGGTTAAGAATGACATTCGGAGGAAGAAAATTTATAAACACCACACTGCCAGCATTTATTTGGTCAAGTGGGATGTTATCTGACCCCGATGCATAGTACATTTTCATAATTAGATTTCCTTCACATGTAATCTAGGTTAATAATTTATGTATATGTGAACTGTGGCGTGTTTATACACTCCTTGTTGGGAAATTTTCCTTGGATGTGATGCGCTTTATGATCTATTAAATCGTCTATAATTTTTTTTTTCCTTAATTTTTTGTTGGGAAATGTAGTTATTTGTCATTGATCAAGCATTTGACATGCTATAAGGTTCATGTGATCCATATTTGGTTAATATCGTTGATAGTATTGGTCCCCTCGGTTTTGTATGTAGGTTAACCATGTGGCCTTTTAGATACAGTATCTTGAAGAAATATTTCAGTTACTATGTAGGTTTCCTTAAGATAATATTTGTCCTTAACCAAATATGTATAAGCGATTCCAAATATACTTCCAAGAACTTTAATAAACGTATACAAGATGCTTCTATTTGTGCAGTATGGCATGATACAGACTTTGTTTTCGATATACAAAAATGGAAGTGGTAAACATGCATGACAGCAGAACGAAGAGAGAAGAAATGATATATCAGATTTAAAATGCACAATCAAAGAAAAACTTGAAAAAAACTTTAATTGCAGTGAGGCGACCTCGTCATTTACTGTTTCAATGTATCAAAGACCTTTTTAAGTGCTGAACGGACATTTTATGGAAGACAGTGAAGTGATCTGGCTGATTTTGACCGTCGTTTAGCCCCAACGATGATAACAAACAGGACGACTTAGATTTACTGTTTACTGAGATTCTATTCATTTATGTATCTTCCAGATGATGAATTGAGAGGAAAAATAGAGTGAAATGAAGATGCTACTGCATGTACTGACTCTGCTTCTTTTAGTTCCAATTTCTCGTCAATCTTTAGACCCTTTTTTCAATGATGACATGTTGGGTTTGATTGTCTTCTAAGATGGGCTAAAAGACCCGCAATCAATACTTGAATCTTGGAATGACGATGATCAAACTCCCAGCAATCGGGTTGGAGTAAAATGTGATCCTAACTCCCAGCTAGTTGTAATTGACTTTTCTTTGTTGGGACACCACGGACGAAGCCTAATAAGATTCAAGTTCCTAAGAGTGCCATCACCATCAAAGAACAACTTCACAGGGGCTGTAAATCCATTTCTTGGAGAAATTGAGAGCTTGAAAATCATTGACTTGAGTGAAATAATCTATCAGGGACCATACACGACGAGCTTTTCTCACTGTAGATCTTTTAAGGTCAATTTTGCTTGCCAAAACAAGCTCACTGGCCTGTCCTTGGGTAGCTGAACTCTTGCACATCGTTGGAAATAATTAACATGTCATCCAATCGGCTTTTAGGTCAGTTACTCTCTGGATTATGGTCATTGAGTTTACTTTGATCACTTGATATATTGGATAACTTGTTCGAGGATGAGAGTCCAAAAGGGTTTGAGAGTGCGTATAACTTGAGAGCAATTAGTTTGCACAAAAACAAGTTTATAGGCTACCTGCCTGAATTTATTGGAAATTGTGTGCTATTGAAGGCTATTGATTTTGGTGACGATTATTTCAATGGGAGCCTTCCTATATCAATGTGAAAACTTGGATTGTGCAGATATCATGATGTCAGTGGCAATTCATTAATAGGGGGATTTCCAGGCTGGATTGGAGATACGATAAGCCTGGAGTTCTTGGATCTTTCAGACAATAACTTCTCTGGCGAGATTCAAAACTTCATAGGAAATCTTAAATCCTTGAAGTGAACTTGTCGAGAAATCAGTTTGTAGGATTCTAGGAGAGTAAAGTTGTCGAGAAATCAGTTTGTAGGAGAGTAAACTTGTCGAGAAATCAGTTTGTAGGAGAGTAAACTTGTCGAGAAATCAGTTTGTAGGAAGCTTACTGGAGTCTTCTATAAATTGTGTAAACCTTAAGGTCCTCCTAGCCTCTGTTCTTTACCATTATTGCCTTCTACCCTGATCTTGGCCACATTTTGTTCACTGGTTCGGTCCCTTCAATCTTTCCCACCTTATCACCTTCAATATTTCCTTACAATCAATCATCTCCAAGGTGAAATTCCAGGCAGTGGCTTCAGGGCCGGCCATGAGAATTCAGAGGCCCTAGGCGACTAATTGAGATGAGACCCTTCAACACAATCATTTTTTTCACAAGTGTAGCAAAATTTAAATATTTAAATAAATAACATTTTTATATTAAATAAGAAAACTTTATATAATTTAAAAGATAGAGTAACAAGTTAAAACTTCTATCATAACCCGAGAGATTAGGCTAGCATAAGATTTAACCTTCTCACATTTTGAGATGTAAAATCAGTAATCAAACTACTTAAATCAAGTTTTTCCAACACATTTTTTTCAATAGAAATCATAGCTAATCCATTCAATCGCTCATGTGACATGGTTGATCGAAGACTTAATCAATTTCAACTTTGAAAAACTTCTTTCAGCAGAGGCAACTGTGACAGGAATAGTTAATAATACTCTATAAGCAATCCAAGCATTTGCAAAACAATAGTCCATTCTCTTAATGTAATCCAACACATCAATTGCTCCAATAATTTCTGCAGGTATCGATTCCCTTAAAACTTTTAACTCAGAATATAATTCTACCCCATCAATATCAGAAACCATATTATGCTTCATATAATTTTCAATGTTAATGCATGAACACTTCAATCTATCATCATCAATAGATTTAAGTCTTTTCACATCAAATAAAAATCCAAAAATGTCATCGTATTTCTGAAATTGCTCAAATCTATTCTGAAGTGATGATAGAGCCTGATCGACTATATATATGAAATAATTGATCTTAAAAGACTCTTCAGCTGTTTGTGTTATTTCTTCATAAGAAATCTCATCAAACTGTTTCTTTCTACGTATAACCATTTTTTCACGAAATATCGGTTCAATTTCTAATTCACTTGCAATCTCTTTAGCATCAACCATGGCCATTTCAAACCCAGATTCTCTATAACTTTTGAAAAATGAAATGAGCCCTTGTAAATGGTTTATAGCAACATCAATATGCATGTCTTCCGCTTGTAAATGTTTGCTTACTATGTTAACATTATTCAACACTTCATACCAAATAATCATTCCAAGCAAGAATTCAAAATTCTCAATTTCATATGTTACCAAACTCTCCGCCTCACTTTTTGTCTTAAGATCATCAACATTTGCCAATTGAAGTAAAGCTTTTTTTATCTGTGGAGCTTGAAATCTTATCGCTCTAACACTTTCAATATGACTTTCCCAACGAGTTTGTGACAAAGGCTTAAGGGTAAGACCATTTACATTCTCTTTGAAAATTTTCCACCGTTTAGTAGATGATGAAAATAAAGTGTATAAACGTTGCACCACCCCAAAGAAAGATGCAGCTTTTGAACAACAAGCAACCATATCACAAAGTACTATATTAAGACTATGACACCCACAAGAACTGTAGAATGCTCTAGGATTTAGTTGTAATAGTCTATTTTGGACTCCTTTATGTTTTCCTTTCATGCTAGCACCATTATCATAGCATTGACCCTTTATATCATCAATATCAAGTTCTAGATTATTCAAAGCACCCACAAGTTCATCAAAAAGTCCATTACCAAATGAAATGGTCACAACTTACTTCATGCATTTTAATTTTTTCACCAATATTTTTCCAATCACTTACTCCATCATGTGCCAATTGAGATCGGATTCCCTCGTTCTTGAATAGCTTACAACAAAAGCAAAATACTTTATCCAAACTTTTTGAATATATCAACCATTTTCTATCATGCTTCTCTCCATTAGGTAATCATCGAACATAATGTGTAGATGAGAAGTGTCGATTTGCTACATCTTTCGGAAAATTCACATTATTCTCTCTTATAGGACCTTTCATTACAATTAAATCTCTTAAATTGCCATTCATATTTCTCCAATTTGCTGGATCAATAAGGTCAAGGGAAAAAACAACATTATCTCTATCAGTAGATACATCTTCATTGATCAAACAATCTTTTTCTTCAATTGTATTTTTTATATTATCATTCTCATTAAACTCTTCTTCAATGACTACGTCCTCATTATGTATTCGTTTATTGTTACTAAAAAACTTATCAAGTGCTCCCTCTTGAGATTTAATCAATTGTTCAACCTTTTGTTTCCTTTTTCTTTTGGCATATCCAGATTCAAATTTTCTAGTAGACATAGGTATAAACAAATAGCAATAGAACCTGATTGATGTGTCTGAAAATTCTCAAACTTCTCCAATTCTCCAAAAAGAAAGGACTTAGCAATGATAAATGAGCTGCAATAAATTCAACAGCCACGTTTGTTTAATCAATTAATCCAATTCCATCCATGAATCATGATCCAATTAAAGTATTAAACTCAAATCCCACATCCACAGCCACTAAAAATCCTACAATCAATTCAACAAAGTATCAAATAAACTCAAACCCTACAACAAAAATAAAACATCAAATCTGAATCACTGAATGCCTTTCGACTCCAATAAATGTCAAATTTCAGAATTCAGATTTCACAATAATCTTAATAGTTAAAAGAGAAACTAAGTGTTAAAGTGTGAAAGTATCAAATAATCAAAATAAAGTAAGAACTTGATTCCTTGAAGTTTGAAGATTGAAGAAGCCCCGAGAACTTACGAATGGTGGCAGGTTGGCGACGAACGGGCGAAGAGGCGGGCTGGCGGTGAACGGGCTGTCTGGTGACTGGTAAGTGGTGAAGAGGGTGAAGAGGAGGCGAGAGGAGAGGCGATTTCTTGAAGAATGAAGAATCGAATCGAAGATGAGAGCAGACTGCAGTTGGTATCTTGAAGATCAGATGAGGGGTTTTGCTTGGGCTTTTTGGGCTGGGGAGTAGTGGTTTTTTTTTCGGCCCAAATGAGTTCTTTTTTTTTTTTTGTGAGGCCCCTTAAAATTTGTAGCCCAAGGCCACTGCCTTATTAGCCTTGGGCCAGGGCCGGCCCTGAGTGGCTTCTTCCACTCCATCCCCTTTCTCGTCCGTCATTGGTAATCCGCTCATATGTGGCTCTGTTGTCAAGCAATCATGCCTTCCTGTCCATCCCAAGCCCCTTCTCCTAAACCCCAATTCACAAGGCTAGAGTCATGGCTGTCTTTCCACATATCTCGGTCACAAAAGACTAATACTCTTATCTTCTTAATTGCCATTAGAGCAGCTGTTTTTATTTTCCTTGGTGTGATATCTCTCTCTATTTGCAATATGTATGTCTGCGCTTCTAAAGTACCATCTTCTGTGACCTCACTTTTTATCAGGAGTCGATGATTTTTGCCCATTCCATGACACACACTGAAGCTAGCTACTGCAAGCTTGTCATGTTTTTTCTAAAGTTGCGGATTTTGAAGCTGGGACCAAGGCACTTCTCGATAAAAATTGTGAATGGTTTTTGGAGCTTTTTACAGAACAGAACTTCAGGATGGGTGTATTTTTGTGATCAAGAAGCTTAACATATCGATTTTCGTTAAGTCCGAACAAGATTTTGAGCCAAATGTTAAAAAACTAGGAAAGATCTAAGGTTGAACAAAACTCTCGAACCAAATCGAGTAGTTCTTCATAAGTTAAATATCTGAATGGATATCTGAATCGAGAACCGATAGATTTGGGTCGGTTCTAGCTTTAGAGTCGAAAAATCGAATAAGAACCGAATCTAAATAATTTCTTTAATTTCTTCTAAACAATTTAGCAAATTAATTAAACAAACCAGCCAATGCCAAGTCTAGCCAAATTAATTTTTTGTTAGCCCAACATTTAGGCCTTATCCTTCCCCTTCCATTCCAATTTCATTTGGTAAACAGTACGCACACTCCCGTATAAACCCAAATCACTTGATAATTATAAAACGTACTGTAATGGTCAAAATTGTTCCACTAGCCCAAGCGGCCCAGGTCCAGAATCAAGGCCTACAGATGGCCCCTTTGATAAATGCAACATATTTTGGCCCAGTTCGTTCTGTCGATCGGGCCCCACGATCTGACCAAATCAAATAGAAGTTATCTCAAAAACAGATTCGATATCTCAACCAAATGGATCTTATCAGTTCCAACCAACAAATCTCATAGAGTCCTCGTCAATCACGCCTAGACGGTTGGCCCGCTGCTATAAATACCGCAGTCAGTCTGATGTTCAGGTACACAGAAAAACGAATACTCTACTCTGAATTAATTCTTCTTTTTCGATCGACAATTCTAAACAAGCTTTTCTGACTTGACCGTCGGAGGGTCTTCGGCCGGCACCACACCGGTGTCCCCTTGAGATCTTTTTACGGTTTTTCTTTTTCGTTCCACTTTTTTGCAGGATTGCTAGTGGCCTGACCGACTCAATTTCTTTAACTGTAGAATTTATCGTCTACAATTTGGCGCCCACCGTGGGGCCCTAGCAATCATTTTTTTCCCTTTCGACCAAAGCTCTTACCATTTACTATTCGTCAGTCACCATGCCTGGAACTTCCGAATTCCGTCGTGCGGATGACTCTACAGATTACGCCGTGGACGAAACTCCTCTTCAAGGAGTACAACGAATGATTAGCCAGGAGGCGGGAACAACAAGACAACATGGAGACAGCTTAAGTCGTGTTGCCGTTCTGCCGACCATTACACAGCCAATCTATTCGACCCAGCCAGCCCAGTCGACGGCTGCTCAACATGATGTCGTTTATCCTACAGCCCCGCCTAACGAAGTTACTGCACAACTAGCACAACTTATCGCGTTGACAATGCAGAATTCACAAAAATTGGAGAGATTAGAAGCGGAGAATGCTGCCATCCGTATGGAAAATCGAGACCTTCAAGAAAAGGTAGAATCGTTGGCGTCCGACCCAGCTTTGGTACGTCCGTCCCGGCCTACACCTCCGCCAGACCAAAATGGGCTTAGGACCATTGGTTCGAATGTTCAATTTGCTACGCCACTGAACGGTGGGTCGAAAGATGTACAACCACAGCCTACCACCGGACAAGATCCAGAGTTTGCCCGTAAGTTAGCAGCGATTGAAGCCATGGTTCAACGTATCCCTGGGATGCCCGCACCAATAAAAAAGAGTGCAGCCAGTTGCTTCGCCGACTCTCCTTTTGTTGACGAGATTGCCCTAGTGGAAATGCCCAGAAAGTTTAGCTTCCCTAACATGAAACTGTACGATGGGATTGCTGATCCAGACGATCACATAGCTCAGTACAGACAGAGAATGTTTACTGCTGCTATACCAAGAGACCTTCGCGAGGCCTGCATGTGCAAAGGGTTCGGCTCCAGTCTTGTGGGGCCGGCCCTACAATGGTATACAAACCTGCCAAATAACTATATCATCATTCGCACAACTAACCGATACTTTTGTTGAGCAATTTGCAAGCAGCAGAAAACTCGAGAAGCGGTCCAACGATCTCTATCATATAGTGCAAAGGAGAAGTGAATCACTTCGTGAATTTGTCGGACGATTCAACCGGGAGAAAGTTTCCATTCCTAGCTGCAACCAACAAACTGTTGTTTCTGCCTTTCGGAAAGGGCTCCTCCCAGACACAGATTTGTATAAGGAATTGACCAAATATCCGTGTAGTACAATGGAGGATGTCTTGGCTAAAGTTTGGGCACAGATCAAATGGGAAGAAGATGATGCTAACTTCAACTTCACCAGACGACAAACTCCCAAAGAAGAGCCACGACGGCAAATTAGGGTTGAGAAACGGCCTGCAAGCACCTATTTTCCCCCAGATAGGAGGGACACCAAGCGTAGAGAGCTACCTAGACCGTTTGATCATACTTCTGAGAGGACAAGGGTTGGGATTCCCGAATACAACCTCTCTATTAGACCAGCAGAACTCATTGCAGTACTAAAGGATATGGGAGGCGCAGTAAATTGGCCCGGAAAAATGAGAAGCTCAAGTGACCAACGCGACAAGACTAAGTGGTGTGAGTTTCGCGCAGACCATGGCCACCGAACGGATGACTGTATTGCCCTAAGATTGGAAGTAGCAGAGCTCTTGAAGCGGGGACACCTTACCGACCTTCTGACCGAAAAATGAAGAGAGAACGCTGCCAAACGGCAACAACAATCACATGGTAAGCCATGCTCTAGTCCAGCGGTCGCGCCTACACATGATAGAACTATTAACTTCATCACCGGTGGATCAGAAGTTAGCGGGATAACGAGGGCCGCGGCACGAAGGCACGCTCGTCAACCAATTCACCTTTGCCAGAATCTCAACCAAGTAAGCGGGTCAGACTCGCCTCAGATCATTAGCTTCACTACCTCGGAAGCTACAAAACTACTCAATCCACATCACGACGCTTTGGTCATATCCTTGAATATCGCCAATTGCTTAACCAAGCGCATCTTGATAGACAACGGTAGCAGCGCAAACATACTTTTCTTGGAAACCGTTAAGGCAATGGGGATTCCAGAAGAAAACATCACTCGTCGGACGACGGTGCTAATCGGTTTCAGTGGCGAACAGAAGAACACTTTGGGTGAGATTGTGCTGCCTGTTTATGCAGAAGGAGTTAACCTCCACACTCGATTCCTCGTAATGGATAGCCCATCAGCATACAATGTTATCTTGGGAAGACCCTGGATCCACGAGATGAAGGCTGTACCATCGACATTTCATCAAATACTCCGTTTTCCTACCAAATGGGGGGTAAAGGAAGTTCATGGCGACCAAAGGGATTCTAGAGACTGCTACCAGAACTCACTTCGCTCTGATCGACGTCCCTTATAGCAATTACAGCAATTTCAGCACATCGTTCCAGACCATCCGGATATGGAAGAGCTGGATGAAGTACAGATCCACCCCGACCTTCCAGAACACAAAACTCAAGTGGGGGCAAGGTTAGAGCCAACGCTCAGGCAACGTCTCATCGAGTTTCTCACAGAACACCATGACTGTTTTGCTTGGTCTCACACGGACATGACCGGCGTTGACCCGGAGATAATAGCGCACAAATTGAATGTCGACCCCCAGTACATTCCTATCAAACAGAAGCGAAGAAAGTCTGCCCCTGAACGGAACCGCATCATTAATGAAGAGGTACAAAAACTTATAGAAGCAGGCTCCATACGAGAAGTCCATTACCCAGATTGGCTCGCTAATGTCGTCGTCGTGAAAAAGAAGAATGGAAAATGGAGAGTCTGTATCGACTTTACAGACTTGAACAAAGCATGCCCGAAGGACAGCTTTCCAATCCCACATATCGACATGATGGTCGACTCAACAGCTGGGTATGAACTTCTAAGTTTTATGGATGCCTTCTCCGGCTACAACCAGATCCTAATGCACCCAGCTGACCAAGAAAAAACTGCCTTCGTGACTGAGCGAGGCACATTCTGCTACAAGGTCATGCCATTCGGACTCAAGAATGCTGGAGCAACATATCAACGGTTGGTGAATCGTATGTTCGCTGATCAACTCGGAAAATCCATGGAGGTCTACATCGACGACATGCTAGTGAAATCCTTGATTGCAGAGCAACACATAGACCACCTGAAGCAATCTTTCGAGGTTCTAAAAAAGTATAACATGAAACTCAATCCGTCCAAATGCTCATTCGGAGTATCCTCTGGCAAGTTCCTAGGCTACTTAGTAACTCAGCGAGGAATCGAGGCAAACCCGGACCAGATCCAGTCAATTATAAACATCCCATCTCCGACTTGCATGAAGGACGTTCAAAGGCTCACCGGGAGACCTGCAGCTCTTAACAGGTTCATTTCTCGATCTTCGGAGAGATGCCAAAAATTCTATAACATATTGAGGAAGAACAAAACTTTCGAATGGACTCCAGCATGCGAAGAAGCGCTCCAGCAACTCAAACGATACTTAACTTCACCTCCGTTCTTGTCAAAACCGAAAGATGGGGAACAACTCTACATGTACTTAGCAGTATCGGAAACGGCTGTTAGCACGGTTTTAGTTCGTGAAGAAGAAGGAAAGCAACTCCCCATTTACTATGTCAGCAAGACATTGCTCGATGCAGAGACCCGCTACAGCCAGCTAGAGAAATTAGCTCTGTCACTTGTTAGCGCAGCTCGAAAGCTAAGGCCTTATTTCCAAAGCCATTCAGTGGTCATCGTAACATCCTTCCCACTCAAGCAGATACTCCACAAACCAGAGTTGTCCGGGCGACTAACCAAATGGGCCGTCGAATTAAGTGAATATGACATTTCCTTTGCACCCCGTACTACCATAAAATCTCAGGTGCTTGCAGATTTCATCGTTGATTTCGCTCCCAGCACTCAACCCCTAGCCCAAAAGGAGCTTCTTTGCTTGACGAACGGATCAATGATGGGCACATGGGTGCTCCGGGTGGACGGGTCAAGTAACGTCAACGGTGCAGGCCTGGCATCATCTTGACATCACCAGAAGGGGATCAGATAGAACAGGCGGTTAAATGTGAATTTAAGGCAACTAACAATGAGGCGGAGTACGAAGCACTCATTGCTGGGATGATCTTGGCGAAAGATATGGGAGTCACTCGATTAAATGTCCGCAGCGATTCTCAACTCATCGTAAACCAGATCCAAGGCGCCTTTCAAGCCAAAGATGCAAGGATGACATCTTACCTAGAGTTTGTTAAACAGCTCTGTGACAAGTTCGACGAATTCCAAATCACTCAGGTTCCACGGACCGAAAACGTCCAAGCAGATGCGCTAGCCAGCCTAGGAGCAGCTATGAATACAAAACGAAGCAAGGTCATCCCAGTGACCTACCTGCAATGGCCAGCGATTCGAAAGCCGATCGAAACCAAAAGTTTTCATTCTATGGAAGAGCAATCTTGGATGACGCCGATTGTTAGATACCTTCAAAATGACGAATTACCACCAGACAAGAATGAAGCTCGCCGAACCAAGGCTAAAGCCGCCAGATTTTGTATCATAGATGGGAAATTGTACAAAAGATCGTTCTCTGGACCCTATCTCTGATGCATTGGCAATGCAGAAGTCGAATATGTCCTAGCCGAACTTCACGAATGGGAATGTGGTAACCACTCAGGAGCCCGAAGCTTAGCGCACCGTGCACTCAACACCGGGTACTATTGGCCGACGATGAGAGCCGACTCTTTTAATCATGTCAAGAAGTGTGACCGATGCCAACGATTTGCCGATGTCTCGCACCTCCCTCCCGAACGGCTCAACCCCATTCTTTCACCCTGGCTTTTCATGAAGTGGGGGATGGACATTGTAGGGAAACTTCCAACTGCTCCAGGACAACGTGTCTACATGCTAGCAGTCACGGACTACTTCACCAAATGGATTGAAGCCGAGGCACTCCCACAGGTACGCGATCGCGAAGTTATTCAATTTGTTTGGAAAAATGTGATGTGCAGGTTCGGGGTCCCAAAAGAAATAGTCACTGACAACGGGTCACAATTCATAAGCACGGGGTTTCAAAATTTCTGCAAAGAGTGGAACATCAAGCTAAACTTCTCCACTCCGCGGTATCCCCAAGCCAACGGTCAAGCCGAGTCCTCGAACAAGACTATCATGAAGACGTTAAAGAAAAGACTGTCTGACGCTAAGGGAAAATGGCAGACGAGCTGCCTGGAGTCCTTTGGTCCTATCGTACCACTGTTCGGACATCAACTGGCGAAACTCCATTCTCATTGGCTTACGGCAGGGAAGCGGTCATACCAGTAGAGACAGGCACTCCGACGTTCCGGTGTGAATGGGCGACCGATGAGCAGAACCAAGTTGAATTATTTCACGAGTTAGATCTGGTGGACGAGCGAAGGGAAAGAGCATTGGTTCGTACAACCGCTTATCAACAAAAGATGGCCCAACACTTCAACCGACAAGTAAGATCCAGAACATTCAAGGAAGGCGAGTGGGTACTACGAAGAGTATTCCAAAACACCAGGGAAGCAGGTGCAGGGAAGCTTGCAGCGAATTGGGAAGGACCATACCTGATCACGAAGGTCGTTGGACAAGGAGCTTACAAGTTACGCAGCCTAGACGGTAGAGATATCAACAACAGCTGGAACGCCATTCATCTTCGCAAATATCATTTCTAAGCCTCCTAAAAAACTCTTTTCATTTCTTGCATTCTCATTTACACTCATAACTTGTACTAACTTAAGCATCGGAGAGCCGATGGCAAAAATGCCATCGGCGGTCCTAACTTTCTTTGCTTTCAGGATGATCGATGATAAAATTTCGCATCGACCAAACATGCCACTGTCCCATCACAGGATATCATCTTTGTCTCTCTAAAATTTTGTGATTTCCCTTTTTAAGTTATTTACTATCGTCTGGATCGACACTAACTTAAGCATCGGAGAGCCTTTTTCGGTCCTAACCTTCTCTGCTTTCAGGATGATCGATGATAAAGTTTCGCATGGACCAAACATCGCGCGATTCATTTATTGTAGATCAATAACTCCCTATCAACAAGGGCATGGGAAGACTCAAAAGTAGAAAAGGAAAACCATCGCCATACGCCAATTTGGTTGAAGACCACACGGTTGCGTTCAAGCCGTTTTACAAATTTTGATTCTACCATCGCCATATGCCAATCTGGACGAAGACCCCACGGTTGCTTTCAAGCCATATGTACAAGTTTGATTCTGCCATCGTCGTGTGCCGATCCGAACGAAGACCTATCTGCTTTAAATTGGGATAGCCTACAATACATCCAATAACGTTCTGCGCCAAATCAAATAGATCAGTCGAGCTCTTTTAAAGAAAAAAGAGCATGTATGAGGCTTATCTTTTCTTTAAAAAAAAAAGACTCTGATTTTTCTATTTGAACATTGTGATTGTGTACTGCGAATAAAATTTCCAAAAGTTTGATATTTTATCAAGTTTCAGCATACGATCCCAGTACATATTACATAACTTGGAAATACAAAAGTTTAAATACGTTCATACAAATAGTAGTACATAAGTCTGAAAGGAAATGGCAGCTATCCAAGAAGCACAATTGGAAAATGTGCTACTAAAGGAATTCAGGCTCCCCCATCATCAGCATTCCCGACTCCCTCGCCGGACGAAGTCCCGACTTCGAGCTGTTCTTTTACCATATTCGGCATACCAAGCATCTGGCACAATTCAGCATAATCAGCAATCGCTTTGTCCACATCCCAGTTAACGTGTTTGCCTTTCTTGTAATCATTCATAAGAAAGGCCCTAGTGGCTATTTCAACCTCCAACTGACAATTCTCCAAACGGTCCTCTAGAGAGGCAATCTGAGCCCCAGAAGATTTCTTTAAGTTTGCAAGCTCCTCCTCCAATGCGAGCTTCTCACGAACCACTCGGCTAGCTCGTCTATCGCCTTTCTAGCAGCAAAGTCAGGGTCTTTTTTCCCAACCCGCAAACTTTCGACTTCTCCACGTAATGAAGTGTTTGTGTCCTGCAAAGAGCGCACCTTTCTGGCCTGCTTGATAGCTTCATCTTTCTGAAAAATGACACCTTGTAGACCCTGGAACCAACGAGATAAGTCGCATCAAATGAGTTATCCATAGTAGGTACATGAAAGAAAGAAAAAAAAGTGATATACCTGGAAAATCTGGGCCATCGTATTCTCAGCCGCCTTT